>CAWUFW010001325.1:1470435-2940870 GCA_963921515.1 Calotriton arnoldi | reverse complement strand
TCTAGCAGAGGCACCTGTGTTTATTTACTGAGCTTACACTCCTGTTGACTCACATGGTAACGCTAGATCCCTGTAGATATTTTGAATTTGAGCTGCAGGCGGTTCAAAATGATTTAATCAGTTGCGTTTAGTATGTTTGCATTGCAGAGCTCTCGAGGTTCCCAGTTCCATGAGTTTGGGGTTTGATATTTTTATTCTGGTGTTTGTAGTGCTCTTCACCCCATTATACTGGGACTGCAAATCCCACAATGCAAAGAAACAAATCTGGCCTGGATGGGCTACTCACATGGACCTAGGAAATGCGAGTGCTGTCAGTACTACTTGATCTGTTCGCCCTGCTACAAACCCAGGACTGCAAGTACCAGAATGCAGTGCAAGGAACTGGACCGGAAAACCCACTTTCCATCTATGATGGGGCTTGTTGAGATCCGGTGCCAGGAGCCGGTTGCCTTCTGAACGGACCTGGGTTTAGTGTTGGGGCGAAAGCACCAAGTTGGCAGGATGCAGCACGCAATGTGCGCACTTCAGGCTAACTGGCCGGTTTGGACAGTGTCTGAAGGGAGACTGCCTGTGAGGCAGACTTCCAGTTTAAAGAGACGCGAGACCTGACTGGCAGGCTCTCACTAGCCTAACACTTATATGAAATTGTTGTATTCCTATTAGGGTGTCCATACACGGGCTTTCCTGTATCATGTCCTTATATAGGCACAATTCGCCCTGCCCTTATATAGGCATAAAATCCCAGTCCTTATTTAGGCATTAAACCGTGCACTCCAAATACAGGCATGGTCTCCGACATCCGTCCACCCTAACGTCACAATGAGTTCTTGAAGAACAGACCCTTAGGCTGCGGGAGTTTCCCTAGCACAGGACTATTGATTTCTTCAAGGACTCATATATTACGCATGAACCGTTATACCTTAGGGGTTCATTCATGATGTCTTCCTCTGTCCGACTCACGTCAATGCTAACATTCTGAGGTACCTCTCAGGTATAAATATACCTTCCCTAGCCCCTGTAAATCAGAGGAGACCTCGACTTCAGAGGAGCCCGTTTCCCGGCCTGACGCACTGAGAAGACGCTGTCATCCCTGCACGCAGAGAGTCCAGCTTCCAGTGATCTAACTTCCTTGCGGGGTGTTGGAGTTCGAGTCAGGCAAGAGATTCCCACCTCTCTCATTCTAAAGGTATGGAGCTGACTAGAACCTAGAGGGACTCTTGGCATACTTTGCATACTAGGCGTAACATACTCTTAGTATACCATAGTAAGGAATACTTCACCTACTTCATACCTCTCCCTACACCTAGGACAGGTTAGGTACATTGGGGTAGAACTAGCTTAGAGACGCATCGTATGAGTACTCGCATTTTTAGTCTATGTTATTTATGTAAATGCATATATGCTAAAAGATAATGCTAGCGCAGTATTATTTATTTCTACTGCTTACGCTGTACATTATTTATCTTGCATACTGTCTTGTGATCGTAACAGCACATTTAACTTACACCAGAAACAAGACTGTTCAATAAACCTTTTATTGAAACGCCCGTCTATTCTTTCTGTGTAACTTTGAGGAAACTAAGTATGCACGACTGAGCTGAGTGAAATAGTTATCTATTGTTTCCACGACTCTGGGACACGTTCTGATTCTAAAGGGAAACAAAGTTGTCATGTTTTGCGGCTGCCAGAAACTACTCCCTTCTTGTTTGACAAGGAGTTTCTAGTGGCCTCTGAGCTAGCTGGCACAAGTAATTAAGTTTAATATACTCGATAGGGACATACCGACCTCAGTCCTATGTCAAACCTATAGGGTATATTATTCCAATGCGCAGAGCCTATTAGGGAAATAGGAGCTACACTACATGGCGCCCAACGGTTTGGTAAGGCGGTAATTTAACGTTAGATACTGAGTAACTCAGCCGTGCTTTTTCTCTCAGAGACCCCTACCCATATACTCCAAAAGACGTCTGGAGTGGGCAGCGTTAAGTATCCGCCACGGCTACATAGGGAAGCACCCTATATATTAGCTGTTTGGTTTCCTCAACGTTGAAGGATACACTGTTCCAAAATATTGTGCACCTTATCTTTGTTTCCTTGAAACTTGTTCTACATTTTTCAAACAAACAAAATGCCTGGCTCCGACACTGAGACCGGAAACGGTGGAGCTGCGGCTGATCCAGTCCAAGCAGCAGTTTTTAACATTACCGGTTTAAATGAAACCGAGGAGGGTGTCATAGACATCCATCCAAACTTAAGAAGAGCCATCACTCTAAAACTTACAAAACATGGCCTGCCACCAAGAGGTGGTAGAGCAGTTTTCGTGATAGAGGCACACAAATCATTTCAGACAGAGGTATTCTATTCATGGGTAATATTTCCTGAATCCAATCCAGTTACAAAAATGTTTCACTTCTACAAAGAAGATGATCCACCAGAGGAATACATCCCGTTCGAGGATATTGAAATTCCATTAACATACCAGGAGCATCAGCTCTGGTTTAAAGGCGCCCTAAAACATAACAGAAACATTACCAGGCTCGGTCCACTAGGTAGACCAGGAGCAACATGGCCGATTCTAGCCGGCTACACACCTCATCCTGAACTTGATATAATGTCAGATGAGGAATTACTTACTCAACTTACAGAGTTAATAAAAATCTACAGACAATTGGTCCAATATGTCATGCGGACTTTCACAGTCCAACCACCATTAACAATTCCAAATCAAACTCCTCAACCGGGGAATACACTAAAAATTACACCACATACTCTATACGCAGTCATGGGTAAAATGCCCACAAAACGTGAGCAAATTCCATTCTGGATAGCTCAAAAAATTACTCAAATCGAAGCAGTATTTCCAAATACTAGCCCATATGAGAAACACAGAATCCTAACCATCAGTTTACCGATGGGGATCACACCACAACTGGAAGACTGCAACACATGGGGTTCAGTCTTTGCTGCCATCTATACTAAAACACATGGCATTCCGTCAATTGCGGTAATCCCAGATGTCCTGAAACAAATTCAAAATGAATACGGGGCAGAGCCTGCTCTAAATTTAAGTATGAAATTACTGAAAAATTTCGACCAGGTCTCAACAATAATATTATCTAATATTAAAAGGGAGGCAGCAGCAGTGGCGATCCGCCAAAAATTAAGGGAATTCGATGTTACAGAACATCAAACTGAACTACCCGGAATAATTGAACAATCTTATGCAGAATTAGGCAGAGATAGTTTGGGTGGAGACCAGTGAAGCCAAAACTATCTGAAAGTCCTGAGAAGGACTCTATTAAACAAACTCCTACATCTTCTAAAAAGAAGTGGGAGACTAATAAACAAAATTCAAACGAGAAACGTTCTCAATCCCGAGGTAGGTCTCCTCAAAAGGAGCCCTCTGAAAGGAGGTATAACCTCAGGAATAGGGATAATTTGAGAAAACCTGATAGGTATCAAGATACTGATACACGTTCCTCTCGTCCCTTTCAGATCTCATCACAGACTTCGGAAAGAAGAGGACGGTCAGAACATAGAGAAGAACGCGTGAAATCGAAAGACGACAAACACGCTCCGAAAAATAAAGCAAAACCTCAATTCTCCAAAAAGAAAGTAGCAGGTCTAAAGATCAGACATGCCGAGAATACTGAGAACACAACTAAAGAATGGAGAATGGGCTCAGACAATGCTGGACAGTGCAGCAGAAGTCACAATAGCTCGCCAGAACCTGAAGGAACTTCTGGAGATAGTGGACTTGAATGAGTACATTACAGTAGAGACTGTAGACACCAGGGTTAGTACTCCACAAAAGTTATATGAAATAACACTCTGGATGGAGGGAGACAAACCTAGACAGGTGAAAGCACTTTTTGGGAAAGACTATCAAGGGGCTATGCAAAACACACAAGATGATGGACGGAATGCTGCACATTGGCAAACATTCACCCCCAGTCACAGATCTGGGTTTAATCCATCGTTATTTTGCTTCACCACGCCACCCCAGTTCAGACATAGCCATATGCAAATCAGTCTTGACCCTGTGCCTCATGGGAACAGTCCAGACCGAACTGCCAAGCCATGTCTTCCCTGGACCGGAATCAAGCATCCTAGGACCGGTTTCAGGCTATCAGCCTTCATCAGCCAGGATAGCTTGACTCCAGTGGCGTAGTGAGCACGGGACCCACGTCTGGGCATACCCTTCCCACTTAGGGCGAAATGCAAAACACACAAGATGATGGACGGAATGCTGCACATTGGCAAACATTCACCCCCAGTCACAGATCTGGGTTTAATCCATCGTTATTTTGCTTCACCACGCCACCCCAGTTCAGACATAGCCATATGCAAATCAGTCTTGACCCTGTGCCTCATGGGAACAGTCCAGACCGAACTGCCAAGCCATGTCTTCCCTGGACCGGAATCAAGCATCCTAGGACCGGTTTCAGGCTATCAGCCTTCATCAGCCAGGATAGCTTGACTCCAGTGGCGTAGTGAGCACGGGACCCACGTCTGGGCATACCCTTCCCACTTAGGGCGAAATGCAAAACACACAAGATGATGGACGGAATGCTGCACATTGGCAAACATTCACCCCCAGTCACAGATCTGGGTTTAATCCATCGTTATTTTGCTTCACCACGCCACCCCAGTTCAGACATAGCCATATGCAAATCAGTCTTGACCCTGTGCCTCATGGGAACAGTCCAGACCGAACTGCCAAGCCATGTCTTCCCTGGACCGGAATCAAGCATCCTAGGACCGGTTTCAGGCTATCAGCCTTCATCAGCCAGGATAGCTTGACTCCAGTGGCGTAGTGAGCACGGGACCCACGTCTGGGCATACCCTTCCCACTTAGGGCGAAATGCAAAACACACAAGATGATGGACGGAATGCTGCACATTGGCAAACATTCACCCCCAGTCACAGATCTGGGTTTAATCCATCGTTATTTTGCTTCACCACGCCACCCCAGTTCAGACATAGCCATATGCAAATCAGTCTTGACCCTGTGCCTCATGGGAACAGTCCAGACCGAACTGCCAAGCCATGTCTTCCCTGGACCGGAATCAAGCATCCTAGGACCGGTTTCAGGCTATCAGCCTTCATCAGCCAGGATAGCTTGACTCCAGTGGCGTAGTGAGCACGGGACCCACGTCTGGGCATACCCTTCCCACTTAGGGCGAAATGCAAAACACACAAGATGATGGACGGAATGCTGCACATTGGCAAACATTCACCCCCAGTCACAGATCTGGGTTTAATCCATCGTTATTTTGCTTCACCACGCCACCCCAGTTCAGACATAGCCATATGCAAATCAGTCTTGACCCTGTGCCTCATGGGAACAGTCCAGACCGAACTGCCAAGCCATGTCTTCCCTGGACCGGAATCAAGCATCCTAGGACCGGTTTCAGGCTATCAGCCTTCATCAGCCAGGATAGCTTGACTCCAGTGGCGTAGTGAGCACGGGACCCACGTCTGGGCATACCCTTCCCACTTAGGGCGAAATGCAAAACACACAAGATGATGGACGGAATGCTGCACATTGGCAAACATTCACCCCCAGTCACAGATCTGGGTTTAATCCATCGTTATTTTGCTTCACCACGCCACCCCAGTTCAGACATAGCCATATGCAAATCAGTCTTGACCCTGTGCCTCATGGGAACAGTCCAGACCGAACTGCCAAGCCATGTCTTCCCTGGACCGGAATCAAGCATCCTAGGACCGGTTTCAGGCTATCAGCCTTCATCAGCCAGGATAGCTTGACTCCAGTGGCGTAGTGAGCACGGGACCCACGTCTGGGCATACCCTTCCCACTTAGGGCGAAATGCAAAACACACAAGATGATGGACGGAATGCTGCACATTGGCAAACATTCACCCCCAGTCACAGATCTGGGTTTAATCCATCGTTATTTTGCTTCACCACGCCACCCCAGTTCAGACATAGCCATATGCAAATCAGTCTTGACCCTGTGCCTCATGGGAACAGTCCAGACCGAACTGCCAAGCCATGTCTTCCCTGGACCGGAATCAAGCATCCTAGGACCGGTTTCAGGCTATCAGCCTTCATCAGCCAGGATAGCTTGACTCCAGTGGCGTAGTGAGCACGGGACCCACGTCTGGGCATACCCTTCCCACTTAGGGCGAAATGCAAAACACACAAGATGATGGACGGAATGCTGCACATTGGCAAACATTCACCCCCAGTCACAGATCTGGGTTTAATCCATCGTTATTTTGCTTCACCACGCCACCCCAGTTCAGACATAGCCATATGCAAATCAGTCTTGACCCTGTGCCTCATGGGAACAGTCCAGACCGAACTGCCAAGCCATGTCTTCCCTGGACCGGAATCAAGCATCCTAGGACCGGTTTCAGGCTATCAGCCTTCATCAGCCAGGATAGCTTGACTCCAGTGGCGTAGTGAGCACGGGACCCACGTCTGGGCATACCCTTCCCACTTAGGGCGAAATGCAAAACACACAAGATGATGGACGGAATGCTGCACATCAAGGGGCTATGACATACTTCTAGCAGAAAAAGACTGGCCACCACAATTTGTCAGGGAGTGCCCACACGGTGAGGACATTATTATGCCTGCCTTCTCCAACCATATTCCAATTCATCTAAAATATACATATGCCAGGAAATGGGCAGTAGCCCAAGCACCAGCATTATATAAAAATCATGTAGGATGGGATGAGGACTCACCTCACCATAAAATACATCTGAAACATGAACCAACTGCACAAAGGCAGTATCCAATAAAGCAAGAAGCTAAAAAACAGGTCAGGGAGATCTTAGATCAACTTGAATACCAAGGGGTGATTGAAACATGCACCTCCTCAATGAACAATCCTTTGTTTCCTGTCTCCAAACCAGACAATACATATCGTCTAGTTTTGGATTACAGACACTTAAACACTTGTTCTAAAACCTTTGCAGTGCAAAATGCACATAGCACAGCATTAATGAATAACATTGTGCGTAAAAAATACAAAACAACATTAGACATCTCAAATAGTTTCTTTTGTCAAAACATAGCACCTGAAAGCAGGTACTTAACAGCTTTCTCCATAATGGGGACCCAGCGTCACTTTTGTCGACTCCCACAAGGGTTCAAGAACAGCCCAGGTTTATTCTCAGCGAGGGTAACGGAGTTACTACAAATTTATGACAATGAGGCATTGTCCTATGTCGATGACATCTATCTGACAGACGATGACCTGGAAAAACACTTGAACAGGGTGAGCACCATTATACTGGGCTTCGCCTCTGAGGGCTACAAATTCAACTTCAAAAAGTCCAGAATTGCCCATCTCAATGTCCTATTTCTAGGATATGAGCTTTCAAGTGAAGGCAAGGGCTTGGCAGCTAACTTTTTAGAAAAGTGTGCGCTGCTCCAACCTCCAAAAACGCTAAAAAACTTACAATCGATCCTGGGTTTCCTAAATTTTGGAAGAACATACATTCTAAATTACGCAGAAAGGGTTAAACCTCTCTGCGTATTAATCAAACCTGATTTTTCAATCAAAAATTGGACAAACGAACACACAGAAATCTTGCGTTCACTCCAGGCTAATATCTTAGCAACAAATCACTTACAAACACGCGTAAGTCAACGCAATTTGGAGATCCGAATAATTTCGGGTCAATATGGATTCACCTACTTAACCTTCAACGAGGGTGAGAAAATACCAATCGCATACAAATCTCATTTGTACACAGAAGCGGAAATGCGCTTCAGTTCAACTGAAAAAATTCTGACAGCAGTTCAAACCGCTGTAGCAAAAGAAAGAGCCTTAGCCCAAGGGAAACGCATTATTGTCGTAACCCCAGTACCGGCTTTAGAAGCGGTCACAAAGGCAAGCATTCCAAATGCTAAAGCATTACATCCAAGATGGATACAATGGGTTAATTCTCTTGCTGCAACAGATGTTGAATATGTTTTTGATCCCGATTTAAAAACACTAGCATTCCTGCAATATGAACAAGAATGTCCTCTGCCCACTGAAATTCTGCCTCTCGATCAGTACGAATTCATAATTTACACTGACGGATCTGCACAACCCACAACAGGGAGTAAGCAAGCTTACAGTGCAGCGTGTGCAATCGTTAAAGGTCGCATGCGAGATGGCATCTTCAGACCTATGGTCACAAAAACTCAATCTCTAGGAGATTGTACAGCTCAGCGAGCTGAACTACAAGCATTCAAACTGGCACTTGAAAGTACAGATCGAGAATTCCCCACACTGATAGTGTGCGATTCCTTTTACTGTATTCAGTCGTATAATGACTATATACAAACTGGCTTGAAAATGGTTTCAAAGATGCGAAAGGTGGCACAATAAAGCACAAAACGCTTTGGGGACAAGTAGTTCAGTTGAAAAACGAACTACCAAAGGCTCACGTGATCCACACACTGAGTCATCAACGTGATGGTGTTCACGTTGCAGGGAATTCATTGGCTGACGAAGCCGCAAAGGGGGCTGTTCAGACGGCTTCCGTAGCTGCGATCACTCGTTCAAAAACAAAAATAGACGGTGAGATAATGTTGGCTGTCAATGCTTCTAGCAAGGGCAGCAGTGCAGCGTTACCAAAAAAGTTTCCACTCAAGTACTCTTATGTAATTAATGCGAACAATGTTCCTTTTACTCGAATCCCTGGAGTGGGGGTTAGGGTAATTCCAAACAAGGAACGCAGATTAGGACTAATCCTAGCAGCACACGAAGGGATAGCTTCTGCCCATGCAGGTGTTTCTGCAACAGTATCTTTACTCAAGCAAAGATATTGGTGGCCTGGCATTCGGAAACAAACTAAAAACTATGTTTTAGAATGTGATATTTGCCAACAGATGAAAGTCTCAACAGTGAAACGTCCTGCGCAGACACCCCTGTTAATTTCAGACAAACCATTAGCTTGTGTTTACCTGGACCACTGCGGTCCCTTGCAAAGGGACGGTAACTATAAATATATCATGGTTGCAGTGGATTCATGCTCTAGGTTCCTATGGATATGGCCTCAGCGCTCGGCTGACGCTCGAACTGTTATAAAAGATTTGCGAGTCTTTATCGGCACATACGCAATAGGCACGCTACATTCTGACCAGGGCCCTGCGTTTAGCTCTCAGGCTTACAAAGAAGCCATGGCCAGTCTGGGCGTTGCATTGCAGTACTCCTCTCCATTCCATCCTGAGGGAAATTCGGTTGTGGAAAGGAAAAACCGGGACATAAAGCAGTCTATAACAGCTAGGGTATTAGGTTCGGGTGATGGGTGGGTCAAACATCTCAATGGGGTCCAGCGCTCATTAAATAATCTGCCAAGAAGTTCTCTAGGGGGGGTCACTCCATATGAGGTCCTATTTGGGACAAGAATGTGGGTACCAGATCTCAATGACGTAGGCACAGTGGTGGAAAATAAAACATTTGATATCAAAGATCGTTTGGCTGTTTTACAGGAACTGAATGAGTTAAGAACGAAACAAAGCAACGTATTCCTGCAGCCAACCAACACTGGGGATAAACAGGCGGTCCCAGCAAGGCCTGTCTGAATTCCAAAAGTTGGGGATCTAGTCAGAGAAAAAATTGAGGACAAGAAGGAATTTGGACCTTCTTACAGACAACCAGTACCTGTCCTAGCAGTTCATGGAACAAGAACAGTACTTTTGCCGCCCCTTGCTGGAAGAAAGGAGAAAAGATTTGTGTCCATCGACCTCATCAAACCACAATATGTGGCCAATACTAAATAGTAGGCCTCGTGGACTCTGACCTAGTAGCAGACACACTCCTCTCGCTACTATCCAAGAGGTTCAGACTGAAAGACTGATAACAATTGGGAATTCAGCAGTAACAGATGAAGGACTGAGCAACAATGCTATGGAACTCATCCCTCTTGAAAACCAAGTAACAGTTCATTCAAATACACCTGTCTACACCAATGTAGCAAGTGATCAACTGGTTCCAGCGATTTCTACAAATCCTGATGCAATTCCAACAATTGACAGAACTGCTTCTGGCTATTTCATTAATTTTGATACGTTCTCAGACGATCCGAGTGAACCTGAAACGACGCCAGCATCATTCAAACTCAAGCAGCAAGTACAAGACTTTCTTCACTTTCTGAAAAAGACTTATCTGGGTTCACCATGGATTGAACTCTGGATTATATCTGGACTTATTGTTTTCCTGCTTTGGCTAGCTTTGGTTACAACTGTGAGCGTGCTTATAAGTGGCAGATACATCCATGTGAATACTGAAGGAAAAGACGTGAACGTACTTTTGAAACCTCATAAATCTTCCCATCGTGAAGCAAGAGACTTGTCATCAGTGAACATCACAGCCGTTCCTATATAGGATGGTATAGTGTGGGACAAAACAGATTTCGATATCTTCGGCCCGACTGAACATTTGAACATTCCACATTTGTTTAAAATGTCACTAAGTGACCTAATTTCGTCCAGTACCTATTCTGATGATTGGGACTTTGAGACTGTTAATGACATAATGTTTGACCTAGAAAAATCTACTGCATTTTCTAAAAATGAATATTTAGAGGGTTCATCAGACTATGAACAACTGTATTGTTATAACCACTATGGTCATCATTATTTGCATAAATCTGTATACCCTAGAAATGTGTTTATGTTTAACCAATGGAAGCATTGTCCTACACCACCAAAAGGTAATTCAAAAACATTTGCTAACAAGTTTCCATACTTTTCAGGGTACAATACACCTGATCCAGAAACATTTTACTACAAAAATGTAAACAAAACAGGACTGAAAATTATGTTAACAAATACGAAACAGATTTACTCTGCAGCATTTATTGCCCAACTGTCTAGACAGGGTTTCGACTTATGGAAAGACACAATAGACACAAAAACTGTCTGGGGTACTAAAGATTGGCAAGTGCAGGGGATAGAAGCTTTATTTAGAGCCTTTATCATCCCTGAACAAATAATGTTTTTGAATGAAACCGTCCAACAAACATCTTGTCTTGGACTAGCCAAGATCAAAGAGATGAAAACACCTTCTGTACCAACACCTGCAGGTGACAATAATACACAGGCAGTGGTGACAGTTGACAAAATACTACAACTCAACAGATCTAATCCTGATTGGAAAAAATGGTTGATTTGGCCCACAGACACGAACAACTGTCAGGAAAGATTCCTGAATAAAACTCAGGGCTTTACTATTCATAGGCCAGACCCAAGATACGTCCAAAGACAGCATCCGGGGGTAGTAACAACATACAGTGTAGGAAAATTATGCCTCGATTGGCTTCAGAAATCTACTCTACAGGATGTGAAACAACACTTATCCTTACTTACAGAAGACGCAGACCTTAGGGAATTCTTGCTTGGACCAAGAAAACCGCGTCAAAAACGTTTCATATATGCCGGCATTTATGCTGCCTATAATGAAGCATGGAAAGTGTCACAGATGGAGGCCACAGAACGAATACGTGAACTTGATCGTATTAATTTAGAGAAAACCCTCTCTGTGGTCGACAATGGGTTAACAACTTTGTCCTCCAGAATATATTCATTGGATGGCATTGTATCCTCTGCTATCGACATACTAGAACAAGATTTGGCGATGTTACAGCAAGGCCAATCTCAATTACGTTCTATTGTGTTATTAAGCTGGACGCTGCAATCTTTGCGTGCGGGCTATGTCCCTTGGCGTTTCATCAACACGTCAGCTCTGTTTGCAGAATACAATCTAACTGGTAAACAGATCGAACTGGCACAAAGAGGAGCAAAGTATACAGTGCTGAGCATTGAAAAATTGGAAAAATTACCATTCACAGTGGCAGAAAAACCAGCTACAGAATGGCTCATTTATGGCAAAATAACATTACCTGTGACTACTTTTCAGTTTCAGTATTGCCTCAGACAAATGCAAGCAGGCAAATATGAAAGGTTGGGTAAGGAATACATTAAGACATCTTGGGATTTACCATATACATATCGATGTTGGAGTGGGGATCGTGAAGTGTTTTTGAGCGGTACACACTGTAAAAGTGCACTGAGCGGTTCACTTATATGTCAGGACATTTCTTTACACGGGGCTTGTAATGGTTCTGTGGCAAATTTGTCTTGCCATCAGCAGGGTACACCAGCTGCTGTGATTAATCCAACGTTTGGACAACTTTCGAATGGGAGTTACCTCATGTTGAATGATCAGAGTTGCTGCGGCATGTTGCCAGGCATCCCATATCTAGTAACGGTCAACTCCAGGGTCACTTGCTGTATGCAAGTATTGTTTGCCCCAATAGACACAGTCAGGGAGTCGCCTCTATGGCCTTCGCTGAACATCTCTTTTATAAGATTTGATACTTAGAGCAGAATGAAAGCCATGCTTTTACAGCAAACAGTGCCTTTGACCTCGGCCAAAGAAACCTATGATCTACAAGTCGCAAGGACTTCGGCTGAGATACAGACTTTAATACGTACAAACTGCCCTATACATTTCGTGGAAATGATAGGACGTATCTTTAACATGTCTGATACAAGTGGAATTGTACATGTATTTAAGAGCATCTGCTCTGGTCTGTTAGCACCTTTCCAGGCAATACTCGGAATCATCCCAACCTTTGCACATTCGGTGTTTGGTGGCATACCATTAATTCTAGCACTTGTTGCCGGAATTCTATTTCTCTTCCTGCTATTACGCTATGGCCAGCCTATTCGCAGACATCACTCCGAGCGAAATGGAAAAAGCTCTCCTTGAACGAAAGTGCCGTGAGCGAATAGTACAGCTTTTGGGCATGACTCGTCTACGGGACCTGAATACCACGTGGTTCCTGTCATTCAGACCAATCTGGCAAGATTGCATCTTACCTGTTCTACGATGCCTGCTATGCGGTGAAGAATGCGTGTTGGACACCTGTCTAACATTTCCATCAGCAACGCCAACGGATGTCGATACTCTGCTGGTCCCGATAACGGCCCATGCTCTGTGTTGTCCCCAGAGGCTACCAATCCTGATGTCAGCATTCATTGAGATCTCACAGACGCTTCCGGCTGCTGCTGAGGTACGAGAAAGATCTACAGGCACACAGGTAACAACGGACGCGAACATTGCTGCGGCAACCTATGCTGAAAGCGATGCTTCACATCTCTGTGCAATTAATCTACTACACGAGGTGTTCCAACTGACACCAACTTCAGTGGACGATGTTTTGTCTACGGAAATAGATGATCTCATGTTTACACCAGACCCGTAAACTGACTCTGATTCGGCCTACAGTGTTCCAGAGATGCAGTAACAATTTGGCCTTCATTTTCAAAAAACTTGGAACTCTTCCAATATTGAACTTTTTCCCATTTTTCGAACTAAAATGGCACTTCAATCTGCTTAAAGTAGAACTAGCCTTATAGTACAGACTTCACGGTACTTCCACGGACACAGTCATCTTGTGTGTCTAAAACAGTTAATTAATTTTCATGACATGAAATGACTTTGATTTTGGAAAACTTATCGATCATTTTTTTTGTCATATGTAAATATTACTGCTCATTTCATTTATATTGCATTTTATTTTAAATATATGCCTGAAATGAAAAGCAATGCTTATAATGTACAGTACCTTTTGCATTCTAATAGGTTTTTAAATACTTTTTAAATGGTTTTATGAAATATTTTAGCAATATGCGGTACTCCATTTAATGTTTAGCATTTTAAATGTTTAGCATTTTAGTATTATCGTACACACGAAAGTGGAGTGGGTGTTGTATTCCTCTTAGGGTGTCCATACACGGGCTTTCCTGTATCATGTCCTTATATAGGCACAATTCGCCCTGCCCTTATATAGGCATAAAATCCCAGTCCTTATTTAGGCATTAAACCGTGCACTCCAAATACAGGCATGGTCTCCGACATCTGTCCACCCTAACGTCACAACGAGCTCTTGAAGAACAGACCCTTAGGCTGCGGGAGTTTCCCTAGCACAGGACTAATGATTTCTTCAAGGACTCATATATTATGCATGAACCGTTATACCTTAGGGGTTCATTCATGACGTCTTCCTCTGTCCGACTCACGTCAATGCTAACATTCTGAGGTACCTCTCAGGTATAAATATACCTTCCCTAGCCCCTGTAAATCAGAGGAGACCTCGACTTCAGAGGAGCCCGTTTCCCGGCCTGACGCACTGAGAAGACGCTGTCATCCCTGCACGCAGAGAGTCCAGCTTCCAGTGATCTAACTTCCCTTGGGTGGTGTTGGAGTTCGAGTCTGGCAAGAGATTCCCACCTCTCTCATTCTAAAGGTACGGAGCTGACTAGAACCTAGAGGGACTCTTGGCATACTTTGCATACTAGGCGTAACATACTCTTAGTATACCATAGTAAAGAATACTTTTTTTTTTTAAACTTTATTTTCAAATTTTGCATCATAACAAAATACAATTACATTAACCCTATGGAGGACATTCCGAGTCTTGATAAAATACACAATTAACAATGACTATCAACATATGTTTGTAGTACCTTCTGTTAAGTGACATACTCCAAGCAGCATTTCTTTGTTAACAAAACAATGGTTAGTTCGTGCTGACTGGACAGTTATGTTCCTGTACTTCGGTTGATAATCAATAACCATTGTAACATAAGCAAATCCCTGTTTCCCTCTATGGGGGCACATTATGTATCCACATTCCTTAACATGTTATCCCACACCAGTGCGCGGCTCTGCCTCATCCTCCACATTCACTGCTGTGTCTCGCAGGTAAGCCCTATATGGTCCCCATATATCTTTTGGTGCACATAGTAAGGAATACTTCACCTACTTCATACCTCTCCCTACACCTAGGACAGGTTAGGTACATTGGGGTAGAACTAGCTTAGAGACGCATCGTATGAGTACTCGCATTTTTAGTCTATGTTATTTATGTAAATGCATATATGCTAAAAGATAATGCTAGCGCAGTATTATTTATTTCTACTGCTTACGCTGTACATTATTTATCTTGCATACTGTCTTGTGATCGTAACAGCACATTTAACTTACACCAGAAACAAGACTGTTCAATAAACCTTTTATTGAAACGCCCGTCTATTCTTTCTGTGTAACTTTGAGGAAACTAAGTATGCACGACTGAGCTGAGTGAAATAGTTATCTATTGTTTCCACGACTCTGGGACACGTTCTGATTCTAAAGGGAAACAAAGTTGTCATGTTTTGCGGCTGCCAGAAACTACTCCCTTCTTGTTTGACAAGGAGTTTCTAGTGGCCTCTGAGCTAGCTGGCACAAGTAATTAAGTTTAATATACTCGATAGGGACATACCGACCTCAGTCCTATGTCAAACCTATAGGGTATATTATTCCAATGCGCAGAGCCTATTAGGGAAATAGGAGCTACACTACAAAATACTGGCTCTGGCATTCAAGAACGATCTTACAGAATGCTGCGCATGATGAGGAGCACTGGTGATGAATGTTTCTGTACATTTATTGTTTTTTGCACAACTTAATCCGGAGGTATGCCGCTTTCGAGCTGTCAGCGGTTTATGAAAGCGTTTGAAATGGCCGCTGTTTCTGGTCCCATAAGCCTTGAATCAGCTTCCCACGTGGTCATCTCTTTTGGTGTTCGGACCATGGCTATGCAAGTTTACAGAATTGGCTATTGGCAACAGGTGGGTGGTGGGAGTCAAGGGAGGATTCCACGTTCTATGAAGACTTTAAAGTGACGTTTGTGCAGTGGCGTAGCTAGAGCTTCTGGCGCCCGGGGCTATCCCTCAGATTGCCGCCCATGGCAGGTAGCGGCGGGAGGGAGCGGAGGGAGAGTATGGGGAAAAATTACGGCGAGCAGCTGGGGTGGATTGGCAGGGTTTAAGTTACGACGCCAGTCTCTACTCCACTGCATAAGAAAGGGCGTGAAGCTGCGGCGTAAGCATAGAGCAATCCTCGAAGGTCAAGTCTCAGTTGATGAAGGCCCACCAGCACTAAAAAACTGCAGCACTACAATGCACAAAGGACAGAAAATACCACAGTGGTAGATTTAGTGAGAGGCGCTGCCAGTACAAACTATAATAATGGTAGTGGGGCAAGGAGTTGCACATACAAAGAGAGTACGGGTTTGGTAAGAAAAAAGCAAGGTTGATAGAAGGGATTGTCTGTATAATGTTGTGGTGCTCACCATTCAAAAACCCTGCTACCCACAGGTGTGACACAAATGACCAAAAAGGAACAGTCATTCATAAACAAACATCAGAAGATGGGGGCACACCAATGAAGCAACATAGGACTATGATTCTTTAATAAATATACATGAGCACTCAAAGTTGGAGTAGTGAATGTATCTGTTGCTGTTCGCAGTAGACTAGAGTTGGGATACCATATCAGTTACATCGTATACATCTAACAAGTATTTCATCTTTAACACTTTCTCAAGACCCTGGGGCAGTTTTTTACGCAGCACTCCGTTTCATGAGGAACAGTAAATCTGGGCCTTGGTTTTCTGAGGGTTGCTTTGTTTTAAGACTAAGTATGATCTTGTTTTGGTATTCCATATAAATAAAGACTGGGATGAGGACAAAGGGCGTAGAGAAAATGGCCCAATTACTTAACAGTAACCTTCATTACACCTAGTCTTCCTTGTCCCAGCCATCACACCCTATCATACTACCTTGAATGTATGGCCTTCAGGTAGGCAATGTACTTCAGGATGATGCAGTGAATGTCATCCTCCTAATGGCACCAGTGAGGGTATATGGGCTGGCCCAAAATGATGCCCGCCCTTCAATGGTAGCGCTTTCGCGTGCTCCCCCTAGTCAGAGGGGAGCTTACAAATACAGGTACAACCTAACTAGATGTGCTCCCCCGTCGGTTTGTGCTCCCCCTACGTCAGAGGGGAGGTACAAATACAGCTATAACCTGCATGTTGGTGCCTGGTCGTATGTCTATGCCTCCCCTAAAGCGCTGCAGCTGTTTGTGCGTGCGCCTGACCGAAAACTGTTATGGCATGCGTAAAGTTGGCAAACAATTACTGTTTTAAGCAATAATTTTGAATCTATTTTCGTATGTGTCTTCACAGGCTGGTTACCTCATGAAAGTCCGGGCCTGGTCCATGCAGCGCGCCGTGGCGCGCTGTCTTCACAGGCTGGTTAACTGCCACAATCACTGGTAGTGATGGTAACGCTGCCGCGGGAGCTTCAAATTGAATGACAAATGACTTAGTGCACATGCGTGAAATGACACGCATGCGCACTAAAACGGCAGAACACTGGGGAGCGCAAAAATACCTGTATTTAGGAAAAGAGCATCCTGCGCATGCATTTACTGATAAGCATGCGCACAAACGAGGGGGGAGCACAGCCAGATGGGGAGATGGAAACGACAGAACACCGGCCACCCCCAAAATAGTGCCGCCTGGGGCGGACCGCCCCCACCGCCCCCCCCTAGCTACGCCCCTGCGTTTGTGTATCTCTTAGAGGCATCATATATCATTAATTTGCTCAATAGATTTATAATAACAAGTAGAGTGCTTCATGTTACTGTTTTGTTGCTCCTAAGCGCTGTAAAAAAGAGGTGTTAGTTTTACATAATTATTTTTACTCAACCATATCGTCCTCCAAATGATAAAAGGCTGTTTGATTTACCAAATTCAAATTTAATTTTACTCACATGTTGAAGGCAGCGCCTGTTCCATCTAGGTGGTAACTATATGTTGGAGTTGATTTGTGCACCTCTTTATTTTGTGTTACCACCCATTTGTCTCAATCTGTTGCAATGGGGAGTCGTCATATATAGAGTTCTGGAACGGTAGCAAAGCCAGAAAATAGAAAAGACTGAGGCTAGTTTTGTAGGGTTTAGGCTTGAGATTTGGTAGGGTTCCCGGAGTCTAGGGCTCTGGGCCCATTTGAGGTTGGTGCATATTGGAGTTGCTGGAAAAGGCACCATTTGCCCACTCTTTTTTAAAAGGTTGGTGGTTCAGGCTCGCTCGCTCGCCACAGGGACATACGACAATTGTTTTACGCCGCACCACTTTCAAATGTCACCAGCCGCCACTGCTAGCAACATGGTTAGCAATGACTCAATAAGAGACAATCCTTCTCTTAGTGAAAATGAAATGGTATTAGCTTTTTTTATGTATATAATTGTTGGAATTATATTCTACGCCTCTTTGTACATTATTACACAGAAGGTGGGAAAAATACGTCTAAGATGGCGTATGTCCCTCGCAGCAAGGGCAGACGTTTTGCTCTATTAACATAAACTTTGCCAACAGTTGATTTCATGTAATCACAGCTCGCGGCGTCCTATTATTTATTCTCGCGAGGTCCCACAGGGCTGTCAGGCATATCAATAAGAGAAGGTGTCATTGAGCGCCAGTTGGTTTGGAGCGTTTTTTACTCTCAGGACTTGTAACTAACAGCCACAGAAGGGGTTTAACAGTGACCGCCGTTTTAGAGCTTCTTTCCTCCAGAGGCCTCTAGAGGGAGACATTGAACTGTATATTGAACTGTCGAGCATTCAAGAAATAATGAAACTGAAAATGCTCATGGAATTCGTAAAGCTGTTTCATTGTTATCAAAGCCTTGGAGACTTGAGATTGGCGGGTCAACACATTATTAGGGAGAGCCGAGTCCTGAAAATATTTGGCATGTAAATCATGCAGTAAGAATATGATATGTGATCTTAAAAATTCAAAAAAAGTGTATTTTTTTAACACACGGACGTGTTTCACCTTCACACATCCAATAATGTCTCTACTTTGAGAGATATTTTACTTAAAGTGAGTGTTTGTGAACCTGCAGTGAGAAACACCCTGCCTATACCCTGATAACAATGCTAATAGTCAACTAACAGGTAAGTCAGTAAACAGGTACAAAACCCAATATGTGATGTGGCTTAGATTCTTATAGATGGAGCACCATTATAGGCTATTACATCAAACACATAAGATGTTTTTCTATACAGGACAACCTGAATCACATATTTGAAGGTGCGCTCATATGTGACACATGCACATCAAGTCACCAAAATGCCTGGGGTAGTGGAAGTGACATCACGTGCCCTTTGACCATCACTTTCACTCACACATGATTACACATACACACAAATTCACATTTACACACACACACACACACACACACACACACACACAAGCTCACACAAACAGACTCTCACTGGAAAGCATGAACACAACATACATTTAACAGCTTTTTTATATACCTCAGCTGCCAAGGAGGGTTATATTTTCAGCAAATTGAACTCCATTTATATTACACTAATAGTGAAAAAAAAAATATATATATATATATATATATATATATATATATATATATATTCCACTATTAGTGTAATAAAATAATTGACAGAATTCAAAGAGAGTGCAGCCCCAACTGACGTCCATAAGGACGAGCTGCCACTGTCTTCCTGGCACTGGTTTTACCACTTCTGAGAGCAGGGGTCACAAAGGCAGTACCACCTGACTGAAAGAGGCAAGCCAGGGGTTGCAGCTGCGACCCCCGACCACCCCTCAATGACGTCCATAATGTGACAATGAACAAAAATAAGGTTCTGTAAAATAAAGTATTTTCCTAGGTCACACAATTTGGCCAAGGCAGGGAAGAGGGGTGGATCTCAGATTTTTCCAGTTTCACACTGTAATTCAGTCTACCTCTCTGTGACATCAATTGTTACTGCTTTGTCCCGAATTGTTAAAGAATGAAATTAAAGTATGGGTGATAGACAAAATCCACATTTTATTTCTGACAGTTTTTCATACCCCTTAGGGCCGTGAATGTGACAACAGGCACAGACTAAGTCAAACGTCTCCTTTCGGCACAGGGGTATTTTCCAGGATTCACAGGGTGCAGAGCTGAGGTGGGACTTGAACCCGGTTCCCCATGTTGCATGGCCAAGCAGTTGAAGCCACTGCCACCTCACCTCCCATGGAAGCTCACCTCGTTATGGGCTCGGGGTTCCGAGGGGACCTCTAGCTGAGTCAGAGCAAGGCTTCTCGCTCGAACCTTGCTCAAGCTTTCAGTGGCTCGCCCACCAGTATTGGAGACGCTGTGGAAGAATGCAGTATATTTCCTAGCACTAAGGACAAATAAATACACTACGCTTTTTCAGTTGGTGGTAAGGTAGGTGGTGCATATTATAAAAGCTGACTTGTCGAAGTGGTAATGTGTGGCAAGAGTATGTGTGCATAAATGTTCACAGTAATTCAGGGTGTATGAAAGTGGGAGAAACACTTCAAACCCACCCATGGGCCTTCAAGAGTAGTGTGCAATTACAGCAGGACCTAGCACAATTTGATGATAACAATACCATTATAGATTCCTTCGAAGTCTATGGCAGAAGGAAGGAATAAGAGGCAGCGCAGATGGCGAAAAGGCCTCTAAAAGAGGAGGAAACCAGCGAGAACCTGGTGAAATCTGGTGCTAAGGCACTAGGAGGAATACCTGTGTCTAAACAGCCAGGTTTTAAGATTTTTCCTGAAAGTAGCCTCAACGGGTTCTAATCTCAAATGTAAGGGGAAGTTGTGTTACCACTAGCAGAGGGAGACTGTAGTTCCTATTGGAATGATAACATAGGGAGTTCAATAAAACTTAAATTAAAGCTCTTTGGAGAGGAGGTGGATAAATAATATAGGCAGCTGTTTGTATGAATAGACCACATCATCTGCCCAAGAATCCAGAAAAACAATTGGGAGTCTTAATCAAGCATAAACCTAATGCTGTTGATCCAGTGCCCAGGCACTCAAGAATTTAAAAGCAAAAAATACTGGAATTATTTTTGGGTATACATGAATAGCAGAATTCTTCAGGTCCACCAGGACTTGTAAGCTAGATAGGAAGGTCCACCTCCTGCAAGGATCCCGCGTCTATGGGTAGAGAAGGTCTCGACAATAATCGTGCCTGCTCAGAGACGTTTTAAGGCAAGGGCAAAGTGGGCTCTGGCCCAGGGCCCTAGCCTTTCAGGGTTCCCCTGATAAAGCCAGCTCTGTTCTGCAGAGAGTCTTGCCCTGATGACCTTGAATAATTCTTAGACAAATTGTTTTAAATACCATTTTCCTTTAATTTATTTTTAATGTGGGTGATGTGTGAGTCTATTATAGACACTCTGCAAAAAAATGCTGTGTTTGTTTCATGCAACATCCATAAAAAGTTTCTTTTAGATCAAAACAGGACCTGACGTATGGGAAATGGGAGGCTGTCACAGAGATTATGTGCAGTAATATGAATGAGCTGCTGCTGTGTTACGATATTGAAAACCTGTCACTACCCCTGAATATTAGATGTAAACACATCTAAAATTTGGACCAGTGAACATGCGCACTGCCAGTGAGCTGGCCACAGAGGGCATGAAAGAGCTGAAATTGGATCATAAAATGAAAGCTGTTCTGAAAAGGGGCCCCCAAAGTACGTTTGGCCCAGGGCCCCCCAAATCCTTAAGATGTCCCTATGCCTGTTGCTGGAGTTGGTGTCCAAGGAGCTGAAGTAACAGCAAGTGATATCGCAGACCAAGGTCATTTTGCCAAAGAAATACAGCCCATTGCGAGATCAACACATTAACAGCCAGGCAGCATACAGAAGACCTGCCAACTTCTGAAAAAAACTCACTATGTGAGAGGAGGGAACCAGGAGGGGGTGGGGCATAAGAAATAGGCACCACCTTAAGTCCATTACCTCACAAGCTCTGAAAGTGCTTTTGAGGGTGTATGGCTATCTGGGTAAGGGGCATGGTTTGGGCAGGTCACTGCTTGTGAGCCACTGAAACCCCCTTAAAAAACAATCTGTGGTTTCAAAGGCTGCCACTGATGTCCTGAGGAGGCAGTAAAACCTTGATGGACATCAGCTGTGCTCAGCCTTACACACAGTGTGAGTTGGAAATGCTCGCAGTAGGAGTTTCCAACTCACAATGTCTGCCACTGTGTGAAGAAAAAACAATTACCTGGATACAGCTGACCACCACTCCTCCTCCGCCCTCTTCTCTTCTCCCGGGCAGCAGGAACCAGGAAGCACACAACCTCCCAGACCCCCTTACCAATCACAACACTGCTTACAGTAGCGCTGTGATTGGTTTGAGCGCCCTGGTTCAGTCCTCAGACAGGGGCTAGGAGGCTGTGCATGTTCTCCATGCAGGCTGTAATGTAGCCTGGATGGAGAACATGCAAAGTGCGCATGACTATTTGGCTGGCCTGAGAGGGCCTGCCAAAATGTCATGCGCGTTTAGGAAGTGCCTACCACTCCTCCCCCCCCCCAGCTCTAACTGTTCAGCCCGCCCCGCCCCCCAACCAACTGAGCCAGTACGGTTAAATAAAATGATCATTTTATTTTTCTGTTTTGAATTGCTCAGTGTGGCGACGCTCCTCCGCCTTAGCGGAGAAGCCGCTGATCCAGCGCGAAGAGGCCAGGGTTGGATATTTTACACACCAAAAACTGAACTTTTCAATGGGCCCAAATACCTTATCCAATTACCTTTATTTGTATTCCCCTTGGCCAATTTCCCGCAGGAAGGGTTTTGATTTCGAATAATTCCACAAATTCTGATTAGTTATTTCCCTGTAACCACAAATCAATTACAGTATCATGTCTAACTAATCTTCACGAATCAACACTCTTCCTCTGGTCGATGGACCATTAGTTGAGTTAGTTGATGCTTATATTAACAACTTCTTAACTAAAATTAATAATGAAATAACCACAGACTCTGAATATAATAATAATAATAAGTTTATCTAAAATTTCAGTCATTAAGTTGAACGCTCATTAATTACAAATACACAGTGCACATAGTGCAAACTTCATCTTTCTTAAATGGAGGAGAGAATAATCATATAGCACAATACACCCAATCTCAACAAAAATCAAATGCATAAGAGTGGATAGATGAAGAGACAAAAGGCACATTTATAATACATTTGCAAAGAAATATGCAAATACTGGATAGAATGACATTTACCTAATGAGGATAACTGGAAAACCACCCCTCTGGCCAAAGGACTGGTGGAGGTCCCCTGACTTAGGATCTGGAGACAAAGATTAAAGGATAGGATCAGGACAGGTCTGATACTTACTAGACTTCTCTACAACTCGACGCACCAGGGCGATTCCCTCTCTTTCACTCTCTCCCTCCTCGATATTCTTCCGCAATCTTCAAATCTAATCAGGCAGTGGTCTGGATCTTCTGAGTCTACACTCGTCTTCTCTCTCACTCTCTCTTGTGCTCAGCTCCTAGCAGCGTTGTCAGCATCATGGATATATTCTTAACCCAAATCACTCTAGTTATAGTCTTTATTTCTTCATGTCCCACCCTCAAGTGTTGCAGCTTTACTAAACTACGGAATATGATTGGACGGGGTTAGGGGTGTCTTCATCATCCCAAGCTGACTTATTCATTTCATTAGTAAAACCTATTGTTTGTTAACCCTGCCCCTTCTACTCATTCATGATGAGGACCAGCCGCCTGAAGCTGAACTCGGACAAGACGGAGGTCCTCATCCTTGGTTCCAACCCTTCAGCCTGGGACGACTCCTGGTGGCCAACATCACTGGGAACAGCCCCGCCACCCACCGACCACGTACGCAACCTAGGGGTCATCCTCGACCCCACCCTCTCCATGACTAAGCAGGTCAAAGCCGTTTCCTCATCCTGCTTCAACATCCTCCGAATGCTCCGCAGGATCTTCAAGTGGATCCCCACCGAAACAAGAAAAACAGTCACCCAGGCCCTCGTCACCAGCAGGCTGGACTACGAAAACGCCCTCTACGCAGGAACGACGGCTAAGCTCCTGAGACGGCTGCAACGCATCCAGAACGCCTCTGCACGTCTTATCCTCGACATCCCCCGATGCAGCCACATCACACCCCACCTGAGAGACCTGCACTGGCTCCCTGTCAACAAGAGGATAACCTTCAAGCTCCTCACCCACGCACACAAAGCACTCCACAACTCCGGACCAGCCTACCTCAACAGACGACTCAGCTTCTACACCCCCACCCGCCAGCTCCGCTCGACCAGCCTTGCCCTCGCCACAGTCCCCCGCATCCGGAAAACGACCGCCGGCGGCAGATCCTTCTCCCACCTCGCCGCCAAGACCTGGAACACCCTCCCCACCAACCTCCGACAGACCCAAGACCTACTGGCCTTCAGAAGACTCCTCAAGACCTGGCTCTTCGATCAGTAGCAGCACCACCTCCCTCTTCCCCCAGCGCCTTGAGACCCTCGCGGGTATGTAGTGCGCTTTATAAGTGACATGATTGATTGATTGATTGATTCATATATTTTATTTGAAACATGCATATTTTGTTGCAAATGCCATAATTCACTTAATACAGGCTTCATAGTTGACTGTTACATCTTCTTCTTTTACCATCCTTTCTGTCCTTGAATCTTGGCAGGCTTTCAGCTCCTTCTGTGTCACCGGTCATTTCATGGTCTCACTAAGCATTCGCAGCTTTCGCCATTTTCTTTTTCAGTCATGGATTAGCAGGCCCAAATATACACTATTAATAAAAGAATCAAAAACAGATATTATTTTCTTGAACATGTAATTCTCACTGTTCACCACCCACTTCTACTCTATCCCAAGTGATTATTATTTCTCTTAGGCATAAGCGTTAATTGCAGCAGCTTTCTTTTCAAATCAAGCAAGCATATGCTGGGCATGCGGTACCTCAAGACCGCGTTTCAGTTCTTCTTGCGCATGCGTGAGGGTTTTCCCTCTCAAAGCGAGTTAGTCACGTTACTTTATACGTCATTCGGGTTTGCACATGCGCAAAGCGTTTTTGCAAGTTAAAGCGGGTTTTAAAAGTGCTGCATTTTATTTCTCATTAATTTAAGCATGCGTAAACGTTCTCCCCATGTTTCTGTGTTGGGTGCATGTTAGTTTCTTCTTATCTACTAATTAATGATTAGTGAAAGTTAATGGAGGATTCGATCGAGCAAGTTTCATTTTCTCGAATCCTTGCTCTATCAATCCCGCCTCTGATGGCATTTTTGAGGCATCATAAAATACCCATCATTACCAAGTGCCAACTTTATTCATTTAAGATTTTTAGTGTCTTCCTTTCTTTCCTCTAATTCTTCTATTTTGCTTTTCATGCCTACTCCTTTCATTTTGTCATATAGACCCCCTTTCATCTCTTCTAATTCAATCTCTTCTCTGTTTCTCTTCCTTCCCATTCTTTTATTCTTTATTTCGGTTATCATTCTTGCTTTTGTTTTCTTCTTGCAACATCTATATGTCATTATCATCATCAGACCTACTATTATTATAGAAATTACTGGTATTGGGATTTTCCCTAATAGACTACTCCCTAAAGTGGAAAACCAACTACCTATAGTGGAAATACTTTTACTAAGTCTTTCCCATACACCGTCAACCTCCAGTTGGCTCAAATCATCATGAATCTTTGTAATATTCTTAATATATCCTTCAATGCCTTTACTTTTGTCTGGGATATATGTACAGCAATGTTGGACTTTCCACATGCCACAGACTCCACCTTCTTATGCCAATAATATATCAAGAGCAAGTCGATTTTGCAAAACCATAGATCTAATTGCAACCATTTCAGTATTAATCATTAAGAATCCCCCAGCAGTATCTGTCGATAGACGATCAACTACTGTTGATCATTTGCGTATCTTATGCTGAATTCAGTATGACTCCAACTGACGGTATCAGTGCACCAAATATATCACCTACTATTTCTGAAAAGCTTTTTCTTTTAGTTCGTTTTAGTCCTTGACTTATTACATCCATTTCATTGTTCTTAGTAATGTGGTACACCTTTGGAAATACTATCCCAAGATAACAACTACCATACCATTGTGTTGGCAACCTATAATAGGCATTCTTACCACACACATAATATATTCCTGGAAAAACAGGATCAGTTCCACCTTTTAGTCCCCATCCCCCCATGATTAGGAAGGTATGTTCACAATCACTAGAACCAATGAAAATGTTGTTATAGTCTGTTTTTAGTCTATGTAGACAGAATTTTCCCAATTTTGACAAATCTAGGGGCATTGCAGCATGAGTCTCGCCTTTCTTATAATCCCCTTCCTTATTAGCCCATGGAGGTACATGTGACTTCTGTCCAACAGCCTTCTTTTGAAAATCCTGTCTTCTTTCCTCTACTAAATTTAGGAAATCTTTTTCTTCATCTCGTAACATGCAGGTTAAATTGTTCTTATGCGCATATGTTATGTCTATTGGGTTTGTTGTTAAGAAAAACTCGCCCATAAATTCAGCATCTTTAGCACTAAGCACTGGGTTTAGGTTTCTTCTAATAGGAATCTCTGGGAATACTAAATCCATATTAGAATAATAATACTGCAATTTGCCTGTTTTATAGAACAAACTGGACACAACACTACATGACACACCATATGGTAAAGGAAGATGGTGATAAGTCACCCCCCGAGACAGACAAAGGTCATTTCATGCAAACATAACAATCACTTACGTCCATTGTATCTACATAGTCAAAAAGAAGTTTAGTAAACGCATTTAATGATGAATCACTATTTGATCTGTCATGTTGATACATAGTCTCATCTATTTGTTCTAATTTAGTGGTAGTTGTTCCTTTAGTACCTGCATTCACTTGATTACTTGTATTAGTATTATTTTTGTCGTTATTTACCATCAAAATAGGTATCACAACTGTTAGCAATAACCACATTAACATTAGTAACAAAATACTGCACAAACAACATTTAACACATCTTCGTTTTAAACTAGATTTTGGATGTTCAGTCACTTCTGTTTCTGCCATTTTTAGTATTTTAAATTGACCTATTTCTAACTTATCTTCTATATCCTAAACTTATGTTAAAACTAAGATATGTATGAATCTTTGTGTGATCCCACACTTCAACAGCTTTTGTCTTTTACTTTCCCCTTTGTCTTTTAATTTCTTTTCTTCATCTGGTTCTTTATTTTCTTCTTCTACTTATTTGTAAAATTTCCACCTTCTGTGTCACAGTCTTTCTCTTAAGGTGGTCTCAATTTTCTTTCATCACTTCTTTCATTAGTAACATTTTCTTGTTCTTCGTTTAAATCGAGATTCTCAAGGTCCTCAAGGATAACATAGGTCCATTCAGGAGCCTTATATTTTCTATTTGGAGCTCTCACTCTTGTTGATTTTTGTAAAGATTTTCTTCTTGGATGTTCTTCTTCAGTTTGGCTTGATATTTCGTTTACTTGTTCTAATCCTCTTCCTGTTCTTCTTTTCAAAACATATCTCAGTCCTTTGACTCCACTTGGCCAGTGATCACCCTTTCTGATTCTTTTTGTTTGCACAGCCTTTTCACCTTCTTCACCAATTTCTAACGTTCTTTTATTTTCTTTTTCTTTTAGTTGAGCTTGTTCTGGGGGTTTCTGTATTTTGTCTTTCTGTTGATTGAATTTCTTCTTGATCTTTTAATTCTTCTTTTTCTGATTGAGCTTGATCTGAGTTTCCTGCAGCAGGTTCTTCTGTTGACTGAATTTGTTCTGAACTTATCAGTTTCTCATCTTCTTCTTCTTCTGATTGAGCTTGATCTGGATTTTCTGTTTCAATTTGTTCTGGTCTTTCAATCTCTTGCTCTTCTTCGGTCACTACAGCAGTTTCTTGAGACCCACTATCCAGTGCCCACCCTACTTGACTTGTACTTGGTTGTTCATCATCGATATGTTCTTCAGAGTCTGTTTCTCTGATTTCTTCGACTTCACAACTTTCAGCTTCTGGTTCTTTTCTTTGTTCCACCAGTTGCTGCTCTGGTCGTTCAGGAGGATTTGGGAATCTTTTGGTATGACTGGCATGTATCCAATTTGGCAAGCCAAAACACTTCACTGCTGTTGTTGTGACCAATATAATTTGAAGCGGTCCTTTACACCTGGGTTCTAGACACAACTTTCTTGTGTGCTTCTTTATCATAATCCAGTCTCCTGGACACAAGTCATGAGCTTGATTCGGCTGTGCTGTGGTTGCATCTTCTCCAACCTGGTGAGACACAGAACGTACCAGATCAGCTAATCCTTTACAATAGTCCAACACTAGATCATTAGTTAAAGTCATCAGTTTGTTTCCAGGTACAAATGGTTGCCTCATTGCTCTTCCCATAAGAATTTCATGAGGACTCAATCCTGTTCTTCTGTCAGGGATGCTTCTAAGGCTCATCAAGACAAGGGGCAAAGCATCAGGCCATTTCAGCGAAGTGGATGCACACACCTTTCCTAACCTGGATTTTATAGTACCATTTAGCTGTTCAACCACTCCAGATGCTTCTGGTCGATAGGCACAATGTAGTTTCTGCTCAATTTTGAAAGCTGTACAGATTAATCGAATTATCTCATTGTTAAAATGAGGTCCTCTATCTGATTCCAAAGTGACTGGAAATCCAAACCTAGGGATGAGTTCTCTTAAGAGCAGTTTGGCAACCGTGAGACTGTCATTCTTTCTTGTTGGATAAGCTTCCACCCAACGAGAAAACAGACACACAATGACAAGGACATACTTCAGACCGTTGCACGGCGGCAACTCTATAAAATCAAGCTGCAGTCTTGTAAATGGTCCTTCTGCCTTTCCTATTTTTCCCCAACTGACAAATGTTCTTCTACCTGGGTTCTGCTGTTGACACGTCAAACAGCGCTGGCAGAGACTCTCTGCAATAAGCCTAAACTTGGGATTGTACCATGTCTGCCTAAAGTGTCTAATCATGGCATCCCTCCCAATGTGTGTAGCTCCATGATATACTCTTGCCATTTGTGATAACATACTGTCTGGCATTATCGGTCTTCCATCTGGACATACCCATACCTCATCATTGGTTCTTCTTGTGCAACCTGTGTTGATCCAGAATTCCTTTTCCTTTACATCTGCCTCATCCTGTAACTGTCTAACTTCGTCCTATGTTTCAAAAGCAGAGAAAAACATTAGTTGGCAATTGGTAGTTTCTTTTTCCAACCCTCTGTTCAAAGCCATTGTATTTCGAGCACAAAATTGTGCAACCTGGTCAGCATATTTGTTGCCTTGTGTCACATAATCATTTCCTGACTTATGTGCGGCACACTTGACCACTGCAATTTCTTTTGGCAATTGTAATGCTTCCAATAATTCTTTGACATTTTTACTGTTTCTGATAGGAGAACCTGAAGAAGTCAGAAATCCCCTTTGCATCCATATTTGGCCGAAGTCATGCACAACCCCAAAACCATATTGACTATCCGTGAATATGGTTATTCTCAATTTTTTCCAATTTTGCAAGCTTTTGTTAAAGCTACCAATTCGGCTATTTGTGCAGACTTGACTCCTTTTAGACAGGATGCTTCTACAATAGCAGATATAGTACAGACAGCATAGGCAGCACTTAGCTCTCCATCTTGTTTTCGCAAGCATGACCCATCAACGAACAATACATAATCTGATTCTCCCAATGGGACATCTAAAATGTCTGGCCTAGGCTTTGTACACATTTCTGTTAGGTCCAAACAATCATGATCAACTTCTTCCTTTACTTCTTCACAGAATGGGTCTGGCAACAAAGTTGCTGGATTCACGGTGGTGCATCTTATCACACTTACATTTTCAGCACCCAGAATCACTCTTTCATACTTAGTCAGCCAACTAGGGGTCAAGTGTTGTGTTCGAGTCCTTGTTAAAAGGATCTCGACAGAATGTGGCACATATACTTTCAAGGGATGTCCCATAACAATAGATTCACTCTGCTCCAGACTCACACAAGTAGCAGCTACTGCTTTTAAGCAGCCAGGCAATGCTGCGGCCACAGAATCCAGAGTGGCTGAAAAATATGCCACTGGACGTCGCATCAATCCATGTCTTTGAGTTTATACTGAAAGTGCACATCCTTCCCTCTCACAACAGAACAAAGCAAATTCTTTCATGTAATCAGGCATTCCTAATGCTGGTGCTTGACACAAACAATCCTTCAATTTTATGAATGCATCCTCACTTTCATCATCCCATTGAATTGGGTCCATCACATCTTTTCGTGTCAGTTTTATTAGAGGTTTTGCAAGCAATGAAAATCCACTGATCCACTGACGACAGTATCCAACCACTCCCAAAAACATTCGTACTTCCTTCTTAGTTTTGTGTAGATTCATCTGTCGAATCACTTTTATTCTCTCTGGTGTCACTTTTCTAACTCCTTTTTCTATCTTGTGTCCTAAATATTTGACTTCTTGTCGGCAAAACTGCAATTTTTCTGGCAACACTTTGTGTCCTCCTTCTGCCAAATGGTTCAGTAAAGCAATTGTGTCTGTGACACAAGTCTCTCTTGTTTTTGATGCGACCAGTAGGTCATCAATATACTGAACCAAAACTGAATTTCCTGGCATAACCAATGTTTCCAAGTACTTTTTCAAGATTTGATTGAAAATCGAGGGACTCTCTGTGTACCCTTGAGGAACTCTGCACCATGCCAAAACACGGTCCTCAAACCGGAACGCAAAGAGATATTGGCTATCTACATGCAAAGGAATCGAAAAGAATGCTTGGCACAAATCAATCACTGTATACCAATGTGCATCCCAAGGTATCTGATAAAGAATTACTGCTGGATTTGGTACTACTGGACAACAAGGTACTACTATTTTGTTGATTTTCCTTAAATCTTGCACTATTCTATATTTGCCATTAGGCTTTTTAAGCCCCATGATTGGCGAATTACAAGGACTGCCCATTATTTATTTCAGAATACCTTGTTCAATCATTTGATCAATTACTGGAGCAACTCCTGCTTTTACTTCAGGACTCATTTTGTACTGTCGGGTGTTTGGATAAATTGCACCTTCCTTCACCATTATTTTAATTGGGTCTACATTTGCCATCAGACCAATTTCCTTTCCTGAAAAATCCCATACATCTGATCTCACTGTGTCTCTCGGCTCATCAGGTAGACTGTTTTCAGTCAGAAGTGAAAACATCTCATCCACTTCTGTTCCTTGTTTTGCTAGCATCATCTTGAAAGCGATATCTTCATCGGGTGTTTGAAAAGCAATACCATCAGGTGTACAATAGATAGCGCAGTTCATTTTGCACAACAAATCCCTCCCTAACAAGTTAACTGGACTTGAATCACACACCACAAACCGATGCATGTCTTTGAAATTTCCAATATTTACTTCTATTGGTTTAGTAAGTGGGGTTTTTATTTGCTTATTTGAAACTCCTACAACTTGGATAGTTTCTCCCGAGAGGGGTAGGTTTGGAATTTCTGCTGCTCTAACAGTAGAAAGGGTAGCACCAGTATCCACTAGGAAAGTGATGTCATTACCTAACACTTTCTATCAACAAATGGTCCTGACTGATCTACCACCAAGGATGCGCCAAGCACGCATTCTTCCTCCCCCCTCAGGCACCGTCATTGGGAAACATCTGAATCACACTCGTTACTGTGCATCCAATATTGTTGAACTGTTTGTGTATTCTTACCACTTTCTCCACGAAATCCGGTGTTCACACTGTATTTCTGCACTTGAGCGTTCATACAGTTGGGAATAGGGGCTTGTGGCACCTGTAACTGTGGAGTAACTACCTGTTGCTGTTGCTGCTGGTTCCCAACCACCTCATTCTGCATCTGTGGATTTAAATTTTGATTTACCCTATTATTCTGTTGAACGTTTCTGCACTCATTCTTCCAATGCCCATGCTTTCCGCATGCATGACAAGGAAACCTCTTTTTCGCTTCTTCTCTACTCATTCGCCCTTTTCCTTTATTCCCAGTCAATCCTTGACTATTCTGATTTTGGTTATTCGACTGATTTTCATTTTGTGAACCAGTACTTGCCTCTTGATGTTCTGCTAACTTCACTTGTGCCCACATCATCTTTTCTTTCAATTTCTTATGTTTTGCGTCAATATCATCACTGCAATACTTAGCGTACTTCAAAATGTCATCAATGGGCTTACTCTGCCAGCAAAGCATATGCTGTTGAATCATCTGACTAATTTCCGATCTCAATCCATACACAAACCTATACACAAAATGTCCCATATCCTTATCACCAATATTTTCAAATCCACTATACTGCTTAAATACCTGTAATAACCTCTCGTAATACGCATGCACTGACTCTTTTGGTTCTTGAGTCGTTCTATCTATTTTAACCCAATCCGTTTCTTTTGGAGGAATTTTCCTTTTCAAGAAAGTAATCACTTGCTGATACTTCTTCATCACTTCTTCTGAAGGTGCACATGTCTTTGCATCTCTTGGATATTCTTCAGTTGGCCAATCAACCGTAATCTTACATTCTGTCCACAAATCAGCTGGCACCACTATATCAAATAGTCCATCCAAATCCTTTAATAATACTTTTGAAACTTTCACAAACCTCTCTACCTGCTTGTACCATTCAACTGGTTTCTCCCTTAATCTGGGAAAATCATTTGTAAAAGACAAAATATCCTGTCTGGACCATGGAACATGAACGTATCCACCTCCAGGAACTTCTCTCATTGGACACACTCTTTCAACTTGTTCTGTTTCTCTTAATGGGAATGCAGATGCTTCCTTTGTAGCTGCCTCATCCCTTTTCTTTGTCCATCTACCTCTCCATCTGTCTGCATCTCCCCATTTCTTCAAAATATTAATTTATTCTTTGATCTGTAATCTCCTTCCTGACGCATTCAAACTTTCTAAATCCTTGTCAGTAAATTCTGCCCTATATGGTTTCTGCAATAATTTCGATTTTTCTACATCTCTTCCAAATTCTGAAGCAACCTTTACTATTTTCTCATGCAGATTCTTTGCTATCCATGTTATACTTTTACACAAAAACAACAATTCATCATCTCTGTATGTACCTAATCTCTCTGGGCTTATTGTACCAATGATCATTTCTTCCAAATCCACTTTCAACTTGGCCACATCTATACTTGGTGTCTGAGGTCTCTTTTTGTCTAATCCTTTCGCCCACTCCTCTAGTTCTTCTGGTGAAAATCCTTTAGAATTTCCTGCTACCGGAGTATCAATCAATTCCTTTCTCCTTTTATTCACTGGTGAACCTCTTCTCTGCGTTTCAGTCACTGTTTCAATATTAGGGAGATCTAGTAACAAGATATTTGAATCACTTTCACTGGTTAGATCTTCTGACATTACTACCTCTTTTCTAACATTAATTTGTGGGACTGTCACTGTTTGTAATCTTGGGGTGTCTCGTTTATCCCCATATAATGGAATAACCAGACCTATCGTTACTGGCACTGTCAAGCCTTCAGCATTTAAACCTAACTGATTTATTTTCTGAATTATCTCTTCTTTTGTTCTATTCAATGCATCCCTTTCCTTCTCCTGTAACACTCGGGAAGCTGTTGGATCATATAAAACCTTCGGAACTAAAGGAGTTCTCATCATTGGTGCACTTGGAGTTGCCTCTCCAGCATTTTCTTGATAAGGTGGAGGTCTTTTAACTAAAATGTCCTCTAATAACTCATCATCCGTTTCATCACATTCTGTTCCCACCTGTATGTTTCATTTTTTCTTTGCATTTACTCCCTACTTGATCTTCAGCCATCAATACTGGATACAACCCTTCTGTTACTACAGCTCTTCTCCACCTTTTCATCTCATCTCCTCGAGGATCAAACGGATATCTTGGGAAAAATCCCCTATTTATTCTTCTACCTCCTCTGTATTTCTCTCGCTCAAATGCCTCAACTTCCCATTCCTCCAAAGCTTCATACTGCGTTAACCTAGGGCTAGGTTCTAATGTATTCATCCGATTTCTCAAATTCTGAAGAACCTTTACATTAAATGTTCCATTTTCAGGAAAAACTAAAACTCCATCACCTTTCGTATATTCCACCCAATTTTCCAACCAAACTCACGTATGGTATCCTCGTTCCAACATCATAAAGGAAGCAGGTGTATTAGGGGGTGGCATAAGAATCCCTTCTCTGGTTACTACACGCTTATCCTTTTTAAATAAATTTTTGATTTTATTAATCAGCTTCATTCTTCCAATCCCTGTAACTATTTTCAGCAAGCTAAAACTAGAAACTCTCTTCCGTATTCTTACGTATCCTGTTTCCCAACACTCGTCCTATACCAGCGCGACTCACACCAACAGTCCAATCAGGGCTCACTATGTATTTTCTTCCACAACCTATACCTGCGTGGCTCTTGTCTACCAACCAATCAGAGCTTTGCACACACCCACTTGTTACAACCAATACCAGCGCGGCTCTTGTGACGTCAGTATTACTCCTACTACTGACCCTCCCATTACAATCGGCACTTGTTACACGCCCGCTGTCTCAACCAATACCAGCGCGGCTCTCTGTGACGTCAGTATGACTCCTGCTACTGACCCTCCCTTCACAAGGTAATACGGCAATGTATTCTCTAAACTTTTCTTAATATCTTTTCTGTTAGTAACAACGTAAAAACAGCGCTACTCTGTCTGCTCCGCTAATTCAAAAGATAGTGTATTCACTTGCTTCAAAGAGAAAGTACTTCCTTATACTACGAGTAAAAACCACTGTTTACCCTTCACTTAAGCTCGGGAAGACCTATTACTCCTCTAGGGATACTCCTCCTTCGGGTAAGGCCAAAGTTTCCCAGGTGGACCCTTCGCTATCACTCACACTCTACTGTTATACGATATAATCCCTAATATAACACCTACAGCCCTCCGTAGCTTTTAGGTATTATGACAACAGACGAGTAACCTTCTGCAGTGTGATTTCCTTACCACATTCTTCAAAATTCAATTCCCAGGTATCTCCGTACCTATACTTCCAGACAACATAGAACAAGACACTAACTTTTCATGTTAAGAACATATAGTCAATAATCAATAATCACCAAACTAATCAATAATAACCATCCTCTGCTACCAGAAAAACTGATCCAGCGCGAAGAGGCCAGGGTTGGATATTTTACACACCAAAAACTGAACTTTTCAATGGGCCCATATACCTTATCCAATTACCTTTATTTGTATTCCCCTTGGCCAATTTCTCGCTGGAAGGGTTTTGATTTCGAATAATTCCACAAATTCTGATTAGTTATTTCCCTGTAACCACAAATCAATTACAGTATCATGTCTAACTAATCTTCACGAATCAACACTCTTCCTCTGGTCGATGGACAATTAGTTGAGTTAGTTGATGGTGATATTAACAACTTCTTAACTGAAATTCATAATGAAATAACCACAGACTCTGAATATAATAATAATAATAAGTTTATCTAAAATTTCAGTCATTAAGTTGAACGCTCATTAATTACAAATACACAGTGCAAACTTCATCTTTCTTAAATGGAGGAGAAAATAATCATATAGCACAATACACCCAATCTCAACAAAAATCAAATGCAGAAGAGTGGATAAATGAAGAGACAAAAGGCACATTTATAATACATTTGCAAAGATATATGCAAATACTGGATAGAATAACATTTACCTATTGAGGATAACTGGAAAACTACCCCTCTGGCCAAAGGACTGGTGGAGGTCCCCTGACTTAGGATCAGGAGACAAAGATTAAAGGATAGGATCAGGACAGGTCTGATACTTACTAGACTTCTCTACAACTCGACGCACCAGGGCGATTCCCTCTCTTTCACTCTCTCCCTCCTCGATATTCTTCCGCAATCTTCAAATCTAATCAGGCAGTGGTCTGGATCTTCTGAGTCTACACTCGTCTTCTCTCTCACTCTCTCTTGTGCTCAGCTCCTAGCAGCGTTGTCAGCATCATGGATATATTCTTAACCCAAATCATTCTAGTTATAGTCTTTATTTCTTCATGTCCCACCCTCAAGTGTTGCAGCTTTACTAAACTACGGAATATGATTGGACGGGGTTAGGGGTGTCTTCATCATCCCAAGCTGACGTATTCATTTCATTAGTAAAACCTATTGTTTGTTAACCCTGCCCCTTCTACTCATTCATATATTTTATTTGAAACATGCATATTTTTTTGCAAATGCCATAATTCACTTAATACAGGCTTCATAGTTGACTGTTACATCTTCTTCTTTTCCCATCCTTTCTGTCCTTGAATCTTGGCAGGCTTTCAGCTCCTTCTGTGTCACCGGTCATTTCATGGTCTCACTAAGCATGCGCAGCTTTCTCATTTTCTTTTTCAGTCATGGACTAGCAGGCCCAAATATACACTATTAATAAAAGAATCAAAAACAGATCTTATTTTCTTGAACATGTAATTCTCACTGTTCACCACCCACTTCTACTCTATCCCAAGTGATTATTATTTCTCTTAGTCATAAGCGTTAATTGCAGCAGCTTTCTTTTCAAATCAAGCAAGCATATGCCGGGCATGCGGTACCTCAAGCTCGCGTTTCAGTTCTTCTTGCGCATGCGTGAGGGTTTTCCCTATCAAAGCGAGTTAGTCACGTTACTTTATACGTCATTCGGGTTTGCACATGCGCAAAGCGTTTTTGCAAGTTAAAGCGGGTTTTAAAAGTGCTGCATTTTATTTCTCATTAATTTAAGCATGCGTAAACTTTTCTCCCCATGTTTCTGTGTTGGGTGCATGTTAGTTTCGTCTTCTCTACTAATTAATGATTAGTGAAAGTTAATGGAGGATTCGATCGAGCAAGTTTCATTTTCTCGAATCCTTGCTCTATCACCGCCACTGACCCAGCCAGATGACAACCCTCTTGTAGCCACCAAGTCAAGTGCCAGTCAACCAGCAGGCACCAACCTAGATGCCAGTCAGCCAGCAGCTTCCAAGGTAGAGGCCAACCATGCAGCGATACCAAGGTAGATGGCAGTCAGCCAGCGTGTGTCAAGAAGGAGCTCCCATGCATCCATAAATTTAACAACACCATTATTGTGAGCATAGATTTGCTTCAGCATCGGATGCTTGAAGATATGCGGCATTCTGTCAGTGTGAACGAATCAATCCTGACTCCTCAAAGTCCCCTAGAAACCCAATGATGAACAGCCTGCATCAGCGATTTCCCGCTCAACCCTCACTCAGCCCCTGTGACAGCTGACTGTAATACTGGATGCAGCGGTGTAACACAAAATGATGGGGGGGACCTGCAGAATGTAAAGAGGGGAACCTTAGTTTCTCCTATCTCCCACATGTTCATTGTTCTTGGGCTAAATGCTGCCGACTTGACGGCATGAGGGGTTCTTGAAGCGATGGGGTCTCCCTGCACCGCAGGGGCTGCAGGGGGCTGCTTAACACCCCTGACTGGGTGAAGTCTGTCATAATCAGCAAGCAATACTTATGAATGCGTGTAAAAACATCCGGGTGATTAAGTCAGGAGTAAGGGCACTAGAAGACACTACAGTACCCTCAAGAAACAGGGATAAGACCAACTTGAAGAGAAGTAAGGGGCAACCGTGACCTTTGCACTCTCAGGTGAGCTATAACTCTTCAGGCAGTCTCCGGTACCACAATCGCTCGCCAGATGGCTGAGCCTAATTTGGATGTGCAGTTCTCTTTTGCCCACTGCACAATCCTTTCAAAATGCTTGGAGCAAACTACTTTCCTAGAAGGTGATTGGGAGGAAAGCAGAACCATACTGACAAGGCCTTCTTCTTTATATCCAGACACAAAGTCTTATACATCATCCTGTAGAATCCCCAGGCGCACATTTCCAATGTCTTAGCTCCCACTCACATCCCCCAGTCTTCATCAACATAAAGATGAAAATAATCTATGCAGAGGTGACCTGTTTCCATTACAACTAGGTATGGGGTGGAATGTTCCTTGGGTGTGTTGGTGTTGAGGATAGGGTAATAAGCAACTTTCATGAGGTAGTTGTGGTGACTGAGGGAGCAGGGCGATAGACAATATTCATTGGGCGTACTTGAGTTACGGATGAATTCCAATGACTGGGGATGCCCATTGGTTGACTCGGGACAGTCTATATATGTATTTTGTATTTATTGACGATTGCAAGCTGTTCGCTTCAAACAGCAGCTGGTCGGTACATAAGGACAGGAGCACATTTTGGTGAATAAAAGAAGAAAGTATATGATGCATACATTGAATAACGGGAATGCAGACATTGAACAGATGTTGATATGAGTTAAATAAAGACATTAACCATGGGGGAAGAATCATAAACTAAACAGAACTACTGTTTTGCAGGTTTATACTGCTTTTCCACAGAACTTGGGAAACAATACTAACCCTTCTTATGCTATAGCAATTGGAAATTCCGCACAATGTATGCATTGCTCTGCATTTGCAATGGCAGGTGAACTTTAAGCTAAACTCATTTCTTCACATCTCGCCCCTTACTGCATTAATTTAAACAAATGTTCTGTTGTTAATTTAAGGAAAATGAAGTAGAAAGAAGTATCTGTCACTAAGCTCTGTAGTACAGACAACCAATAGTCCTTTTGTTTAGGAAATTATGGTCCGGTCTCATGACAAATTAAACCATGGTCTTGTCACGTCATCACAGGTGAAAAGAAGACAGAACTAAGAATTTGAAGCTTGGTCAGGGATCAGAAGTAGACTGTGCAAAGAGAAAGGGTGACCGACCGGTGACCGGTGTGGTCACAGCCACTTAACTGGATTCCTTTGCAGCGTCTTTATTATTGCTTAGACCATTTTCATCTTTCTGTTTGTATCTAGATATAAAGATGAAAGTTCCTTCATATGATCTTCTTAGGAAACGGTGCAGTATCTAGAACAGGGGTCTCCAACTGGTCGACCGCGAGCTACTGGTAGCTCGCAGAGGTCCCGTGATTAGCCCACGCACCGGTAGCATCTCAATTTAGTAGCCTATTAACATCATTAAAATATTTAGCCTTTTTTTTAGGCGATGTTGCCGGCCCTCACCCAAACCAGCAGCTCAGATTGGTTAAAATGAGCATAGCTGGGGCTGGGCGGGCCGAAAAGGATGACGTTATTCCTCCCTGGCATCTCGTCTCTGCGCCACCTGCCTTTCACACCCTAGCACCGCACTTTTCGTCCTGTGCGGAGCAGCAGGTGTGGAAGAGCAGAATGGCTTTGCAGGAAAGCATGCAGGTGGGGCAAGCAGTATTGACCTGCTACTGGGTCCCGTACCACCTGCCTTTTTCAGCCTGCCACCAGTTAGTTTGACCAGGGCAGAAGGTAAGCCTAGCATAAGGAGCCCGGCGCTGGACAGATCAGCTCCACACCCGTAGTGAGCCCCTGCCCTGATAGTTGTTTGGGCGAGGCGCTCATTTATCTTCTGTAAGCATCAGCGTCATTGGGGCCAATTATTTATGTGCTTTATTAATGTCACTCTTGCCAGGTCTACAAAAAGGGTTTTTTTCCCCTCAAACCCCCACATGCCACACCTGTCCCTCCCTCATCATTCTTCTACTTATTGTTGGAACAACTGCCCCCCGCCCCCCTGTCCTCTCCCCTCTTCTTGCCCTCACTGTGGAAAAGTAATTGCTCTGCCCAGTCTGTGTGAGAGAGGCCAAGCAGAGGTGAGAGACTCCGTACCGGTGCTGCTGCTGGGTCCTCTCAAGGCCTGGGTGTAATTCAGGGCCATCCTGTGCCCTCCTGGAAGTGAGGAGCTGGTGATAGCACTTATGGCAGAGGCCCTTGCACCATGCTGGTGGCTGTGGTGTTAGCTGAGGCCTGCGGGGCCGGGGAGGGCGAGGGCTCATTTAGCTGCTGTAAACATCAGCGTCATTGGGGCCAATTATGCTTTATTAATGTCACGCTTGCCAAGGCTAAAAAAAAGTGCTTTTAATTTCCCTTCCAACCCCCACCAGACACTTCTGTCCCTCCCTCGCCCTTATTGTTGGGACAACTCCCCCCCCCCCACAGTCCTCTTCCCTCCTCCCGCCCGCACTTTGGAGAAGTCATCGCTCTGTCCGGCCTGTGTGAAAGAGGCCAAGCAGAGGTGAGAGACCCCATGCACGGTGCTGCTGCTGGCTCCTCACAGTGCCTGGGTGTAATTCAGAGCCATCCTGTACCCTCCTAGTAGCGAGGAGCTGGCGTTAGCACTTATGGCAGAGGCCCGTGCATCCTGCCGGTGGCTGTGGTGTTAGTTGAGGCCTGCTGGTGGCCGCGGAGGCCCCGGGGCTCATTTATCTGTGGTAAGCATCAGCTGCATTGGGGCCAAATCACGCTTGACAAGGCTTCAAAAAGTGTTTTTCCCCTCCAACCTCAACTGCCACTCCTGTCCCTCCCTCACCCTTGTTCCACCTATTGTTGGGACAACTCCCCCCCCCCCAGTCCTCTTCCCTCCTCCCGCCCGCACTGTTGAGAAGTCATCACTCTGCCCGGTCTGCATGAGAGAGGCCAAGCAGAGGTGAGAGGCACCACGCCTGGTGCTGCTACTGGCTCCTTATAGGGCCTGGGAGTAATTCAGAACAATTCTGTGCCCTCCTGTAAGCAAGGAGCTGGTGATAGGACTTATGGCAGAGGCCGGTGCATCTTGCTGGTGGCTTTGGTGTTAGGTGAGGCCTGCGGGGCTGGGGAGGCTGAGGGGGTGGATGGAAAGACCGTTACTGAGCTGAGAAGAGAGATACAGAGCGACACCAGCCCCTACTTAAATACAGGCCTGTGGCATGGCAGCCCCTGAGGCCTAGCAGCCTTTAGCCAGGAAAGGTGGTCCGCAGTGAGCCTAGTGACCAGCACCCCTAAGGGACATGAAACCCTGAGCCTCTCAGGCAGTGTCAGGTGCCAGTAAAGAACCACAGACCGGGGCTCAGCAGGGTGTGAAAAAAGGCTGATTCTGTTTTGGAACGCTTAAAAGCAGCTTTACTATAGCATGCTGCAGTATGCTTCTTGTGTCTGGCTTCTGCAGCTCGGTAGTTCCACCAGCAGTACTGGAAATGCAGAGATTATTAGCTGGGTCTCACTTACCACCAAAGACAGCCCTCGCAACTTCTGTAACACCCAGCTCAGCCCTTTTGCAGCTCAAGGAGGCGCAATGGTGATGGAGGTCTCACACATTACCAAGGGCAACAATCTTGCTTCTTATCTACCTCAAGTGCATATAAGCCTCTTTGACTTCTTCCTTCATTGGTCATACTCGCACTGTGAGGAGTTGGGTCCATTTTTTCCATACCTGTCTGAAAGGCCATTACATCGGATCACTGGGTGTTGCAGATATTTTTCAAAGGTTACGCTCTATTCTTCACATTCTGTCACCAGTGCCCTCCAACCTCCAAAATGCCCCACCTGCTTTCATACTGTATGTACACCATGCCACCTTTCTTCTGCAGGAGGATCCATCCTTTTTGGCAAACGGTGCCATAGAGGGGGTCACAGAGGTGGAAAAAGGCAAGGGGTGTTACTGTTACTCCTACTATTTGTTGGATCCCAAAAAGGGTGAAGCGCTTTATCCTCTTAACGCCTTCTTGTTTGAGAAAAGATTGAAAATGCTGACTTTAACCCAGATCCTCTCTGCCATGCATCTGGGGCATTGAATGGGGTCTTTGGAATTGCAGGACATATACATTCATGTGCCCGTCATGCAGTCTCACAGATGCTACGTTAGGTTCATGGGGTTTTGGAAGCATTTGCAGTACATAGTTATGTCATTACACCTTACCTTTGCCCTTTGGGTGCCTGCGAAGCTGATGACTGTTGCAGTGCTCCATTTTTGCAGACCTCCAAATAGGTCACCCAGCAGGGTGTGAGGTACTAGTAAGGAATCACAGGCCCTGAACACTGCAGTGTCAACCATTGATAGGAAACCACAGGCCTGGGCACTTCTGGAAGCCAAAATAAGCAATCAGATCAGCCAATGGAGTCATGTAAATGTATTAACTAGAACAAATTTAAAAGTGCTTTCTGTTTATGTTTGCTGTTTGAAGTATGTACAAAGGGCTCGCAAAAAATACCGGCTTTAAGTGATTTTACTTTATTTTTGTCCCGGCTTGGACATTAAAATACCGGTGGAAAACCGGTCAGGTGGCAATGCTAAGTGAAAACAATTCCAAATATATACAAAACATAAAAGTATGAGCTTATTAGGATTCAAGATAGCCTGGCTGATGACGGCTGTAAGCCAGAAACCGGTACCAGGATGCTTGTTTCCGATCCAAGGGAAGACATGGCTTGGCAGTTCGGGCTGGACTGTTCCCATGAGGCACAGGGTCAGACTGATTTGCATATGGCCATGTCTGAACTGGGGTGGCGGAGTGAGCTAAAGAATGATGATGGATTAAACCCAGATCAGTTGACTGGGGGTGAGTGCTTGCAATGTTCAACACTCCGTCCATCATCCCCTTTGGTTTTGCTATGTTCGCCCTAAGTTGGCAGGGAATGCCCAGACGTGGGTCCCTTGCTCACTTTGCCACTGGATTCAAGATAGCCTGGCTGATGACGGCTGTAAGCCAGAAACCGGTACCAGGATGCTTGTTTCCGATCCAAGGGAAGACATGGCTTGGCAGTTCGGGCTGGACTGTTCCCATGAGGCACAGGGTCAGACTGATTTGCATATGGCCATGTCTGAACTGGGGTGGCGGAGTGAGCTAAAGAATGATGATGGATTAAAACCCAGATCAGTTGACTGGGGGTGAGTGCTTGCAATGTTCAACACTCCGTCCATCATCCCCTTTGGTTTTGCTATGTTCGCCCTAAGTTGGCAGGGAATGCCCAGACGTGGGTCCCTTGCTCACTTTGCCACTGGATTCAAGATAGCCTGGCTGATGACGGCTGTAAGCCAGAAACCGGTACCAGGATGCTTGTTTCCGATCCAAGGGAAGACATGGCTTGGCAGTTCGGGCTGGACTGTTCCCATGAGGCACAGGGTCAGACTGATTTGCATATGGCCATGTCTGAACTGGGGTGGCGGAGTGAGCTAAAGAATGATGATGGATTAAACCCAGATCAGTTGACTGGGGGTGAGTGCTTGCAATGTTCAACACTCCGTCCATCATCCCCTTTGGTTTTGCTATGTTCGCCCTAAGTTGGCAGGGAATGCCCAGACGTGGGTCCCTTGCTCACTTTGCCACTGGATTCAAGATAGCCTGGCTGATGACGGCTGTAAGCCAGAAACCGGTACCAGGATGCTTGTTTCCGATCCAAGGGAAGACATGGCTTGGCAGTTCGGGCTGGACTGTTCCCATGAGGCACAGGGTCAGACTGATTTGCATATGGCCATGTCTGAACTGGGGTGGCGGAGTGAGCTAAAGAATGATGATGGATTAAACCCAGATCAGTTGACTGGGGGTGAGTGCTTGCAATGTTCAACACTCCGTCCATCATCCCCTTTGGTTTTGCTATGTTCGCCCTAAGTTGGCAGGGAATGCCCAGACGTGGGTCCCTTGCTCACTTTGCCACTGGATTCAAGATAGCCTGGCTGATGACGGCTGTAAGCCAGAAACCGGTACCAGGATGCTTGTTTCCGATCCAAGGGAAGACATGGCTTGGCAGTTCGGGCTGGACTGTTCCCATGAGGCACAGGGTCAGACTGATTTGCATATGGCCATGTCTGAACTGGGGTGGCGGAGTGAACTAAAGAATGATGATGGATTAAACCCAGATCAGTTGACTGGGGGTGAGTGCTTGCAATGTTCAACACTCCGTCCATCATCCCCTTTGGTTTTGCCTTATTAGGCTTATAGTCAATGAAGCTGGACATGGGAGGTTTCTCAGAAAAATGTGTGAGTTGCTAAGCCTTTAGTAGCTCACAACGATTTTCACTGATCAGAAGTAGCTCTCACTACAGAAAAGGTTGGGGACCCCTGATCTAGAAGGTATATCCTACCACTCCAAAGATATCTAGAGATAAGGAGATGGCGTGGGGAACTGGCTTGTTTCTTTGCAAGATGAAGACAATGGCACGCTTTTTGCAAATTTTCATTTAGCAGGGTCTGGTGGCTTCGTGGGCTAATGTGTCCCCACTCTAGGGGCCTGTGTTCGTCCTCATGGTCACAGATTCAAATCCCTGAGGGTCCACTCAGCCTTTCATCCTTCTGAGGTCGACAAAATGAGTACCATTGAGTTGGGTAACAATGAACATCTGTTATTCAGCTCCAAGATACCCTTCTGGGTGAACATGCGCTGTACAAATACACATTATGTTATTTAATGTTTAAGGTGTTTTAATGACCTTGTTGTTTAATAAAGTTATGTATTTTTTCAGTTAAGACCTACTGTTTGAGACATTATATACCTTCAGTGAATTTTTCAGAATTTTCGATGTGAAGAAATTATTTGCAGCAAAACTCCAAGGGGCATATGTATCAAGCCCATTCCCGTTCGCAAACAGGCCGATTCTCAGAATCGGCCCGTTTGCGAACAGGAAAAAGCCTTTTGGGATGTATCATCCCAAAAGGCCCTCGCAAAATAGGGAATCGCAAAATTTGCGATTCCCTATTTGCTGAATGCATTTAAGGGATCGCAAATTGCGATTCCTTAAATGCAATGTAGGAAGCTTACCCAAGTTGTGCGATTTTGGCTTAAGGAATCGCAAATTACCACCAACTTCAGGTTGGTGTAATTTGCGATTTCTTTGAAAAATGCACTTTTTGCATTTTCAAAGTGCCATGTGGCACACATACATGCCCTTAGGGCATGTATGTGCGCCACATGTGCACACATGCACATTTCAGGGTGCAACAGGGTGTCCTTTAGGAACCCTTGCACCCTTGAAATTGAATGCGCAATTTGCGAGTACCTATTGGGTACTCGCAAATTGCGCACGCAATTCTCATTCATTCCTATGGGCCTCTTGGCCCATAGAAATGAATGGGAAGCCATTCCTTAATTGCGACTCGCAATTTGCGAGTCGCAATTAAGGAATGTCAGGGAATTGCAAAATATTTGCAATTTTTTAATTACATCTCGTTTTGCGATTCTCAAATAGCGATTCTCAAAAAATCGCTATTTGAGAATCGCAAAACCATTATTTGATTCATATGCCCCTCTATGAAGTTGTACTATAATTGCTTATATTTCTGAAATGCACTGTATTAAATCTGCAACCATGATATTCATTAAATGTAGGAACGAAATGTTAGTCTTTGAATGTCTCATTTAATATAAGCATTTCCTTAATGCAGGCAGCGAGGAATGCCATTCTTTTTTCATTTTTTACATTTGGGTTTGAAATGAAATAGTGTTTGATACCATTGATATGTCGGATGCGGGCAGTGTGCAATGCAGCTGGACTCCTGGAGGAGGTCTTTCACGCTGGTGAACATCACAGGGCGATTACCAGCCCTATGAGTCTAGTAATACTTCCAGTCTGTGGTCCACGGGACTTGTCTGGGATACTGTCCCGATAGGTGGTTCCTACCAGCTGCCGGACACAGGTAAGACCAAATTTTTTGTGAGAATACACTGAGAGGAAGGTACAAGGACAGGTCAACGCAGTCCTTCAGTAATAGAAAAAAAATCTTCTTTCTGCCCTGATGAAAAGGTTCAGTAACCATTCTTTGAGCTTTTGTGACACCCCATCATCTATGTGATTGGAGGTTCTATTGCACAAGAGGAAGTGACCTTTCAGAAAGCAGTGAAAAGAAAATGTATATAAAATAGTTGGTAAAGGTTGGTAAATTGATTTTTCAAGTCAAACTAATTGCCTGTATAAGATCAAATAAAGGAATTCACCCAAAAGTTTGTCTATATCATTCCCAAACAATAGAAATGGGAGAATAATCCCATGTAATCATTTATATGCAGTGATTGTGAATGTTTAAAGAGTGTTTGTAAAAAATCCTATTTCTGCAGACACTGTCACTGACCTGAATTTGACCTTTTTTGCGTGTTTTTTTGACTTGTATGAAAGAAGCATATCCAGGAGTCTTCAGAATGAAAACAGTTGTTTCAGAAGATAGCTCCTGCTATTAGTGTCCTGAGTGTCACATTTTGTATATGCATTTTCACAATTCGCTTATGCAGCTTACTTGAGTTTGTCAGAATCTGGGCAATAGGGTGCTGCACACATCCTTTAACAAGGAGTCGGTAGCTCAACTTCAATGCACACATCTAAAGTAAAGGATTTCAGTTGCCTGGTATGTCTTAACAAGCATTTGTAATGCAATCGGTCTCGCCTTTGGGACCTTATATGTATTTAGCTATGCAGCACATTAGCCTGGGTGCTGAAACATCTACTGTTCTTTAACATGGAGGGAAAGTAAGCACCAAACTGCGTGACACGCCAGGTATGGGAACACATGGACAGAAATATTGCCTTTCAGCAGGAAATGATATAGTCCAAAGCTCTGTTTTTAATATAAAATCAGGGCCTTCGGTGGTCATAGCACTGAAAATACAAGATTTGAAAAAAATATTATTGTCTACGGGTGCTCGTGGAAGACAATTTCTATGGACTGGAATCTAGAGAATGCTAAAGTGATTCTGGTATTTTACTGACCTCTGCTGGTCGTTTTCTATCAAGAAAGTTAAATAGAGGCAGTTGCCAGAAAATTTAAAAAAAGAAAGTCCCTCAGCAGAAAGCAATTCTGGTATTTTACTGACCTCTGCTGGTCATTTTCTATCAAGACAGTTAAATAGAGGCAGTTGAACAGAAAAAAAAGTCCCTAAGCAGAAGCAGACAAGTCCTAGGGCTGATCACCAGAGCCCACAAAGTACATACACATATAAGTATATAATAAGTATATACTAAAGTATATACAAGAGGTCTCGAATGCTCGATCTAAAAAGGCAACTGAGTTGGACTAGGGTCCGTCATATGGCACACTGCAGGGCTGGACTGGGAACCCAAAGCAGCCCTGGCAAACTTTGAGCTGCCCAGCCCCCATACAGTGCATAGGGAGCGAGTGCAGCAAGCAAGCCTGACCACTTCAAGGAGGTTTGGAGGGGTTGCCCTCTCAAGAATATGTGGGGGGAAAGGCAAAAATAGTGCATTCTGCAACACATTTTTCATTATGTATTCAATTGTATTCATTTTTAAAGCATAGTAAATGATGACCTTACAGTGCTCCAGGATACGGCTATCTTTATTCGGCTCTTCAATTATTCCCTCGCTATCATCCTCCAACAGTGCCTTTCATCTCTCCATAGCCCCCTCTCGCATGTATATAATTTGTTTTACAGCGCCTCTCATACCAGTGTAAGGTGTCGGAGAATTTTACATCACACACACATACAAAGACAATGAATCACAAGTGTGTAAATACGTGTATAGAAAATGTTACTTAAGACAAAGTCGACTACAAGGTTCAGGATTCACATGTCATCCAAACTGGTAGGCAGCTTTTAAGAGTGCTTGGTCTGGGGAAGCACAAACTCAGGATTCAGAACGCAACACAGTGGTTAGGGTTGACTTTACTAAAATTAGGATAATGAAAGACTGGGAAAAAAACATAACTTTCTAACCTAGAGTATGATTGTAATTTATGAACTGCACAGTAACAAAAGGATCTCTGTGACAAAAGCAGTAACCCACTGAGCTATGCACATAAAATACAGTTCTGTGATCTCCATAGTACACACTCTTTGCAGCAGGCATATCAACCCTCTGCGCTACCTAAGATGAGTCAAAACTGCCACTAGATAAAACTCAGATCTCTCTCCAGCAGGTACATTAATCACCAGAGTTATCTTGGCATTGTTATTGTTACCAGAAAACTGTTGGATATACAAGGAACTCTGCAGTGCTTTTGAAGCTGCTGCACTCCTACAAAAGCAGCCCCCAGTAACAAAACCGGCCACCCACCCTTTCAGCATCCCGGGGAAATGCTCAATACCCGGTGCAGCCAGTCTGGCCTTGGCAGACTGTCATCTGTTAGAGAGTGCTCATTAAAGTGAGGTTTAGCTCCACCTTAACTAACATGTGGGTCACTGTCCCCAGCCCTAATGGTCTTGAGACACGTGATCTGACAGGAAGTTTCCCGATTTCTCTCTAGGTCAGTTTGTCTTTTCTCACAGGCTGAGATGCAAAGGCAGCAAAGATAGATTTCTTAAATGTCCTTATTGATAAGGGGCTGGTCCACTATTGAGACATAGAATTTGTTTGTTTTCTTTCATATCAGCTCAGGATAGGGCATTTTAGGGGTATATATAATAGATACCTGATGCAGTATTTAATGAACTGCGGAGGGGGGATGTAATAGATTACAGGCATGCTAATAGTGCATTCACTGTGTATTATCAGAAATGCTAAACAAGACCTATGGAGCTTCAATGTAAAGGTAAGAGCAGGAGCACAACAGATGGTATTGCTGCTTTTGTTTTTACATTGATGCTGTGCAGGGGGGTGGGGGGGTCAATGGCACTGCTTCCCAGTCTCACCTGCCACCAGCTCCTGTGACCTAAGGATACACTTCCAATTACATAAAAGCGGATGCCTCTCTCTAGTGAAGCTCATACATGTATCATGCCAGCTGCCATAAAGAGGTAAAATTCTATACATCATGACTGACAGTTCCTACAGCAGACCCAAAATGTGAATGACATTTCCAGTAGGCAAAGGCTCAGGGTCCGGACCCGCTGCAACTCTGTGTATCTTTTGTGTTGATGCGTAAGCTTTGGCCACCAGCTAAAGCTGTCTCCAGCCAGACTTAAAAATGTCCCCACCAGATGCCACCAAACAAATACAGGTGGCTGGGCACTCTAGGCTCTCTAGGAAGGGACAATTAAACGTAGGTGTCTTCCTTTATAGCAATAGATAAGTAGATTTGGTGGTGCCTATTAAGAAAAATCTAAATCCTCATTTTGACTTAGCCAATTATAAAGATAAGCATTCATAAACCCAAAAGTTTTGAAGTTTGTATGGCATGCATGTCGGTGTGCATATCCTGTACAACTGTCAAACCCATTGCCTTTGTCAGTTCTTAATGTCTTGCAACAGTGGGTAGTGAGTGAAGACAAAAGAATCCAAAAATGTGTGCTGCAGCAAAATGGGTGCTTTCTTTTCTGCAGCATGCATTTTTCCGAATCTTTTTGCCACAGTTCTTTCATCAGAGCTGCTGGACTACTCTCCGACTGATTTCAGGTGTAAAGTAGTACCTCATGCATTCCAACTGAGGTGCAAAAACGCACCCAAACGGTCAAGAAAAAAACAATCAGACTAAAATACTTCTGTTGGCTGATCCAAGATGTGATTGTCAAAAGCTGACTAAACCACCTAAAGGTCAAGTATAGAACAGGAAGGGCCTCCATGTCGCAAGAATTGACAGATACGTCAGGAATCCTGACATATCTGTCGGCACAAAAATGACTGGAGTGTGCCTAGAAACAGACGCAATTCCAACAATGCGTCCCATGTCCAAAGGCCTGCGTCACCCCTTACGCCTCCTTCAAGCAGGCATAAGGATTTGACGCAATGAGGCCGTAGAAGTGTCGCATTGAAATCTCCTAGATTTCACTGCAACATTTCTACGAGACTTTTCTGCACCGGAATGCCCACCCTGCATACAATATACCTGACGCAGGTATAATGTAGCGCAGGGGTTTACAAAATGCTGCATCTGCCTAGATGCGTCACTTTGTAAATATGGTGCAGTGTGGCACATTTTTTACACCGCCGCAGCATCACAAAAAGTGACTCAATGGCGGCGTAAGGGCCTCATAAATATGGCTCGAAATGTTTGCCAGGCACCATACATGTCATAGCTAGTAAATGACAACTAGATCCTGGTGCAGGAAAATGAAGCATATTACAAATAAGCCATCAGCCTGTGCCCACACTTTATGACAGACTAGCTTTTACCACACAATCATATTTGTAATGCTAGGCAATCATACTAGAAACGAAGAGACAGAAAGAAGCTGTTCCTCATTCAGCCGTCGTATCTTTACTGACTGCCATTTACATTGAACACCTCCATGGTCATGACAAATTGCCTTAGAGTGAACTTTCCTAGTCGGAAAGAATGTAATGTTCGAAATCCATTGGATTTAATATCTACACAACCTTTGAAAAACAGGTCCCCATAATTGCCCCTTTCAATACACCTTTCCAATATGCTCCACTGACATATGCCACTGCCTAGGTTTCTTGAAAGAAGTGAGTATTTCTCTATTTTAAAAAACACAATCTCCATAGGCCCTTCTTGCAAGGCTATTAACTTCCCCACCTTTAGTAATAAATAAAAATCTCACCACTCTTATCTTGTTTTCTGCTTCTTCTTACACAGCATTGCCTTTTTTCTTCTGCATGTCCATTTGGTCCCACTGCCCCTTTGCCCATTCCACCTTTAAGCCTCTCCTCTTTTCTAAATCATCCTCTGCCTCCCCCTCCTTCGTCACTGCCCTCTGAAGCCCTTGTATCTGGAGCAGCTCGATGCAAATATACAACAGATAAACACATAATGAAATCACCCTGTGACCACTGACCTAGGAACCTATTGTTGGCAAAGTACAATATATGGCAATTACTCCTCCAGAGACCAGTGCGGAATCTCAGCAGCGCACAAATAACCAGCCAGCTCTCCAGTAGCACTGTGGGCGCTCAGCATCTGCCTGGGAATTTGCAAGCCTTCCTTCCACCATGCTGTAGGCGGGGCCCCTTCCAGCATGCTGGAGGAAGGGACCCCTTCCAGCAGGAGCCCATTCCACTATGCTGGAGGCAGGGGCCCCTTCCACCATGCTGTAGGCAGGGGCCCCTTCCACCATGCTGTAGGCAGGAGCCCCTTCCACCATGCTGCAGGCAGGGGCCCCGTCCATCATGCTCTAGGCAGTGGCCCCTTCCACCATGCTGTAGGCAGGGGCCCCTTCCACCATACTATAGGAACGGGACAACAAGGACCAGTGGGAACAACCAGTGTTTACATATTCTGTATGCATCCTGCTACACTGGGGGTTGCCCATGAAATGCCAGGTAGGAGCCAGACATGATGAAGTGACTCCCACAGTCTCACTGGCAAGGTTTGCACATGTGTTTGCACTCCATTATCAGATGCACGTGTGACGATGCCCAGCCCTTACTCCTGACTTGTAACTAGCCCGATTGACTGTAATGCTTTCCTAAGAAAAACTTTTGTTCAAATCCTGTGCCCTGCCTTTCTTTTACTGGCCTCTCGGGTCGAGTTGGTCATTCTGCTACTTTGGTATTTTTCCAGTAGGCTGTGGGTGATGGTGTTGCTTTATGAGCTGAAGGGGCTGTCATGACCCTATTCTAGTCATGCCATCTTCAAAATGGGGGAGGGAGCACACTGCCTGGCACACCAGCACACAATTCGCCCATATGCATTGTGGTAAATGCAGTGCACACCACACACTATAGTTGAAAGTCTTTAGTATTCACCATTGTTGGGGCACCAGTGCTGTGTATCTCGAGACACGTGTTTCAGGATATTTGTCCTTCTTCAGTAGAAAATAACAACTTCACATCAGCTTGCCGTGAGGGGCTCATTCGAACATTTTTGGCAAAGCTGACTGGTTTTCAGTCCATCCCTCGTGACCCCCCAGAAGTATGGTACCTGCAGCAAAACGTCTAGGCCCCAGAACGGAAGGAACATGGAGCAGGGTCACAACAAGGAGCAGCAGCACTTGTAGTGTTACCTGAGCTCTCTCTGTCCCTTTCTTTCTCACCACTGCTGCTGTCTCATGCTGCGTCTGAACTTGGCATAGGCAGCGTAACAAGAGGTGCCCAACATGCACAGTTCATGTGGGTGGCGGGCAAGGAGGCACATCAAAGATGGCTGCCACACACTGGAAGCCCAGAAACTCGCAGGGCGTGTGGTCCACTCTCCGAAGGATAGCAGATAAGTTAATAATAGAACATGGGTTGAAATGATAAAGCCATTACTAAGCCTTCAGTCTGCAGTTGCCCTCATCTCTGACTCTAGTATTGCCGCAACTGATTTTCTTTTGAAGCATAACAAATAAACTTAAATCTGAATTTTGCAGCCCAAGCCATCTTTCGACATTGTGAATCATCTTTCTGAAACCCTTCTAACCTTTGCATCACAATGCAGTGCTATAAGGGGATCGTTTATCCATGCCAGGGCTGTGCGAGCTGTCAGCAGAATTCGATAGCATTTGTCCTGCAGAAATACATTTGTTCCTAGTCTAAGGTCACCCGCTGGGATTTGACATGACATCCAGAAGGCCGGGCTGGGCGTGTGAGTGACTGAATGCAGTAGATACCGGCGAGAGATTTCCTTCACTAGTTAAATATTTATGTCGGGTCATCTTGGGAGCTTATTGTACATGCTGATCCGAATTATCACAAGTGAGACAGAGCTTTACAGATCTGTGTTGTTGTTTAATAGAAGGGTAATGGAGACACTGAGGTGTGCAGCTTGTGCTGCACATTGGGATCTGATTATGTGAGCAACACTTTGTCTGAAGCTGTTGACCTCGATTAACCAAAATGCCAGTGGTGGTAGAGGGCAACTCAAGCAGCTTCTGACCATGATGGCATCACAGAATTTGTCCTTTCACAGTCCTTCGTCCGTCAATAGATTCCCATTTCCTGCTCGGGAGATTAGATAAGGACTCTTATGTTTCAACCCCTTTCCCCACTGATGCAGAATTGGTAAAACCCTTTAATACATCAGACCCAAGGTGTAGAAACTGCAAAAACTAATGGCTCCTATGTCATTTTTTTGTTCCTGTTCTGGCTGTAGTTTCCATGACACCTGGGGCCGTAGGTAGCAAGGGTCATGCTAGGACTACCAGGCGCCATCTGTTGCCCCTAGCTTTACCTAATTGGCAGTCATTTAAGAAACAGATAAAAAATCAGACAAATTACAGTGAAAAATGATTATGAGTATAAAAGAAATTCCCTTTTACTTATGGAATGGCACTTGAGAGTACTGAGCCAGTTATAGAAACAAGCAATGGGAAAGCCAGTACATCTCCCCTACGGGAGAGCTTCTGGCGTTGTCAATTTCTTTTAGCCTTGTTGTACAGCAGCTCGGCCGCTGTACAGCCTGGATGAAGCTTAGGAAAAAAAGTGCTATGATGCGGCCAGCACTGACCGTGAGAGGCCGTGATCCGGTTTCTTAATGTGGTATTATTCTCTACTTTCACAAAAAAAATATTATTAGTTTAGCCCGAGCTGAAGTTTGCCTTGTTGGCCCTGCTTTTAGACAGCATCAAAAAGGCCATGCAGAGCAGGGGGCACAGAGCCGTCTGCATTTTTATTGCATCCTAAAACCAATTGGTCTGACTTTAGGGTGCTTTTATTTTTGGCAGAAAGGGAGGGTATAAGCAACAAAGAGGGAGGGTGGTGGATGGGGCAAGCAACAATTGGGGAGGTACACAAGGGACCGGACAAGCAACAACACAGGAGGAGAGTAGGGTGGAGGCAGGGCAAGCAACAATGTGGGAGGGAGGAATATTGTGCAAGTACCTCTGAAAGCGGCGAGAAGTGGAAGAACAGTAGGCAAGGGAAACAGTACTTGGGCCATGCTCCAGGGTACGGACAAGCACATGAAGAGGAAGTGAAGCCGGCAATTGATGACCACAGAAAAGCAAGGAAATGAGAACAACGATGAAGTTAACCAATGGTAAGCAATAGGTGGGCTATAAGCTCTTGTGTGTAAACAAAATGCCGTACAAGTGACAGCGCATGAGCAGCCTCAGGTGAGACCTAACATGTAGGGTGTGCAGGGGGCAGTGAAGGGGCAAACTGGCAAAGAGACAAAAGTGCCCGCCAAACATACTGAAGATCATAAAACAACCGATAGTACCCCCAAATAATTTAGGGGTGATAGGGTGAAGGCAGGAGAGTGTTTATGGATGGGGCGGGAAGTGTCCTTCCCAAAGGGAAACTGTCTTTAACAGGCAGCCTTCACCACCAGGACCTTTATCACACAGTTTTTTACCATGCACGTAAGTATTACGTTTATGTTTTCCTTTTTTTAAAGTGATTTAGGGATTAGGGATGGGGTAGAGGTAAGGATGACTTTAGGGTTCAGCGGCGAGAAGCGGTAAAGGGAGCTGAAGATGACTTGAGGATCCAGGGGTGGTGAGGTAAAGGGAGGTGGGGTGATTTGAGGGCCCAGGTGTGAGTAGAGGTAAAGGGAGGTGAGGGTGACTTGAGAGCCCAGAGGTGGGCAGAGGTAAAGGGACGTGAAGGTAACTTGAGGGTTATTGGATACGTAGAGGTAAAGGGAGGTGAGGGTACCTTGAGCGCTCCGGGTGGGCAGAGGTAAAAGGAGATGAGGGTGACTTGAGGGTTCAGGGGTGGGTAGATGAAAAGGGAGGTGAGGATGAATTGATGGTTAAGGGGTGGGAAGAGGTAAGGAGAGGGGAGGGTGACTTGAGGATTCAGGGGTGAGTAGTAGTAAAGGAAGGTGAGAGTGATTTGAGGTTCAGGGGTGGGTGGCAGGAAAGGGACGTGAGGATGACTTGAGTGCTCAGGGATGAGTACAGATAAAGGGAGGTGAAGGTGACTTGAGGGTTCAGTGGGTGTAGAGGTAAAGGAGGTGAGGATGACATGAGGGCTCAGGGGTGGGTAGAGATAAAGGGAGATTAAGGTGACTTGACAGTGTGGGGTGAGTAGAGGTAAATGGAGGGGGGTGACTTGATGGCTCAGGCTGGGTGTAGAGATAAAAAGAGGTGAGGGTGACTTTAGGATTCAAGGGTGGGTAGAGATAAAGGGAGATTGAGGTGACTTGACGGTTCAGGGTGAGTAGAGGTAAATGGATGGGGGTGACTTGAGGGCTCAGGGTGGGTAGAAGTAAAAGAAGGTAAGGGTGACTTGAGTGCTCAGGGGTGGGCAGAGGTAAAGGAAGGTGAGGGTGACTTGAGTGCTCAGTGGTGGGCAGAGGTAAAGGGACGTGAAGGTAACGAGGGTTATTGGATACGTAGAGGTAAAGGGAGGTGAGGGTACCTTGAGGGTTCAGGGGCAGGTAGAGGTAAAGTGGTCTGAGGTTGACTGGTCAGGGTGACTTGAAAGTTCATGGGTGGGCAGAGGTAAAGGGAGGTGAGAGTGAGTAGAGGGCTCAGGGGAGGGTAAACGTAAAGGGAGGTAAGGGTGACTTGAGGTCTTAGGGGTGGTTTGAGGTAAAGGGGTGTGATGGTAACTTGTGGGTTATGGGGCAGGTAGAGGTAAAGGGAGGTGGAAGTGAATTGGGCTTTCAAGGGTGGATATAGGTAAAGTGAGGTGAGGGTGCATTAAGGGTTCAGGGGTGGGTAGAGGTAAAGGAAGGTGAGGATGACTTTAAGGTTCTGGGGTAGGTAGAGGTAAAGGTGAAACAAATATTATGAAGTCAACGTATATTTGATGATGAAAACATCTTCTAAATGTAAAAGAGATATCCAACAGATAAGTAAACACAGTGACTGACGTTAATTCAGAAAAAACACATACTGTATGGCAACAGTCTAAAACAAAGGGAGTATGTTTCCTTTATCATCAATAAAAGCAATGGGCACAGTGTTTGCAATAGAAAAACAGAATGGCAGATACCATGTACCAAGTACCTGACAAACGCCTGTACTCTCCAATGAAAAGTATTGCACGTCTGCTAAGAAGTGCAGGTACCCTCTCTCTTCAAATAAAGAAGTGCAGGTACTCAGTACCTGATAGGACCGGTGCATTCAAAGCACTGGACTACGGCCAAAATGTATGTTTCAGAAATTGGTCACATGCCACAAAGTTTAGAAATAGATAGTTGTTTGCACTAAGCTCTAGAAACTACCGGGAAGTGCATGCTTATACTTTGATGGTGTTAAGTTGTCTTGCAAGCAAAAGAAAAAAGAAAAAAAGTACCACATACTGAGTGCAAGCAGCACGGAAGAACACTAATAATGAAATCAATCAGTACTTGGTCCATGCCCCGGGGAAGAAAAACACATGGACACGAAGTGATGCCAACATGCGCTGACACGCGCTCACCAATGAAAAGGAAGAAAGTTATGCTGACAAGGAAGTCAACCAACGGTAAGTAATGGGTGGGCTAAAAGCCCCTTTTTAGAGGATACTTTTTAGAAACAATAGATTCTCACAAGCGAGACCTAAAATGGAGTGAACAAGCAGAGCAGGAGCTCCTGTTAAAATAGAAACAAGAGTGTATTAGAAAATCAGAAAGGTCTTCAGCACTCTTCTGAACTTCACAAGGTGAGGTTCTAAACAACGTTCTGTGGGAAAGAACTGCAGGCAGCAAAGCCTTTGCAGTGAAGATATCTACCCACAAAAAAGTGTGATGAAAATGATTTCTTTGACTGGTGTAAGTACTGTAGTTTAGGGAGGTAGGCCTTAGGCATCTGGTTGGTTGGTAGTTGGGAAGGGCCCTCACAATGTAGCTCATGCCTGGCCTTGCACTGCATTGTGGGTCAGATACAGAACCCTGAAGTCAATATGCTGTATTATTGTTTTTATAGAATTTAAGATATGGTAAGACTACTTCAATCTGAAGATGAGCTTGAAGTCACAGTTAGTGCAGTGATGTGGCAGAGATACCAGCATAGAAAGAGTTGCTGTTATCAAGACGGTATCATGACTGCGAGAGGTAGCATGATCGTATAGGACCTTAATCAACAATGGAGGATGCCATGTAGAGTCCTTAGGGGCATATGTATGAAGCCATTTTCCCGTTTGCGAACGGGAAAAAGCCTTTTGGGATGTATCATCCCAAAAGGCCCTCGCAATATAGAGAATTGCAAAATTTGCGATTCCCTATTTTGCGACTGCATTTAAGGAATCGCAAATTGCGATTCCTTAAATGCAATGCAGGAAGCACCCAAGTTGTGCGATTTTGCCCTAAGAAATCGCAAAATACCACCAACTTCAAGTTGGTGGTAATTTGCGATTTCTTTGAAAAATGCACTTTTTTGCATTTTTCAAAGTGGCCTGTGGCGCACATACATGCTCTTAGGGCATGTATGTGCGCCACATGTGCACACATACATATTTCAGGGGTGCAACAGGGTGTCCTTTTGACACCCTTGCACCCTTGAAATTGCATTCGCAATTTGCGAGTACCTAATGGGTACCTGCAAATTGCGAATGTCTTCCCATTCATTCCTATGGGCCTATAGGCCCATAGGAATGTATGGGGAGGTATTCCTTAATTGCGAATCGCAATTTGCAATTCGCAATTAAGGAATACGTAGGAATCGCAATTAATAGTGCGATTCCTACATACATTTCATTTTGCGAGTCCTTAACAGCGATTCGCAAAAAATCGCTATTGAGGACTCGCAATACTGATTTGTGATACATATGCCCCTCTGTTGCCTCCACACAGATTGTGGTGCCGATTCAAGTTTGTTCTATAAATTTAAGGATATTTTTATCTATATAATCTGCCTATGTCTGTGTTTGCAAATCTATTTAGTCTTGTGAAGCCATTGTTGGTTCACATTTGCTGTTCTGTATTTATATTTTTCGTTGTGTTTTACCAACTATGTTCTATTTACAATGCAGATTTCATACTTGTGTTCGTATTTGCAGAAAAATCAATGGAATGCAGCTTTTGAGTATGATGCCGGCCTCTCAAGACTACTCACAAATAAGAGCATGCACGCAGGAACACAGAGACTAGAAATAGCTGATTTGTGGTGAGACCTCTGTTGTCCAGCTGTCACCTTTCCTTCTGTTGACTTTCCTGTGCGTGGGGTGTGCCTGTTTTACAGATGTTCAGTGTCCAAATGTTGCTCACAGTCCAAGAAAGTAGGAATATGAGTATATGAAAGAAAGGGGGACCTGGAGCTGTTGGTGGACACATTTAGTTCTCTAGAAGCTCACCTTTCTGTGGTAAAAGCTCACCCCACCTTTGGGACAAAATATTACTGAAAAAGTTTAATACTGAGTACTGGTTACTCGAGGAGGGGAGGGGGGGTTACCATTGAACCACGTGGAGCCCGAGGGTACTCTTACAAATGAGGAATTACCTGGAGAATCAGTAATTGGAGTACCTGTTTCGCATTTTCATCTGGTATTTCACCCGGAGACTCGGGAGGATCCTCCGGGTGATACACCCTGGGCCTCCGGTGCTAATGCGGGTCTCATAATTCCCGTAGGGACGGGACCCCCTTTTCTGGCTGTTTAGGGATATAGGGGCATATGCATCATTGGAAATTGCAGTCGCAAAGGGGCAGATTCGCAGAATCTGCCCCTTTGCAACCGCAATTTTTGCATTTGGGATGTATCATCCCAAATGCAAAAATCGCTATTTAAGTAATCACTAAATTTGCGATTACTTAAATTGCGATAGCATTTAGGGAATCGCAAATTGAGATTTCCTAAATGCAATGCAACAACAACAAAAAATTGCGATTTTGCATTTAAGAAATGCAGATTACCATCAACTCAAAGTTGATGGTAATTTGCGAGAACTTTGAAAAATGCACAGAAGTGCATTTTTCAAAGTTCTATGTTGCACACATATGGGGCATGTGTGTGTGTGCAACATGTTTTTAAATTGCAATTTCAGGGGTGCATCTGGGTGTCCTTTTGGCACCCTTGCACCTTGAAATTGCATGCGCAATTTGCGAGTACCTATTTGGCACTCGCAAATTGTGCATGCAATTCCCATTGATTCCTATGGGCCTCTAGGCCCATAGGAATGAATGGGAAGCAATTCCTTATTTGCGATTCGCAATTTGCGAGTCGCAAATACGGAATGTGTAGGAATCGCATTTTTTTTTGCGATTCCTACATGCATAAGGAATAGCGATTTCTAAATTGCCATTTCTTAAAAATCACAAATTAGGAATCGCAATTCCTAACTTTGATGCATGTGGCCCTTCGAGGACACTCCTAATGAGCGCTAATGTGCAGCTCCAGAGGAGGCACGCACCGCTCCAGCTGCGGAGGACAATATTCACTGTCCTTAAGACAGTGTTGTGGACGACGCTCGGCTATTTTTGGCGGGATGATCATGACCCTTCCAGGAGCACAGCAATGGAATCCGAGCACGCACGGCTCCTCTCTGCCTTTAGGCTGCACAGCTAGCGTTTCATCACTGTCTCCTCACAGCCACATCATAGAACACCTCCGATGCATACTGAAGCTGGTGTCTTCGAGTTAATGACCTTCATTATCATAGTGCATGCCGGGTCAGTCTTTCTCCTAAGCATACTCTATGGCTTTGTCGGCCATGCTACATTTGGACATGAGGCAAGCTGTACACCGGATGTTGCATGGCTGAATATACCCTATACATTAACAACGTACATGTTTCATGTAGTTTTAGGCATACACGAAACACAATGCCCGGCAGAGCGCTGAATTCTTTGTTAACTTGTAGACAGCACCTGAAATGAAATTGCAGAGCAGGTGCAGGTACAGGTACTCAGTGCAGATATTCAGTATCCCCGAGGAACTGTTTGATAGTGAGGAGCGTGGGTACCCATCCATTACAACTGCACCCCTGGTGGTATTTTCTGGTACCCTCCCATTATAACTGCACCCCTGCTTGTAGGTGCTGGTACCCTCCGTTATAACTGCACCCCTGCTGGCAGGGGCTGGTACCCTCCCATTATAACTGCACCCCTGCTGGCAGGGGCTCGTACCCTCCCATTACAACTGCACGCCTGCTGGTAATTGCTGGTACCCTCCGTTATAACTGCGCCCCTGCTGGTAGGTGCTGGTACCCTCCCATTATAACTGCGCCCCTGCTGGCAGAGGCTGGTACCCTCCCATTATAACTGCGCCCCTGCTGGCAGGGGCTGGTACCCTCCCATTATAACTGCATCCCTGCTGGCAGGGGCTGGTACCCTCCCATTATAACTGCGCCCCTACTGGCAGGGGCTGGTACCCTCCCATTATAACTGCGTCCCTGCTGGCAGGGGCTGGTACCCTCCCATTATAACTGCGCCCCTACTGGCAGGGGCTGGTATCCTCCCATTATAACTGCGCCCCTACTGGCAGGGGCTGGTACCCTCCCATTACAACTGCACCCCTGCTGGTAATTGCTGGTACCCTCCGTTATAACTGCGTCCCTGCTGGCTGGGGCTGGTACCCTCCCATTATAACTGCGCCCCTACTGGCAGGGGCTGGTATCCTCCCATTATAACTGCTTCCCTGCTGGCAGGGGCTGTTACCCTCCCATTATAACTGCGCCCCTACTGGCAGGGGCTGGTACCCTCCCATTATAACTGCGCCCCTACTGGCAGGGGCTGGTACCCTCCCATTACAACTGCACCCCTGCTGGTAATTGCTGGTACCCTCCGTTATAACTGCGTCCCTGCTGGCAGGGGCTGGTACCCTCCCATTACAACTGCATGCCTGCTGGTAATTGCTGGTACCCTCCCATTACAACTGCACGCCTGCTGGTAATTGCTGGTACCCTCCGTTATAACTCCGTCCCTGCTGGCAGGGGCTGGTACCCTCCCATTATAACTGCGCCCCTGCTGGTAGAGGCTGGTACCCTCCCATTATAACTGCGCCCCTGCTGGCAGGGGCTGGTACCCTCCCATTAAAACTGCACCCCTGCTGGCAGGGGCTGGTACCCTCCCATTACAATTGTGCCCCTGCTGGCAGGGGCTGGCACCCTCCGATTATAACTGCGCCCTGCTGGCAGGGGCTGGTACCCTCCCATTATAACTACACCCCTGCTGGCAGGGGCTGGTACCCTCCCATTATAACTACACCCCTGCTGGTAGGCGCTGGTACCCTCCCATTATAACTACACCCCTGCTGGTAGGTGCGGGTACCCTCCCATTATAACTACACCCCTGCTGGTAGGCACTGGTACCCTCCCATTATAACTACACCCCTGCTGGTAGGTGCGGGTACCCTCCCATTATAACTACACCCCTGCTGGTAGGTGCTGGTACCCTCCCATTATAACTACACCCCTGCTGGTAGGTGCTGGTACCCTCCCATTATAACTACACCCTTGCTGGCAGGGGCTGGTACGCTCTCTTTCAAACTCAAAGATGTGCAAGCACTGGATATCTGTCAGTGTCAGCCCATTTAAAGGAATGCCTATAGCAGATCTTTATGTAATAAGATGCATATATATATGATTTCATTGTTTGGTCAGCGCTATATTCAAAAACACGACTAGGCTAAAATCTTTATTAAAAAAAAATACAGCAAGATCTGACTGCTGAGATATTAATCAGTGTATCTGGAAACGCTATCCACAAGCATTGTCGTCAAGATGAGTAAAATACATTGTGAACCACATTCTCTCTACAGATGCACCATCATTTGGGCTTTTTCGCCCGGCAGTTCCGTACCATTGTCCACAATGGGATAGGTACTATAATTCTCGGTAAGAGGTATGCTACACGTGCTGGCCTCGTGCATGCACCATACACGTCTTGCACCCATCACTCATTTTGCAGACTATTGAAAATGCATTCTTTAAGCCACCTCCGGAAATATGGAGGCATCGAAGTCTGCCTTAAACAAGCTAAACATATGTTGTGTGTGTGATTTGTTTATTAATTTGCAGAGAGAATGGAAGTTTAAACGTCATGTTTGGTTGCTTGTATAAAATAATTCAAAGCACATCAGAAAAGCGTGGTGAAACATGGGCATTACACAGGAAAGGAAATGGCAAGCGAAAGTCAGTCAATCGAGCAGCAAACTCCTCCTTCTCTACAGGTCCTTCCTAATGTTTGAAATTCTACCTCACAAAATGAAGGAATAATGTAAAACACCCTGAAAGTTAGTGTAGTAATGAGGATGACCAAATACAGGGTCGAACTAGCCTGTAGGACAATCAGGCAGTGCCCCATGGGCTGGTCTGACAGATTAGTGTGTGGGACAGTTTTGTAGCAGTTTGTGGACCAGTTTTATGGCCAAGTGGGCCAGTTTTTACTGTTGATTTCTCCGATATTGCCACAAACACAAATGCATGCAGTCTCCCATACCTCGCAAAATAACAATACAGCATGTCTTTAAAAGTTCAAAACTGACCTGACTTCCAAATGTGGGCCATTTATTTTAGCTATCTGGTTTGCTGACGAACCCGCTTTTATTTAGGTTCCAGGGCCTTATTTTTGTTCCAATCCGACCCAAACTAGATAGTATGGCAAACCATCGCCACATCGAATGCGTCATCTTTCTGTTCTTTATAATCTGCGTGCGTGATTACGGAGGCACGCACAAATGACTGCACAATCAGTACGCGACTTCATTCTGAAAGGATGCTAATCGGTGAAAAACAGCCTTTGGTCTATTTGTTTCTGAAACTCCATTTTGGAGTTTAATGTAGTGGCCCATGTCCCTGAGCATGACATTCAGTGGTTGTCAAGAAATTGAAAGAAAGTTGGCTACAAATTTGCGGTCACCATTGCCACAGTCCTTTGACAGGGCAGCAGCACAACAATGTAGAACAAGTGCTGGAAATGTAATGCATTTCTGTAGATGTACCAAGCAAAGCAGATCTACGCATGGTGGCTTTGAGTTGTTTGGTGGCTTTGAGTTGTTTGGTAAATCTTACATAAGTATTGTGTTGCACAAATTTGTACCGTAGTGATATATTGTGCATGGTAAACCGCGGTAGGTTAGCGGTATTCCGTGCTCCATGGCGATGGCAAGCCAGTGTATAATTGGCTAATGTCTGCCTTTACAAATTTAAGCAACACAAAAAGATGATGGACAGAAGCATCCTGGGACCGGTTTCAGGGTATCACCCCTCATCAGCCAGGCTAGCTTGAATCCAGTGGCACAATGAGCATGGGACCCACATCTGGGCTCCGCATGGGAACAGTCCAGCCTGAACTGCCAGGCCAGGTCCTCTCTCGACTGGAAAGAAAAATCCTGGGACTGGTTTCAAGGTATCACGCCTCATCAGCAAGGCTAGCTTGAATCCAGTGGCACAGTGAGAATAAAAATAACAATAAAAAAAATAATAATAATAATAATAATTTAAAAATAAATAATTTTTTTAAATAAAAATAACAATCCCGCTGATTGTCATGATTGCCCATCACTGCCCATTCTAGAATGTACGGCAGTGCCAGGGACAAGTACACCAAGGGATTCCCAGTAATCCCTATAAACTGTTCATCCCCATAAAAACCCACCCTGCACGGGACCTACGTCTGGGCATAACCTTCCCACTTAGGGTGACCAAAGTAAAAAGAACAAATGATGGAAGGAATGTTGAACAAATCAAACATTCACCCCCAGTCACAGATCTGGGTTGGGAAACGGCCAGAACCACGTGTGCCTTTCCAACGAAAGCGCAACCATGCTTGCCTGACTCGCGCATCTGCCTTAACCACTTACATGCTAGTGGCACAGTGAGTACGGGACACATGTCTGGACATACCCTTACCACTTAGGGTAACAAAAGCAAAAAGAACAGATGATGGAAAGAATTTCTTTTTACTGCACCAGCAGAGGCTGTCCCTCTGTTCCCAAATCCATGGCACAGCCGCTGATTGTCATGATTGCCCATCATTGCCCAATCTAGAATGTACGGCAGTGCCAGGGACAAGTACACCAAGGGATTCCCAGTAATCCCTATAAACTGTTCATCCCCATAAAAACCCACCCTGTCCCGTGCAACCAGCACGGCCGGTTTGTGTAACAATGGTTATGTAAATAACGCTGTGTATGTATTATACTTGATGTTTAGCGATTCTTGTCTGCAACATGGTTCTTAACAGTAAGAGCAGAATAGCCCCGCACACTAATAGAAGTTAAATACATATATAAGTCATTGTTAGACCATGTTCATAACGGAATAGATTTGCATTCAGTAGTTGTTTTCCCAAGAGAAAAAGTCAAACATATCTTCAGTTGTTAAAATTCATTCTTTATTCATTTTCTTTAAAAATTTCGAAACCGCCAACGCGTTTCGTCCTCACTCGGACTTCTTCAGGGCTTGAGATGTAAAAGGATATTCATTCATAGAATTGTGATCAAAGTATATAACCCAAAAACAATTTGCAAACTATGTATATTCAAGTATGGGTATCATATCAGTCAAAAGGACTCATGATTTTAAATAGATGTATCAGCAAGTGTAGCTGTAGTCTCCATGTGGTCATCTGGTTCGAAAAGGTCTCCTGAAGACTGAAATCTATTCCGTTATGAACATGGTCTAACAATGACTTATATATGTATTTAACTTCTAGTAGTGTGCGGGGCTATTCTGCTCTTAGTGTATTAGAGTGACTAGAACATTTTTTCTTGTTTCTCTAACTTGGGACCTAGGGGATTGTGTCCCAAGCCCGTCGCACCTCCTCTTATTTGTGATAACTATCAGGGACGTTAGGACTGGTGCGGGTGTCGATGCTTTGATCCCCACTTGTTGTTCCATGGTTCTTAACAGTAGTATTTATTATGATAGGTGATTAGAGATTCTTGTCAAGAACGTGGTTCTTAAAATATGCGTGCTTTCAGTCATGAGCAAAAGTAGAGACACAATTAAGAAACATTAAAAGAAACGTTTACTGGATTTGTCACCGTTCAAGTCAACGCGGCTGATCCGAAGCACCGCAGGTAAAGAATGACCTTTGACCACGCCGCATTACGCTATACGCACGTCGACGTGGTGGCCATCTTGAGTGTGGCAAGACTATTTAAAGCCACACCCAGTTCTGGAAGGTGCTTAGCCTTCCGGTTGTTGTTCCGAGTCGGTATCCAGGGACGCTGAATTCAAGGACGCTTACCTGTAAGTTGATGCGGCAGTCTTCTTCGTCGATCCTTGCTTCCGGCTTTCATCAGAACTTCAACCTGAGAAAAGAACAACAAAAAGAAGTTAAGTGCAATGTTTAATTTTTTATGGCGCCCATCGCAAGAAAGAATTAACATGTTACAACAATAGTGTTTTGAGAAACACTAATAATTTTTGGAAAAAACTCTTTTCTTGATAACCTGCAGTTTTAAGAAAAGAACATTGAACTTTATTTCAAGAGACTTAAATATGCGAGAAAAGCACTAGTTATAATAATAGTGCTGTTGTGTGTTAACGCTTGTGCTTAAAACTTGTAAAAGTGTGTTAGTATTACTTCTTTTATCTTCAAGATTTAGTGATGGATACAAGAGTATGAACATGGTCTAGTTAGTAAGTATCTCAATGAAGACGTTAAAGTACATTGTTTGAGTTTCCATGTATGTATAAGCACTAATGGTATGATATTTCTTATTGTAGCACATTCATCATTGAAGAGCCTAATGAAGTGAACTACGCCATACAAAACCAATTGCAGAACTCCATCCACTACAACAAGAACACCTGGACACTGTACACAAAATCTTTAGATAGCAGGTAGGAACATTTTAATTACACAAAAGAAAGTAATCAGATTAAGGGAGGGTTTAATGTAAAAAAACTAGATAATACAATACTGAATGCTAGTTCTTGTTGCCTCGCAGGTCGACAACAAAGAGTCATCAAGCGTCCAGTATCCGGCCCACCTCCCTGAACCCTACCACGTATCCCTAGTGAATCACCAGTTACACAGGTTATAAGGTAGGGTACTGGGAAGTTGGTCCGTAACGTCTCTGCGAAACTCAACCTTGCGGATTCAAAGTAAGAACGCATGGTTGGTCTGACACTGAGGAGGAGTCGCTCCATGCTCTGTATGAAGAAATCTGCAAAGAATCACTCAGTCACACAGCAACGGGCATTCTAGCCTGAGTGAGTCAAGTTTTATGCTCTAGCACAGGAGAAGCAATGCAGACTGTAAATCAGTCTTCTGGCATCTAGGGCGTCCGCTGTGGGGTAAGGATACAGCAACAGTGGGATGATCCCATCAGAGCAGTGGCCAGGATTAGCACCATACTTGCAATGCACTGCAGGGCCTTGTGGAAACAGAGGCAACACATTGGCAGGAGTTTTCTTCTTGGTTCAAATCTGACTAGCACACTTAATAATGTAAAGGAAAGACCAAAATTGAACAAGAAGTGTGTTGTGCTTAGCAATGGTTGTTGTATTCGCTCAATAGAACCTCTGTGAGTTGCTATGGTTTCCCTCGAGCTTGGGGGCTCTATGTTAGACAGTTGGTGGCTCTCCTCTGGTGAGAGAGCAGCGGTGGTTCGATGAACCTGAAATAAACTTAACGAAGATATCACCTACCGTCTCCTGTCGTGATTACATGGGAGAGTACAACATCATTTTGACGACGACCGGGTGAGCCACCGCAACGTTTCACGTCGATTTTCTTCTGGAATCGTCGTGGGAAGAGGCACAGCTGACGCCGCAACTCCAACGGCACTCCTCACGTAACTGAGGCGAAGCTGACGCATCGACTAAAGGCTGTCACTGGTTCCCTGTGGGTCTGGTTCGCTGCCGTCTACCCCCAGCAGTGGACACATTGGTCACCTTACGCCTACTACGCAGTGGGGTAAAATCTTTTCCAGTCTGCTGCTTCCGGATCAGCTGACGAGGTGAGCCAGCTTCGAGGTGAGTCGGCGTCTGCTTGGAAAGCATCGCTTTCGGCACTCTACGCGCATGCCTGCGCAGCTGTAGTTCCTCCGCATTTCCTTGCTGGCGAAGCATTTCAGCACTCAAAGCGCACGCCTGCGCAGCTGTAGTTCCTCTGCATTTCCTCTCTGGCAGAGCTTTGCCTTCGGATCTCTACACGGGAGCCTGCACAGCTGTAGATTTCTTCTCATCTTCGTCTCTTGTGCACCTGTGCAGCGTGTTAAATTACTCTTGAAGCCAGCGTCGGATGACACATTTGTTTCTACGGTGAGCTTTGCAGTTTGTTTACTTTTCCCCAACGGTGACACGCACACCTCAAAGGAGTTTAGCGTGGCACAGTCTGAGTTCGGGGACACACACACCTGCGTAGCGGCATTTCTACAGTTTGCTTGCACGGTGACACGTACACCATGTAAGGGTTTAGCATGCCACAGTTGAAGATCGGTGACACCACACCTGTTTAATTAATTCTGGAAGGTGACATTTGATTTTATTGGTGTTCTCTTTGCTTCTTGTGACACAATTTATGTACTATTTTGGTAGGTCTCAGCTTGCTCGTCATTTGCATTTGCGGTGATGCGCACACCACACTCTTCTTGCCTTTAGTGACTGTAATCTTCGTGCATGCGTTAATTTTTTTTTTCTTTTCTCTTTGGTTTGTTTTTGCTTCTCACATGTTCTCCGCTTCATTTTTATTGTCTCCTTACGTCTAAATGTGGGGCGTTTAATTCCCTCGGAAGTCATTCTCATCTGAGGATATGCAGTCAGTCAACCCTCCACCGCCTTTCTTGGAGAGTCCTAGTAGTCCTCATATTCAATGGAGACAGTGGTTTGAGGCTTTCGAAACGTATCTGGGGGCTATTGGGGCATCACGTTTCAGGGCTGAAAGGAAGAGGTGCCTTCTCCTTCATTCCTTGGGTTTTGAGGGCAGAGAAGTGTACAAGCATCTTCCTGATTTGGTGTTGGGTGACGGTGAAGTTGTTGATGAGTACCAAGAAGCAGTGAAGAAACTAGTTACTAAATTTGATGTGCAACCTAGTCTAGTGGTGATAAGACACAAATTCTTTAAGCGTGCACAGTCACAAGGTGAGAATGTGGACACTTATTTAAGTGTGTTATGGAAGTTCTGTGCTGAATGTCAATTTGGGGACTTCCATGATCAACTGGTCAGGGATCAGTTTATTGCTCATTGTTGGGACAAGCACATTCAACAAAAGTTGCTCACCCTTGGTAACCCAGGTCTTGAAGATGTCATAAAAGTGGCAAAAAGTGTTGAATTGGCACAGTTGTCTATCAAAGAACTCAATGTAAATTCCACTCCTAAGGAGTCTGTTAGTGCTATTGCATCTACCAGTGTTCCACGCAAAGAAAATAGGCTCAACAAGAAAGTTTTTTTAAAAGAACCAATATTTGCTACAGATGTGGTTATGCACCATATGGGAGAGACAACAGGGTATGTCCAGCCAGGAATGTGAGTTGTTGCAAGTGTGGCAAAGTGGGACACTTTGCGAAAGTATGTCAGTCTAGTATGAGTAAGCCAGCCAAGGTCAACTGCGTGTTGGATGAAGATTCAGTGTGCGAATGTGAACTCGTGCAAGATTTACAAGATATGATTGGGGTTTTTTTTCTCCCTTTTTTTTTTTTTATTGAGTGTTTTCAAAGTCGCATAGCATATACATCATCCAAGAATACAATGCAATGACGCTCATGTAAATACAACAACAACATAACCATATCCAATAATAGGACACAGTGAATAACAGGTACCCCCTAGTGATCAATGATTAACTTACATGTCTACATCTCATTCCGTCCTAACCGCATACATACATTTTCCGATTATGTTGAGGTTCGAGTTGGTTCCCTTCCAGCAGTATCCTACCCCGCAATCTTTTCACTCTGAGCCAGCAAATATTCCCGCAGGGGAGCCCAGATATCCGTGGGTCGTGAGGTCGCCGGCAGTTCCTCAGCATATAGTTCCAGCTGTTCACGGCAGTATACCATGTCCTTGATCCACAGATAAGCCTTCGGACTCAGACGACTGTCCCATGTGAACAGAACCCGCCTCTTTGCCAACACCAAAGCCACCCTTACAAACCGTCCCACTGCAGCTTTCGATCTGGGAACATAGCCAAGTAAACACTCCAATGGTGTGCAGTTAACCACCTGACCAGTCATGGTGTGTAGAAGAGTAGTGACCTCCTCCCAGTATTGAAATACCAGCCTACACTGCCACGCTAGGTGAAGAAAGTCAGCCCCACCCTGCCCACATCTCTTACAGCAGTCCGAGTCTCTAAGCCCCATCTTGTGTAGCTTGTTGGGAGTGTGATATACCTGATGAAGAAACTTCAGATGAATGATTCGTAAGTTACTATTTGACGTCAGTCTCCCTGTTAGCATACAAATCTGCTCCCACACTTTTTCAGTGAGCGGGGGGTCTATCACAGTATTCCAGCGTTCCATACTTTTGTCCACCCCATGGACCGTTTCCCCCTGCACCGCTCTATATAACTTAGTGAGCAGCTTCTTTCTAGAGGGAGCTACTATTATCAACTGCAGTGCCTGCAACATTTCCGGTTCATCAGGGAAACAAGTGTAATGGTCCCTTACTGCCCATCTGAGTCTGTAACAGGTGTACTGGAAAAGTGGCGTGGAATTTTGTATGTAGCCTAAATCATCTCCTGTGATGTACTTTCCGCCAGGGTACAAATCACTCATTAGTGTAAGTCCTGCCTCTCTAAGTGCGGTAATGGGGCCTTGTTCTCGCGCCGCCGACAAAGCAGCATGTCCCTCTATGGGCAATGCTGGGGCATACAGAGGACGTTTATGGGTTCGCCTCCCAATCTCTTGCCACGCTGCAATCGTGCTATCTATCGTGTTTATCTCCGACTTGGGCGTCTGTCTATTAGTATGGGTGATAATGTTTTTCAGGTGTAAAGGATGTGCGTCCCCCTCTTCTACAGCCACATGTGGGATGAAGTCATGGGTCCTAAACCAGAAGTACGCGTATTGAGCCTGCCCACATAGGTAGTATACATAGAGGTCCGGAGCATTAAAACCCCCCTTCTCAAATGTCAATGTCAACGTGTTCCAACTGATCCTCGGCTGCTTATTCCCCCATACTAATCTCAGCAGCTGGGTTTGAACTGTTTTAAAAAAATGTTTTGTCAGTTTGATAGGGATGTTACAGAACATATATAAAAACTTAGGAAGAATGATCATCTTTATCACTGCTATTCGATCTGCCAGTGATAGTGGCAAGCAAACCCAGTGGTCAATCTGCTGCACTAGCGCTGTGTATGCTCGTCCATAATTCTCCCTGATTACAACCTCGGGGTCCCGATGTATCCACACCCCTAAATATTTGACTAGGTCTTCAGACCATACTAATGGATATTCCACCTGGGGCGAGACTGTGGCTGACGTTAAGGGAATGATAACGGATTTCTCCCAATTTATTTGTAGACCTGAAAAGAGGCCAAATTTGATGTACTCTCGTAGAACCGGGGATAGGAAGTGCTGTGGTTCACGAACATAGAGGACCATATCGTCCGCATATAGGGAAATTCCAACCGGCCGGTTGTTAAAATTCAATGCAGCAGCTCTATGAGATTGCCGGATTTTGCACGCAAGAGGTTCCAAAATTATGGCGAAAAGGAAGGGGGACAGGGGGCCGCGCTCTATGGCAAATGACTCTGATGTGAGCCCGCCCACCCTAACTCTCGCAGAAGCTTCGGTATATAAGACCTGAATCCAGCGAACGAACACAGGGGGAAATCCCATCCTATTTAGGATGTGTATCATGTATTTCCACTCTATAGAGTCGAACGCTTTTGCAGCGTCCAACAGAACTGCAACGGCCGGCAGGTCTGGATTGAGTACATGGTACATGGCAAATATCGTGCGTAGATTAAGGGAGGTAGAGCGCTCCGGGATAAATCCAGATTGATCTGGGTAGCACGAGAAGTGGCATCAGGGGTTGTAATTTTGTGGCCAGGATCTTCGCCAGTATCTTTGCAACCAAATTTATCAGAGATAGCGGGCGATATGAGTCGCACCGCGATGGAGGCTTATCTTTCTTCAGCAAGGTGATGATTAAGGCCTGCCTCAAGGATTGAGGGAGACAACCTGACTCGTGAGCCTCTGCATACATTTCTAATATATGCGGTCTAAGTAGATCAGCATATGCCTTATAAAACTCCGCCGTCAGACCGTCCGGCCCCGGAGCTTTATTATTTGACAGTGAGAAAATGGCCTCCCTAACCTCTTCTTCATCAATGGGTAGGCTAAAATATTTTCTGTGAGCGTCTGACAACCATGCACAGGCCGTATCTTCCAAATACTCATTCATAGCAGATTCATGCATGCCCCCATGGGCGGTATATATAGACGCATAAAATTTCCGAAATTGCTCCACAATACTGTGATGGGAATGATGGGCTTCGCCAGATTCATCAACTATATGATCAATCAGGGGGTTATCAATCCTGTCAGGCAATCTATAAGCTAGGACTCTGCCCGGCCTTCCGCCCTCACCGTAGGCTCTAGCCACATGTCGTTTGGATAAATATTTCATTTCCGTAGACGCTAGCGAGTTATATTCCCCCACGTGCTCGTGAATTTGGGCCAATGTCTCGGTGGAAGGTGTGTTGCCGTATTGGGTCTCTAATTTCCCTAGTTGTTCTTCGAGCTTACGCAATTGTCCTCTAAGGTCTCTAAGGATTCCCGCCGTAATGCTTATACACACCCCCCCTAATCGTCACCTTAAAGGCTTCCCATAGGGTCGCCTGGCTTTCGACTGATCCCACGTTCAGTTCAAAGTATTGTATAATAGCAGTCCTAAGGGTCGCAGCATAAACCGGATCTAGCAGTGCGTCTGCCCTAAAGCGCCATGTAAATGGACGGTGCGGGTTAGCGGGTATAGACTTTTCAAGGACAACAGGATTGTGATCGGATAAGGTTCTCGGGAGTGTGTAAACCCCCTCCACCCACCCATTGGCTTCCTTGCTAAGCAGCCAGTAATCTAGCCGAGACCAACTATTAAATGCAGGGGTTATATGTGTACCTTCCAGAACACCCTCATTCCGCAGACGCCAGGCGTCCACCAGGCCCATCTCCATCATGGCATCTCGTATACACTGCGCAATTTTAACCGTGCGCGCCCCAGCCGGGTTAGATTTGTCCACTTGTGGATTGAGTTGTGTGTTGAGGTCACCTCCCCATATGAGTGCAGCCGCCGGCCAAGTGCGCAGTACCTTAAACATTTGCAAGAAAGGCGCTGTTTCATCCACCACAGGACCATATATGTTTACTATTGTCACCAGCACCATCCCCAGTTTACCTTGCACCATAGCCCAGCGGCCCTCCACGTCCACGCAGGTCAGTACAGGCTTAAACGGAACCCCCTTCTTAATGAGGATAAGGACCCCTCTCGCATACGTGGAGTACGATGAGGCCAAACGGTAGGCTGCCCATCTGCGCGCCACAGTGCCCTCTTTGTGTTTACTCAAGTGGGTCTCTTGCAATAGAGCAATTTGCACCTTATGTCTATCCAACTGTGCCAACACTTGCCTCGTCTTCTTAGGTGTATTCAAACCTTGGACATTCCAAGTTATACATTTATACATTTCTCCTTTCATCTATGACGGTAATCAGTACGTTTAAAGTAGCTTACTATTCTAAAGCACATAGAGATGCATCCAATCCAAACCAACGTGTCATTATACTCCCAATCACAGTACCTTCGACTAAGAAAACTTAAACATTCCCTCCCTCCCCCCTCCCACTTCAGCATCCCCAATTTGCCAAAGACCTGGCCCACATGTAACTCCCATCCCAACAAAAACAATAGAAAACAATGTATCTGGAGGGGAGTGCCCATTGGGGGACGCAGCGGCGAAGTCCACTCACAGCTCTAATAGGGAGGGGGCCGCCGACACGTCAACTCATCCCACTACCATGGCCAACCCATAAGTTTCACAGAGACAAACATAGCTTAGGACATTAGGTGGTGAGCCCGCGCCCACCCTAGCAATGCAACTGGGCAGAGTACATTGGCTCAACATTTTTGGCTCTCCAGTCACATAATGTATTACTATCCAGCAGTGTCATTTGCCCTGGCCTTATTGTCTTATGCATAGAAATGACACAGCCAGTATCATTCACACCAAATACTTTGTACAGTCTGCCTAGACAATAGTTCCTGCTAGCCTGAGCACACAGTAGCGCAGTGCCCAGCCCCTCTTACTGTTCAATCATCAATGTCCGACGTGTGGCCTGGTGAGTTCCGACGGCGTCGTAGAGACCTGGCATGTTCCATCGCTTGCTTGGGATAGAGCATGGCATAGGGAATCTGTTCTTTAAGCAGTGCCTTCTTAACATTTTGAAACTCCTTCTGTGCCGCCTGCACATTTGCTGTAAAATCCTGGTAGAACGACAAAACGTTGTTTTGATATGTTATTGTGCCTTTTTGTCGAGTTACTCGCAGGATGGTATCGCGATCCCTGAAGTTAAGCAGTCTGGCGAAGATAGGCCTCGGTGGAGCGCCAGGTGGTGGGCGTGCCGCCAGGGATCTGTGGGCCCGCTCCACAGCAAATAGAGTTGATAGGTTGTCGGTGCCGCACACGTCGTGTAACATCGTCTCCATATAGTCCTCCAAGCGTCCCACATTGGTAGATTCAGGAAGGCCCAAAACGCGCACATTATTGCGCCTTGACCGCGCTTCAATGTCCTCATTCTTGGCCTGAATAACCGCTAGGAGTTTCGTGATATCCGAAGTCTTCGCAGCCACTTGCTGTAATCCGTCTTCCGTGTCAGTGATGCGCTGTTCTGCTTCACCTAGTCACGCTGCCTGTTTATCTAGTTTAGCAGAAAAGTGGTCCATCCTACCATTGAGGGCCTCAATCTTCCCATCTGTGGCTTGGAGACTGGCTTGAATGGCGGCAAGCGATTTCTCAAGTGCCGTGGGGGTCTGCGATGACGACTCCAGCTCCGAGTCCGAGGCCGCTGTTTGTACAGACTTGACGCTTTTGCGTAATTCAAAGTTAAGGCGCAGTTGGTTCTTTTCGGTTTACCCACGCTGCAAGCCACCCCCGGTGAAGGATCAGCGCCTAGAGACAAGACACTACCGCCCCTTGCGTCGTGCTGCGTTCACACCCAGAGTTCTGTATGCTGAATTGTAGGCGGCACAATAATATCGCGGCCCGCAGCAGTACCCCCTCCTGTACCTTAACAGCTCCGGTCCCAGGTGACCAGTGTTATGAAGCAGCAGTCGGAGTTCACGGATGTGCACTGTGACCAGAATGGATCCTATGGTTGAGGGTGGGCGCTCTCTTGTCCAGACGAATCCCGATGGCGCCGGGTATTGCTGGGCCAATCTGGCTGGCTACTCTATATGTCCATATGCTTCCAACACAACAACAGCACGTGGGGCACATGTACTCGGTCCCGCGAGGAGGAGCCGAAGGGGACACTCAGCGCTGATGTAATGCGCTCCTAAACACCACTCTGTGCCGCAAATGTTCAATCCGGCTAGTCTGCCCGCAATGCCCCCAGCGGCGCCCCCAGCATGCAGCCAATGCAAGTTTGGGCAGTTAGTTCTCGCCCTACTCCCAGAGCATAGGACCGGGTGGTGGCATCGAGGGAGGGGGGGGGTCGAAATCAGCGCTGTGTCGCGATGCGAAATTCCGGCTCCATCCTGGCACTCAGCCGTGCGGCCTACTTGGGGCCTGCTCTTCAATCCAGCGCCGGCTGCTTGCGTGTCCCTAGTGGCCCGGTTCCTCCCCACGGGCCCCGCGCTCACCTCTAACAGTTGCCAGTGTGGACTCACTCCAGCGCACAGCCAACGCAGTGGCACCGCATCGATCAGCGTGGACCTCGCTGCGTTCCGACCTGCCCCTCGTTCTCCAGAATCGTGTTCCCGGGCCGCCAAAGGCACGGAAGTCGAGTCTCCCGAAACACACTCCGGCGCCATTTCTGCGCGGCCGGTGCTCCGCTCTAGCTGTCAATCTTTCCCCAGCGTTCTCACCGTGAAGCAAACCACAACCTCTGAACGGTCTCGGTGTCAGCAACAAGGTCCCACCGAGTCTGGCAATGGATGGCTTAGTAGAGGCAGGATATCGTTCGGCGGCCAGCAGAGCAACACTACAGTGTGGCCATCTTGCCGAGCACCAGGCCACGTCCCCAAGATATGATTGTTGTAGTCACTGATGGCGATATTGTCTCTGGCGATCCTGCTAATTGTTTGGACCCTTATGTTGATGTGTTGGTAGGTGGTTGAGTCTCAATTTACTTGTGGACTCTGGTGCACGTATTTCAATGATCACTTATGACTTGTTCAAGAGATCTTGGGGCGACAGGTCTCTTTTTCCACCTGACAGGGCACCTGTTTCGTACGAGGGGAGAAGAATTGAGTTGGAGGGGTACATTGAAGATGTGCTGGAGTTCAGGGGGCGTAGGATCCAGGGTAAAATTTACGTTGCTGTTCGTGGTCTGAATATTCTTGGATGGTATCACCAGGGGCTTTTCCGTATGGTGTTAAGACCTGGTACCAGCGAACAAGTTCTTGTCATCAAAGACAACCCTGGATTTGCTTGTTTAGAACACGAGTTTCCGCAGGTGTTTTCCAACAATGTTGGCAAGATAGCTGGTTTCAAGCACAAAATTAAGGTTAAGAATGAGGCCATCCCTGTTAGGCACAAGGTTAGGTCTGTGCCGTTTAGCCTTAGGGAGGATCTTAAGAAGGAGTTGGACAGGTTACATAGTTGTGGGGTTATTGAACCCATAGAATCAAGTCTGTGGTTGAGCCCCTTGGTGGTTGCTCGCAAACACAATGGTGACATGCTTTTGTGCATTGACCTGAGAAGCCTGAATAAAGAAATTTGGGTTATTTCACACCCTCTCCCCAAAATTGGTGATCTTTTGGAGGAGTAGAGGGGTGCAGAGTGGTTTTCTAAGATCGATCTTGCCTCGGCGTACCACCAAGTGGTGTTGGATGACGAGTCTTGCCATTACACGGCGTTCAATTCCCCGGTTCTTATCAGTTCTGCAGAATGCCGTTTGGGCTTGCTTCGGCGGCTTCGGTTTTCCAACGCTTAATGCAGGTGATTTTCAACGACGTGAAAGGAGTCGTCCTTGCTCATGACGATGTTCTTATTTTTTCTAAACATTTGGAAGATCACGAGAATACGTTGAAGGCTGTGCTTCGGATTTTTGAGGAAAAGGGCGTTGTTGTCAAAAAAGAAAAGTGCGAGTTTTGTAAGAGAGAAATAGAGTTTTTGGGACATTCGGTTTCGTCTAAAGGTGTTAGTCCTAGGCCTGGTCTGGTGAAGGCAGTTGTTGAGTGTCCGAGTCCCAAGAACAAGGATGAATTGCGCTCCTTTTTGGGGCTGTGCGAGTTCTACTCGCGTTTCATACCCGATTATGCTACTAAGATGAAGGCTCTTTCTAGCATGTTAAGAGCTAATGTCCCTTTTGAGTGGAATGAGAATTGTCAAGAGACGTTTGCGATGGTTAAGTCAGAGATGATTAATGCTAAAACCCTCAGTGCCTATGACACGTGTGTGCCCTGCACTATAACGGTTGATGCTAGTAACTATGGGCTGGGCGCTGTTTTGACTCAACATCTGGGTGAGAGTGAAGTTACCATTAGTTATGCGTCTAGAGTGCTGCGTGATCCAGAACTTAATTACTCTGTGATCAAAAAGGAGCTATTGGCTTGCTATTGGGCGTGCGAAAAGTTCAGGAGTTATGTGTGGGGCAGGAAATTTGTGATTCAAACTGACCATAAGCCTCTTGTATACATCTTGGGGAGGTGACAGACTTAAGTATGCTACACCACGCATAGCACACCTCACCACAAAGATGCTTCAATATGATTTTGTTGTCAAGCACATTCCGGGTAAAGATAATGTCAGGGCGGATCTTTTGTCCAGACTGCCTATCTGTGAAGATGAAGTACTTGATGTGGAGGAGGACAAAGAGGATTGTTTTATTGCTTTTGTTGATGCTGTGGAAAATAAAGCGTGTAGCGAGAGTGAGTGGAAAAAGGCAGAGAGTGAGGACACCGTGCTGAGTAAAGTCAAAGAGTATATTGTGAATGGTTGGCCCAGAGAGAGATGTGTGTCTCTTGAAATTCAGCCATTCTGTAAAATTGCTGCTGAGTTGTCCATTGAAGACGGGATCATTATGAGAGATGATAGGTGTATTGCCCCATTTGGTGTTCGTGCTTTGCTGGTGAGTTGTGCCCATGATGGATATCTAGGCTCTACAATGACTAGGAGACGTGTCAGATTGCACTATTGGTGGCCTTCAATGGATAAAGATATTGAGTCTGCAGTTAAGGAGTGTGTTGTTTGTTATGGGGCTGAGAAGGGGTACAAAGTGGTCACGCCACCTCTACAGCCTATACCATTCCCAGAGAAGCCATGGCTGAAAGTGGGAATTGATTTGGTGGGTCCTTTCAATTTTCTTACTCACCATTTACGATTTGCGTTTGTTTTGATGGATTTTCACAGTAAATGGCCTGAGGTTCGTTTTTGTGCTTCCCCCACAGCGAGTAGTGCCATTACTTTCTTAAAAGAGATCTTTATGAGAGAGGGTTTCCCGGAAGTGTTAGTGTCAGACAATGGAGTGCAGTTTGTGAACCATGAGATGGATGTTTTTCTGGGTGAGACTGGTGTTAAGCATTTGAGGAGCTCTGTTGGACATCCCCAAACGGATTGGTGGAAAGGATGAATAGAGTGGTTGTGGAATGCATCAAGTGGGCAAAACACAACGGATATGACGTGGAGGGTGCGGTTAGGTCCATGTTGTGGTTTTACCGCACTGCACCTCATTCCCTCACCAAAATTGCGCCTTTTGTGTCCCTCAGAGGTTGTGTCCCCACGTCCGCTTTATACCCTGCTTGGCTTCTCAAGACTGTTCGTGATAAAGTTTCATGCTGGGTGGATCAAGGGGCACTGGAGTCTAGGGTTGAAGCAGGCCAAGAGAAAATGAGAATTAGATATGATCACAAGAATACTGTGAAATCTGTTGCGTTGTTCCCTGGTGACATGGTTTGTAGTAAGACACAAATTTTGTTAGAAAGGGAGGTGCGGTATTTGATGATCCGGTGTGTATCGAGAAAGTGTGTGGTGGTGCTGGTATGGTACGTGGTGGGAATTGGTGGAATACTAGCAAGGTGGTGAAGGTGACTGGTGCCTCTAACCAAGTGACTGGTTCCTCTAACCAAGTCAGGCATGAGGTTGATTTAGCTCTACCTTCTTCTGGTGAGCAAGGTTCTGGTGTGGTACCACGGAGGTCGAGTCGTGTAAGACGCATCCCCTGGAAACTAAGATGATGTGCTCACAATGTTATCTTGAATCTAATGTTGTGCTTCCTGTTTTTCTCTCTTGTGTAGTTTAGTTATTTGTTTTCATTTAACTTTGATTTGTGTTTTCTTTTTGGGTTTTTTTTCTGGGGTGTTGGGGTTTTGTTTTCTATCATTTTGGGGTTAGTCTCTGCTGTGTTTTAAAAAAAAAAAGAGGTAATATGTTGTGCTTAGCAATGGTTGTTGTATTCGCTCAATAGAACCTCTGTGAGTTGCTATGGTTGCCCTCGAGCTTGGGGGTTCTATGTTAGACAGTTGGTGGCTCTCCTCTGGTGAGAGAGCAGCGGTGGCTCGACGAACCTGAAATAAACTTAAAGAAGATATCAACTACCATCTCCTGTCATGATTACATGGGAGAGTACAGCATAGTGTCCCAGTAATATTGTGTATTCTCCTTTATAGATGATGACAGTGTACCAAATAACACCACCATTATAAGACACTTTTCTAAGTGAGGGTATTTTTGCCAAGTCGAATAGAAATCTCATGTTGTTTCATATCAGGTGTGGCCCATTATATTTACTCTGTGTGACTTTCGTTTTTCTATTGTAGATGCAGAACTACAAACTTCAGAATTTAAAAAAAACATGCACTCTTAAAGTGTTGGAAAATGGCCCTTTCTGCAGGGTCACCCCCAAAAACGTTTGCTTTTGCACTCCACTATTTACTGAATTTGTTTTTGTTGGTTTTAGAGCTCTGAGCACTTTACCACTGCTAAACAGTGCTAACATGCATGCTCTCTCTCCTTTAAACATGGTAATATTGGCTCATACCCAACTGGCATATTTTAATTTACTTATAAGTCACTAGTACAGTGCACTACATGTGCCCAGGGCTTGTAAATTAAATGCTATTAGTGGACTTGCAGCACTGATTGTGCCACCCACTTAAGTAGCCCTTTTACCATGTCTCAAGCCTGCCATTGCAGAGCCTGTTTGTGCAGTTTACACTGCCATGACGACCTGGCAAAATAAACCTTTTTCCAGGCCCACACCTTCCCTTTTTATGCATCAAAGTCACCCCTAAGATAGGCCCTGGACAACCCAGAGGACAGGGTACAATGTATTTAAAAGGCAGGACATGTACTTTTAAGTTTTACATATCCTGGTAGGGAAAAACTTTCAAAATAGTTTTTCACTACTGCAAGTACTATCTCTCCCTTAGGATAACATTGGGATTACCCTATTATATTTTATAAGTGTAATTTCCAATTGGGGAGAGATAAGCCCTTCAAGTCTGGTGTCTCTGAAATCACAATTTAAAATTCAAACATATGGTGAAGTCTGATTTTAGATTGCAATTCTGACAATGCCACTTTTAGAAAGTTGGCATTTTCTTGCTTTAGCCTGTCTCTGATCAGATGCCTGGGTGTAGTTGTCAGTTGGGCTTTGTGTATTCCTCCTAGACAGCCACACACAATGGGAGCTTAGGTGTGTCTCAATGGGCCGTCTATGACAGGATGGGAGGGAGGAGCTGGGCACAGCCTCACTAACACCTGATAAGAGTGTGTACTGTCCATACACAAAGGGCTGCATACCCCCTGTAATGAGTCTGGAGCCAGGCCAGGAAGGGAAGAACTCTGTGCACTTCAAAGGCATGTCTTTGAAGTCTCCCTCGCTTCAAAAGCACCACTGGGTATAAGTACCGGACCTCAGTCACCACCAAGTCAGTGCACTTCTGGACCTGTGGATACTCTGAGAGGATGAAGGATTGCTGTGCTGCTGAAGGACTGCCGTTCTGCTGGACTGCACTCTGCTGGACTCCTGCTTTGCTGTGCTGATCTGCTGCCTGCTGCCCTTTTGCCTGGGTGAGAAGGACTGGACCTGCATCACTTGAACCCAGAGTGAATTCAAGGACTAGCTGGCTGAACTCCTGATCTGAAGCCTCAGAGACATAATAGGCTTTCAACACCTAGAGTCTGCCATCTGTGAGTCTACCCTGTGAAGTGGTGCCACCCCAATCCTGGACCCATTGAAGTGGGCCTAAGGTGCTTGCCAGTGGAATTGACGGATCTCCTCTGCTGAGCGACACATCCCCGAGCCGAAACGATGCATCTCCTCGGTTGAGCAGCACATCCCTGAGTAGAACCAACACACCACTGCTGCTGTGTGGATTGGGCCCGTCACAAAACACTAGCATCTCCACTGCCTCCCGCATCTTGGGACCGGCGCATTGCTTTTGTCATGGCCTCTGCGCAATACTTTCCCAGGCTCAAGCTACTTACATCCCTCATTAACGGCAGCCTTGATGATGACGCCGGAACTCCACATCGCAGCTTCCCGGCTCATCGAAACCGATGCATCGCCTTGGTTAAGTCTCACATCCTTGACACTGGACTACGCATCACAAGCCCCGTTGACATGATCCTCCATGATGATGCAACAGGACCACGCACCGCACCCTGGACGCATCGCGGAGCCGACGCATCGCCCCGGTTGCGCAACGCATCTTCGACGCAGATCCACGTGACACTCCACAACCAAGATTTAAGGTACTTTGCTCAGCAGGTCTAACTAGGTCCCTGTAGACACCCAGTGCTCCATCGCGGTTGGCCTAAACTTGTGACTTTGCCCCGGTCTGGCGTGACCATATACCCCCAATAGTGCTTTAGAATGTTCGGCACAATTTTTCATTCTAAATGTTAAAAATCAATATCTCCTGTTCTACAAATTGGATTTTTGTCATTTTGGTCTTGTTTTATTTTGCAAAATTAGAGTTGTTTTTCTAACCTGGAATCTTTTTGTGTGGTGGTTTCACTGTTTTACTGTTTGAAGTGTTGCGCAAATACTTTACACACAGCCTCTAAGTTAAGCCTGACTGCTATGTGCCAAGATACCAGGGGGTGAACACAGGTTAATTTAGGGTTTGCCTGGCCCTTACCTTGACAAGGATTGTGGTTGCTTCTTGACCATGGCTTACACCCCAGTCAACCAACAACCCAATACCTAACATAAAACCAATAGGTATTGCTTTTTTTTTGGTAAGTGGAATCATTACCTCATTGATTGGCAGGTTTGCATGTGTGCACATTTCTATTTCCATTTCTAATCCTATTTCTATTTTTATTTTCACTTCTAACTATATTGTATCTATTTTGATTATTTCCATTTTATTTGTGTTTATTTCTCTGTTGCAGAGTGCTGTTACACTAATAATTTCCTGGTGTTCGCACACAATTCTATAAACGCAAACAGCCCACATCGAGTAACCGAACAAGCAGGTTTTCAGGTTATTTCAGAATGGGAAAATGTTAATATTGAACTGCTGGAAGACAGTGAGACTATTACACAAAGTAGGCACCAACACAGATAAAGATCTGCCTAAGCAAGGACATAGTCCCCGACTCTTGAAAGTACAGAATCATCAGGCTAGACATAGTTACAAAATCCTAGTCATGACAAGTGGAAGCAAACATCAAATTGCACCAGGATGTCAGTCGTTAATAGTGATACAGTGTGGATCACCTTGAAGATACATATGCATAACAATAACAACATCTATCAGGGAAAGCGAGAACTGTAATCCTGAAAACTGTTACAACTGGGTGTACAGCTCACTGAATACAGTGTTCTAGTTGCTTGAACTCACATATATGGATGGCGAGGTGGCACACCGAAAAAAGATCCTTAAATGTATTCCTTTTCAAGATGGTAGCTTTCCCAGTGTTTGTTGTCAGAGTTTTCAATTAAAGATGGATATTACAGTATCTCCTGTGATGTTACGTCCTGCCTAAACCACATATAAGGAGGCTGAGATCAGAGAAGGCTCCATCACAGAACTCTTGTGCTCCTATTTACGTTGTGTTCTTCATTTAGGTTCTATTTTGACCCTGATGTTCTGCTTCCCTTTTTCAGAAACGTTCCTAGTTGACTTTATCTCCAGTAAAACCTTATGCTGGGCTCTTACTCAGACTTTTGTCAAGTTAGTTTTAGTGTATTGTTTTTCAACATTTGCATTATTCATCATCTTCAATTAAAAGCTACCAGTCTAGCGAAGGAGGGGGTTTCTGTCCTTTGTGGCTGTTTTCTTCTACTTTGGTCATTTGATGACTGTCACCTGCATACTCAGAGTAGGGAGGAACAGTGACTTCACAGTATCCAGTCCTCGAAAAAAACAAATAAAAGGGATAAAAAAGCAAACATCTTCTTTGCAGATCCACACTTTATTAATTTAATTAAATTGTAGGTTTTGCAGACCCAACCCCGAATAAAAACAAAATCCACAAAACCAGTTTTAATGAAAAAGGGACAATTGAGCACACATGTAACGTCTTATGTAACATAAGATACAAATAGGCATTATTTAACAATGAACACACTCATGAGGAGCTCAATATGTTCATAAATACAAAAACATATGTACATAAACTTCCAATAAAACAAACATTACTAATTAACGCATAACTGTAGGCATATATTTATTTCATTTATTTATCTCACTCGTAAAGTGCAACTGCCGCCTAACAGGTATCCTGGTGCTGTTTTAATTACTGGGGGAAGGGAAGAAAAAGTTCCATACAGTGTAACAGTACTCAACAATATAATACTGTGTTAATTCTAGGGAAAAGCTCTAATTATTTAGGGAAAAGCCATGTTTTGAGACCCTTTCTGAAGTGTAGCAGATTGGAGGAGGATCTCAGGGCATTCCAAAGTTGATTCCATAGCCTAGCTGCTTCGATCATAAAGGCTCATCCCCCTTGTCTGGTTTTTCAAAACCTGGCGACACTGGCCATCTTGGCTGAAGAGGAACGTAGGCTCCTGCTAGGGGCGCAACATTTTAGTCTCCTTTGCAGGGGGATCGGACCAAGGTTATGAAGGGATTTAAAAACGATGCAAAGGGACTTAAATATTATTCTTTGTATTAATGGTAGCATTTTGAACTAAACAAAACACAGAATTGTTGTTATATGTGTATCCACGGAGTCGAAACGCGTAATGGAGACAGTTGATTAAAACATTCTAGCACCGAATTGGGTCCGTGTCCGTGATTTGGAGAGAAAAGACGCTTCCAGGGTGCGGAGTTATTGTTATATATATATATATATATATATGTATAGAGAGAGAGAGAGAGAGAGGGAAATTCCTGATTGTTCAAGCCTCTTCAGGTTGCATTCTTGCGAACCAAAGTGTATTTAGCAAGACGCCTTCAACTGGGATATATATATATATATATATATATCAAAACCAGTCCTTATACACAAACTCCAATTACGAAGCAGGCATGTCCCCTGGGAAGAAACAGACCTGCTAATAACACTAGATGTGGCCTCGTTGTATATGAGACATCACGCACAAAGATGGCCTAAGGGCTCTTAGGCATTTTTTGGGCACCAGACCTATAAACTTATATCAACACTGAGATGCTGCTCACAATGGCAGAACTATGTCTGGAAAATAATTTTTTCCTGTTCTGGAAGGACACCTACAGGCAATTGAGAGGCACGGCCATGGGCACCTGCTTCGCCCCCAGCTATGCAAATCTTTACATGGGCTGGTGGGAGGAGCAGGTGCTCAAGGTTGAATATGACAAAGAGTGGAAAGAAAATATTCAGGTCTGGTGTCGTTTTATTGCCAATTTGTTCATAATCTGGTGGGGGTCCCTAAAGAGGGCCAATGCCTTTATAGCGGCTCTGAACATTAACACGCTAAACCTGATGTTTACAAGCACTATCAGCGAATCACATGTGCATTTTTCAGACTTGGAAGTTTTTATAAAAGAAGGCAGAATGCACACACGCACTTTCAGAAAACCCACTGCAGGGAATTCCATTTTACATTCGAGTAGTTTTCATCCACAGAAATTGAAACAAAGTATACCCTATGCGGAACACCTCTGTATGAAAAGGTATTGTAGCGAGGCAACTTCTCTAAAACAAGCACAAATTGATTTGACACAAAGATTTCGAGAGAGGGGTTATAGCCAGCAGGTTTTAAACCAAGCATTGAGCAAAGTGGATGGACTACTGAGAGAGGCTATTCTCTTCAAGGAAAATAAGGGAGAGAAACAAGTAGGAGCCAAGAAGGAAGAAACTCGAATGATAACTGGATACAATGCCTATCTTGCAAGAGTGAGAGACTGCATGAATAGGCATTGGCATCTAGTTAAAGAGGATTCAGTATTGAATGCTTTGGTCTCACGAAGGCCCCTTATCTCCTTTAGAAGAGCAAAATCCATGAGGCAAAAGCTGGTAACAAATAGCCCAGAGGTGATTGAAACTGAGAGTTGGCTGAAGGCGAATCCAGGTTTTAATAAGTGTCAAAAGTGCAAGGCATGCCAGCATGGAGTAAATAAAAGGGAAATCCAACTACCCCTGATGAATAAACCATGGAAAATTCCATGTTTCTTTAATTGCAGGAGTGACCATGTGGTGTATGTTCTTCAGTGCACCTGTCCCAAGATCTACGTGGGTAGCACAATCCACATGGCACACATTAGGATCCTCCAGCATCTCAGGGCAGTAAAGAACAGGGATAAAACATATCCAGTAGCTCGACATATAAATGAGATTCATGGAGGTAATGTGAATGAGCTTTCTTATTATGTAATTGATTCAGTCCCAGGAAACAGATGAGGCGGGAACTGTGAGATTAAGCTCAGGCAACTTGAATTCCGATATATATTAATGTTTGACAGCAAGACACCCCGAGGCCTGAATTCAGAAGAAGATATGTGTGTCCTTCTCTGAGTAGGAAAAGTATGAGACTGACCGATCTAGAACACAATGGCATAAAGCAAAGATGTATGAGTTTTATCAATGTTTTTTAGGAAATGTTTTGTATAGAGTTATTTAGTGTCACGTAAATAGTACAATTTTATAGGATTATGCCCCTACTTTTGCACATTGAAAGGGTACATCAATTTGGCAATGAATTCAATTGATAAACATGTAGGACTGAAGTTAGGAGTCTCTTAAATGATTGATGCTTTTACATTGCACTAGCACTTTCGGAATAGCACCTTTTGTATAATTGACATTACCAATTTGAAGGCAGAAAGTGATGTATAATGTAATAATATAGAGTGTTTCGTTTACAGGTGAATATGATTAAGGCAATTGTACTGTATACACACAGCGATATTGCACAGTTGTATGCATACCATGGGCTCGGAATTGAGATGTAAATAGGAAAATAGTCGAGCTATTCTACATGAAGGCACTTACACTTTATGCCCATATTTTATAAGAGACTGTGATTAAGGCACTTGCACTTTATAATAGGAGCATTTATTTGCACAGATGCACTTGCACTTTAAACCCAGGGTTTATACAACAGTACATTACTAGAAGAAATGGTAGTGAGGAACAAACCACTGTGGGTTTATGTAATTTGCACAACTGCATTTGCACTTTAATGCGAAATTGCACCTTTCAGGGTCCTCACAACAGTGCATTATCGGAAGAAACTGTAATGAGGAATAAGTCATTATGGATTTACAAAAATGGGAAACATTGGTAGAATTGCACTTGCACTTTAATGTGAAATTGCTCCTATCAGATATGTAAACATACTACTTGGGAAAATACCTCAAAACAACGTCTGGATACAGCACATAATATTTTGCCTTGTACTACGCACTATGCACTTTATAGTGGCTATTGCTTAGTGATATACACTGTCAATAGTGCAAGCATACAGACGTCCTTTCAAAGATTAGATACATGCATTTGATCATTTCATGTATGCAGAATTGAGGCTAAGATGTTTATCTCTGATGTAATATTTGGAAGAGATACAATAATAGAGGTCCATTGCCAACAGTAACATAAACTAATAGAACGTGGGTGCAAAATTAAGAGGTACCTCTAAGGGGCACACAGTTCAAGCACAATGTCAGAATGGTGTAACACATTTGGGTTTGATAATAAGGAAGCACAGTATCTATTAATTTTCACTAAAATGTACATAGCATGCAAGCTGAAATAATATAAAATAAAAATAAAAATGATAAAATGGTCATAAAAATTAAAAAAAGAGTAATGATGCATGTAAAGCGGGGAGGAAGGAAGTAAGATGCAGAGCATGCAAATGTCAACAGAATGTTTGGATGATGATTTCAATTTTAAATTTATTTTATTGTGATTTATAAATTATGAAAATGTGCCACAAATATTGCACAATTGTGTAAAGTTAGGAACATTTGAAAAGAGTAACTGTGGTTACGAAAAATGAACCTGTAACTATGAATCTGTATAGTATGTTGTTTATGTTCATAGTACCATGTGACCGCAACTCCAGATAAAAGAAAATGCAGTAATGGAGCTCCTTGTGTGAACAAGGCAGGGGACCCTGCCGAAACTCGTTACAGCACTTAAATAAACAACCTTACTTGAAACTGGAATTGCAGTGTCGGTATCTGGCTGTGTGGATTAGCAAGCTGGAGCTGGTCGTGGATATATATATATATATATATATATATATATAAATATATATATATATATATATATTCACTGAAAAAACCATAGGTTTCAGACACGTTATAGTTAGAAATTAGCATTTAAAAAACCTTTGAAATTCACTGAAAAAACCATAGGTTTTAGGGACAGTTATAGTTAGTTGGACATTTCACTCGTACAAAACCCGTGAAATTCCCCCGTTATAGTTAGTTCAGCTAACTATAACTCGCGCCCCCGCAATGCACTGCTGATGACGTCACATATTACTAGGGGTGGGCGGAATTTGCGTAGTCGCGCTACGCAAAGCTCCGCGAAACGGTAGAAAATCTCCGCGAGCACGCAAAAGTTCCGCAAACACGCGGAATTACTTGTTCCGCCCGTTCGCGATGCTTTTTTCCTGTTCGCGAACGCTGTTTGCGTGCTCGGGGAGAAATATCTCACGAACACGCATTTTGAAAGCGCGAACAAGCAAAAAATTCCGCGAAGCCGTGGATCGCAGAATTTTTGGTAATTCCGTGTTCTCCGCGAAACGCGAAATTACCCAAATTCCGCAAATTCCGCAATCGGAACAGAATTTACCGCCCAGGCCTACATATTACATCACTCATGACATGGTCAGTGACATCACTGATGACATCTCAAATGACATCACTGATGACATCATCCAGTGACTGTGTGTTTCTATAAAGTTTAAATATGTTTAATATATATGCCAAGGTGTATTGAAGAATGAGTGAGTGTATAAGTGTCTGGATGGATGATTTAGTAGGTGCGTGACTGACTCTTTAAGTGAGTGATTAAACGTATCTTACTGAATGCATGGGTTAGTGACTAAACTGTGTGAATGTCTGTATCCGTCTGTCTGTTGGTGTGTAAGCGGCTGCATGGGTTTGCGAATAGCTACATGAGTGTCTACATGGGTTATTGATTGGTTGTCTGAGTATCTGTATGGGTGCCTGAGTGTTTGTGTGGGTGGGGTGTGTGTGACTGTGCATAGATGTGTGAGTGGGTGATTCACTGGGTGCATGGTTTCAAGAGTGCATCTGTGATGGACTGTATGGGTGGGTGAGTGTGTGTATGGGTGTGTTAGTGAGTGAATGTATATCTTAGTGGTACATGTGTGAGTAACTAATATGTCAAAGGCAGTATATATGTGTGTTGGAGTATATAAATGGCTATAAGTGAGAGTGTGTGATTTTGAGAGTGGCTGTATGGATGAGTGTGTACTTGTATCAGTGATTGTATAAGAGCGTAAGAATGTGCTAGTATTTGTATGAGTAAGTGAGCTGGTGTGTGTATAACTGTATAGGTGAGTAAATAGCAGTGTGATTAATTATTTGCATGACTGACTAGGTGTGTGAGTACCTCTATGGATGAGTGGCGGTGTGTGAGTGTCTTGGTAGGTGTATAAGTGCATATGAAAGTCCTGTACTGAGTGACCGTAAGTATGAGTGGCTGTAGAGGTGAGTGAGTGGATGTGTGTGTAGACCTAAGAATCAATGAGTGTGTATGTAGTTATTGGTGTTGGAGTGTCTATGGTTTTGACAATGGCAGTCTGTAATTTACAGTGGGTGTATCAAAAGTTATATTAGGGTGTGAGAAGATGCATCAAATTATCACATGGATGATGTCATCAGTGATGTCATTTGAGATGTCATCAGTGATGTCATCAGTGATGTCACTGACCATGTCATGAGTGATGTAATATGTGACGTCATCAGCAGTGCATTGCGGGGCGCGAGTTATAGTTAGCTGAACTAACTATAACGGGGAATTTCACGGGTTTTGTACGAGTGAAATGTCCAACTAACTATAACTGTCCCTAAAACCTATGGTTTTTTCAGTGAATTTCAAAGGTTTTTTAAATGCTAATTTCTAACTATAACGTGTCTGAAACCTATGGTTTTTTCAGTGAATTTCAAAGGTTTTTAAATGCTAATTTCTAACTATAACGTGCCTTAAACCTATGGTTTTTTAAGTGAATTTCCAATGTTTTTTAAATGCTAATTTCTAACTATAACGTGCCTGAAACCTATGGTTTTTTTAAGTGAATTTCCAAGGTTTTTTAAATGCTAGTTTGTAACTATGCCTACAGAGGTAGGACATGTGAAGAAAGAAGAAAAAACGCACAGAAAGAAGCAAAAGAAATGCAGAAAGAAGTAACAGAAGTCCACAAAGACGAAGAAAAGTGCAGGAAGAAGCAAAAGATGTGCAGAAAGAACCAACAGAGGAGCAGAAAGAGGCCTTGTTCCAAAATCATCCTGTGCCCACAACTTTTTCCGACATGTACTGGTGGTAACTGACTCTGACTAACCAGAGCCAGTGCTATGCTAAAACACACTTAGAATACAGTTAAAACACCTACATACACTAGGGAACACTATGCGTTGGGGTACCCCTGTGATTAGCATGACCTCCTCTGTAAGTCCCTAGTACATAATAGGGCAGGGGGATTAAAACTACCTCTTAAAACGCGCTACAGGGCGCGTTTGCACAGTGGTGAAGGGAGGGGGGGCCTGAGGTGACATGTGTGCAAACGCGCCCCGTGGCACGTTTTAAGTTGCGGGATTAAGTCCCCTTGAATCCTGAGTGTCCCTGGGGCCCAACTAGCCCCCCAGGTACCTACAGTTAGGACCACAGAGCTGAGTTGCAGAGAGGCGTTCCGAGGCCACGCACCTTTTTTCACCTCTCTGCAACGCAACTCTGTTGTGCTTACTGAAGGTACCTGGTGGGCTAGTTGGACTCCAGGGACCCTCAGGATTGAAGGGGACTTAATCTCCCAACTTAATACACGCCACGGGGCCTGTTTGCACACGTCACCTCAAGCCCTGCCCCCTCCCTTCACCACTGTGCAAACGCGCCCCGTGGCGCGTTTTTAGTTGGGGGATTAAGTCCCCTTGAATCATGAGGGTCCCTGGGGTCCAACTAGCCCACCCTGTACCTCCAGTATGCGCCAGGGAGCTGCGTTGCAGAGAGGTGTTCAGAGGCCACGCCCCTTTTTACACCTCTCTGCAACGCAGCTCTGTGGCACTTTCTGGACGTACCTGGTGGGCTAGTTGGCCCCCAGGGACCCTCAGGATTGAAGGGGATTTAATTCCCCATCTTAAAACGCGCCACGGGGCCTGTTTGCACACATGTCACCTGAAGCCCCGCCCCTCCCTTCACCACTGTGCAAACACGCCCCGTGGTGCGTTTTAAGTTGGGGGATTAAGTCCCCTTGAATCCTGAGGGTCCCTGGAGTTTCAGTTTTTTACTTTGATTCCATCAAGAAGGCATTCAGATGTGTCACACATTTGCCATAAATTCAGAATGTTAGCACTCTAGTTGCTCATTAGATCACTGTAGTAAAGCTACTGCTCACCAGGGAAGTCTGCTGCTGGTATTGAAAGTGCATGTTTCAGTCTGCATGTCAGAATTTTTTAATAAAATAGAAGAGGATTTGAGAAGTCACTCAAAATGTGCCCTAAATGTTCTTTCTGCAGCACTAAATCATAATTTCTATGACAAAATGAACCCCCTCATTTTGTTCCTTTTTAAATTAAATGTTTTAAGAGTTACCAGTTTATTCCAATCAAGATGGCTTCAGGTGTGCCATAATTTTGTCATACGTAAGACTGTTAGCGCTCTAGTTGTTCTTTAGAACACTCTGGGAAGCTGCAGTAGAACACAAAGGTATCAACTGACAGGCTGCTCCTGTTGAAATATAACAGGAAGATATTTGAGATATCACTTAAAACATGTCCTAATTTTTCTTTCTACAGCACTAACCATAATTTCTATGGCAAAATGAACCCCCTCATTTTGTTCCTTTTTAAATTAAATGTTTTAAGTGTTACCAGTTTATTCCAATCAAGATGGCTTCAGGTGTGCCATAATTTCGTCATAAGTAAGACTGTTAGCGCTCTAGTTGTTCTTTAGAACACTCTGGGAAGCTGCAGTAGAACACAAAGGCATCAACTGACAGGCTGCTCCTGTTGAAATATAACAGGAAGATATTTGAGATCACACTTGAAACATGTCCTAATTTTTCTTTCTACAGCACTAACCATAATTTCTATGACAAAATGAACCCCTCATTTTGTTCCTTTTTAAATTAAATGTTTTAAGAGTTACCAGTTTATTCCAATCAAGATGGCTTCAGGTGTGCCATAATTTTGTCATAAGTAAGACTGTTAGCGCTCTAGTTGTTCTTTAGAACACTCTGGGAAGCTGCAGTAGAACACAAAGGCATCAACTGACAGGCTGCTCCTGTTGAAATATAACAGGAAGATATTTGAGATCACACTTGAAACATGTCCTAATTTTTCTTTCTACAGCACTAACCATAATTTCTATGACAAAATGAACCCCATCATTTTGTTCCTTTTTAATTTAATGTTTTAAGTGTTACCAGTTTATTCCAATCAAGATGGCTTCAGGTGTGCCATACTTTTGTCATAAGTAAGGCTGTTAGCACTCTAGTTGTTCTTTAGAACACTCTGGGAAGCTGCAGTAGAACACAAAGGAATCAACTGTCAGTCTCTGCCCTTGTTGGATGTACATGTTTTACTGAGAATGTCAGACTTCATTCTCAGATGACTGAGAAAGATAATGTGAATTTACAGAAAATATGCTCTCATTTTAGCTTCTGGAGCACCTTCCAAAACTGTATGGGACAAGCATGTGAAAATAGTTTTCTCTCAAACATGATTCCTGATATCCCAGCAGAAGATTTTTCACAGGGTAAAATCACCTTAGAACACACCACAATTCCTGAAATTAGTATGGTACCATCAACAAATGAATTCTAATGTAACTAAAGTCTGTTATCACCCTTTATAGTTCTCCTTTTGGTACCCCTCAAAATCTTCGATTCACTACAATGCATTTCAATGGGGTACTATCATTTATATTGGTCCCAAGATGGCTGCCAGCAATTCCAGGATGAAGTGCTGACAGCCAATCAGATCTCACGATGACATGTGTGGTTAGGCTCCGCCCAGATATATATGTGTTTTCTTTTCAAATTTCTCAGGAACTACTGAACGGATTTACACCATTTAACCAAAAGGCACGACTCTGAACCAAGGGCTACCTTTTTGCCAAATTTGGTGTAATTCCGTTCCGCAGTTCGGGCTGTAGCTGCGATGAAAGGTTCCTATGGAAAATTGCATGGGGAAAACACGTTTTGGGACCCCCCTTTTTTCTCAGCCCCCACTTGACGAATCACCCTGAAACTTTCAGGATAGGAGCGGACCGGAGCGGGCCATAAGTTTTGAAAATTTCGCAAAGATTCGTCAACCGGCGCCAAAGTTATTTCAAATAGAATGTTGCGGATTTCCTATGGAAAATAGGTCCTAACTATAACTATCTACTGGCGACCGCCAGTAGATAATATATATATATATATGTATATATATATATATATATATATATGTATATATATATATATATATATATATATATATGTATATATATATATATCCACACGCAAATTCTCCTTAATACAAGAATAATCCAGGACACTCACGGCTGCTTCATAAATTTTCTTGGCAAGATTCGCTCCGCACCGACGCGTTTCGCCTTTCAGCTTTTTCACGGTGTGTTGGATTCCGCCATCATGCCGATTTACATACACAAAGTGAGTAACCGTAAGAAAGGACACATTTACTAATCCATACAGAAGGAATACTTGGTAGAGAAGCAAATAATGAGTAAAAGGTTTGAACAGCGAGGTTACAGTAAGAAAACGATCAAACAAGCTATGATCAAGGCGGAGGCCTTAGATAGACCACAGTTACTACATCCCAGACAGCAGACTGAGGGAGAAGTAGATAAAGTGAGATAAAGTGAGATTCATTACGACCTTCTCTAATCAAGCTTTTAAAATCAGGAAGATACTCAATCATAATTGGCACATTCTTAAAACTGACAGTATCATTAACAATTATGTCAATGAAATCCCGCAAATAACATTCAGAAGAGGGAGATCCTTGAAAGATGAGCTGAGTAATAATGTAATAACCACTCAGGATGAAAATAGGGTCGCAAGTATTGCAGGAGGTTTCAAATGCTGTAAGCATTGTAAAGCATGTGCTAATAGTGTTGATTGTACCATGGTAAAAGTACCGAATAGCAGGAGAGAATTCTCAATCAAGGGGAATTTCAGCTGTAACACGGACTATTGTATTTATTGTCTGATTTGCCCATGTGGTAAATATTATATTGGAAGTACTATCCACCGGGCAAAGAAAAGGATATTAGAACATCAGCGAGCCATTCGACGTAATAATGAACAATATTCGGTTGCTCGGCATTTTAAAGAAATGCATAATCAAGATGACAAGCTGCTGTCCTTTGTAGTATTAGAGTCAATTAAACTACAGGAAAGAGGAGGAGACCGGGAGCGTCAGTTAAGGATAAGCGAATCGAGATTTATTATAGATTTCGAAACTTTGGCTCCTATAGGTCTAAATTCCAGTGAAGAAATGGCAATACATTTGTAGGAATCAGCATAGGTATGAGGCTGTGGTGATACTTCCTTTCAGAGAATCAGTTGTAAATAGACAGTGTACGGAGTAATATTACTGTGTACATTTTAATGTAATTTTGTAGGTATGAAATTAGTTAATAATTTTATTATTTTGTTTCTTTTTTGTTACAAACACAGGTAGCAACCGTAAAGGAAAGGGCAGAAGTTTGAGACATCATTGTCAGGAAGAAGACTTTTGAAGTTCTAATGAGAACAATCGATGGCTTTATGTAATATTGATTAGATTAAATGGTGGAAGACATGAATGAATATACTAGGAAACAATGCCCACTTGGGCGGGACTTGTCCTGTCTTATTTTGTTTACTCTCTCACCAAAAATTCTTTGTTTCTTTCTTATTTTACTCTCGAGTGTCACAATTTGCCCAGTAATGATTCGGGGCTGCTAATTGCTGATAGTGCTGCACATGTATTTGCCCATTTGGGTAGAGTATTGATATCAATATGTATCTTTGACATAAATAACGGAACAAATATATATTGTGGCAAAATCGGCTTAGTGGGAAGCCGTTTTGAAAAAGAGGGACTAATCGACCTAAATATTTTTTGAAAGATTTTGAATGTGGGGAGTATTAATATTATCATTGATTGCTCTCATTTAATGAACTCTGTAAAGTATTATGAACAGAATCGCTATGCAACAATTGTATTTATGAGCTTTAATGAACTGCCATGTGTGTAATAGTGAACATTACAATATGGCGCTCATGGTAGTATTTGAGTTGTATGGATTAGTAAATTTGTCCTTTCTTACTGTTACTCACTTTGTGTATGTAAATCGGCATGATGGCGGAATCCAACATACCGTGAAAAAGCTGAAAGGCGAAACGCGTCGGTACTGAGCGAAACTTGCCAATAAAATTTATGAAGCAGCCGTGAGTGTCCTGGATTATTCTTGTATTAAAGAGAATTGCGTGTGGATATGAAGGGGTTCCGGGCCCCATCCAGGACCACCGCATTTCGAAGCTCCACACAACTTCCGGATGGTGGCGGTGATAGTATATATATATATATATATATATATATATATATATATATATATATATATATATCAAAACCAGTCCTTATACACAAACTCCAATTACAAAGCAGGCACGGACTCATCGAGGTGTGAATAAATTATTGTTTTATTGTTGTTCTTTCGTGCAAGTGCATGTCCCTGACGCGTTTTGGCCACGCACAAGCGGCCTTGATCACATAAACACGCTGTGTTAATTTCCCTCTGTATATGTCACATGATCCCCTCGTAAGCACTCCCATTGACAAACAAACATAGAAAACAGACCCATTCATTGTTTGCACTGAACCTTTGCAATTAGAAAACAGACTGATGATTTATATTTTACAAAACATCATCTGTTGAAATATATCTATATAGTATGGCTCTTTACTTTCTCTCCATGTATTGCCTTCCAAAGCCTGGCATTATATCAATTCAATATACAACCATGTGTACCCCTAAGTACAATAAATACAAATATATAAATATATAAATATCATCATAGGCTGTTAAATATCATATTGTAGTTTAAAAATATATACATGCGATTTAAGTATCCTGCAAAACAGTATTGTCACTTTATCATTGATGTAACAAATGACGGCCTGGGTATATGTCTTCCTATTTTAACCACCATAAAGGGGATAGTGCTTAAAGTGCTACACAATTAAATTGCTAATAGTGTTTAAAAAATGTGTTTAGCAGCAGAAGCAAATTATTTAATTCAATCAACATCTCCTTTGTCTTACCAAATGTCTTTCTGCATAGTGCTTAAACGATGTAGTACGAAAGTACCTTGTGCTCTCATCTGTAAAACATCACCTGTTGGAATTCTCAAATTATGCAAATTATGCTTTAATTTTCAATATTCCATTTCAATGTACCATTCTTCATTTTTATCTTTCTTCTCCCATTCCATTCAATTCCCAAGGCTAGGACTAAAACGTATAATGGGTATGTTCCAACATCATATAGTTATCTACTGCCGGCAAGTTGAGTAACTAACTAAAACTGGACTCATAAGATTTCATAAAATATTCATAAAAAATATTTTCAGAAGAATTGTTTTCATAATAAAATGTGCAGATCTTCGCTGGTGTTTAGCCCATTGGGTATTTTAGAGTGTAATGTAAGTATAAACTTAGACTCAAGTTGCCTAAACTGTCTTTCCCTATTTCCCCCTCTTCTTAAAACCGGTACCACCCCTATGACATAATATCTTAAGTCATTGAGCTTGTTGTCATGTACCAATTTAAAATGGCGTGCTACCGGGTAGGTTGGGTCTGATTTGACTATAGCCCTGAGATGTTGTAATATTCTGGTGTACACCGGTAGTTTTGTGCTTCCCACATAGCGGAAACCACATGTACATGCCAGCACATACACCGCATGATCTGTTCTGCAGTTGTAGTGCCCCTTGATGTTCGTGAAACCCCCACTGAAAGCCGACTTATACCTGGTGGTGTTGATTCCAAACTTGCACGCTCTGCATGTGCTACATTTGTAAAAGCCTTCTTTCGGGGACAGCCAGTTTGTTTGTTTCACTAATTCAGGGCTATTTTCTTTACCAATATGTCCCTCATTGACGGTGCCGCCTAAAGGTTAGGGTGGTTTTTTTGGGGGAGAACTTGATTTACAGATATATCTGTTAAAACCATGGGCCACTGTTTGTTAATGATGGACCTGATCTGTCTCTCTTGCCGGCTAAAAGTGGTGATTAATCTAATATTGTTGGAACCATTGATCTCCGGGCAGTCTGTACCCAAACTATGCTTAGAATTAGTAGAGGCTTGAACAAGCATGGTTTCCCTCAATTTCATATTTGCTTTGATCCTGGCCTCTCAACAGTTTTAACATCATACCCCGCTCAAGGAATCTGCTGGTGGCATCCTCTTGACATATTGTTAAATCTCTTTCTGAGCTGCAGATCTTTCGCATCTTTAAGAATTCTCCATAAGGGATGCTTCTGATTAAGTGTTTCGGATGGAAACTCGAAGCATGGAGAATGGCATTTTCCGCTGAGCTTTTTCAATGTAGCTTGGATTCTATTTTGCCATTCTCAACGTAAACCTGAACATCAAGGAACTCAATGATCTTCCTATTGATTTGTGCTGTGAACTCTAAATTCATAGTGTTGGCATTGATGTTATTGACAAAAGATCTTGCATTATCCTCAGTCCCCCTCCAAATCACAAAGACATTGTCGATAAATCGCCACAAGGCTACCACATAAAAATAAAAATAGGAAGACTCCATCAGCACCATGGTTCTCCGAGGCTCTTAGATTAGATAAACAAGCTTGTAGGAGGCAAGAAAGAACCTGGCGGAAAAACTTTGATGCAGTCGAGAAAGAGCAATATAAATTAATGTTAGCTGATTATAAGAAAAAAATTATTACCGAAAAAAGTCAATATTATACATTAAAAATAGAAAAGGCAGGTAACTCAAGTAAAGAACTTTTTTCTGTTATAAACAACTTGACAACAGTTAAAAAGGAGGACACTGCCATCTGTACTCAAGATTTTTGTAATACCTTGGCACAGGCGTTTAAATCAAAAGTTGATCAAATTTATGACCAATTTGTCCTACATTTGCCAAATTCAAACTCCACAGAACAGGAAGTTATGATTACAACGCCCCTTCTAAACTTCTCCCTTACATCTCCAATGCAAATTGCTACGCTTCTTGCAAATACCAAATCGGGTTCACCGGAGGACCCTTGCCCTCCAAGTATTCTCCATCTTGTTGGCCATCTTGCTAGTCCACGGTTATCGGACATATTTAATCAGATGCTTTCACAGGGAACATTTCCAATAAGGTGGAAACAAGCCTGCATTCTACCACTACTAAAGAAAACCAACTTAGAAATAACGGATCCCGCTAACTATCGACCTATTGCAAGGCTTCCGCTTCCAGCAAAAATTTTGGAGAAAATTGTAAATACAGAACTCTCCAAATATATTTTAGAAAATAATATCCTAGATCACAGTCAGTTTGTCTTCAGGTCATGCCACAGTACTGAGACAGCCCTGATAAAGACCACAGAGGAAATCTGAACCGCTTTGGATGGGGGAGGATCGGCGGCCCTTATCCTATTAGATCTGTCCGCGGCATTTGATACCGTGGACCATACCTTGCTGATAAAACGTTTAAAATGCATAGGTCTGGGAGGAAATGCCCTCATGCTTTTAACATCTTTCTTAACAGATAGAACCCAGACAGTGCAGTTAGGCGATTTTAAATCAGCACCTTTTATTTTGCCATGTGGGGTACCGCAGGGCTCTTCTTTGAGCCCTACACTTTTTAATATTTATGTGTCCGAATTAGCACCTCTAATTAGAAGCTTTGACTTAATCCCGACCTCGTATGCCGACGACACCCAATTGGTGATCTCAACTATTGACAGGGATGTTAACTACTCTACCAAACTCCATGACTGTATGGTATCCTTGAGTAAGTGGATGAGTAGGCACTGCCTGAAGTTAAATTCAAGTAAGACTGAGGTGGTGCTGTTTGGCAAGCTTTCTCCTCTTTGGTCACCAGCCTGGTGGCCCAGTTTTTGGGCCCCCTCCCACTCCGGTGGTGAAAGCAAAAAATTTGGGGGTCATAATAGACGAGAAGCTTCATTTTAAATCTCAGATTTCAAAGGTGGTGTCCTCGGCGTTTTTTACAATCAAAATGATGCGCAAAATCCTTCCCTACATTCCTAGAAAGGCTAGGAAAATTGTTTTAACCACTTTGGTTTTATCTAAATTGGACTATTGTAACGCTTTGTATATTAATTTGCAGTCCAACCAGCTCAGAAGGTTACAGTCAGTTCAGAATGCCGCTGCCAGATTGATTTTGGATGTCCCTAAGCACCAGTCCATCAGGACTGGGATTCAAGATCTGCATTGGCTTCCAGTTGGCCAGCGTGTAAAATTCAAGGCACTTTGCATCGCACACAAGGCACTTCATGGTGACGGTCCACAATTTCTTCATCACGTTTTTAATTGATACTCTCCCAGTAGGTCATTACGATCAGCTAACGCCTTTTTAATGCTTACCCCCAGAGTTAAAACTATGAACTGGGGGGGTAGGAGCTTTAGACACAGTACCATTAGAATTTGGAATGCACTTCCGCTCTCTCTTAGGAAGATTACATCCCTGCTTGAATTCAGGAGACACCTCAAGACCTGGCTTTTTAAAAACTAGTCTCCTGCGTCAGTGTGTGGTCCGCAATGCGCCTAGACACCTATGGGTAGTAGTGCGCTATACAAGTTGTTATAACATAACATAACATAACATGATTCTCCCAGTCGATGCTGTGAATTACCCTAAACACGCATGGCTGGGGGAGAAGCAGGCTCCCATGGCAACTCCCTTTAATTGTTGGTATATTTCTTTGCCAAACATGAAAAAATATTATGTAAGCACCAACTGATCATCTTCAAGAGCATGATATTGTGATTGTATAAATGTATAGGACGCTTTTTCAGAAAGTGTTCTACAGCTCTCAGTCCATCGCTATGCTTAATACTCGTATATAGCGCTGTAATGTCCATAGTCATGAGTATGTAATCCTCCTTCCATTCAGTTCAGTTCAATTTACCAAGAAGGTCCCCAGTATCTTTTATGTATGATGGTAGTTGGCTTACAAAGTCCTGAAGAAAATAGTCAACATATTGCGTGATTTTCTCGAGTAGGCTTTTCTTGGCTGAGATGATAAGGCGGCCCGGGACCGTGGAAGTGCCTTTGTGTACTTTGGGGATAGATAACTGGTAGGACCGTAAATTTATTGTGGAGAAATTGAAACTCCTCTTTTGTGATGAGACCCTCTCGTTGCCAATTCAAGAGATCTTCTTTTAATGTGGCTTTCACAGTCCTTAATTGATGTATTGTAGATTTTCTATAGCATTGTGCGTCTTTAAGATGTCTGGACACCTCTTTAATGTAGTCTGCCTTAGGCCAGAGGACCACATTGCCCCCCTTATCAGTTTGTTGTTATATATAACAGCTGCGGTTGTGATAGTGTCCAGCTAATCGCTGGTGGTGCAGTTGAAGATATATATATATATCCTTCAGTGTGCGGTGAATCACTGGTGGTCACGTTGAAAATGCTACCGCTCGTGTGTGAAAATGGCAAATTAAACTTTTCTCGGTTGAGAAAGAAACCAGCATTCGGAGATGGAGGAAAATTAACTCTTGTTTATTCCCCTGTGGCCTGATGCCGTGGCCTGATGGAATAAACAAGAGTTAATTTTCCTCCTCCTCCGAATGCCAGTTCCTTTCTCATCCGAGGAAGGTTTCATGTGGCATATATGAAACCACAATATTTGTGTTGAGATTGTCCATCTCCTCAGTACTTGTAACTCTCATATTGACACATCTTTTCAGCAAGTTTATTAATATTCTAATACTATACTTTTCATAGCCTTTGTATCTTTTGTTTACATTAAAATTATAATTATATTTCAGAAAAGAGTAATCAGTTTTTGCAATAATGTGTAGTATTAGTTTTCACTATGTAAATCTATTTTAAGGTGTTTCATTACTCTTGCGAGAGGCTCCGGATCCACTATCGGGATACTCGCGAGATCTTACAGTTATAAATTTCATTTTAAAGAATTGTATAGAGGTCTTCCTTATGTGTTCAGTTATTGTTTTATGGTAATCTATAATAAGGGAGTCATTTAGATATGTTTGTTATATTTATTTTAATTTTTAGAAACTGATAATTCTCAATAGACGCTCATGGAAGTCGAATAAACAATCTCCTGCGTGGACTCTGAGGGGCTGTACTTCTTAGTTGGCTCTCATGAAGTACCAGTGAGATCGTATATTTGGAATTAAGTTAATAGCAGTGTTTTCTTAGTATTGTGAACAAAGAAAGACATTCAAGGTGTTGATTAAGTTAGAAAAATTAATTATGAATCGTTTAATTCAATATATAAAGCAATAATTTATTTACAGTCTTGTGAGAGGTCTGGGAGAGGAAACACACCCCAAGGAACAGTTGTGATTGTTTGATATGGATGTCTTTATTTGCAAAAGGTAGAATCTATTCATTTGATTTAATTTATTTGCATATTTATTTATTTATTTGAAGTTTTGTATAGCGCGAACATGACCCAAGTGGGTATCAGAGTGCTTTACATACGTTTGAGGAAGACATAGGAAAACAGCTAGGGGGGAAAAATCAAAGTAACAGTGGGACAATATACAACAGGAGCAGGATGACATTAAGGTGGACATAGGAAGCAGGCTGGGTGAGAACGAAAAGTGGGGCAATATACATCAAGAGCAAACAAGACAATATGGCAAGCGAAAATGGGTCGCAACATATGATATGTATTCAGTAGGCTAGAGGCAAGAGGAGAGAAGCATCTAGTTCAACGCATTGTTCATTAGTAGAGCTTTGACTTCCCTTTTGAAGGCCAGTGTAGAGGGAATCAGTCTTGTTTCCACTGGCAGGGAGTTCCAGATTCTCGGGGCGATGCCAGAGAATGTACGCTTGTAGGGTTTAAGCTTATTAAATTTCTTTGACTTGAGCAGCAGAGTGCCGGAGCTCCTTGTGGACCTGGAGCCACCAGATAGTTCCAGCTTGTTTGTCAGGTAGAGTGGGGTGTTGAAGTGTAGTGCTCTGTGGGTCATACAAGCGATCTTTAGTTGGATCCTTGCCTCAAAAGGAAGCCAATTGAGCGATTTCAGGTCCGGCGAAATGTGTTTGGACTTCTTAGAACCCGTGATGAGTCTAGTAGCAGCATTTAGAGATGCTCTGATGGGGGCTAAACTGAGTTTCGGCAGTCCGCATAGAGTAGCACTGCCTTATTCTAGTCTCGAGATGACAAGTGCTTGCACCGCCGATTTAAAGTCATCTTGGGGAAGGTAAGGTTTGAGTTTTCTTAGGATGCAAAGTTGGAAGTTCTCTCCTTTGGTCGGTGATCTGATGTGATCTTGCATGTTTAGGTTTTTGTCTAGCACAACTCCCAGTTATTTAGTGGAATCAATGATGGGTGGTATGCAGTTGAGGGCGGTGAGGTTACAGAGATATTTCACAACAGTGGGGGTTTGCCTAGCGGGTGCAATGAGGAGGAATTCCGTCTTGAGGGTGTTTAGTTTGAGATGGTTGGAGGTTAGCCAGTTTAGGGTTTTGAGAAGGGTTCCGTTGAGAGATTTGATGTCTTCGGGGGAGGAAATTTTCATGTAGAGTTGGGTGTCATCCGCATACATGTGATATTGGAGTTTGCTGTGGGTAGACCTTGTTGCTTTGCTCTCTGTGCCTTTTTGTTTTGGCATAGAAGAATGTCTTCCTCAGATTCTGATGAGGAGGCTGGTGCTGTGGCAGCAGCTCAGCCACCTCAGCCTGCCAAAGAGCCTATGGTATGGCAATTTTTTGACATGAGGCCAGGCAGCAAAAAAGCCTCTGCAAAGTATGTCATCTGCAAACTTTGCAAGGAGTTCAGCCAGGGGAGTAGAAACAAACAGTACAGCATGAGTACTACAGGCATGTGGAGACACCACAGATCTCTGCATCCACAGAGGCTTGCTCAGGCAGAGTTAGCTTGTGCAGCAGAGCTGGACAACTCTTCAGGGGCTTCCACCTCATATAAACCTGTGCCTGTCAGGTTGTGAGTGCTGAAGCAGATAACAACCCTCCTTTTTGTAATAAAGCACTTTTTTGCTGCTTATGTCAGCAGATCATTGTTTTCATTGGCGACAAGCAGGAATGCACAGGACAAACTTGTCCAAGATGACAAATGCCCCCTCAGGCAGTATTTTAGTATTTTTTGAGCAGTTATATATTCCACAATTTTCTCCTTATTGTTTTGAAGGAGATGTGCTTGATCCCGCCCATGAAAACTCTTGCGAGAGTCTTTTTGACCATCCGTCGCATTCAGTCCGAGGGGGTAGTGCTGCCTGCTTTACTCTTGTGAGCCTCTCGCGAGACAGTACCAAAATTCTAAAATCTAAATTCTAAAATAGAAAAGCTTATAGTGTTTTGTTTCTCAAGTAACTGTGCCCAATACAAACAACAGTTGATCACAACCTAACCTACTTTTCAAACTGGCAAAAATCTACCAATGACATTTATAATTTTGCCACCTCCAATTATTCCTCTCCTCATATAACTCTATCTTGTTCCTGGAGCTTACTCATTCTGCTGAGCACTCCTCTTGTGACTGACATCTCCATACTGCACCATGGTTAGCCGCTGGATTTTAGGGCACAACTTCATCCACTGGGCTATAGAATATGCCATTAATTGTGGAATTGACAAAAATCTTGGATTTTCATACTGGGCATAACTTGGATTGGCCACAGAGGCATGAAGTGGCATCAATTGTTACCAGTGGTTGAGAGAATTTGGATTATGACTTCTCAGACCTCATGATAGTGCACTATGGTGGCAATGACCTGGGCGCAATCACAGGGGTTACACTTGAAATCCAAATAAAGGAGACCTTTTTACAATTGATGTCTCTCTTTCCTCACACTGCCCTTGTATATTCTAATATATGTCAAAGACAAAAATGGCAATGGTCAAAAGAGTTTTGCCCTAAGATTGAGAAATCCTGGAAGCATGTCAATAAAACAATTTCTGCATTTCTTCGTGACCATGGCATGGGCTCTATTTATCATAACAATATCTGGTTTGATATGCCAGTTGTCTATAGGCGAGATGGAGTGCACTTAAGTGCAGAAGGGAACAGGTTCTTCCTTAAAAACATCAAGGAATGCATCCAGTTCTATGTGTAACTGAACATTGCACACTATAAACACAAAGGCTCTTGTCAGAGTCACCCTATTCCAATATTATGTGATTATTTCATGGTATAAATCCCTTTTTTTAGTGATACTGACACCCGTGAGAGTCGTACAAGAGTAGAAGCACCCAAATGCCTGCTCTCACTCATATATTTCTCCAGCTCTCACGAGAGTCTCACGAGCTGAAACATTTGACTTATATTTCATGCATAATAGCTCTATATCATAGGGTATGTATATAAAGCTATGCAAACACAGAAGTCTCTCCACTGAAACCTTTCTCTTGAGAAAGATTTTACCACCCCCTACTTTTTTTTCAATCCCACAAGACTCTTGAAAGATCGTAAACTTTTGGGGGGCAGGAGTTTATACTTTCCTTCATTACAGTACTTATGCCTTATAGTTCCCATTAGTAGGGTGTGGGGAGGAAGTGGCCTCTCCAATGAGAGCTTTTCACTGTATGATAACAGTGCACAGTAGGTTGTGAGGAGAGTCTGGGTTTTCACTCACACATCTCCCAAGGCCAAGAACTGTGTATAGTAGACTATGTGGAGGGGCTAGCCTCTCCACTGAGACCTTGCATCAAGGTTACCAGTGTGTGGATTAGGGTGAAAGGAAACACTACCTCTTCACTCACATCTTTCTCCAGGCACAGCAGTATGCTTAGTAGGGTGTAGAAGGTACTCACCTCACATGTAAGACCTCTGTATTGCATAGCAAATATTAGAGGTACTGGCCTCTCCACTGAGAACATTCCCGGGGGCAATAGCCATCTATATAAGGGTGTGGGAAAGGATTTACATGTCCACTGACACTTGTCCTCAGAATGACACACATACTCAGTAGTGTGTAGGGTAACATAGTCCTCTCAACTAACACCTATCTCCAGGACAACATGGATGTGCAATATGGTTTGGGCAACGAGTGGCCTCTGTGCTGACAACTCTCCCTAGAGCAACAGGGATACACAGTACTGTCTGTAAAGGAAGTGGCCTGTCCGCCAACACATCTCCCCAGGGTGAGAGGTGTATGTAGAAGTCTTTGAGAAAAACTTACCTCTCTGCTAATACCTCTTCCAACTCTTACAGGTATACATAGTAGGCTGTGGGGATGAACTGCCTTTTTTGCTGACACATCTCTCTTGGATGATAAGTCTGCATAGTAGAATATAGAGAGACACTTGCCCCTCTCCTGTGATCCGTCTCTAGGATGATGGGTGTGCAAATTAGGGTGTGAAAAGGGACTTACCTCTCTGGTCATAGCTCTCCCCAAGATGACAGATGTACAACCAAGGTGTGGGGAAGAAATTACTTCTATGCTGAAAGTCATTCTTGGATAACAACTATAGAGACTAGGGTATGGAGACATAGTGCCCTGTGAACTCCGACATCTCCCCAGACTAACACTTGTGCAAAGTTGGCTGTGGATAGAGATTGCTCTCTCTCTGCCTGTCCCTTTCATTATGGTGATGAATGTCCATAGTATGGTATAAAATGGAGTAGCCTCTCTGCTGAGAACTGTCTCTTGGACAACTGGCATGCATATTTGAATGTGAGGATACACTCAGATCTCCCTCAAACATCTCCCTATGAGGACAGGCTTGTGTAGTATGGTGTAGACTGAGATATACCTCTCCGCTGAAACTTCTCTCCAGAGTCACAAACTCATATAGTAACATGTGCAATTGAACACTCTAGTATCACATCTGCAACAGCTGATATCAGTACATTGTACAGTATGAAGATGCACTGGCCTCTGTGCGAAGACCTCTCTCTTGTATGAGAGGTCCTATACAACAATGTGGACAAGAACTGATCTTCCTACTGAGACCTCACTGCTGAATGACCAATCTACATACATACTAGGGCATTCAAATAAATGACTTCTCCATGACCAAGTCTCTGGATGTGCATAGTACCATATAGATACATATACATGCAGGAGCACTTCTGCACTCCCTGAAGATGGAACTAGCAGTTTTAGTCAACATTACAATACTGTAATGATTTTCAACTCTATAACAACTATTAACTAAACAAATCAGTAGTAACTTGAAACTTTCTTATTACAGCAACATTATTTAACAACATAAAACTACAACTATATAAATAAACTATTTCAACAACTGTAAAACAAACAAAACAATCCACTTCAATAATTTATAATGTCTTAATCAGATTATGATGAGCAGCCTGGTATAGTTGCAGCACTTCCGCCACCTCAGCCTGCCAAATAATCTTTGGTATGGCAGTTTTTTTAATAGGAGGCCAAGTGGTAAAAAAAGTTTCAGCAAAGTTTTTCATGCATACAGTTTTTTAAAAGGTGTTCACAAAGGATAACTCGGAGTCCTGTTGAACTGGAGAGCTCTTCATGTGCTTCTACGTCTTTTCATCCTGGATACACTGTGCCTGCTCAGGTACTTTTAGCTGTACAACACAAATACTGCTTCTTTAATAAGGCTCTTTTTTACTGCTTATGTAAGCAGATAATATTTTCATTTGAGACAAGTAGACGTGCACAGGACAAGGTTGTGGAAGACCACAAATTATCCCCTAGGCAATAAGAATATAATCACTTCTTCAATTCATAGTTTTTCCTACTTTTCCACACAGGTATTCTTTCCTGTTTTTGAAAAGCAAACAACTTTTCTTTTTCTCCTCCATATATTTTTTGGCACTGTACTTTTCTTTTTGACAATCTGTGTATGCCATGTACCTCCTATAAAAAGACAAACTAGCCAGAAAATGAAAACTTACAAACTAGCTAATAATTCCTAACAGTGATTCATCGCTATAGTCTCTAAACCTTTCTACATCTTTCACCCACAATCACATATTTATAGCTAGTGTACCACTAACTTGTTATCCCTTTCTCCTGAAAAATTCCACACCCTCAACCAGTGCATTCTTTTATTCACAATTAAATTATAACTTGCCATCAACCTTGGTTCAATAAAAGTGTAAAAAGAAACACATTCCTCTTGACACACTTTCCCTAACAGTGAGCATGGTGTTTTACTATAGAAATAGCAATATCGCCACTCACACATCTCATAGGGGTAAAATATGTGTATAGTAAGGTTCATAAAAGCACTAGGGCTTGTATGAACAGATTGCAGATTCTTTGTTTTATAATTTGAGAAACTTTGCTTTTACTTACAACTACATACAGATTTGTTAAGAACAAAACACAATCATGAACATTCTGCGCCATCGTGTCTGATGAAAGTTCCTACGTGCACATAAACTACAGTCATTCTGATTTACCACAGCCATTTTGTACTCTGTTGGTCACCTTCATTTCACCCTGTCCTCTAGCAGCCTTCTGACTCTCTGACCAAACCTGATATGTGTGCTGGGGGCTATAAACTATTTCCACGACAAACATCAACATCACCTGCTGCCTCAAACTCGTCTTTCCTCTCATCCCTGCACAAACGGGTTACAAATACCAAACAGACTCTTGCAAACATGGTTTATTGCACTACACACAGCAAGACTGGTTTTTGCCAACAATGGGACCTGTTCTTATCAACAGAACAGACTCTTAGATCTGGCCGGTCTCACCCGTTTTTAGACCCTGAAGCAAGGTCCAGCTGCAATTAAATTGTCTGTTTTTGACCTGGGTGGGAGGAGAGTTAATGTTGGGCTTGTGTAACCATGTTGATAAAACAATGTCAGGCTTGTGTGACAACCTGCCCGGGGCGGAGACTCCAAGCTTGTAACCATGATAAAAGAAACAAATACATTGTGTAAAACTGTATAAAAGGAAGAGTCAGAAGCATTGCCAGTAGAACACCTCCCTGAAGACATCCTGGTGTCAGCAGTTGACGTGGTCTCCTCTAAGAGTAATAAACCTTTTTCTTGCCTTCCAGCTTCCAGCGCCTGCCTCGTTATTTTAGATAGTGAATCCAAAGTGGATTAAAGGTGACTTTGCGCCGGGCAGCATTGGGGATCCCAGGAGACTCGCTGCTTTTCACAAATTGGCGACCCAACGGGGGCCCATCAGAGACACATGGGTCCAGTAGAGAGGTCCTAACGACGGAGTGAACGACTAAATGATTGGAGTGCACCTGCCTGAAAGAGACCCTCGTCTGGCTGCCAATTGACTGAACTTCACCGGTTCCGAACGGACCTCTCTCGAGTGACCTGCGGTCCTGACTGGGGCCTTACAGGAACGCCGCATTGATTGTTGGAGTAAGAGGACAACCAGGCGCTGGAAGGGAATACGAAGAACTGTCCATACGGTCCGGGTAAGGTCGTGAGAAAACATGACTTAAATTGATTGATTGATAGAAATACTAGTATTCCTTTTTGAGTTATTTGAGACATTCCCTGCTTGCAAACAACGTAGAATAGGAATATTCTCTCTTTGCAGACAGCGAAGGACAGGTAGTGCAGACTTTTGTCTAACATTAATTGAGATATTCATTTTGACCGCTAAATACGTCATGCCTGTTTTCTCTAGATTGTTTGATTGTTTTGGACCGGACCGTTTGTTAGAGGTCAGTCATCCGGCTCCGCCGGAAGGCACCCCTAACAAGGACATGTACGTAAAATATGGATTAGCCACCGTAGCTTATAGCAAACTATGGCATAAGTACACTAGGAAGGACCGGGAAAATCAGTGGCCACTGACGGGATCTTTCGATCCCGCTAAAATAGAAACGTTAGAATTAGCTCTCCACAAAAAGAAAGCTAGACCAGCCATGTTTGATAGTTTTGGTTTATGGCGAAAAGAAGCAGCTCAACGAAAGAAAAGAGACGAAGCTAGACAAGATAAAGAAACGCGAAAATCAGCTTACCAAACCTGTAAAAAGTTAGAAGAAGAACTAAAAGAAAAGGAAATCGATAAAAAGGAACAGGAATCAAAAATATCAGGTCAATGCCCTGTTAGAACGCCCTTAACTCTTTACCCCGAGTTACCAGCAAAACAGGGGGTAGATGATGATTTATTGTTAGGTCCCCCAATGTTATACATGCCACCCCCTTATGCCCCTACTCATCCCGTAGTACAACGCCAGGACCCCAAAGTATAGCTGGAGATGGCACGATCGCCTCAGTCTCCACCACCTCTGCTCCCACCGAGCCACCCACACCAAATGCCTCATCAAAGGAGGCAGTAGTAGAAGGTAGGAACCAAGGAAATAGGAGCCCCCAGGGTCCCGCGATTAAGTAAAAATGAGCGAGCAGGCATTGATAAAATAGTTAAAACCCTCATAGATAGGAAAGAAACAGAAGAACACGTAACAGACATATGTGACTCCTATGTTGAAAACCGCAAACGATACTTTATTGTACGTCTCTGTTACCACACCCTTACTGCATATGAAGAGAAGTACCAAAACGTAGGGCCCGAGCGATTAGTGGCTCTCTACAGGAAGGTAGACATCGGAGATGAAGGCGACAATGATGTTGCAGAACTATTTTCATCCACACTAGAAGTATTGCGTCACCTCATAGAACAAGGACAGATAGATAGGGACAGGACAACTAAGGTAGCAGGACCCCCAGTGGAAAAAACAGATAGCATGATGCCAATAAAAGAAGCTGCCCCTTACTGGGTACCTCCTAGAGGACAAGGGACTAATGACGATATAAACCATCAAGACGCTAGAGGAAGGGTGGTCTACAATTGGGTGTATCAGCCATGGGACAGACAGGACATCCTGACCTTCCGTAAATCTTTGCCGGATTCTACGAAAGAACCCCACCGCCTTTACGCCGAGCTAGGTACCGCTCTGGGATCAACAATAATGACACTTGCCGACATAGACTTGTTCTTCGGGTTATGTTTGCCAGCAGATGTGTGGAAACAGGTTAAGAAAGTAAACCATACCGAACTGTTTGGTCATACCTGGGAACAACTCGACACACTAGATAAACAGCGGAACCCTGGTCAAAAACCAGTTAAAGCAATATTAGACCTCCCTGACAAAATAGTGCAGAAAGTGAAAACGCTGATCCCAGAGAAAAAGATAGACTGGTCCATAGTAACCGCATGCCGCCAGAAACCACAAGAGGACGTCTCAGAGTACTTCTCCAGATTTGAAACTGTGTTCTCTGATTACAGTGGACAAGACATGTCCACCGCAACCGGACACCACTTATTTGTGCAGAACTACGTCAAAGGATTACTGCCAGATGTATCCCAGAAACTACAAGCCAGCGAAAGTAGTTGGGCAGCATCTAAACCGACGGCCATTCTCCAAATGGCCCAGTATTCGAGCATCAGAGAAACGAAAATGACAGGGCTACAGAAAGGAAAAAAAAGGACTTGAAGGAAAGGGTAATGATAGCACAACTCCAGGGGGCGAATACAGGAGGGAGCAATATAGGGGAGGAAACCAGCAGAATACCCCTAGAGTACAGCCACCTAGGAACAATCCATCTACATCATATGTAGGACGCCAAGACCTAGGACAGGATCAATGTGCATTTTGCAAAAATATGGACACTGGAAATCCCAATGCCCGGCTTTGTTAGGAGCTGCTAGGGGCAGAGGGGCGAGGGAAATAGCAAGTGGACAGAGAGGAAGAGGACGTGGGAGAGGGTACGCGAGTGAAGCAAGCGAGGAAAGGCCAGGAAGAGTGAACGCATTTGACCATCCCAGACAGAATCAGTACCAACAGACAGATTATGACAATACGTACGACTTTGCATAGGACAGCCAGGGGCAAGGGAGGGATCCAGTCGAGCTCTGCGTTGATCAGCAAGGCCCTTATGTTACCGCTGAGGTCCTGGGCACAAGGTCGCCATTTTTGGTAGACACAGGAGCAACACGTAGTGCACTATCCAAACGACTGATTCCAAGGGCACCCTTGTCAGGCTCACATGTGACCTCAATAGGATTTGACAGTACGCCCTCCACCAACCCTTTGTCCCGACCCATCCCTTTTAATCTTGACAGCAATGGCGTCGAAACGACATTCCTCCTCTCATCTAACACCCCAGACGCCATTATGGGCCTCGACCTTTTGAAACACTTCCATGCGACTATCAGATGCTCACCAGACGGAGTGCGTGTCATCCTGTATGACAACCCCCAACGCCATAGAGAGAACCCTTTTCAGCACATGTTTTCCATCTCTGAGACTGACACATCCCTACTGGACACTTTGCCATCACACTTATGGGCTAGGGCTGATTCAGACGTGGGACGAATGATGATTGACCCAGTACACGTAACAATACGACAGGACGCAACCCTACCGAAGGTACCGCAGTACAAAATATCGCCAGAGGGTGAGAAAGCACTAACAGAGATCATACACTCTTTGGTAGAGGCAAGGGTGGTAGAGGAAGTAGTGAGCAACATTTGTAACAGTCCCATACTACCGATTGTAAAGAGACAGGGAGAGGGAGATGGGAAAGCCTACCGCTTCATCATTGACCTGCGGGAGGTAAACAAAATCGTAGTACTACAATACCCAGTAGTTTCCGACATCATGACAATTTTGACTTTAATCCCCTCCACTGCCACCACCTTCACTGTGATCGACCTCAAGAACGCCTTCTTTTCCATACCTATACACGAGGACAGCCGCTATCTTTTTGGATTTACCCTAAATTCCCGTTCGTATAGATTTTGTAGAGCACCTCAGGGGTACACTGAGAGCCCAAGTATCTATAGCCAGGCGCTTAAAAGACAGTTGGACGCCATACAATTGCCAGATGGAGTGGCACTAATACAATATGTAGACGACATCCTTCTAGCAGCAGACACCATACCAATAGCCGTCACAGCCACCATCAAACTACTCCATTTCCTTGCTGAGAATGGTCACAAGGTCTCCCGAAAGAAACTGCAGTTCTGTAAATCACAAGTGACCTATTTGGGTCACCTTTTATCAAAAGAAGGGAGAAAACTCACGCCTGACAGGGATCCAGACAATTCTAGACACCCCTGTCCCCAAAAATCAGAAGCAAGTCCGCTCTTTGATAGGCCTCACCTCGTTTTGCAGACAGTGGTTACCGAACTTTAGCCTCATTGTCAAATCCCTTCTCTCCCCCCTAGCTAAGAACATCCCCTCACCTCTCCCCTGGACCCCCGAATGCCAGACAGCCTTTAAAGAACTACGCAATACCCTTTGCTCAGCACCAGTCCTAGGAACCCCAGATTACTCCAAACCATTCTTCCTCTACACACACGAAAGGGAGGGATGTGCATTGTCTGTCCTAACACAATCAATTGGTCACAAACAACGCCCTTGTGCATATTTTTCTGCCACCCTCGATCCATTAGCCAGAGCACTGCCAGCGTGCCTGCGCGCTGTGGCAGCTGCAGCGGTATCAATACGCCAGAGCGAAGGAATAGTGCTCTCCAATCCAGTCACTGTTTTAGTACAACATGCAGTCGACACACTACTGAACCAGACCAAAACCCAACACTTGACTAGCGCCCGACTGACAGGATATGAGTTGACCCTGCTAGCACCGCACATTACCCTAAAGCGATGCACCACCCTCAATCCAGCCACACTGTTACCCCTACCCGAGAACGATTCTAACGTGGCTCCACTACACGACTGTGTGACACTAACCGATGAACAAACAAAAAGTAGAGTAGACCTCAGAGACACCGCCTTTCTAGAGCCAGATGGAGAACTATGGGTGGATGGTTCGGTGCATCAAACTCCCCGACGGCACCACCTCAGCTGCATACGCTGTCACCACAGCCCGAACCATTCTAGAAACAGCCCGTATTGCCCAACGTTCCGCCCAGGCAGCAGAACTCATTGCCCTCACACGAGCATGTATTTTAGCAGCTGGCACGACAGTTAACATATACACCGACAGCCAATACGCCTTCGGGGTGGTTCACCATTTCGGGATTCTATGGAAAGAAAGAGGGTTCCTGACTTCACACGGTACACCCATCCTGCATGGAGATTTAGTCTCCGCCTTGACGGAAGCAGTCCTCCTCCCCAAAAAGCTAGCAGTGATAAAATGCCAAGCACATAGGAAAGTGACAGATCTCATTGGACAGGGAAATGCGCTAGCAGACGTTACTGCCCGAGCCACAGCAGAAGACAGAACCATGACACGAATGTATGTGACCAGGTCACAAGCTGAACAATGGACTGATGCTAGGACCACTGTAAGGGACATACAGACTACAGGCACACAAGACGAATTGACCGAGTGGGAAAAGGTGGGACTAAAAGACGAGGAAAATTGCTGGAGAACTAAAGACGGAAATAAATGGCTGTTACCCAATGCCTACCTCATCCCCATATTGACCATGGCACATTTACCAGCACACATAGGCTCCACCCACATGATTGAACTAATCACAAGAGTATGGCATAATGTCAAGATAACAGAATCTGCAAAGCGCCTAGTACAACAATGTGTAGTATGCCTACAACACAACCCAGGGAAAGGGACTGTAGTACCACGGGGAGGGTTTGGAGTCCCTGATCACCCCTTTGAAGTCCTTCAAATGGATTACATCCAACTAGAGAGATGCCATGGTCTAAAATATGTCCTGGTGGTTGTGTGCGCTTTTAGCAAATGGGTGGAGGCATATCCCACCCGCGACAATACTGCCATAGCCACTGCAAAGTATTGTTGAAAGAATTCTTCCCCGGTACGGCCTTTGCAGAATTTTATGGAGCGACAACGGCCCACACTTCGTAGCCGAAGTGATACAGAACATACTGAAAGGGTTGGGGTAAAACAAAAATTCCATGCCGTCTTCCACCCCCAATCAGCGGGCCTCGTAGAGAGACACAATGCAACATTGAAACTAAAGCTAGCCAAAATAGTTGCCACAACCGGGTTGAAATGGCCCGACGCCCTTCCATTGGCATTGCTATCAATGCGCTCCACCCCGACCAAACACAGACTGACCCCGTATGAAGTGGTCTTCGGCAGGCCTATGAACATTTGGGCGGCACCAAGACCCACCTCCATTAACGATGTCCCTAACATATTAATGTCAGACTATCTGCATAAATTGACAAACGAGCTAACAATTATCCACCAACAGGTGCAGCAAGCCTTGCCTGACATATCCAGGGGCCCAGGACATGTGATAAAGCCTGGGGACTTCATCCTAGTTCGCAACTTCCAAAGAACGAAGAATCTGGAGCCCAGGTGGACGGGCCCCTGGCAAGTCTTGATCACCACTCGAACTGCCCTCCGAGTGGAAGGAAAAAAAATTGGCTGCACGCCCACCACTGCAAGAAAGTCCCTCCAACGCTGGCAACCTGTGAAGAGGTGGAGGTGCAAGAGGAAGTACTCGCAAAGACCGACCAGCTCTGAGTTGCTACCCACAAGAAGACACCCTCCAACTGTCTGAATTTCCCGACCCCACGGTGCCATCCAAGGAAGGGTACAACCTAAGATCGACGAAAAGGGAGCTCCAACAACCAGGCCACTAACTGAGTCAGAGTCTCAGATCGGTAGCACAGCCAAACGACGCTACCAGGAAAAACACCAGACCAAAGTCTGTGGTCCTAACAGTTGGTGAGCTCCTCGAAGATGATGGAAGAAACGGAACACCTGCAAAGCCACCGTAAAGACACCAAGACTTTGAACTGCACAGTACAAAGACAATTGCACTTGTAGCTGCATTTCTCACCTGCCTCCTGCTAATGGTCACACTCTGGATCATTGAAGAGAATGCACCTGCATACAGAACATTGTCACCAACCATGCAACCAATCACAAAGAAAGAACACTACCTGGTATCACTACCGCCACATCTCCGAGAACGACGCAAAGAATTCTGGAATAATTCTTTCGTACAGATGCTGCACCAGCACAATCTTGCCACCAATGCCACTAACTGTTGGGTCTGTGGGCTGCTACCACATGCCACTGAACATTCCATCCCTTTCATCCCTTCACCCTTTTCTGTTCATGGATCTTGCCTTGCCTGCATGATGCTCCTACAAGAAAGTTACAAAGACAATGCCACTTCCGATGGGACAATCGCTCAGTTCTACAACGAGTTCTGGCTAAACCAAACAGGAAGAACAGCAGCTCCCTTTTGCCCTCACACCTCCAATACGACATTCCCAATGAATGTCCCCTCCAAAGAACAGTGGAAATACAAGTGTTCAATAATCCTGTCAGAGCCACATTTTCCTACCTGAAGAAAGAACTGCTGCAACACTGACTGTGGCCCTATCTGTGGTGAACATCTCTGGCCTTGTATGCATTGAAGGCCGTGGGACTAAGAATGTGGCTCACAGCACTTGTAACATTGTAAGGACTTTGAACACTGCCAATCCTCCAGCATTTGTTGCATCACCCAATATGTACTTTGTCTGTGGAACCAAAGCCTACACCTGGCTCCCAAGAAACTGGGGGGGCACGTGCTACATCGCCTTTGTTTTGCCACCGACCTACACAGCCCCTGCAGAGCATCATCGAGAAAAGCGTTCTAAAGACACTGATCAAGCAGACTCTGCCGCATCACAGTTCGTTGACGCAGCAAAAGGGCTCGTCCCGCTATGGGGTCCGATGGCAAACAGCCGAGCCATCAGACATCTGTCTCAAGCGGTAGAAACCGCCCTGAACGTCACAGCTGGCATCCTCACCAACAACACTGCCGAGCTTCAAGCGGTCCGTCTGGTGGCCCTACAAAACCGCATGGTCCTGGACGTGAGTACTAGCGGATCGTGGAGGAGCATGTCGCATCATTGGTGCCAGTTGCTGCATATACATCCCTGATAATTCACCCTCTGTCTATGAAGCAATCGAACATCTCCACAGACTGTCTTCAGAAATTCATCAAGGATCAGAGACTTGGACAATTGGAAGTTGGCTTTGGGGGCATCTTAAAGGACTGGGGTTGGAAAATATCAATGTTTCTCTTGGTCCCAGTATTGGCAATATGTGGTTGCTGTTTGGGTGTACACTGTATACCACCTTTGTGTTCTCTTTGCATAAGTGCCTTGCGCCCTAAGACTATGGACACTCAGTTAACAAAAATGAGAGTAATGTATGAACAAGAAATACAGGACATTATGGAGATCGAAATAGACTGACAAGATGGCTAGTTATGTTCAAAGGGCGACTGTTAAGAACAAGACACAATCATGAACATTCTGCGCCATCGTGTCTGATGAAAGTTCCTACGTGCACATAAACTACAGTCATTCTGATTTACCACAGCCATTTTGTACTCTGTTGGTCACCTTCATTTCACCCTGTCCTCTAGCAGCCTTCTGACTCTCTGACCAAACCTGATATGTGTGCTGGGGGCTATAAACTATTTCCACGACAAACATCAACATCACCTGCTGCCTCAAACTCGTCTTTCCTCTCATCCCTGCACAAACGGGTTACAAATACCAAACAGACTCTTGCAAACATGGTTTATTGCACTACACACAGCAAGACTGGTTTTTGCCAACAATGGGACCTGTTCTTATCAACAGAACGGACTCTTAGATCTGGCCGGTCTCACTCGTTTTTAGACCCTGAAGCAAGGTCCAGCTGCAATTAAATTGTCTGTTTTTGACCTGGGTGGGAGGAGAGTTAATGTTGGGCTTGTGTAACCATGTTGATAAAACAATGTCAGGCTTGTGTGACAACCTGCCCGGGCGGAGACTCCAAGCTTGTAACCATGATAAAAGAAACAAATACATTGTGTAAAACTGTATAAAAGGAAGAGTCAGAAGCATTGCCAGTAGAACACCTCCCTGAAGACATCCTGGTGTCAGCAGTTGACGTGGTCTCCTCTAAGAGTAATAAACCTTTTTCTTGCCTTCCAGCTTCCAGCGCCTGCCTCGTTATTTTAGATAGTGAATCCAAAGTGGATTAAAGGTGACTTAGCGCCGGGCAGCATTGGGGATCCCAGGAGACTCGCTGCTTTTCTCAGATTGAACAGGTCTTTTTTTAACACAACGTGCAATACTTGCTGATATCGCTCTACATTCTAATATCTACTTCTTAAATGCTATATTTCGAAATCTACACCTTTACAAACAGCTTTTAACTCAGTAAACCTTGTGTAGAATAAGTTTCCCTACAGTAGTGCACTTACTGACACTTCTGAACAAAGTCCATAAAATATATTAATACATAGCTGAACTTGCAACTGAAAACACCAGTTTCTTTCAGTACCAAATTAAGTCACAACTGCTGAGCATAACTCAAACAGAGTTCCTTCTCCTCCAAAGCACCAAGGACAACCTGAGCTATATCTGCCTCTGCAGCCAATCACATCATATCATTTCTTCAACCATGTAGTAAGAATGATAACTATTGGTTTACCCTGGCCCTTTTTTTTCTACTTCTCCCCATACGTTCTTGCAAGACTCTTGTGGGATCGTAAAACAACTTGTGGCAGGCCCAGTAATTTTCTGTGAGGGTCTCACAAGATGCTTGTGGGATCGAATGAGCCTCATGCAGCAAACTTTACTCCCTGAAGCTTGCATTCTACTCTTGCGAGACTCTCGCCAGATTACAACTGTATTGTAGGGAAATTGTAGTATATGGAAGGGACTAGCCTCTCCAAAGACAACCCTCTCTTGCATAATGAGCGAGCATACTAGGCTGTAAGGATGGACTGCCCTCTTCAAACCTCTCTCTCGGATGACAGGTATTCATAGTAGGATGTGTGCAGGGGATTGCCTCTCTGCCGAAACCCTACCCTTGGAGGACTGGTGGGCATAGTAGGTTGTAGGGAGGGACTAGCCTCTTTGCTCAGACCTCTCTTTCAAATGGCTGGTGTGAGTATTAGTGAGTGGGGAGGAATAGTCTCTCCTTTGAGACATCTCTTTCACATGACCAGTGTGCGTAGTAGGGTGTGTGGATGGACAGGCCTCTCCTTTGAGATCTCTCTCTCAGATGATGGATGTGCGTAATAGGGTATATGTGGAGTGACTTTGAGACCTCTCCCTCAAATGACAGGTGTGTATATCAGGGTGCAGGGAGGGACTGGCCTCTCCCTTCAGGCCCCTCTCTCAGATGATGAGTGTGCATAGTAGAGTGTGTGGAGCAACTGGCCTCTTCAATAAGTCCCCTCTCTTGAATAACAGGTATGCATAGTAAGGTGTGGGGAGAGACTCGCCTTTCCTTTCAGATCCCTCTCTCAAATTACAGGTGTGCGTAGTAGTGAGTCGGGAGGGACTGACCTCTCCTTTTAGACCCCTGTCTCAGATAACCGGTGTACTTAGTAGGGTGTGAGAGGGACTGGCCTCTCCTTTCAGATCCCTCTCTCAGATGACAGGTGTGCATAGTAGCATGTGGGGAGAGACTGGGCTCTCCTTTCACACCCTTCTCTCAGATGACATGTGTGCATAGTAGTGTGTGAAGAGGGACTATCCTCTCTGTTGAGACCTCTCTTTTGAATGATGGGTGTGCATAGTAGGGTGTGGGTAGGGTTTGCCTCTATGCTAAGACCCTTCTCTTGGGTGATGGGTATGCACAGTAGGGTGTGAGAAGTGCCTTAACTCAACTCACAACTCTTCCCAAGCCGATGGGTGTAAATAGTATACTCAGATTAACACCATCTCCACTAAGACGCCTTCCTACAGTAACAAATGTGCATAGCAGAGTGTTTTCAATGATCACCTACTCCTTCCTATTTTCTTATGATCCCGCGAGAGTCTCGCGAGAGTGTAACATTGTTTTTTAGAAAGAATGAACCTTCTATTCATCACAGTACTTATGTCTTATACACTTCTCAACAAAATGCATTTCTACTAGTAGAATGTATTGAGAACTCACCTACTCCTTTTTACTATTCATGATCCCACGAGAGTCCCGCAAGATTGTAAATTAAAAAAAAATATATATACATTTAGTTTCTTCACAGTAGTTATGCCCTAGAGACCTCCACTCCAAATCTAGGGAATGGCATGCCTTTCTCCTGCCCCTTATGTAGCTTTTTAACTTCATTTCGACGACACCAACAATTCTTCTCAGTAAACAGTAATGAGCGCCATTTCATTTCTAGAATTCCAACAGTCAGCCCATTAGGGCCCTCGTGAGAGTGTGAAGGCTCACGGGGAAAATGTGCCTCTTGACCAATCACAGGGCTCCATTTTTAATTTGCGGCATCAGTGATGTCATTTGAGTTGTCATCAGTGATGCCATCAGTGATGTCACTGACCATGGCATGAGTGATGCAATATGTGAGGTCATAAACAGTGCATTGCATGGGCGTAAGTTATAGTTAGCTCAAGTAACTATAACTTCTGAATTTTCCATGGTTTTGTATGAGTGAAATCTGAGCCTAACTATAACATCCATGTAAACTATAACATCCCTGTAACCTTTGGTTTTTCATTCAATTTCTATGGTTTCTTTAATGTTATTTCCCAACTATAGCATCCCTGTAACTTTTGGTTATTTTAGTGAATTTCTAAGGTTTTTAAATTTTTATTTTCTAGTTGTTTTCTGTAACTTTTCAGAGTGGGTGTGATAGTGCTGGTACAGATTAGTAAGTGGGCTTTTGAGTGGCTTAGTGGATATGTGAGTGGGTCTGTGAGTGGCTGATGAGTGAGTGGCCCACAAAACACACCCTTTGAAGTAGTCCATGAAGAGCTGGGTATTGACTACATCACTGACTTTATGCGTCTTTGCCCTTTGTTGCTCTGAATTTCTATCTGGATGAAGGGCGAGCTGCAACTCAACAAATTAATTGTTTGCGATTGCATGGCCCTGGACAACTCCTCACAGATCCCTTGGTTAAATTATGTATTAACCACCCTGAAAACCTTAGGGAGACCTGAGCTATATTTGGAGCCAAGCTGTATTGTGAAACCTGATCATGCATGGGTAAAACAGGTATTTAGAAACAAGATGATAGTAGATCATGAGGCATTAGCTCTGAGTAAATACTCAGTGCGCCACATGATACTGGTGAAAACTGTGACTAGTTTGCCGCCTTACCTTGCTTTGGGTATGTCTAGTTACCATTGATGATTACTTACTCTTTTCAGGCTCAACCTATTCCAAGGGTTATGTTTTCTAACCTTGGCTACTATAGGGACTCTACCCTGCCCATATGTGCATGTGACAACACATCTATAAGCGATATTATGCACATAGTCATGATTTGCCCCAGGTTTAGCGTTCTGCGACATACATTTATACGGCCCCTTTTGTTGCCCATGAAATTCAAACAAGTGAGACTGATGTTATTGTATTTACAGTTTTTAACTACCCCTACTGCATGTTATTTTTTTATCTTTGTATCTTTCTGGTGTTTTAAAAAGCAAGTTAACCTGTGCTTGTTTTTTTATTGCTGTAATTGTGCAGTTAATATATTTTACTGTGTTCAACTTTTATGATTTTAGTTTTAAAATCGAATAAAGTATATATTGATTAATTGAATTAGTGGCTGTGCCAGTGTCTGTATGGGAGAGGGAGTGGCTGTGTCAGTGACTGTATGTGTGAGTGAGTGGGTGTGCGAGTGTGTGGATACAATAAGAAAGAAACCACTGCAATAGATTAACAATTTATTCACATTTAGTAAGGATTTCAGAGCATTTTTCAACATGGAATATAGGAGGAAACACATTTACTTTAACTTTGTTAAGCCCAAGATATTAGAATCATTTGTGGTTTACTGAAGTGCAGTTTTAAGTGGGGCATCTGCTATGTGTGTATTTTTAACTTGTTGCCATTGACGTTTAATTTCTATGAAATGAGCCATAATGAACACACGTTTTCTCTATGAACAGTCCACAATTTCTTTTCCAAAATGTGTAATAGTTTCACTTTATACTACTTAATTAGTGAAGGTTACTATGTTGGGTAAATGTTAGTCCATACTCCGTTCTGCACGTACATTTACGGTCCATGAAGTAAGGTCTGAGGTGACCTTGTGACAACTTATTTTTTAGAAATGTTTTTTGAAGTTTGCATGTCCTTCTTGAAATTTTCAGGATTTGCTGTTTATTTATTTTTGATATTCGTGAATTCTTCTCGAACAATTCCATATGTATTTTCTGGTACCATGGGAACTTTGCGAAACCAGTGTGATTTTTTAAACACTCAAAATAATATATAGACATATTAAAATGTATATTTGAGGTAAGTGGTTTACTAATACTACATTTTATCTTATGTACTCATGAGAATTTTAATGATTTCTGTCCACAGATAGACAAACCCAGGAAACATTTTAATAAAACAGTTTCTGCATTCCTTAGAGACCACAAAATGGGCACCATCTACAATAACAACTTGCGTTTTGACATGGAGCATATATACAGAAATGACAGAGTACATTTCTCAGAGAAAGGCAACAGGATATTCTTTTACAATGTGAAAGACTGCATCCTGTTTTATGTGTAGTTATCACCTACACACCATAAAAACAAAAAGGCTCTTCTCAGAGCAACTTTTTTACTAAACACTGCTTCATTTTCTGTTGAAATCCATTTCCCCCCCCAAAATAGTTTGAATTTGTGAATCCTTCTCGAATCCACAAAGCATAAACACACGTTCAATACACAACAACACATTTTGGGTTCGTGAATCTGTCTCTAATCCACAGAGCAAAAATAAACATTTAGTACAGACCATCACATTTAGTATTCACAACTATATGATTGACTTTCTCATCGCTCAATGACCATGAGAGTGTATGCATGAGTGGGTGTCTGAAAAGTTTCAGCGCTCAGTCCCTCATCTCCTTGTGTTTGCTTTCTTCGCCCTAAGTTGGCCGGGTATGCCCAGACATGGGTCCCTTGCTCACTTTGCCACTGGATTCAAGCTAGCCGGGCTGATGAGGGGTGTTACCCCGAAACCGGTCCCAGGATGCTTGTTTCCGGTCCAGGGAAGACAAGGCTTGGCAGTTCGGGCTGGACTGTTCCCATGAGGCACAGGGTCAAGACTGATTTTCATATAGCTGTGTCTGAACTGGGGTGGCGAAGTGAGCTAAAGAACGATGATGGATTCAACCCAGATCTGTGACTGGGGGTGGGTGTCTGAAAAGTTTCAGCGCTCCATCCATCATCTCCTTGTGTTTGCTTTGTTCGCCCTAAGTTGGCTGGGTATGCCCAGACGTGGGTCCCTTGCTCACTTTGCCACTGGATTTAACCTAGCATGGCTGATGAGGGGTGTTACCCCAAAACCAGTCCCAGGATGCTTGTTTCCGGATCAGGGAAGACATGGCTTGGCAGTTCGGGCTGGACTGTTCCCATGAGGCACAGGGTCAAGACTGATTTGCATATAGCCATGTCTGAACTGGGGTGGCGAAGTGAGCTAAAGAACATTGATGAATTCAACCCAGATCTGTGACTGGGGGTGGGTGCCTGAAAAGTTTCAGAGCTCCGTCCATCATCTCCTTGTGTTTGCTTTGTTCGCCCTAAGTTGGCAGGGTATGCCCAGACGTGGGTTCCTTGCTCACTTTTCCACTGGATTCAAGCTAGCCTAGCTATGAGGGTGTTACCCCGAAACCGGTCCCAGGATGCTTGTTTCCGGTCCAGGGAAGACATGGCTTGGCAGTTCGGGCTGAACTGTTCCCATGAGGCACAGGGTCAAGACTGATTTGCATATAGCTGTGTCTGAACTGGGGTGGCGAAGTGAGCTAAAGAACGATGATGGATTCAACCCAGATCTGTGACTGTGTGCGGGTGTCTGAAAAGTTTCAGCACTCCGTCCATCAACTCCTTGTGTTTGCAGTGTATGCATGAGTGTCTGAATGGGTCTGTGAGTGGGTGCCTGAGGGTCTGAGTGGATCTGCAAGTGGGTGCATGAATGTGTGAGTGGATCTGTGAGTGGGTATGTCAGTGTCTGACTGGGTCTGTGAATGTATGCATCAGTGTTTGAGTGGATCTGTGAGTGGGTGCGTCAGTGCCTGAGTGGGTCTGTGAGTGGGTGAATAAGTCTGTGAGTAGATCTGTGACTGCATAAGTCTCTGAGTGGGTCTCTCAGTGGGTGCATGACTATCAGAATGTATTTGTGAGTGGGTGTGTCAGTGTCTGACTGGGTCTGTTAGTGATTGTGTTATTCTCTGACTGGATCTGTGAGTGGGTACATCAGTGTCTGAGTTCATCTCTGAGTGGGTGCATGAGTCTCTTAGTAGGTGTGTGACTGGGTGCATGAGTGACTAAGTGGGTCTCTGAGTGGCTGCATGAGTGTCTCAGTGGGTCTGTGAGTGGATATGTGAAGGTCTGACTAGGCGTTTGAGTGGGTGCATGAGTGTCTCAGTGGGTCTGTGAGGAGGTATGTAAGGGTATGACTGGTTGTTTAAGTGGCTGTGTGAGTGGGTCTGTGAGTGGATTTGTAGGTGACTGAGTGGGTGTGTGAGTATGTGCATGAGTGTCTGAATGGGTCTGTGAGTGGGTGCATCAGTCTGTACGTGGGTTTGTGAGTGGGTGCATGAGTGTCTGAGTGTGACTGTGAGTGAGAGTGGCTCAGTGGGTCTGTGAGTAGGTGTGAGAATATCTGAATAGGTCTTTTGGTGAGTGCATGAGTGTCTGAGTGGGTCTGTGAGTGGGTGCATTAATCTCTCAGTGGGCCTGTGAGTGGGTACCTGAATATCTGAGTGGGTCTGTGAGTGGGTGCATGAGTGTCTCAGTGAGTCCATGAGTGGGTACATGAGGATCTGACTGGGTGTGTGAGTGGGTGCATGGGTGTCAGAGTGGGTCTATGAGTGGATGGGTAATTGTCTGACTGAGTGCCTGAGTCTTTTTTTAAATGTATCCATAGAATTCATGAATCTGTCACAAACTTACACAGGGCCCACGCTGAGCGCCGTGACGGGTTCGCGAATATTTGCACATGGAATAAAAACCCAATTTCTGGGCATGTTTTTACCACCAGAGGTCCCTCACAGACCCCTATATACCTCCCAGAGGGTCAGGGTAACACTGCCCTGCCCCTTCCACACCATTACTTATTGTGTTTCACTGCTGAGGACCATTCCCCGGTATATAAAATGGCAGTCGCAACTCGCGAATCCTTTTCAAGTCCACAAAGCAAAAACACATTCAATATACAACACAACATTTTGGGATCGCAAATCTGTCTTGCATCCACAAAGCAAAAATATACATTTAATACAGACCAACACATTTAGTATTCACAACTATGTAAATGAGTCTCTCCATCTCTCATTGACCATGTGAGTGGATGCAAGAGTGTCTGAGTGTGTCTGTGAGTGAGTGCATGAGTGTCTGAGTGGATCTGTAAGTGGGTACATGAATGTTTGAGTGGATCTGTGAGTGGGTGCATCAGTGTCTGACTGGGTCTTTGAGTGTGTGGATAAGTCTGTGAGTGGATCTGTAATTGACTGCATAAGTCTCTGAGTGGGTCTGTCAGTGTGTGCATGACTATCTGAATGCATTTGTGAGTGGGTCCATCAGTGTCTAACTGAGTCTGTGAGTGATTGCATTATTCTTTGACTGAATCTGTGAGTGGGTATGTCAATGTCTGAGTGGGTCTGTGAGTGGGAGCATGAGTCTCTGAGTGGGTTTGTGACTGGGTTTATGAGTGTCTCTGTGGATATGTGAGTGCATAGGTGAGAATCTGAGTGGGTGTGTGAGTGGGTGAGTGAGTGCCTCAGTGAGTCTCTGAGTTGGTATGTGAGGGTCTGACTGGGTGTGTGAGTGGGTGCATGTGTGTCTCAGTGGGTCTGTGAGTGGGTACGTGAGTATCTGAATGGGTGTGTGAATGGGTGCATGAATATCTGAGTGGGTACGTGACTGTCTCAGTGGGTCTCTGAGTGGGTACATAAGGGCCAGAGGGGGTTTGTGAGTGGGGGCATGAGTCTCTGAGTGGGTCTGTAAGTGGGTGCATGAGTTTCTAAGTGGGTCTGTGAGTGGGTATGTGAATATCTGAGTGGGTCTGTGAGTGGGTATGTGAATATCTGAGTGGGTCTATAAGTGGGTGTGTGAGTGTCTCAGTGGGTCTGTGAGTAGGTGCATGAGGGTCTGAGTGAGTGTGTGATTGGGCGTGTGAATATCTGAGTGGATCGATGAGTGGGTACATGTCTGTCTCAGTGGGTCTGTGAGTGGGTACGTATAGGCTAGAGTAGGTTTGTGGATGGGTGCATGAGTCTCTGAGTGGGTCTGTAAGTGGGTACATGAGTGTCTCAGTGGGCCTTTGAGTGGGTACATGAGGGTCTAACTGGGTGTGTGAGTGGGTGCATGAGTGTCAGAGTGGGTCCATGAGTAGATGGGTAAGTGTCTGAGCCTTTCTTTACATTTATTTATCGATAGAATTTTAGAATCCATTGAGAACTTACACAGGGGGCCACGCTGGGTGCAGAGAAGGATTTGCGAATATTCACACATAGAATAAAAAAAACATTTCTGGGCATATTCTTCCCACCAGGCGTCCCTCACAGACCCCTATATACCTACCAGGGGGTCAGGGTGCCTCTACCCTACCCTCTTCCACTACATAACATATTTTATTATGCTGCCATGGACCGTTCCCCGATGTGTAAAATGGCAATCGCAACTTTCTACTCAGTCTGCGGCCAGCCAATCACAGCTGTGCTGTTGTTGTGTGAATTCGCGAACAATTCATGAAGGATTTGTGCCTCTAGATATCCAAATTTGGATTACCTTTAATATTTTCAAAACTACTTTAAACCAAATAACAAAAAGCGTGATCTCCAGAACAAAGTCTACCTTTCTGCCAGATTTGGTGCAATTCTGTCCAGCAGTTCGGGCTGTTGTCGTGTTCAAAACCCGTATCGGAATTTCCCTGGCAAACTCACTTTATTTTGACTCCCCCTTTTCTTGGCCTCCACTTCATGGATTACCCCAAAACTTTCCATGCCCAATCAGAATCATCAGCACACATTTTTCTTTGAAGAATGTCATGAAGATTCGTCAAACGATGCCAAAGAAATAAGCAAGTCAAAAAACAGCTTTTCCAATGGAAACATGGCCCTACCTATAACTACCTACTGGTGACTTGGCTCTGCTGTCTTTAAGCAAACAGTCAGCACACTCGTGGCTGACAGCCATCGCATTAGAGAGCCAGGGAAAAGAAGTTAAACCTTTCCGATGAGTGACCCCACATTCAGTTGAATAAGAGGCGCCTCCAACCCGACTTGATACCCTGAAGACAATAACCCATTTTCTGATTCATTCTCTCATGGGTTCTACTTGCTGCTCTCACCGCTAAAATACAGTCTTCTGGGTTTCCGCCGCTCGCACAGGAGATTAGATAAGGAGCCAACCAGCAGATCTATACATTAAGAGCGTGTGCGATTCTCCAACACCACTGAAGGTTGCTCAATTTACATCCTGATGAAGATCCGCTTGCTAGGTCCTTAATTGCCACACCTCATATCTGGGTCGAAACATCGACGACGTAATCATAAGAGCCTAGATCTTTTTTCTCATCATCCTAAAGACAGATGTGCTTTGATAAAATCGGCCTCTTTCTCTTACATGGATACATTTTGTCTAATATGTGAGACCATTCGCTGGACAGGCATTCCAAAGTTAGTGAGGCAACACGGTTCTGCCTTGCCCCATGTGAAAGAAACATTGTTGGAGTTGCGCCATACTTCCGACACAACTCCAGCAATGCTCCACTTTTGCGCCGACAGATAAGTCAGTAATACTGACATATCTGTCATTCCTTGCGACATGATGCATCATACAGTAAATATGACGCATCATTCGTGTCGCAAGGAGGGCGCACTGAGAAGTGTTGCTTTCACGCAGCAATGCGACATTTCTCATAAATGAGGCCCTGAGTTTTTAAATGGAGTTTGAAGAGGGAAGCCTGTAGGTCTTTACTGAATAGGAGTAGATTTACGTTGAGCCTTACATGTTTATGTGGGCTGCTTCATGCCCTCTGTTAAACATGAGAAAGTTGACTTGAGGGTTTTAGTCTTTCTGCTTTTTGGGATTTCCAGGAGAAATGTTTGGTTGCATCCTGTGATTCTTTTCCTTCCTGTTATTTTCAGTTAATCCAGTTAGGGGATAGACAAAGGCGAAAAGACTTTGGCATACAACCTATTTTGAAGGTCATTTTAGCTTCGAGAGAGAGAGCCTGTGGTGATTCCTTCTTCAACTCCTGCCAATAAAGTATTCACACCTGCACTTTATTAAGGACAAAACTATTGGCTTTGTCGATGTTGATTCTTCATGTCTTCAATGTCTGTTCTGGCCATATTAGCACAGGCCAACCTTGAGTGTGATCATCACAGCCAGGCATATTTCTAGCTGTAGGTAGTCAGTGTGTGATGGGCCCTAGTGCAAGAAATTAAATGGGCCCCCTGGCTGCAATCTGGATTATAAAATACAGCAGTAATCAGAGTTCAGTGGCTCCTCGGTCCCCTTGGCCCTGTTCCACTGCACCCGCTGCACCAATGGAAGCTTCACCCCATATTCCTTGTGCGTTCAAATTGCATTTATGTACTCTGTTTCACGACTCCATTTAAAAACTTACAAGACATTTAGAAAAGTAGCACCACGGCTGCTTACAATTCAGCAAAGCTGAAGAGGTCTCTTATGACATGCGTGGGAGCACCACTCCTGAACAAGTGCGGCGTCGGGTTGTCATGCATTTCTGTTATTATTCTGACCTTCATGTCAACAGAGTGAAGGCTCTTTGTCTCCCTGACAGCCTGGCAGATAGCTAACTTTAAAAATAAATGTGCAACACGGAAGATGTGCCCCACTGACCCCCCTGTAGGTGTGCTCTGGCAGCAGCATTATTATGTCGCCATGACCCGCTCTCAGAAGCCTCTCATACACGTTGCAAATGCCTTCTCACAAAAGGCTGGCTTTAACGGATAATAGATCGTTCCTCAGTGCTTAGACCCGGGCAAGTAAGTACTTCTTTCTTAGCCGTCAAAGTGCTCCCAAGCATGGATGCTTGTCTTCTCCCGCATAGACTCTGTGTTCTATACAGAACTGGCAATGAAAGGAAATTCATGGAAAGAGAGGCATCTGGTCGTGCAGGATAAGGTTAGTCACTTAGCATAGCAATGTGCAGCCTTGAGAGCAAGGGTCTATTCCATTATCTTTCTGGCACACTGCGAACCTCCCCCACCCCTTTCCTTCAAATCTTCAGCTGCGCTTCGAGTGTTTTACAAACCAAGACCAATCTAATGAGTAGAACAATCTGAAAGTGACGTTCCAAAAAAAAAAAAACATATGTTTAAATTGAAACAATTCCCTGCAACTCTACAGTAGCTGTTCAAGGACGATGCAAGAAACAAGGCAAAGTCAAGCGGTCCAGCTCTTTTGTTATATTGTATGTGTTCCTTATAGTATATATGTGTGTATATATATATATATATATATATATTCACTGAAAAAACCATAGGTTTTAGGGACAGTTATAGTTAGTTGGACATTTCACTCGTACAAAACCATAGAAATTCCCCGTTATAGTTAGTTCAGCTAACTATAACTCGCGCCCTGCAATGCACTGCTGATGACGTCACATATTACATCACTCATGACATGGTCAGTGACATCACTGATGACATCACTGATGACATCTCAAATGAAATCACTGATGACATCATCCAGTGACGGTGTGTTTCTGTAAAGTTTAAATATGTTTAATATATATAGGGAAAGGCGTATTGAAGAATGAGTGGGTGTTTAAGTGTCTGAATGGATGATTTAGTACGTGCGTGACTGACTCTACAAGTGAGTGATTAAACGTATCTTACTGAATGCATGGGTTAGTGACTAAACTGTGTGAATGTCTGTATCCGTCTGTTTGTTGGTGTGTAAGTGGATGCATGGATTTGCGAATAGCTACATGAGTGTCTATATGGGTTATTGATTGGTTCTCTGAGTATCTGTATGGCTGCCTGAGTGTTTGTGTGGGTGGGGTGTGTGTGACTCTGTACATAGATGTGTGAGTGGGTGATTCACTGGGTGCATGATTTCAAGAGTGCATCTGTGATGGACTGCTTGGGTGGGTGAGTGTGTGTATGGGTGTGTTAGTGAGTGAATGTATATCTCAGTGGTACATGTGCGAGTAACTACATATGTAAAAGGCAGTATATATGTGTGTTAGAGTATTTAAATGGCTATAAGTGAGAGTGTGTGATTGTGAGAGTGGCTGTATGGATGCGTGTGTGCTTGTATCAGTTATTGTATAAGAGCGTAAGAATGTGCTAGTATTTGTATGAGTAAGTGAGCTGGTGTGTGTATAACTGTATAGGTGAGTAAATGGGTGTGTGATTAATTTTTTGCATGACTGACTAGGTGTGTGAGTACCTCTATGGATGAGTGGCGGTGTGTGAGTGTTTATATAGGTGTATGAGTGCATATGATAGTCCTGTACTGAGTGACTGTAAGTATGAGTGACTGTACGGGTGAGTGAGTAGATGTGTGTGTGTAGACCTAAGAATCAGTGAGTGGGTATGTAGTTATTGGTATTGGAGTGTGTATGGTTTTGAGAATGGCAGTCTGTAATTTAGAGTGGGTGTATCAAAAGCTATATTAGGGTATGAGAAGATGCATGAAATTATCACATGGATGATGTCATCAGTGATGTCATTTGAGATGTCATCAGTGATGTCATCAGTGATGTCACTGACCATGTCATGAGTGATGTAATATGTGACGTCATCAGCAGTGCATTGCGGGGCACGAGTTATAGTTAGCTGAACTAACTATAACAGGGAATTTCTATGGTTTTGTACGAGTGAAATGTCCAACTAACTATAACTGTCCCTAAAACCTATGGTTTTTTCAGTGAATTTCAAAGGTTTTTTAAATGCTAATTTCTAACTATAACGTGTCTGAAACCTATGGTTTTTTCAGTGAATTTCAAAGGTTTTTTAAATGCTAATTTCTAACTATAACGTGCCTGAAACCTATGATTTTTTAAGTGAATTTCAAAGGTTTTTTAAATGCTAGTTTCTAACTATGCCTACAGAGGCAGGACATGTGAAGAAAGAAGAAAAAAACGCGCAGAAAGAAGCAAAAGAAATGCAGAAAGAAGCAACAGAAGTCCACAAAGACGAAGAAAAGTGCAGGAAGAAGCAAAAGATGTGCAGAAAGAACCAACAGAGGAGCAGAAAGAGGCCATGTTGCAAAATCATCATGTGCCCACAACTTTTTCAGACAGGTACTGGTGGTAACTGACTCATTAACCAGAGTCAGTGCTATGCTAAAAGACACTTAGAATACAGTGAAAACACCTACATACACTAGGGAACACTATGCGTTGGGGTACCCCTGTGATTAGCATGACCTCCTCTGTAAGTCCCTAGTACATAATAGGGCAGGGGGATTAAAACTACCTCTTAAAACGCGTGTGCAAACACGCCCCGTGGCGCGTTTTAAGTTGCGGGATTAAGTCCCCTTGAATCCTGAGGGTCCCTGGGGCCCAACTAGCCCCCAGGTACCTACAGTTAGGACCACAGAGCTGAGTTGCAGAGAGGCGTTCCGAGGCCACGCACCTTTTTCACCTCTCTGCAACGCAACTCTGTTGTGCTTACTGAAGGTACCTGGTGGGCTAGTTGGCCCCAGGGTCCCTCAGGTTTCAAGGGGCGTGTTTGTGCACATGTCACCTGAGGCCCCGCCCCCTCCCTTCACCACTGTGCAAACGCGCCCCGTGGCGCGTTTTAAGTTGGGGGATTAGGTCACCTTGAATCCTGAGGGTCCCTGGGGCCCAACTAGCCCACCAAGTACTTCCAGTAAGCACCACAGGCCTGCGTTGCAACGCCTGTAACAAATTGTGTAGTTGTGTTTAGGTAGTGAAGGGGGTCGTGCTGGGAGTAGTGTTTTAGGGTTTAGGGTAGTGCAGTGGTGTTTGTGTAGTGTAGGGGTCATGCTGGGGGTAGATTTAGGGCTTAGGGTAGTGCAGTGGTGTTTGGATAGTGTAGGGGGTTGTGCTGGGGTAGTGTTTTAGGGATTAGGGTAGTGCAGTGGTGTTTGGCTAGTGTAGGGGGTCGTGCTGGGGGTAGTGGTTTAGGGTTTAGGGTATTACAGTGGTGTTTGGGCAGTGTAGGGGTCTGTGCTGGGGGTAGTGTTTTAGGGTCTAGGGTAGTGCAGTGGTGTTTGGGTAGTGTAGGGGGTACGTGCTGGGGGTAGTGGTTTAGGGTCTAGGGTAGTGCAGTGGTGTTTGGGTAGTGTAGGGGTACTGCTGGGGGCAGTGTTTTAGGGTTTAGGGTAGTGCAATGGTGTTTGGGTAGTGTAGGGGCTACTGCTGGGGGTAGTGTTTTAGGGTTTAGGGTAGTGCAGTGGTGTTTGGGTAGTGTAGGGGCAGTGTTTTAGGGTTTAGGGTAGTGCAGTGGTGTTTGTGTAGTGTAGGGGGTCGTGCTGGGGGTAGTGTTTTAGGGTTTAGGGTAGTGTAGTGGTGTTTGTATAGTGTAGGGGGTAGTGTTTTAGGGTTTAGGGTAGTGCAGTGGTGTTTGTGTAGTGTAGGGGGTCGTGCTGGGGGTAGTGTTTTAGGGTTTAGGGTAGTGCAGTGGTCTTTGTGTAGTGTAGGAGGTCGTGTTTTAGGGTTTAGGGTAGTGCAGTGGTGTTTGGGCAGTGTAGGGGGTCGTGCTGGGGGTGTAGTTTCAGGGTTTAGGGCAGTGCAGTGGTGTTCGGGCAGTGTAGGGGGTCTTGCTGGGGGTGGTGTTTCAGGGTTTAGGGCAGTGCAGTGGTGTTTGGGTCGTGCAAGGGGTCATGCTGGGGGAGTGTTTTAGGGTTTAGGGCAGTGCAGTGGTGTTTGGGCAGTGTAGGGGGTCGTGCTGGGGGAGTATTTTAGGGTTTAGGGCAGTGCAGTGGTGTTCGGTAGTGTAGGGGTCGTGCTGGGGGAGTGTTTGAGGGTTTAGGGCAGTGCAGTTGTGTTCGGGTAGTGTAGGGGTCGTGCTGGGGGAGTATTTTAGGGTTTAGGGTAGTGCAGTGGTGTTCGGGTAGTGTAGGGGTCGTGCTGGGGGTTGTGTTTCAGGGTTTAGGGCAGTGCAGTGGTGTTCGGGCAGTGTAGGGGGTCGTGCTGGGGCTGGTGTTTCAGGGTTTAGGGCAGTGCAGTGGTGTTCGGGCAGTGTAGGGGGTCATGCACGGGGTGGTGTTTCAGGGTTTAGGGCAGTGCAGCTGTGTTCGGGCAGTGTAGGGGGTCGTGCTGGGGCTGGTGTTTCAGGGTTTAGGGCAGTGCAGTGGTGTTCGGGCAGTGTAGGGGTTTTGCTGGGGGTAGTTTTCAGGGTTTAGGGCAGTGCAGTGGTGTTCGTGCAGTGTAGGGGGTCATGCTGGGGATGGTGTTTCATGGTTTAGGGCAGTGCAGTAGTGTTCAGGCAGTGTAGGGGGTCGTGCTGGGGCTGGTGTTTCAGGGTTTAGGGCAGTGCAGGCAGTGGTGCTCGGGCAGTGTAGGGGTCGTGCTGGGGGTGGTGTTTCTGGGTTTAGGGTAGTGCAGTTGTGTTCGGGCAGTGTAGGGGTTCGTGCTGGGGCTGGTGTTTCAGGGTTTAGGGCAGTGCAGTGGTGTTCGGGCAGTGTAGGGGGTCATGCTGGGGCTGGTGTTTCAGTGTTTTGGGCAGAGCAGTGGTGTTCGGGCAGTGTAGGGGGTCGTGCTGGGGGTGGTGTTTCAGGGTTTAGGGCAGTGCAGTGGTGTTCGAGTAGTGTAGGGGTCGTGCTGGGGGTGGTGTTTCAGGGTTTAGGGCAGTGGTGTTTGGGCAGTGTAGGGGTCTTGCTGGGGGTGATGTTTCAGGGTTTAGGGCAGTGCAGTGGTGTTCGGGCAGTGTAGGGGTCTTGCTGGGGGCAGTGTTTCAGGGTTTAGGGCAGAGCAATGGTGTTTAGGCAGTGTAGGGGGTTGTGTTGGAGGTGGTGTTTCAGGCTTTAGGGCAGTGCAGTGGTATTCGGGCAGTGTAGGGGTCTTGCTGGGGGTGGTGTTTCAGGGTTTAGGGCAGTGGTGTTCAGGCAGTGTAGGGGGTCGTGCTGGGGGTGGTGTTTCAGGGTTTAGGGCAGTGCAATGGTGTTCGGGCAGTGTAGGGGGTCGTGCAGGGGCTGGTGTTTCAGGGTTTAGGGCAGTGCAGTGGTGTTCGGGCAGTGTAGGGGGTCATGCTGGGGTGGTGTTTCAGGGTTTAGGGCAGTGCAGTGGTGTTTGGGCAGTGTAGGGGTCGTGCTGGGGGTGGTGTTTCTGGGTTTAGGGCAGTGCAGTGGTGTTCGGGCAGTGTAGGGGGTCTTGATGGGGGTGGTGTTTCAGGGTTTAGGGCAGTGGTGTTCGGGCAGTGTAGGGGGTCTTGCTGGGGGTGATGTTTCAGGGTTTAGGGCAGTGCAGTGGTGTTCGGGCAGTGTAGGGGTCTTGCTGGGGGTAGTTTTTCAGGGTTTAGGGCAGTGCAGTGGTGTTCGTGCAGTGTAGGGGTCGTGCTGGGGATGGTGTTTCATGGTTTAGGGCAGTGCAGTAGTGTTCAGGCAGTGTAGGGGGTCGGGCTGGGGCTGGTGTTTCAGGGTTTAGGACAGTGCAGGCAGTGGTGCTCGGGCAGTGTAGGGGGTCGTGCTGGGGGTGGTGTTTCTGGGTTTAGGGTAGTGCAGTTGTGTTCGAGCAGTGTAGGGGTTCGTGCTGGGGCTGGTGTTTCAGGGTTTAGGGCAGTGCAGTGGTGTTCGGGCAGTGTAGGGGTCATGCTGGGGCTGGTGTTTCAGTGTTTTGGGCAGAGCAGTGGTGTTCGGGCAGTGTAGGGGTCTGTGCTGGGGGTGGTGTTTCAGGGTTTAGGACAGTGCAGTGGTGTCTCGAGGTAGTGTAGGGGTCGTGCTGGGGGTGGTGTTTCAGGGTTTAGGGCAGTGGTGTTCGGGCAGTGTAGGGGTCTTGCTGGGGTGATGTTTCAGGGTTTAGGGCAGTGCAGTGGTGTTCGGGCAGTGTAGGGGTCTTGCTGGGGGCAGTGTTTCAGGGTTTAGGGCAGAGCAATGGTGTTCAGGCAGTGTAGGGGTTGTGTTGAGGTGGTGTTTCAGGCTTTAGGGCAGTGCAGTGGTATTCGGGCAGTGTAGGGGTCTTGCTGGGGGTGGTGTTTCAGGGTTTAGGGCAGTGGTGTTCAGGCAGTGTAGGGGGTCGTGCTGGGGTGGTGTTTCAGGGTTTAGGGCAGTGCAATGGTGTTCGGGCAGTGTAGGGAGTCGTGCAGGGGCTGGTGTTTCAGGGTTTAGGGCAGTGCAGTGGTGTTCGGGCAGTGTAGGGGTCGTGCTGGGGTGGTGTTTCAGGGTTTAGGGCAGTGCAGTGGTGTTTGGGCAGTGTAGGTGGTCGTGCTGGGGGTACTGTTGCTGGGTTTAGGGCAGTGCAGTGGTGTTCAGGCAGTGTAGGGGGTCATGCTGGGGGTAGAGTTTTAGGGTTTAGGGCAGTGCAGTGGTGTTCGGGCAGTATAGGGGGTCGTGCAGGGGGGTGGTGTTTCAGGGTTTAGGGCAGTGCAGTGGTGCTTGGGCAGTGTAAGGGTCGTGCTGGGGGTGGTGTTTCAGGGTTTAGGGCAGTGCAGTGGTGTTCGGGCAGTGTAGGGGGTCGTGCTGGGGCTGGTGTTTCAGGGTTTAGGGCAGGCAGTGGTGTTCGGGCAGTGTAGGGGGTCAGGCACGGGGTGGTGTTTCAGGGTTTAGGGCAGTGCAGTGGTGTTCGGGCAGTGTAGGGGGTCGTGCTGGGGCTGGTGTATCAGGGTTTAGGGCAGTGGTGTTCGGGCAGTGTAGGAGGTCTTGCTGGGGGTGGTGTTTCAGGGTTTAGGGCAGTGGTGTCTCGGGCAGTGTAGGGGGTCTTGCTGGGGTGATGTTTCAGGGTTTAGGGCAGTGCAGTGGTGTTCGGGCAGTGTAGGGGTTTTGCTGGGGGTAGTTTTTCAGGGTTTAGGGCAGTGCAGGGGTGTTCGTGCAGTGTAGGGGTCGTGCTGGGGATGGTGTTTCATGGTTTAGGGCAGTGCAGTAGTGTTCAGGCAGTGTAGGGTGTCGTGCTGGGGCTGGTGTTTCAGGGTTTAGGGCAGTGCAGGCAGTGGTGCTCGGGCAGTGTAGGGGTCGTGTTGGGTATAGTCTAACTTTGTATTGTAAGTACTCAAACATTTGTTTAGTTTGTTTGGTAAGTTTTGGGCCTATTTGTGTTACAGACTGCTCCATTCTTAGTTGTTGGTAGCTTTCTTCTTTTTGGATAGATAGTAATAGTTTATGTAGAGTTGGTGGAGTTCTGTCTGTTGTTGCTTGGAAGGCGTTATGCCATCCTTCTCCAGCATTATTAGTTTTAGCTTCTTTGTCTAGGGTACTGTTATATACATTCCACCATGGAATGTGGTATTTAGGTTGCCTTCTGTGTCCAGATCTGTGTAGCCTTCCCACCCAGGTTTCCTCAAAATAGTCAAGTAGGGGACTTAGTTTTTGTTCATTTTGTTGGTAGTATGCACTTTCAATTAATAAATTGTAGTGTTCGGCTACGTCAGTAATAGGGACGTATGCCAGTGCTATTAGTTTTTAATTTGATATGCAAAGGAGCTATTTGTTGCATATTCAATACTTAGGGCCCGATTCTGATCTCGCTAGGAAAGCCCTCCGTACGACTCGGATCCGGAGGGCTTTCCGAGTGAGACGTGCTCCGGGAGTCCGAACGAGCGAGTACATTGCTGCTGTATGCTTACGGACTCAGTTCGCTCGGACTACCATTGAACTCTATGGGAGCCCGTGTACAGACGCGTACACAGTCTCCCATAGCAAAAAAGGGGTGGGCAGGGAAAAGTGTACACCCTGTGGCGGGCACCCCATGTTGCCCGCCACACTGTGCATGCTTGGATCGTGGGGACCAAGGCGCACCCCCCGTGATGGAATCGGAGGGCCCCGGTTGAAGGAGTGGCCTGCTATGGCCCCCGAAGTACGCAAATCCCAACAGCCGTTTGGTCTCGCTGAGACCGAGTCGAAGCGGCTGTCCGATTCGTGCATCGTACTCGCTCAGTCGGAAATCGGCTCCATTGCGCGGCACGAATCCATCTACAAACGAGTCGTACGGAGCAGGTTTGGGCTCTGGAAACGATTCGGCATGGCGCGTATAGCGATACTTCACATCGTACTTGGTCGTTCGGACTTGTGGGACGATTCGGTCGTGAACAGATAGGCTACGAATCGGATCTGCGCTTAAGCTAAATCCGGCTTCGGAGGCCTTCCTGAGCGAGATCAGAATCGGGCCCTTAGTGTAGATTTTTGGAGGTGTCTCCAAATACATTGATTGAAATGATAATAGCAACCTTGAATTGCTGTGTGAGGGTAGGTTTTTAGTATAGCTTGTATCAATGACTGTTCAAAGTCAATGATTATTATTTGGGGAAAGTAATTATTGGTTTCTTGTTTGATTTTAGTTAAAAGTTCAATATAGGTGAAGTTTTGCTTGTTTGGTAATAAAACATATAGAAAGGGGATATTTGTATTTTGATAAAGTGCATGTATTGTATATAACTGATAAAAATGGTTTGGGACATATTTTAAAAGTCCCGTCCATCATCCAAGTCTCACAGTTTTGTAGTTTTAGTAAATTAGTGGCAGTTCCAAATATTATTATTCTTTTGTCTGTTGATTTGTTATCATAAAGAAGAAATTGTTCTTCATTATGGGTAACTGTGAGTTCTGGTGGTATTTCGACTTCAGCAAAAGTTTTGGGGACAGGTGTGGTGGTAGCAGTAGCTTTTTTAGTTCTAGCTATTGCTCTTTTTAGTGACGATATTGAGGGCATTTGGCCAGTTGCATGTTGTGGGATTTTGGGGAGCATGTCTTTAAGTATTTTCTGATCTAGTGCTAGCTTCTTTTATATCATCTGAAGCATTTCTAACTTCAATTTCAGCAACGTTAGGGGGGTGGTGATGCTCCCTAACATATAGTACAGTTGTTTCCTTTGTTGCAGCCCTTCCATAACATTTGTTAGAATACTATTTACTACATTTCCAGTTCACTTTGTCTCCTGTTTGCTTTTCTTGGGTGTACACATACCCCATATAACATAATAACATTTTTCCTTTTTGTCAAGTTATGAATTGGGCCCCTTCTGTCATTGTGATTTTTCAAATGCTAAGAAAAATGTATATAAAAATTAATAAAAATATTTCTGTACTGTTTTATTGTCTGAAATGTATACATTGTCAATTTTATACTTACAACGTTGAATTTGAAGTTGTTTTCAATGCTGATGGGTTTTCTTTACTGTTTGCCTTTAGTTTTGTTGCTCAGATTCCTGTTGATAAAAAAAGTAATTTTAATAATTTTGTTTAACTGTGTTTTAAGTGGGGGGAGATGGGATTAAGTTGGACTTCTGTGTGGCATTTTTGGAAATTGTTTTAATTTATTTGAGTTTAATACTTACTTTATTTCTAGCAGTGTTCTGTAGGTGTTGGAGTGTCTTCAGAATTATCTGTAGAGGAGATATAAATTAAATAAATATACATTAATTATTTTGTTCCTATAAATAGTGTTTTAAGAAGATTTGCAGTAGCATTAGTTTATAAATGGTATTTTACTTACTTTGTGGAGCTGGAAACTGAGTTTTCTCAAATGTAGTGCAATGTTCAGACAGCAATCTGGCAGAGTTTCTCCTTGTATTTTCTTTTTTGTTTGTGTGTAAAATAATGTTTAATTTTCGTGTGTTTATATAGTGTTTAATTAATTGTTGTTTTAATTTCATTGGTTTATATCTAATTGTATGTGTATTTCATTGGTTGTTATTTATTGTTTTAATTGATTTGGTAGTTGTTTTCCATATATGGAAAACGCTAATTAAGCTTCAGTTATAGTTTTTTTATTTTAAAGTTGTTTAGTATATTATATGTGATTTATATCGTTTTAGATGTTAAATAATTTGTTTTTTTATTTAGGTATAATACTATAGATAGTAAATAATTGTGTCTATTTAATAATTTTTATGATAATATTTTTAAATGTATGGTTATAAACATTTGTAACATGTCGATATATTTTCTTTAATGATATTATTGGTGTCTATATTTTTGTTATCGATATTATTGACATTTTGTATGTTTTTCTAACATGTTCGATATTATTTTTAACGATATTTTTTGGTTCGATAATAGTGATATCGATGTAAATGTATGACGATATTTTCTTGTCGATATTTGTGTACTTTTTTAAATAAATATAGTATGAAGATTTTAGTGTAATCAATATTTTTGTCCCGATATTATGGTAGGTCGATATTGTGTCTGTCGATATTGTGTCTGTCGATATTGTTTCAGTGATCCGATAAATAGCATATTACATTCATCTGTGAGATATCTGTCTTTTGAATCCAAACCACACATGCACATTCACACAAACAAATATTCAAGAAACAACGACGTATGATTCACTCAGTCATACCCAAGCAACAGGGCCATTCTGGTTCATCTGCTGAAATGGCATACAGGGGATCTTGCAGTACTTGGAACCTCTCCACTCACCTCTCCACTGCCTCACCCAGGCAAGGTCCTGGAAAGGGGACATGGACATCATTTAGGGGTTGCCATGGGTCTCCTGTGATCTATGGCTTGCCCCTTACGACCCCTAGCATTGCCATTGCGACCCCTAGCTTCAGAGGTGGTGAAATCAGAGCCAGGAACGCAGGGGTGCTTGTCCTTATGGACATCGGTTGGGGTCCGGCTCTCCTTGTTTTCTGTCAATTTTTTTATACTGATAGTGAATAATGTTACATTAGTCACTATTAGGGTGATAACAATGCAGTACAAATAGCTGGAAAATTACTTTTCCTGATAGATGAGGTAAGTTAAAATAAATGCTTTTAAATGTATATTGTGTGCATGCTTGCGGGAGTGTATGTATTAGTGAATGTGTGTGTATACGTAAGCAGAGTGTGTGTATGTGTGAATATGTGTGTGTGAAAGCGAAGGTCAAAAGGCATGTGATGTCCCTTCCGCTACCCTTGGAATTTTGGTGAATTGACGTCAATGATGAACGTCTAGCTTTCTTCCTTCTTGGAAAGTATTACTTTTCATGACCCTGTGCAAACAGAATTTTGTCATACACATGGTACTGAGAAATATGGGTATCATCTCTTGACAACCACTCTTCATTTCTAGGTACCAATTGTGTCATTCTATTGTTCTTTTGGGTTTGTCAGCCACTTTCAAAAACGTAGGTTATACTGTGCTTGTATCCAGACTGCAGGGACTGGGAATCATGGCAATGGTCTTGGCACTGATTTTGTCACTTCTTCAGAAACACTTTTAAGCTTCCTCCTTTACAATCTACCGCTTGTCAAGTTTGCTGTGTGGACCATTAGGGCTTTTCTCTCAGCCCTCCTCTTTTTAACATTTATGTCGCACAGCTAACCTCCCTTAGTCTTTCTTACAATTTTGCCTATTATTACCGTTCTGAGGACACCTAGTTTATTAATCAACCAATCAATCGATCAATCGATCAATCATGATTTATAGAGCACGGCTAATCACCCGATAGGGCACCCAGTCGCTTGTAGGCCCCGGAGGCTTATTTGAACAGCCAGGTCTTGAGAGCCATTTGGAATTCTGGAGGAGATGGTCCGGAGGTGCGTGGGGAGCTGTTCCAGGTCTTTGCTGCAATGTGGGAGAATGAGCGTCTTCGACTTTGGCTTCAGTAGATGCGAGGAGTATGGGCAAGTGAAAGGCAGGCGGAGTGTAGTCCATGGTTGGTGGAAGTTCAGGCGGTGGTTAATGTAGGCAGGTCCTTGGTTGTGTAGAGCCTTGTGTGTGTGGGTCAGCAGCTTAAATTGGCATCTCTTCTGTAGAGGGAACAAGTGGCACTTCCTAAGGTGGGGTGTGATTTGGGTTCGTCGGGGAAGGCCGAGGATGACGCTGGCTGCGGAGTTCTGTTCTATTAATCGTTTACCAAGAATCAGATCCACCTTTGCATGACCCCCAATGGTACATGGATGACTAGTGATACTTTGAAGGTGAACCAGTGCTTTAATGGGGCAGGGAGCATAAGGCACTGACAATCTGCACTTTTGTTTTCTCTGCAGGAATGCTTCATTATCAGCAGGATAGTACAGCAGTTACCAGCACAAAGCAGGCATTCTCTGCATCTCTCTCTCTCCATTTCAGTTGCTGATGTCAACACCAACAAGATTTAAGTTCTTGTCTTGGGAGGCAGTGCATCAGTCTGGTCATCCACTTAATGGCCTAATGATCTTGGAGTTTCTTCTCAACCTACAGCTTACCTTGGAGTCTTGATAGACAACTCCTGGCATGAGAGAATTGGTTGATCTCCGCCTGTTGCCTTCCAATTATGCCTTTGTGAGTGTTAAGGCTTGAGGCCATTTTGTCCTCCTGACTGGAATGTGAACCACTCTTGATCTTGGCCTCCCTAATTCTCTAATTGCCCAGCTCACTTTTGGATTGAATTGCCGCACCTCCCTCTCTTTCTACCTTGCCACATTGCATTTGCTCTTAGATAAGTTGCTCTTCTCTTTAAATCCCTGTGCATCTGTTAACATGCCATTCAAGGCTCTAGTACTGATTTCCTGTTTAAATTTCTAGCCCTCTGTCCCAAAGCACACACTTATTCTTCCTTGTTTCACTTACTTGAGGGTCACAAGATCTGCAGAGCCTGAGATTTCTCCTCCAGGTTTCACAACTCTGAAAAGATTTTTCTCTCGCTCTCCATAGTAATTTAGCCCTGTTTATGAGCCTTCTCAAGACAGGGATAGTTTCCATGAATTCACCTTTTGTTCTTGCTCATAACTAGGACACCCTTTCTGTATTTCAAGAACTATTGAGAACATAAACAGACTAGACACAATGATACCCAACTACCTGTATTTGGCCGGAGTCAAAACCCAGAATAAGGTACAAAAATACTTTCCAGATGGTCGAAAGGGCTACATTGTCAAACTAATAGCAGGCATGTTCTACATGGGTGTCTGTCGTAGTCCAAGGAGGATTGGCTCAGTGTCATATTTTCAAGATATTCATTGATATCCAATCTATACACATTTAACTTTTGTCGTTGTCCTAATAATATGGCATGGATAGAACCCTTCTGCAAACACACTGGACACAGCATGAGGGTGGTGAATATTACAAATTATTGCTTATTACATACCTACCTTATATGATTACAGCTCCTTTCCAAGTATTTTAAGAATGTACCTGTGCAGTGCAAAGGATGGTGGATGCTTAGTCTATTTACAGATCTACCCCACCCTACAATGATACATGGCAGTCCAGTTGATGCATTTTTTAGTCCTCTGCTATGGATTGCCACATCTCGGAAGCAGAGTTGGGATCAGGTTAAAGTCTGATGATAGGAAACAAGACTCACATGTGGATGCTGGTCTCAATTACATCTTGATAACTGGACAGCAATCCTCAGTCAGATCACTCCGTCGGTGGGACTTGATCCCCAAGTAGCCAATTATAAGATTAAAGACTGGCTATCCCTCTCTCTTGATTGAACCATCCCCAAGAAGAGGCACTTGCAGACACATACAAATAAGTCAGCTCCCTGGTACTCCCGCACATTAGAGTGCTGAAAAAACAGTGCAAGCTGGCAGAAAGGGAATGGCGAAAAGACAATGGGGAATTCAAACAAATGGAATATCGGAAGACGGTTAGGATCTATCACTCAGAAATTAGATCTGCACAAGCCGCTTATTATGAGGCTAGAATACAAGAAGCTGCTAACTCCCCTAGGGAGATGTTTAAAATCACTAAAGCCCTGCTGGAAGCTTATCCCCTTGGACCACCTTTCAAACCCTCCAATGATAAATGTAATACTCTGGCCTCCTATTTTAACACTAAAATACCGGATCTCTACCTCTCCTTTCAAAGGGGGGGAAGAGATGTCCCAAGCCCATGTGCCTAAGTCGCATCAAGGAATGCAATCCAGCTAACTTGTTGGAATTCCCGCCCCTCTTCTGGGATACCTTTGCTGAACTTTTCAGAAAAATTAAGTCGGGATCTCCTTTTGACCCTGCACCTCCGACTATTCTTGCTCTTGGAGCTGACACTATCTTCCCCATCTAGCTTCAAATGGCCAACCTCTCCCTGAAGGAGGGTCTGGTGCCCCAACCATGGAAACACGCCTTGGTGAAAGCCATTTTGAAAAAGCCTCACCTTGACCCTACATGTCCTGGGAATTTTCGCCCCACCCTCTTGCTCCCTGGCATAAGTAAGGTGGTGGAAAAATACTTGAACGGGGTTCTCTCCGAATTCCTCAAGGTCAATTCTTTCCTTCACCACACACAAACTGGTTTCAGGCCTAAACACAGCACCAAAACCAACCTTCTAGCGGTGGTGGAAGAAGCAAAAAAGAGACTTGATCAAGGGGCCCCAGTAGCGATTATTCTTTTGGACCTCAGCGCAGCCTTCGACGCCGTGGACCATTCCAATCTTTTAGAGAAGATTAGCAAGGCCGGTGTTGCAGGGAATGCTCTGGATTGGATAGGATCCTTCTTGAAGGCTGGATCCTTCCAGGTTTTCGATAAGACTTGTTCCTCTACAATTTTACCAGTCACCTGTGGAGTGCTGCAAGGGTCTTCTCTTAGCCCAGTGTTGTTTAACATGTACTTGCAACCCCTGGTGGATATTGGAACTCCCTTTGGGCTCTCCATCGTCTCCTATGTGGACGATACTCAGGTGTTTTTTATTCTTTCCCCAGACATGGACCAGCCAGTGACCACCTTCGGGCCAAGTCTGGAACAGGTGGCCAGCTGGATGAACAAATCTTGCCTTAAGATGAATGGAGCCAAGACAGAGCTTATGATTCTTGGGAGTAATTCCCAGCCCCAAAGGGCCCTCGATTGGCCGGTCTGCCTTGGTCCTCCTCCCACTCCTAAAACAGCCATAAAAAGTCTGGGGGTATAGCTGGAAAAAATCCTGACCATGGAATACCAGGCTACCAGACTATCAGCCTCCTGTTTAAGAATCATGCGCATGTTGGGCAAGATTCCGCCTCTTCTCCCCTAGTACTCGAGGATGCTGGTAGTGCAGGCTCTGATCCTTTCTAGCCTAGCTTCCGGCAATTTGCTCTACCTAGGTGCTCCCAAGGCAGGGACTCTTAAACCCCAGGTCATGCAAAATGCGACCGCAAGACTGCTCTTGAGTATTCATAGGTATGATTCAACTAGACAGGGTTTGATTGACCTCCACTGGGTTGAATTTAAATCTCTGTGCATGGTGCTCAGAGCCTTTTATGCAAGTGGTCCTCCAATCTCTTGCCAACTGGCCACCCCTTATTCCCCTAATAGGCTTCTTAGATCCTCCAATTCATTTTTAGTAACCGTCCCCACTGTCAGAAGGGCTCGAAGTGGAGGACGGTCTTTTGGCTTTAACCAAGCTGTGGAATGCTCTCCGTCTGGCCATTAGCCCTATGAACAGTGAGCTGAGCTTCCGAAAATCCCATAAGACATGGCTCTTTAGGAACTGATCCTTAGGTAACTCTTCTGGCCTCGGTGCAGTGGTACTTCCATCCGCCAGCGCTGGGATGCCTTCGGGTTGGCATGTGCTTTATAAATCCCATAGCTTAGCATAAATCCCATAACATAGCATAGCAAAGACTTTGTGGTGAGAAATTAGTTTAGAATGCTATGTTTCACATTGGTGGGCGAAGGCTATGGAAACAAGGCATTTAGGGGCCCCCTTACTTACCTTGCAGGGGCCCTCCCTTAGGTTTTGTTATGCCACTTTTTCATGGCCGGCAGTTCTACCAAAATAGGTCAAACATTCTAGTGAATTTGCGTAATTTTATAGTTTATCATAATATTTTAGATTTTTATCACAATTATTTCTAAATCACAGGGACAATATATGCAGGACAACATTTTACATATAAAAACAAAAGTGATTCTTAAGCAAGGACATTTTTAACGGAAAGCAAATTAACACCTTTTGTTACATTAAAAAGGTCAGTAGTTCCTAAAATGCATCAGTACCATTGATTGAATACATTAACCTAAATTATATGACAATACAAAGAAATTTTACTGAAAATATTGCTAAATTATTGAAAATATATTATGCAATTGTCCAGTGTGACAAATCAAGTGCAATTTGTAAATGATAAGCACACACACAACAACTAAAAATAGTTGGTTTGAAAGTCTTGACAGTGAAGAATAATTGAGTTTTTGACTATCAACAAAAATGCTATGTTTAAGTCAACTTTACCTGCTTTAGGTCGACGTTTCGGTACTTTATATCATTAAAGTAGACCATCATCAGGATTAGTGTTATGGTGAGCCCCACAGACCTTTTGAATCACTTCGTACAATATGCAACTAGCAATTGAATGGCATGGCAACACTTGTACAACAAGAATTGCCACAGCATTTACAGTCATTTGAAATCAAAATACATTTAAAGGCATGCAGAAAAATAGAGGAATAATCTGCACATTTGTCAGTCAAAGTGCTATAGAAAACGATTTAAGCAGAGCTTTTAGAACTAGGCAGTGGTTAATTTGTAAAAAAAAGTAAGTGCTGAGGTTCTCTTCAGGAGGCAGCTTGCACAAGCCCATTTCTCCTGTTAGCATTGCCTAAAACAGAACCAACTACTTACCATGAAAAGGGGGATAGGACGTGGGGTAATGGCCAGAGCTGCCGATTTTGGAGCTGGGAAACCAGGTACGAGCCTCGGCATCGGCTCAACATCCTGTGATTCTGGGCAAATCACCTAATCTCCCTGTGACAGAATGTGTCCTTAACTGGTGCTCATGAAAAGCACTGGTTTTGATGATGATTAAGTGCTGGTGCTGAGCACCGGAAACCTCCAGCTCAAATTAAGCACTGGAACTAAGTGACCCAAATCCATATCTCTACCTAGGTAACACTGTTAAAGTATACACTTATATGAAGTACAGATATGTCAAAGTCAGAGTCTAAACGGTCAGACGCCTGGTACAGCGACTCTTTGGCTATGAGTCCCTTTTACAAGGAAACAATAGAGTATAAGACTATTCGTACCTTTGTCATTCATTTGAGACAGAGCAATGCAACTGGAGCACTTACACACAATGCTGTGTCTCAATCACATAAGCAAATTAGGTTAATGCTGTCTGATCAAAGTAAATTCCAAAGAGGTAAACCCAAACAAATTAAGGGCTTTACTACTAAGGGGCCGATTCCGATTCAGGCCGGAAAACATACCGACCGACTCGGTACGGGAATTTAGTCCGACCGACACGTACCGGCGCTGCCCGAACCGCCTAGTACGATGCAATGCATGTGAATCACGACCGACTCGGACGGAACACAAGCCGAGCGACCGAAGCGCACGGAAACCAGCCATCCGGCCGGAAAACCACGCGAATCGAACCGACCGACACGCTCCAGGAATGAACCCGACAGAAACGTACCCGCGAACTCCGACCCGCGCAGTACGATGCAATGCGTGGAAAACCAGACCAAGTCGCACGGAGCTCAAGCCGTACGACCGACACGCATACAAAACCGAGCCGAAGCAAACCAATACTCCGCGACCGACGCGTACGCCACACATAAAACACAGCAGAAACACAGCTTGAAAGACTCGGAGAAGCTCGCACGAGCCAACTGCAGCGTCCGACTCCGTCAGAAGAACGTCTCCTACATGCCCAGAAACTACAAAGGGAAAAATACAAAAAAAAGGGCCAAACAAGCAATGACAAAGTCAATAAGTACTGGGGGGGGGGGGAATGGAACAAAGACACACCCACAACTCCACCCATATAAAGGCCACAAATCCCTACCATGATCCCTTGCAAATTCAACTGACCTGCCAGCACAGAACACCATCAGACAGCAACCACAGACACACTCACAACTCATCCATCACACAAGCCACACACCATTAGCACTTCCCTAATAGCACCCTCACATACACCCAGCAAAACTGACACTCACCCACCCTCACTTGCACACTCACACACACATCAATCCCCACCACCACCCATCACCATGCCCCCAAAGAAGAATCCAAAGTTCCTAGACAGTGAATTGGAAGTGCTGGTAGATGAAATCCTAAGAGTAGAGCCACAGTTGTTTGGTACATTGGTCCAACAGACCCCCATGTCGCAGAAAACCAAGATGTGGGAGAGGATCGTCGACAGGGTGAACGCACAATCACCATGTTTGCGCACAAAGGAAGACATCCAGAACAGGTGGTATGACGTGCGCAGGAGGGTCAAGGCCCTACTCAAGAAGGATTACACCTTGAGCCATCGCACCGGCAGTGGCCCTCCTGCCAAACCAGTATACCTCAGGCCCTGGGAGGAGAAGGTGCGGGCCATCCTACCACCAGAGAGCGTACATGGACTAACAAACATCCCAGAGCCTGGTGAGTACACAACCAATATACCCAATATCGTGTGACAATACACACACATCACTGTCAAGGGGACAGTGAAACCATGCACTGTTAGCAAAGCCACAGTAACCAAAACAGAATCATCCCAAGATGTGTATGTTAGTTAGACAAACACAATACCTGCCATCCCATAGTGATATGTAACTGTGTCATGACATGTACAAACCCAACAACAAATAGAGCAAGGCAGCGGCACAAATCTAACCAACAAACACTGTCAGACATTTTGCCACCACTAGAACACCACCTCACAGGGAAGCTCACTGAAAGGAAGGAATTCTGTGTATGCTGGTGAAGTCAGTGTAGCCAGTAGCATGATGGGAGTTGTAGTCACAGATATTGCTCACCCTCACAATTGGCCCATCAACACCACTCTGAACCATGCTCACATCACAGGGAGTGGAAAAGAACTGACAAGATGGCTGACATTGGCTACTGCTGTGGGGAGCACAAGGCCCTGCTGGGACCTGTGCACCAACCAACAGCAGGACACCACTGTCTGACATCCTGAAAGCAAACTTGCACTCCCTGCAATAGAAGCACGTTCCATGGTGGGATATCTGGCTGGGTGGGAAGGAGGACTGACAGCACTGACCATAGTTAACAGCAGCTGTTCCCCCACACACCCTTAACACAAACTCCACACAACTCACCTGGGAGAATGCATTGCCTCACACTCTAATTAAATATCCCACAAAGAAACACCACCCTGGGTTATGCTGTGTGAAGCACAGGGACACTTCTGGGACTTGTAGCCAGACTAACGCCAGGACAACACTGTCAGCCATCCTGTCAGCACAAGCACACTACCCCACAGGGAAGCAGAGTCAAAAGGAAGGAGGTATGGGCATGCTGGGAAGGGGGCTGTAGGCAATAGCATGATGGGAGTGGTAGTCACAGCTCAACATCCCCCACCCGCATGGCCCAGCAAGCTCACACTGAAGCATGCACACCTCACAGGGAGTGAAAAGCCACTTCAAAGATGTCTGACAATGGTGCTCTGTTGTGGGGAGCACAAGGCCCTGATGGGAACTGGGCACCAACAAACAACAGGACACCACTGTCAGCCATCTTGCCATTGCTGTCACACTCACACACAGTGAAGTCCACTCAAAAGGAAGGAAGTATGGGCATGCTGGGAAGGGGGTGTAGGCAATAGCATGATGGGAGTGGTAGTCACAGCTCAACATCCCCCACCCACATGGCCCAGCAAGCTCACACTGAAGCATGCACACCTCACAGGGAGTGAAAAGCCACTTCAAAGATGTCTGACACTGGTGCTCTGTTGTGGGGAGCACAAGGCCCTGCTGGGAACTGGGCACCAACAAACAACAGGACACCACTGTCAGCCATCTTGCCATTGCTGTCACACTCACACACAGTGAAGTCCACTCAAAAGGAAGGAAGTATGGGCATGCTGGGAAGGGGGTGTAGGCAATAGCATGATGGGAGTGGTAGTCACAGCTCAACATCCCCCACCCACATGGCCCAGCAAGCTCACACTGAAGCATGCACACCTCACAGGGAGTGAAAAGCCACTTCAAAGATGTCTGACACTGGTGCTCTGTTGTGGGGAGCACAAGGCCCTGCTGGGAACTGGGCACCAACAAACAACAGGACACCACTGTCAGCCATCTTGCCATTGCTGTCACACTCACACACAGTGAAGTCCACTCAAAAGGAAGGAAGTATGGGCATGCTGGGAAGGGGGTGTAGGCAATAGCATGATGGGAGTGGTAGTCACAGCTCAACATCCCCCACCCGCATGGCCCAGCAAGCTCACATTGAAGCATGCACACCTCACAGGGAGTGAAAAGCCACTTCAAAGATGTCTGACACTGGTGCTCTGTTGTGGGGAGCACAAGGCCCTGCTGGGAACTGGGCACCAACCAACAGCAGGACACCACTGACTGACATCCTGAGAGTCAACCTGCACCCACTGCAAGGGTGGCATGCTTCATGGTGGGATGACTGGGCTGGAGGGAGAAGGAGGTCCGGATGTCAACCAAATACCACCAATGCTGGCCATGCACACACCTCAACATCCACATTGAAATGCTTCATGTTGGCAGGACAATGTGCTACACCAATACCAACCTCTGACTGTGACAACTTAGGACAATGCAATGTACAGGCCCGCATCCAGAGGTACAGTCACAACTGTCAGGTGTTTGAACCATTGATGCCTGTAGAAACATAACATACAATGTGTGTCTCTTCCAAAAACAGGTGATGATGGGGACACAGCAGCAGACGATGAGGAGTCCCTGTCCCAGGCTCCGGGGGACCCTGAGCTCTCTGGTGTGGAACAGCCTCTGCCCTCCTCTGATGGCGAAGACCTACCTGGCCCCTCCGGTGTGAGTCATCATGCAGCACCAGCAGGACCACCATCTGCACCACCTGCACCCACTCCTCCAACAACTGCCAACACACAGACCACCCCCGCCGACACGGACAGACCAAGGACCACCAATGACAACAGCACAGGGACCCCGGCCCACCGTGAAGCAACGGACAACAACCCCAGTACCAACCCCCAAGGGGGCCTAGGGTCACCTGTGCGTGCCACCGCAGGTCCCGCACGTGTGGCCAGGGGTGGTGGGAGGGGTGGTAGGCAGAGGTCGCTGTTTGTAGAGGGGTCTGGACTGTATGATGACCCACAACTGGCACGCATTGCTGATGCGTACCAGAATAGCACCGGAGAGGTCAGCCAGGTAGTGGGGATCCTCAAGGACATTCAACAGCAGCAGGCTGCCCATCATGCCCGCTTGGACTCACACATGTCCCGTGTGGAGACACACATGTCCTGTGTGGAGACACACATGTCTGGCATGGAGTCCAAGTGGGACACATTGGAAGAACTGACAGCGGTGCAGAGGGACATATTGACATGCCTCCGCCAGATTAGCACCAACATGGCCACACCTCCCTGTGTGCCCACAACATCCGGTGCCGCAACAACTGCAACTGCCACAGGGAGGGAGGATGACTCTGGTGGAGAGTCCTCTGCACCGCAGCGGCCTGCACGTGAGGGTCCCCCAGAAAGAAGAGGGGCCGTCCGAGGAAGGACAACTGAGAGGCCGATGGCCATGTACATCCCCCAGGAACCCAACACCTGTTCTGGAAATTCTCCTTTGTGTGCAAACTGTTCACCCTGTCAAATGCAACACAACTCTCCCACATGACATGGGGAGTTTAAGTTGGACTAATGCATCAGATGACTGTGGACTCTACTCAGGACATTTCTGCTACCAACACTTCCAACTCATCTGGGAACTTCGGATTCCAATCCCAATGTACAGCAACCACCATCCTGTGCACTATCCTCACACATGTATGTAAATAAACTCACTAATACACCATACTTGCCTCTGTTGTGATTCCAACGTGGTTTTTGTCATGGAGATGATGATCTGCTAAATGACACTGTGCATGCTAACTGCTACAGCAAGTTCAACACCGTCATGTGAGTCATGGAGACGTGACACATATGAGGGAGACACACCACTAGGGCAACACAACACATACACACCAGGGCCATCTGACTCATCGCCTACACTGATGTTGCCAGGAAATACAGTGGAATGCACAGACACCACACCTATGCACAGTCTGTGTTAACTAGCCCACAGGTGCAGTAAGCAAATGTCAGTCAGATGTGTGACCACAGACAACGCACATCCCAAAGTGAAGCACAGGTTTATTACACATTTGCAACATGTTGTTTCCACTACAGATGCAAGGTAATCCCACGTGGCAGTGGCCACACAGTCAACAATTGTAGAAGAAATAAAGTCCAGGGGTGTGGGGCACATCACCTGTAGGGAAACGACTGCTTCCACCCTGGAAGTTGAACCATGGTGTCGGGGGATCCGAGTGGACCAAACAACTCTGAAAGCACCCTGTGAAGGACAGACATGACACACAGTCAAAAGCACTGAAGAACAGGACAGAACTGCAATACTCATGCCCAATACATGTCACAAGATACCTACACAAAACCAAGTTAGCATGTCAACACTGTTGGGGAGTACAGACTACCTGTAAGGACACATTGCTGCACGCATCCAGTCAAGTAGCACATGGCCACACTCAAACAGCAACAGAGCACCACCAACACATATCATGCTAACTCAAATCATTGACATGACACCTCTGGATACTCACAATCAGCTGAAGAAGTTGTTGATGAGCTGTGTGCGGACATCACCATCATCATCATCATCATCACTGGCCCAGGCCAGGATCCTCCACAGGTGGCGGATGTTGGCCATCGTCATCCAGGATGAGAGGCAACTCCTTCCGCACTGCCAGGTTGTGTAGCATGCAGCAGACGATGAAAATCTTGCACACCTTTGCAGGGGCATATGGGAGGGCCCCTCCTGTCTTGTCCAGGCAGCGAAAGCGGCTCTTCAGGAGACCAAATGTCCGCTCGATCACTCTCCTGGTCCGACCATGTGCCTCATTGTAGCGCATCTGGGCTGGTGTCACAGGGTTCCTGAGGGGTGTCAGCAACCACGGCATGTTGGGGTATCCGGAGTCACCTACATACAGACAATTGCACATTAGCTGAGTTGGGTAAAGAGGGTGGAATACAACATTGCAGAACACACACAATGGTAAAAAGTCAGTACACACCGACAAGCCAGGCACGCTGGTTCGGCATCTGTGACATCATCCTCGGGATGCGACTACTCATCACGTAGGCATCGTGTGCAGAACTGGGGAAACGTGCACACACATGTGAGATGGTCATATCTGCAAGACATACCACCAGAGCATTGATCGAATGGTAATGTTTACGGTTCCTGTATGCCTGCTCATGTGCCTGTGGTGGTACCAAAGCCACATGTGTCCCATCAATGGAGCCAATGACATGTGGCATCCTCCCCAGGGCATAGAAGTCACTCTTGACGTCAGTGAGTTGTTGACGTTTAGGGAAATAGATGTACTGGTTCAGGTATCTCAACATTGCCTCCAAAATATCGCGTAGCACACGGCTGAACATGGTCTGTGACATCCCACCAGCAGACGCCACAGTGTGTTGAAAGGTACCGGTGGCAAAGAAGTGTAGGGCTGCCATCACCTTCACCTTGGGGGTCAGCGCTGTAGGGTATGTCCGGCCAGGTTGCAAATGTGGGGCCAAACGCACCGTCAATTCCTCAATCAGCGGCCTGTTGAAGCGGTACCGTCGGATGCAGTCACGTTCGACCATCGTTGCAAGGTCAGGGAATGGTCTATGGACAGCTGGTGCCCTGCAGTGCATAGGTGAACAAAGAAAGATTGTCAGTCACCCCACATATGTGGCATTGGCCATACTCAATATCACATGATACATCATTACAAGACACAAGTACTTGATGTGTGTGCCGTTCTGTATGGACATATATGGCACCTACATGGCCAACATCAAACATCACAGTTCAACATGTGTCGACAACAAGTTCCAGGTCGTGCTATGGGAAATCATTAGGCTGTGTCACAGTACCCATGTACTGCTGTCACGTTCCAAACACACACCACAGTGACAAGTGAGGACAGATGTGCCACAGGCATCACAGCTCATTGACAGGTAGATTCCCAGGGACCCTGTATTGCCACATGGACATTGGCATGACATGGCGTATCATGTACACGTCAGCAAAACAACCATGACTCCCACAGGTAGTGGCCCCTGTCGCCTCTGCAGGACAGACATGGACGTCTGTGACACACAAACGCACAACATCAAAGTAGATGCACAAACAACGTGGATGTGGAGACTGTCTCCCATTGTGCACATTGAATCCGAGACATCTGAAACACAACATGCACACAGACTGTGGAGGGCCATCACTATTGTGGCAATGGGTCACCCTGTGACGTACATACCTTCCCACATGGGACTCAGGGTGTATGTGACATGACATACACATACACAACCTGGAAATGTGACCATGCCACATGCCCTGAACTGAACAGTTGCACATCACAGTGGTCATGTGCACAACACACAAAGGATTCTGTCCCCATGAACACGTGCACAGCCTGGGAGTGGCTGCCCCCAAGTGCCACCAAAAAAACCACATGTTGACCCCCATACACACACAGGTAATGCAGCCTTACATGCCTTAGGATACAGTGTGGACAGGCTGTGGTGTTGTAGGTGTGCCCCTGAGTCCCTGGCAAGTAATTGTGGCTGGCATACGTTCACCACTGACAACCATGGTGACATATGCCAGTGACTTCTACAGGGACGCGTCGTACAGCAATGGTCCGATCGGTGCGCATGCATTGGCCATTGCATATGATGTGACCGGATACGCGTTGTACAGCAATGGACCGATCGGTGTGCACGCATTGGCCATTGCATATGATGTGACCGGGTACGCATTGTAGAGCAATGGACCGATCGGTGCGCACGCATTGGCCATTGCATATGATGTGACCGGGTACGCGTTGTACAGCAATGGACCGATCGGTGCGCACGCATTGGCCATTGCATATGATGTGACCGGGTACGCGTTGTACAGCAATGGACCGATCGGTGCGCACGCATTGGCCATTGCATATGATGTGACCGGGTACGCGTTGTAGAGCAATGGACCGATCGGTGCGCACGCATTGGCCATTGCATATGATGTGACCGGGTACGCGTTGTACAGCAATGGACCGATCGGTGCGCACGCATTGGCCATTGCATATGATGTGACCGGGTACGCGTTGTACAGCAATGGACCGATCGGTGCGCACGCATTGGCCATTGCATATGATGTGACCGGGTACGCGTTGTACAGCAATGGACCGATCGGTGCGCACGCATTGGCCATTGCATATGATGTGACCGGTACGCGTTGTACAGCAATGGACCGATCGGTGCGCACGCATTGGCCATTGCATATCATGTGACCGGGTACGCGTTGTACAGCAATGGACCGATCGGTGTGCACGCATTGGCGCTGGACCGATCGGTGCGCACGCATTGGCCATTGCATATGATGTGACCGGGTACGCGTTGTACAGCAATGGACCGATCGGTGCGCACGCATTGGCCATTGCATATGATGTGACCGGGTGCGCGTTGTACAGCAATGGACCGATCGGTCTGCACGCATTGGCCATTGCATATGATGTGACCGGGTACGCGTTGTACAGCAATGGACCGATCGGTGCGCACGCATTGGCCATTGCATATGATGTGACCGGGTATGCGTTGTTTTTCGAAATACGCGTTGTACAGCAATGGACCGATCGGTGCGCACGCATTGGCTATGGCCTGGCATGGCAACGGACGCGTTTTCGATCCTTTAACGAGTCTGATGCTGTGAATTCAGTTGGCCACCCACAACAATGTTGCAAATTCATGGGTGTCATGAAGTTGAACTTTTGAAGGATGCTGTGGGTGTGTGTAAGTGGTGCAATTCCATGGATTGGCCAGATTCAGAAGATGCAAACGACTTGGACCTATCACTTTGGACACATGGGACAGTATCTGCCTCTGCAGCACACATATAATGCTGGCTGTTCCCCTGAGAGCTCACTTGCCTGCACTACATGCTCCAGGACAACTTCTGCCACCACCACTGCTGCTGTATATGCATCCTCTGGCTCCTGCAATGGCACGTACTGTGGAGAGAGCCCCAGCCTTCAGCACTGAGGAGAACCAGGCCCTGCTGGACAGCCTCCTTCCACAGTACAGCAAGCTGTATGGGAAACCAGGGGAGCAGGTGAGTGTGCTGTCCACTGCCTTACTAAATGTGCATGTTGTCTGACTAGCAAGACTTACAGTGTGCACGCCACTGGCTAGCATGCTCACTGAGTAGTTGTCACCCTCCATAGTGTGTAGTTACATGCACTGAACAGGTATAGTGCAGTAACAGTGCATTCCAACAAGGTTTTACTTCCCAGGCAATGATACCATGTAGTAACTGCTGGCAAACTGTTCATAGCCATCGTTGCACTGCCTGTGTACATCATGTGCCCCTGTGATTGAGACATGTATATCCAAATGTGTGATGCACGGATATGTTGCATGTGTAGTAATGGCCTTTTCACTTTGTCATCCTCACAGGTTGATGCCCACCAGAAGCAGGAAATCTGGCTGACCATCGCCCGGGCAGTAAGATCTGTGGGGGTCTACAAGCGCCGGATCCGCAACTGCCAGAAGAGGTGGCAGGACCTTCGGGGCTGGACCCGGAGGATCGCAAGGGTCCAGCTGAAGCTGTCGCCTCCTCGCAGGAGGGGCGGACACCGGACCCTGACCCCCACATGCTCAGGATCCTGGCGGTGGTCTTCCCTGACCTGGATGGGCAGCTGAAGGCCAGACAGCAGCAAGGAGGGGTGAGTCCATGACTGCACTGTGAACTTTGTCTGACATGCTATGTGCCCTCCTCTGGCCTGGTTAAACTTCCACAGTACATCAGTCTTGTGGTCCAGGACCCATGTCCCTCAATTGTGACATGCCCACTCCTCATCTGATACCCAGGTGTGGCCCTTACAGTCAGGAAATTGTGTCACTTGGGTACTGTGTCCTTACATTTTGCTTAGCTCAAGGCGGGGGACAGCATTTGTTCCCGTAACTTTGTGGTGGGCTTCATGGGTGGGTCCATTGCTTACACAATGCCTGAGTTCTGACATGTAATCTGCGTGTAACTTTGATATGTGGTCCAATTGCTGATCTGACTCACCACATGTGCCTGGGGTATTTGGCACACACCCATGCTGCGGGTGGGAACAATGTTTGGGCCTCAGGAGTATGTATATCAAGTGTGTCACACATACTTAGCCACCTGCCTACTGTCCAGGGCTCATCCCTCTTTCACGTGGAGCAGGACAGTCATGCCTACTCCAGGCCATACAATACACTCTGTACTCCCACTGCCGTGTATCAGCTGACACGTTGTGCTCAGTGAAATATTCCCTCAGGTGTCTGCCTCTGTGTCATTGTGCTGTGGCTCCGTTGTCAGGACTACTGGGGTGTTTATCGGTTAGGGCTCAGCATGCCACCTGAGATGTGACCATAGGAGACGATACTTGTGTGACATATAGGTGTTTGATCACTTGACTGTGCAGACTGGGGTATGCGACTGAAGTTCAGGCAGCTGTTTCCCATTCACAGCAGATTGTGAGGTGCTCAGGTTCAGAGGGTTGTGTTTCATGTCTCCCATATGTCCAATTGGTATGACGTGGACAAATAAGAGTTCAGATGATGTGGTTTGTGGGGGATGGACATGTGCACTTGTCAGCTACAGAACTTGCATTCCCCATGACCTAGGATTGTGACACAGTGCAGACTGTTGTTGGCTGGCTGCCCTGCCCATGTGACTGGAGACAGTGATGTATGACTTTGCAGGCATGCCTGTGCCATGGCATTAAACTCCCTAAGAGTGATCCTGCAGGTGAGTGACATGTGCTACATGCACCCCATTGTGGCATTGACTATCAGGACATGGGTGCATCATGGTGTCTGGTGCTGGTATGCATCACATGCATTTCAAAATAGACTCTGGCCATCCCTTTATCCGGACACCTGTACTGACTCAGTGGCAAGAGATGTGATGTGTGCATGTTCACATACTTCACCGTGTTCTCTGCACTGTCCAACTACTGTGTAGGTGGTGCATGTGTCCACACTGGGGTATTGCCATCCGACAGGCACCAGACAGATGGGTGCAAGGCCAGGAGGGATGTGAGTGCCATGGTTGACCATCAGACTGACAATTGGCTTCTCCTACTCTGTTTGAGCACTTTTGGCAATGTTCAACTAAGGATGCCAGGGCTTGCTCTGTAATGTGCTGTACTTACTGTGGTGTGTGCGGTCAGTGCAGGTGACTGATGTTTGTCTGTTTCCCTAATTGTTTGCAGATACATCCACGGCCACAGGAGGGGACAGCTCCACGGACCAGGAGGAGCCGCAGAGCCAGACTGGGTCAGCAGCCGATGAGTGGTCGGAGGGACCCAGTGGCACGGAGGGCGAGGGGAGCCACACCGAGGAGTCCTCAGCACCATCCACCTCAGCTGAGGACCACAGCAGCTCGGAGGATGACTCCCTTGTGGAGGCGGGTGTCAGCAGCCACCACACCCCAGCTAGTATTGCTGTCCCCGCCACCACCACCACCACCCCCCTCCCATCGGCTCCCATTCCAGAGGTCCGTGGAGTCTCCCGTGTTCGGGAGCGTGTCTCCTTCGTGCCAGGCACCGCACCCCCAGCCCCTGTGTCCCCTGCTGCCCGGAGTGAGGAGTCTGTGTACCTACTTCGCCAGCTCCATGTAGGGCAGACAGCAATGCTGAGTGTCCTCCATGCCCACACCACTCTGTTGACACAGCTGGTGTCGTTTATGGAGGGCATCTCATCGGGCATGTCTGCCCTACAGAGGAGCAATAGGTCCATGGACTCCTCCCTGACGGCAGCAGTGTCCCTCCTCCAACAGTCCCTCACCCCTCCTACCTCTGCCCCATCCACACTTCCTGGCACCCTACCTGTCCCAAGCACATGCACACCTGCACAATCACCCAAACACACAGACACGAGCAGCACAGGAACACCCAAAACAAAAACAAAACGTGCACGCAAGCATCCTCAGGGGACTGATACCACACCCACAGGGGATGGGGAACAGACACACACACAGGCATCCACAGTCACTCCGCAGTCCTCCGATTCCTCTCCCTCCAAGGCCCCTTCCCTTGCCTCACCTGCAACCCCACCTACAAAGCAGCTCTTCCTCTGTGACCTCGGCCTCTTCCCCTCCAATCCAGCTGATCCAGCATACAGGGGGAAGAGGAAGTCCACCCACACAGAGGGGAGTGCCCCTCACCCCCGGACACCCTCCCCCAGGCACAGACAGACTGAGGCCCCCATCCGCAAGTCCCCCCGGACCCGGAAGAGCAAGACCCCGCCGCCGCCCTGCAGCTCAACCACCAAGTCTCCTTCCTCCATCCCTCAGGCCCCCACTCCACAGGTTCCCCACCACACCCTGCCCCAGGTTCCCCCACCCACAGATACACCATCCCCAAAATGATCCGGCCTTCTCCCCCTACCACTTGTTCTTCGAGCACCACACCCCCCGCTGCGCATGTTTGTGCCACTGGTGTGGAGACCGTGTCCTCCCCCTCTGTCCTGCCCACCTTACCTGAACCCCATTCTACTCCCTTGGAGATAGGCACTGCAGTGGAGTCCACTACCACCCCGTCTGACCTGGGCACTGCAGTGGGGAACCTGCCCACTCCATCTGCCCAGCCCACTGCAGTCGTGCCGGCACCCGCACCATCTGACTCATGCCCCCCAGTTGTGCCGGCACACACCATGTCAGACACCTCCACTGCAGTTGTCAGTGACTCTCCAGCACCCACCACCCCTTCCCTGCCTCCTTCTGGTGAGCCCTGATCCTGTCCCTGCGGTGCCTGGCCTGCCCCCGTATGCCCCTCCGAGGGGAATGTCCCTGGTGTGTAGCAGTGCAGGCATGCAAAGGGTGACATCTGCCACTGTCACCCTGTTTGGACTTTGATAATGGACTGGCCATTGGCCTTTGTGTTTTTTCTTGACTTTCACTTTTCAACACACATATGCTGAATAAAGCTACTTTCTGTTCTCTAGTGGTTTTGCTTCTGATGTACATGATGTTGATGATGCTAACCATGCCCTTGCTGCAGTGATGGTGATTTTTGATATCAGGAAAATGAAGTGTTACTGTGCAGGACCCCATGTGGTCCAGGGGGAATGTGTCCTATACTGGTGTGTATCCATGTCATCCTTTGCAGCAATATGAGGGTGTCATGTTTTCAATATTTGGCAATGGGATTTCCTACTTTTATTTGCATTATCACATCTGTGGCTTACACCCCTGCACATCTGTTGTGCTTGCCATTGTTCAATTTGTCTATTTCCCTGACCGTGTGACCATCTCCACTGGACATGCAAGTTTGGGCCTCAATGGGGAAGGACTCATCTGTGTTATCAGTGCAACGTGCTATACATGTGTGTTGGATCTGTGCAGATGATTTCGGTGACACTCCCATGACCAGGCTGATATGACGAGAGCCTTCATTTTGTGCTAATTGTTGACTGAGTGACCAAGTGTTCTGCTGACATGTTAGAGCCCTACGAGACAACGTATGGCACAGCTTTCCTTACACAGGAGTGGAGTCCCCTCATGGCAGTGTGTAATTCCGTGACATTGCCTGAGCCCAAGGTGTGTGTTGTGTGAGCATGTCTGTGTGTGTTCACTTCCATTTTGCTAGGCAGGCTGGGATCCCTAGTGATGTTCCTGTTTGTGATGCTTGCTGAGTTGAGCTATGTTCCCCCAAAGTCTTCTCCCTGGGTTCTCTGGGATGTGGGTGCATGGCACATTACTGGTCATCAGGGTGTCACCCATAGGTGTGTTTGCTGTCAGGGCTGAGTTTGTGGGCAAACGCAGATGAGACAGTCAGGATTCCCCTTGGCACTTGTTGGTTACACCAGTCATGTAATTTACAGTTTGTGTTAGCTTTCAGTGATTGTGACACGTTGTGTGTGTGACTGCTGCCACTCCTCAGGGTCAGAGCTGCAATGTTGGAAGTTGTCTATGTGTGTTCTTTGTGGGTGACTTCTCATAAACAAGGGGACCCCTGAACATGATACAAGGTAGGGATGCAGGGGAAAGAATTCAAACTGAATATACAAACAAAAGTCCCTACCTAGGTACTATAAGAAAAGCTGTACATCAACTATTAATAGACCACTCTGGCTAGACCCAAATGACCAAATTCTTCACCACTGACAAGTTGAATTAAACATAATTTTATTTTATTTATTCATTTTGAACACATTGATTCATTTTAAACACATTAATCTGTCACAAATAAATATCATATCATGAAAAAATCATAAAGAAAACATAAAGAAAACAGACCCCATTTCTCATCCACGACTCCCAACATGCATACAAAATCATACACAATCGTCCTCACTCATACCACATATAAAGGCATACCAAATATATCTGAAAAAATGCTAAAAATTCAAGTTACCATAGGGCATTAATATAAAACAGATTAGCCCAAGAGCCAGTCTTAATCAAGGATCTCACAGAATTCAAAAATTAATTTATGGTTTGATATCAAAAGATACAAAAAATGCAGCATAGAACAATAGTATATAAATATATTAATCAGTGATCCAACATAGTAGGGACATAATAATCCTAGAAAGGAACTATTCAAGCGCCGACGCGCGTTTCGGTGAGACAACCCCTTTCTCTGGGTATCACCTTCTTCAGGGCGCATATGTAACTTTAAGAGAAAGTTAGCGATGGGGCCTGTCAAAAACGTGCTGTGTAACTGAAAAAACTCTATAACGACTCGGAGAAAACAAGATAAAGTGCTTTCTGGCGGAGCTCGAGTTTCAGTAAAGATGAAATAATAATCTGCCAATTCAGGAATCTCCAAACAAATGCTTCGTGTGGGTCTCTAGAACGGAAGATTCCAGTAAAGGGATAAATACAACGGGTAACTCGATCTTCTTAGTAAATCTTTGTGGGTGACCTTGGCTTCTTCATTGGTGTGTGACTGTGGCCGGGATCCCATTGGTTGGTGTGGATTTGACGTCATGCCCATGTACGGCGTACTGTGCAATCAATCAATCAATCACAGAATTTGTAGAGCGCACTACCTACCCGCGAGGGTCTCAAGGCACTGGGGAGAGAAAAGGGGGAGGTGGGGTGCTGCTACTGGTCGAACAGCCAGGTCTTGAGTAGCCTCCTGAAGGTCAGCAGGTCTTGGGTCTGTCGTAGGCTTAGTGGAAGGGTGTTCCAGGTCTTGGCGGCGAGGTGTGAGAAGGATCTGCCGCCGGTGGTTGTTCTTCGAATGCGAGGGACGGTGGCGAGGGAGAGGTCGGCGGAGCGGAGCTGGCGGTTGGGGACGTAGAAGAAGAGTCGTCTGTTGAGGTAGGCTGGGCCAGTCTTGTGGAGTGCCTTGTGTGCGTGGATGAGGAGTTTGAAGGAGATCCTCCTGTCGACGGGGAGCCAGTGCAGGTTCCTCAGGTGGGGGGTGATGTGGCTGTGGCGTGGTATGTCGAGGATCAAGCGTGCGCAGGCGTTTTGTATGCGTTGCAGTCGCTTGATGAGCTTGTCTGGGGCTCCCGCGTAGAGGGCGTTCCCATAGTCAAGTCTGCTACTGACGAGGGCCTGGGTGACTGTCCTTCTTGTGTCTGTCGGGATCCACCTGTAGATCTTGCGAAGCATGCGGAGGGTGTTGAAGCAGGAGGAGGAGACTGCGTTGACTTGCTTGGCCATGGAGAGCGTTGAGTCGAGGATGACTCCCAGGTTGCGTGCGTGGTCGGTGGGTGTCGGGGCTGCTCCCAGCGTCGTTGGCCACCAGGAGTCGTCCCATGCTGAGGGGTTGGAGCCGAGGACCTCTGTCTTGTCCGTGTTCAGCTTTAGTCGGCTGATCTTCATCCAATCGGCGACCGCCTTCATTCCTTCATGGAGATTGGATTTGGCGGCGAGGGGGTCCTTGGTGAGGGAGAGGATCAGTTGAGTGTCGTCGGCGTAGGAGATAATGTTGAGGTCGTGCTGTCTGACGATGCGTGCGAGCGGGGCCATGTAGATGTTGAACAGTGTTGGGCTGAGGGAAGATCCCTGGGGTACGCCGCAGATGATCTCGGAGGCTTCGGATCGGAAAGGTGGGAGGTGGACTCTCTGGGTTCTGCCGTCGAGGAAGGAGGTGGTCCATTCCAGGGCCTTGTCTCGGATCCCTGCGTCGTGGAGGCGTGCGCGTAGAGTGCGGTGGCAGACAGTGTCGAAGGCGGCGGAGAGGTCCAGCAGGATGAGGGCTGCGGTCTCACTGTTGTCCAGCAGGGTCCTGATGTCGTCGGTGGCGGCGATGAGGGCAGTCTCAGTGCTGTGGTTGCTGCGGAACCCCGATTGGGATGGGTCCAGGATGCTGTTTTCTTCGAGGTATCGGGTTATCTGTTTGTTGACGATCTTCTCGATGACCTTGGCTGGGAACGGAAGCAGGGTGTCAGACATTCACGAATCTTGTTGACTGGCCATGTGTGATGGGTTTCTGCACCTTAGTTCCCACCACCACCCCTGGGATTGTCATGGGTGCATGTGCAATGTCACCAGTCCATGTGAGCTTCACTGCTGCACATTGGTGGAGATCAAGGTGTGTGGTGTTGAGTGTGTGCAAATGAGAGTTGTTGCACGGCTAGACCCCTGCCTCCATATTGGCCTTGGCTGACAGGCCGTGCTGATTGATTTGTGCTTGTGTAGGTGTGATGGTAGTTTGTTGCTCAGGACACATGACTGTGGTTCACAGTGTGAACGACATCTAGCTTTGTCATCACAGTGGGATTATCATGCAGGCCAGTGTCACCACAATGTGGGGTCCCTGGGGGTAGTGCTGTGGTGGGTCTGTGTATTGCTGTGTTAGTTGCTGTTCCTACAAGCTTGTGTGACATGTGTAATTTGGGCTCCCTCTCATCTAACAATGCCTGATTGCCCACATAGGTTCTCGACTGAAGAGGAGAACATCATTTTCCTCCCTCTCCAAAGATTTTTAATTCAGACTGATTTTAACCATCAGATGTGTTAGTATTAATTAAACACTAACATCGTTTCCAGTGTGGTTAGAAACTGTCCTGAAGAAGGTGTTTATTTCACATATCCACCGAAACGCTGCGTCGACAACTGTTTTCTCAAGATTATGTATTTGAAATGAGATGTTTTTATGATTACTATTTGCCTAATATTATGTATTTTTAATGCAATGTTTTTATGGTAATATTTTTTACAAATGTATTGAATAAATATTGTATGCAAACTTTCAGTTTTTTACGATGTTTTTTGACTCCATGGTATAATTGTAATGTCTTCCTAATAACTGTTAGCCTTTTAACCACTAGTATTAGTCTAGGTTGCTATTTTTTGTGTACTGACTCTCTAATGTTTTTAGGGACCTCTTAGTTTTACATTTGTTGTTCTGTGACCAGGAATCATCCATGCTGTTTGGCATTTGCACCTTTTTCCATGACAACACTTACATTTTGGTCACTATGATGATGGGGGTTTAGACCCCATTGCCACAATGTTCAAAATGTGCCCCAGCTATGGACCCCACACTTACCTTTTGGTCACTGTGATGATGGGGGTTAGACCCCATTGTCACTATGTTCAAAATGTGCTTCAGCTATGGACCCCACACTTACCTTTTGGTCACTGTGATGATGGGGGTTAGACCCCATTGCCACAATGTTCAAAATGTGCTTCAGCTATGGACCCCACACTTACCTTTTGGTCACTGTGATGATGGGGGTTAGACCCCATTGCCACAATGTTCAAAGTGTGCTTCAGCTATGGACCCCACACTTACCTTTCTGTGATGATGGGGGTTTAGACCCCATTGCCACAATGTTCAAAATGTGCCCCAGCTATGGACCCCACACTTACCTTTTGGTCACTGTGATGATGGGGGTTAGACCCCATTGTCACAATGTTCAAAATGTAGCTTCAGCTATGGACCCCACACTTACCTTTTGGTCACTGTGATGATGGGGGTTAGACCCCATTGCCACAATGTTCAAAATGTGCTTCAGCTATGGACCCCACACTTACCTTTTGGTCACTGTGATGATGGGGGTTTAGACTCCATTGCCACAATGTTCAAAATGTGCCCCAGCTATGGACCCCACACTTACCTTTTGGTCACTGTGATGATGGGGGTTAGACCCCATTGTCACAATGTTCAAAATGTGCTTCAGCTATGGACCCCACACTTACCTTTTGGTCACTGTGATGATGGGGGTTAGACCCCATTGCCACAGTGGTCATGGTCTGCTTGCATTGTGGAGGCCACACACATTTATGTGTGACACATGTGATAGGGGGTCACATTGTATGTTCAATGTCATGTTCAGTGTTGTAGGCATTTCACACAGTCTACACACGCTTGTCATGGTGTTGGGGGATGTGTTTTTCTGACATTCCTTATGTTGGAGTATGCTGGTTGTGTCATGCATTACCCGTCCTATGAGTAGGGGTGGTGTTGGTGGTAGGCATCCAGCCACCCATGGGTAGGGGGGGTGGTAGTGGTAGGCATCCAGCCCCCCCTGAGTAGGGGTGGTGGTAGTGGTAGGCATCCAGCCCCCCATGAGTGGGGGTGGTGGTAGTGGTAGGCATCCAGCCACCCATGAGTGGGGATGGTAGTAGTGACAGGCATCTAGCACCCCCTGAGTAGGGGTGGTGGAAGTGGTAGGCATCCAGCCCCCCCTGAGTAGGGGTGGTGGTAGTGGTAGGCATCCAGCCCCCTATGAGTGGGGATGGTAGTAGTGACAGGCATCTAGCACCCCCTGAGTAGGGGTGGTGGTAGTGGTAGGCATCCAGCCCCCCATGAGTGGGGGGTGGTAGTGGTAGGCATCCAGCCCCCTGAGTAGGGGTGGTGGTAGTGGTAGGGCATCCAGCACCCATGAGTAGGGGTGGTGGTAGTGGTAGGCATCCAGCACCCATGAGTAGGGGTGGTGGTAGTGGTAGGCATCCAGCCCCCTGAGTAGGGGTGGTGTTGGTGGTAGGCATCCATCCCCTATGAGTGGGGATGGTAGTAGTGACAGGCATCTAGCACCCCTGAGTAGGGGTGGTGGTAGTGGTAGGCATCCAGCACCCCATGAGTGGGGATGGTAGTAGTGACAGGCATCCAGCCCCCCATGAGTAGGGGTGGTGGTAGTGGTAGGCATCCAGCCCCCCATGAGTGGGGGTGGTGGTAGTGGTAGGCATCCAGCCCCCCATGAGTGGGGATGGTAGTAGTGACAGGCATCTAGCACCCCCTGAGTAGGGGTGGTGGTAGTGGTAGGCATCCAGCCCCCCTGAGTAGGGGTGGTGTTGGTGGTAGGCATCCATCCCCCTATGAGTGGGGATGGTAGTAGTGACAGGCATCTGGCACCCCTGAGTAGGGGTGGTGGTAGTGGTAGGCATCCAGCACCCCCTGAGTAGGGGTGGTGGTAGTGGTAGGCATCCAGCCCCCCTGAGTAGGGGTGGTGTTGGTGGTAGGCATCCATCCCCCTATGAGTGGGGATGGTAGTAGTGACAGGCATCTGGCACCCCCTGAGTAGGGGTGGTGGTAGTGGTAGGCATCCAGCCCCCCATGAGTGGGGGTGGTGGTAGTGGTAGGCATCCAGCCCCCATGAGTGGGGATGGTAGTAGTGACAGGCATCTAGCACCCCTGAGTTGGGGTGGTGGTAGTGATAGGCATCCAGCCCCCTGAGTAGGGGTGGTGTTGGTGGTAGGCATCCATCCCCCTATGAGTGGGGATGGTAGTAGTGACAGGCATCTAGCACCCCCTGAGTAGGGGTGGTGGTAGTGGTAGGCATCCAGCACCCCCTGAGTAGGGGTGGTGGTAGTGGTAGGCATCCAGCCTCCCCTGAGTAGGGGTGGTGGTAGTGGTAGGCATCCAGTCCCCCTGATTAGGGGTGGTGTTGGTGGTAGGCATCCATCCCCTATGAGTGGGGATGGTAGTAGTGACAGGCATCTAGCACCCCCTGAGTAGGGGTGGTGGTAGTGGTAGGCATCCAGCACCCCATGAGTGGGGATGGTAGTAGTGACAGGCATCCAGCCCCCATGAGTAGGGGTGGTGTTAGTGGTTGGCATCCAGGCCCCTATGGGTGTATATGGCATTGGTGATAGCCATCCCGCCACTATGGTTCTGCTGTTGCTAGTGTAAGTCATTTCTGCATCCCTATGTGTGTGTGTTATATGTCGGGTACGTGTCGTTTGTTTGTGTAGTGGGTGTTTAACTTACCTTCTGCGCCGTACGCGTCCGTACCTGTTCCGGTAATAGATGTAGAGTATTGGTAGGCCCTGCGCGATGGGATTCATGGTTGGTTCGTCTCGTTCGGCTTTCTCGTTGCTTCGACTCGTACTCGTGGCTGGCGTGTTCGTCTCGTAGCCGTGGATCGTCTTGTGGCGCGAATCATAGCTTATGTGCGGCTCTCCCGGATGCTCTGACGTGCCGGACGTAGCGACGGGTTCGGCGCGTACGGAAGGCGCATCGTACTGGTCCGGCCAGAAGGTGCTGTATTTTGGCTTCCGTGCGACTCGATTCTGCGTTTATGGATCCGGCTCGGGCGGGGAACAGGAGCTGGATTGGGTAAGTACGGCTGGGTCGGGATCTGGGCAGTTATGCGCATCGTACTTGCTCGTTCGTACGACTGTTCGAATCGGTCGGGAAACACGCGTTCGGCTCGGTTTTTTTCCGGACGAATAGTGTTAGGTGCGCCTCCACCCGAGATCGGAATCGGCCCCTAAAGATGTAGTGATCTGTTAGTTACAAACGAGTGTTTTGTAAACTGTACATAGAGACACAACAATGATCTGTTTACTTACATTATGCGACAATGAGTAGAGATAATAGATTGAAATTAATGGGTTCAATGTTTGTCAAAATCTGGCTGTTGTTGACAAAACAATGTAGCTTATTAGAGAGGATATTCCAGACAGCCAGGCTTTTAGTCAGAAGCATTTGCCTAACAGAAAGAGTAAGAAATGTTTGTTAGAACTTCTTCTCAGGAGTCCAGGAAAGAGTGAAGCCAAGGCAAACAAACAGAAGGCAATTAAAATGCACAAACACAAAATCCAGAGCTTACAAATTTGAGAGGCACTCTTTCTTGCATTTGCATGTGAATTGTTCTGATTATAGACCCACACTGCATCAGAAACGGCGTCTTCACAGAAGGTTTTAATCTTGTCGTTCATCCCAACAAAATCATGTCAGAATGGCTAGACCGTCACTTGTACGAATGGGCAGCAGAGCCAAGATGGCGACTGGCTGCAGTAAGCGCCCGCCGCTCTTGTTTAGCCATGAGTGGTGGGACAAGAGGCACATTTGTTCTTGGACATGAATATTTCTAACATGTACATTTAATTGTGATTTAGTGAAAACCACTTATGTATTTCCTCCGATCCTCATCTACTGAGTGAGGTATAAGCTCCCACCTGATGCCTTGGTATGATAGTTTTTTTTGTCATCATTGGTACCTCACTTCACTGGAATCACATTATCGATTATCAGCTGCTGCATGTCTGTGGGTTTGTTCGATTTTGCCAATTAGCGGTTAGCTAATGGTGTATTTTTGACCAAGTAGTGATTTCAGGATTGATGCTGAAGTATTTTCCTTCCGGCCTTTTTGTGCCAACAGACAACATTAGAATAGTCATTGTTATTTAAACCAGTTAGTGTGGTTAGGCAACATCCACTCTGTCGAGGGTCTAAAATATTGTGTAGTTGAGAGTGATGAGACAAGCCATGCAGAGCCCACACTCGTAGTGTCCTTGAACTGCATTATGGCCCCAAGTTTCCATAGTGGTTTCTTGTGGTCAATTCTTCTTTAAAGCGTGCACCAAGTGCATGTGGATATTCTATGCCTTTTTAACACAAATAATGGTTTCTCCGTGAAAAACGTGGATTCAATATTGAGCAAATGCAAATTATTCACAACCATTTTTATGGGACTGCTCAAAGTATCAAAGGTACTGAGGCAGACCACTTTGGGATCATGCTCTGTCTCCTTGGCTTACAGCAGACTTTCTCTGTCATAGCAGCAGACCCTTTTTAATGTTTGCTTGGGAAGCCTCCTGGTGTGACCTCACTGGTTGAATCTAGTAGCTAAAAACCTCAGCTACCGCGAAATATGTATTTGTATCTCTTCAGTGGCTCCATAACCTGAGGAACTGTCAAAAGGCAGGTGATCAGTGCTGAATTTGAGCTGGTGGTTGCCAGAGGGGGCCACTGACACAATTTTTTAGGGGACCGGCACATATATTTCCTCATTGTACATTTCCCGAGAGCAAGAGAGAGAAAAAACACAACTACACAAACACACACTACATGAGACCGCTTGCAGATATTATGAAAAAATATAATGTCCAAGTGGTGTTGTATGCTGATGACATCCAACTTATAATAAATCTATCTGAACCTAATTCTATCTCGGCTGAACTTTTTAAATCCTGCCTATCGGATGTCGCCTCATGGATGACAGACAGTTGTTTAAGATTGAATGCGAACAAAACCAACCTTTTGTTAGTAGGAAAAACCCCTTCATTATGGACATCTGCTCGTCAGTCTTGGGCTAACCTCCTGTCCCGAAACAAAAAGTGAAGAATTTAGGAGTTTTGATCGATTCGAAACTTTTGTTCGAAGATCAAATTAGAAAAATGGCTGGGAAGTGCTTTGGCACTCTCAAGACCCTTAGGAAAATCTTAGATCTAATTCCAACTACTTCTCGAAAAACTATTGTACATGCTCTCATCACTTCCCAGCAGGATTATGGAAATTTACTATATCTGGGAGCCACTAAGGAAGTCTCAGATTGCTGCAGTGAGTTCAAAATGCAGCAGCGAGGTTGGTAGTGAATATTCCCAAAAGATCGTCAGCTTCTGGTGCTCTTAACCAACTACATTGGCTCCCTGTGTCCAAAAGAATTGGTTTTAAAGCCCTGTGCCTCTGCCGTCTCATACTCAATAAACAAGGCCCTAGCTATTTACATCCTCTGATTCAAGCTTATATCCCAGGTCGGAATCTTAGATCCTCTGAAGCAAAACTTGCTAGAGTCCCCAAGATCAGGAAAGCCAGAATGGGAGCTAGAACCTTCTCCTATCTAGCTGCAAAAAGGTGGAACTCTCTTCCTTACGCTCTGAGAGCCTCTCCCTCAGAAATTGAGTTTAGAAGTAAACTAAAAACATGGCTGTTTCGCAATCCGATCTAATTTCTAGCCAGTTATTTCTATTATTTCCTCTTTCTTCTCATGTAAGTTTCTGGTCCAGTGCGAGGACACACCGATGTGGTGTAACCAAGCGCTTTACAAATCACTTTATTATTTACTATTATTAAGGAGAAAGACGGGAAAACCGTCACAAAGGGAGGGAGAAGGAACCTACAAGAGTGAATTAACGAGGCAGGGAGTGTCTGGTAGTGGATCATAGAGGATCAGGTGGATTCAAGACTATGCAGCCTTGGAATTCAGCATGACTGAGCAGAGCTTTGGGCGCTGGCACTTATTCCTCGACAAATTAAACACTGCAGGTGGTCCCTCATACTGTGGGTGACGACTCCCATTCTAGTGGACAGGCTGAAGGACCAGATAACTAATCCTGTCGTTGATGCAGCCCCTGGCGAATGAGAGACCCTGGCTTTTTGATTGCACCATTCAAATAATTTATTTCGCCTTCCAAATCAGAAATGTATTATCAATATACCTCTACTATATAATAATATCCTCACTGTATGGTAAATGAGTTTGTCCTCATAGCACGTTGCAAACATTGTTTTCACCAGCAGCCATTTTCCATCACAAAGTTGTGAGGTGCTGCTCATTGTCTTGGCTGGTCAAGAGCTGTGCAAAAGTTAAAGTTGTCTAACTCACAATTTTGCGTTATTTTGTTTTTTTAGCTTATGCAAAGCTTTCAAAGTTTAAAAAGATAAGAAAAGAGAGAACATCTAGAACTATTTGGCTGCAATGGGAAACTATTCCCAATGCTTCTTAGGGCAACTCAGAGCCCAAAGTGTACTTCTGCTACCGGGAAGCAATCCCCCAACCTCTGCTCCAAGACCTCACCCCCAGAAAAGATGACCACCTACCCTAAGGAGTACCGTGGACCCTGCACTGTCCCTTGATATAGTTCCTGCCCCCCTCCATCCCACGGTATCCCCCTGCCACTGAATGATTTTTTCATAAGACTAATGCCTTAAGGGAATGTCATTGAGGAACACACAATATGTAACTGTCTGAATATAGTCTTCCTAATTTTTCTCTTCATAGGTAGAGGTAGACAGTCACTTTTCCCCTGGTCCTAAAAGGAAGGCCCTCTCTCAAAAACATACATCATATTCATTAAAAAAGTCCTTTCCCATATCTCTAGACTTATTAAACTTATCATCTAGCAACCTTCCAAGGTCTCTGCTAAATAGCTGAGAAAACTAGAAACGTCCTATACTGGCCTCTGCACTTGTAGAACATATCCTCCTTTCCTATAACATACTTCAGCTTGGCCAGCCTGTTTTGTGCTATCAATGGGCACTCAATCAGAGAACCAAAACAACATAGTCCTAGTATAACTGGATTAACCGGTCCTATTTCCAGAGCATGACAGCAAGCCAGGACATGTGTCTAGCTATACCCCTAGTCTGCAGAATTTACATATTCCAGAGAAAATAGATTTCAAAAAATGCTCCACTTTGCAATAAGAACACGTTATATGCATTCAGTCCCTTAACTCTACAGTATTCCATGCAGATTTGGGATTCTGCTAGAAAACATACTCAGGCGGAATGGAGTGAAATAAAGTTGGTAGATGAAGAAATACTGTATTCTTCTCTTGTTAGAATGTACACTTTGGGCCCGATTCACAAAGGTAAACTGAGATGAAAGTCTAACTTTACGACTTTTGGTATTCACAAAGGACATTTACGAGGCGTAAAGTTAGACTTTTGTCTCAGTTAAACTTAAGTTTTGGTCTTCAGTTTAATTGAAACCAGGACTTTTGGTCTCAGTTAAACTTAAGACCAAAACTTAAGTTAAACTGAGACAAACGTCTAACTTTACTACTCGTAAATGCCCTTTATGAATAACGAAAGTCGTAAAGTTAGACTTTCGTCTCAGTTTACCTTTCTGAATCGGGCCCATTGACCTTTCAGCGACATCAGCCGAACAGGACATCTCCCACTTTCCCTATAATCCAGTCCGGTCTCAGGCCCAGCAAGACTCACTTTTATTTACACAATCTGTACACGGACTCCTGTTCTGAATAAACACAGAATTTCCTGGGGCTTAAGGAGGCAGGGTTAGGAGGGGGATGCTGAAATATATACCGTGTCAAATAAAAATCAGCAGATTCTCCCTCCCAGTAAGTCTTATTTTAAATAACTTCGTCCCTCAAGTTCAAAGAGAGTTATGGCAGCCCAGTAAAAACATCCAGCGTAACAATTTTTAAACCAATGCCAGTGACTTTGTAATCCTGCAAATGGGGCTATAGATAGCTAATGGATAAAAAATGACTTTTATCTCTGGAGCTTTTAACTTAAATCCATCCCACATTCCAGGATGTAATTCAAACTGGTATTCCTGTTGGGCCCTTAATGCATTTGGTAATGTCATAGCTGGCACGTCCCTGCCCTGCTGGGACTTTTCCCAGCCAGTGGCACTGAGTGCAAAACATTCTCAGCCCTCAACAGGGGAGGTCTCACCAGGTCACGGGTGGAAGAAGCAGTAGCTTCACCACCCAACCTAGGTGGTCTCGCTATACAATATAAAATGTGACTTTTCTAGCTATAATGAAGGAAAGTTTCAATTCTTGTATGGCTGTGAAGCATACTCTTCTCTTCATGAATGGCTTTACCCATTCTGTGTCTACGGGAAATGTATTCGTACATTTGGGCCACAAACTTTGCCCTCCAGCAAATACAGTGCAAATGCTTTTTCATTGTTTAATAGGGAATGGGGCAAACAGAGTTTGTTCCAGACCATATTGCATTTTACACCATGTTAAAAATAATGGAGCAAACTGAATTTTCTCTGGTCCAGTTTAATTTTGCACTTGGAAAATATGTATAACGTATTTGGTCTGTATTTTTAATCTTTTTATGTAATAAGGATTGCAATAAGTACAAGTTTTTTCCATTTTGTGACGTGAAAGGGGCTCCAAGTTTGAGGAAAAATCATTTGTCCGTTTCTTTATATGAAAGGAGCATAAAAAGTGCAGCATCTTTTTGGTTAATTTTTTTAGATTGAAGTTTATTAATCCATTAAGTTTTTTTACTTGCTAAAATCTTTATTATTTGTACCAAATAATTCAAAACACAAGATATCATCAACGTGTTTTTCTCTTTTTGTAATTCTTTCACAACCCTGGTGCAAAAATATTTAAATAACAAGGACTGGAGCTGAATCTGTCTGTTTCTTTATCTATTACACAATCATCAGAAATCTTACTTCAATACAACATGTGTTCCTTTTTACAGGAGTGGGAAATTGATATAACCCCGGGTATATCTCCTGGTTCCCAACAGGAGGACTCATCTCAGCATGAACCTATTCTACTATGCTTCCCTTTCAGCATCTCAATATGCACGCTATCTAGCAAGCCTTGTGTTCAGCAGCTCAGCACACACAATCTAGCATGGTTGGCAAGCAGCATCTTAGTATGCACACATTCTAGCACTCTTGGCAAGCAGCGTCTCAGTACGCACACATTGTGGCATGCTTGGCATGCAGCATCTCAGATTGAACACATTCTACAACTCGGTATGCACCATCTCAGCATGCCCATATTCTAGCATGCTTGGCGGTCAGCATCTCTGCGTGCCCACATTCTAGCACTCTTGGCATGAAGCATATCAACATGCACACATTCTAGCACTCGGTATGCAGCATCTCAGCATATGCATATTCTAGCATGCTTGTGGGCCAGCATTACAGCATGCACACATTCTAGCAGTCTTGGCATGCAGCATCTAAGCATGCGCACATTCTAGCATGTTTGGGGTTCGAAATGTCAGCACACATACATTCTAGCATGCTTGGCATTCAGTATCTCAGCATGCACACATTCTAGCATGTTTGGCATTCAGCATCTCAGCATGTACACAATCTAGCATGCTTGTCGGTCAGCATTTCAGCATGCACACATTCCAGAATGCTTGGCATGCAGCATCTCTGCATACACACATTCTAGCATGCTTGGCGGTCAGCATAACTGCATGCACACATTCTAGAATGCTTGACATGCAGAATCTCAGTATGCACACATTCTAGCACTCGGTATGCACCATCTCAGAATGAGCATATTCTAGCATGCTTGGCGATCAGAATTTCAGCATGCACACATTCTAGCACTCTTGGCATGCAGCATTTCTGCATGCACACATTCTAGCACTCAGTATGCAGCATCTCTGCATGCACACATTCTAGCACTCTTGGCATGCAGCATCTCTGCATGCACACATTCTAGCACTCAGTATGCAGCATCTCTGCATACACACATTCTAGCACTCTTGGTATGCAGCATCTCAGCATGTACACATTCTAGTATGCTTGGTGGTCAGCATTTAAGCATGTACACATTCTAGAATGCTTGGCATGCAGCATCTCTGCATGCACACATTCTAGCACTCCCAGTATGCAGCATCTCAGCATACACACATTTTAGCATGCTTGGCGCTCAACATTTCAACACACAAATTCTAGCATGCTTGGCGTTCAGCGTCACAGCATGCACACATTCTAGCATTCTTGGCATGCAGTATCACATCATGCACACATCCTAGCATATTTGGGGTTCAGAATGTCAGCACACACACATTCTAGCATGTTTGGGGTTCAGAATGTCAGCACACACACATTCTAGCATGTTTGGGGTTCAGAATGTCAGCACACACACATTCTAGCGTGCTTGGCATTCAGCATCTCAGCATGTACACATTCTAGCACTCTTGGCATGCAGTATCTCAGCATGTACACATTCTAGCATGCTTGGCAATCAGCAACTCAGTATGTATCCATTCTAGCACTCTTGGCATGCAGTACCTCAGCATGCACACATTCTAGCATGCTTGGAATGCAGCATCTCAACATGCGCACATTCTAGCGTGCTTGGCATTCAGCATTTGAGCGCACACACATTCTAGCATGTTTGGGGTTCAGAATGTCAGCACACACACATTCTAGCATGCTTGGCATTCATAATCTCAGCATGTACACATTCTAGCACTCTTGGCATGCAGTATCTCAGCATGTACACATTCTAGCATGCTTGGCATTCAGTATCTCAGTATGTACCCATTCTAGCAGTCTTGGCATGCAGTACCTCAGCATGCACACATTCTAGCACTCTTGTCATACAGTATCTCAGGATGTACACATTCTAGCACTTTTGGCATACAGTATCTCAGGGTGTACACATTCTAGCATGCTTGGCATTCATAATCTCAGCATGTACACATTCTAGCACTCTTGGCATGCAGTATCTCAGCATGTACACATTCTAGCATGCTTGGCATTCAGTATCTCAGTATGTACCCATTCTAGCACTCTTGGCATGCAGTACCTCAGCATGCACACATTCTAGCACTCTTGGCATGCAGCATCTCAACATGCGCACATTCTATCTAGCATGCTTGGCATTCAGCATTTGAGCGCACACACATTCTAGCTCTCCTGCCATTCACCAACACAGCATGCACACATTCTATCACTATTGGTTTTCTGGCAAATTCTCACTTATACCTTCATGGTGTTCACGAGCCCTAGACCTTTGGGGCACATATACAGTGTCGAACTAGACAACTTGATACCACAACTTCACCTTCCACAATGCCAACACACTTAATGTGACACTCACGATGACACGTTTGGTTTTACCTCACTATTTAAGCAAAGTGATGCAACTCGTAATTGGGGGTGAATTGAATTTTCAACCAAAATTTTTTCTTTTAGTCCTGGATATAGCAAGTGAAGACATGGTGAAATGGATATCGAATGACATACTTTTAGCACTGTGGGGAGACAAGCTCAGATGTTATAGCTGTGTTTGTTAATTCCATTCGAACAAACTCTTCTCTTTTTTAAATACTATAACATGATTGGTGAACAGTAAAAGTCTCTATCTGTCAAAGCTACGTACTGTGGTGGGGGCCAAGTTCATTGTAGGATTTAAAATTGTTTTCGGGATAGTCATGGCCAAATTCAAAGGTCCATGTAGGCTTCACACATCATGTATTAAGCTTCTGCATGCTCAGTAATTTGGGTAAACACTTGAGCATGTATGGGTACACTATCAACAGGTGATGAGAATATTAGTGTACATCACGAGGTTAGATATATATGCTTAGTTGATGTAGTCGTTGAATGACTGCCTATGGGTCACCCCCCTCTCCCATTGGCTCCTTCACTATGAGTGATTTCTCTTCAGTGACAAAGCTGGTTTGAAGTGTGCTTTTTATTTATTTACTTTTTACATCAACTTTAAATGCCAGTTATTTATTTGGATGACTAGTTTGTTGGAAATGTATTTTCCAGCTCCCTTTTAAAGATATAAAGTGTTTAGGTTAATTAACATTGTAGCTGCTTGGTTCTTATGTCGTTTGCAAATAAAAATAATAATAATAAAAAGCATGCTATTACTAAAAGACTTGCTATTAAACAAATATTAATTGCCACATCAGTAAATGATTTTGAAATTTACATTTTTAATGCAAGCAAGTAGCAGCTGTGATTAGGTTTTATGTTTTCTTATTCTTTTTGTGGCATACGCTTGGAATAAATAACAAAAAAATAACCATCACACCCCTTGCCATGTCCAGAACTGTTGGCTTTGCCAAGGCTTGTTCACAGTGCAACTGTGTGCTTGTTCCCTGCATTAACACTCTGCTTGGTAACATTTTAAACAAGCATTTGCAATGCAATAGGTCTCGCATTTACGCGAGTTTAAGCTCTTGGCATTATAAATGACAATGTGTTTTATTTATGTTTCAAAAACCAAAACATAAATAAAAGGCATTGTCATTATCAATGCCAATAGCTCAAACTCGCGTAAATGCGAGACCTATTGTATTGCAAATGCTTGTTTTTTTCGCCGTGAAGGATATGCTCCAAAGTCCCGTCTCCATTTTGGGAATTACATTTGCGTCGTGATATTAAAGCGAAAAGACTCGCGGAAAAAGTGACCCTGGTACAGTACATGAGTCCATCTTCTCTAGAATCACATACAATTAACTGACTCACGAACCCAACCCTAATTCAATACGTAGAGTGGTCAAATATGAATGCTGTCTCCATTATTAAACTAGCAACATACGAAATGGACTACCATTCGGGCACAGGAAAAGGTCAGTAGGTTGGAGACATCAGCTTCTTTTTAGGCTCGTTGTATGAGGAATTCTCGGTACCTCCTCTGTCGGCAAGATGGCTCAGTGAGTTACGTGCATGCTGCTGATAATCGCATACACCCTTGAGGGCTCACTTTCTTATCTGCATGTTCATGATGTACTGTCACGGAAAACTAATAGCCCATTGTAATGTGCCAGATGATTGTGTATTGGAGTGTTGCAATACGAACCATTTAGCCCCATTTTAAAAAAAATATTTCCGGAGCCTCGCCTGAAATTGCCCTGGAGATGGTCGCGGGCTGCCTCGAATGTGTTTGTGTGCACTCGGTGACTCCCAGCATTTACAGCACAGGAAACAAGCTGCGTTTCATTTACAAGAAGCCGGAGTCATATCGCGCGGCCAGCTGGATGACACGGAGCTGCCCTAAACGCACTGTGTCTTGGAGAACAAGATAGCGCCTCGTCCAGACTCGGAAACCGTTACGAGCTTTCAAAGAGAAAACAAATTTGCCTCTGAACGCCTGGAGCGACGAAATTAACTACCTCCGCGAGATGCTCTCCGTGGTCACTTCCAAATATCCTTTCTTCAGCGAGAATAAAAAATGCGTGCGCACATTCTCTGTTAATCAGAATATCAACTGAGTGAATGGACTCTTGTGAGGAACCACAGACCACCCTGTTGGGTTTTAAAATAATTAAAGTTAATGCTTTGTCGAGCAGAAGCCCTCGAAAGGCAGGAAGTATATCATGGTCCCATTGTTCAGTGTCAGAAAGCACAAACAAACTGCAAAATGTGAAGTTACCAACATTACTACATCATATTTCCTACCGCGCTGATAGCTTCGTAGCGCTTTATGCAGGAAGGGTTGTTCAACTAGGTCTATCTAAAAGCGGTGGGTTCTAAATAAACCACATACTCTTTAATGTATAGCGCCTTAAAGTCTCCCAGGCACCTCACAGCGCTTTATGCAGCTCCCAATAAATACATGAACGCCAGAAACAAATACTTACATGGGTACAGCTTGATAAACTCGTCCTCTTCGACGTGTGTACTATTCCCATGGTTGTCATGGTGAGGGGTGTCATAGGTGACAAAAATAGCAAACAAAATTATAAGGATGACCTCATGTTAGTGGCAAAGGGCGGCGCGCAGTTAAACTGAAAGCTAAATCAAGCGCGCGAATCTACAAAAAAAAATGTAGATATGCTTGAGCTCTGAAATGTATGTGCCTGCCTTGTATAGTTGCAGCGCGCAGTGAAACTGAAAGCTAAATCAAGCGCGCGGTGGGAGCGTGTGAAAGCTAACATCGCTAGAGAGGAGACGCCATGCGCGTGCACATCGCCTGTCCAGGCGCGCACATGTCCTGTCCCCCTTCGGCCAAGAAACCGACAACAATAGATCTCGCCAAGGCGAGCAGCGCGCATGCGCTGCATCGCTAGGCAAGACCTAAAAAGGGGTGACAAGCCTTCAATCCAGCGTGTACTTAGTGTTTGAGATCAGTTAGGAACAGAGCACAAGTCCTAAAAAAAGAAGTGGGGGACTAACCTAGTTAATCAGAATGCAAGTGGCATCACGGCGCGTGACATCACGGCGTGTGACACCGTGGCGCATGACATCACGGCGCGTGACATCACAGCACGTGACATCACAGGAATTGGCATCATACGAAGTGACATCAGATCTTAAGCCCTCACATATATGTTTAGCAGGTCTATCATGAGTACATTGGAGCACATTTCGAGTATACAGGGAAACCCTCCTGATTTAGGCAGAAGATCCACACTTTTGTAAGCTACACATAAAACAGTGTTGCCTTTTGTCTGCGTAAACTTCCTCTACCCATAGTGCTTTACAAGAAAAAATAGTGGTACTTAAATTATTTCAACGCCTCCTCAGGGGTACTAAGCACTATATAAATTACATTTATTTTGTGTAAATACAGGGAAAGACCAATGCCTCTGACATTCTTACAGCACATGCATATCTTGTAAACAGGGACTAAACAAAGTGAAAAGCTGCCTCTCTTAAGTATGTGTGAAGTGCTAACAAGGTGTGAGCCTTTGTTTCCCTCTGCTGCATTTGCTTCTAGGTGTGAGGCTCCTGACTGCTGCCAGCCAGGAGACTCCAACAAAAGGAGGCCTGATGACCCCTCAGATTCGGCCTTTGTTATGGTCCCAGCAGGAGTCTGAACTAAGAAAGCCTCCTCCCCACCTGCACGTTGTTGAGCATCGAAAGCAGACAACAACGTGCAGGCGCTGCAGAATGTGTCCCAGTGTTTGCAAATTACACCGGGACGAATTCAGCATATTTTTCAGTGGGGCCCAACTTCTTGGCAGGGTCCACCCTGTGAAAATAGTGGGTGGACGCCGTCCACCCGAGTGTACCCCCGACTCGTGCCTTGGTAGGGAACCAGTAATCTGATAGGAGATCTTACGTATTCTGATCACCGCTGCAATTAAGGACCCTTTTTACCACCACCCACACCCTGGGTTTGGCTTAGTATACATTGTCTGATCGGATCATGTTTGCTCTAGATGTAGTTGGGCAGTGTTTTGGATTTGTTTAAATTATTATGATATGATAAACCAGGCTGGGGAAAGGAGTTTAATTAATTAATGGAACAGGACAGTGACAGCAGCTGCACTATGTAACAGGCAGGCTCTGTTGAGTGCCTCTATATGCCCTCATGTCACTGTAAAACCTTCAGCTTGCATTAGTTCTTGCAGACGTAGGGCATTGATCGTTCTTACATTTTTGCTAGTAGCAGCTGGCTGGGCATTTGGTATGCCAGAAAAATTAAAGCCTGGAATTAACTTGTGTACTCCTCACCTGAGAAAGAGATTTTTCGAGCCTTTCTAAGTATCTCTAAAGAGTGATCTACTGAAAAAACCCGCAGATGCCATCAATTGTAGGAAACGTGCTGTTCTAGTCTTTATGTCAACTCCACTGTTTACACAACTATACCATGTGAACTTAAAAACTATGAAATATTTATTCCTCTTCTCTTCCTTTTTGTTTCCCCAAATAAAAAATAAGTGGCTGATTCATAAAGCTTTTTTGCCAGGTTATGTTAAGTGTTTTTGGACAGTTCAGTTTCACTATTTATGGCGCTTGGAAGTGCTTTCGAAATCTGTGCACTGTCTGAGAGAAGTATTATTACCAAATCTTAAAAATATGTGTGATTTAGCCACACCCGATGATTATGTCTGTCTCGCCCCATGCTATTGGCTGCATGCATTACAGCGCTGAGATACTAATTTACATCTCAAAGGTACTCCGAATCATCACGCATTTGGGGGGAGATTTACAAAAAATTCACATAGTGCAGCCACCCGCGAGGCTGCGCTGCGTTGCGCGACAGGGAGGAAGCAGGAGACCGCCATTTTGTCAGAGTTGTGGCTCTTTTCTCCCCTTTACCTTGCGCCGGCAGTGATTACAGCTGCCATACGCCACGCATACACCTTAGCGCCATAGCGCCATAGCGCTAGGGTGTGTGCATTAGTCTAGCATAGGTTTTGTACATGAAGGGTACCCTTCCTGTACAAAATATGATGCCCAGACACGATGCAAAGTTTTTCCAACTTTTATGCGTGCTGCACAGTGCAGCACGCATGCAAAGTTGAACAAGCATTTGCAATGCAATCGGTCTCGCCTTTGGGACCTTATATGTATTTAGCTATGCAGTACATTAGCCTGGGTGCTAAAACATCTACTGTTCTTTAACATGGAGGGAAAGTAAGCACCAAACTGCGTGACACGCCAGGTATGGGAACACATGGAGAGAAATATTGCCTTTCAGCGGGAAATTGTATAGTCCAAAGCTCTGTTTTTAATATAAAATCAGGGCCTTCGGTGGTCATATCACTGAAAATACAAGATTTGAAAAAAATATTATTGTCTACGGGTGCTCGTGGAAGACAATTTCTAAGGACTGGAATCTAGAGAATGCTAAAGTGATTCTGGTATTTTACTGGCCTCTGCTGCTCATTTTCTATCAAGAAAGTTAAATAGAGGCAGTTGCTAGAAAAATAGAAAAAGAAAGTCCCTCAGCAGAAAGCAATTCTGGTATTTTACTAACCTCTACTGGTCATTTTCTATCAAGAAGTTAAATAGAGGCAGTTGAACAAGCAGAAAGCAATTCTGGTATTTTACTGACCTCTACTGGTCATTTTCTATCAAGACAGTTAAATAGAGGCAGTTGAACAGAAAAAAAGTCCCTAAGCAGAAGCAGACAAACCCTAGGGCTGATCTCCAGAGCCCATAAAGTACATACACATATAAGTATATACTAAAGTATATACAAGAGGTCTCGAATGCTCGACCTTATAGGTATATACTAAAGTATATACAAGAGGTCTTGAATGCTCGACCTAAAAAGGAAGGAAAAATGAAAGCATTTCTCCTTCCGTGCGCCTACTTGAAAAGGGCACAGTTTTCTCACGCTAAACCCAATCTACTTTATTTAGTAAACTGGGTTTAGCGTGAGAAACCTTGGGTGGTGCATGGGAACGCCCAAGCTTCACCCTTGGCACGCCCCCATGACGCAAAGTAATGCAAAGCAGCGCTATGAGCTGCTTCGCATCACTTTTCCGTTATTTCCAGCACTAAACAAGTTTAGCGCTGGAAAGTAAATAGGGAAAAAAAGATTTTGCGCCGATTTGCGTCACTTTTGTGACGCAAACACAGTGCAAAATCTTAGTAAATCTCTCCCTAAATGTTTTATCTCATAGGTGCATCATGAACACAAATAAATTGTTTTTTGTTTTGTTTTTTTCATTGCAGCAGGCTTTATTATAAGCAAATAAGTCATTAAGGTTTTAACAAGTAATACAGCACTGTAATTTTAGATAAATTATGCTGTTGGGACATGCTGTTGAACGAAACAACCAGGAACAACTTTGAAAATGTGAAAATACCAGCAGAAACAACAGCAAAAACACAGATTTGGCAGTCCAACCCCAGCACAGAGCTCCACGAAGGGCAATTTGATCTTGGAAGAGTAGTCATTTAAGAAAAAAGCACATACGCAGCAGGGTTTTAATGCTTTGCCAATTCTTGTTTAAATATTACTGTGTTTCATCACTTATGACTTTATGCATGCACAGATGAATATCTCCCATATTGTGTTTACGAGTGTTAAGTTCTTTTGCCAAGGGAATTTATCTGGCTGATCCTTGTACCAGGGGTGGCTCATCTGCTAAGGCGGAAGAGCGTCGCCCCACTGCTTTCGGCTGTGCAAAAAATGAAAAAGGAAATGATAATATCAACGATGTTATTATCATTTTATTTTTCCCTACTGAGCCAGTTTTGCGGGGCGAGGCTAGGCTGCTCAGAGAGCAGGGGGAGGAATGGTTGGGGCACTTTGTAAGTGCGCATGACGGTTTGGCTGGCTGGCTGTCTTGGGCCGGCCAAACAGTCATGCGCACTTTGCATGTTCTCCACCAGGCTGTGGTGGAGAACATGCACAGGCTCATAGTCCCCATCTGAGCACCAAACCATGGCGCTCAGACAAATCACGACGTTGCTGTCATGGTGACAGAAGCGTCATGATTGGCTTAGGGGAGCCTGTGCGCTTCTGTTCCGGGACTCGTCGGAAGGGAAGCGGAGGAGAGACGTGACCGGCCGAAGAGGTATGTGATTTTTTTTTTTCTACATCCCCTCCCCCCCCAGGTTTTTACTTTGCAAAGTCAGTTTTCACTATATAGCCAGAGAAGTGCACAAATAGAAAGAAGAGAGTCAGGGGATAAGATAGAGAAGAAGCAAGGAGAATATTATCAGATTTTCCCTGAAGAAATGGTGAAAATAAGTGAGTTGGACTGGAATGTGGCACAGAGAAATATACATTGGCTGTGTTTTTTGTTGATTCTCAGTGTTGCAGCATGAATCTAGTTGTCAAGAGAGGTGTATTGGTGGTTAGGAACACCCAGCAAATAAAGGTACATTTCAATTGTTATATGTAAGTCTTATTTCGGTAAACGCAATATCACCAAGTCATCTTTACTGTGTAATGCCTACAACCGAAGAACAAAGCGGGTAGATGCTGAATTCCACATAAAATGTTATTGTTGCAAACAAACAAAAACAATCTTGATCCACGCGCAAAAAGAAATGGTTCTATCACTGCTTGCTCAGGCTTTCTTTTAGTACTCTTTGGTTGACAGATGCAGGGAAAGCTTGAACCTTCGGGGGCAGATTTACAAGCCCCTTGCGCCACTTTTGCGTCACTTTTAACGTGGGAAAAAGGACGCAAAAGTGGCGCAAGGGCTTGTAAATCTGCCCCTCGGTCTTTTTCATGCCCCTTGTCTAAAAGCTTAACACATATATCAATATTGTTTGGCATCACAAAGGCTTGATTGATCTGAAAATGGATAATAAATCCAAAGTTGTTCTGATAAGAGGACCCAAAAGAATGTCCTTGAGATGCCGCTGCTTCTTTTGAAACATTTTCACTGCCCCTCTCCTGTGATCCCTGTGAGCAGACGCAGGTTCAGGGGTCCAAATCAGCACCAAGATATCCTCCCTTCTAGGCGAGCATGAGCTTTACAAATAAACATGTTATGTTATTTTCCCAATGATGTCCTAGCCTGTCCTGTATAACACGCCATGCGGGGTCTACTCACTCTTAGTTCAAGCCTGAAGATGAGAAAAGAAATAAGATACCTGCTTCAACTGCTGAAGAAGGATAAGAGGGGCTGCCATGGTGACTGCCAGCTTCTCTGCCTCAAAGGACCTGGGACCCAGACAACCAAGAGCAACCTCCTGTCTTTACCCGACATGTAGTGGTGTCCATGGTCTACATTGGCCTGCATCCTGCTCTGGAGTCTCCCTGCAGAGCCTGCATGTGTTTGGAGAGTGAAACCTCCAAGAACATTGGTAACTATACAATAAAATGTGCTCACATTTGGCCAGCACTCAGCAGACTCAACCAGTAAAAGCCTCACAGGGCACTGCCTTCTAGGTCATTCCACTAGTTAGATTTCCACCATGATACACTCTAAGTCCAAATGAATATCCCTGAAAGGTCTTAGTTTCTACTTCTACCTGAATTTTTCACTCTAGGGTTTAGCTCACGACGTAGAGGATAGAATGATTTTGCAAAATATGAAATGAACCATAACTAATAATTTTTTTTAGTTTGCCAAAGAGTGGTTTGCGGACACACAAAAAACACATGGAAATTTGCTTCACAAGTGGACAAGAAAAAGATGGATTTCACATTTCACCGAAAAAATCATTATTGAGGGGATTGGTGGGCTGGATATCGCAAAGTGAATGGTGGTTTGCTCTTAGATACTGCCCGAATTCTGCCTTTTTTGTACTAGTTTTAGATGTAAGCAGATTAGAACAATTTGTTGATATGCTTTAAAAATTTCTTCCACATGCAGTGGAATGAAAAAGAAAATAGCCAACACTATTCACTGGGTCCTTTACTCCATCTGAGGTCCTCTGGGAGGACTTTAGGGTTTAAAATATTTGGGTGTTAATTAGAGTTTTGCAGATGCAGAACATTTGTCGAAAATTGGCGATGTCCCATGCGACCTATTTGGATTGTATACTGATGTAGTACAGATTGTAAACAGAGCAGACGGGACAACAGCCAATTTTTTGGTAATGTTCTTCCCCAGCCAAACTCTAACCCACTTGGCTTCCTATGTGGCTTTTAATGCATCACTTTCTTACCGCCATGATTTGCTTTGCAAATTTCAAATGAATAAGTCCAACATCTTCTCTCAGAGTGGGGGGAAGGGGCAAGATAAGAAAAACAACATTGCCACTCATGCAATATTTCAACCATTTCTTCATTATACATAGAACTTTTCAAGCATTTTATTTTTATCTTACACAGAACAAGTACATGGTCAAGATCAGCATTCCTTGGATTGCTTACTGGTAATCTTCATTACTCCAATTGTCCCTTACTCTTCCCGGAACTTACTTTAGGAGTAAATGTGCACATTTTTTGCCTACATATCACGCTTCTCAAGTTGTTTTCTATATCTATGACTGGATAGAGGAACTACTCATAAGACCTCTTGCATCCCTAAACACTCCCTGTTTCCTACCTAGCTTCTGACTGGATGCTGATGGAGGACATAGGGTGGGAGGGGCATTATAAATACCGGGACAAGTAAGGAAGAATCAGAATGATGACGATTGCAGGTAGGTAATCCAAGCATTACCTCCTCTTCTCCACCCTTGTCCCATTAGTTGCATAAGCAAAACCCCATTTTATCAGGATCTCTTTACCAGCATCCTGATGTGCTAAGGAGACTACTGATTTTACCCACCTCGCTAGGCTGGAATAGGAAGGCTCCCCTCCCCCCCTTGACTGGTCCAAAGTTAACTAAGAGGGTATCCAAGACCTAATAGTCAGCGAATCCCCTTAAATATATTCAAAGTGTTATGACTACATCCATACAAGGTATTAATAGCTCTGGGCCGCCCCCATCGTGTTGTAAAATGAGAAGAAAGATTTCTTGACTTTTGAGGGAGTCTGGGTTGATTTTTGGAATAAACTTGGGATCAAGGGTGAGAATAATGCAAACCTTAAATACCCTCAAGTAGAGGTGTCTGCGTGCTAAAGTTCCCAGCTCCCCCAAGCGATGGCCATCAGAAAAAAGAGTTTCATGGTAAAGAAATTTTCTCAAACATTGTCCAAGAGCTCAAAGGAAACCTACTGTATAAAATGTAAAACTAGAATTAAGTCCCAGGATGAAAAGGGATTATGAACTCTGGACCTCAATAATTCAAAACCTCTAAACAGCCTTGAGACTAGAGGTCTAATAGGGAAAAGATCCTCCCAAGGTGATCTGAATGCTCTAATTGTGGACCACTGCAACCCAAGTAAAGAGATTGATAACCCTTTATCAAACCCCTCTTGCAAGAATTGGAGAATATTGAGTGATGCAGCTGGGATGGGAGAAAAGTGTTTAGCTCTACACCAAGAATTGAAAGAAGCACAATGGTGTTCATAGGCCTTGTTGGTGGGCTTCTTTCTGGAGACCTGCGCAGAGGTAGAAACTGAAAGAGAAATACCACTTTGTTGTATTCCTCTTAGGGTGTCCATAACGGGCTTTCCAGTATCATGTCCTTATATAGGCACAATTCGCCCTGCCCTTATATAGGCATAAATTCCCAGGCCTTATTTAGGCATTAAACGTGCACTCCAAATACAGGCATGGTCTCCGACATCCGTCCACCCTAACGTCACAACGAGTTCGTGAAGAACAGACCCTTAGGCTGCGGGAGTTTCCCTAGCCCAGGACTATTGATTTCTTCAAGGACTCATATATTATGCATGAACCATTATTCCTTAGGGGTTCATTCATGACGTCTTCCGCTGTCCGATTCACGTCAATGCTAACATTATGAGGTACCTCTCAGGTATAAATATACCTTCCCTAGCCCTTGTAAAGTAGAGGAGACCTCGACTTCAGAGGAGCCCGTTTCCCGGCCTGACGCACTGAGAAGACGCTGTCATCCCTGCACGCAGAGAGTCCAGCTTCCAGTGATCTGACTTCCCTTGCGGGGTGTTGGAGTTCGAGTCTGGCAAAGAGATTCCTACCTCTCTCATTCTTCAGGTATGGAGCTGACAAGAACCTAGAGGGACTCTGGCATACTAGGCATACTAGGCTTAACATACTCTTAGTATACCATAGTAAGGAATACTTCACCTACTTCATACCTCTCCCTACACCTAGGTTAGGTTAGGTACATTGGGGTAGAACTAGATTAGAAACGCATCGTATGAGTACTCGCATTTTTAGTCTGTGTTATTTATGTAAAGGCATATGTACTAAAAGATAATGCTATCGCAGTATTATTTATTTCTACTGCTCACACTGTACATTATTTATCTCGCATACTGTCTTGTGATCGTAACAGCACATATTACTTACATCAGAAAGAAGACTGTTCAATAAATCTTTTATTGAAACGCCCGTCTGTTCTTTCTGTGTAACTTGGAGAAAACTAAGCATGCACGATTGAGCTGAGTGAAATAGTTATCTATTGTTTCCACGACTCTGGGACACGTTCTGATTCTAAAGGGAAACACAGTGGTCATGTTTTGCGGCTGCCAGAAACTACTCCCTTCTTGTTTGTCAAGGAGTTTCTAGTGGCCTCTGAGCTAGCTGGCACAAGTAATTAAGTTTAATATACTCGATAGGGACATACTGACCTTAGTCCTATGTCAAACCTATAGGATATATTATTCCAATGCGCAGAGCCTATTAGGGAAATAGGAGCTACACTACATGGCGCCCAACGGTTTGGTAAGGCGGTAATTCAACGTTAGATACTGAGTAACTCAGCCGTGCTTTTTCTCTCAGAGACCCCTACCCATATACTCCAAAAGACGTCTGGAGTGGGCAGGGTTAAGTATCCACCACGGCTACATAGGGAAACACCCTATATATTAGCTGTTTGGTTTGCTCAACGTTGAAGGATACAGTGTTCCAAAATATTGTGCACCTTATCTTTGTTTCCTTGAAACTTGTTCTACATTTTTCAAACAACAAAATGCCTGACTCCGACAATGACACCGGAAACGGTGGAGCTGCGGCTGATCCAGCCCAAGCAGCAGCTTATAATATCACAGGTTTTATTGAAACCGAGGAGGGTGTTATAGACATCCCTCAAAACTTAAGAAGAGCCATCACTCTAAAACTCATAAAACATGGCCTACCACCAAGAGGAGGTAGAGCAGTTTTCGTGATAGAGGCACATGAATCCTTTCAGACAGAGGTATTCTATTCATGGGTAATATTTCCTGAATCAAATTCAGTAACACACACGTTTCACTTCTACAAAGAAGATGATCCACCAGAGGAATATATTCCTTTCGAGGATATTGAAATTCCATTAACATACCAGGAGCATCAGCTCTGGTTTAAAGGCGCCCTAAAACATCATAGAAACATTACCAGGCTCGGTCCACTAGATAGACCAGGAGCAACATGGCCGATTTTAGCCGGCTACACACCTCATCCTGACATTGAAGAGATGTCAGACGAGGAATTACTTACTCAACTCACAGAGTTAATAAAAATCTACAGACAATTGGTCCAATATGTCATGCAGACTTTTACAGTCCAGCAACCATTAACACTTCCAAATCAAACTCCTCAACAGGGGAATACACTAAAAATTACACCACAGACTCTATACGCAGTCATGGGTAAAATGCCCACAAAACGTGAGCAAATTCCGTTCTGGATAGCTCAAAAAATTACTCAAATCGAAGCAGTATTTCCAAATACTAGCCCGTATGAGAAACACAGAATACTAACAATCAGTTTACCAATGGGGATCACACCACAACTGGAAGACTGCACCACATGGGGCTCAGTCTTTGCTGCCATCTATACTAAAACACATGGCATTCCGTCAATTGCGGTAATACCTGATGTCCTGAAACAAATTCAAAACGAATACGGGGCAGAGCCTGCTCTAAATTTAGGTATGAAGTTACTGAAAAATTTCGACCAGGTCTCAACAATAATATTATCTAATATTAAGGGGAGGCAGCAGCAGTGGCGATCCGCCAAAAATTAAGGGAATTTGATGTTACAGAACATCAAACTGAGCTACCCAGAATAATTGAACAATCTTATGCAGAATTAGGCAGAGATAGTTTGGGTGGAAGACCAGTGAAGCCGAAGCTATCTGAAAGTCCTGAGAAGGACTCTATTAAACAAACTCCTACATCTTCTAAAAAGAAGTGGGAGACTAATAAACAAAATTCAAATGAGAAACGTTCTCAATCCCGAGGTAGGTCTCCTCAAAAGGAGCCCTCTGAAAGGAGGTATAACCTCAGGAATAGGGATAATTTGAGAAAGCCTGACAGGTATCAAGATACTGATACACGTTCCTCTCGTCCCTTTCAGATCTCATCACAGACTTCGGAAAGAAGAGGACGGACAGAACATAGAGAAGAACGCGTGAAATCGAAAGACGACAAACACGCTCCAAAAACTAAAGCAAAACCTCAATTCTCCAAAAAGAAAGTAGCAGGTCTAAAGATTAGACATGCCGAGAATACTGAGAACACAACTCAAGAACGGAGAATGGGCTCAGACAATGCTGGACAGTGCAGCAGAAGTCACAATAGTTCGCCAGAACCTGAAGGAACTTCTGGAGATAGTGGACTTGAATGAGTACATTAAAGTAGAGACTGTAGACACCAGGGTTAGTACTCCCCAAAAGTTATATGAAATAACTCTCCGGATGGAGAGAGACAAACCTAGACAGGTGAAAGCACTTTTTTGGGAAAGTCTATCAAAGGGCTATGACATACTTCTAGCAGAAAAAGACTGGCCACCACAATTTGTCAGGGAGTGCCCACATGGTGAGGACATTATTATGCCTGCCTTCTCTATCCATATTCCAATTCACCTAAAATATATATATGCCAGGAAATGGGCAGTAGCCCAGGCCCCAGCATTATATAAAAATCATGTAGGATGGGATGAGGACTCACCTCACCATAAAATACATCTGAAACATGAACCAACTGCACAACGGCAGTACCCAATAAAGCAAGAAGCTAAAAAACAGGTCAGGGAGATCTTAGATCAACTTGAATATCAAGGGGTGATTGAAACATGCACCTCCTCAATGAACAATCCTTTGTTTCCTGTCTCCAAACCAGACAATACATATCGTCTAGTTTTGGACTACAGACACCTAAACACTTGTTCTAAAACTTTTGCAGTGCAAAATGCACATAGCACAGCATTAATGAATAACATTGTGCGTAAAAAATATAAAACAACATTAGACATCTCAAATGGTTTCTTTTGTCAAAACATAGCACCTGAAAGCAGGTACTTAACAGCATTCTCCATAATGGGGACCCAGCGTCACTTTTGTCGACTCCCACAAGGGTTCAAGAACAGCCCAGGTTTATTCTCAGCGAGGGTAACGGAGTTACTACAAATTTATGACAATGAGGCATTGTCCTATGTCGATGACATTTATCTGACAGACGATGACCTGGACAAACACTTGAACAGGGTGAGCACCATTATACTGGGCTTCGCCTCTGAGGGCTACAAATTCAACTTTAAAAAGTCCAGAATTGCCCATCTCAATGTCCTATTTCTAGGATATGAGCTTTCAAGTGAAGGCAAGAGCTTGGCAGCTAACTTTTTAGAAAAGTGTGCGCTGCTCCAACCTCCAAAAACGCTAAAAAATTTACAATCCATCCTGGGTTTCCTAAATTTTGGAAGAACATACATTCTAAATTACGCAGAAAGGGTTAAACCTCTCTACGCATTAATCAAACCTGATTTTTCGATCAGAAACTGGACACAAGAACACACAGAAATCTTGCGTTCACTACAAGCTAACATGTTAGCAACAAATCACTTACAAACACGCGTAAGTCAACGCAATTTGGTGATCCGAATAATTTCGGGTCAATGTGGATTCACATACTTAACCTTCAATGAGGGTGAGAAAATACCAATCGCATACAAATCTCATTTGTACACACAAGCGGAAATGCGCTTCAGTTCAACTGAAAAAATTCTAACAGCAGTTCAAACCGCTGTAGCAAAAGAAAGAGCCTTAGCCCAAGGGAAATGCATTATTGTCGTAACCCCGGTACCAGCTTTAGAAGCGGTCACAAAAGCAAGCATTCCAAATGCTAAAGCATTACATCCAAGATGGATACAATGGGTTAATTCTCTTGCTGCAACAGATGTTGAATATGTTTTTGATCCAGATTTAAAAACACAAGCATTCCTGCAATATGAACAAGAATGTCCTCTGCCTACTGAAATTCTGCCTCTCGATCAGTACGAATTCATAATTTACACTGACGGATCGGCTCAACCAGCAACAGGGAGTAAGCAAGCTTACAGTGCGGCGTGTGCAATCGTTAAAGGTCGCATGCGAAATGGCATCTTCAGACCTATGGTCACAAAAACCCAGTCTCTAGGAGATTGTACAGCTCAGCGAGCTGAACTACAAGCATTCAAACTGGCACTTGAAAGTACAGATCGAGAATTCCCCACACTAATAGTGTGCGATTCCTTTTACTGTGTTCAGTCGTATAATGAATATATACAAAACTGGCTTGAAAATGGTTTCAAAGATGCGAAAGGTGGCACAATAAAGCACAAAACGCTTTGGGAACAAGTAGTTCAGTTGAAAAACGAACTACCAAAGGCTCACGTGATCCACACACTGAGTCATCAACGTGATGGCGTTCACGTTGCAGGAATTCATTGGCTGATGAAGCCGCAAAGGGGGCTGTGCAGACGGCTTCCGTAGCTGCGATCACTCGTTCAAAAACAAAAATAGACGGTGAGATAATGTTGGCTGTCAATGCTTCAGGCAAAGGCAGCAGTGCAGCGTTACCTAAAAGTTTCCACTCAAGTACTCTTATGTAATTGATGCGAACAACGTTCCTTTTGCTCGAATCCCTGGAGTGGGGGATAGGGTAATTACAAACAAAGAACGCAGATTAGGACTAATCCTAGCAGCACACGAAGGGATAGCTTCTGCCCATGCAGGTGTTTCAGCGACAGTATCTTTACTCAAGCAAAGATATTGGTGGCCTGGCATTCGGAAACAAACTAAAAACTATGTTTTAGAATGTGATATTTGCCAACAGATGAAAGTCTCAACAGTGAAACGTCCCGCGCAGACACCCCTGTTAATTTCAGACAAACCATTAGCTTGTGTTTATCTGGACCACTGCGGTCCCTTGCAAAGGGACGGTAACTATAAATATATCATGGTTGCAGTGGATTCATGCTCTAGGTTCCTATGGATATGGCCTCAGCACTCGGCTGACGCTCGAACTGTTATAAAAGATTTGCGAGTCTTTATCGGCACATACGCAATAGGCACGCTACATTCTGACCAGGGTCCTGCGTTTAGCTCTCGGGCTTACAAAGAAGCCATGGCCAGTCTGGGCGTTGCATTGCGGTACTCCTCTCCATTCCATCCTGAGGGAAATTCGGTTGTGGAAAGGAAAAACCGGGACATAAAGCAGTCTATAACAGCTAGGGTATTAGGTTCGGGTGATGGGTGGGTCAAACACCTTAAAGGGGTCCAACGCTCATTGAACAATCTGCCAAGAAGTTCTCTAGGGGGGTCACTCCATATGAGGTCCTATTTGGGACAAGAATGTGGGTACCAGACCTTGAACACGTAGGCACAGTGGTGGAAAATAAACCGTTTGATATCAAAGATCGTTTGGCTGTTTTACAGGAACTAAATGAGTTAAGAACGAAACAAAGCAACGTATTCCTACAGCCAACCACCACTGGGGAAAATTCGGCGGTCCCAGCAAGGCCTGTCTGGATTCCAAAAGTTGGGGATCTAGTCAGAGAAAAGATTGCGGACAAGAAGGAATTTGGACCTTCTTACAGACAACCAGTACCTGTCCTAGCAGTTCAAGGAACAAGAACAGTACTTCTGCCGCCCCTTGCTGGAAGAAAGGAGAAAAGATTTGTGTCCATCGACCTCATCAAACCACAGTATGTGGCCAATACTAAATAGTAGGCCTCGTGGACTCCGACCTAGTAGCAGACGCACTCCTCTCGCTACTATCCAAGAGGTTCAGACTGAAAGACTGATAACCATCGAGAATTCAGCAGTAACAGATGAAGGACTGAGCAACAATGCTATGGAACTCATCCCTCTTGAACACCAAGTAACAGTTCGTCCAAATACACCTGTCTACACCAACGTAGCAAGTGATCGACTGGTTCCAGTGATTTCTACAAATCCTGATGCAATTCCAACAATTGATAGAACTGCTTCTGGCTATTTCATTAACTTTGATACGTTCTCAGAAGATCCGAGTGAACCTGAAACGACGCCAGCATCATTCAAATTCAAGCAGCAAGTACAAGACTTTCTTCACTTTCTGAAAAAGACTTATTTGGTTTCTCCATGGATTGAACTCTGGATTATATCTGGACTTTTTGTTTTCCTGCTCTGGCTAGCCTTGGTTACAACTGTGAGCGTGCTTATAAGTGGCAGATACATCCATGTGAACACTGAAGGAAAAGACGTGAACGTACTTTTGAAACCTCATAAATCTTCCCATCGTGAAGCAAGAGACTTGTCATCAGTGAACATCACAGCTGTTCCTATACAGGATGGTATAGTGTGGGACAAAACAGATTTTGATATCTTCGGTCCGACGGAACAATTGAACATTCCACATTTGTTTAAAATTTCACTAAGTGATCTAATTTCGTCCAGTACCTATTCTGATGATTGGGACTTTGAGACTGTTAACGATATAATGTATGACCTAGAAAAATCTGCTGCATTTTCTAAAAATGAATATTTAGAGGGTTCATCAGACTATGAACAACTGTATTGTTATAACCACTATGGTCATCATTATTTGCATAAATCTGCATATCCAAGAAATGTGTTTATGTTTAACCAATGGGAACATTGTCCTACACCACCTAAAGGTAGTTCAAAAACATTTGCTAGTAAATTTCCATATTTTTCAGGTTACAATACATCTGACCCAGAAACATTTTACTTTAGAAATGTAAACAATACAGGACTGAAAATTATGTTAACTAATACAAAACAGATTTACTCTGCAGCCTTTACTGCCCAACTGTCTAGACAGGGTTTCGACTTATGGAAAGATACAATAGAAACAAAAACTGTCTGGGGTACTAAAGATTGGCAAGTGCAGGGGATAGAAGCTTTATTTAGAGCCTGTATCATCCCTGAACAAATAATGTTTTTGAATGAAACCATCCAACAAACGTCTTGTCTTGGATTAGCCAAGATCAAAGAGATGAAAAATCCTTCTGTACCAACACCTACAAGTGATAACAATACACAGGCAGCGGTTACAGTTGACAATATACTACAACTCAACAGATCTAATCCTGATTGGAAAAAATGGTTGATCTGGCCCACAGACACGAATAACTGTCAGGAAAGATTCCTGAATAAAACTCAGGGCTTTACTATTAATAGGCCAGACCCAAGATATGTCCAAAGACAACATCCGGGGGTAGTAACAACATACAGTGTAGGAAAATTATGCCTCGATTGGCTGCATAAGTCTACACTACAGGATGTGAAACAACACTTAACCTTACTTAAAAGGACGCAGACCTTAGGGAATTCTTGCTTGGACCAAGAAAACCGCGTCAAAAACGTTTCATATATGCCGGCATTTATGCTGCCTATAATGAAGCATGGAAAGTATCACAGATGGAGGCCGCAGAACGAATACGTGAACTTGATCGTATTAATTTAGAGAAAACACTCTCTGTGGTCGACAATGGGTTAACAACTTTGTCCTCCAGAATATATTCACTGGACGGCATTGTATCCTCTGCTATCGACATACTAGAACAAGATTTGGCGATGTTACAACAAGGCCAATCTCAATTACGTTCTATTGTGTTATTAAGCTGGACGCTGCAATCTTTGCGAGCGGGCTATGTGCCTTGGCGTTTTATCAACACAACGGCTCTGTTTGCAGAATACAATCTCACTGATAAACAGATCGAACTGGCACAAAGAGGAGCAAGGTATACAGTGCTGAGCATTGAAAAACTGGAAAAGTTACCATTCACAGTGGCAGAAAAACCAGCTACAGAATGGCTTATTCATGGCAAAATCACACTACCTGTGACTACTTTTCAGTTTCAGTATTGCCTCAAACAAATGCAAGCAGGCAAATATGAAAGGTTGGGTAAGGAATACATTAAGACATCTTGGGATTTACCGTATACATATAGATGTTGGAGTGGGGATCGTGAAGTGTTTTTGAGCGGTACAAACTGTAAACGTGCACTAAGCGGTTCGCTTATATGTCAGGACATTTCCTTACACGGGGCTTGTAATGGTTCTGTGGTAAATTTGTCTTGCCATCAGCAGGGTACAACAGCTGCTGTGATTAATCCAACGTTTGGACAACTTTCTAATGGGAGTTACCTCATGTTGAATGATCAAAGTTGCTGTGGCATGTTGCCAGGCATCCCATATCTAGTAACGGTCAACTCCAGGGTCACTTGCTGTATGCAAGTATTGTTTGCCCCAATAGACACAGTCAGGGAGTCGCCTCTATGGCCTTCGCTGAACGTCTCTTTTATAAGATTTGATACTTTGAGCAGAATGAAAGCCATGCTTTTACAGCAAACAGTGCCTTTGACCTCAGCCAAAGAAACCTATGATCTACAAGTAGCAAGGACTTCGGCTGAGATACAGACTTTAATACGTACAAACTGCCCTATACATTTTGTAGAAATGATAGGACGTATCTTCAATATGTCTGATACAACAGGAATTGTACATGTATTTAAGAGCATCTGCTCCGGTCTGTTAGCACCTTTCCAGGCAATACTCGGAATCATCCCGAACTTTGCACATTCGGTGTTTGGTGGCATACCATTAATTCTAGCACTTGTTGCCGGAATTCTATTTCTCTTTCTGCTATTGCGCTATGGCCAGCCTATTCGCCGACATCACTCCGAGCGAAATGGAGAAAGCTCTCCTTGAACGAAAGTGCCGTGAGCAAATAGTACAGCTTTTGGGCATAAATCGTCTACGGGACCTTAATACCACGTGGTTCCTGTCATTCAGACCAATCTGGCAAGATTGCATCTTACCTGTTCTACGATGCCTGCTATGCGGTGTAGAATGCGTGTTGGACACCTGTCTAACATATCCATCGGATACGCCAACGGATATCGATACTCTGCTGGACCCGATAACGGCCCATGCTCTGTGTTGTCCCCAGAGGCTACCAATCCTGATGTCAGCATTCATTGAGATCTCACAGACACTTCCGGCTGCTGCTGAGGTACGAGAAAGATCTACAGGCACACAGGTAACAACGGACGCGAACATTGCTGCGGCGACCAATGCTGAAAGCGATGCTTCACATCTCTGTGCGATTAATCTACTTCACGAGGTGTTCCAACTGACACCAACTTCAGTGGATGATGTTTTGTCTATAGAAATAGATGATCTCATGTTTACACCAGACCCGTAAACTGACTCTGATTCAGCATACAGTGTACCAGAGATGCAGTAACAATTTGGCCTTCATTCTACAAAAACTTGGAACTCTACCAAAATTGAACTTTTTCCCATTTTTCGAACGAAAATGGCACTTCAATCTGCTTAAAGTAGAACTAGCCTTATAGTACAGACTTCACGGTACTTCCAAGGACACTTAGTCATCTTATGTGTCTAAAACAGTTCATTAATTTTCATGACATGAAATGACTTTGATTTTTGAAGAACTTATCGATCATTTTCTGTCACATGTAAATACTACTGCTTATTTCATTCCAATTGCATTTATTTTCGAACTTTATGCCTGAAATGATAAGCATTTGCTTCAAATGTACAGTACCTTTTACATTTTATATTATGTTTTTTAATGATTTTAAGAAATATTTTTAAATGTGCGGTACTCCATTTAATGTTTAGCATTTTAAATGTTTAGCATATTAGTATTATCGTACACACGAAAGTGGAGTGGGTGTTGTATTCCTCTTAGGGTGTCCATAACGGGCTTTCCAGTATCATGTCCTTATATAGGCACAATTCGCCCTGCCCTTATATGGGCATAAATTCCCAGGCCTTATTTAGGCATTAAACCGTGCACTCCAAATACAGGCATGGTCTCCGACATCCATCCACCCTAACGTCACAACGAGTTCGTGAAGAACAGACCCTTAGGCTGCGGGAGTTTCCCTAGCCCAGGACTATTGATTTCTTCAAGGACTCATATATTATGCATGATCCATTATTCCTTAGGGGTTCATTCATGACGTCTTCCGCTGTCCGATTCACGTCAATGCTAACATTATGAGGTACCTCTCAGGTATAAATATACCTTCCCTAGCCCTTGTAAACTAGAGGAGACCTCGACTTCAGAGGAGCCCGTTTCCCGGCCTGACGCACTGAGAAGACGCTGTCATCCCTGCACGCAGAGAGTCCAGCTTCCAGTGATCTGACTTCCCTTGCGGGGTGTTGGAGTTCGAGTCTGGCAAAGAGATTCCTACCTCTCTCATTCTTCAGGTATGGAGCTGACAAGAACCTAGAGGGACTCTTGGCATACTAGGCATACTAGGCTTAACATACTCTTAGTATACCATAGTAAGGAATACTTCACCTACTTCATACCTCTCCCTACACCTAGGTTAGGTTAGGTACATTGGGGTAGAACTAGATTAGAAACGCATCGTATGAGTACTCGCACTTTTAGTGTTATCTATGTAAAGGCATATGTACTAAAAGATAATGCTATCGCAGTATTATTTATTTCTACTGCTCACACTGTACATTATTTATCTTGCATACTGTCTTGTGATCGTAACAGCACATTTTACTTACATCAGAAACAAGACTGTTCAATAAATCTTTTATTGAAACGCCCGTCTGTTCTTTCTGTGTAACTTGGAGAAAACTAAGCAGGCACGATTGAGCTGAGTGAAATAGTTATCTAGTGTTTCCACGACTCTGGGACACGTTCTGATTCTAAAGGGAAACACAGTGGTCATGTTTTGCGGCTGCCAGAAACTACTCCCTTCTTGTTTGTCAAGGAGTTTCTAGTGGCCTCTGAGCTAGCTGGCACAAGTAATTAAGTTTAATATACTCGATAGGGACATACTGACCTTAGTCCTATGTCAAACCTATAGGATATATTATTCCAATGCGCAGAGCCTATTAGGGAAATAGGAGCTACACTACAACTTCTAAAAAATTACTCCCTCTCAACCACCAGACCAACCGTCTTAAGTGGGCTAGGATTTCTTGCGGTAGAGAGGGATACCAGGGTTAAAGGTTAGATAGGGAGAATCCACTCTGGCTCTACCTTGAGACGTCTCAGGAAGGGAAACCATGGTCTCCTTGTCCAGAAGGGGAGAACTATGATAACCACTGCTGATTCCCTCTGAAGCCTGGCCAAGACCCTCAGAATCAGGGGAATGGGAGGGAAGGCATAAAGGATGGTTACAACATCTCTGCTGTTCTCTGGTCGTGATATCAGGAAAGGAACAGAGGGAGTTGAGTGTTGTCCCCTGAAGCAAATAGGTCCATCAGAAGAACTCCCCACCTGCTGCAGATCTCCTGAAAGATGACTAGACTCAGAACAAAGTCCTGAGAGCATTGAGACAATCATGCTGGGAGAGTCTGCCTGGGAATTCAATGAGCACTTGCTGTAAATGGCCCTAAGGTGTAAGAGGTTGTCCTCTGCCCAAAGCAAGATCTGACAAGCTATTTGTTTCAGGTACTTGGAGCCTGGGCCAAACTGTTGATATATATATATGGCATGGCTAAGGTGTTGTCAATGCGTAAGCCCACCGCTCTCCCCCTTACAATCTCGGCAAAAATGTTTAATTGCCCTCCACAATGTGATCAGCTCTCTCAAGTTGGATGATCTCTGTTGTTCTCCTAACACAGCCCTTGAGCAGCTAGGGAGTGTCTAAAGCTGCTCCCCATCCCAAGCTGCCGGCATCCGTAGTTAGGATAATAGGGTCAGGATAGGAAAATAACTTTCCCCTGACCAGATATGAGACATCCTCCAACAAGCCAGAGTCTCTTGAACCAGGGGTGTAACAAGGCTTAGACTGTTGTGACCTGCTGAGAGGCGATCCAGTGCTGGAGAATGTGTGACACCAGCTGTCCCAAATGGAATTTGGCCCAAGGAATGACACTCTGTGATGTTGCCTAAAAGCAGGGGTGGGGGGAGCTCGCGGAGTTGCACTACATGGAATTCCGTGGAGCTGCAGAAAAACTTTGTGGGATTCCGTGGAGTTCCATGACCGGGCGGAGTTGCTCCACTCGCCCACTATTACGCGCATGCAATGTGAAATACAGGTTAATGTCTCCTACAAACACTCAAACAGGTGTGCATAGTAAAATAACCAATGGCTGGAACTCAAGCACTCCTCCTACAGCCAACGATTCAGTGTACTAGTCGTAGCGGGGCTAAAATTAGCAGGAGTACACGCCCATGGGCTCTACCTGAGGAAACAATGGGAAGGAGCTCTCCTCAGACAGTTATACTGTCTCAGGCGGCAGACACAAGCACTGTATCACAGACTGTCACTGTCTCCGAATCAGTCACAAAGGAATATAGCACTTCAGATACGATAAATATAAAGTGTGCGTCTGACTTGCCAAACAGAGTCAGTGCCATGGTAAGGCTTTAGGTTCAGCGCTTGAAGACCAGCTTCCAATGTGCAAAAAGCGGTCTCTGCAGGAAATGCTGCACAAACACAAAGTTAGGGCCAAGACAGCACACAAAGGCGTGCTCGTGACTGTAAGCACAGCATGCTCAGCTGTGCCACGGGACGCCGGTTCTCATGGCAGCAGCGTCAAGGGCAGAGTCGGGATACGGTAAGCGCCCTGAGCGGTGTGGTAACGGTGGCAGAGGACATGCAATCACACAGGCTGAGGCTTGCACACGCTCTCATATAGCATCCTCCGGACTCCAGGCAGCCATCTTGCAGTAGCACATGACTTGCCTCACATCCTGCAGCAGCGCTACTACTGCTTCGTTACCATGACAACAGTGTACTGCTCCACTCCCATCCTCTCTCTAAAGCCACCGGGGGTCCACGCTGCTGCTCATTCACATTTCTGGGAACTATTTACAATGGTGGGCGGTGGGGGCAAACTCTGCTACGCAGCGGAGTCGGAGTTTTTTGCTGAACTCCGCTCTCCGTGTCGAGCGCGGAGTCACAAAATTCCGCAAACTCCATCCGCAGAGCGGAGTTAACCGCCCACCCTTACCTAAAAGTGAAAGAGGAAAAAAGGCATAAATGTGGTAACACTGCAAAAAGAGAAGTGCTGACAGAGATGGTAAAAAAATCTCTTTTTTTTTTAAATATCTTTATTCAGTTTTGCCAACAATTATCACCCCCCGACCCCACCCTCCACCCTCCCTGGTCAGACAGGTATACAAACAAATACATTATAGGCTTGCATTGTACCCTTCAATAATAGTTTGTTCCATGAAACCGTCAATTATATAAAAAAACAAAAACACAATAACAAAAAGCTTATCAGAACTTCTATATACAGCCTTGGGTTTGACACCATTCTACTAGAGGGGTCCAGATCTTCAGCCCTTTTTTACGCCGTTTCCTACCCTTCCGTTTGTAAATGGCCGCCTCCATATTAGAAATTGCTAACAGCCTAGCTAGCCACTGCTGGAAGGACGGTGCTATTGGGTCCAGCCAGGCTGAGGCTATACACAATCTTAAAACTGCCATAGCAACAAAGACTAATTCATGGCCTACTCTTGCATTACTAGGATCGGCTGCCCCTAATAAAATAACATCGCTAGACAGTACAATATCACTCTGAAGTACAGCAGTCAAAAATTTCTCTATCTCCTGCTTTAATGATGTTAATCCTTCACAAGTAGAGAAAATGTGTATACTGTCAGCATTATATAGCATACATCTCGGGCAGCATGTCCCCTTGCCGCTCCCCCACTTGGCAATTTTATCTGGCGTATAATATAAAAAAAAACAAGTTTTGAAAAACTGTGCTTGTAATTTTGTAGACATGAGTATTGTTTGTGACATCAGGTATGCATAGTTGAATTCATCAATAGACATGCCGACTTTTCCCTGCCATTTCTGTGAGGTTTTCTCCATATCATCCGGAAACAGCGCATTAATAAGGCAATATATTTCCCCAATAGTGCTTTTTTTACTGCAATTTAATTTTTCCACTATGGCAACTTTTTCAAGTGGTACCCTTTCCTCCACTTTCCGTGACAGAAAGTCTCTAATTTGGAGATATTTAAAAAAAGTCCCTCCAATCCAGTTGGAATTTTTTTTTAAGTTCTTCAAAAGATAGTATCCCTGTAGAGGAGAGGAGACAGCCGACCTGGACAATTCCTGCCTTCTTCCATTTATGTATACAGCTGTCGCTAAAGATTACCGGAAGGATAGGATTATCCCTTAGGGGGGTGTAGAACGAGATTCGCCCTATGCTGAGCATTCTTCTTACAGCCTTCCATACCTTAAACCCGCTGTAGAGCGTTTTTAAATTTAACTTTTTATGATAGCTGTCATGCAAGTGTCGCCAGAAATATCCTCTACTCTTATTCCCAAGAATTAGTTGAAAAGTAGATGGTATACTGTCCCCGAGCGTGCCCACCTCCCCGATGTTCTGTAGTAACTCTTTACTATATAATAGCACAGATGCCCAATAATATACTTTTAGGTTTGGGAGCGCTAGCCTACCCCGATCCTTAGAGAGGGTGAGGAGTTTGTAGGCCCGCCGGGGTTGCGAGTAAGCCCAAATAAATCTAGAGAGCACACGTTCTATTGACTTAAACCAGTGAGTAGAGAATTCTAGGCAAATTGCTCTGAATAAATATAGAATTTTAGGAAAAAAACCATTTTCACTACATTAACTCTGCCGATGATAGAAAGGTGTAAATTGTCTAGTCGTCGAAGATCTTTCTGCATTGAATCAACCATTGGCTTTAGATTTAAATTAACCATATTGTCTAGTTTAGATGATATCAAAAAAGAGAGAAGGGAGACCAGGAGCTAGTTAATGGTCCAGTGCCCGTGCTCCAAAACTAACCATGAAGTCAACAACAAGGGGGGGCACTGTTCCACAGTGAGTGGTGCAAAAAACGTACACACACTCCTGAGAAATTAGAGAGAGGAAAGTACTAGGTCAAGGACTCAGTGGGAAAGGGGTGGGAGAGACACAAATTGTCTCTTGTAGCCCTCACACATCCCGAGGGATGTCATGCTTCATCATTGGGCAGTTGCTCCTCGTCGGGCCGGCGGTGCAATGCCCTACGGGTCCCCCGAAGGGTCACTTTGGCGGAGATCTTTTGAGAACTGCCGTATGGTGCATGTGGGTGTGTGACCGGAGTCCTAAGTGAAGGGTGATAATGTGCGTGCAGAGTGATTAAAACTGTCTAAGGGTTACCAACCAGCAAAAATATTTAATAAAAAGGGTACCCTTGGCAGACTAAAAAACCCGTAGGTTTAGGAGTTACCCAAGGAGGCGTAATGTGCCCAGGTAACTACCAGGTCGACATGTTTCACGCCCTAATGGTCATAACGATCCCCGGCGTTTCATCAGGACCAGAAAAACTGTGGAGGTGATATAGTGCACGGAACAAGTATATATAAAAAAATATATATAATAATTAATAGAGGGGTAACATTAGCCCTCTAAACGGTCAGTAGGGGCAATAGCATAAGAAATTATGGGCTATAGTTTGAACACAATAGTCGAATATGCCCTCTTGACCGTGACCTAGAATAACAAGAAAGAAATGGTATGATGCTACCATAATAATTAAGCCTGCGGATAAAGGGGGCGCCACAGTCATACTTGACCTTAAGGATTATGAAAATGAATGCTCACGACAGTTGAATAACACCCAATACTATGAAGCACTTGACACAGATCCGACGGAACGTTTACTAAGACAGATCCGCATTATGGTAAACGAAGCATCCACGGAAGGATGGATTACACCCAAAGAAGCGGCTTTCCTAGTGAATCAAAACCCTAGGATGCCCTATTTCTAACGCATATGATGGGCTAGTGTTTGCTACCTCCACGCGTTCCGTAAACATGCGGCGTTTGGTGTTAGCTTAATCTTCAGCTGGTCATCTCTGCCTCCTAATGTGTCCATTGTAAGATCTCCTATCTTCTGCATGCCCCCATGCTATTGCTGACATTTTTCCGGGGGGTGGGCGGGAGCCTCAGTGGACGGCCGTTTCTCCCATGCGGCATGCCAGCGGCTCTCCCCCGTCTCCACTCTTGGATGCCATAACGCTGGGTGTATGTAATGGAGGATGGTGTCATCTGACTAGTCATGTTGCACTTTACATGATTGACGCGAGATGTGCCTCTAGGATACCTACCGTTGGGGGCATATCTGCAAGTTTTACATATGTACTTGCCTCGTAGTCATATCTTTTTGTTTTGTTTTTTTCTTCTCTTCTCTTTTCTTTTCTTTCTTTCTTGTTATTCTAGGTCACGGTCAAGAGGGCATATTCGACTATTGTGTTCAAACTATAGCCCATAATTTCTTATGCTATTGCCCTACTGACCGTTTAGAGGCTAATGTTACCCTCTATTAATTATTATATATATTTTTATATATACTTGTTCCGTGCACTATATCACCTCCACAGTTTTTCTGGTCCTGATGAAGCGCCCGGGGATCGTTATGACCAGTAGGGCGTGAAACATGTCGACCTGGTAGTTACCTGGGCACATTACGCCTCCTGGGTAACTCCTAAACCTACGGGTTTTAGTCTGCCAAGGGTACCCTTTTTATTAAATATTTTTGCTGGTTGGTAACCACTTAGACAGTTTTAATCACTCTGCACGCACATTATCACCCTTCACTTAGGACTCCGGTCACACACCCACATGCACCATACGGCAGTTCTCAAGATCTCCGCTAAAGTGACCCTTCGGGGACCCGTAAGGGCATTGCACCGCCGGCCGCGAGGAGCAACTGCCCAATGATGAAGCATGACATCCTCGGGATGTGTGAGGGCTACAAGAGACAATTGTGTCTCTCCCACCCCTTCCCACTGAGTCCTGACCTAGTACTTTCCTCTCTCTAATTTCTCAGGAGTGTGTGTACGTTTTTTGCACCACTCACTGTGGAACAGTGCCCCCCCTTGTTGTTGACTTCATAGTTTAGATGATATACAGACCCCTAGGTATATAGCCTTTTCTACAACTCGGGGATCGTTCATCTTGCTTTTGTTATTCAATACTATCTGAGTTTTCCCTTGGTTCAGTGCATATCCGGATGCTAATCCAAAGTGGTTAGCCTCTCTTTCAATAGCAATCATAGCTGTACTAGGATCAGCTGTTACAATAGCAATATCATCTGCGTAAGCCAGGGATTTGGTGGGATAATCCTGTGACCAGATCGGTTTTATTTCTCTGTTTCCTTCTAAACTACGAATGAAGGGGTCGATGTATATTGCAAAAAGCAATGGTGAGCAAGGGCAGCCCTGCCATGTTCCACGGGATATTATTAACTCCTTAGATAGGCTGCCGTTCACCATTACCGCTGCCCTGGGGTTAACGTACAGTTTTTGCACAGCCTGGATATACCCATCCTTTATTCCGACCCTGGACATAGAGGCCCACAGAAATTGCCAGGAGACCCTATCAAAGGCCTTCTCAGCATCGAGAAGCACCAATGCCATAGGGTCTCCTGCAACCTCCATGCAGTCAAATAGAGTGATCACTCTCTGGATGTGATTGATAGTGGATCTCCCTGGCACAAAGCCATGTTGACATTTGGCAATTACTTTATAGATAATAGGAGCGATTCTATTAGCCAGGACTTTCGAATATACCTTTGAGTCCGCGTTGATGAGAGTGATAGGTCGATATGAACCTAATAGTTCTGGAGGTTTATTTTTTTGGGGGAAAATGACTATCTTAGCCCTAGACCAAGAATTTGGAGGTTGACCACCTTTAAAGACATGTATAATAAGATCACTTAGAATGCCTTTTATTTGATCTAGAAAAGTTATATAGAATTCCGAGGGAATGCTATCCAGTCCAGTTGCTTTCCCTTTTGGCAGATTTTTAATTGTCGTTAAAATTTCTTCCGTATTGGGGACCTCCTCTAAGATGGCCTGATCTTCCTCATCAAAAAGATCATAATTTACTTTATCTAAGTACCTTTCAGTTTTAGCTAGATCACCCCCCGCCTCCTCCGTATACAAGTCCCGATAAAATCGCCAGAAGGCATCTCTTATATGTTCTGGGTCAGTAAGTTGACCTACCAAAGGATCAGATATCTCACGAATCAAGTTTGACGAAATCTGTTGCCTTGTACGTACGGCAAGCTGGTGACCGATTTGTTCGTTCACCTCATAGACCATTTCTCTTTGTGATAACGCTTTTTTTATAGCTTTATCAGTAAAAATATTTGTAATTGCGGCCTTAGCGATTGCCACCTGGCTTTGCGATTTTGATAACTCTTCTGGCTCGTGATTCCCTATTGTTACCTTTATTAATTCTTCTTCGGCCAACCTTACATTTTCGTGAAGTACCTTCAAGAATTCCCTAGCTAGTTTATTGGCATTTAGCGAATATCGCAGCGTCTCTCCTCGTATCCCTGCTTTTAGAGCATCCCACACAACTTCAATTGAGGTGCTTCCCAGATTGTATGCAAGAAAGTTAGGGATCCACTTTCTCATGTGAGCACAATATTTGTCATCTAAAAGCAGGGATTTCTCAAAAGTCCAAGAGCTAAGTGTTGGTCTTCCTATTCCTGTTTCTAAGGTGCAAATTAAAGGGTTATGGTCCGATAGGACCCGTGGCAGCTTCTCCATTCGGCAGTTAGCTTTGAGTGAATTAGACATCAGTATATAATCTATTCTTACATGAGTAAGATGCGGGTAGGAAAAAAAAGTATACCCTGGATCATCGGGTTTTAAGGTCTGCCAGCCATCAACTAACCCGTGCATATAGCACATATGCTTCAAAGCCTTGAACACTTTAGGTTTACGGCCAACATATTGCCACCCATCTTTCATAGACCAATCATTGGGAAGATTAATGTTAAAATCCCCGCATATCATTAAAGGTAGAGACCAATGCGTGAGTTCAGCTGAAATCTCGTCAAAGACCGACGGATCATCACAATTACTTCCAAATAGAGCGCAGAGTATTATCTTTTGCCCATTCCCATATTGGCATTCTGTAACCACCCAACGTCCAAATTTGTCCCCTTTAGAGCGACTAAAAACAAGATCGCTACCTTTAGCAAGAATAGCAACCCCCCGCACCCTCGCACCCTGTGTTGTTGCACAGATCAACCTGTACCCTAATGTTTTTAATAAGTATGTTTGTGAGCCCTCTATGTGTGTTTCTTGTAAACAAATAATATTAGTGCCCAGTGCCTGTAATCCTACCGCGACTGATTGCCTTTTTTTGATGTCGTTTAGACCACAGATATAACTCTTAGCACTCCCATCTCGTTACCGTGTGTGTTCCGGCTATTTGCTCGAAGTTTTGCATGACCCATTTATCACTCTGCCTCCTAATATTAACATCATACCAGCTTAGCCTAATGACATTCCTCGTACTCTTTTTATCAGCCTGTCTGCCCCACCATACCCCCATCCCTCTCCCACCCCTCCACCCTCCACCACTTTAGGAGGTTACCTGGCCACGCCTGGGCCAGGGATTTTACATCCGAAAAACAAGGCCCCCGCGCGCCCGCTGAGACTCCCCCCCCCTGAAGTGTAACCTTCTGCAGCAGTTAGACAAAAGAAATATGAAACAAGAAGCACCGAGCAGAAGAAAGAACTAAAGAAAACCCTAAGATTTTTAAGATCGGTTTCCAATAACAAATGCATCTGCCTAATGCTCCCTGTCAGGATGAACCAATGAGGTTATCAATGCTATATGCATTATTTTGTTGCCTTCACTACTTGACACCCGAAACTTCCTCTAAATACTTTTTTGCCTGAATGTCTGAAACAAAGCTACGTGTGGTCCCTTTATATACAATTTTTAGTCTGGCCGGATTCTGAAGATACACCTCGGCTCCAAGTTTCTGAAACGGGTCGAAGAGCTGCCTGAGTCTCCACCTACGTTCGACTGTGGCGTGTGCAAAATCAGGTCTGGTGAAGAAAGTTATTCCGTCAAAGGACCGCTTGTTTGTAGGTCTGGCCAAATCGTAGAGAGTTTGATGGAGTAGAAAGTTACCAAAAAATAGAAGCATGGCACGAGGATGTTGTTGTGTTACCGGAGTGCGTTTAGCGGCAGACAGAGGGAATCTATGGGCTCATTGGATTTCTTTATCCCAGTCCCAGGAGTGTAGCTCTGGGAAAGCCCCTTTGAGAAGGGTAATCATAAAGTTCCTGGGGTCGTCTTTTTCAACACCTTCCGGAATCCCTAAAAAACAGAGGTTGTTACGCCTCTGGCGGTTTTCCTGCTCCTCCATCTTCCACATAAGATCTTTGACAACACCCTCATGCTCATCGTGCTGTGTTTTGAGCGTGATAACATCTTTTTCTAATTGCTCCGTCCTTACTTCCACCGAGGCCATACGATCTACGATTTCGGTGCAGGTTTTACTGACTTTCCTGACAGCCCCTTGCAGTTTCTTTGCAGCCAGGCGTGACCTGCGACTGTCTACTTTAACTTCCTCCTGGAAACTCTTGATAGATTGCAGAATAATCGCCAAAGCTGGATCGCTTTTGGAATCATCGTGATCGCCCCTTTTGTTGCTACCAATGATTGTTTGATTACCGCCAGAGGCTGCCTTGGGGTTAGAACATATCGTAAGTGGGGTATCTTTGTAGTCCCACTTCAGGTCTGTACCGCTTTCTTTGTCAGATGTATCAAAATTCTTTTTATGGCGGCCCCCATTTTTCTTCATTTGTAGTTTTTTCAAGCCAGATTTGTTTTTCAGTGGGTCCGTATTCGAGCTGCTATACCATTTGTTTCCTTCCTCCCCACTGGATAATGAGATGCTAATATCTGATAATTCTGACTCCTCAGTTAGGGAGTAAAAATTTTCTTGATTATCAGGCGTTTTGAGAAAGTGACCTTGAAGCACATTGCTAGCCGCTTGCAACAATAGTGGAGCCTCTGTAATTCCTACGGTGGTATCTGAACTGCCGCTTGGATTACAGATAGGGTCTCTGAGACTGACAATATTGTCCATAACATCACCCTCTATCGGCTGGGGCAAAGGTATTGCGGTTTTCCTTGATCTCCCTGCACCGCAGGAGGGGGTATCTGATAACCGTAACTCATACGGTACCGCTAGTGAGGTAAGAACAGTCAATCCTCCTTCAATCTGCCCCGAAACCTCGGTTATCACACCAGAGCTTCCTACCGGCGAAATGAGGTCACTTCCTACCCCTTTCGTAGCGCCAAAGCTGGAAGTGATTAGAGGCTGAGAGTGGCCGATTTCTTTGAGTAATCGGGGAAGAGCTTTTTAGTGGTTGAAGTAATCGCTGTGTCAATCTCCCCAACATTTTTATCAAAGCTCTCGCCTTTCTCTCCTTTCTCTCCCCCGACTTTGCCTTTCATGCCCAGGGTGTCCAACCTTTTCTGCCAGGTAGTTGCTAACGTTATGCTGGCCTGTAAGGGAGCAAGCGCTTGAGAAACGTTCGCGGGTGCATTCTTTACCTTGGCCGCTCTCGCCCCTTTGCCTGTCATCCTTACTTGTTTATCGTGGCTGCGGAAACAAAGTAGCACTGCAATTGTGCCTGTCTTCGGGAAATCTCTGTGTCGACTACAGCGCAGTATACTCCGGCAAAATTTTCTTTTAGCAGGGAGCGCGCTGTGGCTCCTAGCAGCTCTCCTACGATTCTGCCGTGCCGGTGAAGACTTGCGCAGGTCAGGATGAATCCGGGAAGCCCGAGCCGATCTGGCGTCCTCGAGGCAGGAAAGAGGTGAGAGCTCAAGTCTTAGCCTGCAGATGTAGATAACTTGAAAACCTCGCATTCCTCTCATGATGCTGCACTCTCGATAGTTTGCCGGGCTTCAAACTTGACTCAGAAGGCATGCGAAGCGATTTAACCAGACATTAGGGGGGTGCTCTTAAAGAAATTACCATGTTCCCTAAATCCAAAGCCACTCCCTTGCAGGTGCTTCCTCCTTTGATAAAATTTCCTGAAGTAGGTTCCTGAGCTTTCTCTTTCTGGACTCTGGGAGAAAGACTAAACCCTGATTCTATCAAATCTGGCCCTTATCTATTCCAGATCATCGGTCTGGTTGCGGTGTGACTTCTCCCAGTTGACCTGAAACCAGAAGGCATACAGAGTGCCTATCGTTAAGGCAGTGTCCACTACTGATTAATTGTAAGAAGGAGCCTGTATCAGTCGATCGTCCAAATAGGGGTAGGCTTTTATAACTTGAGAATGGAGAAGCCCAATATTCGGGTCAAGGATCTTGGTGAAGACCCTGGGAGAGGACTTGAGTCCAAACTGGAATACTCAGAACTGCCAACGTACATCTCCCACCGTAAACTTGAGAACATTCTGGTAGGCAGGAGCTATCAGTACATGGAGGTATGCATCCTGTAGGTTTACCTTCTTTAGAAAATCCCCCTTGGAAATCAGAGAAATAACTTATTGAAGGGCGTTCATTTTGAAACCTACATTGGGAATGAACTGATTGAGAAATTATAGGTCTTTAATCATGGGATAATTGACCCAATCTTTATGGAGACAAGAAAAATCCTGGAGTAGCACCCCAGACCCCACTTGAGACGAGGAACAGGGATTATTTTTCTCTTCATCTCCAGCAAGGAAATACAGTCCCGGGGAGAATCTCGTCTAATGCTGTCGGTCGGCCAGGAGGTTTGAATAAAGTGGGACTCTGAAAAAGTCTGTGAAAATTCTGTAAAGTAGCTTAGCACAGTGATTTGATGAGCCCATCTGTCCGAAATGAGTCACGTCCAGAACTGATGAATAAGCAGAAGGCAACCTCCCACTGGGCCACAAGGATCCTCCGCATAGACAGGAATTCTGCTTTTGATTTCCTTTCCCACCGGACAGCAGAACTTGACTGTGCTCCATTTAGTTAAAAGAGAGACTTATGCTGGAAGAAATCTAATTTTCTTCTCTTTTTGTAACCAGATTTTCTTTTTGCCTTCTTCCCAGGATCTGTGTTTACAATAAAAAGGCTGTATATGCTTTTGGCTTCTGAAGGACTTATGCAGTGCCTCCTCCAATTCCTCACCAAAAAGCTTTGTGCCTGAGAAGGGCATTCATAAGAGTCAATTCTTTTGAGCCGCATCCACCTTCCAGCTCCATAGATGAATGTGTCTCCTGGTCGCTACTGAACCTGATAACAAAGGAAGCAGAGTTTACATTGCATGCGGTACAACGGTGATTACCCGCCTCCACCCCCCAACCCCAGGGCTGGTCTGACAGAATTGCCAGGGCTGCTTTGGCTTCCCAGTCTGGCTTGATCAGAGGTCCTGGTGAGGGAAGGTCTTAATCTTCCCTGAAAGAAGAAATGAAAAAGAGCTTCTAAAAACACCCTCAAAACCATTTGTGAAGGAGAATTGTAGTGCCTCTGGAGCTGGATGTGTATCCAGCATGATAGACTTGAGTGTTGCCCCCTCCTGGTTACCAAGGAGGTGAGTTTCTTGAAGTAGTACTACCAGTGGGGAGTGGCGTTTGAGGTATTGAAAATCAGCCTGCATTTAATTTTGTGATTGAGGCCATTTACATTCCAGGAGAGAACGGTGAGAAGTGTATTAGTGTATGTCATGGGGGGAGTGTATGAAAAGGGAGTAGGCAAGATAAAGCTGGCTCAGACTGCAACGATGAACTGAAATAAGACAATACAATAGGTAGACATAACACCATTAAAGTTTGAAAAAGCCCCAACAGAACTCCCCCCACCCCACACTTACACTAAGAAAGCATCTGGCGCCCTTGCAAACAACAACTAATAACTAGGTGGAAAACAAAACAGAGAGTAGCCCACTGAGACCCAATCTGTCCCAATCAATCCAAAGTTGGTAAACGGATATAGTGGTGCTGGTGGCAATCATGTAGTTGTGGTCGGGTGTAGCCGCAGGGGCTGATCAAAAACCCCCAGGGGCCCTGTCATCCGCCGGTCTGTAGATGAGGAGGGTGAAGTGGAGCGGTGGGGGTGAGGGGTTGACGCCGTGGATCTTCCCCTGTCTCCTTCAGGGTGCGGGGATGGATGGTCTCGGGTGTGTTGATGGTCACAGTGAGTTGATATTGTGTGTTTCCTGTGGGGGAGGCTGGTGGGCTTCCTTCCTCCTTTTGAGGAACCCCATGGTGCATTGTTAAGGGGAGCTGTTCGGTAGCCCATGAGAGGGCCTCCTCAGGGGAGTTGAAAAACCAGGATTTAGAGTCGTGGAGTACCTTGAGGCATGCGGGGAAGAGAAGCATGTAGCAGAGACCCATATAGCGGAGCCATTGCTTGATGGTATCGTATGTCCTGCGCCACTGCTGTACAGCATGGGTGTAATCCGGGAATATCATCAAAAGGGTGTTTTGAAAATGATCCCAGTAATTCAGGAATGTGGCTATCAAGGAGCGAGTTGGAGCCCTGGCAGGGGCTGCCGAGAAGGGGAGTGGTGTGCCCTCTCAACCACAAAGGAAGTAGACAGAGAGGAGCTGGGCAGCCAGGGGATCAGCCAAGTGTTGAGAAAGTGTTCAGGGGATTGTCCATCAGAAGCTTCGGGGAATCCCACAAAGCGTAGGTTGCATCGGAGGGCCCGGTTTTCGGCGTCCTCCGCACAGGCCTCTAATTCTGCAGATGTCATCAAGAGACAGTGGACTGTGGCTTTGAGTTCCTTGACAGTGTCTTCCAGCTCTGACACTTGGCCCTGCATTTGCGTGACTCTGTCCGCCACTCCCCTGAGGTCCTGTCGTAAAAAGGAGACCTCCACCCCACCTCGCCAATCTTAGTCTCCAGCACAGAGCGAGTGGCTTGGATAGTCTGAAGGGTGGCATCAGTGCTATCGGAGTTCGGAGAGCAATCGGATGGAGCCATCAAGTGTCACTGGGGAGCTGTAGTGGGAGCCATGTAGCAGTCGATTTTAGCCTGAGAGTGAGAAGCAGAGGGTTTGTTTCGGCCCATGATAAATCTTGGAAGGGTCACTGAAAAGGTCAACTGTGTGCAGGTTATCAGGAGCGGTAGCATTAGTGGCGGCACGTCCGCTAAGGTGGAGGAGCGTTGCCCCACTGCTCTCGGAGTAGTGTAAAAGGAAAAATAAAATGATAATTACTGAAGCTATTATCATTTTATTTTTAGAACCAGCCATGTTAGGGTAGGGTGGACTGGGCTCCCGTGACGTCGGGGAGGAGGAGTGGTTGCTACACTCTAAAGTGCGTGTGATGGTTTGGCTGGCCGTCTTGGGCCGGCTAAACAATCATGCGCACTTTGCATGTTCCCCACCAGGCAGTAATACACAGCCTGGTGGGGAACAGGCCCAGGCTCCCATTCCCCATCTGAGCGCCAAACCATGGTGCTTAGACCAATCACAACGCTGCATTGCGATTGGCTTAGGGGAGCTTGATTGCCTCCTAGAAGAGGAGCGGAGAAGGGACGACGTGGGAGAGACAGCGTGCTTCCCCTTCTCCCCCCCGCCCCGACATCCTCATTCCGTACCAACCGCAACTGGGTAGCATCCCAGCCTGGCCCGCTTGATCCCCTGCTGGGAGAAGCTGGAAGAAGGGTGGGACAGTACAAGCAACAGGGAAATGTCCAAAGGGATGTGCGTAAAGGTCGGGTGGGCTCCCAGTGAGAGATGACGTTCAGTAGCTCACTGCTGGGGGGTCAAGGTCCATGCTTCATGGAAGGGGACATCAAGTCAAGAGCAACAGTGGATTGGGAATTCTCAGGCTCGTTGTCAGTGTCCGCATCCAGAAACAGGGGAACTGGGCAGAGTGGCTCTCCCCCAAGTGTGTCAGCAGTCCCACGCGGGCGGGAGGTCAGTGCAGCAGTTGCAGTCACCTCCCATGGCCACTGTCCAGCAGGTCCTTCAGGGCCCTCAAAAAGCAAGGCTGAGCGTAGTCCATGGTGTAGGGAGAGACAGGTGGCCCCGATCAGACCATCTTGGTGGCCGCCTTAGTGAAGTCTCATGCATGGGAAGAGTCGGGCCGAGGCAGCAAGGGTATCCCCCGGGAGGTACCGGCATGGCTGGGTGAGTCTGCCCAAAAGGGTCCCTCATCGGGGGTGGCGCAGCCTCACCCCCAATTCCTTGGGGCCTACTGTGGTAGCAGCTCGTATACCGCACAGTCAAATTATGTAGGGGAGGGTCCGCCCTCCGAAGTGTGAGCCGGGGGTCCTGTACACAGCGTAGGCAGGCCTTGGGCGCGGTGGCCCAGAGGAGGGGGCCAAGTCCCTTCTTAGCATCCCTGCCTCCTGGGCATGTGCGTAATCAAGGGTCTCACGCTTGAGGTGCCGCAGAGCCTCACCTGTGTCACCCCGGGGCCCACTGCTGCAGTGGCTCAGGAGACGAGAGGGCGGAATGAGGAGGAGAGGCCCTGCCCTCCGATATACGGGCCGGAGGCCCCGGGCGCGGCCAAGGTTGCTCAAGGGTGCGGTGGACCAGCAGAAAGGGCCGGATCACCTCTGGAGTCTCCCTGCACTTTCAGGAAGTGCTGGTGCGGGTGGATGCTCTCCCGGGTGCAGCCAGCACACAGGATTACGGTTGTGCCACAGCAGGATGGCTGGGAGCTCAGAAGGGAGCGTAAACCATCTTGGCCCAGTCGACCATGCTCCTGAATCCCCATTGTTCGAATCAGTCAGGCCAGCTTGCACATCCCTAATTTTAACTAATCTTGCAAGAAAACTTCTGTTCTCTTTACCCTGTAAAGTTCCCAGAAAAACACAGATGTTTCTCAGCTATTTCTTCTTTCAGATAATTGTTTTGTCTCCCCCATCCTTGGAGAAGGACTGGTCTACCAGAAAATCTAGTAGGCTCACAAGAAGTGGGCGCTTTCTAAGGGTTAGAAGAGTCAGGCACAAAAGCGATTCTGGCCCCGCTTGAGGAGTGCATTTTTCTGTCTCTGTCCCTGCTCTACCAGCCTCCAGGGGCAGACTGGAGATCCAAATCAGCCCTGGCAAAAATGCTCAAACCAGCCCCACTTCCTTTGACTTCTTATGGCATCGCTCTCTCTTTCCATCCATTCATTCTTTCTTTCTCCTCTTCATTTTCTCCCTCTTTGATCACTTTCTCTATACCTCCCCCCTCTCTCTCCTTCTCTCTTGAAGTCCCTGTGCCTGCTGCAATTAGTCCCTGGGGAAAGTGACAGAGGCACCAGAAGTGGCCCTGGGCTTTCAAAACCGACTTCCAAAGGCTCCAGCCCACTGGGGAAATTCCCGGTGGAATAAGAGGCCTGTCCGGACCTCCCAGCCTTCACAGTGGCCAGCCCATAATATTCACGCTTTCCCAGTAGGGCACTCTGCCCAGTTCAAGTGATAAGGCAGTTGACACATGTCTAGTAGAGGGTACCATAATTGAAATGTGTCATCTCATTCTTACCTTTGCCAGAGAGGGGAAGGCTCAAAATGGAATGGGGAAGTGTTTTCCCTGGGAAAAATATTTCTTTCCATTCTCACATCAAATGATAAACTAGTACAGAGGTCAGAGTCCTCTGAGGTAGATAAGTGACTAATTACTGGCTGTCTCGTTACAGTACCAGTAAATATGGCACAATGAGAGCGGGAAACAGGAACATGAAACAGAGGCAGGTGTCTGCCTGTGTTTGGTCAGAATAGGGAGATATGCTACTAGACTTATTGCCTGCAAGCTGGGAGGCATTATGAACTGTTAATTGCACTTTCTATCAGTGCTTTAAGTGAGATGAAAAGGGGGTGGGCTCTAAAACAGGCATGTTCTGAGAAGTCCTTACACGAGGCGTGGACTCTGTAATTATTTCATGTGAAACAGCATACTGTGTTTGACAAATTCATAAAGGAGGCTCACTAGACAAAGCAGAATCAAAATCAACAGGATATGTATTAGTTTAAAGTTAATATAGGCTCGGAGGGTGGGACAGAGGACAGGTTACGCGGCACACCAGTAGCTAAACACGTTCTCTCTTAACTTCTCCCGGTCCTTAGCAATATAAAGGGCCATCGGGCTGCACCCTCAGTATTTATTACACAGACCAGGCAGACATTTTCAATTATTTGATCACGTGCAGCCACTAAAATACCAACTTGCACTGTTATTTTGCATGAGAACTACTTACAAGCATCATTTGGCTGAGATAGTTCATTTTCCCACATCGAGAAAGCGTGAGGGACCCTTATCCATTTTTCTGAGACATTCTTCTCGACTATAGCCTTGAGAAAGTGCGAAAAAGGAACGAAACACGTGTCGGCTGAAACCATCCACGAAGGGATAACATCAATATATCTACAAATTGTCGCTAAATAATTGTGCCTATAATCAAGAGACTGGAAAACAACTGTGGGGCATATTCACAAGGAGCTATCGCCGAATTAACGGCACTTTATCGCAGCCAAAGTCGTGAAAAATTTACCTCCCCATTCACAAGCCGGTGTTAACAGCCCACAGCACCAGTTTACCCGCGATAGCAGCCGCAAAAAACATCGCCACAGAGGACCCCCGCAAATATCGCTAATGAGATGCAGAGTAGGCGTTCCCGTGACAAAAGCCGAGACAACATCACACCTCAACATTCACAACGACCAGCCACATCGGCGATAAGAACACAAAACAGGCGATAAGGCGCGTTAGCACCAGGAAATTTACACCTGCTCTGACCTGGTGTAAAGTCGGACGACAGCCAGCACCACAAAGGGAGCACAGCCCAGAGCCACACATGAAGGACAACAGATGCCCACGAGCAACTGAACATGCAGCACGGACACCCAAGAGGGCCACAACACCCACCAACACCACACCCAGGCCTGCAACACCCCCGGGACCACCCCCAACCCCGGACTAAGAAATTGCACACCAACACCATGAATCCCAAAACAAACATTTTGCCTGATGTCGCACAAGCAGGAAAATAAACATACATGCATGGCCAGAAGAAGAAGAATCAGTCATACAGCAATGCAATCGCCAACACAAAACACCATACAAACAAAAGCAGAAACAACCCTTAGGATGAGTCCTAGCGGCTCCTCACTGGACAATCCGTAGCACACAGCCTGGAAGACCAAATCCAAGAGAAGAAGGTGTGCCATGCGCCCAACAAAGGAAAGAGAGCGAGGGAGGGAGACGGAGTGAGATAGCATAAGCAGCGCAAGGCCGCCCGGGCACCTGGTTCCACATGCCAACATGTGTGTGTGCATCGCCATCCGTACACCATGAGCCCAAGGCTGTGTCCCAATCTCAGCGCCAAAGCCACATCACATTCCGAAAACGCAAGTAGTAGTCAGACAAAAATCAGGGATGAAAGCACCATTGGCCCAATGCAGAAGGCGGGAGGACATCTGCACCTCTGACCTTGGTCCAGAACGCGCCTGGAACACCCTGATAGAGATGCAATGGCAGACGGGGACGACTCCACACCACGCATTCCGCTAATGAACCATCCGACTCATCCACAGCCCACACACAGAAGCCCCTGCCTGTGGTACCCCCGCAAGGGATGCCCTTGACACTCACGGAAACAGCAACCCATTACTCACAACGTTGCACACACATACGAATCATTGCCCAGAGCTGTGGCATATCCTCCACACAACTGCCGCAGTTCAGAAGAGTGCCAGTTCACGAGACGCACCAACGCAATGGCAGGCCATACTGGGCACATGCACAACCCCCATCACGTGGAACAGTACCGTGCACGTATGCTGCATTTACTGGGTGTACTGCCACTGGCAGTGCTGCGGATCAGTTACAGGCTCAGCTTCCGCATTGCCCACGTCACCTGCGTCCAGCCCTGGTTCCACTGCCGAACATGCACATTCGAGTGTCCCATGGATGTCTGCCTATCCAACACAACTGTTGATGAATTGGACTATGACTTGTGTCTGCGCCCCCTGTTGGATCACGAACAGGAGTGTAACCGAGACAGCCGTGCATGGGATGCCTTGACATACTGCGTATGTATTGGTAGTTGTGCATGGGAGATTGCACAATTTCTCGTGTGCAGTGACCACATCGAGTCGCTCCCCTATTGGGCTGTGTTGCGGATCGGTGAGACGGCGTGGGCTGAGCATACCTGCCCGGACAACCGAATGGATTGGCTCACCCTGGTGTTCCTTGAACACGACAACGACGTACTATTGGAACACATTGCACATGAAGCTGCACGGGCATTCATGGATGAGTAACTACGTTCCTGCAGCCACCTCCGATTGCCACCCACAGCACATGGCCCAACAACTTGTTGCATCGTTGGGATTGCTCACATATCCCACCACAACAGAGGACACGTCTGCCTTCGGTCGGGCTCTGGATGCATGTGCGTGGAATAACGCGTGTGTACACACACCTATGCAAGGTGACGCAGGTCCATGCTCAGAGCAACACAGCGTCGTTTGGCAACGTTGCCAATTCGGACACACTGCTGGGGGACAGCACACACATGGCAATGTAGCACGACATGTGAACCTGTCGGACCCTAACACCTGATCACTGTCAGCAGAGCAGACAATCGGCACACTCTGGAGGCAGAGCACCATGCAGACCCCACGTGCAGTGAGTCGTGCCCCCTCACACGGGGCAATGGGCAGACGCCAAACAACACATGACTCATCCAGCAAGGCAAGGTGGGCTGTGAGCGTTGCCATCCGTGATGAATGTTGTCCATTTCAGCCCCAACATTTTCTGAACCTCGACATGTACCCATGCTGCGTGTAAGTATCTTAGGCATGTCCCTGCCTGTTGTGGCCGTTGCCTCGTCCGTACTGACACGCACATGCCAATAAAGTCTATGCCACTCCACTGGTGTCTAACTGTGAGGTGTGTTGTTCAGATTGTCCACTCGTGTGCCACAAAGAGCATCGTCCCAACACAGGGAGGAACTGACTGACGCATGTGCAATGGGGGTGTGTCCCTTTGGCAAGCTCCACCTCTGTGAGCCAGACATTGTTTTTGGATAGGTGCTGGACGACATGTGCACTTACATGACTTCAGCTATGTGTGTATGGTGTCCAACCTCTGACCATGTGGAGCAATGTCATACATCACAACAGAATGTGTCCACACAGATGTGTGTAAGTAGGTATGCGACGTGAAGTTCTGTTGTCACATGTGGTGTAGGACACCACTCCTGGCCTGCCACCGTTTTGGTCACTCCTACACACAGCCCTATTCAACACATAGACGTGTGCCTACGTTGGGGGGTTGTGGGATTGCTGTTGATGTGCAATGGGGACACAGCTAGTACTCACCTTCACAGTCATCCAATTGGCCATGTGTCTCAGGGATAGACATGCGCATAGATGTCAGTTACCAGGGTGTACCTTCATGTGCAATCATTGTCCCTACATCCAGCCATGCTTCCATACGTGAGTGAACATAGTGATGACACATCTGTGTGATTTAGAATGTTTTATTCACATTCAGGTGATTGACGGAGCTGGAGCTGTACATGGCCATCCAAGCCCACATCACATGGAAGCCCAGTGGTGTGCCAACCAGAGTCCCTTGGGGATTGCACAGTGATTAGGAAGAGGGAGAGTGCAGTCTGCAGCAGGATTGCTGTGTAATTGGCCAGCGGTGAAGAAATGGTAGTCCGTGTCGGGGTCCGGGTGAATGTTGCAGGGTGTTCCGGAGGTCAGTAGGAGGTATTTCCCAGGGCATGATGCATAGGTCATAACCAGGCAGGGACAGGCCATATGGCGGTGATGGATGCTACTGCCTCCTTCCTCACACAGTGGTTCCCATCCCCTTCTCACTCCCTGATACGGGTTCTGTGTCTGGTGTGTCCGGTGTGTGTGGCGGGGTGATGGCTGCATCGCTGTGTGCCCCTGACACATCAGACTGCGTAGGTGATGGGACAGCATAACAGTGTGCCACGGACACATCAGGGGTCGGAGCTGTGTGTGTCGATGTTCCCGCTGCAGTCATCTGGGAATGGCTCAGTGACAGCAATGGCAAGATGAAGTACTGCAGGGCATTGAAGTTCCCAGCCACAACTCGCTGGTGTCCAGCCGTGGCAGACATACTTCCAGCCTGCATCTGCTCCATGGTCTCCATTGACCTCCGCACCTGTGCCAACTCTGTGCTGTCATGGCTGGTGCCTGTCTGACCAGACAGTTCTTATATTAGATTCATGGCACCAGCGAGGTCAGCCAAGGTCTGTGGCGGAGCATGGTGCATACAGGGGGTGTCCGATAGGGACTGTACGTGGTCCCTGATGGGACTCAGACACCCACGTATGGCATCGAGTTTGGCTGCCACAAGCTCGAAACCCACCCGCAGCTGATGAGCCAACTCCACCTGGCAACCCAACACACGCCGTTGGAATTCCATGTATTGGTCGGGGGTCCTGGGAGACAGCCGTGGTGGTGTGTGTTTCCTGCTGTGTGGTCTGTGCAGGTGGTGGGGTCACCTCGAGGCAGCTGGCCTGGCCTGCTCCTGGGGGTGGGGTGCAGAGGCTGTCCATTATCCGTTGGAGGGTGTCTTGACATATGTGCAGGTTGTCCTCTTCATCATCAATGATGGGAAGTGTGGTGTGCTCTGCAGGAGGTGTTGTATGTCCCTGTGCAATGTGAAGGGGAGATGCAGGTTAACAGAGTTTCACATGTATGGTGATGATTTGCAGATGTTTACATTCAGACTGCATGCCAATGTACATTGTGACTGTTTTGGGGGAGCTGGCTATTTGATGGCAGTCAGTGTGTTTTTCGACTACATGACGGATGTGTGGTAGTACCCGTACATTATCATCACACAGTGTCAGGCAATGCCAGATGTGAGTGGACAGTTACTACGCACGAGCGGAACCTGTTGTGAGATCTGTCCTGTGGTGCTGGTGTTGCACTTTGTACCACATTGCCGTCATTGCTGATGTTCTGTGATTGCTATGTGTGTGTGCTGCATTGTGGGGGAGTTGCCCCTGCAGCTCTGATTTCGTGTGGCCTTCTCCCTTTGAGGCGGGGTGCCTTTGAAATGTGTGCTTTTCGGGGCCTGATTTGCTTTTGACTTGGGTCATATGTGCTCTCGGACTGTTTTTGTGGCCTGGTGCATTGTTCGTCTGCTGCGTGTATTGTACGGCATGGGTTGTGGGTGCACGTGGACATGTCGGAGTGTGACCTGCTCCTTTACGGATGTGATCCGCACTGGGCTACCTCCATGTCGATTCGTGGGCCATGTCATTTTTTTGGCTGCTGTCATGCTATCGGACATGCAGTGTTACTTGCATAGTCAGTGTGGGTCACAGAGCCGCTGCTTTGCTGGATTCAGCACATGTGCACGGGTCGGTTGTGATATTGGTGATAGGGGGGGCCCCTCTGTGCACATTGTGGATGGGGGCCTACTTGGCGTTTCTATGTGTGCTGCAGTGTGCCAAGGCAATCAGGGACATGTTCCACGGTCATTGTGGGTGTGCTGTGTGCTACACGTAATTGTGCATGTGTGCCATTGTGCCCATCTCCCCCGTCCCCCCCGTCCCTAGTGGTTACTCACCCTGTTGCTGTTGGGTCAGGTCGTATCGTGCTGTGTCCAGGCCCCCCAATCCTGCCACCGTCTCCTCACTGCTGACTGTGGCCACCATTTGCTCCAGCTCATCCAGCTCCCAGGGACATCTTAAGGATTTTGGGGGCCCTGGGCCAAACATATTTTGGGGGCCCCTGTTCAGAACAGCTTTGAATTTATGATCCAATTTGAACCCCTGTTTCCCACGCAGTTTCCACTTCCTCAGCTGCGTTAGCGATCCAGTTTGCATCATAGGCATTAGCCTATATATTCCCGATGGAAATGGATACGCGCAGCTGACAGCGGTAGGATTTAGTGTTTCCTGCCCTGCTACTAGGTTTTTAATACTTTTTAAATTGTATATGTGTGGCTGAATTACTCTGTGCTTTTTAACAATTTCTCCTACCTACGCGCACTTGCACTTTACTTGATTCTGCTTGCCTACACCTCCTTAGCTGCTCCGATTTGCATCTTGCTTTTCCTCCAGTCCTGGTCCGCCGCGGCTGATACGCCGATTGTGCAGAGGGCTGGGGCTACTATCAGGCTCCTCACTTCCGCCCACGCAGTTTCCGCTTCCTCAGCTGCGTTAACGATCCAGTTTGCATCATAGGCATTAGCCTATATATTCCCGATGCAAACGGACGCGCGCAGCTGACAGCGGTAGGATTTAGTGTTTCCTGCCCTGCTATTAGGTTTTTAATACTTTTTAAATTGTATATGTGTGGCTGAATTACTCTGTGCTTTTTAACAATTTCTCCTACCTACGCGCACTTGCACTTTACATGATTCTGCTTGCCTACACCTCCTTAGCTGCTCCGATTTGCATCTCGCTTTTCCTCCAGTCCAGGTCCGCCACGGCTGATACGCCGATTGTGCGGAGGGCTGGGGCTACTATCAGGCTCCTCACTTCCGCCCATGCAGTTTCTGCTTCCTCAGCTGCGTTAGCGATCCAGTTTGCATCATGGGCATTAGCCTATATATTCCCCATGTAAACGGTCGCGTGCAGTGGGCGTGCCGCTGGGCAAGCCCGTCTGCGCCCGTCAGCGTCCCGGAGCGTCCGGCACCAGCCATGCTGCCCAGTTCCCCTCCGGTGAGTTTCTTCCACCATATTACAATAGGGAAAAACTGCTTAGCCTTAGGCGGCTACCATTATGTCAGTGTACAGCGGCTGATCCGAGCCTGGAGGTAGACTTTCGATGCAATAAGTGCAACTGATCTCTCCTCCAGCCCAGGAAACTCGCACCCAAGATCCTCCCACGCAACAATAAGTGTAAAAACAATAAGAAAACAGAGGACTTAAAGGCCACCCTTTTGAATTGTCGCTCTATTCAAAAGCATGAACCACACATTTATGACCTACTTTTAGACGAACAGCCTGATCTTTTATTTCTCACTGAGACCTGGCTGTCTGAAGCCTCCAACCCTACTATCACCTCGGCCATCCCTACGGGTTATAAAATCCTTAGGAGGGACCGACCGAGTGGGAAGGGGGCGGTGTCGCCATAATTTACAATCAAAAACTAGACTGCTCTCCCATCCCGATGGAAAACATTGAGGGCGCAGAGTCCTTAGGCTTCCGCTGTACCTTATCCCCCATCATAGCATAGCTGGTTTTCTGATTTACATACCGCCCGGTGCAATTGGAAATTTTATTACTAAGCTTAATACAGCCACCACCTCCCTGGCCTTAAAATACAACAACTGCCTTATTCTAGGAGATTTCAATATACATATGGACAATGGAAAAGACCCTCAAACAATTTCCTTGTTGGAGACGCTGCAGGCCTGCAACATGTTTCCATCTATTTCTTCGGCCACCCATGAGAAGGGCCATACCCTAGACCAAATCTTTCACAACTTTGACATATCAGTAAGCCTACCTCTTCCCATTACCTGGTCTGACCACCTCCTATTGAAATTCCCAACTCTGCCACAGCCCCTCGGGCTAACGCAGGGCAGAGGGTCCCCTAATTACAGGACGTTCCATAAAATATCCATCCCGATGTTAGCAGATGTTAGCAAATGCCCTCGGTCGTTCCTCACCGGAGCTGTCTGGCTGCCCCGACTCGGACGCCCTCTCCGAGTCAACATTGGTGCTAGCGGTACCGGTTGTTTCCGCTTCTCAAAGAGGTCGGTCCCAACAACTCCATGGTTTAATGATTCCCTCAGATCTAGCAAAAGAAATTGTAGAAAATGGAAACGGAAATGGCGTAAATCCTATCTACCTGAGGACAGAAAGGTGTATAAAGACACCTTAAAAGCTCATTACATTCTCGTGAAGGCAGCCAAGAAAAACTTCTTTCAAACCAAGATAGAAAATGCCCAAAATAAGAGTAAGGAAATCTTTAGCATAGTTACATCCTTTACCGTCCCGAAAGCCGGCACAAAGGAAGGGCCATGCACGGAAGAACGGTCTAAGCAAATGGCTCAATTCTTCCACAAAAAGATCTCTGTGATCCAACAAGCCTTCACTGACATCTCAGAGGAAGAACTGACCTTCTACCTTAGTTCTAATAGCAAATTTCACCTCTTGGATCCTCCATCTTTACTAGCGTTCCCTGAGTTTCAGCTTGAAGAGTCACTGACCCTTCTCCAAAGCATTAAGTCTGGCTCTCCTACCGACCCATGTCCAGCAAATATCCTGAACCTATTAGCTTCCACCATAAACCCCACGGTAAACCAGCTCATTAATGTTTCCCTCTCCTCAGGCAACATGCCGAAAGTATGGAAGAATGCTAAGATTCTTCCACTGATAAAAAGGCTAACGCCAATCCGACGGACCCTGCCAACTACAGGCCAATCTCTCTTCTTCCGGCCCTCTCTAAAGTATTAGAGAAGCATGTAAACAAGGCCCTCCAAAAACACATTGAAGATGGGAAGCTCCTTCATGAGTCCCAATCCGGTTTTAGGGCTAACTACAGTACGGAGTCCGCTCTGCTGGAAGTGACTGAATTTCTCAAGGGTAAGCTGGACCAGGGAGGCAAGGCTGTTCTGATACTGCTTGATCTGTCGGCGGCCTTCGATACGGTCCCACATGAGAGGCTCCTGGAGAGACTTGCTAACATCGGCTTGGGGGGGACCGCCTTAACGTGGATGTCATCCTTCTTGGCAAATAGATCTCAGGACATCTGGCTCCCCCCTTTCTCATCCCCGGTTCCGGCAATGAATGTAGGTGTCCCTCAGGGCTCCATTCTCAGTCCTACCCTTTTGAATATATATCTATCCCCCTTGCATTTCTGGTAGAGGAAGAGGCGCCAAAATAGTTTCCTATGCTGATGACACTCAGCTGATTTTTACATGTGAAAAAGGAACCGACTTTGACGGGGCAATGATTAGGTCTTGCCTCACAAAGGTTTTTAACTGACTTAAGACCAATCAGCTGAAGTGCAATCCTGACAAAACTGAAGTTGTTTTCTTTGGTAATCCAGAAACGCCTGACTGGAGCTCTTGGTGGCCAAAGATCTGCCGCCCCGCCCGCGGAAAGGAGAAAGTAAAAACGTAGGAATTGTCATAGACAAGACACTCTCCATGCACTTTCAAATCCAAAATCTAACTGGCGCTTGCTTGGACATACTCCGGATGCTAAAAAATTCCTGCCACTGTTACAGCTTGAGAGCAGAAAGATCGTGGTGCAGGCTCTGGTGACATCAAAGCTTGACTATGTCAACAGCTTGTACCTCGGTCTTCCCAAATCCCTTATCCAGCACCTACAAGTGGTACAAAACGCGGCAGCCAGAGCCATCCTGAGACCTAAACCCAGATCTAGTATGACCCCTATTCTCAAGTCTCTACACTGGCTCTGCATAAAAGAACGGATCGACTTCAAAGCGATGACCATCTTCTTTAAAGATTTCCACGGCTTAGGAGCCGGCTACCTAAATAAGTGCGTTAATCGCTACACAAGATCTAGACCCCTAAGATCTTCCAATGCCAACCTGGCCATCGTGCCTAAAATATGCCGTGCCCGCACTGGAGGCAGATCCCTCGGCTTTCTAGGCGCAAAATTGTGGAATAGACTCCCTGAGTCTCTGAGACTAACCACAGACCTACTCTCTTTCAGGAAGAACTTAAAAACCTGGCTTTTTAATAACTGATGGGTCTTTTACGCACGTTTTCCTCCCCCTGTCATGCGCCAGGACACTCTAGTCTGAGTAGCTGCGCGCTTTATTAAATACACTATTTCATTTCATTTCATTTCATTAGGTCCCTGACAGTGCAAAGGAACACTCGTCCAAATTCTAAGGGCCTTATTTATGAGGCCTTGCTTCACTTTTATGCCGCCGGTGCGTCACTTTTGTGACGCACTGGCAGCGTAAAAATGTGCCATGTTGAGCCCTATTTACAAAGTGACGCATCTAGGCAGATGCGTCACTTTGTAAACCCCTGCACCACATTATACCTGCGCCAGGTATAATGTATGCAGAGTGGGTGTTCCCCCGCAAAAGCCTTGTAGAAGTGGCGCATTGAAATCTATGAGAACTCAGTGCACCACTTCTAGGACGCCATTGCGTCAATATCTTACACCTGCCTCACAGCAGGCGTAAGACTGATGCAGGCCCTTTCACATGGGGCTTGCCCCATGTGAAAGGACACATTGCTGTAGTTGCGTCTATTTTAAGACACACCCCAGCAATGCATCACTTTTGCGCCTACAGATACGTCAGAAATACTGACGTATCTGTAACTCCGTGCGACATGATGCGTCATACAGTAAATATGACGCATCCATCATGTCGCAAGGAAGGCGCACTAAGAAGTGACGCATCCCTGTTTTCACACAGCAATGCATCACCTCTCATAAATAAGGCCCTAAATGTGTTTACATCTAATATTCAGGGATAGTTATGTGTGTTTTCAATATTGTAACACAGCAGCAGCTCACCAATATTACTGCAGATAATCTCTGTGATGCCCTCCCATTTCTTATATGTTAGTCCTTGTTTTGATCTAAAAGAAACTTTTTTATGTATATTGCATGAAACATAAACACATTTTCTCTGCAAAGTGGCTGTACTAGACTCTCACACATCAGGTACATAAAAAATAAATTAAAGGAAAACAGTATTTAAAACAATCTGTTTAAGAAATATTCAAGATCATTAGGGCAAAACTCTGGAGAACGGACCTGACTCTGTCAGGGGGCCCCCTGAAAGGCTGGGGCCCTGGGCCAGAGCCCACTTTGCCCATGCATTAAAACGTCTCTGCCAGCTCCTCCTGTGTCGCAGGACTTCCACCTCCAGTCGCCGTTGCTGCCTCCCTGTTGGCGGCGAGCTTATGTTTGGTCTGGCTTTTCAGATCATGCCACGCCTCTTGACCTCCTCCAGTGACCTCCTCGACACTCCGACTGCATTGACGTTGGTGACGATGGCCTGCCATATTTCGGTTTGGGCTGCCAGTGCCGCAGTGGAGGTGCCGAACAGTTGTTGATGGTGTTCGGTCACCTCCGTGACGATGATCCGGTCTTCCTGCGGACTGAACCCGGTCTCCCTCTTCCTCCTGTCCTTGCCCTTCCCCGAACGCGGGGTTCCTGGCTGGTCCTCCGTGGGGCTTGTGGTGTCCGGCTTGTCCTCTGCACTTGGTCCGGGTGCATCCATGTTGCTACGCAGTTTGAATTGTTTTTGGGCTTTTTTTTTTCTTTCTTTTATGGTGCTTTTTCCGGCCGGACGCGGGGGATTTGCAGGCCTGTGGCTGGTGTTCGCTGATTTCTGTACTGCGATTGGCCTCATCGCATGATTTCTCGCGTTCGCATTTCGCATTTTTTCGGCGTGCCGTTGATTTTCACGCTGATATTTGACGCGTTATCTGGTGAGTATCGCATGCGACCGCCTTGTTGTGAATTCCACGTTGACACTGGGTTATTTTCCCGCGCTAGGCTGCGATATTGAAAGTTGCGTTACGCTACTCTTGCGGTAGTTATCACACGTTCTTGTGAATATACCCCTGTGTTTTGAACTAAGATATGATGTGTTATTTCTGTGATACTCATTTGAAGTAAAAAGAAAATATTAATCACCTGAATGTTTTTGAAGTTCTAAATGCTTTCAGGAGTATCTTCTCTACATTGTATAAGTAAAATAAGAGTTGTATATATTAGGACGTGTCAATGGATACACAAATGGACCTAATCAAACATTGAGGTTTTCATACATAACGAGTGTTCCGCTATTTTTTATTTTTTTTAAGTTAATATAGCAACTTATCCAGGGCCAAAAGTAATTTTAAAAACTTAACAAGGTAAGTTTGAAAGTAAGTGGGAAAACAGTAGTTATTCAGTTGAAATTAAATTATTCTTTAGACCCTGGATCACTAATGCTAAACAACAGTAGCCACCTGTCACTTAGTCCCTGTGTCACAAAAGGGACTTCCGATGACACTGTGTTGAAACAATAGCATGTGACAGGCGAGAGGGTAGGGTGTTTCTTCATCCGCTGAATGACAGAATTAGGGGGCTCCTCTGGGCCCTGGTTCAATGTCCATATTTTTTAGCTTTGCCAGGGCCCAGCCCTGACAAGTCCTGGTCCACCTAGAGCACTGCTTCCCATCTTTATGTGCCCCCATCTTTGACTCTAGCTCATATTTATGTGGCAATTAACAGTAGTTAATGCCCTCATAGAGGGCACTAACCGCTGCAAATGCACTAAGCAGAGAGCAATAACACCTAATTGCTTTATGAATTGAAATACAAAATGGGCTCCACAGCAAGGGTATGTTGATTAGGGCTATATATCGGGCAGCAAAACAATGAGTAAACATCTTTATATGCTCTCTTTTTCTTAAACACATACTATTAATTTAAATGTGCTGTTTTTATAAAAATGCAAGCAAAAGGACCTAGTTAATATATTCAAAAGTGTGCTACCTAGAATTCTATGCACTTCTCGGCAGAGTTGGGAGGAAGGAAATATTCACTACAATGATGGTCCACTCAGTCAGGATCAATGCATCATTTTCAAGATAACCAACAACTATATAGTTGAACCCCATTTAGATAATGTATCCCTTGTGGACAGCCTGCACACCTGTCACAGATTCAACCGTCCTGGGCCAATGCTGGACACCCAAGTCTGGGGGAACCTGAATAGATGCACACCCACCAACAGTTTTCCAAGATTCCGAGGAAAGTATTTGAGGTGGTCTGGCGAGATTTTAACCCAGGCCCGGGAAAGTAAAACAAAAGAAAAAGTCAAAATTTAGACAAGTTAAAAATAATATCATACAGAAAACCTTGGGCCTGATTTCGAGTTTGGCGACATGTTACTCCATCACAAATAAGACTGAATACCCTGTCCGCCAAACCCTCAGTGCAACCGCTCTATTTTGAGTTTGACGGGCCATCAGTTTTTCCACGGTGGTGACTTCACTGGCTCTGCTGTCATAAAACTTACTTCGACAACCTGACGGGGAAGGGGCCATCAGAGTAAGGGCATCAGACTGCCCACCCTATTCAAAGCGCGCGGTCTGATGTCTTTTTTTTTAGGTCTCGCCTAGCGACGCAGCGCATGCGCTTCTCGCTTGCGAGATCTATTGTCGTCGTCTTAGCTTCGGAAGCGGGGTGGAAGCTCCTCCACCCATGCTTCTGATTGGCGCGTGTCCAAAATGCGTGATTTTCATTGGAAGGGAGGCATGTTTTCTTGCCTCCCTGTCTCCTGCTCGCCGTGCCTCCCCGGAGAGGCGATGTGCACACGTAGGGCTCGCGGCGTTTCAGCACAACGCGCGCATGGCGCGCTTTCACTTTTGTTGGTGTCAGGAGATGTGCACGTGTACGGAGTGTCTTTGCTCCCGGCGTGTCAGCACAACGCGCGCGCGCGATTACTACTCTGCTCGTCTCCACCCCCCATTTCCTCCTTTTGAACTTCCTCTGCTGCGAGTGCGATTACGGACCACCGACCAACCACCTTGATTGAGGCCTCCTGTTGCCAAGTATCGTGCTACTCGGCCTTCGACTTGCAGCTTGCCCTGCAGTCAGCTGTTCCTCCCGGTCCCAGCCCTTTTCCAGCCAGTTAAAAGGTGAGTGAAAGGTACAGCGATTAACGTGATGTTGACTTTCCCTCACTAAAACAACGTGTTGTGATTCGAACTGATCCCCTGCCATGCAACTCAAACCTGAACTATGAAACTGATCCCCTGCCATGCAAGTCAAACCTGCATTTCTGCAGCAGGTGCCTTACCCCTCTGAGACATGCTGGGGCAGTAACTCAGACCCAGAGGCACGGTTGCCCAAGATCACAGAGATTGGCATAGGCGGCGGTATGATGTGGTGACTCGCGGCTGCCGCACCCTGTGCGGTCCAGATGGGCAGCTCCCTCCGCCCTGAGTCAATGTTTTCATTCTGGGAGCGGGTTCAGGTGACTCTGTGTCCGCCTCTTGCAGCACCTGTCACGCTGCACACTGCGAGGGACGCAGCAGGCGCTGGGAGCAGTGAAGGTCAGTGTGGAACAGAGTGGGTCTTCTGTGGGTATTTGATCGCTGTATCGTCTTCAGGTGCCCAGCGCTGCCAACTTGTTCCATGTGCTCTATGAAAAATGCAGCCGGACCGGTCTTTAAACCAGCAGTGCTCAAACGTCTGGGAATAGTAGTTTCGATTTACCTTATACAAATGATGTGCTTCCAGGCTTCAACACCTCATCTCATTTTTTTCTGCAACTTGGCTGGTTTGTGGTTGATTCTGGCTGTTGTCTGACATTCCAGCTGTTACATGCGCCATCGACGGAGATCCGGTAGGAGTCTGCGGGTCAAGGGTGCCAATCCTGAAATATAGCGCACTGAATTGGTGTAGGTGATGTTGCACAGCGCTGCGTGTACCCTGCCGTGATATATGCGTATAACCCCCCATAGATCTGCGTAGAGCCGGCCTAGAGCATGGACGAGCTGGGCCGAGGCCCAGGGCGCCAATATTCCAAGGGGCGCAGCAGAGAGCTAGCTGCCTGACTTAATGTTATGCAAACAGCAGCTCTTCCATCCCACTTGGTCTCAATGGGGTCACGTTAAAGACTTGTTAATCAGCCCTTAATGTACCTCAACGTCATTGTTAGCACCCAATCAACCCCCTGCCCTCCCCCCATCTTCTTCACACCTCCTGCCGTCACACCACAACGACCCCCATCCATCCCCCCGCCCCCCTCCCACAACAAACACCAAATTTTCTTTCCGCCCAGGGCGCCCTCCCGGTCAATCCGACTTAGGGGCGGCCCAGGCTGGAACCAGGGTCCTTCCCAAGTAAGGTAACACGGTGAGCTAACATGCAGGTGTGTGTCCCTGTGTGCGGGTGTGCGGGTGTAAGCCCCCGGCACCTGCACCTGTTTAGATTGTAACCAGCAGAGATGTTTAAATAAATCGCAGATCGCATCTAAAGTCAGGGAAGACAGCTAATTTAGTTCGCTAGTTTGCGTGCTGTCTTCATCAGTGTGTTACCTGCAGACATATGTTCGAATCTGAGTAAAACAGCTCGGTTGGTTGACTTGACATTTGCAGTTATCTCTTTGACTGTAGCTTCTATTTGTGCTTGTTTTGCGTCTTGTCTCTAGCTTACCATGGGTTTCATTTCCGTTCTATGTGCGGTCCGCTGTGCCTCGCTTCTGTAGTCTGTGGTTTGTCTGCTCACCTCTTCTGGTCCATCCCCCCCCCCCCCCGCGGCGCCTCAGTGAGCTGTGCACTCGAACTCATGTAGGTCTGTTATTTGCGTGCCTTTTCGATATGTGCGCTATTCGTCGCGTATCTCTTGTTTATGATAACCTAATGAATTAACAGAGGTTGAAACGCCGTCGACGCCTTCCTTTGGCGAATTAAGAGGAAGCATATATTGCGTCTTGTTCTGTCATTGACTGACTTATTTTTGTGTTAATTTCCCCTCTGCCATTGTTTTTCTGTTTACACTGTATTTTGTATTATTTCCTGATGTATGTTTTGTGTAACTTTGTGAGCACCAGATGAATCTTGTACCTATGTCTTGTGTTTTTGGAATATTTTTCGATTACAAATGTATTTTCATACAGCTGTTGTGGGTACCTTATTTTATTGGTTCTAATTTCTATTCAATTTATTGTTTGTGATCATTTGTATATTTTGTGCCTTGAGTATTTTTCGTTTCAAAATTATTCCATGAACAATTGGTGCTATAATATCGGGTGCAGGGGCAAAGAGATACCCTCATTTGCATAGCCCACATCCCCATGCAAATGAGGGAACATCCACTGGTGATAGCGCTGGCGATATACGTGCGACAGTGCTATCTGTATGACAGAAAGGGCCGTACAAGCTTCTGGCCCTTTTCTGTAATACCAAAGTGCCCCGGGAGCGCGCAAAGCGGGTGCACATGCACATTGCGCGCCCGGGACACTTTCCATAATAAGGCCCCTGGTGTCTTGCACCTGACCCAAACCCAAAATCATGTCCTGCCCCCAGTCCAGTACACATCCAGCTTCCTGCTCCCCACTCCAAACATACCTGATGCCTAGCCCCTAATCGTACGCCCTCTTGGAGTCTAGCCCCCCTTCCAAACATGGGGTCTGCCACTAATATGTGATATTCCCACTGCCACACCCTCCCCTTACCAGTTCTCCAAATCCTAAACCTACCAAATACAGCCCTCTCTACCCCATAAACACAAACTCCAAATCATATCTGATGTCCTGCTTCGTCCACTCCATCACTAGGTGCTTGTCGTATGAAGTAACACAAAGCTCTGTTTTGCACCCCATACACTTTGGTATGCAAAAGGAGAGAACATGTGGTTGGTTAAATTTAATATTTCTTTGCCACAAACAAAGAGCATGTACTCCACAGTATGCAAATAGATATAAGGAGGCAACTCTCACTGGAAAGTGGATGCCAGACTCCTATCTTTTTTTATCCATACAACCAGAGCCAGCCTCCTATGACTGGTATACCTGCATGCAAGGGTCCAGATTAATAAATATCTTGCCACAACCTATCCTTGTACATTTCTCTGCATTAGGGAGCCAGAAATGAAAAGGCAGAGCAAAAGGAAATCTGCCCAATGCCAATTCAAAGACTTCAAATATATATTAATGAAAGAAAAAGTTAATCTGAGAGTCCACTAGCAGCTCAATGAGCATGAAGCTATCCAAGCACAGACAAGACGCAAATGTATATGCTTTAAATGGAGATTATGTTGTGAAACTGAAACAAAGGCATCCCACAGGGGCAGGAGCTGAAGTCATGGGAAAGTGTGCAAACAACCTTCTCACAAATACAGAAATGTAAACTGTTGATGCTATGCAAACTATTTAGAAATTGCTCACCAACAATGCTAGATGTGAGAAGGAGGATTTACATGTCAGAGACGGACACAAGTTGAAGACATGGTTAGCAGTGAGCAGAAAGATGAATTTAGCAGTTACAGTTACGTTAAGGCAATACCTTATATTTCACACGAGCTTTTAGGAAATCTCATTTAAAAAACTGGAAAAACAAGTTTTCAGAAAAGATCTCAAATAAATATTGATTAAGGTAATCCACTACTCTCAATGGATGCCTTAACTTGTGCGAAATCAGAAAACATGTAATTTTGATATGTTAGCTACAGTCCAAGGGTTGGGCTTTACATCATTTATTCAAAATTAGATTTGTTTGAAAATAAATTCCTTGAAATTGATTCAAAATTGATTCATCCCACGATGTAGCTTCAATGTAGTTCTTTGTTCAAAAAGCACACGTCTCCAATTTGAAGAAACTCGGAAAGCAGACAGGCGTGGCATCAGCCATCAGAAGAGAGAGGGGGCATCGCTCTCCCTCACAAGTACAAGAAGAACACTTTAGGGGCATATCAATATAGGCATGCAAGGGAGGAACGCTTGCTGTTGCTGAAGACCACCAGAAGAGGACAACCCTTGGGTCATCGTCAACTGTGGACGCTAGCTTGGCGCTCCCCAGAACAGACCATCAAGAAGATAAGGAAGGTCTTGAGTTTGCGAAGGGAGTAAATGGACACACTCGTATGGAGCATATGTGAAAAGTACACATAGTGGACTAATAGGGGATACAGATATGAAACAAAAAGGCTATAAGCATACAAAAGACAGTTTAGTAAAGACAATTTTCAGTTTCTTTCAAAGAGGTACTATTATGAATAATAATTGGGAAAAACCCTATACATTTCACAAACTGATGTTAGTCACTAAGGTCCAGATTTACTAACATTTTCCCAAAAAAGTGGCGCAACCACAATACAAAATGCTAGTTGAGCTTTACAAAGCCACATGGGCGTTGCTGTGCATCCACCGAGGTGCTTTGACGCTAACTCTGACTTACTCTGGGCAGTAAACCTGGGTTTGAGCTAAAATGGTGCGCCTACCTGAGGCTGGCTTAACAAGAACAAATAACTTCATTCCTCCTCATTACTGCTCTCTCCCTTTCATGCAACCCAGTGCAGCATGTTACCTTACTGTGCTGTGTGAAAGGTAAGTAAATCCAGGCCTAAATGAGGGGGACCTGAAAAATTAATCTCACAATAACTGTTTGGTTTTGTTCTTTCTTCTGTAACACAAACCTCGAAGCACAACAAAAAAATCCAGTTAACCAGTTCCACGATCCGAGAGCAGTGTAAGACTCTCAGAGCTCCAGGGGTTCATAAAGAGAGATGAGACAAGCTTACAGACCCTAGAGGGGCCAGCTGAGAGGAAGAAAGGCCCAGAGATTGCATTACTGAAGCAAGGACTAGACTCCAAATGTCTTGGAGTTCAGAATTTATGAGGGTTAGAGTAGTTTATCCCAACTTAGAGAGAGTTAGGACAGTTCTTACACCCTTAGGCACTGAAGAGTTGCCATCTGTCACAGTCCTGAGAAAAGCAATGAAATTGCAGATAATCAAGACACAATTAGAAGCCCAGAGCTCCTATAGGGGTGCATGCAGAAGGTGTCACATTTAGATCTGAAATGGGCTATCATGCAGCGGAGACAGTCAAATGCCCTGAAATCTCAGGAGCAAACTATTTCCAACGCTGAGAAGGTAAATTGTGAAAGACTATGAAATTAACTCTCAGCAGATCCGGGGGGCGACCAGAGCTATGAAGAGGGTAAGTTCCTGAAATCTTTTGTATATTATTCTATGTTGTATATTTCTTCAGAAACGGCTGGAGAGACCTGATCTGTTTTAATGTTACCTTGAGGGATTGTCGCTAAATATTTTTTTTACCCATAGATCACGGATATCACACTCGGCGTACATAGTATCCAGCCTACAGCCTTTGACTATCTAGCCTCTTGGGTCCTTCTCATACTGGAAAGCATGCCCTGCATGGTATTAGGTTTTCACCTGTGGTAGGACATAGACCAAGATGCATCAGTTCTCCCCTTGATCCTTGCCTGCTTTCAGTAAGAACCAATGTATAAGCGCTCAAAATCTCAAACAGATCTGTGGAAAGCCGACAGAACTGCATCCGCCGAGGGCAGAAACACACTGGTACCCTACTGCGGTTGGATGGGTTGACTTCACAAATTAAGCCATGTCACATCTTAAGATGATGCGCACTCTGGTGGGTGTAAGAAAATATTTTAGAGCATACTCCAGTCCTTTTAGATCATTGTAACTATGGAGTCGGGGTCCAGACTGACAAAGGGTGGCAGGCCCTCCACAGCTGGCGGTAATACAGTCTTTGAGTCAAAGAAGCCTGGTACCTGCCATAAACAACAGTGGATCTCATGGTTGGTGGCATAAGCCTTGAAACTATACTCTTGCTCTCAGGCATAGAGTAAGAGCAGCTATGAGCACCTATGTAATGTGGTCCTGCACTTTTAAGGCTTCGCTATCATTCCTTTGCCTACAAGGAGGCTACCCCCAGGTTGCTTATTTGATCTTTTGACTGATGTATGTATGTATGTATGTATTTAAGCTTATATAGCGCTCAGCTACCCCCAACGGGGGTGTCCCGGCGCTTGCGGATACAGTGGAGGGTGGAGGGTGTACAACTGAATTACAGATAGGGTGAAATGTCGCACTCTGCACCCTGGTGCACCTTTAATTGGGGGCGGGAGGCACAGCCTGGGACTGTGTGCCCTATTATAGACAATGCACTGTTCCAGGAGTAGTGCACACGGCTGCAGTGAGATCCCTGCACCCTTCAAACGGAGGGCAGGCTGCTGCCTGCAGTAAAAAGCGGACCGGTGGCTTCAAACAGCCAGTCCGCCTTTCAACGCAAGAGTACTACAGAAATACTACTTCTGCTACTCCAAAACAACTTTGTGGCTAGGCCCCTAAGAACCTGAGAAATAGACCTTTGGCACAAGCCCTCCTTAGGCAGTCTCCCAGGTTAACTGGCCAATCCCTGCAGGAGTTATCACCCTCAGGGTCTTCCCTGACAACCCTGATGGTCCCTTGGCATGGGGCTGTGAAACAATATATGTTCTTACAGTCTATTCAGTTCAGCAGACGCAGGCTAGCTGGAGTCCACATGGACGTGCTAGAGATGCAGACTGAGTATGACAGACAGACTTGGGCGTGGCTATCTTAGTGCAGCAGGTGCAGTGCCACCAGAGGCCCAGAGATCTGAGGGGCCTATTGCACCCCAAATATGGCTGTCTTCTATTACCAACCGGTTGGCAGTGGACCCATCATCCTTGCTGCAGAAGGACTGATGGCATTCTTCAAGCCACTGGGCAGACAGGTCGGCGGCCGCTCTAACTAGAGACGGGGAGCAGTCGTCAGGTTCCACTCCCCATCAAGGCTGAGAATGGGCCGGTCACACTAACCAGGGAGGACAGAGGTCTGACAAGAAGAAACGTCAGCAGCAGGCCTGCTCCATTGAGAAATATTTTGATTTCCCCTAGAGTCGCAAAATACTTGTTGTGCACCAACGACAAACTCTGATTTCATCATAAAATTGTTTATTCCGAGTGTCCTTTAGGGCAAAGGAGTTGTCTGCAGATAGCTATAGCACCAGTTTGAAAAATACATCCTGTCCTGGAGGACACGGCTCTCGCACTTACTCAATGTACAAAAGCAGCGTGCTGTCCCCGTCATTGTAGTCTCAAAAAATGTTATTCGCAGCACAGACAAAATCTGAAAAACAAATACCCCAAGTAGGGTTGCAGCATGACGAGGGGAAATGAGTGATTCAGCTGTGCCCTGTAAAGCAGACAGCGCCGGGCCGTGTTTGCACTGCCAGTCCTCCTGCCCGGGGATGAAACATTTGTGGTGTACATCTGGAAGGCGTCACGTCAGGCGTACCTCTCGGGGCGCTGCGCGGCGTGCTGCAGACCCCGCCGGCCGCCAGCAGCTGTGCAGGCTCGGGCATGCGCGCCTGCCTCAGGCCTGCTCGTAGACAGGGCCCTCTTTGTGCGCCATGAGTGCCCTCGCAGCGCCAGGCCGAAGCGGTGCCCCCACCGCAGACAGATGTACCTAAGCCCCCACCGCAGAACGATGTACATGGGCCACGTATCTTTGAGCCCCACCGCAAACAGATGTACCTGTGCCACGTGCCTTTGAGACCCCACCGCAGACAGATGTACCTGGGCCACGTGTCATGAGCCCCACTGCAAACAGATTTTTATTTTTTATTTTATTTAATACCGTTTTATATAGCGCGAACTTTACCCAAAGGTGTCAGAGCGCTTTACAAAAGAACCAGGTAAGTTATATACGGTACACAAGATAGACTAAACACGCTAACAAATTATATATATTCAGTTACAAAGGTACACAAGAAAGACTGAGCACGCTAACAAGGTACATAAATGCAGTTCCATCTCTATTTGCAAATTTATAATGTAAAAAATAAAAAGGTGTCAGTGTTAGATTAAAAGCAGGGGTAAAATACATATTTACAAAGTTGACCTCATGTGAGTGCTAGATGACCGTAGGTCAAGAAATTGGTTGAATTATTCCAGGAAGTGCCATGTACCTGGTACAGATGTACCTGGGCCCCATGTCTTTGAGCCCTCACCGCAGATCGATGTACCTGGGACACGTGTCTTTGAGCCCCCACCGCAGATCGATGCACCTGGGACACGTGTCTTTGAGCCCCCACCGCAGATAGATGTACCTGGGCCCAGTGTCTTTGAGCCCCCACCGCAGACAGATGTACCTGGGCCCCGTGTCTTTGAGCCACCACCGCAGACAGATGTACATGGGCCCGTGTCTTTGAGCCACCACCGCAGACAGATGTACGTGGGCCCCGTGTCTTTAAGGCCCCACCGCAAACAGATGTATACCTGGGACACGTGTGTCTGAGGCAGGAAACAACTCAACTTGAACAGGAACACACACCAATTTAGGGTTACTCACCTGTCACGAGCGTAGGCGTGAAAGGTAACGTTCGGCGACTTGACAAATTACTGTTCCGTACATGCCAATAGACCTGATTGAGACGGGAGACTCCCGATTTATTAAAGCCAAAAATGGCTTTATTTTGGCCGTCTCCCGCTTGAAATTGCCTTTCCTTCAATAGAAGTCAATGGGAGAAATACATTCTACTGATTATTATTATTTTTTTAAATCTCCCTCTTTCCTCTGCTTTATGTATGTTAGTCAGATTGGCATATAGTGCACACACTCATGCACAGCTTTGCGGAGGCGTGTCCAATGAGTGACAGCAACTGAGGGAACACTGGGTAAAAACAAGCATTTGCAATGCAATCGGTCTTGCCTTTGGGACCTTATAAGTATTTAGCTATGCACCATATTATCCATTGGACCACCTGCACTCACTTTTTAGTTAAAGCCCATTGCTATCAAACACCCCGTCTTGTCAAGCACTAACTCCGGCCGTCAGGCCAACCTATTGCCCACTTTTGCTACTATTGTCCACCTCACCACTGCATCTCCCACAAAACATTAGGCCAACCGTCTCTCCTGCTGAAGTCACTTCCCTACCACCATCACCATTTACTAATCCCACACTAAATACTTTGTCAACAGTCTCTCCTGTTCAAATCACACTCCTGCCGCATCCCCACCCTAAGCACTAGGCCCACAGCCTCTCATGCGGACGCCACTCCCCTGTCATCAATATTCCTCATCACGCTAAACCCATAGCAATAGCAACTTTGCTCACGTTACTTCCTTGACATCACTAATGCCCAAGCTACTCCATGCCAACAATCTATTCTGCTGACGTCACTCCCTGCCATGGCCACTGCCACCCTGCATGCTACTACACCTTCTAGCCACTTCCCTGACTTCCCTCCTAGCCCTCCGTACTGTGCAGGTTTGTATAATTGAACCCCATGAAGGCAGCATACAGACCCCAGCCCTCCCATTTTATACCCCGGTTTACGTTTATAAAGAACTGCTGTTCCTGGTATGGGCTGATACCCGATATCACAATATCACCCGATATCACAATGATGGAGAAAGCTTGCAATCCTGCGGGAATCTCACACACTGCTAGGGGAGCTCAGGCTACTGGAGAAAGCTAACACTGCCGGAAAAAGCTTGCAATGCTAGGGGAATCTCACACTGCTCTACTGGAGCAAGTTCAGAATGCCTTGGAAAGCTCATACAGCCAAGAGAATCTTACACTCATGGGGGAATCGTACACTCATGGGGGAATCGTACACTCATGGAGGGAATCTCAAGCAACTGGAGGAAGCTTACACTGCCGAAGGAAGCTTGCACTGCTGGAGAAGCTTGCACTGCTGGGGGAAGCTCGCAATGCTGGGAGAATCTCACACACTGCTGGAGGAAGCTTGCAATGCTTATGGAATCTCACACTGCTCTGCTAGAGGACGTTCATTCTGCTGGGGAAGCTCATACTGCTAGAAGAAGCTTGCAGCGCTCACAGTTTCTCTCAGTGCTGCAGGAAAAGGACCATGCTGGAGAAACTCCCATTTTGGGAGCCCAAGAGTAATGACAGAGGGAACTTGTGCTGCTGGGTGAAGCTTGCGCTGCTGGATGAAGCTCACGCTGATGGATGACGCTCGCACTGCTGGTGGAAGCTCGCATTATTGGAGTCCAAGAGCAAAACTCGCACTGCTGAAGGAATCTCACACTGATAGAGGAAGCTTGCAATGCTGGGGGAATCTCGCACATTGCTAGGGACGCTCAGGCTACCGGAGGAAGCTGGCACTGCTGGAGAAAGCTCGCAATGCGGGAGGAATCTACTATTGTGCAGGAGAAAGTTCAAACTGCCTTGGGAATATCGCACAGTGCCGAAGGAAGCTTGCAATGCTTGGGGGTGCTCACACTGCTCTGCTAGAGTAAGTTCAGATCGCTGTGGGTAGCTCATGCAGCCGGGGTCTCACACTGTTCGGGGATTCACACACTATTGGGGGATTCACACACTGTTGGATCTCTTTAGCACTAATAGTAAACGTTTAGATGAATCGGACATAGCTGGAGAAAGCTGCCATCTTTTAAGTCTTGTCCGGCCGTACGGATATTATGTTGGCATAAATATGTGGGTGACGCACTCTCCGTGGCACACATCACACTTTTCGATAGCTCTGGAGGCCACAGGCCCACCTCGAACCCTTCTCTCGGCACCTGGTCTCTAGCGCTGCAGATAGCTTCTGTGCGCCTCAAAAGCCCGCCCCTTCACCGAACCCCCCACCTGGGCCTGTAAGATGTATGATGCCGCCACGCTACAAAAGTGGATTCGTCTTGGGTCAGACAAGCCGTGCCGAGGTCCATAAATTAGAAGCCGGCACAGTTTAATAAAAATGTATTGACTTACAAGTGATTATTAATCAAAAGGCCATTAATAGCGGCGGCCGCTACCGAGGGGTGCGCGAGAGTGATCGGAAATCCATGGCGGCTGCTGGACGCATGCGTAAGATAGCCATCTGTATTGCGCATGTGTTCTGGACAGGTCAGGCAAAATAGAGTGCAAATTCACCCAGCCAGTCCCAGGACAAAACAAGCATTTAAAATGCAATAGGACTCGTATTTACACGAGACCTATTGCATTCGAAACGGAAGTGCGGGCGTTGAAGAAGGCACGAACGGGAGGGGGAGGTGGTGGTGGGACGAGAAGTCACGGACTGCGGGAGGGAACGGGGGAGGCAGGGGAACAAAACAGTTTTTAAAGTAAAGGGACCGATAGCCACGGAAGGACAAAAATGACGACATGGCCGTCAGGAGGCGGGACTAACAAGCCGAAAACCAATCAGAATGCAGCATTTAGGATTTCGGCCAATCAAAAAGATAGGCGGAAAGTGGGCGGACCTTCCCCCGCTATACTGTATACTGCATGCCTCGCAAAGCGAGCAGCTCATGCGCTGCAACGCTAGGCGAGACCTAACCAGTACCAGATTCTCCACAGAGCCTCAAGGCCAGGTCACAATGGTGGCCGTACGCGCCATATTCCGCTCTCTCCCTGGAAACGTGCAGACGCCTACGTGTGTGATGGGCAGCAGAACTCAGGGCAGATGAGCTGGACCAGTTTGTCAAATTTAGAGATCAGGGTGCCTGAGGTGCTGGCTGCAGGGGAACTACAACTCTCCCGGCAACAGTAGTGCAAGGATTCTAGAAACTAAACTACTGTGATGTTGGGACCAGTTCTGTCACTACTGGCAGTAGTAGCATGAGCCACCCTCTCCGACAAGCTAGTACTCTGTCGATACCACCATCTAGAACTTAACCCTACATCGGGATCATACCAGTGCACAAAAACAAATCAAGTTGCCCGATAGGTATTTGCAGAAAGTAATATTAATTTGATGAAACCCCAAAATAGTACCTGTCAGAAGACTGAAGGTGGCTTGGTTAGACAGGTTAAGGGACACAACTGTACTGGAAGCCAAAACATGCACTCACACCACATACGATGGGACTGATCACTCTCTTTTAGTGTTCCAGGCTGCAGGACAGTCAAGACGTCCCTTTTCCACCAAGGGTTAGAATACAAGAAGCGAGAAAGACTTGTTTGTGTGTTTTTTCTGCCTCCACCCATGTGGACCTGGGTCCAAGCAGTCCTTCAAAGACAGAAGTCAATGTGTAATAAAAAAAAAAGTTGGGGGACTGTGACTTCAGAGTGAGTAGCAGCAGTGGAGGATTCTGGGAGATGGACAGCCGCGGCCCATGAAGGTAAGAGCGGAGGGGCCGGGTGAGGGTGGATTTCGGCGGACGATGACCTGGGAAAATTAAATAAATAATTAATGTGCCCTGGTCATCGTCCTTCGAAATCTCCCCTCACCCGGCCCACCGCCCCACCGCTCTTACCTGTACCGTCCGCGGCTGGAGATGGAAGAGGGTTGGTCGAAACAGTCTACAGTTTAAAAGCTTTAGAACTCCAGAGGAGCACAAGTGAAACAATTGGTTTCAAATTATATAAAGTAAAATTCTAAAAGAAAGATTTGTTTTTCAGTTATATATTTTTATTTAATGGTCCGTTATTTTATGACTGTTTGCCCATCTGTTACTGGAAGTACTGTACTGGAATAGCAGCGGTTGTTGCAAGTATTGACTGAGCAGCATTCACAGATCTTTGTGCAGCTGAGGGACTGAATGTCAGGAGTGAGGTGCAATACTCGAGCTCTGTTGGTCACAGTTCTGGGGTTGCTGGGGTGTGAAGGTCAGACTGAGGTGCACTGGAAGTTCTGTATGTGACACATAATGGGCACTTTGGCTCCGAGCATGCCATGGATTGGGAGTGATGGGCTCGGATCCCAGTTTCAGAATAAATCTCACCTGGCACTGGCTCTATAGCGCTGGATTTGTATGCAAAAGCCAGATTAGTGTCTAGAAATGGAGCAATGCAAAGTGTGCTAGGAAGCCGTCATTATCACTATGCTCTATTTTGAATGTTAAATATATTTCTGTTTCCCGGACCATCTAAAAGGGTTTTAAGTCAAATCCCTTCTAAAATGCCTGTTGTCCCAGATTACCTGAACTTCAATCCAAATTCAGCCTTAACTTTTCTATCAAAACTATGGGGAATTGACATGGACATCCAACTGAAACAATGACCGTCTCCTTGACAACTTTCAATCTGGCTTCAGAGCTGGCTCCAACACCCAAGCTGTCCGCCATTCAAATTATCGATGATTCCCTGTGTACTTTGGACCAAGCTGACTCTTTCATGCTGATACTTACAGATCTTTCCAGGGCCTCTGACACTGAGAAGCATGACATCCTTATTCAGGCAGTAGAAGGAGTGCATTGGCTTCGAAGACAAGGTTCTAAACTGCTTCACATCATCTACCTGATCAATATCAAGTTATCAAATTTGTCAACTCTGCTTGATGTGTCTCTGGAGCTTAAGTGGGTGTTCATCAGGGGTCAGTCTTAACTCATCCAGTTTTTAATCTCTACATTGAACCATTGGGTGGCATTATCAGAGAATCCGGCCTTTCAAATCACCAGTGCGCCGGAGATCTCTACCTGAAGATTGCTATTCCTGAGGATACTCTGGTAGCTTTGATTGTCAAGAACATTCAATCCTGGATGGCTGTGCATCATCTTAAATTCAATGTCAATTAAACTGAGCCCCTTCTTATGTGTTGCCAACCCTGCTACACCTTAGTCCAGGAATGGATTGCTTCTTCCAATATCCTACACAGTTATCTGTCCATTATTGATAACATCAACTCAATGGAATTTACTTTTAAATCTCGACTCAAGCTCCAGAGACACATCAACACCATAGACAGCCAAACATCGGCGTCAAGAGCAAAACCTCAAAGATGTGATCCAAGCTTTTATAATATCATGAATCGACTGTGGGAATGCTGCCTTCGTAGGTGCTCCCAAAGCTGACCTTGCTCCGCTTAAAGCTTCCTTGAATGCTGCAGCACACGAGTTCTCCAGGATTGGTGCACTGATCACATCCCCCTTGTACTGCACTCACCATGCTGGCGTCCTGTCAGTGACAAATCAGTTTTCAAACTCTCATGATTAGTGCACAGACTTTGCACACTCATAACTCTCACCATTGGACAAGTACACTGAAGATTTTGGGGCACTCTCTCCAACCACACAGTCCGTACAGCCATTACAGACATATGCTCGAAACTTCAGTTTTCAAATCAAAATGTGGGATTGTACCTGGATATTTGTACTAAATATCAGGCTACAGGAATATTGTAGCAAAAATATCAACAACCAAGATATCAACAAGCTGAGAACATATATGTAAGTATAGGTTTACCATACTTAATGTATATGAACCTTGACGAGATATATATATATATTTTTTTTTTAAACATACTTTATTGCTTGCCAAGATATCATTGCAGTGTGATACATGTAATACTAATGGCATTTTATCTTTTTGATGTTCTCCCCATCATGCACAATATAAAGTGGTATGCTGAACAGGTAATTCAATTGCAGTTGTTCCTGGTTATATATCCACCACTGCATCTATAAGGTGGCTTTGTGTATTCTGGAAATGCAATATTTCTCCTAGAGTAGTTTCACATAGTATGCTTCAACATTAATAACATAACATTTATAACTTATATAACATCCCCCTCCCTCTACCCTCCCTCCTGGTCTGCCATTACTTATATGTTTAGTAGCCTATTAAAGTTATCTATATATCATTATTTGCTCATTACTGCTTAAGTATGATGGTGTCGTGACTAGGGCCTGTGAAGATCTCTGGCGTACGGTCCTAGAATATTTAGATCTGCTATTGCGTGGGGTTGTTATGTGTGGGTATAAAGTCCAGCTGTTTAAAGTCTTCCATCATGATATCCCAATCCATAGAAATAGGGGGTTTCCGCATACCCCTTACCTCTTCTCTTCTAAGTACCGTAGCTTCGGCACTGCCCCATTGTATCACATCTTCCTGCCATATAGTCAATAATGGACTTCTAGGTGATTTCCATCTCATGGTGATTGTTCTTACGGCCAATCAATCAATCAATCAATCAATCATGTCACTTATAAAGCGCACTACATACCCGCGAGGGTCTCAAGGCGCTGGGGGAAGAGGGGGGTGGTGCTGCTACTGATCGAAGAGCCAGGTCTTGAGGAGTCTTCTGAAGGCCAGTAGGTCTTGGGTCTGTCGGAGGTTGATGGGGAGGGTGTTCCAGGTCTTGGCGGCGAGGTGGGAGAAGGATCTGCCGCCGGCGGTCGTTTCCGGATGCGGGGGACTGTGGCGAGGGCGAGGCTGGTCGAGCGGAGCTGGCGGGTGGGGGTGTAGAAGCTGAGTCGTCTGTTGAGGTAGGCTGGTCCGGAGTTGTGGAGTGCTTTGTGTGCGTGGGTGAGGAGCTTGAAGGTTATCCTCTTGTTGTCAGGGAGCCAGTGCAGGTCTCTCAGGTGGGGTGTGATGTGGCTGCGTCGGGGGATGTCGAGGATAAGACGTGCAGAGGCGTTCTGGATGCGTTGCAGCCGTCTCAGGAGCTTAGCCGTCGTTCCTGCGTAGAGGCGTTTCCGTAGTCCAGCCTGCTGGTGACGAGGGCCTGGGTGACTGTTTTTCTTGTTTCGGTGGGGATCCACTTGAAGATCCTGCGGAGCATTCGGAGGATGTTGAAGCAGGATGAGGAAACGGCGTTGACCTGCTTAGTCATGGAGAGGGTGGGGTCGAGGATGACCCCTAGGTTGCGTACGTGGTGGGTGGGTGGCGGGGCTGTTCCCAGTGATGTTGGCCACCAGGAGTCGTCCCAGGCTGAAGGGTTGGAACCAAGGATGAGGACCTCCGTCTTGTCCGAGTTCAGCTTCAGGCGGCTGGTCCTCATCCATTCGGCGACGGCCTTCATTCCTTCGTGGAGGTGGGCTTTGGCGGTGTGAGGGTCTTTGGTGAGGGAGAGGATCAGCTGGGTGTCGTCGGCGTAGGAGATGATGTTGAGGTTGTGCTGTCGGGCGACGTGGGCGAGGGGTGCCAATATAAGGGCAAGGTCCAGGAACCTCAACTGTACCTTCTGTGCTGTAGTGCGTTTGCGGAGACCCAAGAGGCACTCCAGGATATTTTCCTGGACAGTTAGGTGCGTAACCTCTCGCAGTGACTGCCGTATTCCGTCCCAATAATCATGGAGACGTGGACAGGCCCATAACATATGGACAAAGTCCGCCTCGTCTCCCTTGCATCGGGGGCAGCAGTGTTGGGCCTCTGGGAACATACGGTGTATTCTCTTTGGGGTTAAGTAAGATCTATGTAATATCATTGTTTGGATAAATTTAAGTTTAGCGTTACAGGATACCCGTTTGGGATGCTCCAACATGCTCGCCCAGGCTTTGTCGGTGAGTTCTGTGTTTGCATCCGTCTCCCATTTTGTTCTAAGATCAGTAAGGGCGATGGATACTTGCGCTCTAATACCTGTGTACAACCATTTGACTAGATGGCCTCCTTCCCCCATATAGTACAGTAAATGGACCAGTCCGTGTTGTGGAGGTTCCCTGCGTTGTGGCGCCCATGTCTTCTTGATATAGTGAGATACAGCCGCGTGTGTCAGATATAAGCGGTCTGGTGCCCCAGTGGTTTGTACGAATGTGTTGTGATCAAGAAGGTTGCCGTCACCAAAGAACAGCCCGACTTCCTCCACGCCGGTCTCCGCCCAGGCATGTAGTCTGGCCTTTGTTAGCACACCCCAGGGATGGGGATGCCCAGTAATGGGATATTAGTCGCATAGGGAGTTGTTCCTGAAGTATAACGCAGCGCCTTTCTCCAACATAGCAATGCGGTCTTAAGTAATGGAGGCCCTTCCAAGGGGATTTTAGCTTTTGGTAAGAGTAAGGAATGTAGTTTGCCCCGATCTATGTCCCGGGGTGTATAACCTATTTCTTGTAGAGTTCCTACCCGCTGTCCAGTAGGACAGCCACTGGAGATTGACAGGCGTAGTAATAGGCTCTGAAATCAGGGACTCCCAGACCTCCCCTATGGGACTCTAGTTGTAATTTCCGAAGACTTACTCTCCGGCGGCCCTTACCCCATATGAGTTCTATGAGGATAGTGTCCAAGGCATGGAAGATTGAGTGCGGGACCGCCAGTGGTAAATTCACGAAAAAATATAATAAACGGGGAAGCACCACCATCTTTGATATGGCAATCCGCCCCATCACCGATAGCGGCAGGGATATCCAGAAGGCCACACTCGAGCGTAGAGCGGTGATGGCCTTTAACAGGTTGCCTTCTAGTTGATCCGCCTGTGCCCTGTACACTTGTATTCCTAAATACTTGAATGTAGCGGGTGCTACAGGTAAGGTATAATTACCAAATTGTGTCATATCTGGGTGGATTCCGTCATGAAAATAAAAGGCATTTGATTTCCGTGGATTAATGGCAAGGCCCGAAATACTTTCAAATGTGGAAAATATAGTGGGGAGAGGTGCAGTGTCAGCAGTCAAATCACGTAAATAAAGCAGAGATATCGTCAGCATATATTGAAATTAAGTGTGCAGTTCCATCAATGAGTATCCCCAGCTGTTCTGCTGACTGTCTCAGGGCTATCGCTAAGGGCTCTAGCGCTAGCACAAACAGCAGGGGGGACAAAGGACATCCCTGCCGTGTGCCCCTGTGTACCGTATATTCACCTGAGATATGGTGGCCGGTGCGTGCTCTAGCCGTAGGAGAGGTGTAAAGCAGCCGTACCCATTTGAGATAAGCGCTAGGGAGGCCAAATCTCTGTAAAGAGGCGAACATATAATCCCATGCTATAGAATCAAAGGCCTGGCGTAAGTCCAGTGCCAGACAGCCAGCCTCCGGATATTCGGCCGGGGTAGCCGCCATGATATAATGCAAGCGTCTAGTGTTGAGGGACGTACTGCGGTTCGGTAAAAACCCGCATTGGTCCCTATGTATGAGAGTGGTTAAGTATGGCTGTATGCGGTTTGCCAAGGTTTTGCTCAGGATTTTATATTCAGTTGCTAATAAGGGTAGAGGCCTATAATTGGAAATATCGGTGCAATCGCGTCCCGGCTGAAGAAGTGAGATGACTAATGCCTGCATGGTGCATTGTGGCAAGTGGCCAACCTCCAGGGCTGTCCTATATACTTCCTCCAGTTTGGGGACCAGGGCTTCCGAATAAATTTCATAAAATTCTATGGGCAGGCCATCTAGGCCAGGCGCCTTGTTATGATTAAGGCCTTTGATCGCAGCTCTAATTTCTTGTTGGGTTATTGGGCCTGTGAGTTCCCTCTGTGTATCCGCCGGTAGAGAGGGGATAGTTAAGCCTTGGAAGAAGTCCGCCATCAGCGTGTCATTATTGTGTGTTGGGGCCGCGTAAAGGTCACTAAGATACCTACAAAAGGCCTCATTTATCTCGATTTGTGTGTGGACTGGTACTTGGTTTGGTACATTAATGTGTATAATGATTGGTGGTTCCGGTCTGTCCTGTACTATGCGGGCTAGTAGTGTCCCAGCCTTGTCTGCCTCAGTGTGCTTCCGTTGTGTAAAGGCCCTATGGTCAATAACCCGCAGAGTTTCTAGGGTGTCGGCGTGATTGATGCGGGCGTCCTGCAAGGCCTCTCGTTTTCTGGATCTGCCACTGCCTCCGGCTCTAAAGCATTCATCAGGTTTTCTATGCTAATCAGGCGTTGATGTACCTCTTGTCTGGCCCCCACCACCTGTCCAATGGCAGACCCCCTCACCACCACTTTAAGTGCATCCCAATCTATTAGGTGGGAGGAAGCAGTATTCCAGTTTTCAGAGAAGTAATTATTAATGGTAGTGGAGATAGCGGTGCGGAACGGGGCGTCCTCCAATAACTGGGGCCACAGTTTCCAGGTGGGCACTGGGGTCGGAACTCGTCCCCAGGTAAGTGTGAGTTCTAGGGGATTGTGGTCCGAAAATGTCTTGGCTAGGTAAGTGGACTGACCGATATGTGTAGCAATGGTGTGTGAGCATAAAAATCTGTCTATCCTGGTGTGGAGGTGATGGACCGGCGAATAGAAGGAATACTCTTTGTGAGTAGGGTGCATTAATCTCCAGACATCCGACAGTCCCCATCCATCTAACCATGTTTTTAGGAGGTCCGCTTGCTTGCAGGCGCCAGCGCCATGCAATGGGGAGTGGGATCTGTCTAGGTCTATATCTAGTACTGTATTGCAGTCTCCTCCCAGAATCCAGGGAATCGTATCCCACCCTACAAGGGCTGCACCCAAACGATGGAAGAATTTGTCCTGTTCAAAGTTAGGGGCATATATACAGCCCAGGACCAGAGGTACGCCATCAAGAGTTCCTTTCAATAAGATATATCTACCCTGGTCATCTATGCGACGATCGAGCTCCGCAAATGGGACCCCATGCCGGATCCAGATGAGTCGCTCCTCTGGCAAACGCTGAGTAATTAGTGGAATATATATTGCCTCGCCATTTTTTACGGGTCTTTAAAGCCTCCGAGTCAGTAAGGTGTGATTCCTGAAGGAAGACAATATGGGCTTTGCGCCTAAGTAAGTGAGCATGAACCCGGTGTCTTTTTGTACAGCCCCAACCCCCGCACATTCCAAGTCAGAAGGTTGTAAGAGCCTATGGTGGTGCGGTCTCTAGGCATAAGTTATTATGGTAGATGAAGCTCCTTGTAGCGAGAGCCGTTTAACTGTCGCAGACCAGGAGTTCCCCTTTCCTTAAAACTAACAATTCTCGGCTCAGCCAACAAACGACGCTGGGCCCAACAAAGATTCCCAACATATAGGTACCACATAACGGTGCATTCGCTTAGTGGGGGGTCGCTGCCACTGTCCATATCGTGATTGATGCAACTGCGGAGTCCCGGTAGCTCGACGGAGCCCGGGGGGGGTATAAACATATCATTGCAAAGACAGTACAATCGCCTCATTCAAACATATCGACGAGATATATATATATATATATTCACTGAAAAAACCATAGGTTTTAGGGACAGTTATAGTTAGTTGGACATTGCACTCGTACAAAACCATAGAAATTCCCCCGTTATAGTTAGTTCAGCTAACTATAACTCGCGTCCCGCAATGCACTGCTGATGACGTCACATATTACATCACTCATGACATGGTCAGTGACATCACTGATGACATCACTCATGACATCTCAAATGACATCACTGATGACATCACTGATGACATCATCCAGGGACTGTGTGTTTCTGTAAAGTTTAAATATGTTTAATATATATAGGGAAAGGCGTATTGAAGAATGAGTGGGTGTATAAGTGTCTGAATTGATGATTTAGTATGTGAGTGACTGACTCTACAAGTGAGTGATTAAAAGTAACTTACTGAATACATGGGTTAGTGACTAAACTGTGTGAATGTCTGTATCCGTCTGTTTGTTGGTGTGTAAGTGGATGCATGGATTTGTGAATAGCTACATGAGTGTCTATATGGGTTATTGATTGGTTCTCTGAGTATCTGTATGGCTGCCTGAGTGTTTGTGTGGGTGGGGTGTGTTTGACTCTGTACATAGATGTGTGAGTGGGTGATTCACTGGGTGCATGATTTCAAGAGTGCATCTGTGATGGACTGCTTGGGTGGGTGAGTGTGTGTATGGGTGTGTTAGTGAGTGAATGTATATCTCAGTGGTACATGTGCGAGTAACTACATATGTAAAAGGCAGTATATATGTGTGTTAGAGTATTTAAATGGCTATAAGTGAGAGTATGTGATAGTGAGAGTGGCTGTATGGATGCGTGTGTGCTTGTATCAGTTATTGTATAAGAGCGTAAGAATGTGCTAGTATTTGTATGAGTAAGTGAGCTGGTGTGTGTATAACTGTATAGGTGAGTAAATGGGTGTGTGATTAATTTTTTGCATGACTGACTAGGTGTGTGAGTACCTCTATGGATGAGTGGCGGTGTGTGAGTGTTTATATAGGTGTATGAGTACATATGATAGTCCTGTACTGAGTGACTGTAAGTATGAGTGACTGTACGGGTGAGTGAATGGATGTGTGTGTAGACCTAAGAATCAGTGAGTGGGTATGTAGTTTTTGGTGTTGGAGTGTCTATGGTTTTGAGAATGGCAGTCTGTAATTTAGAGTGGGTGTATCAAAAGTTATATTAGGGTGTGAGAAGATGCATGAAATTATCACATGGATGATGTCATCAGTGATGTCATTTGAGATGTCATCAGTGATGTCATCAGTGATGTCACTGACCATGTCATGAGTGATGTAATATGTGACGTCATCAGCAGTGCATTGCGGGGCGCGAGTTATAGTTAGCTGAACTAACTATAACGGGGGAATTTCTATGGTTTTGTACGAGTGCAATGTCCAACTAACTATAACTGTCCCTAAAACCTATGGTTTTTTCAGTGAATTTCAAAGGTTTTTTTAATGCTAATTTCTAACTATAACGTGTCTGAAACCTATGGTTTTTTCAGTGAATTTCAAAGGTTTTTAAATGCTAATTTCTAACTATAACGTGCCTGAAACCTATGATTTTTAAGTGAATTTCAAAGGTTTTTTAAATGCTAGTTTCTAACTATGCCTACAGAGGTAGGACATGTGAAGAAAGAAGAAAAACGCACAGAAAGAAGCAAAAGATGTGCAGAAAGAACCAACAGAGGAGCAGAAAGAGGCCTTGCTGCAAAATCATCCTGTGCCCACAACTTTTTCAGACGGCTACTGGTGGTAACTGACTCTGACTAACCAGAGCCAGTGCTATGCTAAAAGACACTTAGAATACAGTGAAAACACCTACATACACTAGGGAACACTATGCGTTGGGGTACCCCTGTGATTAGCATGACCTCCTCTGCAAGTCCCTAATACATAATAGGGCAGGGGGATTAAAACTACCTCTTAAAACGCGCTACAGGGCGCGTTTGCACAGTGGTGAAGGGAGGGGGCCTGAGGTGACATGTGTGCAAACGCGCCCCGTGTGCACGTTGTAAGTTACGGGATTAAGTCCCCTTGAATCCTGAGGGTCCCTGGGGCCCAACTAGCACCCCAGGTACCTACAGTTAGGACCACAGAGCTGAGTTGCAGAGAGGCGTTCCGAGGCCACGCACCTTTTTCACCTCTCTGCAACGCAACTCTGTTGTGCTTACTGAAGGTACCTGGTGGGCTAGTTGGCCCCCAGGGTCCCTCAGGAATCAAAGGAATTAATTCCCCAACTTAAAACGCACCACAGGGCGTGTTTGCGCACATGTCACCTGAGGCCCCGCCCCCTCCCTTCACCACTGTGCAAGCGCGCCCCGTGGAGCGTTTTAAGTTGGGGAATTAGGTCACCTTGAATCCTGAGGGTCCCTGGGGCCCAACTAGCCCACCAGGTACTTCCAGTAAGCACCACAGGCCTGCGTTGCAACGCCTGTAACAAATTGTGCAGTTGTGTTTAGGTAGTGAAGAGGGTCGTGCTGGGGGTAGTGTTTTAGGGTTTAGGGTAGTGCAGTGGTGTTTGTGTAGTGTAGGGGGTCATGCTGGGGGTAGGTTTAGGGTAGTGCAGTGGTGTTTGGGTAGTGTAGGGAGTCATGCTGGGGGAGTATTTTAGGGTTTAGGGTAGTGCAGTGGTGTTTGGGTAGTGTAGGGGTCGTGCTGGGGGTAGTGTTTTAGGGTTTAGGGTAGTGCAGTGGTGTTTGGGTAGTGTAGGGGGTCGTGATGGGGGTAGTGATTTAGGGAAGTGCAGTGGTGTTTGGGTAGTGTAGGGGTACTGCTGGGGTAGTGTTTTAGGGTTTAGGGTAGAGCAGTGGTGTTTGGGTAGTGTAGGGGGTACTGCTGGGGGTAGTGTTTTAGGGTTTATGGTAGTGCAGTGGTGTTTGGGTAGTGTAGGGGTTCGTGCTGGGGGAGTGTTTGAGGGTTTAGGGCAGTGCAGTTGTGTTCGGGTAGTGTAGGGGGTCGTGCTGGGGGAGTATTTTAGGGTTTAGGGTAGTGCAGTGGTGTTCAGGTAGTGTAGGGGGTCGTGCTGGGGGTAGTGTTCTAGGGTTTAGGGCAGTGCAGTGGTGTTCGGGCAGTGTAGGGGTCGTGCTGGGGGTGGTGTTTTAGGGTTTAGGGCAGTGCAGTGGTGTTCGGGCAGTGTAGGGGGTCGTGCTGGGGGTGGTGTTTCAGGGTTTAGGGCAGTGCAGTGGTGTTCGGGCAGTGTAGGGGGTCATGCAGGGGGTGGTGTTTCAGGGTTTAGGGCAGTGCTGTGGTGTTCGGGCAGTGTAGGGGGTCGTGCAGGGGGTGGTGTTTCAGGGTTTAGGGCAGTGGTGTTCGGGCAGTGTAGGGGGTCGTGCTGGGGGTGGTGTTTCAGGGTTTGGGGCAGTGCAGTAAAGGGGGTCGTGCTGGGGGTGGTGTTTCAGGGTTTAGGGCAGTGCAGTGGTGTTCGGGCAGTGTAGGGGGTGGTGCAGGGGGTGGTGTTTCAGGGTTTAGGGCAGTGCAGTGGTGTTCGGGCAGTGTAGGGGGTGGTGCAGGGGCTGTTGTTTCAGGGTTTAGGGCAGTGCAGTGGTGTTCGGGCAGTGTAGGGGGTGGTATAGGGGGTGGTGTTTCAGGGTTTAGGGCAGTGCAGTGGTGTTCGGGCAGTGTACGGGGTCCTGCTGGGGCTGGTGTTTCAGGGTTTAGGGCAGTACAGTGGTGTTCGGGCAGTGTAGGGGGTCGTGCTGGGGCTGGTGTTTCAGGGTTTAGGGCAGTGCAGTGGTATTCGGGCAGTGTAAGGGGTTGTGCTGGGGCTGGTGTTTCAGGGTTTAGGGCAGTGCAGTGGTGTTCGGGCAGTGTAGGTGGTGGTGCTGGGGCTGGTGTTTCAGGGTTTAGGGCAGTGCAGTGGTGCTTGGGCAGTGTAGGGGGTCATGCTGGGGCTGGTGTTTCAGGGTTTAGGGCAGTGCAGTGGTGTTCGGGCAGTGTAGGGGGTCTTGCTGGGGCTGGTGTTTCAGGGTTTAGGCCAGTGCAGTGGTGTTCGGGCAGTGTAGGGGGTCGTGCTGGGGCTAGTGTTTCAGGGTTTAGGGCAGAGCAATGGTGTTCAGGCAGTGTAGGGGGTTGTGCTGGAGGTGGTGTTTCAGGGTTTAGGGCAGTGCAGTGGTGTTTGGGCAGTGTAGGGGGTCTTGCTGGGGGTGGTGTTTCAGGGTTTAGGGCAGTGGTGTTCAGGCAGTGTAGGGGTCTTGCTGGGGGTGATGTTTCACGGTTTAGGGCAGTGCAGTGGTGTTCGGGCAGTGTAGGGGTGTGAGAAGTTGGCCTGGTATATGCTGTCCACTAATTATAGTGGGCACCTTGTACCAGTCCAAACAACCCTTATTGGAGTTAGGTTAAAGACAACCTTTAAAGAAAGCTATCCTAGTGGTAGCTGTGGAGAGCAGCCTTCAGGCTAAGTCTTGAAGGAATGTAAAGCAGCTTGTTTTACCAGTCTATAATCTCTTGAGTGACCAAATGAAAGAGCACCACACCAGGTATATATCCAAAATATATGTATTTATTGCTAAACACACCCCTCTAGTCTCTTTATGAGGCTAGAGTTCGAAGTACACAAGTAATAAGTTATTTAAACACAGTAATAGCACAAATACACGTTTGGGCCCTAGGGGCGTACCAAACCATATACCAATAAAGTGGTATAAGAACCACGACTGAACTAGACACAAGGCCTAGAGCCTCTAGAAGTGCTTGGACCACAAGGAACCACCCAAGGTAGTGACACAGGGGACCCACGGGGGACGCGTGCAGTGTAAACACACAGCCGCGATACGCCGTTTACTTCTATGGAGAAAGTCGCGGTCAGGAAATTAAAGGAAAGGGACACTTAAAGGAGGACTAGGAACAAACCCTTTGAGATCTAGGACTTTGAAGAGTCTCTACCCACGGGAGCACCGGAGTACTCGTGTTACCTCACCCAGGGAAGCCGGGTGCATAGGTGTTTTTCGGGGTCGGGTTTCGTCGTCGATTCCTATGGAGATCTGCTGCAAAGTGCTGCTGGCGACCAGGAGAAAAGTGTCCGGGTGGAACCAAGAGTGGATCGAGGATCTGAAGAACCTGAAAGCAGAGGGGACAGAGTCTGGGTCACTAGCCAGTGACCAGGAGGACGATGGACGGATGCCCACCGATGCCGGCTGCTTCAGGTGAGTTGACGGTCGTCTTGACTCCGCAGTCACGATGTCCAGGGGGCGTTGTCAGCGACCAGGAGCAGGATTCGGACTGTCCCATGACGTCTGCTGCTTGCTGAGGTGTCGGCGACCGGATTGGACCCAACAGGCCTTGGCAACAGCAAGTCTCGTGGAAAAGGGAGAATGACGATGGTGCAGACCAGCAAGGTCTGGGGAACTCACCCAGCGAGGGTAAGTAAGGGCAAGCCTGGAGCAACCAGGGAGCCCAAGAAGAAAAAGTGTTGGCCTTCGTGGAGGGCTACTAGCCAACGGACTACCAACCGCGAAGGAGCCTCGGGACGTTGCACGTGGAGCTGGCTCACAGGACACTCGTGGAGTGGAGGCCAGTGATCTTCGGTGCAGTTGGTGCAGGAGGCTGGGGCTACTTGGAGCCCAAAGCACGACTTCGTGGGAGACCCAGAAGAGGATGCACTTAGCAAATGTGCACGGTGTCCAGGGTCATGGTTCCTCGTTACCCACGGCAGCTACGGGCCTCAGCTTCGCTGTGGACTCAGGGTAGCTTCAGGGAGGTCAGGAAATCCACTTCTGGGGATGCAGGGACTTCGGCGTCCGGCGGGAGCTTCGTTGATGCAGACCGGACAGATGCTTCTTTGGTGCCTGCCAAGCAGGGGAGTCACTCCTTGACTCCAAGGGAGATTCTTCAGTCCTCTAATCGCAGTGTAGAGCGTCGAAGGTCCAGGATTCAGTTTCAGAGTTTAGTCCAGGGATATCTAATCTGCTATGGCAAGGGTTCCCCATTTTATCCAGTAAAACAGGGAGGGACTAACTCTATGACCCCACCTATGGGAGGGTCAAGGGAGGGGGTGGCTACACCCACTTCCCTTTGTCCAGTTTCGCGCCAGAGCAGGGGCAGGTAGCCCCTGAGCCGGTTTGAACTGGCATATGCACAGAGGAGCCTTTTGCTTCCCCAGTGCAGGACTTCAAAGCACTCTAAGAGTGCACCCACCCAGCCCCACTACACATTATCCTGTCTGGGGAGGTGGTCACACCTCCCTGTGACAGGAAACCTATTGTCCAGGCCTCCCCTGCCGGAGTTTCTGTCAGCAGCAGGAGGCCAGACTTGTGTCTGTGGCAGAGGCATCCATTTTGTGATGCCAGGGCTTTAGGAAGAAGTTACCGGGTAGACCAGTGTGAACATGTCTCTCTCTCTAGAAGGGTGGAATGCTACCCCCGCCGCCAGGACTGGCGGGGGGGGGTAGTATTCCAAGATGTTTGACACCAAACACGACATGTTTTGATGCAGTCATTCCAAAGTTATCATTCAACCGCGAAGATATAATGCACTTAAGAGTATATGGTTTAACCACATTTACAAAAAGTACCAGAGAATGGACTCTGAGTACTGCAGAGGGGCCCTGCTCATGCAGTGGCACCTTCTCACATAGGAACCAAGCACTCTGCCTTTAGGATTGACAAGGCCTACCATAGGAGTGACTTATAGGTTTATATGTGTGTAGGTTTGTAGTGATATAGGTAACCTATATCACAGTAAGGGGTGCATGCACCACCTTACCCAGGCTGCAGTAGCAGACCTGTGGTGTCATTTTGGGTGGCCTTCCAGGGGTGGCACAATACATGCTGCAGCCCCTGGCAGGCCTCTGAGGTACCTATGCCCTTGGTACATAGGGTACCATATACTAGGGACTCACAAGGGCACTCCAGATTCCAATTAGAGATGTGCCTAAGGCACATGGAAACCATTTTACAGAGGAAGCAGCTAGGATGGGGATCTGATTAGCAGGGCCCCAGCCAGACTAAGGTCGAAAAACAGTGAAGCATCAGCAAAAAGAGGGGGTACCCATGTGAAGCAGATCCTACTCTCCTACAAGGGGGTCGTGCTGGGGTGGTGTTTCAGGGTTTAGGGCAGTGCAGTGGTGTTCGGGCAGTGTAGGGGGTGGTGCAGGGGATGGTGTTTCAGGGTTTAGGGCAGTGCAGTGGTGTTTGGGCAGTGTAGGGGGTCGTGCTGGGGGTGGTGTTTCAGGGTTTAGGGCAGTGCAGTGGTGTTCGGGCAGTGTAGGGTGTTGTGCTGAGGGGTGGTGTTTCAGGGTTTAGGGCAGTGCAGTGGTGTTTGGGCAGTGTAGGGGGTCATGCAGGGGGTTGTGTTTCAGAGTTTAGGGCAGTGCAGTGGTGTTTGGGCAGTGTAGGGGGTCGTGCAGGGGCTGGTGTTTCAGGGTTTAGGGCAGTGCAGTGGTGTTCGGCCAGTGTAGGTGGTCTTGCTGGGGGTGGTGTTTCAAAGTTTAGTGCAGTGGTGTTCGGGCAGTGTAGGGGGTCGTGCTGGGGGTGGTGTTTCAGGGCAGTGCAGTGGTGTTCCGGCAGTGTAGGGGGTCGTGCAGGGGGTGGTGTTTCAGGGTTTAGGGCAGTGCAGTGGTGTATGGCAGTGTAGGGGGTCGTGCTGGGGGTGGTGTTTCAGGGTTTAGGGCAGTGCAGTGGTGTTCGGGCAGTGTAGGGTGTCGTGCTGAGGGGTGGTGTTTCAGGGTTTAGGGCACTGCAGTGGTGTTCGGGCAGTGTAGGGGGTCGTGCAGGGGTGGTGTTTCAGGGTTTAGGGCAGTGCAGTGGTGTTTGGGAAGTGTAGGGGGTCGTGCAGGGGTAGTGTTTCAGGGTTTAGGGCAGTGCAGTGGTGTTCGGCCAGTGTAGGTGGTCTTGCTGGGGGTGGTGTTTAAGGGTTTAGTGCAGTGGTGTTCGGGCAGTGTAGGGGGTCGTGCTGGGGGTGGTGTTTCAGGGCAGTGCAGTGGTGTTCCGGCAGTGTAGGGGGTCGTTCAGGGGGTGGTGTTTCAGGGTTTAGGGCAGTGCAGTGGTGTTTGGGCAGTGTAGGGGGTCGTGCTGGGGGTGGTGTTTCAGGGTTTAGGGCAGTGCAGTGGTGTTCGGGCAGTGTAGGGTGTCGTGCTGAGGGGTGGTGTTTCAGGGTTTAGGGCAGTGCAGTGGTGTTCGGGCAGTGTAGGGGGTCGTGCAGGGGGTGGTGTTTCAGGGTTTAGGGCAGTGCAGTGGTGTTTGGGCAGTGTAGGGGGTCTGTGCAGGGGGTGGTGTTTCAGGGTTTAGGGCAGTGCAGTGGTGTTCGGCCAGTGTAGGTGGTCTTGCTGGGGGTGGTCATTAAGGGTTTAGTGCAGTGGTGTTCGGACAGTGTAGGGGGTCTTGCTGGGGGTGGTGTTTCAGGGTTTAGGGCAGTGCAGTGGTGTTCGGGCAGTGTAGGGGGTCTTGCTGGGGCTGGTGTTTCAGGGTTTAGGGCAGAGCAGTGGTGTTCGGGCAGTGTAGGGGTCATGCTGGGGGTGGTGTTTCAGGGTTTAGGGCAGTGCAGTGGTGTTCGGGCAGTGTAGGGGGTCTTGCTGGGGGTGGTGTTTCAGGGTTTAGGGCAGTGGTGTTCGGGCAGTGTAGGGGGTCTTGCTGGGGGTGATGTTTCAGGGTTTAGGGCAGTGCAGTGGTGTTCGGGCAGTGTAGGGGGTCTTGCTGGGGGTGGTGTTTCAGGGTTTAGGGCAGTGCAGTGGTGTTCGGGCAGTGTAGGGTGTCGTGCTGAGGGGTGGTGTTTCAGGGTTTAGGGCAGTGCAGTGGTGTTCGGGCAGTGTAGGGGGTCGTGCAGGGGGTGGTGTTTCAGGGTTTAGGGCAGTGCAGTGGTGTTTGGGCAGTGTAGGGGGTCGTGCAGGGGGTGGTGTTTCAGGGTTTAGGGCAGTGCAGTGGTGTTCGGGCAGTGTAGGTGGTCTTGCTGGGGGTGGTGTTTAAGGGTTTGGGCAGTGCAGTGGTGTTCGGGTAGTGTAGGGGGTCTTGCTGGGGGTGGTGTTTCAGGGTTTAGGGCAGTGCAGTGGTGTTCGGGCAGTGTAGGTGGTCGTGCAGGGGGTGGTGTTTCAGGGTTTAGGGCAGTGCAGTGGTGTTTGGGCAGTGTAGGGGGTCGTGCAGGGGATGGTGTTTCAGGGTTTAGGGCAGTGCAGTGGTGTTCGGCCATTGTAGGTGGTCTTGCTGGGGGTGGTGTTTCAGGGTTTAGTGCAGTGGTGTTCGGGCAGTGTAGGGGGTCTTGCTGGGGGTGGTGTTTCAGGGTTTAGGGCAGTGCAGTGGTGTTCAGGCAGTGTAGGGGGTCTTTCTGGGGCTGGTGTTTCAGGGTTTAGGGCAGTGCAGTGGTGTTCGGGCAGTGTAGGGGGTCGTGCTGGGGCTGGTGTTTGAGGGTTTAGGGCAGTGCAGTGGTGTTCGGGCAGTGTAGGGGTCGTGCTGGGGGTGGTGTTTCAGGGTTTAGGGCAGTGCAGTGGTGTTCGGGCAGTGTAGGGGGTGGTGCAGGGGTGGTGTTTCAGGGTTTAGGGCAGTGCAGTGGTGTTTGGGCAGTGTAGGGGGTCGTGCTGGGGGTGGTGTTTCAGGGTTTACGGCAGTGCAGTGGTGTTCGGGCAGTGTAGGGTGTTGTGCTGAGGGGTGGTGTTTCAGGGTTTAGGGCAGTGCAGTGGTGTTCGGGCAGTGTCGGGGGTCGTGCTGGGGGTGGTGTTTCAGGGTTTACGGCAGTGCAGTGGTGTTCGGGCAGTGTAGGGTGTCGTGCTGAGGGTGCTGTTTCAGGGTTTAGGGCAGTGCAGTGGTGTTCGGGCAGTGTAGGGGGTCGTGCAGGGGTGGTGTTTCAGGGTTTAGGGCAGTGCAGTGGTGTTTGGGCAGTGTAGGGGGTCGTGCAGGGGGTGGTGTTTCAGGGTTTAGGGCAGTGCAGTGGTGTTCGGCCAGTGTAGGTGGTCTTGCTGGGGGTGGTGTTTAAGGGTTTAGTGCAGTGGTGTTCGGGCAGTGTAGGGGGTCTTGCTGGGGGTGGTGTTTCAGGGTTTAGGGCAGAGCAGTGGTGTTCGGGCAGTGTAGGGGGTCTTGCTGGGGCTGGTGTTTCAGGGTTTTGGGCAGAGCAGTGGTGTTCGGGCAGTGTAGGGGGTCATGCTGGGGGTGGTGTTTCAGGGTTTAGGGCAGTGCAGTGGTGTTCGGGCAGTGTAGGGGGTCTTGCTGGGCGTAGTGTTTCAGGGTTTAGGGCAGTGGTGTTCGGACAGTGTAGGGGGTCTTGCTGGGGGTGATGTTTCAGGATTTAGGGCAGTGCAGTGGTGTTCGGGCAGTGTAGGGGGTCTTGCTGGGGGTGGTGTTTCAGGGTTTAGGAGAGTGCAGTGGTGTTCGGGCAGTGTAGGGTGTCGTGCTGAGGGGTGGTGTTTCAGGGTTTAGGGCAGTGCAGTGGTGTTCGGGCAGTGTAGGGGGTCGTGCAGGGGGTGGTGTTTCAGGGTTTAGGGCAGTGCAGTGGTGTTTGGGCAGTGTAGGGGGTCGTGCAGGGGGTAGTGTTTCAGGGTTTAGGGCAGTGCAGTGGTGTTCGGCCAGTGTAGGTGGTCTTGCTGGGGGTGGTGTTTAAGGGTTTAGTGCAGTGGTGTTCGGGCAGTGTAGGGGGTCTTGCTGGGGGTGGTGTTTCAGGGTTTAGGGCAGTGCAGTGGTGTTCGGGCAGTGTAGGGGGTCATGCAGGGGGTGGTGTTTCAGGGTTTAGGGCAGTGCAGTGGTGTTTGGGCAGTGTAGGGGTCGTGCAGGGGTGGTGTTTCAGGGTTTAGGGCAGTGCAGTGGTGTTCGGCCAGTGTAGGTGGTCTTGCTGGGGGTGGTGTTTAAGGGTTTAGTGCAGTGGTGTTCGGGCAGTGTAGGGGTCTTGCTGGGGGTGGTGTTTCAGGGTTTAGGGCAGTGCAGTGGTGTTCGGGTAGTGTAGGGGGTCTTTCTGGGGCTGGTGTTTCAGGGTTTAGGGCAGTGCAGTGGTGTTCGGGCAGTGTAGGGGGTCGTGCTGGGGCTGGTGTTTGAGGGTTTAGGGCAGTGCAGTGGTGTTCGGGCAGTGTAGGGGGTCGTGCTGGGGCTGGTGTTTGAGGGTTTAGGGCAGTGCAGTGGTATTCGGGCAGTGTAGGGGGTCGTGCTGGGGGTGGTGTTTCAGGGTTTAGGGCAGTGCAGTGGTGTTCGGGCAGTGTAGGGGGTGGTGCAGGGGTGGTGTTTCAGGGTTTAGGGCAGTGCAGTGGTGTTTGGGCAGTGTAGGGGGTCGTGCTGGGGGTGGTGTTTCAGGGTTTACGGCAGTGCAGTGGTGTTCGGGCAGTGTAGGGTGTCGTGCTGAGGGGTGGTGTTTCAGGGTTTAGGGCAGTGCAGTGGTGTTTGGGCAGTGTAGGGGGTCGTGCAGGGGGTGGTGTTTCAGGGTTTAGGGCAGTGCAGTGGTGTTTGGGCAGTGTAGGGGGTCGTGCAGGGGATGGTGTTTCAGGGTTTAGGGCAGTGCAGTGGTGTTCGGCCAGTGTAGGTGGTCTTGCTGGGGTGGTGTTTCAGGGTTTAGTGCAGTGGTGTTCGGGCAGTGTAGGGGGTCGTGCTGGGGGTGGTGTTTCACGGCAGTGCAGTGGTGTTCCGGCAGTGTAGGGGGTCGTTCAGGGGGTGCTGTTTCAGGGTTTAGGGCAGTGCAGTGGTGTTTGGGCAGTGTAGGGGGTCGTGCTGGGGGTGGTGTTTTAGGGTTTAGGGCAGTGCAGTGGGGTTCGGGCAGTGTAGGGTGTCGTGCTGAGGGGTGGTGTTTTAGGGTTTAGGGCAGTGCAGTGGTGTTCGGGCAGTGTAGGGGGTCGTGCAGGGGGTGGTGTTTCAGGGTTTAGGGCAGTGCAGTGGTGTTTGGGCAGTGTAGGGGGTCGTGCAGGGGGTGTTGTTTCAGGGTTTAGGGCATTGCAGTGGTGTTCGGCCAGTGTAGGTGGTCTTGCTGGGGGTGGTGTTTAAGGGTTTAGTGCAGTGGTGTTCGGGCAGTGTAGGGGGTCTTGCTGGGGGTGGTGTTTCAGGGTTTAGGGCAGTGCAGTGGTGTTCGGGCAGTGTAGGGGGTCTTCCTGGGGCTGGTGTTTCAGGGTTTAGGGCAGTGCAGTGGTGTTCGGGCAGTGTAGAGGGTCGTGCTGGGGATGGTGTTTGAGGGTTTAGGGCAGTGCGGTGGTGTTCGGGCAGTGTAGGGGGTTGTGCTGGGGGTGGTGTTTCAGGGTTTAGGGCAGTGCAGTGGTGTTCGGGCAGTGTAGGGGGTCGTGCTGGGGCTGGTGTTTCAGGGTTTTGGGCAGAGCAGTGGTGTTCGGGCAGTGTAGGGGGTCATGCTGGGGGTGGTGTTTCAGCATTTAGGGCAGTGCAGTGGTGTTCGGCCAGTGTAGGGGTCTTGCTGGGGGTGGTGTTTCAGGGTTTAGGGCAGTGGTGTTCGGGCAGTGTAGGGGTCTTGCTGGGGGTGATGTTTCAGGGTTTAGGGCAGTGCATTGGTGTTCGGGCAGTGTAGGGGGTCTTGCTGGGGGTAGTGTTTCAGGGTTTAGGGCAGTGCAGTGGTGTTCGTGCAGTGTAGGGGGTCATGCAGGGGGTGGTGTTTCAGGGTTTAGGGCAGTGCAGTGGTGTTCGGGCAGTGTAGGGGGTCGTGTTGGGGGTGGTGTTTCAGGGTTTAGTGCAGTGCAGTGGTGTTCGGGCAGTGTAGGGGGTCGTGCAGGGGGTGGTGTTTCAGGGTTTAGGGCAGTGCAGTGGTGTTCGGGCAGTGTAGGGGGTCGTGCTGGGGCTGGTGTTTCAGGGTTTAGGGCAGTGCAGTGGTGTTCGGGCAGTGTAGGGGGTCTTGCTGGGAGTGGTGTTTCAGGGTTTAGGGCAGTGGTGTTCGGGCAGTGTAGGGGGTCTTGCTGGGGGTGATGTTTCAGGGTTTAGGGCAGGGCAGTGGTGTTCGGGCAGTGTAGGGGGTCTTGCTGGGGGTAGTGTTTCAGGGTTTAGGGCAGTGCAGTGGTGTTTGTGCAGTGTAGGGGGTCGTGCTGGGGATGGTGTTTCAGGGTTTAGGGCAGTGCAGAAGTGTTCGGGCAGTGTAGGGGGTCGTGCAGGGGGTGGTGTTTCAGGGTTTAGGGCAGTGCAGTGGTGTTCGGGCAGTGTAGGGGGTCGTGCTGGGGGTGGTGTTTCAGGGTTTAGGGCAGTGCAGTGGTGTTCAGGCAGTGTAGGGGGTCGTGCTGGGGGTGGTGTTTCAGGGTTTAGGGCAGTGCAGTGGTGTTCGGGCAGTGTAGGGGGTCGTGCTGAGGCTGGTGTTTCACGGTTTAGGGCAGTGCAGTGGTGTTCGAGCAGTGTAGGCGGTCGTGCTGGGGCTGGTGTTTCAGGGTTTAGGGCAGTGCAGTGGTGTTCGGGCAGTGTAGGCGGTCGTGCTGGGGCTGGTGTTTCAGGGTTTAGGGCAGTGCAGTGGTGTTCGGGCAGTGTAGGGGGTCGTGCTGGGGCTGATGTTTCAGGGTTTAGGGCAGTGCAGTGGTGCTCGGGCAGTGTAGGGGGTCGTGCTGGGGGTGGTGTTTCAGGGTTTAGGGTAGTGCAGTGGTGTTCGGGCAGTGTAGGGGGTCGTGCTGGGGGTGGTGTTTCAGGGTTTAGGGTAGTGCAGTGGTGTTCGGGCAGTGTAGGGGGTCGTGCTGGGGCTGGTGTTTCAAGGTTTAGGGCAGTGCAGTGGTGTTCGGGCAGTGTAGGGGGTCGTGCTGGGGCTGGTGTTTCAGGGTTTTGGACAGAGCAGTGGTGTTCGGGCAGTGTAGGGGGTCGTGCTGGGGGTGGTGTTTCAGGGTTTAGGGCAGTGCAGTGGTGTTCGGGCAGTGTAGGGGGTCATGCTGGGGGTGGTGTTTCAGGGTTTAGGGCAGTGGTGTTCGGGCAGTGTAGGGGGTCTTGCGGGGGTGATGTTTCAGGGTTTAGGGCAGTGCAGTGGTGTTCGGGCAGTATAGGGGGTCTTGCTGGGGGTAGTGTTTCACGGTTTAGGGCAGTGCAGGGGTGTTCGGGCAGTGTAGGGGGTCGTGCTGGGGGTGGTGTTTCAGGGTTTAGGGCAGTGCAGTGGTGTTTGTGTAGTGTAGGGGGTCATGTTTTAGGGTAATGCAGTGGTGTTTGGGTAGAATAGGGGTCGTGCTGGGGGTAGTGTTTTAGGATCTAGGTTAGTGCAGTTGTGTTTGGGTAGTGTAGGGGTCGTGCTGGGGGTAGTGTTTTAGGGTAGTGCAGTGGTGTTTGTGTAGTGTAGGGGGTAGTGCTGGGGGTAGTGTTTTAGGGTTTAGGGTAGTGCAGTGGTGCTTGTGTAGTGTAGGGGTCATGCTGGGGTAGTGTTTTAGGGTTTAGGGTAGTGCAGTGGTGTTTGTGTACTGTAGGGGGTCATGTTTTAGGGTAGTGCAGTGGTGTTTGGGTAGTGTAGGGGGTCGTGCTGGGGGTATTGTTTTAGGATTTAGGTTAGTGCAGTGGTGTTTGGGTAGTGTAGGGGGTCGTGCTGGGGGTAGTGTTTTAGGGTTTAGGGTAGTGCAGTGGTGTTTGTGTAGTGTAGAGGGTCGTGCTGGGGGTAGTGTTTTAGGGTTTAGGATAGTGCAGTGGTGCTTGTGTAGTGTAGGGGGTCGTGCTGTGGGTAGTGTTTTAGGGTTTAGGGTAGTGCAGTGGTGTTTTTGTAGTGTAGGGGGTCATGCTGGGGGTAGTGTTTTAGGGTTTAGGGTAGTGCAGTGGTGTTTGTGTACTGTAGGGGGTCATGTTTTAGGGTAGTGCAGTGGTGTTTGGGTAGTGTAGGGGGTCGTGCTGGGGGTATTGTTTTAGGATTTAGGTTAGTGCTGTGGTGTTTGGGTAGTGTAGGGGGTCGTGCTGGGGGTAGTGTTTTAGGGTTTAGGGTAGTGCAGTGGTGTTTGTGTAGTGTAGGGGGTCGTGCTGGGGGTAGTGTTTTAGGGTTTAGGATAGTGCAGTGGTGCTTGTGTAGTGTAGGGGGTCGTGCTGGGGGTAGTGTTTTAGGGTTTAGGGTAGTGCAGTGGTGTTTTTGTAGTGTAGGGGGTCATGTTTTAAGATGCAACGCTCCAATACCTGACCAGTCTGCACTACATAAAACTGCAAAAATACTAAAAATAAAAAGTGTTTTGCTCACTTTTGTCATTGGGCTATATGTGGGCTACATCTGGGTAATATTTGTGCTACATTTGGGCTCTTTTTTCACTGGTGGCCATCTTGGAAGACTTCTTTGTTATGAAGTTTCCTAATTTCCTCATTTACTGCAGTCTCCTCAGTAGGAAATGCTTTCAGTTTTTTTCTTTGATTCCATCAAGAAGGCATTCAGATGTGTCTCACATTTGCCATAAATTCAGAATGTTAGCACTCTAGTTGCTCATTAGATCACTGCAGTAAAGCTACTGCTCACCAAGGAGTTAACTGGAAGTCTGCTGCTGGTATTGAAAGTGATTGTTTCAGTCTGCATGTCAGAATTTTCTAATGAAATAGAAGAGGATTTGAGATCTCACTTTAAACATGCCCTAATTTTTCTTTCTGCAGCACTAACCATAATTTCTATTTAAAAAAGAACCCCTCATTTTGTTCCTTTTTAAATTAAATGTTTTAAGTGTTACCGGTTTATTCCAATCAAGATGGCTTCAGGTGTGCCATACTTTTGTCATAAGTAAGGCTGTTAGCACTCTAGTTGTTCTTTAGAACACTCTGGGAAGCTGCAGTAGAACACAAAGGCATCATCTGGCAGGCTGCTCCTGTTGAAATATAACAGGAAGATATTTGAGATCACACTTGAAACATGTCCAAATTTTTCTTTCTACAGCACTAACCATAATTTCTATGACAAAATGAACCCCCTCATTTTGTTCCTTTTTAAATTAAATGTTTTAAGTGTTACCAGTTTATTCCAATCAAGATGGCTTCAGGTGTGCCATACTTTTGTCATAAGTAAGGCTGTTAGCGCTCTAGTTGTTCTTTAGAACACTCTGGAAGGCTGCAGTAGAACACAAAGGCATCAACTGGCAGGCTGCTCCTGTTGAAATATAACAGGAAGATATTTGAGATCACACTTGAAACATGTCCTAATTTTTCTTTCTGCAGCACTAACCATAATTTCTATGACAAAATGAACCCCATCATTTTGTTCCTTTTTAAATTAAATGTTTTAAGTGTTACCAGTTTATTCCGATCAAGATGGCTCCAGGTGTGCCATACTTTTGTCATAAGCAAGGCTGTTAGCACTCTAGTTGTTCTTTAGAACACTCTGGGAAGCTGCAGTAGAACACAAAGGAATCAACTGACAGTCTCTGCCCTTGTTGGATGTACATGTTTTACTGAGAATGTCAGACTTCATTCTCACATGACTGAGAAAGATAATGTGAATTTACAGAAAATATGCTCTCATTTTAGCTTCTGGAGCATCTTCCAAAACTGTATGGGACAAGCATGTGAAAATAGTTTTCTCTCAAACATGATTCATGATATCCCAGCAGAAGGTTTTTCACAGGGTAAAATCACCTTAGAACACACCACAATTCCTGAAATTAGTATGGTACCATCAACAAATGAATTCTAATGTAACTAAAGTTTGTTATCACCCTTTATAGTTCTCCTTTTGGTAACCCTCAAAATCTTCGATTCACTACAATGCATTTCAATAGGGTACTATCATTTATATTGGTCCCAAGATGGCTGCCAGCAATTCCAGGATGAAGTGCTGACAGCCAATCAGATCTCACGATGACATGTGTGGTTAGGCTCCGCCCAGATATATATGTGTTTTTACTTTTGATTTTCTCAGCAACTACTGAACGGATTTACACCATTTAACAAAAGGGTTCTTTCTGAACCAAGAACTACCTCTTTGCCAAATTTGGTGTAATTCCGTTCAGCAGTTCGGGCTGTAGCCTTGCATAAAGTTTCCTATGGGAAATTGATTTTTTGACTCTTATTTTTTTAATTTCTCCGCAACTACTGAACGGATTTACACCATTTAACAAAAGGGTTCTTTCTGAACCAAGAACTACCTCTTTGCCAAATTTGGTGTAATTCCGTTCAGCAGTTCGGGCTGTAGCTGTGTCTAAAGTTTCCTATGGGAAAATGAATGGGGAAAACACGTTTTGGGACCCCCCTTTTTTCTCGGCCACCGCTTGACAAATCACCCCGAGACTTTCAGGGTAGGAGCGGACCGGAGCGCCCCAACAAGTTGGAAACTTTCGCGAAGATTCGTCAACCGGCGCCAACGTTATTTCAAATAGAATGTCGCGGATTTCCTATGGATAATAGGTCCTAACTATAACTATCTACTGGCGACCGCCAGTAGATAATATATATATATATATATAAAAACCCAAATGCACTTTGAACCAGTCATTTTCTGGATGTGCTCCCAGATTTTGGAATGCTTTGCCACCTACAGTTCCTACCATTGCCTCTCTATCCACCTTCAAATGAGAACGTAAACACTTTATTTTTGATCTGTAGTTTGCCTCACCCTCCGCCAAGCTCCAGAATCTGCTACTTTGAGGTCTTATGGCACCAGGCTGGACTATTGATCTGCTCCTGATATCACCTCCCCTGATGGTCCAACTACACATAACTTACACAACTGTATTGTCACTGTTTTGACTTATGTTCCTTAACACATTTATCCCTGCATATAATTCTTACACATTTTTGCATACTCTTTTTATTTGTTTGCCCCACCATCTTTTTTACCTATAATTATTTATATTATCATGTTATGTACACTCGTGCTTCCTTTTCCATTGTAAAGCACTCTGATGTACACAAAAAGCTTAATTAATAGTAAATAAATGAAATTTGGATGATTTGTGGATTGATAGATAAATGAAACCCCAACAACCTCCATAACCACGGGACCCATAAGTAAGATTAATAGAAATGCTAAGCACCCAAGAAAGATTTGTGTTACAGGAATCCCAGCCTGAAAACTAGAAGGAAGACTGGGAAACATGAATGAACCCTGACAGTAAATCACAACAGGCCAACGTGGAGATTCTGATTAATTATGGTCTTGTATATTTTCTAGAATACAGAAAGTAGGACTCTGCAGAATATCCTCCCAGGGCCAGTTCTAGGATTTTTGGAGCCCTGAATAGAAAGGGAATGTGTGAAGCCCCACTAATTTGCATAAGATATGGTCTCACAGGAAGTGTCATCAACTGAATACAAATCTTCTGACATTGTTGAAGCGACTTTGCAAGAAACAAATTTCCTGGAGTAGATAGCAGTAAAATAATACAAACATAAATAGGAGCCCTAATAAAACAAGTATATTTTAAAGCTCTATTAAGTGGAAATGCATTACATTAATAACACCGGTTGGAAAAGCTTGGTCCAGGTCTTTGCAAATCTTATATATTTACTTCATTGTTAACAGATTGTTTCCAGAATAATCCATTGTATATGAATAAATGTGGTATTTATAAAGTGGAAACCTAGCAGAAAGCTGTACAGGTCAAAGGCAAATACATAGTCAACCTGTGTTAGAAGCGGTGGGTGGTTTGTGGGTGGACTGTTACTGCATCACGATGTAGTGTTCTTTAAAGAAGTGAGTATTCAGCTGTTTCCTAAACTGGAGCTTGGTTGGTTCTGTCCACAGGGATATCATTTCAGATCACCAGTGCATAAATGGACAATCCCCTTTGTCTTTTTTTACTTCTTTGCCTCCCTACTGAAAGTGTCCTGGCCGTGGGTGTGCGGGAAGCCACCCGAGACGGTGAGCTTGTCATCCAAGTACACAGGGGTTGCGGTCATGATGTATTTGTAGATGATTCAGCTAGTGTTGAAGGTGGTGGTGCCAGACAAGAAGAGCCTGTGTAACTGCATCAGGGTGGGGTGATGTGGTCACATTTCTTCAGGTCCCAATAAGGCGTGCTGCGGCATGTAGGATGTCCCTAAGGGGCGCCAGTGTGAAAGATCTGAAAGCAAACAAAAGAGCATGAAATATCTTGACATCTATTAAAAACATCATTCAAGTCACTTTAAAATTAAAAAATGAGATCTAGTCAGATAAATCTGAGTTCTAATGCATTTACCTTTTTATGAATATAAAGCACATTCCGGACCTCGGAAAGGGGCAGCATAGTCCTGTACAAACAAAGCATTATTATTACTTAGGGTTTTTTGACAGTGTTTAGCATCCTCTCATTTTTCATTCCACATTTACATTGTTAGATGTGAAACTACAAGAATGCCATGATGTGCAGGATAAGGGGGTCAATGGCCATGCGCCGTGCCTACAAGACCCAATCAATGCCTTCTGCAGTCATTAAAAGTTCTAATACTAATTATTAGAATACACTTAGGCAACTCCAGGGTGCATTTCCTATTTCAAATTAGCGTGATACATTTCAATTAACAGTTTTTTGCCTGCATGCATTGTGTTTTTCTCAATTTTGCAGAACTCCTGGAAAGCAAATGTCCAAAAGCAATTAAACAGTGCTGTGAGCCTGTCTCATTAACCGTCCCATTTCCTTGGGACTCAAATTACTGAACCTTGGCTGCAAAGCTGGGGAAGGGTGGCAACCTAGCCAGTAATTTACCAGCATGGGTACTATTTTCATGTCTAAACCAGAAGAAATATTGGATAAATGAGCAAAAGCTGGCATTTTCCCATGTTTTGCCACGGGAAGACCGTAGCTGATTTGCAAAGGACTGGCCTTGGTCTGTAGTACACTAAGCAAAGCAACAGTGGCCTGCAATTCTTGCTACAATAATCGCCATGGGCAGAAATTAATTAAAGCATTCCACCCCTTTTTTTTTCAAACAGATTTTTTATTGTTTTATAAAACAAGAGCATATTGTACAGGTAATCATGCATAGTTATGTAATAGCACATAAGTGTCGTTAGCCACCCTATGGGCAGAATTATCCCTCTCGTATGGTGGTTTGGTGCGAAAAGGCATACCATATGCATAAATATGCTTATATCCTATTAACTTGAATTTACCCCCTTATCTATCTTACTAGATCTATTTAAACAAGAGGTCATCAATGTCCAAAGTGCTAGTCAACATTGTAGGAAATAAATCCCTACCCCCCACCTCCGGGCGTGCCATGACTGAGTCACCCTATAAATGTCAACGTAGGAAATGGTACATATTGACGATGAAGGGTATTGACCCATGTCAATATATATTGTCTAAGCTTTTAGGACTCCCGCTGGCGTCCCTGCCCCAGGGAATCCACCTGGCTCGAGATTGGGACTCTTCACATCGGATGGAAGTGTCAAATACAATCTCAGGGGGTGTCTGGTGTCTTCTCAGTGGATGAGGTATCTGGGTGTTTCAGCTCTGTCACTAATGCTTCCCATGCCCTGCCAGCCTCAATGGATCCTGGACCTCTTCTGGCATCTCTCAATTGTATGGCCCCTTCACAATCCACCCAATGTATAACCTCTCTTTTCCACCCCTCTACTGAGGGCGCCCTCTGAGATTTCGAATGTCTGGCAATCTCCCTCTTAGCTAAAATGAGTACTAGGTCCTGAAATGTGCTGGTCACTTTGGTCTTAGATATGTGTGGGAACTGTGAGAAGCTGGCTTACTATATGGTGCACACTTATGTAAGTGAGCACCCTGACCTAATCCAGGCAATCCTTATGGTGATTTTCGTGATCTTAGACAACAATAGAAAGCTCTCTAAGTGGTAGCAGTGGAGAGCAGCCTTCCAGCTTAGTCCAGAAGGAGTGTAAAGCAGCCTGTTTTACCAGAACATAATCTTATTAGTATAGATTAAGTGAAAAAGAACCACACAGTGTATTTATAAAAATATCTATTTATTATAAGACACTCACTAACACATACAGATATCTCCTACCTCGAGATATACAAAATGCACAAAATACTTTGCAATAAAAAAACAGGTAAGTAGCACAAATACACAGTGGTCACCAGGGGAGACCAAAGCATATACTAAAATAGTGGTATGCGAACCACGACTCGAGTCAAGACTATACCCAGAAGACGTAGAAGTGCCGGGGACCCATGGAACCACCCAAGGTGAGAATCTAGGAACCACTCGGACGTTGTGCACAGTGTGGGAACACGCCCGCGTACTCAATACAAGTCAACGTCTAAGTTGCGGTTGCAATTTTAAAGAAGAAGGACCCTTCCCAGTGGACCCTGAAGAAACCCCGTGGAAGCCAGAAGGTTGGAGAGCCACCCCACCCGTGGATACCCTAGGAACCAGGATACCTACACCAGGGAAGCCGGGTGCATATCTGTGAAGTGGCGTCGGAAACCGCAGTCGAACTCAAGGAGGACTTCAGGAAGATGTCGCTGCTGGAGAAGGTGAAAGTGTCCAGCGGAACCCAAAGTTGGATTCAAGATGAGAAGTACATGCAAGCAGAGGAGACAGAGTCGATGCCACTCAGAGTGACCAGGAGGCACGCAAGACGAATGCCCACCGATGTCGGGTGTTGCAGGAGAGTTGACGGTGGCCTTGGAGCTGCAGCTGTGAGGACCAGGCGACTCTGTGGAAGACCAGGATCCATTCACAAGCTGTACCACGTCGGATGTCGAGAGTCGAGGGGTCGGTGTTTGTCGGGAGCACCAACAAGCCTTGGCAACTGCAAACAACGTGGAAAGTGAAGAAGGTGCAGTGTTGGGACCAGCAAGGTCCAGGTGACTCACCACAAGCAGGGGAGTCAGGACAGGCCCCGAGCAATCAGGAGAGCCCACAGAAATCAAAGAAGACCCTCAAGAGGACCCACAAGCCGGAGGCACTGGAGTCCCAAGGAGGACCTCGAGCAGCTCACTGAAGATGCAGGCCCACGGTGCAAGTGATGCAGTAAGGATAAAGATCTTGGCCACAGGAGATGCTTGAGGTTGGGGCTACTTGGAGCCCGAAGATCTTGGAGGATGTAAGCCAACAAGCCTTTGCAACGGCAAGTTGACACGGGGCACAGGGGTGCAGTTCCTGCGTCTCCGACGAGGGATACTAGCCTCAAACTTGCTGAGAGGACAGGGCAGGCCTCGAGGCATGTGAAGAACTACCACCTGTGTTGCTGAGCCTTTCGGAGTCCATGGGAGCTCAGGATCAGCAGACCGGTCAGCTTCGTTGCGGTGCCTGCAGATGCAAGAAAGTGACTCCTTCACTTCAAGGGAGATTCCTTCAGATGTCTTGGATGTCCACAGGCCTTGGAAGGTTCCTGTATGGAGCACAGGCACAGACGTTGCAGCAGACGAGCAGGGCAACCAGACCAGGAGCAGCAGGAGTCTTCCCAGTTGCAGTCTCGATACCCAGAGCGAAGTCCAGAGTGCCCAGACGGTCGAAGAAGAAGTGGTGTCTTGAAATTAATTGTGTCCCACGACAAGTCTAGGGACCCACCTACAGGTAAGCACTTCAGTACCCTAAGGAAAGGGTTGGGACGATTCAGGGTTCCCTCCCAAGGGAAGGGTTGGACAGTGGGGAGGATACCCGCATGTTGTTTGTCCAGTTTCGAGCCAGAGCGGGAGCCAACGGCTCCCTGAGCTGGTTTGAACTGGACTATGCAAGGAGGGCACCAAATGGGCCCCTCAAGCAGACTGAGTGGAGCTGGCAAGCGCTCCCTCCCGGCCCCAATACACTATACCCTGTCTGGGAGGTGGTTACACCTCCCTGTGACAGGATACCTATTGTTCTGCCTTCCCCTGCTCGAGCTTGGCTCAGCAGCAGGAGGGCAGAATCGTGTCTCTAGTCGGCAGCAGCCATTTTGTGCTGTCCGGGTCTAGAAAGCGATACCAAAGGGGATGATGGACGGAGCGCTTGAGCAAATCAAACACTCACCCCCAGTCAACTGATCTGGGTTTAATCCATCATCATTCTTTAGCTCACTCCACCACCCCAGTTCAGACATGGCCATATGCAAATCAGTCTGACCCTGTGCCTCATGGGAACAGTCCAGCCCGAACTGCCAAGCCATGTCTTCCCTGGACCGGAAACAAGCATCCTGGGACCAGTTTCTGGCTATTCAGCCGTCATCAGCCAGGCTAGCTTGAATCCAGTGGCAAAGTGAGCAAGGAACCCACATCTGGGCATACCCTGCCAACTTAGGGCGAACAAAGCGATACCAAAGGGGATGATGGACGGAGCGCTTGAGCAAATCAAACACTCACCCCCAGTCAACTGATCTGGGTTTAATCCATCATCATTCTTTAGCTCACTCCACCACTCCCAGTTCAGACATGGCCATATGCAAATCAGTCTGACCCTGTGCCTCATGGGAACAGTCCAGCCCGAACTGCCAAGCCATGTCTTCCCTGGACCGGAAACAAGCATCCTGGGACTGGTTTCTGGCTATTCAGCCGTCATCAGCCAGGCTAGCTTGAATCCAGTGGCAAAGTGACCAAGGGACCCACATCTGGGCATACCCTGCCAACTTAGAGGCTGAACAAGCTGATATCAAAGGGGATGATGGACGGAGCGCTTGAGCAAATCAAACACTCACCCCCAGTCAACTGATCTGGGTTTAATCCATCATCATTCTTTAGCTCACTCCACCACCCCAGTTCAGACATGGCCATGTGCAAATCAGTCTGACCCTGTGCCTCATGGGAACAGTCCAGCCCGAACTGCCAAGCCATGTCTTCCCTGGACCGGAAACAAGCATCCTGGGACCGGTTTCTGGCTGATGAGGGTTTTGAACCCGAAACCGGTCCCAGGATGCTTGTTTCCGGTCCAGGGAAGACATGGCTTGGCAGTTCGGGCTGGACTGTTCCCATGAGGCACAGGGTCAGACTGATTTGCATATGGCCATGTCTGAACTGGGGTGGTGGAGTGAGCTAAAGAATGATGATGGATTAAACCCAGATCAGTTGACTGGAGTGAGTGTTTGATTTGCTCTAACGCCTGGTCCATCATCCCCTTTGTATTGCTTTGTTCGCCCTAAGTTGGCAGGGTATGCCTAGGCGTGGGTCCCTTGCTCACTTTGCCACTGGATTCAAGATAGCCTGGCTGATGAGGGCTTTGAACCCAAAACCGGTCCCAGGATAGCTTGTTTCCGGTCCAGGGAAGACATGGCTTGGCAGCTTGGGCTGGACTGTTCCCATGAGGCACAGGGTCAGACTGATTTGCATATGGCCATGTCTGAACTGGGGTGGTGGAGTGAGCTAAAGAATGATGATGGATTAAACCCAGATCAGTTGACTGGGGGTGAGTGTTTGATTTGCTCTAACGCTCCGTCCATCATCCCCTTTGGTATCGCTTGTTCGCCCTAAGTTGGCAGGGTATGCCCAGACGTGGGACCCTTGCTCACTTTGCCACTGGATTCAAGATAGCCTGGCTGATGAGGGTTTTGAACCCAAAACCGGTCCCAGGATGCTTGTTTCTGGTCCAGGGAAGACATAGCTTGGCAGTTCGGGCTGGACTGTTCCCATGAGGCACAGGGTCAGACTGATTTGCATATGGCCATGTCTGAACTGGGGTGGTGGAGTGAGCTAAAGAATGATGATGGATTAAACCCAGATCAGTTGACTGGGGGTGAGTGTTTGATTTGCTCTAACGCTCCGTCCATCATCCCCTTTGGTATCGCTTTGTCCGGGTCTAGAAGACTGGTACCGGGAGCACTGAGGGCCTCCCGGAGAAGCTTTACAGTGCATGGAATCATACCTCCCACACCATTTACGGTGTGAGGGTATGATTCCAACATGTTTGATACCAAACATGACAGGGTTTGTTTCAGCCAGTTTAGAGATGGTCATCGTGTATTGACGCATGGCCACTCTATTTATCATAAGGGCTGTTGCACTTACAACCTGGGAGAATGGACTCCGAAGGTTGTAGGGGTGTCCTGCTCATGCAGGGGCACCCTCACACTTAGAACTGCACCTTAAGGATTGAAAGGCCTGCTTTAGGGGTTACCTATAGGTTTTAAGTGCAGTGACCTTTGATATAGGGAAACCTATAACTGTTGTAAGTGGTGCTAGCACCAGCTTACACAGGCTGCAATGGCAGGCCTGTAGTTACAGTTTGAGTGATCGCCCATGGGTGGCATAATGCATGCTTCAGCCCATGGGGGACCACTGGTGTACCTATGCCTTGGGTACCTTAGTACCATATACTAGGGATTTATAAGGGTACACCAGTATCCAATCTGGGATGTACCTAAGTACTTACCATACCAATTTAGGGGAGAAAGCACAGAGACTGGGGTCCGGATTAGGCAAAAAGTGGGGGCAACCATAAAAGCAGATCCTACTTTCCTACAGGAACCAATGTAAAAAACCATGTCCTGGGGTGCAGGAGACCTCCCTCTCAGTGACCTCAGCTAGGGTATCCGTCACTGCCCTCCAAAAAAACCCAGGTCTGGGCAACTCCAAAACATATGTAGAAAGTCAGCCCCTACCTCCTCACAGCGTGGTCATTTAGCAGTGTCTGTCTGAAAATATCTATTTATCCTGTCAGGTGTCAGGTACGCCATGTGGAGTATGTAGAAGTTTATTAATTGGAACCGTGCATTTCTGGAGATGTTATGGGAGCGCTCCACCAGTTCATTCCATACTTTCTCTTCAATAGGGATCCCTAGGTCTTCCTCCCATCGGAGTCGCAGAGTATTAAGTATGGGTAACGCGTCATCTCAAAGACGGCGATATAGACAAGTAACTGCTTTATAAGTCCCAGAGGAGGCAACCAAGTATTGACACCACCACCGAAAGTGGAGATTCAGAAAGGCCTGCCCCCCAGTGTTCTTGAACTGCTGCAGTTAGGGCTCCATGTAATAAAAAGTGACCCTTTGGTAAATCATAGCGCTCTCGAAAGTCTTCGAATGGTAGCAGGGAGCCGTCTTCATAGAGCGCGGTGATGGTTGTTACTCCGGCCTCCCTCCAGACTCTCATTCCGCCCCAGTCTCCCCCATGAGGAAGTTCCAGAAGAAATTCCAACAGAATTCCTGGGGCGTACGGGCGCCTAGTTTTCAGTTTCTGTAGGCTTCTGATCCAGCACTTGCGAAGCACTATAAATGCGGAGCTATCCCCTGTCCCCGGGGTGGGTAACCGCAACACGATGAGGGACAGCAGGCGAAGGCTTGGCACTGCAGGGTCCAAGTGGTCTGTCCTGCGGATCCTCCCAGCCACCCACCGAGTGAGCCACTGCAGCTGCGCCGCTAAATAGTAACCCTCAAAGTCTGGGAGTGCCAGGCCGTCCGCCGTCCTAGGTCTTTGAAGGGTGGTTAGTGCCACTCTACGCCTACCGGAACTCCAAATAACGGCTGTTATCAATGATTGTAGGGTGCGAAACATTCTAGCTGGAATCCACACCAGGAGTACTCCAAAAAAGTATAGTAATCTGGGCAAGGCCACCATTTTCAGGAGGGCGACTCTACCAATCACCGATAGGGGAGGGTCGCCCAGAACTCCATGTTCATCTTCACACCCCGTTTAGCCCTCCCGACATTCCCCTCTAACAGGTCCACCGGGTCATGGTCGATTTTTACCCCTGGATATGGGAGGCATCTAGATTCCCACATCACAGCCCTCATCTCGGCCGGTTTATCTCTGCCCGCCACCGTAGGGAAGATACAGGATTTTTTTCCAGTTAGCTGATAATCCTGAAACTCTTCCAAGATGTGCAAGAAGCTCTCTTGCCCCTACAAAATCCTCCCCCATGGATCGGAGGAACAGCAATAGATCGTCATCATATAATGCAATGTGATGGTTCCTACCCATTACCTCCAAACCCTGGTATGGAGTCCCTGTTCTGGCCCGAGCGGCCAGAGGTTTCATAGCCAGAGCAAATAGCTGGGGCGATAAGGGGCAACCCTGTCTGGTGCCCCTGCCCACATGGTAGCTTTCCGAGATCATTCCCCCTGTTCGTACTCTAGCCCAAGATTCTGTATGTAATAGGGCCGTCCATTCTAGAAAAACAGGGCCCAGTCCGAATCGTCGCATCACTCTAAAGAGATAGGGCCACTCCAGGCTGTCGAAGGCCTTCTCTATATCTACTGCGAAAATGGCGCCTTCGTCCTTAGAGTATGAATCCGCTTCCAATATTCGCAGGAGCCTCTGAATATTGAGGGCATGTTACGGCCCGGTATAAACCCTGTTTGGTCCTATTAAATCAGGGTCGTCATGTATGGGAGAAGTCAGGTGGCCAATATTTTGCTCAGGATCTTATTATCCAAATTGAGCATTGATAGCGGTCTATAGGCCATTTTGTCGAAGGCCGGTTTGCCAGGCTTTAATAGGGGCACTATCAGGGCCCCCCTCGTGGTCCCAGGAAGTCTCCCCCCTTGCTTCACTATATTATAGAGTTCTGCCAGTTGTGGTCCTAGTACTTCAACATACGTAGAGATACATTCAACCGGCAAGCCGTCTGTTCCGGGCGTTTTATTCTGGGCCATTGATTTAGTGACAGTTCTAACTTCCTTTATTTCTATGCCCCTCCCCAATAGTTCCGCTTCCTCGTTAGATATATTCGGTAATCTTAAGGACCCAAAGAAAGAATCGATGTCGGCCTCTGAGCCAAATCCTCTGCTCTGGTATAGATCAGCATAATACTCATAGAATACTTTATTAATATCCTGCTGCCGGAAGAGTGTTGGAGTGTGTTCGTCCCTAAGTTACAGGATGACCGACCCCCTTTTAGCGGGATTGGCCAACCACGCTAGGAGAGCCCCAGAACGGTCTCTCTCTGCGTGTGCTCGAATCATGTAATTTCTATAATCGAAGCAGCACAGTCTTTCGACCTGTTTTGCCACCTGCTCCTTAGCCTCTAATAGAGTTTCCTGTAGTTCTCAGTGTTCAGGCCTAGTTTTCTCAATATCTCTCAGTTTTTGTTCTTCGGACAATGTCTCCCGTAGAAGGGTCCCACGAATTCCCCCGGCCTCGGATATACACCTACCCCTAATCACCACCTTGAAGGCATCCCATACTATAAGTGGGCTCGAAGCTGTACCTACATTCTCTGTAAAGTATTGCTCTATAGCCGTACGTATCGTATTCTGAAACACTGGGTCCTCTAAGGTTTCCGTTTTTAACCTCCAGGTAGGGATACAGGGCCTAGTACGTGTCCAGCTGAGGCCCACCAGGAGGGGGTTATGATCAGAGATTGTTCTAGCCAAGTATTCACTAGTTGTGATGAGGTCATGTATATCAGGCATGCAAAGGATAGCATCCAATCTAACGTGTAGGTCACGTAGGTGAGAAAAAAAATAGTCCCTGTCGTCGGGGTGTAAAGTTCTCCATGAGTCGCTAAGGCCCCACTGGAGCCGCCAGTCTTTCAGAGCCTCAGCCACTCTGACCATGGGGGACTCCCTCAAGGGTGGGTGAGAGCGATCCAAGGCTATGTCTGCTACGCAGTTGTAGTCGCCCACCAGCAGTACCAATCCCACTAAATATGGTGCCAATACCTTGGACAGCGTTGCTAGGAACGAAATTTGGTCTACATTCGGGCCATAACGGCTCCCAATTGTTACATCGCGACCGTCTAATTTACCTGTTACAACTACATACCGGCCCTCAGGGTCCACGAGATGGCCAGTATACTGAAAAGGAACCCCTGGTTTGATTCATACCAAGACCCCCCTGGCAAATGCTGAATAATCTGTGTAATAAGCCTGACCTTTCGATCTACGCTGTAGTGCAGCCTCTTCCTTGGCCGTTAAATGTGTTTCCTGCAATAAGGCAATGTGGACTCCCCTCCTAGCCAAATAAGCATATACTTTATGACTTTTCGCCATGGAGTTCATCCCTCTAATATTCCACGTGAGGCATTTAAATTCTACGGTGGGTGCCATGTAACCATCATTATCCACTGGTCTCTCCTCTCGGAGATGCTCAAAGATCCAACCACCCACATTTCTAGAAGTAGGGCTAGCTTATGCTCCACTTGCCAGGCACACCCAGGACCCCACAGAAAAACAAACAAACAGTAAAAACCCCAACTCCCTCTCCCCAGGACAGGTAAAAGTCCAGATCCCATCCAAACTTGATACCAACGGGTATCTATTCACAGGAGTACCCGCAAAACAATAACAGGGGGTGAGAAAGAGTGCCCAGTATCTCTGCAGAGCATCCCAGCCCGGTTCCCCCCATCCATACTTATATAATAATAATTGCAGGCTCTTTCTCTATAGATATTCGGGGATCAGACATAAAGCAATATACATACATAGTGTCCAAGAATGTCCAATTTATCATGCCAGTTGATCGATGATGCTAGTAGCCCATTCTCAGATAATCTCGTCTGCTGATTTAGGGGTAACCTTGGGTAGGTCAGTGTCAGAGTCCTCCGCAGAGCTAACCCCTTGGTATCCATCTGAATTCCGGTCGGCAGGGTCACTGTGCGAAGAATGGGGGCTTGCACCTTCGTTGCTGATTTCCGCCACAGCACTGATTACTTTGTGGCGTTCGTCTTGTATGGCCTTCGTCCTCAAGGCGTGGACCGTGGGGAGCTCCCCCCCTATGCGCCGATTGGCCCGACTCTATCCAAGTCCAGGCTTCCTGTGGGGTCTGAAAAAACTGGGCGCCAGTTGGTGTGCTTACTCGCAGGCGGTCTGGGAACAGCATTGCATAGGGAACATTCATTTGACCCAGGCATCTCTTAACAGCTAAGAAGGTGGATCTTTGCTTCTGTACATCCTGTGTGAAGTCCGGGAATATCATAATTTTATAATTATCGATCTGAAGATCACCTCTCAGTCGGGCCTGCTTCAGGATATGGTCTAGATCTCTAAAACGGAGCAGTCTAGCCACTATCAGATGCAGAGGGGCACCAGGCTTAGGTGGGCGCGCCGGCACCCTGTGTGCTCTCTCCAGGTCATAAAAGGAGGAAAGCTACTCAGGCAGCACCTCTGTTCGCAGCCAGGTCTCCAGATAGGCCACCATATTGGACCCTTCTATGTGTTCAGGAACCCCAATGACTCTAATGTTATTCCTGCGGGACCTATTTTCACTGTCCTCTGCCCGCATTTCCAGGGTTCGAACTTTACTTTCCATGGTGGCCATCGACTGTTGCAATGCTGTGACCTCGGGAGATATGTCCACCAGCGTCAGCTCTATGGTTGTTACTCTTTCTGCTAATCAACGATTATTGTCTTTCAGTAGACTAAAATCAGTTCCTATGGCATCTATCTTTGCCTCTAGCACCTCACGAGAAGCGGTAATGGCCTGCATGATGTCGGATAATGTTGCCGGTCTCTGGGGGCCTCTTGCGGGGGCTGACCCATTTTTTCTTCCTCATCAGTGTGTGTCGTCATCAAGTCCGCCTCAGGGCGCTCTGCCCGCGTTTCTTGGTAACCTTCCCCATGTTGAGGGATGTGCGGGGTGTGAGGGAGGGTCAATATTGTTTCGGGAGATCTTTTACTCTTCGGGGGCACAGTGGGGCAGCTCTACCACCTTAAAAATGTCTCCTACTTTCAGTTGTTTGATCTTGTGGAAGGCCCTGCTGGTCCTCCCAAACAGGATTCTAATGTACCTCGCAGTATACCGGAAAAGGGGGGAACAGCTGCACACTCCCACAGGAGTTTCTCAGTGATCACCACCAGGATAGGGGGGTTTGCAGTCGTCTCTTTAGTTTCTAGGGTCGGCCGCTAGATGAGTAGAAGGCCCAACCTGATGGCTCCAAGCTGAATGTTCCGGAGCTCTGCGGAAGGACCTGGGTGCGGCTGTTTAATCTCTTGTGCCCCGGTGTTCCCCCTGGCTGTTATTAAGCGTATAACTTTCACCCTGGTTCCCTCAGGTAGGTCTCTCTCTCCGATCTATATGCACCCCCTGGGTAAGCACTCACCGGAGGGTCTTTTTATTGAAGATTAAGGAGCTGCCCCTCTTCTTGCGCTGGTGTCAATTGGTGCCCCTTCAGGTCTCCACCTTAAAAAAGTTGTAGCGTCTATATAGGCCACCGTCAAAATAGGCCTCCCGGCTCCATAAAAACCAGCATCCACCGCGATACTCAGCGCCATGGTGTAGGCAAAAAACTCCCCGGGGCTGGTAGATTCCCGGAGTCCCATCCTCCGAATTCCAGGAGCTGGCGGGGAGAGCCGCCCTCGAAACCTTGTCACTTTCCCAGTGCAATGTGCGTTGCATCAGGGCTCTGAGTCGCGTCTCGGCAGGATAAGCGGCGTAAGCCGCGGCCCGGTCTGGCTTCACAGCCACGCCTCGAGCAGAAGTTCTTTCAGCACTTCTCGGCAGGGCTGTCTGCTAGGTAGGAACCGTCGCGATCTGCCCTTGGGCATGATGGGGCATCCCCTGCATACCGCTCAGCAGGTCTGGGCCGGGATTGCTTTGGCCGCTCCGTTCAGCAACTCACTCGGGTCCATCGGCAGCCACCATCTTGAGTGAGCGGATGCGAGGTGCTCGTACTGGCTCTAGCACCACATGTGCCGCTATCTCTGGAACTTCCACTGGGTCGGGGGTGTAGTAGCAGTCCACCTATAGCCTCATGGGTTATGTGGGGGTATTGTGCCTCCGGATGATGGTGGATTGCCAGACCGGAGCTCCGCAGTCTGCGTCTTTCTACATCAGCGCCTGGCCACGCCCCCATTCCACCCTTTAAATTTTTCTTCTTCTCAGTGAAACTCCTTAGATGCAATGGCAATGCCCATGCCCAGATGTGGGCCCCATAGCTCACTGGGCCATAAGACAATCTATACCTTGTTGTTGAGACCAGTCTGGCATTGCTTGCGTTTCTATTCAGAAAGGACATGACATGGCTAAATTGTTTCTATCTGTTCAGAACCAAGACTTAATTGGGTATGTTTGGTCCCTGACAGTAGTAACCGAGTGAATACAAAAACACAGTATTTGAGGTTCTTTGTTCAGCGGGCCTAACTTGGTCCTGTTATTCGGCCCGTGCTCCTTTGCGGTCAGCCTGAACTTGTGACTTTGTCCCAGTCTGCCACAACCAGATAACCACAGTTGGCATTTTGCGCTCTTAGGCACTATTTTCACTTAAATATTTTACATTGCTTATCTCCGGTTCTACTGATTGGATTTTTGTCAATTTGATCTCAAATAATTTATTAAATGTGACTCTTTTTTCTAAATTGGTGTGGAATTTTTCTTGTGTTATGTTGTCACCTCATTACTGTCTGAAGTGCTGCATATATACTTTACACATTGCCTCTAAGTTACGCATGATTGCTTTTGTGCCAAGCTACCAGAGGGGTGAGCGCTGGTTAAATTGGGGTTTGCATGTGACTTCACCCTGAAAGGAAAAGTGGTTGCTGTTTGACAAGGGTTTCCCCCCAACCAGTAATATTTCTAACAACCCTTATACATGGTCACAAGTATAAGAGGCAGTCATAGTATATGTGACCACCATTTATAAATAGATATAGGATTTAGGCCCGTCTGTTAGCTTTTTTTTTGTTGAGTTTCCTATAGCGTGAACTTAACCCGAAGGTATTAGAGCACTTTACAGCGCCAGTTGCGTTACAGACGGACACATTCATTGTCTTAGGCACAGGGAGAATAAGTGATTTGCCCAGAACCACGGGACATTGAGCGTCCCGGCTGAGACTCGAACCCGGTTCCCTAGCTTCGAGGTCAACCGCTATAGCTGTAAGGCCACATCCTCTCCTGGTAGCCTTTCACAGGGCTTAGTGATGACACCTTAGCAATTTTGGATCTAATAGGTAGCAGTGTTTCGATGTTTACGGTCTCTGTCTTCGCTTAGCAAAAATACTGACAGGACGCTGTTTGTCCTTCATCCCTTTTGCTGTCGCCTCGCATCTGATCCTAGTTAGTTTGAAGGCAGGTGAGATACGTCCAAAGCGTTTTCGCATACATGAGTGATGAACATGCAATAACATTAGCTTTAGTTAGATGGGATCTGTGTCTTGATTTCTAATTTCAACTGTGGCCCCAGGATTTATTTGTTGATCATTTTTGTGAGCCGATATTTATGTTTTAGACATGTTACAGCACTGCAATAATCTTCTTTTTTTTAAAATTATTTCTTCATTGTTTAGGTTTCCTGTATTTTAGAGCAAACTGCTATACCTTTGCATATAATAATCTAAAATAGTGGAAGTTGTTTTTTAGCTATTTGTAAGCCTTCTGATTTCCGCCAAACAACTTTTCAGGCAAATATGACTAGGTTGGTGATTTACTTTAGCCGCTATGCGTATTAACGAATCGTCAATCTGTACACTGTGGCTTTATTGCTCCATAGAAAGTGAATAGAGCAGGATGTGTGTTGTGTTAAATTCCATCCATATCTCATCTAATAGCAGCTATTGCTAACTCTTGTATAGGTGCATATCCATATGTGTATGTATATATACATATATATAGTCAACAGTGACTGCTACTTGTTTAGAACTGTTCTACAGATGCTAAGGTTTCATTCTAGGAGGGGTATGTGCTAGTGGTATGCAAGTTCCATTCTTTTTTAAGCATAGTTGCCTGTGTTTGTATTTTCAGTCTATGAGATTTGAGATTAATATTTCAAATTAGACTGTTCTGATTATTTTATCAATGTATTCCAGCCAGGCATGATATGTCTGCTCTTTATCAGATCTAGTTGGAGTACTTCGTTTTAAACTTGAACCTTTGACTATGAAATAATAGTCTGTCGAGAGGTGAGTTCTAACAAATTGGTTGAATCAATGTGTTTCTGTAGGGGTACATTTTTGTGTTCAACTTTGTATAAAAGGGTAAGTTCTCCGTATCTCTACAATGTCAGTGCATTAGAGCCCTCTCTGGTTTATATATCCATTTGGAGCACAGATTAAGGAGTCAAATTAACGTCTGCTGTTATGCAGTATTGTTGTATCATTGATGCACTATTGATAGCTATGCTCCTGAGAGGGGCCTCATTCGTTGGACCTCATTCACTTAGCCATCTCCCTCAGGCCACATAGGACTGTGGCTGGGAGGCCCATGGGAATGGGGTTACCGGTGTAGGAATCATGCCATGAGTTCTGATACAAGCAAAGCAACAGCCATAATTTGGGTGCATTGGGGCCCTGACATCCCTGAGTCCTCAAACCACTGCACCTGCTGAACTACTAATAGGATGGGATCCACCCTATTGATATGAGAGGCTCCACCCTATTGATAGGAGGGGCTCCACCATGCTCCAGAGCTGCAAGGCCCAGGGGAAGGAACTCATTCCCCTGTGCCTCACAGCCATGCTCTAATGCTGCAAGACTTAGGGGAGTGAGTGCCACTCCCCTGTGCCTCTCGGCTATGGTCTACTGCTGCAAAGTCCGGGGAGGGGAGCCCCATTACCAGGCTTCGGCCATATGACTCAGCAGTGCGAGGTCCAGTGATGGTACCCCCCTTCCGGCCATGGCTGAGGTCATTGAGGCCCAGGGCCCATCTCAAGGGCCCCAAAGCCATGTTCTAGTGCTTCAAGGCCCCGGGGAGGAGACCTCCTTCCCCTGAGCCTCCCAGCCATGCTCAAGTGCAGCAATGTCTAAGGGAAGGGATTTAGTGCTATGGAGGCCTGGGGGGAGGGAAACCAGTGCTACGGGGCCCAGGGATCGACCTGGGCCTTACAACCATGACCCAGCTTTGCACGACCCACGGGTGGGGGCCCAACTCCCCTGGGACTCACAGCCATGATCCAGCGCTGCGAAGCCGAGAGCCAACTCTATGAGGCACAGAACTCCGGGAGAGGGGGGCCTGATCCCCTGGGTCTCACAGTCATGGTCTACCATTGCAAGGCACAGAGAAGGGGGCCCCACTCCCCTTGGATTCATAGCCATTATCTAGCGCTGTGAGGCCCAGAGCCACCTCTGTGAGGCCCCATGTAGGGGAACCACCTCCTTGGTCCTTGCAGCCATTGGCTACCACTACCAAGGGGGAGGCCTCTTCGATGGGCCTCACAGCAATGTGCTGTCAGACTCACAGGAGGGGGACCCGCCAGCCATGATTTAGTGCTTCCCTTCGCCTGGGTCTCACACCCATAATCTAGCACTGTGAAGGGCAGGGGTACTTCTTTTTCTCTCTCACTGCTGCCTCTCACAGCACTGAGTCATAGCTGCAAGGTCTAGGGGAGGGAATTCTTCTCCCACGGGCCTCACAAGTCTTATATGTAACTGGGTGGCCCCCTCCACCGGGCCTCACACCTATGTCTCAGCGCTGCAAGGCCCAGAGACCCCATCAAGGCTTGCTGCTGCACGGGATCAAAAACAACACACAGAGATGGGACTCAGAGAGCTTCAGAGAGCCTAACAGGAAGGACACAGAATGCTCCAAATTTTGCTTTAGGATCCCACACCAACACTGATGAGCACCGTACTGAACACTCACACAGGCTGGAAAGAAAAGGGAAACACCACTCAATGTAGCTGCACCTGGGCTGGACTGGAAAACAAAGTTAGCCCTGGCAAAAAACATTCATAGCAGTCACCACACCTCAGGTTTTGTGTATCATGTGGGCTTTCATAGCTTGCTCACCAGCTGTGAAACCAGTGCTTAATTTGAGCAAGTCGTTTCCGGTGCTTAACACAACACTTAATTTCCGGTGCTCGGATCTGACACTGAATTGTCAACACCACACTGACAGTCTGTCACATGGCGGCCCTGCTTATCTAATTTAGAGATGAGCAGAACAAATGTTGTTTATGAGTACAATATATGTTAAAATTACTAATACCTGTCTCCTTAGCCATTTCTTTTGCTTTGGGGACCTGAAATAATCTGAACTGTCGCACTTGCAGGCGAGATAAATGGTTAGTCATTGTTTTGGCAGCGATGACAGGGACGATGGGTGGTGCAATGGTGCAAGCTGCAGTGGCCTCCTGGTCAGGGCCCTGGCACTTATTATTTTACAAATTAAGCACTGTGTGAAATCATCCCTAAGACTTCTGCCTTCCCAGGAAATGCCAGAGTGGAAAAATGATCAGTCCAGCCCTGAGCTCCACTAAAAACCATACAAAGTTCTTCCTGCTTGCTTGGCTTGCAGCCTCCAGTATCGGGAATCAGGGGAACTGCTATGTTTAGATACTGAGTTTCCTGAGAAATGGAATCAAGGTTCTTGAGACGTGGAGTAATTACATCTCGGCAAAGTACACCAGTTGCAGATATTGTGAAGTACTTCCAGGCTGCCACGCCCTACTGCTCGTGCTGGCCACAGCAGGAGACCCAGTCAGCCTCTCCCTCAGCTCTCACAAGCTAGCACCCGCCGCACTGCTTCCCGTTAGACTAATTTCTAAAACATTCCCATTAGAGACACGGGTCTAGGTACCTCAAGTCAGGTGGGCCCAAATCTCAGCAACTGAACTACTTCTCAAATGCGATCAAAACAACATAGTCTGCAAAAGATAATAAAAATAATTACTTCGGAGTGGGAAGGCCAGCCTCAGTGAACATGAACAGCATTGTCAATTTATAATATTTCACTTTAATTTTAATCTTTCAAACATTCTGTTGTGTGAGCCTTCTCGTCTAGAAGGAGACAAAAACACAACAAATCCTGTACTCAAAACCCCTTAGCACCATCAAAGACACTGCTGACTGTATAATCTTAACTGAGCTCCATAAAGGACACCACCACCCACATTAATTCAATTAGGATGCTGGCCATGACACAACCATTTACATCTGTGCAAATTAGACCCCAATAAAGACATTTCCAACCACAGCATCCCTCTTGGGTCACTCCAAAGGCACTGGCAAAAGTAGCAATGCAAAAGTAGCAACCCTACCTAATACTCAACACTACCACTACACCAACCAAGCCAGTCTAATCTAGGAATGAAAAGTGGTATCAACAGCTGTCAATCTCACAAGGACATCAGCAACTGGAAAATAGGCCTTATCGAGCCCACCTCCACTCCAAAAACATTGTACTCTATTAATTACATCTACCCTGATCCTGCAAAAAACAAATATAACTGTATCTCTAAGATATGTAGATTGTATTTACTTACTGGCACTGTTATGTTCTTACACTTCCATAAGCAGAAACAAAAAACACGTGTGCCCTGTACTTTCTGAAACCAGAAGTTGGAGTGCGGTGAACAAGATGTCTGAAAGGGCTCAGATAGCAGGATCCGTGGTTCTGAAGGCTCCCGCTGCAGAATGTGACACTACATAGACCATGGAGAAAGCTCAAATGGGTAAATATAAATCATAACCAACTAGGACTAAAATGGCTCACAGTGACTTATATTGGAAAGTGCTGTCAGGTGAGACCACTTATTGCATTTCTTCAAAATAAAAATCAACAGCATTTGGTTCTTATATTTTTGTATAAAACTCTGAGACCATACAATCTAGCTCTTATAATCAAAGAAAGATAAGAGTGTATTTTTTTCAAAATACAATTAGGTGGGTGTGTCTCTAAAGAGGGCAAAGAACAGAAGGTTTCCCACACTGTTATAAACGGCATTTTCACCCAGGCATGCTTAGCTATGGTTGCTGCATGAGATAAGAGACCGGGTTTGGGTCGGACGTAAAAAAAAAACAGTAACTTTGGTGGCCATTTTTAAAAGTTCCTGCATTGACAAAGCAGGTGTTCCCTGTTATAATGAAAGTTCGGAGCACTTTGACAGATTTACGAGAGTAAGGCATACGTTTGATTCTGTCTCACGACAGGCATGGCTATAGTTAATTGTTGGTTTGAATAAATCCTTATATGCTTGCCCAGACTGCCGAAGGTCGTAAGGCAGTGGGGCAATGACCATGTCTATAGTCAACCAAGACTTTAAGAATGGGGCCAACAAATCCTGTCAGAAAATGTATGATGTGTCTTAGGGTCAAAGTAGTTGCAGGGCCCTGACCAGGCATGTGGGCATTGATGAGATGGCAAGACAGAGAGGCCTGTTGATTAAGGGGCTCAAAGTTATCATTTGAGAGTGGCGTGAAATGGATGAACCTCAGTTCTCTATATAGGACATTGATTTGGACTCAACCACAATTAGTGACTTGAAAATGTGGTGGTTTGTAATTCAGAGGTAAACCAAGGGATTATGGGAAGTTTAAGACATTAGCTTTTGCCAACTTCTGGAAGCTTTGATTTATAACTTTGTCAACAGCACAAAGTTGGCAATGTAATAAAACAGAAGTCAAAAAATCCCAAAGTAAGTGGGATATGCAGGAGAAGAATATATCAGATGTTTTTGGGAGCACATTTTTGTGTGATTGATCTTGTGCAAAGTTGTACATTTCCCCAAGAATGACAAACAATTTGCAATTTCATAAAGTTGTGAAGTTTATCATCTTTGAAAAAATTTGCCTGTGAAACTATACCTTCATACACCTTTATAAAAAAGAATTCCTTAATGACAACTCACGTATCTAAACTACCTTTAGGGGTCGATTCCGATGTCTTTCGGAAGGGCTCCGAGTCGGATACGTGTTTGCCGAATCCGATCCGGGCCCTTGTTTCCGACCGAATTGTGCACACTTCCCAACGACCGAGTACGATACCTGGAAACCAGTAGGGCTGTCCGAATCGGTTCCGCAAGGCATTCGGACAGCTTGCGTCTTTCGGAGCCAAATCGTACAGCTCTATGGACTCGGTTTCTGAACGAGCGAGTATGATGACTGGTTCGGACAGCTGTTCCGATTCGGTTTCTCCAGAATGAATCGGCTGACGGAATCTGTCTTTGGGGGCCGATAGCAGGCCCCCTTCACCCGGGACCTTCCAAATCGGGCACTTGGGGGTACCCAAGGGACCCCCCTTTCCAACCATGCACAATGTGGCAGGCACCATGGGGTGCCTCCCACAGGGTGCTCGATTTTCCCCAGCCCCCCTTTCTTCAATGGGAGCCTGTGTTCTCGTTCGGAACACAGCCTCCCGTTGAAGTCAATGGGAGTCCGACCGAATCGTATCCAGAAGCATCCGGATACATCCAAATCGCTCGGTCGGACTCCCCCGATCCGAGTCATTTGGAAAGCATTCCAGGAGCCATTCGGTAGGAATGCTCTCTGAACAAGATCGGAATCGGGCCCTTAGAAGTATTGGGAGGTGAAAGAAATATTGCAGTGTGTTTGGCTATAGTGATTTTTAAAAAATATTTTTATTTCATCTGTTTATTAAACATGCATGTGCGCATGTATTTCAGTATATAAATAAAACTCTAACTTAGGTCACCTCTTCTTTTTTTAACTAAAATGAATACTGGCCAGAACATGTACAAGCAGCCATTTGAAAATAATTCAATAGTTACAATGCGTCATAATATCTTCAACATGTTCACACCCTATATGGGCATATATTTATCAAACACAAGTTGCAGATTCAATTAACAACAAAAGCCTGACACTATACCTAAAAAAGATATTCCTTTAACACAATAAAGCTGCATTTTATTGTTACTCATAGGTTCACCTCCATTACTACCCTTGAAGCACCACTTTATATCTATCTAGACGCCTTGCTATACTCCCACAAACAAAGTCAGTAAATATTATCTACATTACAGTTAAGTCAAATCTCTCTCATGATAAGTAATCTAGTGCGCACCTCAGTGAATTTGTGTATACAAATAAACAATGGAATGAAATACTCAAAAGGCACTTCACCGTCTCTCGCTCTTCTTCTCACCAGCACGCTATTGAGTGCTGAGACACAAGACTGGATAAGAGCACTAGTCTGGTCACTCATGCACAACACCAAAACACTTCCCACATACACCTACCTGTAACACAACAATATTCCCATGGAACACTTCCTCACAATATAGAGTGGTACCTGTCTGAAAGTGTGCTTTGTTGCCTCATCAGGGTTATGAAGCTCTATACAAATGCTGTCACAGTTGCTTCACTCTTTTCAAGAGAGTTTCTAAACAAATGTTTTTAGAGCTGTGTTCTTGTGAAGACCCTAGACAATTACTGATTAGAGAACAAAAAATCGAGAAATTTAGTGTTCACCTGACTTACGTTGATCTAGTGTCACGCAGAAACATCAGATTCGCTTTATTCTCAACTTCTAACCCATTTTAGTAGCACAATCAAAAATGTATATGATGTATTTACATGTGACATCAGTGTTCGTACTTATGCACATATAAGTCATGTGAGCACTGTGCTGTCACTTCACAAACTTTTCCTAGTTCCCTCTTTTTACAACTCTGTGTCTTTATGCTGGATTCAGTAAAATATTGTTTATTTACACACAAACAGTACTACATGTAGGTACATGAGAAATTATCCTGATTGATTTCATAAATGCATTGGGTTTAGATAGATGCTCACTATTGCCCCCCTAAAAGAAAAAAAAGATATAAGCATTTGTAAACCATTGTTTCTGTAGCGCTATGTTCCCTTGTTCAAGGAAAACGGAGTTTCCTCATTACTTTGAATATAAATGACTCTTTCCACATATTCACCTTTCAACACTATACAAAAATATCCCTGAAAAGAAATATTTGCCTTATATTGATTGCCATTTTACAGTGATAAGGTCAGCAAAAATGGAAAACCTTCAAGTCTTCCAGATGTCAAAGTTTAATTACTTCCTTGTAATTTAGAGTGTGTAACTGGCAATAGACATAGATAACATCATTCCTAAATAGTGTATTTGAGAGACGATAATGCGTGAATTCCGTCCATCTCTGCACATATCGTTATGTTATGTTATATGCATTTCTAAAGCGCAGCGGTTACCCAAAGGTGTCCTGGCGCTAGCTACTATCCTCTGAGCACTGAACGTTGTGGACATGTTTACACGTTAAAAAGCCTGGTTTTTAGTCCTTTCCTGAATGCCAGGAGGTCAGTGGCGTTTCTCAGATGGAAGGGAAGGTCATTCCAGGCCTTTGCAGCGCAAACGATAAAGCATATTGTGAGATATCTCTGTCTGATTGCATAGGTCAAGCATGAGACAATTCCTCAATAGTTGTAGAAAGTGGGCATAAATCAGTATCTAAATTGGTAACAAAAAAGGCAATCGGCAGATAGTGAAATCTGGTGTTCCACTCAAAAATGTTTTATTCATTCTTGAGGTTTGATGTTTTGTTCTTCTGAAATCAATTTCTCTGCTGCTATATGCTGCCACCCAACTTGAAACCAGCGCCTTTGTTGGATCAGTGTTGGTTTATTCCAGATGTGATTCCACCCTGAATGAAAACTGAAACCATGTGGGGTTAAGTGCTGGACACCATTAGGCTGAATCTGTTACACCTCATGGCACAACTGGTTCCTGTAGTGATACTCTACAGGGGCGTAATTCAGGGGGAAGGGGGGCAACCCTTCAGAGGGCCCCCATTTAGTCAAAAGCCAATAAATATTTGTGAGATATGCGTGGTCCTCCGTCACTTTCTGCAGGGTGCCCCCAATATTTTGCGTAACGCCACTGATCCTCCAATGATATGAATTCTCTTTCTGAGGGCAGAGCGCCACATTAAAAGCACTTGTTAATATTAGAGATGTGAGGTTTCTTGCAGGTATCAACATTTCACACTGTGAGGATACATTAACTATGTATGATGTCTAACAATGTTAAGTAAGTTATAGGTTGTCCCATGCAAGTGATTGTATATTTCGAAACATGCATTGGCAAAGGACTATGAAATTGGGAAAATAGAGGCAACGTAGACAATAAAAGACGGAGATTTCTAATATGAATAAAATAAATTAGCTACAGAATTCAGCCTAATCAAGAGTGTCAATATTATCTACAAAGCATTTTGCCTACTTTTGCATTTATGTGATTGTAAGGGGTGAAACGTTAGGCAACTCTACGCACCATTTCATGAGCAAACTAACAGATCTAAATACAATTGCCAAGTTGTCGGACCTGTTTGGATAAACCTGGATGGTGGTCACTCCTCCGGCTCTGTATTATTGGATCTTTCGTTCTTCTTTTTGTACTGTGGATGAAGGTATTTTGAGCCATTCTTTGGTGCCAGTTAGACTACAAGGCATGGCTTTTGCCAGGTTTCCTCTTATCTGATCATATCCAATTTCTCGCTCTCCCTGTTATCGCTCCAACTTGACGGCTGTCCCTAGTGGAGTTCCACAGTGGTGTTCTCTATCCCACATTCTTTGCAATAGTTATACGGATCCACTGGGAAGAGTTATAGGAACGTTTGGTGTGTATTCAATTTCTTATATAGATGTTACGGAGCTATCCCTGTGTCTGGGCCACCCTGGACTGAGCTTCAACATACTCAACAATCATGATTTTCTGCCACCAAGGACAGGATGAGCAGAACTATGTCTAACCTCAGTAACAATCAGAAATCTTGGTTATTCAGCCAGGGCGACCTGAGGAACACTTTATACTGGCCAGCTTAGAGCGGTGTTCCGCCTTCCCCAGCCCTTAGGGTTTAAAGCACAGGAATTTGGTTTAATAAAAGATGCATCTTGATGAACAGGTGAATTAAGTGGCCTCTTCCTGTTTTCACTAATTAAGGATGAGAGAGAAGATTGTCCCTTTTGTGCCTTAGTACCTGAATATCCTCATGTTTTTTCTCAATTGGACTATTCCAAAGTCTGGGCTGCTTTTTGGAACAATTCATGAACTACAAGTGACTCGGGCGGGAATTTATGAAAATTCAATTATGTGTCCAAGAAGGAGCAGAATCTTCATTGACCCTATTCATTGATTTTTAGGTCTCGCGCCTAGCGTTGCAGTGCGCAGTTCTGCTCGCGCAGCACTGCTTGCGCAGCGCGAGACCTCTTGTATGGGGTTCTGAAAGCTGACCACACGCTCGTGCGTGTGATCAGGCTTTCACCGGCAGGCATTGGCTTTCGCTTGTTTTTTTGTAAAAAAAAAGGCCCGCGATTGGGCAAAGGCGGGGGCAAAGGCGGGGCATGTTTGATTACAGTGTAACAGGTTTGGTGGCGAACTCCAGATAAATGTACACCACGCACGCAAAATGTTCCTTTGGGCATTCAGTTCAGCTACTTGCAGCGGTGGAGGGCTCTGCTCTTCGATGTACTTCCTGACAGACTGCTAAGTTTGAAGTGCCTGTCGGGCACAGGTTGCTCTTTTGAAACTTTCTTAGATTTTTCACTGAGGAACAGTGCCGTTGCCAACAATGAGAATAGCACTGATGATCCCAATGGGACTAGTGCCGATGCCAACATTGAGAATAGCACTGATAACCATGGGACTAGTGCCCAATACAACAATGAGAATAGCGCTGATGATACCAATGGGACTAGTGCCGTTGCCAACAATGAGAATAGCACTGATGATACCAATGGGACTAGTGCTGATGCCAACAATGAGAATAGCACTGATGATACCAATGGGACTAGTGCCCATGACAACAATGAGAATAGCGCTGATGATACCAATGGGACTACTGCCGATGCCAACAATGAGAATAGCACTGATGATACCAATGGGACTAGTGCCGATGCCAACAATGAGAATAGCACTGATAACCATGGGACTAGTGCCCATGACAACAATGAGAATAGCGCTGATGATACCAATGGGACTAGTGCTGATGCCAACAATGAGAATAGCACTGATGATACCAATGGGACTAGTGCCCATGACAACAATGAGAATAGCACTGATGATACCAATGGGACTAGTGCCCATGACAACAATGAGAATAGCACTGATGATACCAATGGGACTAGTGCCGATGCCAACAATGAGAATAGCACTGATAACCATGGGACTAGTGCCCATGACAACAATGAGAATAGCGCTGATGATACCAATGGGACTAGTGCCCATGACAACAATGAGAATAGCGATGATGATACCAATGGGACTAGTGCCGATGACAACAATGAGAATAGCACTGATGATAAGAATGGGACTAGTGCCGATGCCAACAATGAGAATAGCACTGATGATAAGAATGGGACTAGTGCTGACGCAAACAATGAGAATAGCACTGATGATAACAATGGAACTGGTGCCCATGACAACAATGAGAATAGCACTGATGATAACAATGGGACTAGTGCCGATGCCAACAATGAGAATAGCACTGATGATAACAATGGTACTAGTGCCCATGACAACAATGAGAATAGCACTGATAACCATGGGATTAGTGCCCATGACAACAATGAGAATAGCGCTGATGATACCAATGGGACTAGTGCTCCTGACAACAATGGACCTGATTCACAGAACTAACTTACGTCAAAAACGTAAAGTTAGTACTTTTTAGTATTCACAGAATACACTTACTCATTTTGGTATTCACAGAATGAACTTACTCATTTCGGTAATCACAGAAGTTAGTAGTCCTAACTTTAGGACTCCTAAATGCCTTCTGTGAATACCGAAAGTCTTAAAGTTAGGATTTTCTCAGTTTAGGAGTAGTAAAGTTAGGACTCCTAACTTTAGGACTCCTAAATGCCTTCTGTGAATACCGAAAGTCTTAAAGTTAGGATTTTTCTCAGTTTAGGAGTAGTACTCGATGTACTTCCTGACAGACTGCTAAGTTTGAAGTGCCTGTCGGGCACAGGTTGCTCTTTTGAAACTTTCTTAGATTTTTCACTGAGGAACAGTGCCGATGCCTGTTCCTCAGTTCCTCAGTTTAGGAGTAGTACTCCTAAACTGAGAAAATCCTAACTTTAAGACTTTCGGTATTCACAGAAGGCATTTAGGAGTCCTAAAGTTAGGAGTCCTAACTTTACTACTCCTAAACTGAGAAAAATCCTAACTTTAAGACTTTCGGTATTCACAGAAGGCATTTAGGAGTCCTAAAGTTAGGACTACTAACTTCTGTGAATACCGAAATGAGTAAGTTCATTCTGTGAATACCAAATGAGTAAGTGTATTCTGTGAATACCAAAACGTACTAACTTTTCGTTTTTGACGTAAGTTAGTTCTGTGAATCAGGCCCAATGAGAATAGCACTGATGATAACAATGGGACTAGTGCCGATGCCAACAATGAGAATAGCACTGATGATAACAATGGGACTAGTGCCGATGCCAACAATGAGAATAGCACTGATGATACCAATGGGACTAGTGCCGATGCCAACAATGAGAATAGCACTGATGATAACAATGGGACTAGTGCCCATGACAACAATGAGAATAGCACTGATGATAACAATGGGACTAGTGCCCATGACAACAATGAGAATAGCACTGATGATAACAATGGGACTAGTGCCCATGACAATAATGAGAATAGCACTGATAACCATGGGACTAGTGCCCATGACAACAATGAGAATAGCGCTGATGATACCAATGGGACTAGTGCTCCTGACAACAATGAGGATAGCACTGATGATAACAATGGGACTAGTGCCGATGCCAACAATGAGAATAGCACTGATAATAACAATGGGACTAGTGCTGATGCGAACAATGAGAATAGCACTGATGATAACAATGAACTAGTGCTGATGCCAACAATGAGAATAGCACTGATGATAACAATGAGAATAGCACTGATGATAACAATGGGACTAGTGCCGATGCCAACAATGAGAATAGCACTGATGATAACAATGGGACTAGTGCCGATGCCAACAATGAGAATAGCACTGATGATAACAATGGGACTAGTGCGCATGACAGCAATGAGAATAGCACTGATAACCATAGGACTAGTGCTCATGACAACAATGAGAATAGCACTGATGATAACAATGGGACTAGTGCCGATGCCTACAATGAGAATAGCACTGATGATAACAATGGGACTAGTGCCGATGCCAACAATGAGAATAGCACTGATAACCATGGGACTAGTGCCCATGACAACAATGAGAATAGCGCTGATGATACCAATGGGACTAGTGCCGATGCCAATAATGAGAATAGCACTGATGATAACAATGAGAATAGCACTGATGATAACAATGGGACTAGTGCCGATGCCAACAATGAGAATAGCACTGATGATAACAATGGGACTAGTGCCGATGCCAACAATGAGAATAGCACTGATGATAACAATGGGACTAGTGCTCATGACAGCAATGAGAATAGCACTGATAACCATAGGACTAGTGCTCATGACAACAATGAGAATAGCACTGATGATAACAATGGGACTAGTGCCGATGCCTACAATGAGAATAGCACTGATGATAACAATGGGACTAGTGCCGATGCCAACAATGAGAATAGCACTGATAACCATGGGACTAGTGCCCATGACAACAATGAGAATAGCGCTGATGATACCAATGGGACTAGTGCCGTTGCCAACAATGAGAATAGCACTGATGATACCAATGGGACTAGTGCTGATGCCAACAATGAGAATAGCACTGATGATACCAATGGGACTAGTGCCCATGACAACAATGAGAATAGCGCTGATGATACCAATGGGACTACTGCCGATGCCAACAATGAGAATAGCACTGATGATACCAATGGGACTAGTGCCGATGCCAACAATGAGAATAGCACTGATAACCATGGGACTAGTGCCCATGACAACAATGAGAATAGCGCTGATGATACCAATGGGACTAGTGCTGATGCCAACAATGAGAATAGCACTGATGATACCAATGGGACTAGTGCCCATGACAACAATGAGAATAGCACTGATGATACCAATGGGACTAGTGCCCATGACAACAATGAGAATAGCACTGATGATACCAATGGGACTAGTGCCGATGCCAACAATGAGAATAGCACTGATAACCATGGGACTAGTGCCCATGACAACAATGAGAATAGCGCTGATGATACCAATGGGACTAGTGCCCATGACAACAATGAGAATAGCGATGATGATACCAATGGGACTGGTGCCGATGCCAACAATGAGAATAGCACTGATGATAAGAATGGGACTAGTGCCGATGCCAACAATGAGAATAGCACTGATGATAAGAATGGGACTAGTGCTGACGCAAACAATGAGAATAGCACTGATGATAACAATGGAACTGGTGCCCATGACAACAATGAGAATAGCACTGATGATAACAATGGGACTAGTGCCGATGCCAACAATGAGAATAGCACTGATGATAACAATGGTACTAGTGCCCATGACAACAATGAGAATAGCACTGATAACCATGGGATTAGTGCCCATGACAACAATGAGAATAGCGCTGATGATACCAATGGGACTAGTGCTCCTGACAACAATGGACCTGATTCACAGAACTAACTTACGTCAAAAACGTAAAGTTAGTACTTTTTAGTATTCACAGAATACACTTACTCATTTTGGTATTCACAGAATGAACTTACTCATTTCGGTAATCACAGAAGTTAGTAGTCCTAACTTTAGGACTCCTAAATGCCTTCTGTGAATACCGAAAGTCTTAAAGTTAGGATTTTTCTCAGTTTAGGAGTAGTAAAGTTAGGACTCCTAACTTTAGGACTCCTAAATGCCTTCTGTGAATACCGAAAGTCTTAAAGTTAGGATTTTTCTCAGTTTAGGAGTAGTACTCGATGTACTTCCTGACAGACTGCTAAGTTTGAAGTGCCTGTCGGGCACAGGTTGCTCTTTTGAAACTTTCTTAGATTTTTCACTGAGGAACAGTGCCGATGCCTGTTCCTCAGTTCCTCAGTTTAGGAGTAGTACTCCTAAACTGAGAAAAATCCTAACTTTAAGACTTTCGGTATTCACAGAAGGCATTTAGGAGTCCTAAAGTTAGGAGTCCTAACTTACTACTCCTAAACTGAGAAAATCCTAACTTTAAGACTTTCGGTATTCACAGAAGGCATTTAGGAGTCCTAAAGTTAGGACTACTAACTTCTGTGAATACCGAAATGAGTAAGTTCATTCTGTGAATACCAAAATGAGTAAGTGTATTCTGTGAATACCAAAACGTACTAACTTTTCGTTTTTGACGTAAGTTAGTTCTGTGAATCAGGCCCAATGAGAATAGCACTGATGATAACAATGGGACTAGTGCTGATGCCAACAATGAGAATAGCACTGATGATAACAATGGGACTAGTGCCGATGCCAACAATGAGAATAGCACTGATGATACCAATGGGACTAGTGCCGATGCCAACAATGAGAATAGCACTGATGATAACAATGGGACTAGTGCCCATGACAACAATGAGAATAGCACTGATGATAACAATGGGACTAGTGCCCATGACAACAATGAGAATAGCACTGATGATAACAATGGGACTAGTGCCCATGACAATAATGAGAATAGCACTGATAACCATGGGACTAGTGCCCATGACAACAATGAGAATAGCGCTGATGATACCAATGGGACTAGTGCTCCTGACAACAATGAGGATAGCACTGATGATAACAATGGGACTAGTGCCGATGCCAACAATGAGAATAGCACTGATAATAACAATGGGACTAGTGCTGATGCGAACAATGAGAATAGCACTGATGATAACAATGAACTAGTGCTGATGCCAACAATGAGAATAGCACTGATGATAACAATGAGAATAGCACTGATGATAACAATGGGACTAGTGCCGATGCCAACAATGAGAATAGCACTGATGATAACAATGGGACTAGTGCCGATGCCAACAATGAGAATAGCACTGATGATAACAATGGGACTAGTGCGCATGACAGCAATGAGAATAGCACTGATAACCATAGGACTAGTGCTCATGACAACAATGAGAATAGCACTGATGATAACAATGGGACTAGTGCCGATGCCTACAATGAGAATAGCACTGATGATAACAATGGGACTAGTGCCGATGCCAACAATGAGAATAGCACTGATAACCATGGGACTAGTGCCCATGACAACAATGAGAATAGCGCTGATGATACCAATGGGACTAGTGCCGATGCCAATAATGAGAATAGCACTGATGATAACAATGAGAATAGCACTGATGATAACAATGGGACTAGTGCCGATGCCAACAATGAGAATAGCACTGATGATAACAATGGGACTAGTGCCGATGCCAACAATGAGAATAGCACTGATGATAACAATGGGACTAGTGCTCATGACAGCAATGAGAATAGCACTGATAACCATAGGACTAGTGCTCATGACAACAATGAGAATAGCACTGATGATAACAATGGGACTAGTGCCGATGCCTACAATGAGAATAGCACTGATGATAACAATGGGACTAGTGCCGATGCCAACAATGAGAATAGCACTGATAACCATGGGACTAGTGCCCATGACAACAATGAGAATAGCGCTGATGATACCAATGGGACTAGTGCCGATGCCAACAATGAGAATAGCACTGATGATACCAATGGTACTAGTGCCGATGCCAACAATGAGAATAGCGCTGATGATACCAATGGGACTAGCGCCCATGCCAACAATGAGAATAGCGCTGATGATACCAATGGGACTAGTGCCGATGCCAACAATGAGAATAGCACTGATGATACCAATGGGACTAGTGTCGATGCCAACAATGAGAATAGCACTGATAACCATGGGACTAGTGCCGATGCTAACAATGAGAATAGCGCTGATGATACCAATGGGACTAGTGCCCATGAAAACAATGAGAATAGCACTGATGATGCCAATGGGACTAGTGCCGATGCCAACAATGAGAATAGCACTGATGATAACAATGGGACTAGTGCCGATGCCAACAATGAGAATAGCACTGATGATAACAATGGGACTAGTGCCGATGCCAACAATGAGAATAGCACTGATAACCACGGGACTAGTGCCCATGACAACAATGAGAATAGCGCTGATGATACCAATGGGACTAGTGCTCCTGACAACAATGAGAATAGCACTGATGATAACAATGGGACTAGTGCCGATGCCAACAATGAGACTAGCACTGATGATAACAATGGGACTAGTGCCGATGAGAACAATGAGAATAGCACTGATAATAACAATGGAACTAGTGCCGATGCCAACAATGAGAATAGCACTGATGATAACAATGGGACTAGTGCCGATGCCAACAATGAGAATAGCACTGATGATAACAATGGGACTAGTGCCGATGCCAACAATGAGAATAGCACTGATGATAACAATGGCACTTGTGCCCATGACAACAATGAGAATAGCACTGATAACCATGGGACTAGTGCCCATGACAACAATGAGAATAGCGCTGATGATACCAATGGGACTAGTGCTCCTGACAACAATGAGAATAGCACTGATAATAACAATGGGACTTGTGCCGATGCCAACAATGAGAATCGCACTGATGATAACAATGGGACTAGTGCCAATGTGAACAATGAGAATAGCACTGATGATAGCAATGGGACTAGTGCCGATGCGAACAATGAGAATAGCACTGATGATAACATTGGGACTAGTGCCGATGCCAACAATGAGGATAGCACTGATGATAACAATGGGACTAGTGCCGATGCCAACAATGAGAATAGCACTGATGATAACAACAGGTCTAGTGGTGATGATAACAATGAAAATAGCTCTGATGATAACAATGGGACTAGTGCTCATGACAACAATGAGGATAGCACTGATGATAACAATGACTATAGCTCTGATGATAACAGTGGGACTAGTGCTAACGAGAACAGTGAGAATAGCGCTGATGACAACAATGAGACTAGTTCTGATGACAACACTAATGACAACAACGAAAATAGCGCTGATGATAACAATGAGACTAGTGCCGATGACAACGAGACTAGTGCCGATGACAACGAGACTAGTGCCGATGACAACAATAAGAATAGCGCTGATGATAACAGGACTAGTGCAGATGGCAAAACTGCATGATTAAGAGACTGTTACTCAGGGTCTGCACTGCTCATTCATAGGAGACACTGTCCTGGACTCACATGCCTCTCATCAGTGTGCACACTGGTCTTTAACCATATTCCTCCAACAGATTCTAGCACATTATTACAGGTTAATATGTTCCTTGTGAGGCCTCCTGACTCCTGCCATTGGGATTTAAGTTCTGCCACTATGTTGATTATAATTCCAGTGCTGGAGCATTGTGCTTTTGGTTACACGAAGCCATCTCGTGTTTTACCTGTACTTGTTTGTTTTTGTGAGTAACGTTAAAGGAGCCAGTATACGCTGTGGAAAGGGCTTTTTGGTAACAACAAGCATTTGCAATGCAATAGGTCTCGCATTTACGTGAGTTTGACCTATTGGCATTGTAAATGACAATGGCTTTTATTTATGTTTCGAAAACCAAAACATAAATAAAAGGCAATGTCATTTACAATAAAAATAGCTCAAACTCTCGCATTATTAAAGTTTGAGCTATTGGTGTTGCATTATTTAGCAATGCCAATAGCTCAAACTTTAATAATGCGAGACCTATTGCATTGCAAATGCTTGTTTACACTTGGGTCTAATCGCATTTGCTTAAGGTTAAACCTTTAAATCAGTGCTTTAGAATTTGTGTAGAACCACAACTCACTTTTTATTATGACAAACATTCACACCCCACCTGGCTTTAATGGCCATGAGGCAGGCGATTTTTTGTCATGTACAGACAGCACATTTTCAATTAAAATGATTACTAAATTTGCAAAGACATACAGTTTTACTATTAAAACTATTTCATACACAAATGATAATGTGTGGAAATCGTGTTTCAGTGAACATTTACTATTTGTGCATCACCGTCTAAAGTGTCCTCATTTGTTGTGATCCTATTAAAATCTTTGCTTCCATCACACTTGAGAATTACAAAAAAATTTGCTTAATGTTTGCTTTCTTAACTGCTGAATGTGCACAGTTCATTTACAGGTATGTACATTTTGTTGTGTGTAATGAAAAAATGAAATCCTACGCCTTTCCTTTCACACTTCATTTACTCCAGCAAGATTGTCACATAATTAATTTAACTTTTCTTTCTCTGACTGCAAAGTGAGAGGAGTTTGTAAACACCAGTTACCATGTTAAAAAAATAAGCAGCAATTTGTCAGAAGGGAAATCCTGACATCTGACCTCTGTCTTGAAGCGTATCACAAGTGACAAGATAAATACATAATTTAAAGGCATCTTTAATGTATTGCTTGGACTTTCACAACCCATCAAAAATTGGCTTGCAATCCACCCACAATTTGGGAAGTACTGCTTGAAATCCCTTCCTTATGGCCGTAATCTCAAATGCTCTCTTTTGGCTGTTCTTCGGTTTAAGCTCACCCAACTCAGAGGTCGGACTTTTTCAGTCCTGACTCCATGGTTCTGGATTTGATCCAGCTAGTGGTTAGACTCACACACTTACTGGTGGGTTGGTGAATAGAGTTAGACTTATTTCAATGGTGCTGATTGGTGAATCCTCCTGAGTATGAGGATGAAAAAATTCACTAGATGCGCTATCCCCAAGTTCTGGGAAGCGGCCCCAATTCGCACTCAAAATACTCATTAAATAAAGTTCTTCAAGAAGTGTAAAGTTCTTCACAGAAATTCTTTTTATTTCTTTTGTTTATTCTTCATAATTTTTATGCTTTCTTCATATAATAACTTCCATTAGGATGATTACGATCAAACTCATGTATTTATAACTTGAATACGCCCAATGCATTTCGGGCAGCGCCCTTCATCAGGGGCTTAATCGATGGTGTAATCAACTGGGCATTCACCGGCCAGAGAAAAATCCACAGGATAATGCGCTGGGATGTTTCAACCTGTCTATGGCTTCTGTTTCCCCTCCAGCAGCACTCCGCGTTCAAACCGCGCTCCCCTGGTTCTGGAACCATCTCCCAACTGCTCTTTCCCTTCTACAAAACACCTGATTATGGTTTCCATTACAAAGGTGATACAATACGTCCTCCAGGATACGCGGCACTAGTCACTGGCATCTTGTGCGACTGCCACTCATGAGTTTGCAGATTGAGGCTGGGATTTCTAATTTATCGTATTCCAAAAAGCCACAGCGTCTAAGAATTAAAGCCTGTGTCCAAGTCTGGTCATATTGGAAGCTGTATATGCGCAAACTCAGGCTTTAACAAATGCCTGGTTGTTTCAGAAATAACACACAGCAGTAAAGGGGTATGAGCGCTATATAAAAACACCCCATTAAAATATTTTGCCACACTATGGGGCATATTCACAAGACCCTATCGCCACGGGAACGTCACTTTTTTTGACGTTCCTGTGGCGATAGGGCCAGCGCCCTATTCTCAAGGCAGCGTTAACCCACTTAATGTGGGTTAAAGCCAAGTTAAGTGGCTTAACGCTGCCTTGAGAATATGGCCCCTTTCACGCTAAACTTAGCGTGAAAGGGGGCGTGCAGTGGGTGTTGCGGTGGGCGTACCACTGCAACACCCATTGAGTTTGACGCTACCGCCTATTATCAAGGGCGGCGATAATAGGTGGCAGCGCCAAACTTAAGACCTAGAAAAATTAGGTCTTAAGGGGGCTAAACGAGGAGAAAAGCTTTATTTCTCCTCGTTTTTGCTTTTTCTATGTGTGCTGCATGTAGCAGCACACATGGAAAAAGCAAACTGGCATTTTCGGTTTGTTAATGTACAGGAAGGGACACCTTCCTGTGCATTAACAAACCTCCCTGCTCGCAGACACCCTTGCACACTGGTGCAAGGGTGCCTGTTTTGGCGTTAAGTCGTGAGACTTAGCGCCGTCGCAGGGGAAAACGCCAGACTGCACCACATTCTTGTGAATAGGGTGCAGCCTGGTGTTTCCGAAGTGGCGGTGGGAGGCGTTAAGCCAAGGAGGCTAACGCCTCTCACCGCCACTTCTTTGTGAATATCCCCCTATGTGCTTAATTCTTTTTGGCAATTAGCATTTGAATTCTAATCGAAATCTAGGGTACTGAGGGCCAAAAAACCAAGCTTGAACTGGAAAATGTTGCACCAAGTGAGTGAACGCATTGTTGCACCTTCTCCTGGAGCGGGTCAGTAGGAAATCTCATTCTTACGTACTTTTAAAAAATGCTATCAAAAAATTCCTTTTACAACACAATTTTCCACATACATTCGCCAAAAAGGAATGGCGCCAAAATGTTATTGTCAGTATGTCAGAATATCGTCTGACATAAATATTCTGTCTTAAGTATGGTTTTTAAAAAAACACCCTTTCGGAGTTAATAATAATAGGAAGTGTTTTCCCTGCCTCCTTGTGGAATAGAGTGTGGTGCAAAATACATTCCACATCTCGCTCAGCTCACACCACTCAAACATTATTATTTTTTTTATAATAGCTATTTTTCACTCCTAGATCTTTACATACGTTGAAGGTTTCCACTTCTGATAATTGCTGGTCGTGAAATTCTGGTGGTTAAGATTTTATGCATATGTTTTTTTATTGTCCAACTATCTATCAATTTTGGAAACAGGTGTGGTATACAATTACTGAAAATTGTAATATTGATATCCCTTTTTATATTTTGCAATATTCTTGGGTAGTTGTTCCCACATTTGGGCTACAGATAATACTAAAGGTAGATTGCCTGATCTCCTCCTGGTTATTGCATTTCAAGTTATTGCTTCTAGTTGGAAGACGTGACAATAATGTTTATCTATGAAGGTGGAAGTTGATCTATCATAACCATAGGTTGGATACTGCCCATTTGCCAACTATACAAATGTCTATTAAGAGGGACTTACTTTGGTTGCCTTTCACTTCTTTTATATCTAAAAACATGTCTATCAATACTATAGTATATGATGTTTTTAAGCCTCCATAAAAAGTTTAATGTTGTTACTATTCTCTACTAAGTTTCTTCAATGTCTAATTCTTATTGACATTCTCTTAATATATTTTAATTCATTATATTATGCGGTTTCTTATTTGCACTTGATTGGAATCCTGATTTGTAACAAAATGTAAAAAAAAATGCTATTTATTATATAGCTTATCTATTTATCCTTTTCTTGTTAAGAGTTATGCTTACCTATTTTCCTATTATAAATTGTATGTTTCTGTTTTATTCTGTTACCTTAAATTATTGCATACAACAATGTTATTTTTTTAACTGATATTTCTCTAAAAGATACGCAAATGATTCTCTATGCTATAGCTGTTACATATTTAACCAATAAAGCATTTTAAACTAAAAAAATGATAATAATTGGAAATGTACACCGAATGTGATAAACGTTTTGCAAACGATATTTATGTTAGACAATATTTCTATATACAATATTCTGAGATACTGCTGCCAAAAAGCCATGTCTTAAAATCAAAGCATGAGAATTTCTAATATATCGGGATTTGGTAAAACACTTGGGAGCATTATTTTATTAGCAGCAGAAAATCATACAAGCGTGATTAGAAAAACTATGCGCCGTTGCCCAGGGGCAGCTATCAGGCTCCTTCAGCCAATGCAGCCATGAAAGCTGGCCACTGGCTCACATTTTACCTGGTAATTTCTCTGTGTGCCATGTGGCCAGGCCAGCCATTAAAGGAACATAAAAGCAGAGATTAAAGTAATGTAGCTTGATAACAATTCAAAAACTGAAGACATAGTAATCTTACAGTAGGGAAGTATGCTGCCTGCTACATGGGCACGCGTTTATCTTGTCAGCCATTTTGCTGCTGAGCCTGATCCAATGATCTGTGTAGCATTTTAATTTAGCATGGGCCATATGTATCATTTGGCTAGATTGCATCCCAATGCTGGGTTTGCATAGCGTCTTCAATACACCTTGGCCAATTACATGCACTGTGCCGGATGTATCAATTCAGTGCAGTGCAGCGGCGTCACTAGGGTTGGTGTCACCCAGTGCGGTAACTCGGTAACTCATGGTGTCACCCCCTCACGACTTACCCCATGACACCATCACATGGGGTGACACCTTTCCCAAATGAGACTATTTAGTAAATAGTCTCATTTGGGAAAGGTGTCACCCCATGTGAGGGTGTCACCCGGTGCGGTCCGCACCCCCCGCACCCCATAGTGACGCCACTGGTGCAGTGCATAGAAAGTGATTGGAAGGATTCACAGAAATCCCACCTCATTAATAATCATGATGCTTGATTCCTTCCCCAAATCCTTGTGATCAGCTGCAAATGCAGAGATTGAGGCCTGCAAGGGACAGCAGATCAGGTCTGCTTTAATAAAGTTCCAGTATTGCAACCCTTGACCCTTACAGGGCTGCAGTGGATGTCATTTGCCCAGTGGAACTTGTCCTCCATGGACTGATTCCACTGTGCACATGGGTAGCTGCTGACAACGGCACCTGGGATCCTTTCAATTCGAACACCTGAGAAGTTGCAAACAACTCATACATTTCCTTGTAAATCGCAAAGAAAGAGGCTATTCCCTTTGATGACCCAATTTTCCCTTCCATTTGCAAGGAGCTGCCAAAACTGAGAGTTCGGAAGACATTTTAGTTTTTAGGTCTTGGCTAGACAGCACATGCGCTATCTCGAAGAGATGTGTTGTGTTCTGTCTGTGGGCTTACAGGCTGCCCATCTCCTACCATTGGTAAACTTCAGCATCGCTCTCATTTTCTTTGATGCCATTCGTCATGGCATGCGGGCGTCATGCCCTCTTCTTGTGTTTGGCATGGACCAAGTACAAGTCTCCTTACACTGCTCTCGGTACGCAGAGCTATTTTTTCTTTGTTTTCAATCAGTCCATAGGTGTACTTGTGTTTTCAGGCCATCTGCCTTGTTCACATACACACATACCACTAAAATACATGCGCGTGTACATAAAATAATGCATTTCTTAACCCCTTCTATGCTCATGACGGAATGGTTCCGTCATGAGCATAAGTGCCAGTGTGCTCATGACGGAACCATTCCGTCATGAGCACACATTAAAGAAATCCCTCTGCTGTAAACAGCAGAGGGATTTCCCTTTTTTTTTTTTGCTTTGGGAGGTGGGGAAGAGCTTCCCCAACCTCCCAAAGCATAGTGTCTGTTTTCATTGTAATGACGATCGCGCGTATGGCGCGCTGTCGTCATTACACTGAAAACAAAACTGAAACTTCGTTTCAGTTTCACAGTTTCGGTGCTTGTGGGGCTATCTCACCCCCCGAGCACTGAAAAACATGGGCGAGGTATCGTTGGAAAGGGGAGAATCTCCCCTTTCCAATGGTACCCTTCCCTAGTGGATCCCTGCTTGGGGATCGCCCCAGAATTGGCATGCCAATGCCCCCACCCAAACAAAAATGGTACAGTCTTTCTGCCCCCCCCCCCTGGGAGGCAGATGGGGCAATAGCCCCTTCTCTGGCCCCGGGGGGGGGCAGAAAGCCCACTAGGCACCAGGGATTTTGTTTTCCAAGGTTCGGGGTGGGGGCTGCCCAGAATGGGCATGCCAATGCCCCCACCCCCCTCCAAAAAATGCCACAGCCTTTCTGCCCCCCCCAGGAGGCAGATGGGGGCAGTAGCCCCTGATCTGCCCCCCCGGGGGGCAGAAACCCCACAAGGCACCAGGGATTTTTTTTTAATATACGTACGGGTGGGGGCTGCCCAGACTGGGTATGCCAATGCCCCCCCAAAATAATTGCCACAGTCTTTCTGCCCCCCCCCGGAGGAAGATAGGGGCAAAAGCCACTTGTCTGCCTCCCGGGGGGGCAGAAAAACCAATAGGCATCAGGGATTTTTTTTTTTTTAAATTCAAGGGTGTGGGCTGCCCAGAATGGGTATGCCAATGCCCCCACCACACCCCAAAAAATGCCACAGTCTTTCTGCCCCCCCAGGAGACAGATTGGGGCAGTTTCCCCTGATCAGCCCCCCCAGTTGGCGTCAGTGAGCACACTAGACGCCAGCGATTGCGCTGGCTTTTTTTATGCGTGGGGGTGGGGGCTGCCCAGAATGGGCATACCAATGCCCCCACCTCCCAAGCTAATAGCCACAGTCTTTCTGCCCCCCTTGGGGGCATATCGGGGCAAACCCCCTCCCCCCCCGATTTTCCCCCAGGGCGGCAGAAAGCCCACTAGGCACGGCCTTGTTTTTAGCAATGTGCCTACCTGTGGATTTTGGGCCCTAGCGCAGCCGGCACATAGGGAAACCTAGCAAACCTGTACATTTTTGAAAACTAGGCACCAAGGGCAATCCAGGATGGGGTGACTTATGTGCCTCTCACCAGGTTCTGTTACCCAGAATCCCTTGCAAACCTCAAACTTAGTTTAAAAAAACACATTTTCCTCACATTTCTGTGATGGAAAGTTCTGGGATCTGCGTGGATCCACAAAATTCCACCCACCGCACATTCCCCTAAGTCTTCTGATAAAAAATTGTACCTCAATTGTGTGGGTAGGCCTAGTGCCCATGACAGGAAACGGCCCAAAACACAACGTGGACACACCACATTTTCACAGTGAAAACTGACCCTTTTTTTGCAAAGTGCCTAGCTGTAGAATTTGAATCCTAGCACCAAGGGAAACCAAGCAAACCTATACATTTTTGAAAACTAGACACACAGGGGAATCCAGGATGGGGTGACTTTTCTGGCTCTCACCAGGTTCTGTTATCCAGAATCCCTTGCGAACCTCAAAATTTGTAAAAAAAAAACACATTTTCCTCACATTTCTGTGGTGGAAAGTTCTGGAATCTGCGTGGATCCACAAAATTGCACCAACCCCGCATTTCCCAAAGTCTTCCGAGACAAATGGTACCTCACTTGTGTGAGTAGGTCTAGTGCCAGTGACAGGAAACAGCCCAAAACACTACGTGGACACACCACATTTTCACAGTGAAAACGGACCCTTTTTTTGCAAAGTGCCTAGCTGTAGATTTTGAACCCTGGCTCTGCCGGCACCTAGGGAAACCTAGCAAACTATACATTTTTAAAAACTAGATACCCAGGGGAATCCAGGATGGGGTGACTTGTCTGGCTCTCTCCAAGTTCTGTTACCCAGAATCCCTTGCAAACCTCAAACTTTGTAAGAAAAAAACACATTTTCCTCTCATTTCTGTGATGGAAAGTTCTGGAATCTGCGTAGATCCACAAATGTCCTACCAGCCAGCGTTCCCCCAGGTCTCCCGATAAAAATGGTACCTCACTCATGTGGGTGCCCCAAGTACCCGCGATAGGCAAGGGCCCAAAACGTATTGAGGAGACATCAAAATGACCTATCACAAAACAACCTGGTTTTGCAATGGGAGTCACCTGGGTTTTTGGCCCCAGGCTCGGCGGCCATCTTGGGAAATCTACCAAAACCACACATTTCTGAAAACTAGACACCCGGGGGAGTCCAGCAAGGTATGGCTTGCAGAGGTCCCCCAACGTTTTCCTACCCAGAATCCCCTGCAAACCTCAAATTTAGCTGAAGAAATCACTTTTTTCTCAAATTTCTATGTGGGAAACTTCTGGAATCTGCGTGGATCCACAAATTTCCTACCACCCAGCGTTTCCCCAGGTCTTCCGATAAAAATGGTACCTCACTCGTGTGGGTGGGTCAAGTACCCGCGACAGGCAAGGACCCAAAACTTATTGAGGACACATCAAAATTACCTATCACAAAACAACCTGGTTTTGCAAGGGGGGAAACCTGGGTTTTTGGCCCCGGGCTCGGCGGCCATCTTAGGAAACTACCAAACCTACCCATTTCAGAAAACTACACACCCGGGGGAGTCCAGCGAGGTATGGCTTGCATGGACCGCCAACGTTTTCCTACCCAGAATCCCCTGCAAACCTCAAATTTAGCTGAAAATATCACATTTTTCTCAAATTTCTCTGTGGGAAAGTTCTGGAATCTCCATTGATACACAAATTTTCTACCACCCGGCGTTCCCCCAGGTCTCCCGATAAAAATGGTACCTCACTCGCGTGGGTGGGTCAAGTACCCGCGGCAGGCAAGGTCCCAAAACGTATTGAGGAGACATCAAAATTACCTATCAAAAAACAACCTGGTTTTGCAAGGGGGTCACCTGGGTTTTCGGCCCCGGGCTCGGCGGCCACCTTGGGAAGCTACCAAACCCACACATTTCTGAAAACTAGACACCCAGAGGAGTCCAGCGAGGTATGGCTTGTGTGCATCCCCCAACGTTTTCCTACCCAGAATCCCCTGCAAACCTCAAATTTAGCTGAAAAAACACATTTTCCACAAAGTTTGCGTGGAATCACCGTGCCGGCACAAAAGTCCTACCCCACAGCGTTCCCCTCAGTCTCCTGAGTAAAATGATACCTCACTTATGTGGGTGTCCAATGCAGAATTGGCTAAAAACTTATTTTTTTTTAAATGTAGCGCTTAGAATTCTCTGTGCTATACCCTTAATCCCTATGTTTTGGGCTCTTCCCAGTCACAGGCCCTTGCCCCACCCACACAAGTGAGGTATCATTTTGCTCGGGAGACTGAGGGGAACGCTGTGGGGTAGGACATTTGTGCCGGCACGGTGATTCCACCCAAAAATATGTGGAAAATGTGTTTTTTTCAGCTAAATTTGAGGTTTGCGGGGGATTCTGGGTAGGAAAATGTTGGGGGACCCATGCAAGCCATACCTCACTGGACTGCCCCAGGTGTCTAGTTTTCAGAAATCAGTGAGTTTGGTAGATTTACCAAGATGGCCGCCGAGCCTGGGGCCAAAAACCCAGGTGACTCCCCTTGCAAAACCAGGATTGTTTTGTGATAGGTCATTTTGATGTCTTCTCAATACGTTTTGGGCCCTTGCCTATCGCGGGTACTTGGGGCACACACATGAGTGAGGTACCATTTGTATCGGGAGACATGGGGGAACACTGGGTGGTAGGAAATGTGTGGATCTACGCAGATTCCAGAACTTTCCACCACAGAAATGTGAGGAAAATGTGGTTTTTTTTTTACAAAGTTTGAGGTTTGCAAGATATTCTAGGTAACAGAACCTGGTGAGAGCTAGACAAGTATCTAGTTTTCAAAAATATATAGGTTTGCTTGGTTTCCCTAGGTGCCGGCAGAGCTAGGGTTCAAAATCTACAGCTAGGCACTTTGCAAAAAAAGGGTCAGTTTTCACTGTGAAAATGCGGTGTGTCCACGTTGCGTTTTGGGCCGTTTCCTGTCGCGGGCACTAGGCATACCCACACAAGTGAGGTACCATTTTTCTCGGAAGACTTTGGGGAATACGGGGTGGGTGGAATTTTGTGGATCTATGCAGATTCCAGATCTTTCCACCACAGAAATGTGACGAACATTTGTTTTTTGGGACAAATTTTGAGGTTTGCAAGGGATTCTGGGTAACAGAACCTGGTGAAAGCCAGACAAGTCACCCCATCCTAGATTCTCCTGGGTGTCTAGTTTTCAAAAATGTATAGGTTTGCTAAGTTTCCCTAGGTGCCGGCAGAGCTAGGGTTCAAAATCTACAGCTAGGCACTTTGCAAAAAAAGGGTCCGTTTTCACTGTGAAAATGTGGTGTGTCCACGTTGCGTTTTGGGCCGTTTCCTGTCACGGGCACTAGGCCTACCCACACAAGTTATGTTATGTTATGTTATGTTATAACAATTTATTACGCGCACTACTACCCGGAGGTGTCTAGGCGCTCACGGTCTCCAGAAACTGTATCAGAAAAGCTAGTTTCTAAAAAGCCATGTTTTGAGCAGTTTCCTGAACTCAAACAAGGAAGAGGACTTCCTAAGAGGGACCGGAAGGGCATTCCACTCCTTTATAGTGTTATAACTGAAACTCCTTCCCCCCCAATTAGTCCTTTTAATTCTGGGGGTGAGCATCAGGAAGGCATTGGCTGAACGAAGCGATCTGTTGGGAGAGTACCAGCTGAAGAAGTCCAGCAGAAATCGTGGTCCTTCTCCATGCAGGGCCTTAAAGGCCGTGCAAAGTGCCTTACATTTGATCCGCTGGCTGACTGGTAGCCAGTGTAGTTCCTGAATGTCTGCTCTAATAGACTGATATTTAGGAGCATCCAGGACCAGTCTAGCGGCGGCGTTCTGTACTGCCTGCAACCTTCTGAGTAAGTTGGATTGTAGGTTGATGTACAGTCCATTACAGTAATCCAATTTGGATAACACAAGGGAGGTCATCACTGTTTTTCTAGTGTTTATAGGAATGAAAGGCAGAATTTTCCGTACCATTTTAATAGTGAGAAAGGCGGAAGAGACCACCTTTGACACTTGGGACTTCATGTTGAGTTTGTCATCTATAATGACCCCCAAATTCTTAGCCTTGGCTACTGGTGTAGGAGTAGTGCCCAGTGTGTCCGGCCACCAAACTGGTGACCACTGGGGGAAGAGGTTTCCAAATAGCACCACCTCAGTTTTTCCTGAGTTCAGCTTAAGGCAGTGCCTACCCATCCAGTCACTCAGGGAGACCATACAATCACGAAGTTTGGTTGAATAGTTGATGTCCTTGTCCACTGCTGAGATGACCAGCTGAGTGTCGTCGGCATAAGAGGTGGGACATAGGTTAAAACTTCTAATCAGAGAGGCTATTTCAGAGACGTAAATATTAAAAAGCATGGGGCTCAACGAGGACCCCTGCGGCACCCCACATGGCAGGATGAAGGGTGCAGACTTAAAATTGCCCAGTTGCACAGTTTGTATTCGGTCCGAAAGGAATGACGTTAAAAGGGAAAGGGCCCTTCCTCCTATCCCGATGGTTTTTAGACGTTTGACCAGAATCGTATGGTCCACGGTATCAAATGCCGCGGACAGGTCGAGGAGAACTAGGGCTGCCGACCCCCCGCCGTCTAGTGTTTTTCGGATCTCATCAGTGGTTTTTATTAGAGCCGTCTCAGTGCTGTGACCTGCTCTGAAACCAAACTGACTCTGATCCAGGATTTCGTTTTCAGCAATAAAGGTGGAGAGTTCAGTGTTTAGCCGTTTCTCGAAAATGTTAGCAGGAACAGGAAGTCTAGCAATAGGACGGTAATTAGCAGGATCAGTTATATCTAGATTTGCTTTTTTTAAAAGAGGCAGAATACAAGCCTGTTTCCATATTGAAGGAAAGTGTCCTTGCGATAGCATCTGATTGAATACGTTAGTTAGCAGAGGGCTAATAATGTGGCGAATGCTTTTGAGGATCCTGGGGGGACAAAGATCATCCGGGGATCCTGATTTGGTTGAAGAGAGAAGAGTAGCTAATTGCTCGGAACATGCCGGGGAAAAATCTAAGAAAGACACTTTGCCTGCAGCTACTTGTACTGCGTTATTAGTGACTGATCTGTGCATAGTGAATTGGTCATATATTTGGTCCACCTTGGACTTAAAAAAGTGGGCAAGAGTGTTGCAGAAATCTTGGTCAGAGTTGGCAGTGTCGTCCTTGGGTGCTGAGATTAGGTTCTTTATAGTCTTAAAAAGTTCCTTGCTGGAAGTGCCTGCCCCTTCAATTTGCATCGTAAAATACTGACTTTTTTCCGCAATTAACTTTCTCTTATAGTCAGCCAGTGTGGCTTTGTATAGTTCTTTCTCTGCTTCTTCATAGTTTTTCCTCCATCTTCTTTCCTGCCTTCTGCAAGCTTGCTTATCTAATCGTAGGGCCTCTGAGAACCAAGGGGCTGATGGAATTTTCCTATTTTTATTTATCACTATGGTCGGAACTACCATTGCAAAGTTTGACTCTAGCCATGCAGTGTAATTTATGGCTGAGGCTTCTGCTTCCCAGTGCAAAGCAGGTTGGCTTTTACTAGCTTGGCATCCAGGGTACTCTGGTCAATTTTATGCCATGCTCTGCCGAGAGTCTTACTGCTGGCCGTATTACCAGCATAAGATCGGGGCAGGTTGTAGCTAAACAAGACAGCATAGTGATCCGTCCAGGTCAAAGGGAGAGTAGATGTCTTAGAGATGGCTGGATTGTTAGTGAACAGTCCATCCAAAGTGTGTCCTGCTACATGCGTGGGATAGTGTATGATCTGCTGTAGCCCTAATTCTGTAGTGGCATCAAGAAGTTCTCGTTTGTCTCTCTCCTCTGGGAGATCAAGATGAAAGTTCATATCCCCTAGGATAGTGAAGAATTCCGAATGGAGCCCTAGCTCTAATAGCGGGTGAACAATAGTAAGGAAACTATTTCTGGGGCCGGGAGGACGGTATATTAGTATACCATTGAATGTCTCTTGGTCACCAATGGAAATTTTAAAATGTAATGCCTCACATTCCGGTGTAGGTATGGGTGAGCAGAGGGTGTTAAGATCACCCTTGTGAATGATTGCAAGCCCCCCCCCCCTTTTTTAAGTTGTCTATCCTGTCTGACAACTTTGTACCCATGGGGAGCTGCGATGTTAAAGTCCGAATCAGATGATTGGTCACCCCAGGTTTCAGTGACAAACAGAATGTCCAGTTTGTTATCAGTAATAAAATCTGCAAATTCGTACTTGTCTTTGATCAGTGATCTAGCGTTGATAAGTGCTAGCTGGAGCTCTGCGATCTCCGGGGCTAAGATGTTCAATTTTTTGATGGATTTGGGCAAGACCCGGGTGCTCCTCGTGATTTTAGTTAAACATTCTGGACATTGAAAATTCTCTGCACTAGGTGGTGCTTCACAGGGGAGCAGCGTACATGCCTTACTCCTATGTTGGTGGAGGGCGTGAAGATTATCCCCAGAGTATGTTAAGAAGACCCTGCCTTCAATTAAAGGTCCAGGGGTTCTGGCCCTAGGCCCGGACGAGGCGCGGACGGGCTTGCCTTAGGCGCGCCAGCGGCGCGCCCCAGCGTGCGTCCGCTGCGCATATTCTCCAGCCTGCCCTTAAGTAGGTGCAGCTGGAGACTAGAGCGTCAACCTGGGCAGAAGTGAGGCCCCGGAAGACTGTAAACTAACTGGTCTACCCTCCGCAACAAACGGTACAAACCGTGGCGGACCGGGGAAGCCAGACAGGCAACAGGTAAGCAAGCGCGCTAAAAGTGCAAGTGCAAGTGAAACAATAAAAACGAATTTTAAAAGCAGTAAAAGAAATTCAGTGATAGCAGCAGCAATATTACAGAAATTTTAAAAGTGTTTTTACTTCTGAGCAACAAGGTAAAAATGTCTGACTTACAGCAGTTAGAGACCGCTGCGCGTCCTCTTCAGCCTGCACTTAAGTAGGTGCAGCTGGAGACTAGAGCGTCAACCTGGGCGGAAGTGAGGCCCCGGAAGACTGTAAACTAACTGGTCTACTCTCCGCAACAAACGGTACAAACCGTGGCGGACCGGGGAAGCCAGACAGGCAACAGGTAAGCAAGCGCGCTAAAAGTGCAAGTGCAAGTGAAACAATAAAAACGAATTTTAAAAGCAGTAAAAGAAATTCAGTGATAGCAGCAGCAATATTACAGAAATTTTAAAAGTGTTTTTACTTCTGAGCAACAAGGTAAAAATGTCTGACTTACAGCAGTTGGAGACAAGTGAGGTACCATTTTTCTCGGAAGACTTTGGGGAATGTGTGGTGGGTGGAATTTTGTGAATCCACGCAGATTCCAGAACTTTCCACCACAGAAATGTAAGGGAAATGTTTGGTTTTTTTTTTACATATTTTGAGGTTCGCAAGGGATTCTGGGTAACAGAACCTGGTGAGAGCCAGACACGTCACCCCATCCTGGATTCCCCTGGGTGTCTAGTTTTCAAAAATGTATAGGTTTGCTAGGTTTCCTTAGGTGCCGGCAGAGCTAGGGTTCAAAATCTACAGCTAGGCACTCTGCAAAAAAAGGGTCCGTTTTCACTGTGAAAATGTGGTGTGTCCACGTTGCGTTTTGGGCTGTTTCCTGTCGCGTACACTAGGCCTACCCACACAAGTGAGGTACCATTTTTCTCGAAAGACTTTAGGGAATGCGGGGTAGGTGGAATGTTGTGGATCCATGCAGATTCCAGAACTTTCCACCACAGAAATCTGAGGAAAATGTGGTTTATTTGACAAATTTTGAGGTTTGCAAGGGATTCTGGGTAACAGAACCTGGTGAGTGCCAGACAAGTCACCCCATCCTGGATTCCCGTGGGTGTCTAGTTTTCAAAAATGTATAGGTTTGCTAGGTTTCTCTAGGTGCCGGCAGAGCTAGGGTTCAAAATCAACAGCTGGGCACTTTGCAAAAAATTGGTCCGTTTTCACTGTGAAAATGTGGTGTGTCCACGTTGCGTTGTGGGCCGTTTCCTGTCGCGGCCACTACACCTACCCACACAAGTGAGGTATCATTTTTATCGGGAGACTTAGGGGAACACAAAAGTGTGGAGCAACTGTTATTACCTATTGACTTTCAATGCATTTCTGCCTTCCAAATGTAAGACAATGTGTAAAAAGAAGTCACTTTGAAAAATGACCTATAATTCACATGCTGGTATGGGTACCCACAATTTCGGAGATGTGCAAATAGCTACTGTTTCTAAACTCTATATTTTGTTCCCATTTCAGAAATACATAGGTGACTTTCATACCAATTTTTCCCTGTTTATATTTTTCCAAATTAATTGCTATATACCCGGTACACAATAAAAAACCATTGCAAGATGCTGCTCAGTTATTGGCTGTGGGTTCCTCGGGTTCTTGGTGAACCTACAAGTCCTATATATCCCCACAACCATCATGGTCCAGCGGATGTAACGATATATTGCTTTCAAACATCTGTCATACTTAGTAGAAGTTACAGCTGAAAACGTTGGCACAAATGGCTGGTTTTTTTTAACTCATTTTCAATTTTTTCTATTTGAAACTGTTAGTTTCTATACAAAAACCTTGAAGGATCTACACAAATGACCCCTTGCCGAATTCAAACTTTTGTCTACTTTTCAGAAATGTATAGCTTTTCAGGATCCATCATTGCTTTTATGCCCATTTTTATCATTAACTGGAAGGAGGTTGAAAGCACAAAAATAGCAAAAATAGGCTATGTCCCAGAAAAATGCCAAAACTGTGTAGAAAAGTTTGGTTTTCTGACAAAAGTCTGCTTTTCCCTGAAAGCTGGGAAGATGGTGATTTCAGCACCACAACCCCTTTGTTGATACCATTTGCAGGGAAAAACCCAGACGCTTTCATCTGTAGACCTTTTTTCCAGTTTTTCCAAAAGAAAACAAAATGTAGCTGTATTTTGGCTAATTTCTGGGTCCCCTCCAGGGGAATGCACAAACCCTGGGTACCTTTAGAATCCCTGTGATGTTGGAAGAAAAGGGCGCAAATATGGCGTGAATACCTTATGTGGTCAAAAAGTTACAGGGGCCTAAGCGCGAACTACCCCAAATAGCCAAAAAAGGCTTAGCACAGGGGGGGGAGGGAAGGCCTAGCAGCGAAGGGGTTAAAAAGTTGTTAAAACACGAACAGCACTTGTTTATTTTTTTTCACGATCCGATGCTTTTGGAGCACTTGTTCCGTCCTCCATCTTGCCATAGTGCTAACACCAGCCCATGGTATTAGAGCGCTTTCAGTGCTCACCAGTTACATTACACAATGACACACTCATCGTCGTAGCAGGGCGAAGCGTAAGTGATTTGCCCAGAATCACAAATTGTTCAGCCGATCCCGAGATTCCAACCTGGTTCCTCAGGTCCCCTGTTGGCAGCTCCGGCCGTTACACCACATCCTCGCTTCACTTCAAAGCTCCTCAATTGTCTCTCACTATCACTTCCACATTTGTTCAGCAAGACCCCGTCAACACTAAACAAGTATTGGTAAAGCCAATAGATCTCGACAATGCCCAAGCTATTGGCCTTGTCAATGTAAATGTATTTTAGCCATGTTGTCTAGCAGCACATCTGCTGTTCAGCATGGTTGAAAGTCACTAAAAAAAGTGCTGTGATGCTGCCAGCGCAGGCCACGTCATAGCACTTTTTTGTGTTAGGCGGTGCAAGACAATAAATTCAACATGGGGGGCGAAGAGACTCGGCTTCGGCTCAACATCCTGTGATTCTGGACTTTCAGTGACTTTCAGCTGTGCTGCTAGACAACATGGCTAAAAGGCATTCACATTGACAAGGCCAATAGCTCGGGCATTGCCGAGACCTCTTGGCTTTGCCAATCCTTGTTCACCCTGGAAAAACCTCTAGGTTGCCCAATGCAGGCTTTTCAAGGGTGTACACATTTCATGCATCGCACTCTGGTTCTCTTAGTCGAAGAGTCTGTGCATTGTGCTGCTCCAGACATATTATGTACAATGGTTTCTGCATTTCAAAGTCACAGGGTTTGAAAAAAAAAAAACGCTGACGAAGAACTGAGATGAGACACAGGAGCCAAAAGCCAGTAATTCAGGCTGGAATGCAGCCGAACATGCTTTCCTTCCCCATCCGACTCCGAGCTCCTGGTGTCTCTCCTTGGAGGCATAGGAGTAGGTACATAATAAGACATCCCTAAGGTGAAGAAACAAGGCCTGACACCAGATACCCCTTATGGGTGGGGGCGCTGTCAAATTCCACAAATATGCCTTCGTGAATGTCTTGCTGTGGAGAGTGCAAATACAAGTTTTTGGAGGGGAGTTGCTTCAAAGTAGTGGGAACCACGAACAAACACTTTTTCATTCCACAGTACTCTCAGTTATTAAAATGTTTACGTTAAGATACTGCAAATGGCCCACCCACCTGCGTCATCTTGGGTAACATTGGCTGAACACGTGGGATGTCTTCAGTTGACTAGTGGGAGCAGTGGGGCAGGTTTAGACTCAGCTTGAACCTTCTGCCTCCCATTTCTGTCCACAAAACGTGCTCAGAGTTGCAACTTGCTTGTCTTGGTGCCCCAGCAAAACCATAGCTCCCTCTCCCATCGCCCCCAAACCTCATTTTGAGATGCTGATTTCGAGCCCTGGCAACCCAGCAGATTACTCCTCCCTCGCTCTCAAAACGTACTTTGATGTCACCAAGCTCAGTGCTTGGCTGTCAGACCCCTTTTCTCTGCCCACTACTTTTCATTTTAGGGTCTTGGGACATCATGTCCTGCCTATCTAGAATCTGTGCATTTCCCCATCCACCACTGTTACCAGACTTGGCACCATACCAACCACAGAGAGACTGCTCATTCCATCATCAAACCACAGTTGTGGGTCACTGTGCTTAGTACTAAGACACCCCAACAGACCCACACACCGCAACACCACATTTTCAGGTCAACAGGTTTTAGCAGCTCAGCAGTTCTTTCTTCCGAAAAACCTCCACACCACGGGGGATATTTACAAGGAAATGGCACAGGGTGGCGCCGCACGCAATTTAGCAGCTCCATGCTGCTTCATTTAAAAAACACAGGCATGTGCCGTACCCACAAGAATATGGCACATCCCTGTGTTTTCCCTTGCGCTGGCGCTAAAAAAAGCTGCCTAGCACCAACACAGACTCCCTTGCGCTATAGTCCAGGGTGCCTGGGTTGCAGGGATGGTTCCTTGCAACGCAGCCACTCTTGCACCATGGCGCAAGGGTGTCTTTGTTGCAGGGAATGCTTGTTTATGTGCAGGAAGAAACACCTTCCTCCACATAAACAATCTTTAAAGGCGATTTGCTCTTTTCTGCAGCACACACAGAAAGAGCCAAAAAGAGGCAAAATAAAAGTATTTCTCTGCGTTGTGCCAATCTAACACCTGCTATTAAGTGGCCTTAGTTTTTGGTGCTGCCTCAGATTTACACATCCTTGTAAATCTGGGCCAGCGTCAAATAGCAATGGGTGTTGCGGTGGAACGCACACAGCAACACCCATTGCGCCCGCCTTTCACGCAGATACCTGCGTGAAAAGGGACGATATTTACAAAGCAGCGCTAAGCCACGCAAAGTGGCTTAACGCTGCTTTGTAAATATGGAGCAGGGCATTGCGCCACCAGAACGTTGGAAACAATGACGTTCTGGTGGCGCAACCCCTTGTAAATATGGCCCCACATCTTTTAATCTCCAGGCTTGGGACCTAAGTGACTCAGCTATGACCATCTCACCACCTGCAGCACTGCAGTTTAAGGTCACCTTGCAAAGCCTACCAATAGCCAGAAACACTTTCCGGTAACCAGCCTATGGACCCTACAGACCAGCATTTGACCCCACCTTCACACTGCATTTACCTGTTGCCCGGCAAGCCAGCGTTCACCCTCCACTACACACGATCTTGTTGCTGCTACATGCACAAAACAAAACCAACTGTAATATCACACCTGCTGTGATAGGATAACAAGTAAACATTCTGCCTTCAACTTACAGCAATATCAACAAATACACAGCAACAAAATAACATAAAACACTAAAAGTAGAACACTATAAATCTTCTTTCCAGTCTATTCATCTGTTCAGGATTTGAGGACTACTGTCTCTGGAATGCAAAACAAACATAATGGAGTTTTAACACCACATGGTGCATCCTGGATGACTCACTCACAATCAGCATCCTTACATTTGAATTGCAAAATACACCGCTGAGTTTGCATATTTTCACAAAGAGTTGTGATTTGCATTTTAAGTGACAACATATTACCGCAGGCTCTAGATTCCTTTTATCACTAATACCTCTGGAGTAACTCTCCATAACAGAGATGAAGAAGGTCTGGAGATGTCTTCTCTTCACATGTACCACAAGGCCGCCATTACAGATGCCTCTTGTAGCATCATTCAGACCATGTTGGTGGTGCAGAAACACTTTTATACTAGAGTCAATCAAGAGCTGAAGGCAAATGGCGCACACCTGTACTTCTGCACTCAAAATTAACGCCAGTTTTTAGATAGTGGTAAAACAGGGTACAAAATACAGAAATAACTTGCAAAAAAATCAAATTTGTTGTATTATTGCCTTTTTTTTGTATCAACATGCATATCAGACAGAAAAACACTCTGCTTGGTTTTGCAACTATTTTCAAAACAGGGCTCACAGGGCCTTATTTATTAAGGTTTTGCGTAGCCCTTGCACCATGCAATAGGGCGCAGGGGGGCGCAAAACCTAGAATGAGATTTACCAAGCCACGCAAGGCCACCTTGCGTGGCTTGAATCTGGAATAACGCTAAACAGCGCAAATCACTGCCTTGCGTTACTCTGCGTAGTGGGGTCGTTACATGGGGTTTCCATAAGTCCACCCATGTGTTCTGAAGCATTCTCAAATTTACCAACTCTGGTAGACCTGGGAATGCATCAGAATTGTACACCTTCCCACCACAAAAGCAATGAGGAGAAATATGCTTATATCTCCGCATTGTTTAATTTTTAGGCTTAGAAAGAAGAAAATGCCTCTAATAATTGTTTTTGTGCAGGAAGATGTCCCTTCCTGCAGTAAAACAATCCTGCGGGTAGGGCAGGCACCCTTTTTTCATAGCGCAAAAGTGGGAGCTAGGCTGCAGATTGTGCGAAAGTAGACAGAAATGTACCACATCTTGATAGATATGGTACATTCCTGCCCTCTCCTTTTCACGCAGCGCAGCAAGTTGTCTTGCTGTGTTGTGTTGCATGTAAAAATTATTATTATGGCCCTAAATGAGGTACAGGGCATCTGTTTTGAGGTCTCAAATGACCTTTTATAGGCCTTCCTGGTTGAATATTTAAAAAACCAGAGGCCAGAGTATGACTGCTCTCTGTTTTATCACCTCAAACAGTGCCTGAGAAGGCGCCTACAATACAATACCATACAAGGTGGTGGCATAACAAGTCAGGCTAGCGTTGCCAAAGTAAACACGTTAAACACATTAAACATACCTCTCAACTTTTTCAGCTACTTGGAAGGTGAGATTTCAGAACCTGGTCTCATTCATGCTATCACTCAATTCAGGCTGGAGAAGCAAGAACCTTTTATCCCAAAAATTACATTTTACCTTCTTGGGTGTATTTGAAGCTTCCTGTTTGCAGCTTCAGTTCTAGCGTAATGTCATATATTTTGTTTAAGTAGTGTTTTTTAACAAGGCCTTTGTCATGCTGCACTCATCTCTTGACAGTAGAACTGTCCATCAGCTGGAAGTCTGGTCAGGATACTTAGCTCAGATATCCCATATCCAGGTGTGCACATACCTAAATACTTTAGTTAAGTGAATGCAAAGAAAACCGCATTCAAATAACTGAGAACAGTTCAGGTTTTGTTTGGGGAACAGTATGTTGCAGGTTTATTTTGTAAGGTAATGGGTTAACATATGTGTGATCCAAGGGCAGCCAAAGATGATATGACCAAAGCTGACTGCCTGCCTGATTAACCAACAAGCACCAGGAATGCAGAACATCTGGTGCTCAACCTTTAGAATTCATCCACATCTGGACTCCATGGTTCAGAAAAATGACCTAACGCACAGAGGCGGAGCATTACCAGGCAAGCCCCCAGTTGCTCAGGCTTACAACTACCCATGGGAATAACGTGGCACCATCTTTCACCCCAGGGCCCTTCAGTAAGGACTCCGGGTGTATTGGCATGAAGCCCCCCATTTGGACTCTTTGTAGTTTCTTGTGGCATCAAAATATTTTGGATAACTCAGTAACTCCCCTGCATTGCAGAACAATAGAACGTAACCATCACAACATCTGCATTACATGAATCTCCATGAACATCTGGATACAGGTAAATGGTAAGGTGGGTCTTGTTGCACAGGAATGCACAAAGAGTAGGACCCCAAGTATTGAGTGACATATAAAGGTCCCCTGCTTGCCCCGGAAGTGCTTTTTCCTGGAGCGGGTTTGGTCTACCTCCCAGGATATGGGCCCTTAACCCTCCACCCCAAAAGTGGGGGTCCCAAGCAAGGGGAGAAGAGTGTGCAACCTGGCAGGGTAATGCAGCACTAAGGTGCTGCCTGCCTAAGTTGTCACCCTATCGGCGAAGCAGGCAGCCATGTTTGTTGAGTGTCACAGCTTCCAAGCTGCAGCCAAAGCCTGTAGGACATAACTACAAGTCGAATGAAAAGGGAGGCTGCCGGGTGAGCGAACACGAGACCTTTCAGGGAGGGTGTCACCCACCAAACATGGATTAATGAATACACTCTGCTCTATTTAGTCATGGTAATTTCAGCTTCCAGATGATTTCAAAGTGGATGTTTTATGTGCCCTGTGAGGTAACAGCTCATGATGTGTGAAAATGGTGGGGCGTAAAACCTAATCCCAACTGCAGCAAGCAGCCAGGCCTAAACGGACTGGGCTTCTCTAAGGTTCCCTCTAAAACATTTTTTAAAACAAAATGTCAGATAGTGCATTTACAACACAATTTTCACACAAATTTGCTGAAAAGCCATCGGTTCTGAAAGTGCAGTCATAAAACATTCTATGGTTTGTGAAACAAGCCTGATCCTCCCCAGCACTATTGTAGGTTCATCTGCTGTGAGATAATTTTGAAAAAAGAGTGGCAAAATAGTGTTTTTTTAACCACAATTTCCTTTACAAATTCTAAAACAGCAAATGAATGATAGAGGCAGTTCAGAAATGTCATATGCCCTATCATTTACCATAGCATCTGTCTGCACTGCTGTATGTCACTTCTTTTCATTTTACATCCTCCCTCTCCAAGTAGATTCTCAATCATATGTTATGACTGAGAATCTCCCTGGAAACTGCACAGGAGAAATATAACAAAATATCAAAATCGCATGCAGACAGGCTTATTAGGCTTGTTCAGCAGTGTTATCACTCAAGTTACGACAAAACTGGTTTGGACAGTTGTCAGGTTACTCTAATCTTACAGATTTCAATTTCATAGAGGATAGTGATTATAGCTTAAATATCTCCTTAATATAATGTTAAATAATTTTACTCTTAATGATCACTTTGTTAGATAGATGTTCCGTTGCACATTATTTTGATCCCCCAAAACACTAGCATACTACGGAATGCTAGGTGGTTGCTCCAATGTTTGACTGTATTACAGTATGTTAGCTGGATGTTCCCTTGCACAAGAGTGCTACAGTATCCAAAAGCCACTGGAATTGTGCAGCACTGAAGGACAAATAATGCAGCAAGGTTGACTAAATTTAGTGGCAAGAAACAAATTATGCAAAATAATGAAGCACATTCTTTAGCCATATTAAATTTAGTCTTACCTGATCCATAGAGACCGCATGGATGCGGGAACAACCAATAATTAAGTTGATAGACTAAAAATTAAAGGTAGTGGTAAAATGAATGGCATCTAATTCAACGTAAAAAGATTGCCCTTCCATAGAATACAATGAAAAATTAATGTAAAGTTTAATAAGCTTTCTATGTTAGAAAAAATGTATCTAAGATGTTTAAAAACGTTATAAAATATGCAAAATGTACCAGGGTTAAAAAATGAATATGTATCGAAAAGTACTGATATAAATATATTTAATAGTTTACACTCCTTAGTATTATTTAAAAATAAACCATGTCTTTGTCAAAATGTTATAAAAAATGTTTTTGTGGTATAAAATGTTGTTTGACAAAAAGTATTTAAAGAAATTGCTGTAAAATGGTACAATATGTAAAAATGAACAATATATATGTAAAATGTGTTTGAAAAGTGAAAACAATCCAATCTAAGATACACTGGGGAAAGTGTTGGACATTGAAGGGGTCAGATTTACTATTTCCACCCCAGTCTAAACTACATTGGTTGAAAGCGTTTAACATTGAAGGGGTTACATTTACTATTCCCACTCCAATTTAACCTACTGGGAAAACTGTTTGACTTTAATAGGGGCAATATAATATTTCCATTCCAATAAAACTATATATCATAAACAATTTACATTTAATATAAAATTCAGAACAAATAAAAATCATATTTATTCTTACAACTTGTTAAATAAATAACAATGTAAAATAAATTAAATATCAAACTTTTAAAATGTAATAAAGTTATTATAAAATTATTTTAAATTAGCCTATATTATTGAAATATTTTAAATTATTATGAATGTTTTAAAATAATTCTATAGATCAAAAGTATTTCATTTTGCACACTTACCAAAAAATCAAATATAGTAAATATCATTAGTAAAATTCAAATAAAAAAATAAAAATATTGCACAAACAATTAATAAACATAATAAATACATTTCTAAAAATATATTGCTTTCTTTAAAATTAAAATTAATTTACAAAAAATCAACATTTAAAATTTCAGATTCAAAGAAAGCTATAAAAAACAAAACTTCACACACCAAAATCTAAATATGTAATATAAAATACTTGAAACATATTCGAAGAAATGCTTTAACAATGTAAAGTTGCCAAATTTCTCTCAAGCATTAGAAATTGAAAATAAAATATAAACATGTTTAAAACAAATATGTACAGAAAATAACATTATTTTTCCAAATGTATTTCTTTACAATTTCAAAACAGATTTGTAAAACACTCCCCACTCTTTTCCCCTATTAACCCTACATCCCGCAACTACAAAAAAATGAATAAAAAATGTATAATTCATTAGCACACTAGAAGAAATACATAAAAAAAACAAATCAAAATAATGTAAAAAAAGAAAAAAAGCTCCACAGTTCTTTATGGGCCCCATCTATAATATTAAGTGCATTTGTACAGCACATTCTCACCATTTGTATGGTTCGGAAGCACATTTGGAAACTGGGATCACTGAACATGTGCTCTTTTACCAGACGGTCCTTTGCACGAGAGTACTACAGTAGGCTTGACGGATGCTCCCTAGCCAGAGTGTCATTATAACGTAATGGGGAAACCCAAATAATGTCCACGGACCTGGGTATCAATTGATATAGAAAGAAGTGGTCCTATACTCATTTAACATGCAATCGAGTCAAAGTAATGTTCATGATTTGAAATACAATTTTAAATATGCATATCATTGGCATAAAGTAACGGATACAAATAAATTTCTCAAATGTGCAGCTTAAAAGTAAAAATTGGTACCCTTTTCTTTACTTTTTGAAAAATATTTTATTTTCACAGACACATCTTATGTAGGTGAGCATATTATCACATTCTATAGCAAGATAAAAAGGTTGCTCCAAGGGGAAGTGAGAAAAGTCGTGCTCATGTGTGAGACAGATAAAGTGAAAAAGAAGGGTATCCAAAGTGAGGAATGGTTCAAAATGAATACATTTGTTACAAACAACGAAAAACTGGTTATTAATAGCATCAAGACCAGTTAATCAGGGCCTGCCCCTCATAAGTCATTCTTGTCATTGTTCACATTATTCAGCAGAGAGAGAACAGAGAAACGTCATCTGTAGGTTGGGCAGGGTAAGGGTGGTGCAGGATACAGGCCCACTTGGAAAAAAGATGTCGACGTTTCGACCCTGGCGCATGGAGGGTAAATTATGTCCTCAGCTCACGGGTCTTCCTCAGGACAAAGGAAGGGGAGGGGGAAAGACAACCTATTCTTAGGTGTCTGTGGGGTGACCTGATGTCAGCTCCCAGAGGTGGGTAGTCCACACAGTGGTAGCGGTGTGGTTCCGGGTATTCTTATATTTAATCTGTTTGTTTTGCCAAAGGAGAAAACTCCATTGCGGGCGAATCAATCGTCCAAACCAATCTTGTAACTAATACATGTAGAGCATCCCAGGGGACTCCATGCCTCGCTGCCGGCCAAAGCCAGAGTGTAGCACAGCATGCTAGATGGATGCTTCCTTGTATGTGTGTACCAATGTATGCTGGATAGATGCTCCCTAGATAGAGTGTACCAAAGCATGCTAGATGGATGCTCCCTTGCACACATGTACCACAATATGCTGGATAGATGCTTCCTTGCATGAGTTTACTACAATATGTAGATAGATGCTCCCTTGACTTGTGTACCACAGAATGCCGGATAGATGCTCCCTAGGTAGAGTGTACCAAAGCATGCTAGATGGATGCTCCCTTGCACAAGCGTTCCACAGTATGCTGGATAGATGCTTCCTTGCACGAGTGTACCACAGTATGTAGATAGATGCTCCCTTTCACCAGTGTACCACAGTATGCTGGATAGATGCTTCCTTGCACGACTGTACCACAGTATGTCGATAGATGCTCCCTTGCACGAGTGGACCACAGTATGCTGGATAGATGCTTCCTTGCACAACTGTACCACAGTATGTTGATAGATGCTCCCTTGGATGATTGGACCACAGTATGCTGGATAGGTGCTTCCTTGCAAGACTGTACTACAATATGCTTGATGGATAGTGCCTAGCAGTGGCGATGCGTCCATTGGGGGCGTTGGGGCGTTGCCCCCCCGCCCGTGCCCGCAGCTCCCTCGGCATCTCTGAACTTAGTTTACTTAAGTTCATAGATGCCGTCAGCGAGGGAGAACTGAGTCTGACAATCATGTCAGTCGGCATGACGTCGGACCGCCCACCCCCTTCAGAGTCTGAAGGGGGTGGGCGGTCCGGCGTCATGTTGACTGACGTGCATTGCAGACCAGCCAGGGTCAGGCAGCAGCACAAGTGCGCATGAGTGGGGAAGGTGAGCGAATTTTTCGCCCGTGCCCATTCATGCGCACTTGTGTTTCCACTGGCTTGCGCATGCACATTAGGAGCCCCTCGGTCTCCTAATGGGCAGGCAGCGGGCGAAGAGTAACCGTGCCCTCAGCCAATGCTGGCGCTGCAGCAGCACCAGCATTGGCTGAGGGGTTGCTACTCCACTCCTGATCGAAGAGGCGCCATTGCTGCAACGCGGACCAGGAGCAGAGGCGGTCAGGTAAGTTTTCTTAAATTTGTATTCTCCCTCGGCCCCCCACCCCCGCGCGAACCCCTCCCCCCCCCCCGCGAGTACTGCGAGCCGCGGCTGCATCGGCGTCTCTCACTTATGATTTTAAATGAATTAAAAAACCTCCCATTTAACAGCAAGACGGATCAGTCTCACTCCAGCTCAGCCAAAAGAATGTGTATTCTGTGCCTGTGGGGCAGTGAGCCGTGTTTACTTTCTCTGTTGTAGTTGAGGGTCAGACTGTGATCAAGAACGGGGCACAGAGGTCTGGAGTTTGTTACTGAGAAATGTGCTGGCAAAGGATGTGGGTCAGAATTCACCAATCGATCACTGCTTTGTGTAGCACCACAAAAGATACACAAAAGACTTAGCCGCCAAGCGTTCAGATTGCTTATGTGTGAGTTTTCATGGTTTCAGACAGTGTACTGTTTACTCAAGTTCGGTGCCCGGTTGCCGCACCGATTCGAGCTGGCTAGAGACTCTAACTCAAGGGTCCAGTCGGTGTGGCAGTAGGCAGGATGTTTTCATATGAAATTCCTGCCAGCCCAGGCCCACAGGAATTGCTGCTGCCACCTCCTCGAATTCCGGGGGGGGTGTTGTCCACGCACGGTGAGAACAGGCGCTGAGTCTGAGTGACTTTAAAAGGCACGTGAGCGCCACAGCTCTGAACTCACATCCGCATCATGAGCTCTCACTCTGTCTGGTACTACTGCAGAGAAGAGCATCATCTACCACTATGCCGGCCCACCACAACTCTGAGCTGCAGTGCAGCAGTCTTCAGTGGGTGTGATGCGTGCCACAGACTGCAGTTCAAGCAACAGCGGCAACAGGCCAGACAAAGACCTGATAGACAGAGATTGGAGTTTTCCATAGTGCCTGTTTGGAATAAACGCACCATAAAGAAGTGCGGGGTGGGGGTGGGTCATATGCCTGCTGCAAAGAATGAGTACTATAATGTCACAGAAATGTATTTAATGTGATAGCTCAGTGGGTTACTGATTTTGTCACAGAGATCCTTTTCTTACTTGTGGTTTGGCCGCACTTGGCACTGAGTTGGGTGGGGTGCTGTCATTGTGCTTAGAAATAACGTGTGGGTTTAAAAGCAGCTGTTGCAGAGTTCCCTCCTTGGGCGTCCCGCAGTTTTTAGGCAACAAAATAAATGAAAATTAACTGTTGAATAATGTTCTTGCTGAAGAGAGATTGTAGTTTCGTCTAGTGGCAGTTCTGAGTCACCATAAAGTAGCACAGATGGTTAATATGCCTGCAGCAAAGATCAGGTGCTTTGCAGCAGTTTAGCTATTCTTGTAGTTTCTCATTGCTCAAGTGGGTGCCATTTCTGATATTTATCTGTTTCATGGACTTAATTTCCTGATTTTGATTGCAAGAAAGTGTCACTCGAGGTGTCACACATTTGGTCATTGCATGTCGCTCATTAAACAGAGATGCGCATCTGTATCAGAATCGTGCCTGCCACAGAGAGATCCCCACACACCAGGATTTAGAACATCTCTGAAGCAGCCAGTCCACTGCATATCGGCTCGAAATACTTAAATGATTAACGTTGAATGGGTCGAATGAATTAACTCTTGACACACAGAGTTTTCTTTACACTTGAGTTTTAAATGCTATATTTGGATCCCCTTAATTCAACAACGTGTAGTAAAGATGTGGTGTGAAATCCATCATTTGAATCCGTTATTTTCAAGATTTTGTTGTGGGGGAGAACCCTCTCCCCACACCCTTCTTTTACACTTCGGGGTCGCTCGCACGCTCATTATACTCGGGTATAACATTTCCGCCTCACCACTTTAAAAATCCACCAGCCGCCACTGGTGCCTAGCCAGAGTGTAGCACATCATGTTAGATGGATGCACCCTTGCAGGTGAGTACAACAGTATGCCGGATAGATGCCCCCTAGCTAGAGTGTACCAAAGCATGCTAGATGGATGCTCCCTTGCACATGTGTACCACAGTATGCTAGATAGAGGCTCCCTTGTTCCAGTGTACCACAGTATATAGATAGATGTTCCCTTGCACGAGGGTACCACAGTATGCTGGATAGACGCTTCCTTGCATGACTGTACCTTGCACGAGTTTACCACATTATGTAGATAATGCTACCTTGCACGAGGGTACCACAGTATGTAGATAGATGCTTCCTTGCACAAGTGGACTACAGTATGTAGATAGATGCTCCCTTGCACGTGTGTTCCACATTATACTGGGTAGATAGATGCTTCCTTGCATGAGTATACCTCAGTATGTAGATAGATGCTCCCCTGCACGAGTGGACAACAGTATGCTGGATAGATGCTTCCTTGCACGAGTGTATCACAGTATATAGATAGATGCTTCCTTTCACGAGTGGACCACATTATACTGGATAGATGCTCCCTTGCATGAGTATACCTCAGTATGCCAGATGTGTGTTCTGCATCCTGTCCTTGGCACACGATAGGACGCACACTGTCACTCTCAGCCACAGAGGAGGCCTTCCCCGTGCACACACAGGCCTTTGTCCATCCAGCGGATCCACTGCTCTCCTTGCATGTCTCTGCTCCCAGCACCCCTCCTCCTTGTCAGAGCGCAGCCGAAGAACGACCAATCTGTTTTCCAACTCCGAAAACCTTTCAAAATACGTTAAAACAACAAAGAAGGAATAATACAGCTCAAGGCCGTGGAAATCCTGCTATCAGAAGCTTAGGAAAAACTGCCATGAATGCAGAGATGCTGTTTTTGGCCCAGGGCCACTAATACACGCCGAGGGCCGAATTTCAGAAGGTGGAGTGTGCTAGAAATGCACTCTCCCTCGTGCAGCGTCTCACAAAGAGAAGCATTTATGTGTCCGTGCTACCCACAGGCTGACACAGCGCTAAAATCCAAGCTGGAATGGACATTCTTGAGTCAGCTTTTCATCATCTGTGTGCCTTGTTGTTGTAGTGCAGATGTTGACAGGGTTTGTTTTAGAAGAGGCAGATTGGGTAAGGTCATTGGAACCTGCCTCACACAGGGAAGCTAAGTGCACTTGACTATTTTTATCTATTTGTGGGGCTTGAGTGGCGCACGCAATGGGGACAAAGAAGCCCTGTTCCTTTTGAGTAGGGCTATATAAGACGACTTAAGCAAAATAACCCTTGGGTTCTTAATCAGTCCCCTTCGATAACCTTCAATTTAAAACTTTTTCGTTTTTCTCTTATGCTCACTTCGTTCTTTCTCCCATTTTCTTCTATTTTCTTTTCCCTCAACCTACTCTCATTATACCTTCTTTCTTCCTTCCTCAAATGTTCTCTGTGTGATAAATAGATTATTTCTTTCTTCAATTATATGTTTGCATGTGTTATTACGTGTACGTGAGGTCTCCTCAGGCAGGTTTGTTTACTGTAAATCGCACTGACTCCTAGAGACACCTTCATCTGTCTCCAACAGCACATGTAATCTAAAAATATAAACAAATAAACCATTATCTATCTATCTATCTATCTATCTATCTGTCTGTCTGTCTGTCTATCTATCTATTGATCGATCTATCTAACTACATATGTGTGTGTGTGTGTATGTAATATATCTCAGCTGAAAAAAGCAAAGTTTAAAGTAACGTTAAAGTTAGGTGAAATGTGCAGTAATAACTAAAGGCCTAATTATGATGTGGGTCAGAGGCGTTCCTCCCGACATCATAGGCTTCAGTCCGACCGCCGTATTAGGATGACGGCAGTCGGAGTGAAACTTGCGGGGGGATTCCGATGCCCTTTCGACGGGTGCGTCAGAAGGCACCATAAACCCCTAATGATGGCAGAGCCAGGCTTGGCTCTGCGTACAGGATTATGATGGCACTTTCCGCCTGTCCTTTCATGGCGGTCTGCCTGCCATGAAAAGGCAGGTGGAAAGTCACTTTGGGGGCCCATAGCGTGTCCTTTCCCCCCTGGCCCTCCGCTATGGGGGCTGGGGGCACCTATTGTGCCCCCCTAAACATCCCTGCACCTCACGGTGCCTGCCACACGTTGCAGGGAGATTTCCAAACATCCATTTTGCTATGGCTGCTTGTGCTGCGGGCCTTTTCCACCCGCTGCACATGCTGCCATAGCAAAATGGATGTTTCCGACCGCCCTATGGGCGCTCGCATCAAATTTGTGAGGTCAGAACTGCTGACCTATGGTCGGAAAGTTTCAGCCGCAACAGTGTTGGGCGGGCGCAAGTCCACCCGACATCGTAATTGGGTCGTTAATGTTTTAAACGCCAAACACTACTGAAATTCACCAGTTATAGTTATCTCAAGTAACTATAACTCATGCCTCTGCCATGCACGTTTTCTCACCAATAATTTCACTGCAAATGTTGCACTTATATTATGAATGATGTCATAGAAGATGTCATGAGATATGCAATATGTGAGATAATTAGCAGTGCATGGCGAAGGCATGAGTTATAAGTGCCTTAGGGCACGAGTTTCAGTGTGGGCAGGAAAACAGATCAAAAGTCTCCTGGCAGGTGCATTTTCAAAGCTCCTGCGGCTGGGAGCAGACTTTGGGCCTAATTACGAGTTTGGCGGTGCTGTGCTGGGTCTGCCCCGCCACCGACACACCGCCAAACCAGTGGTCGGGCCGTCCACCAGTTTAGGAGTTTTCTCCTGTCTGGCGGGCTTTTTTTGGGCATTCCCACGGCGGTGCCTTTATAAATGGGCAACTCAATGGGAACGCCAAAAACAGTTCCTTTTTGGCATGTACTGAAAAGTCTATGTCGTGCAGGAACTGGGGTGCATGCACACAGGGGGGCACATGTTGTGCCCCCCTGCATGCACCCCATGACGCAGAGGCATAAGGGGGCACTGTAGGCCCGCCTTTGCTTCCTCTCCACCGGGGTTTTCATGGAGGCAAAACTGCCATGAAAACCATGGCGGTAGGAAACTCCTAATATGCCTAATAAATACGTAATATTATGTATAGATACTCAATAAAAAAACAAAGGTTAAAGTGGCGTTATAGTTGCGTAAGAATGTCAGTTTAAACGCAACATTTTTAAACTAAAAAAACACTGAAATTCAACAATTATATTTATATTCAGTAACTATAAGTCATGCTCCGACATGCACAGTGTTGTTGTCAATGATGTAAGTTCAGCTGTTATCAGTAATGTTATCAATGATGTCACAGAACATGTCTAAGTGCTGTAATATGTGAGGTCATAAGCAGTACTTCAGTCGTGCATGGTGTGGGATCGGGTGCAAGGCCTGGCCTGCAGCCAGGCCCTGCATCCAACCCCCCACGGGCAGCCAACCACCCTACCGGGCGCAGCCTTCAGCTCTGCGCGGCGTGGAATTGGCCGCAGACAGCCAATGCCTTGCTGCTCATGGTTGAAGGCCACGTGGCCAACTGCCTGATCGCGGAAATCCACCGCAAACACTCAGGCCCTGACCCTTTTAAAAAAAAAAGTTTGAATCCCAAGGGAGTCCCTCAAGAGCCAGTGTGGCCCCCTGTGCTCCCGTGGGACCCCCGCGTGATTGCGGAATGTCAAAATGTTTACATTTGTTTTCCCTCTGGGACCCCACTACAGTGTCTAGTGGATTAGGGTAGCTGTACCCTGGCCCCTTCTAATTTATAGTTTTATAATTTTCAGGATATGGAGACCCGAAATGGTGGTCGCAATGTTTTTCTTCATGTTGCCGCCAGCCAAGAAGAGCGCAAGCTCCTGCGGGTTCATAAGAGTTTTGCTCTCTCTCAGGAGTGAGGTGGCTGACAGGGAAAAAAAAGCCCCATCAGCCAATCAGATCGCTCTATTATAGCTCTATTATTTGAAGTTGCATGATTTCGGGTCTTGCTAGCCTCCTGCAGACCTAACAGTGCAGATAACCAAGTTTTTCAACCTTAATTTCTCAAAAAGCGACAGAACAGATTTACACCATATCACAGAAAGCTAACCTTATGGAAGTTCTAGCTTTCCGTCAAATTTGGTGTCATTTCGTTTAGCTGTTTTTGCGGTATCGCTGTTCAATTTTCCTATGGAAAAATGAATGGGGAAATTGTGTTTTGGGAGCCCCTTTTTTCTCAGCCCCCCGCTTGACATATCATCCCTTTCCAGGAAGGAGCTGCTGCAGATGAACTTTTTTGTTTTTTAGGAAAGTTTCATGAAGATTTGTCAAATGGCGCCAAAGTTTTTAGCTGTACTGAGTTACCACAAGCTCAAAATACACGATCTGGCCACAACCTGAAGAAAATGTTGTGGCCACCATTTTATGACTAAGGGACTCGGTCCCCATGTCATAGGAAATGAAAAACAATAATGAATAGGTGCGCAGGGTAGGGGCACCCTGACTACTTGGGCCTTGTGTACTACTGTGATGCCCAGCGCTGCTCCTGTTAACCCCTTCGATGCGCGTGACGAGCTCAGCTCGTCATGCTGCGCGGTAGCGCTGTGCGCATGATGAGCTGAGCTCGTCACGACCACACCCGCGATCGGAATGTCCAGCACACGAGCGGAATTCCGATCGCGGTCAAGGGGTTAAAAGTCATGGAAATACAGTGGTACTGTGGCCTTGTGAAAAATAAGAAAATAATGGGGCCTTGAGTGTTGGCCAGCAACGGGGGTAAGGCGCCCACTGGGGTTTGGGTGCCTCCGAGGCTGTTGGGTGCACGGCGTGGCTGCAAACCACACCCTGCACCCAACTCCATGCTGTGCATGACCAAAACCCATGCACGGTGATTGCTATAGTAAGGTATGGTAATATAATATTACTTTACGTTATAAAAATTCCTAGAAATTTACTGAAAAAACCCAAATAATAAGGTTACGTTATGGTCAGGTATTGTAATAATAGTTTACTTTACATTAAAAACAAATTGTAAAAATTCACTGAAAAAACAAAGTGGTGTCATAGTTAGGTGAAAATGTCAGTTAAAATGTAATGTTTTAAACTCAAAAATCCACTGAAATGTACCAGTTATAATTAACTGAAGAAACTGTAACTTGCGAACTTGCCATGCACTGCTTATGACCTCACATATTACATAATTCATGAAATGTTCCATGACATAATTCATAATATCACTAATGAGATTCGAAATGACATTATTGATGGCAACACTGTGCATGGCTGGGGCATGAGTTATAAGATGCATGACCGGTTGTCAGAAAAGATGGCTGCCGTAGGTGACGCTCGAAGCGAGCACGGAGCTTCAAAATCTTTTGCTTGATGTTGGGAACTATTCAATTTTAATGGATTTATCTGCTCTGCAGTTGTGACTGAGCAGGCAAATGTTGATTTTTCACTACTTTTTATGCCTATTTTGTTATTTGCTCATTGGACTGAGATAACACACATAGGAGGGTGATGGCTGCCATTTTAGGCTGTTCGTCAAATATTTTGTGTGCTCCTTCTATCAGTGTTGTACCAGCTCTTCTCCTTTGAGTCTTATAAGTTATCAGAAGCTCTCATTCAACAAATAGCTCTTCATTAACTCGGTCACTTTCTTTATGATCTGCTTTTCTACCTGCTTGCATGACAGAAATTGTTTACATTGTTCCATTGATCTACTGTTGTACAAATGTTTTATGGCATACATAACATATTCTACTTATCTTTTACCTGATGCCTTCCTTAATTTGATGACCATTGTTTATAGATAGAGTTTCTTCAGTATCAGATTATTCCAACCCATATCCAACTATGCTTTTCTTGGCATAATGGCATCATTTTGGGAATTTCATGTATCAAGCATATGTGAAATACACAAAATTACACAACTTATGCAAACGTAATTTACATTGCGCCTGGACCTAATCAAAACAAGAACAGTTCTCCCATAATCTGATTCATCAGCCAGCATAAAAACCAAGCCAAACTATTGTGGTGCTACACTAAAAAGGATTACATTTGATCCTCCACATATTGCATTTTCTAATAATCTAACGCTTGATAAAATCTTAGATGAGGTGGAAGAATTGCATCCCTGTATAATAGCCACAAATGCACAATTACAACAGATTGAAAACAGGTGGGTGGCCATACAAAATAGCCTAATTGAAATGGAGTGATTAATAAGTGACCTTCACTGGGTTATTTTGAAGAATGGAGCTGGAAATACATACACATCAGAAACAAGTTGAGGATCTAGAAAACAGAAATAGTCGCACCAATCTTTGTCAGTATGGTGTGCCATAAGGTGTTAGGGTGATGTCTTATTCCTGCTTGGGTGGTATTTTTAAATAAGCTGTTCTCAATTATAAAGAGTTCATTGTCTGGACAAAATGGAAGCCTCCTTGTATAAACATTGTGGTTTCTCACCTAGCCCAATCATCTTTGTGATGTTAAAACTTGCAAGGAGATAAAGAAATTAACATAGTCTAGTCACAACGTCTTCTTAGATCCAAATTTGTCAAATGCTATCAGTGCTAGGAGAAATGAACTCCTGTCTATGAGAAACATCTTCAGATATATTATTATTACATTGAATTCAATCCACCCTTGCTTTTGAAAAATAACAGATAATGGCAACACCAGGTCTACTAATGATACTAACAAACTAAGAGAATGCCTTCCCAATTTCTCTCCTATGAATAGGGATACCTCCCAACTTATATAGATTGAACTTTTAGTTCTAATTCCATTTTTAGTGCCATGCCAGCTATCTGCATCGTGACGTCTACGTGCATGTTCTCTTTGTTCCATTGATTCTTCGCAGTTCAGAGTAATGTCCCTTGATCTGATGTTTCATTATTTTACTGTTTCACACCATTTGAGTCTTTCCTGTCTATCATTCTGTGACTATGTCTTCTTCTCTCTTAATGATTGCTGTTACTATTTCTATTTTCCAGCCTTTATACTTATTTACAATAATTCACTTTGTGTTTATTTTTACTGTTGTATACCTTTTGTTGTTATTGCAGATTATCCTATTTCTTGCTGTAACCCCACTTTTCTTCATTACTCATGGCTAACTTTTTCTCCTTGAATGTCCAAGTTCCTCGGAATCTTGTCAAAAGACAAAAGGTGTTGTGGAATTTAGTTATATTAAATGCTATTATTGATTTTCTATAGGAGACTCACTGCAATGAGGTTGAATCACTGAAATTAAAGAGACCCTGGGTAGACAATGTGTTCTTTCTTTAGTCCTATGTGAACTATACTTACCTGAGGTAGCGACTGCAGTTACTCCGTAGAGATAAGATGCACAAAGAACACCAAGCACAGAAGTTTCACGTATGCGCATTAGCTTAAAACAGGACCCAGATCCCGGGGGGGGGGGGTCAAGAGTGCAAAAGGAAAGAGAGAAAATGCCAACCAGAAACGTGGGAGTCAGGAAAGAAGACAGTGATGGCAACAAGGAGATGTGCCACATTTACTAGGCTGAAGCAAGGCTGAACTGACACCCTCCACCCGAAACGAGGAGGAAGATCCTCGAGGAGGCCAGGGTCTGCCCACAGCCCACAGGAGGGTTGTGACTTTCCAGGTAGATGTCTGGTGTTAAACACCCACTACTACTTCCCTATTCTACTTCCTTACAAACTTTTTTTGTTCTCCTGTTGGTTTGGGGAGAAGGGTTGGCACTTGGACAGTGGACCCTTCACAGTACTTAAGAAAATGAGTAGAGGCGGGGAAAACAAGGACAAAAAGGGGCTACTTGCACAGACAAAGGGACATTTCTAATATAACCATGATTATTAGGGCAGACTCAGGCTTATTTTGAGCGAGACTAGCATAGAGACTCTGAGCACCCTGTTTATTATCTTGGTATTCCAGGACAGGTTCTCAACCGGGATACAAAAGATAGAATAGCAATGCCCAATTTGATAAACGAGCTGAAAGGCATAAAAGGCAAACAGAAGAGTCCCATTCAGGTAGGTACCAAAAGGACGCGGTATTGACATTACAGAAACATCAAAGATTAGGGACAAGGATGAGTCAGAAAACCTAAAGAAGAGAAACAGGAAGAAGAAACAAAGAATATATAAAAGTTAAAATACAAGACAGTAGAGAAGAGAAGAAAGTGTTGTCACCAGAGGGGAATGAAGATTTCATTTTTGATTATTTTTCCCTTGGTTTTCACTGATATGTACCATTTGGTTTTTCTGAGGGTCCGGCGAGAAGGGGCCCCATGGAGCTATCAGATTTAAAACCTGCAAAGTAGAATAGAAAGGTCAGAAACCCAGGGGAGAGAAAAGGGTTAACCAGAAGTCAAAAGATACCTATCACAGGCTTAAGGAAACCTTATTTCATAATATTCTAACAGAATTCCTGCACCAAGTCTCACACCCTGCTATTGAACATAAAGGGCGTATAGCTACCCTTTGTCATAAAGTTTTGAATATTGATGTATTTTCACAGGGGTGGTACAATGCAGTTTGATGGGTTCTTTTTGACTTTATTTTAGAAGAATGCCCTACTTTATTTAATGATTATGGCCCAGTCAAGTCTTACCTCTAATTTTGGAATTTCGTAAGGAATACATTTCCTATTCTTAGGAATGATAATATTATTTTTAGATCTCAATCAGATATTAGATCCCTTCCTTGATAGGAAATAAATCTAATCAAGACAAATGACCACGAGATCAGTTTTTGATGTTTGGAGCACTTGCAACCCTGAGCGTTGTGATTTTTGTTTTTATTTAGGAGTTCATCGCTCCTTTCTCAGAATTAATTTTATTTTTGTTACTTGACCTTTGATAACATTTTAAAGATTGCCCTCATGGGTTTAATTCTTCCTTTCAAATCACACTCCTGTTATTACCTCACTAGACATTTGTGGAGTTGGTACAAAAACCGGTAGATGGAAATGTATCAACTATCTTCTCTCAAATAATGATTTTAACAGATATTTTAATATCTTTGTGGATGATCATTTTCAGGTTAATAATCCTGCTGCTACCTCTAGCGATAATAATTGGGATGTGTTAAGGCTTCTCTTAGAGCAGTTACCTTCTCTTTGTTGCAAAGAAAACAAGGAATCTGGCACCCAGTGTTCCTTTCTTCTTAAATGTATTAAACATGCCTACTTCACATCCAAGTTTTCAGATATGCTCACATATCTTATCAAAACTAAAATCAAGCTAAACCAAATTTCTACTATCATTATTAATGTGTTTAATTTTCTCTAAAATATCAAGTCTATATTTTGTGGTGGAAAATAAAGCAAGCAAAATGCTTATCAATTACTCAAAAGTTAAATAGAGCATATGCATAATAGTAGCATTATTAATGAGAATGATAAATCTATTGAAGCATCAAACTGATGATAGTTCCAAATCATCTGAAAGGTTTTATAAATCACTGTATAATAATGACAATGATCTCTCCACAGGTGATTTTAATATGGTTTTCTTTTTTGCCTGCATTACTAAAGCACAACTCACTAGGAATTGATTTTTACACTTTTGAGAAGGATACTACTTAACAGAAGATTCTGGATGCCATCACATTTCTGAAAAAGGCTAAGGTACCTGCCCCCCCACCCATGACATCTCTGCTGAGATAATATTGAATTTCTTGTCTTTTTTGCTCCTAAATTGTTAACATTATATAATCTATTCCATCTGTACTCCTGTGTACATGGTACGTTTTTAGATGTACTTATTACTGCAATCCCTAAGCAAGAGAAGGACTCTATAACCTTCAGGAATTACAGATTCATTTATTTGAATATCCACGAATGTAAGATATGTAAAAGCAAAAATCTTAGCTACTTGTCTACAATAAATTATTACTAATCTTATTAAAACTGATAAATCAGGTTTTATGAAGAGTAATTTATCCTCTGACAATGCAAGAGTTTTTTTTATATCATTCAGCAAGCATTAACTCTATTTGTATATCTAACAGCTTTGTCATTAGGTGCTGAAAAAACATTTGGCCATGTCAATTGGGATTATATTAGGGGAGCATGGAATTCACCTAATTTGCTTTCGTTAAATTACGCAAAATTTCAGCAAAATTATGTGAAGTGCAAATCCTTCATTTAGAGCTATAGTTAGTGTGAAATGCGTCCTTGTATACATTTTTAGCGCAAGAATGCAATTTCAGCTATCAAAACAATGCAAAACGCAAAAGCACCACTCGCGTTCTGTTGTTCCTGTGCATTTGTTGTAAATTTTTAGCACGAATGGGGTGTTCACAGTACATTTTTAACATGAATGGCGGGTAATGCACAATGTGATGTAATCATAATTTCTCCCCTTATTTTTAGTGAAGGCCTTAATAGTAGGAATGTTTGCCCACTCTTCTCATTATTGTTTGCTTTATGTCTGGAGCCATTATTAGATGAGTGAGGTGCAATTGTTCCATCACAGGTTTTAAGTTCAAAGATTTAGGGTCATATTCTCAAGGACTTATCGTGATTTATCAGCACTTTAGCGCCGCAAAAGTGGCGATAGATTTATCGCCCTATTCTCAAGCTGGTGCAAACTGCCGACATCGCCAGTTTTCCTGCGATAGCTGCCGCAAAACACATCGCCACGGATGAGAGCGACAACTAACGCTAATGATATGCAGAGTAGGCGTTCCCGTGCAAAAACACACGAAAACACCACTTCGCAATATTCTCAACGACCAGCCAGATCTGCGATGCCGGACAAAAACAGGCGATAAGGCGCGTTAGCAGCAGGGACTTAACACCTGCCTTTTACTGGTGTTAAGCAGGATGACAGCTTGCAGTATGAAAGGGAGCCCAGGCCAGAGCCACATCTGAAGACCAACACATGTCATGGAGCTACTGATCATGCAGCTCGGAGACCCAAGAGGGCCACAACACCCACTGCCACCACCCCCAGGACCACCCCACCCCCGGGACCACCCCCCGGACCACCACCGAGGCAGCAGAACAAGATAGTGGACCTTCCGAAAACGCATCAGCCTCACAGACTTAACGCCAGAGGATGTCATTTCCCACTAAAGGCTCAAAAGGACAACCATCCTCCGCATCATGACCCACATTGCCCACAGGCTGACAGTACCAACACAGCGGACAACCAACATCCCTCCGCAGACAAAGCTGCTGGCTGTGCTGCACCTGTTGGCCTCTGGTACCTTCCAACCAACAACTGCCAGAGTCGGAGGAGTCTCACAGCCAGCCCTATCAAAGTTCATCACACCTGTCTTGGATGCCATCATCAGCTTCATACCCCAGCACCTTCACTTCCCCCACACTGCGCAGGAACAGCTGGAGACCAAGCAAGGCTTCTACGCCATAGCTGGATTCCTGCACGTGTTGGGGGCAATCGACTGCACACATGTCCTACTTGTGCTCCCTGCCGACACTGCACACAATTACCGCAACAGGAAGCACACGCATTCCATCAATGTGCAGGCAATAGTGGACCACCGGGGACTGTTCACCAATGTCTTCGACAACTTCCCAGGCAGTGTGCAGGATTCATACATCTTCCGACAGTCCATCATCAACCTGCGCTTTCAGGATGGCACCTATGGAAATGGACTGCTCGTTGGTAAGTACCAACGGAACACACCACACACCTCAATACCACAATCACACAACGCACATGCCAACCAACATGCACACCTGCCAGACACGACAACACAAGTAACCGTGGTAAGAGGGGTCAGAAATGTGGACAAACCATACACTAAGGCATAGCCCCTCTGCCACACATTTGCAGAATGTGGGGAGAGGTGGGAACCACGACAGTGCGAAGGAGGCAATGGACCTATGAATAACAATGTACACAATGCCAAGTGTGGCGGTGATGTGCTGTACAGTCATGAGTATGCCGAGCACAGACATGTCCATGTGGACACATACTGCTGGAGTCTGTAGTGTCGTGGACAGTGGACGCAACCATGTCATCACAGGCAGTGGGGAACACCTTGGACAAGTATCCATGTGTGCCCCCCTGTAAACGTAAGCGTAGTGGACAGAGCCGGCGCACGCCAGTCCAGCGTAGGGGAGTGACTAAATAGGCCGGGGCTCAGGGAGTGGTTCACTTCCGGGACGGCCACCGAAGTAACTACTGCGTGTGGCTCTGTGTCTGCCATATCCTGACCATAGGCCTACACACACATGGCCGACCACCTACAATGGGCAAAGTCACACCGTAGACGAGGTGGCTACGTCCCACACCACCCGGCGCACATCTCGTCATCGCCTGGAGTGGCGTGTCTGCCAGGGCAGCGTCCCTCACCCTGCCACGAGGCCGCCGTCATGACCGGTGGTTCCTGCGCGATCCTGTGCGCCTGCCACACCCCAGCCCGCTGATCCCCAGACCCGACCTGTGCCCAGCAGTGAATGCCCGCCCCTGCGCACCCAGGCCTCACTGCTCACCTGCCGCCACCGGCATCTCTCCAAGAGGACCACATGCCGGTGCAATCTCCAAGGCCGGGCTCCGCGAGCTTGGCAGCCTCCTCAGCCGATCGCTGGATTCTGTGCAACAGGCCCCCAGCGCACCCAGCGGCACCGCACCGCGGAGTTGCAAGTTGGCTACTGCTGCCTTCTGACCACACTGCGGTACAGCAAGTAACAGACACATCCTTTCCAGCCCGCCCCTCCAGGCCTGCTGCATCATCGCAGGCTGCACACCCGCTCAGCTCTTCCGGTGGGCCGAACTCAGTGCACCGCAAGTCATCGCCACGTGGCGGTTGGCCCGTGCCGGACGCAGGGCCTCAGGTGCCACTAACTCAGTGCACCACAAGTCACCGTCCAGCCACCAGGCCTGCTGCATCATCGCAGGCTGCACACCCGCTCAACTCTTCTGGTGGGCCGAACTCAGTGCACCGCAAGTCATTGTCCCGAGGGGCTACCCCACAAGTCCGCCTCCAGTAGCAAACAGCATGTCCTCGGTAACGCCACTGGAGCCCTTCACAGTCACGGGGCCACCCCCGTCCCAGGCAGGCCGCCGGGAAGCCTGGGTAGATCATCTGGAGACGTACTCCAAAGCGCACGACATCCCAGCACCGCCACCGCGGCGCACGCATGTGAGGAGTGCGGAGAAATGGCCCGGGGCTCTGGGCGTGGTTCAGTTCTGGGCTCTGGGCGTGGTTCAGTTCCGGCCTGGCCACAAAAGTGACTATGGCGTGTGTCTCCGTAGTAGTGTCTGAGCCACCCGGCCTGTAATCGACAATGTTGAAATGTAGCATGCACCAGGAGGGCGGCCTCGTCCGAATGGATTAATAAAGGAGCGCGAGACCGCTCGGGGTCTCGGCTCATACATGCCAACTGTTGTGTGTGTATCTACATTGCCGCAGCCTGAACTGAAGGCCTAGCCTCAATATCAGCGCGAGTTCAGCCAGGCCAGAACTCCACATCTGTGTCCGCCCTATCCTTACCATAGGCCTACACACACGTGGCTGCCCACCTTCAACAGCCAACATTACAGTCTTGCTGTCAGTCCTGCGGACATGCACAGACAGGCATGACAATGGTATGCCGTAGGAGTGCAAGTGATGCAACCGCGCAGCACACACAAGTAAATAGGCTCGGTGGGAGGGAGGAGCAGCTGTGAGGCTACGTAATACACATTGTCCTACCACAATTGCCAGCAGCAATACATGGCTAACATGAATCCCAAGGTCGCACAAATCACACACCACGAAACTTGTATGTCTGCCAACACAGCATGCAGAACCACCTGTTAACACTAATCTCACTTACCTCTCCCAGGTGATCAAGGATATGCACTCTGCCCGTGGATGATGACACCCCTCCGAGACCCGAACACCCCGGCCCAGAGGCAGTACAATGTGGCCCACAAACGCACCAGGGGCATTGTTGAACGCACATTTGGCGTGTTGAAATCACGTTTCAGGTGCCTGAACATCACTGGTGGAAGACTCTTGTACAGCCCAGAAATAGTATGCAAGATGATCACTGCATGTTGTGTATTGCACAACATATGTGTACGCACCAATGCCCCATGGATCCAAGTCCCAGAAGCACCGGACGATGATGAGGAAGATGATGCAGGTGGACCACACCCCACTGCAGCCGCAGCAGGAATAGCCCAAAGGAACACAATCATCAACAATTTCTTCTCATGAGCACGTCACATTGTGACTGTCCACAGCAATCATGGCACAGTACAAGATGACCACATGACCAGCATGTGCAAATAAAATCTTAGCAACACACATTCCCCGTGTGCATGTCAGTCCTCTGCATTAGCACATTACTCTGACGGGTGTAAGTGCAACATTGAGTGCTAACATTCGCATATGTTGCAAGAAGAGATGGTGTGTATGTCACCTCTGTACCGAGAGGCTGTTTAGGGCGTCACGTATTCGATATACATATCAGGGTGTCACATGTAGTACGTCATGCCACTCATCAGCGTCCCAGGTGTACATGAACATGACATGAAGGCCGGCATTGGTGTTCAGGAGAAGACAACAGGGTGCCATTTGTGGTCAGAGATGTACCTGCCTGATGCAAATATACACCCTGTGTGTCGAGTCCCACAACATGAACAACATGGCCGTAGGGGGGATGTGGGCACAGTGGACACCTCAGCAACAGTGGGAGATGCACACCAGCCTAGAAGCCAGCAGGTCCACCTTGCGTGGAACACACCAAGGTGTCCCCTGGTCAAATGTGCCATGTACAGGTCACATGTGTACACGGACGTCATCCATCAAGAGTAGTGATCCGTGCCAGGTAATAGGTGCAAGGTGAGTGGTCAACCACCTCCTCACAGCTACCTGCACCCATCACTGTCAGACTGCAGCAAAACAACACTGCTACATCAGAGCATGCAATACTGACCGTGAGGGCACGTACATGGCTGGTAAGGGTTCAACCATGCCGGAAGGCGAAGCAGTGACATCCCCCACCCAATGCCCATCACATTTCCAGAATGCAAGCAGATGACAAACTAACATTGTGGGTGACAGCCCCTCTGTCTGAACTAGAAGGCGGTAGCACCTCTGCACCTCCGACCTTGGGAATGCATGCGCCCGGCACCCCCTGAGCGATACCATAGCAGCTGGTGACAGCTCCCACACTACGCACAGCGCTAACCAGAGACCAACGTATACACACCCCAAACACAGGAGTCCTTGCTCGTAGTTCACTTGCATGGTTTGGCCTTCACACTTACGCACCGACCATCCCAGGAGTCCAAGCTCTCCACACTCATACCAATCATTGCTCCGAGCTGTGGCTTCCACATAACTTTGACTTTGCCTTTGTGACACACAGCCCTATTTCATACATTGACGTGGGGCTAAGTTTGGAAATAGCGAGATTGTTGTTTTGGAGCAATGAGGCCACAGCTAGTTCACACATTCCCAGTCATCTCACTGCCTATCTGGGTCACGGACATACATGCGCATTGAAATCTGTTCCCAGGGAGCACCGTTGTTTTGAATCACTGCCCCTACATACATCCATACTTTCATACTTGCTTGATCATGGACATGACTCATCTGTGTGAATTTGAATGTCTTAATCACATTCGGTGGAGTGGTGAAGGTGGACCAGTACCTGGCCATGCACACGCTACTTTACAATGTTGCCCATGGAGGGCCAGCCAGGGTCCTTGGGGGAAGGAAAAGTACATTGTAGGAGAGGGAGTTCAGTCCGCAGTCTGATTTCTGTGTCATTGGTTGCCTAAACAAATGTAGCAGTCCATGTCGGGGGCCAAGGTGAGTGTCGCAGAGTGTTAAGGGGGACAGTGGAGGGTGTTATTCCTGGACATGATGCAGAGGGCAGAACCAAGAAGGAAGGGGCCATATGGTGGAGATGAATGCTACCGCTTCCTACTTAGCCCAACGGCAGATTCATCCTCATCATCGTCCTCCTATGTGTGATGTGCCTCACATGTGGGTGGTGGTGTTTTGTCTGCGGCACTGTGAGGCACTGACACATCAGGGGGCGGTGATGTGGAGGGAGTAGTGGCAGCAGCATTCATCTGCGCCAGGCCTTGTGGCCGCACTGCCATGATGAGGGTCAGCAGGGCATGGTAGATCCCTGCTACATCTCGCTGGTGTGCAGCCGTGGAAGCCATTCTTCCCGCCTGCATCCACTCCATGTTCTCCATGTTCCTCCCCATGTTGGCCAACTCACGGCTGAGATCGCTGTAGCCACTCTGACTAGACAGTTGTTCTTGTCTACGAGTCATGATTCCGGCGATGTCAGCCATGGATTGTTGGAGACCATGGAGCGGACTGTGGGTGTCCGTTAGGGCCTGTAGGTGGTCCCTGATGGGACTTGGACACCCACGTATGGCATCTAGTTTGGCTGCCATGAGGTCGAACCCCACCCGCACCTGCTCTGACATCCCCTTCTGGCCCTGCGACACACGGCGTTGGAATGCCATGTGTTGCTGGTGGGGATCCTGGGAGACGGCTGTGGTGGTGGGTGCTTCCTGCTGTGTGGTCTGTGCAGGGGGTGGGTTCTCCTCGATGCAGCTGGTCTGCCCTGCTTCTGGGGGTGGGGTGCTGAGGGTGTCCCTGAGCTGTTGGAGGGCATCGGGGTCGATGGTGTGTAGGTCCTCTTCATCATCGGTGATGAGGAGTACGGTCTGCTCTGCAGGAGGTGATGATTCTCCCTCTGCAATGTGAAGGGGAGATGCAGCTTGACATTGTGTTCACATATATGTTGACGAATTGGCCAAGTTTACAAACAGACTGCATGTCAATGTACATTGTGACTGTTTGTGTGGAGATGCCAATTTAATGCTGGACAGTTGACATTTCGCCACCATCACGGATGTGAGGTTGTATTTGTCCATTATCATCTCACAGTTTCCTGCTATGCCAAATGCGAATGGCCATTTTCTACACACAAGCGGCAGCAGTTGTGTCCTCTGTTCTGTTGTGAAAGTGTTGCAGTTTGGTCCACTTTGTTGTAAATGTTGAGGTGCTCTGAGTGTTATGTGTGTGTGCTGCATTGTGGGTGATTTGCCCCTTCAGCTCTGGTTTGGCTGGCCCTTATCCCTTTCAGGCGTTGTGCCCTTCACTTCTGTGCTTATACAGTGCTGAGCTATTGCAGACTTGGGAGTTGTGACTCTTGGGCATGGTTTGTCCGCAGATGTGCTGTACTTGTGCATGTGTGCCATTGTGCCCATCTCCCCCAGTCCCTGGTGGTTACTCACCCTGTTGCTGTTGTGTCCGGTCATGTTGAGCAGTGTCCGGTCCCCCAACTCGTGCCACAATCTCCCCACTGATGACTGTGGACACCATTTCATCCAGCTCCTCCTGTGGCGCTGGACTCCCACCTTCAGTCTGCATTGCTGCCTTCTGGTTGTTGCAGAGTTTCTGCTTGGTTTTGCGCTTCACATCATTCCAGCGCCTCTTGAGCTCTTCCATTGTCCTCCTCAGCACTCCGACTGCATTCACCTTGTCCAGGATGGACTGCCATATTCCATTTTTTGTTGCCAATGACACAGTGGAGGTGACGAACAGTTGTTGATGGTGTTCTGTCACCTCCGTAATCAGGATCCTGTTTTCCTGCAGACTGAAGCGCGTCTTCCTCTTCTTCTTCTCCTTGCCCTTCCCTGACCCCTAGGTCCCAGGCTGGTCCTCCTGGGGGCTTGTGGGGTTCGGGTTGTCCTCTGTGCTTGCTCCGGCTACCTCCATGGTGCTTCGCAGTTGTTTGTGTTTTATTTGTATTTCATTTTTGGCGCTTTTATAGTGATTTTTCACACCTTACTTGTGGGCCTGGCGCTGCTTTTCGCTGGATTTTTATCGCAGTTGGGCCCATCGCAACTTTTTTCACGTTCGGGTTTCCTTTTTTATTGCTGTCGCAGTAGTTGTATCGCGGACCTTTGATGCGTTATCGGGACACTATCGCATGTTACCGCCGTGTTGAGAATGAGACGTTAACACAGAGTTATTTTCCTGCGATGGACGGCGGTATGAGAAATTGCGTTAACCTATTTTGGCGATGATTATCGCACGTTCTTGTGAATATCCCCCTTAGAGTTAAGATCGCTGCTTATGCAGATGCTATGGGAGGGAGATGTTACAGTTCCCAGATTTTAAATATCATTCCTCCTCTATCAGACAAACTTGTGCAATTTAATACTTTTATCACTACAAACTTATTGATTTTTGGGTCTACTTTGAACATAATTTATAGGTTCTCCATATGTCTGATTGGCCTACTATTAATAAATTCACAATTGTAAAGCATTCACCCTTCCTACTTCTTTAGATACTATTTTCTAATCAGTCTCTAGTTCATTGTTTTAATGCATTCTTAATTTGGAACAACACATATTCAAAAGTTCATAATAAACCCTTGTATTGGAAACATTGGAAGGATAAAATTATTTCTGGGAATAATCATATGGGATTGTTCTAGAATTATTCTCTTGTCTTCTTAACAATCTACATTTTAATTGCCTGATCTCTAGCTGTAGAATTTGCAATGTTGCAGGATGCTCTATCTTGATCAATCACCAAGATTTTGGAAACAACTGATAATATTTCTACACCACTAACTAGAGAAATATTCACAAACTGAGCACAGTTCAAATATACAGAACACTTCAAAATCTATATCACGTAGGTCTAAATCTCCAAATTATGGGGCAGATTTACGAGAAAGTAACTCAGTGCATTCCGCAAGCCATTTGGCTGCTCCGCACTGAGTCACTTTCAGAGGACAGGAATGCAACATATTTACAATGATATGTCGTATTCCCGTGCTCTCCCCTGCGCTGGCGCACAAACAGCTGCCATGCGCCAGCGCAGGCACCCTTGCACCATGGTGCAAGGATGCCTGCGTCATGGGGAGATTGTTTTCGTGCAGGAAGGGGCACCTTCCTGCACGAAAACAATCACTACAGGCATTTTCCCCTTTCAATGCGTGCTGTAGAATGCAGCACGCATTGAAAGAGGAAAAAACGAGGAGAAATGAAAAAATGTCTCCTCGTTGCGCCTCCCTACGACTCCCCTGGGGAGGCGTAGCATTCACACGCATTTCCAGATTTACGATTCCTCGTAAATCTGGAAATGTGTCTGGTTCCATGGGTGTTACGTGGGAACACCCACAGCAACACCCATGGAACGCCCCTTTCATGCAAAGTGCTGCGTGTAAAGGGGCCATATTTACAGGGAGAGGAAAAGCCACGCAGGGTGGCTTTTCCTGTCCTTGTAAATATGGAGCAGTGAAATACGCCACCAGTACGTCACAAAAAGTGACGCACTGGTGGCGCAGGGGGCTTGTAAATCTGCCCCGTAGTTCGGAGGGGAAAAGATCTTCAGGTGTCATTGGATATCCAAATATGGAACAGAATTTGGATGGAATTATTTGAAACATCTAGGTTTCCAAGTATCACTCATACTTATTTTTGTCAGCATGTCAAAGGCAATAGAGAGGCGTTTTACTTACAATGTATACTTTCTGACAAATACAATAGGAAAAGCTTTTGTGCTATGAACTCTGTGAACTCCTTGCCAAGCACCATGGGAAGTTGCTTTTCATTATTTATCATTAAGAGATCTTCTTACACAGATCTCTGGTTTTTATTGTGTACATTGTTAAGTTTATAATTATTATAGTTGTGCATGAATTAAAGTGGGGTTTTTTCAAATTAAAAGGACTGACTGGACACTGATTTATAAGTATTACAGAGTGCTTTGCTGGAGTCTGAATTTCTAACCCACACCGCGTCACTGAATATAACCTAGATTGTTCTGTCTCACTAACTTGAGGGCCATGTAATACGGTGCATATGGTTTAATGCCAATAGTTAGCATGCCCCAGTACTTAGACTTTGCCACTCTGCTGACCGTCTTTACTGGCATTTGATTGTATAACAGTTGTGTCAGCATGCCTAGGAAGTTATTCTATTGCTCACAACTTATACAGAAATTGTTAACATAGATCCTTGTCAAGTACATTGGCTAGGAGCTTTTCAGGGTGTAACACTCCGACAAACACAGAAGGAAGGGGTTTTATATTGTGATCCTCAGACAAATACAATAGGAAGGGCTTGCATTGTGAACTCTTTGACAGATGTCATGGAAAATGGTTTTACATTGCAAACTCTATGACTAATACAATAGGGAGGGGCTTTAGAGGTTTTTTATTGTGAACTCTGTGACAAATACCATAGGAAGAGGCTTTCCATTGTGTAGCTGTTTTACATTGTGTACATTTGTTAAGTTTAAAATTAATATTTAGCTGTGTGTAAATAAATTACCTTTTTCTATTTCAAAATAGAAAGTAGAAGCCCTTGCTGGCCACTAAGCCCAGGGCTTTGGCTCTGTCCCGCCATACCTTTATTGAGCTCCCTTAAGGGCATTTGAGTGGGCAGCAGTTGTGTTAGCCCCCATGAAGTAGTTTCTTTGCTCATAACATGTAGACCCTTTGTTAATACACACCAGGTGTCAAATGACCAAAAGACACATAGAACAGGAAGAGATTTTACATTGTAAAATTTGTGACAAACAAATTAAGAAAGAGCTTTTACACTATGAATCTTTGACAATCACCATACGAAGGGGCTTTACATTATTTTGCACTAAGAGACCTTATTAAACAATCTATAGTTCAAAAGGGTTAGCAAGGTCTGGTTTTCATTTTATCCATGTGTAATTTCATATTTAGAATTTAGTTTACTTGAATTAAATCATTTTAAAAAAAAGTAAAAGTGCATGCTGGACATTGATATATTATGTATCATTTTGTGCTTTGCCGAGCTCTTACCACCTCCCTGAGTGAGCCTTGGATTGCTGTAGCTCACTACCTAGAGGATCAAGTGCAAACCAGATGTACTTCGTACTGAGATAGGCCAAGATTCACAAAGGTTTAGTGTCGGGTTAGTGTTACTTTTTTAATGCACACCCATCACTAAATCTGGTTGGAGATTAATGAACCAACGCAAATTGGTATTTGCGTTGGTTTGTATGGAAAGGTAACGCAAAGCAGCGCAAAACACAGCTTTGCATTACTCTGCGTCAAGGGGGTGTTACATGGGTGATGCATGGGCTTTCCCATGCAACCACCCATGCTTTTGACACAGAACCCTATCTACTAACATTAGTAGACAGGGCTTAGCGCCAAAAACTAACGCTACTGGAAAGCAGGTGTTAAAAGGGGAAATGTTTTCATTTCTCCATAATTTTCCGACTTTGCATGCGTGCCGCACTGTGTAGCACACATACGAAGAAGGAAAAGCTTTAAAGGGTGTCTAAGCATAGTATTGTGTACTGAAAGGGCACTCTTCCTGTACAAAACCTATGTTAGACTCAGGCACGAACCCTAGCACTATGGCACTAAGGTGAATGTCTGGCTCACTGCAGATAAAATCAGCGCCAGCGCTAGGGAGAGGGGAGGAGAGAGCCCTACCTCTGTAGATATGGAGCTCTCCTGCTCCCTCCTTGTCAATCAATCAATCAGGGGATTGTAAGCGCACTACTCACCCGTGAGGGTCTCAAGGCGCTGGGGGGGGTGGAGGTAAGCAGCTCCGTTCAGTCGAACAGCAAGGTCTTGAGCGTCTTCCTGAAGACGTTCAGGGAGGGGGCGCGTCTGATGTCGATCAGGAGCTGGTTCCAGGTTTTGGCCGCGATGTAGGAGAAGGCTCTTCCTCCTGTTCTGGCTCTGCGGATGCACGGTGTTTGCAGATCTGAGGTTTCTTTTGGGTACATGGAAGGAGATTCTCTCGCTGTGGTATTGGGGTCCGGTGTTGTGGAGACATTTGTAGGTGTGGGTGAGTATCTTGAAAGTGACTCTCTTCTCGACGGGGAGCCAGTGGAGGTTCCATAGGTGTTGGGTGATGTGTTTGTGTCGGGGGATGCCGAGGACAAGTCTGGCTGCGGTGTTCTGTATTGTCTGGAGCTTGGGGAGTAGAGACTTGTCGATCCTGGCGTAGAGGGTGTTTCCGTAGTCCAGTCTGCTGGTTATGAGTGCGTGGGTGACGGTCTTTCTTGACTTGGGGGATCCATTTGAGGGTCTTTTCGGAGGATGCGGAGGGTGCTGAAGTAGCTGTAGGCGACGGCGTTGACCTGTCTGTTCATGGAGAGGGAGGAGTCGAATACGATGCCGAGGTTCCGGGCGTGGTCCATGGGGGTCGGGGGCTGCCGAGGGCGGTGGGCCACCAGGTGTTGTCCCAAGCTGACGGGGAGGTTCCGAGGATGAGGACTTCTGTCTTTTCTGAGTTGAGCTTCAGGCAGCTGTTGCTCATTCAGGATGCGACGTCCTGCATTCCTTCCTGGAAGTTAAGTCTGGTGGTGGTGGGGTCCTTGGTGAGGGAGAGGATGAGCTGGGTGTCGTCGGCGTAGGACACTATGCTGAGGCCGTGCTGTCTGACGATGGTGGCGAGGGGGGCCATGTAGATGTTGAAGAGGGTTGGACTGAGCGAAGATCCCTGGGCAACTCCGCAGTTGATTTCCGTGGGTTCAAAGAGGAAGGGTGGCAGTCTGATTCTTTGGTTTCTGCCGGTGAGGAATGAGCGGATCCAGTCGAGGGCGGTTTCTTGTATGCCGGCGTCGTGGAGTCTGGCGGCGAGTGTGTGGTGGGAGATGGTGTCGAAAGCTGCTGAGAGGTCAACTAGAATCAGGGCTGCGGTGTGTCCTTGGTCGAGGAGGGTGCGGATGTCATCTGTGGTGGCAAGTAGAGCCGTCTCGGTGCTGTGGTTGCTGCGGAATCCAGATTGGGAGGGGTCGAGGATGGAGTTGTCTTCGATGAACCTTGTTAGTTGTGTGTTGACGGTGTTCTCGGTGACTTTTGCTGCGAAGGGGAGGAGGGAGATGGGAATGTAGTTTTTGAGGTCCGTGGGATCTGCTGAGGGCTTCTTGAGCAGGGGTCTGACTTCTGCGCGTTTCCAGTCGTCGGGGAAGGTGCCGGTCTTGAAGGTGGCGTTAATGGTGCGTCATAGTTCTGGCACGATGGCGGCTCTGTCGTAGATGTGCGATGGGCAGGGGTCTGCGGGGGGCCCCCGAGTGGATGCCTTTCATGCTTGAGCCGGTTTCTTCAGTTGTGACCAGTGTCCAGGAGGAGATGGTGGGCTGGCTGGCATCGCCGGAAGAGGGAGTGGTTGCGGAGTCCGGTGTCTGGTCGTTGAAATTGTCTTAGAGGCTCTTGATTTTCAGATGAAAGTAAGATCCGAGCTTGTTGCAGAGGTCCTGGGAAGGGGTGATGTCCGTGGTTTCGCTGGGGGCTTGGTGAGTTCCTGGATGACGCTAAAGAGTTCCTTGGAGTTGCTGGTGTTGGCGAGGATTTTGTTGTGCTTGAAGGTCCTTTTGGTAGTTCTGATGCGTTGTGGTATTTCATCATGGCATTTTTTTCTTTTCAAGACGTCTGCAGGTGCGTTTGGCTTCTTGGAGGTCAGTGTTGAACCAAGTGGCCTTCCTGAGGCGCTGTCTGTCGGAGTTGCGTAGTGGTGCGAGCTTGTCTGCGCAGTTGGAGATCCATTTGTGCAGTTCTCTGGCTGTGAGGTTGGCTTTGGTCGCGGTGGTGGGGGTGTCGCGGTTGAGGGTGGAGTTGAGCTGATCCTCAGTGACTTTGCTCCAGTTCCTTCGCGGAGGGTGCAGAGCATGTTTAGGCGGCCTGGGTTTGTCGACGAGGAAGTGTACGCAGTGGTGCTCCGTCCATGGGGGTTGCGTGGTGTGGCTGAAGCGGATGTTGTTTCCTCCTGTGAAGATGGGGTCGAGGGTGTGTCCTGCCTTGTGGGTAGGCGTGGTGACGAGCTGTTGCAGTCCGATGTTGGCGAGGTTGTCCAAGAGGGTGGTGGAGTTGGGGTCGCTGGGGTTGTCAAGGTGGAAGTTCAGGTCTCCGATGAGTATGTAGTCGATGGAGGCGATGGCGTGGGGTGCGATCAGGTTGGTGATGGTGGTGGCAAATGGGGCGCAGGGCCGGGGAGTCTATAGGTGAGGGTGCCGCGGAGCGTGGTTCTAGGGCTGGTGTGGACCTGGAAGTGAAGGTGTTCGGCAGCGGGGAAGGCGTCGCTCGAGGTGGAGAGGCGGAAGGAGTTTTTCTGTGCGATGGCGAGTCCTCTTCCTGGGTGGTTGGGCACGCAACGTAGTGCAGCATTTTTGACTGCTGCGCTGCATCACGTGATTCTTTTGAGACTCCAGGCCTTAGTGTCCAATAGTAACGTGGCCTCAAGACACTATAAAGAAAAAGGCTCCCATTAGCACATCTGTTTCCCCCGAACATCCGCGATCAAGTACCTGGATTCTACATTGAATTGCGACGGAAATGTATCATTATTGTCCACTGTCCTCAAGAAATAAGCCCAGCTTCTGTTGATCTCCTTCAGCAGCACCCCACAAGACATTCACATGCTCAACAGCTCAGTTCTAGTCCCTGATAAAAAAACAGTAGTAGTGTATCATGCAGAGAGTGCTAGCAGCAGGAGGGCTCGGTTGTATGTCGGAACAACGGGTTCCTCTACTCCGCATACCATAACAACGCGGTCTCTATTATGACCGCGTCTTAACCATGAATTGCTTTACCACGCATTCCTTTACCACACATTTTCGTGGTAAAGGCATGCATGGTAAACGGATATGCATGGCTAAGGTCACCACCCTCCTCCCCCTCCCGCTGAGCCCTTAATACAACCCCGCCCTCCTCTAATCCTTAAAAATTACCCCATCTCCCTCAGCCCTGAAAACAACCCCGAACCCCCCATGAAAATTTCCACAAACCCCTCTCCACCCCTTGATAACTAGCCCGAACCCCCCAACCCTGACAACTACCCCAATCCCCCAATTACTAAAAACTACCCCTGAATTACCCTGAACTCCCCTCCACCCTTCAAAACTACCCCAAAATTCCATCACCCCTAAAAATTACCCCAAACCCCCACCCCTAAAAATTACCCCAAAGACCCACCCCCCTAAAAACTACCCTTAAATCCCACTTACCTGTCCATGTCTGCCTTCAATTCCGATGCTCCTCCCTCCCCGCCCATCCTGAACACCAGACCAACTTTGCCTTAACCACGCACATGCGTGGTTAAGTCAAAGTTGTTGTTCGGGCAAGTCGTGGCTCTGGCCTCTTTGTTCCGGATGTTTCCTGGAAGGCTCACATTAGGAAGCATGATATGCTATGGATTCCATTTTCCTAAAGTGACCTAACTCCATGCGCCACTGCTGGCACACATAATGCGGCAGCGACATATGAAACGCGCTGGTGGGTAGTGCGTGTTGCAGTAAACAATCAACTGAGGTGTGCTCCGTGCTACTCTCACAGCGGTGATTGCATTATGTATTGTTTTGGCATCTGCCAGTTTTTGCTCAGAGCTGCCACCTCTCCTTCCCAGTAGGCAAGGACAGCTACAGTTGAGGAGCCATGCTGCTTACCTAGTGTTCATGTATGGTACTCTTCAGTGCTAACACAAGTACTTATTCTTTGGCATGTACAGTATAGTGATGCTGCCTGGTGGCTCTCAAGCTGCTCTCGTCAGCTCACTCTACCGCACATGCGCCTTGTCACATGAGAAAGCACCCAACGGCGGACTTTCCAGCCTGCACCTGATGCTTAGTTTTGAAGAGTCAAAAATCCCGTGCACAAGTCCTCCGGCACCTGCCGTTGTTTAGTGTCACTGTTAAGCAGATCCTTGATCAGCGAAGCATATGGAGGTGCACCAGGTAAAGAAGTTCATTCAAGCGTATTGTAACAAATTCTTTATTTTTCCATTGTTTTTTCTTTATTTACACAAACAGTCCAGCCAATTCGTTTCGTTCCATAAACACTTGGAACTTCATCAGGGCTGAAAACCAATTATATAATAAAAAATCAACAAACGGCACAAGACACTACAAAAAAACAAATAGTAAACAATACCACTTTCAAAAACATGTTTACTCCCTATATTTAAATCTAGCAGATTTAAAGATATGTTGAGCATTTACCTAGATCAGACACATAGGTCTATTTACATAGACAACATACACATATTATAAAACAATACAACAAAGGAGAGACACCAAAGAACAAACCACAATGTAAATAAGAAAACAAACAATAGAGAAACAAGATCAAATTATGAAGACAAGAACATACAGTACACACATTAATAAATGTTAAAAATATTTAAAAAAACATTAAAAAAGATTAAGCCCAGGGAGCTAACACATGTGGGGAACTTTAGTAAAGGTAAAAGAGGCCTTTAATCCTTCTACACATTACAAAAGCCCTAAACAATATACCAGTTTATACCTAAATTCAAACATACCATAACGGAAAAAACTGGGGGCCCTTCATATGTTTAAAAAATGGTGGTGGGATAACGACCAAAAAAACATAAGCAAAATTACAAAAAATAGAATAAAGTATCGACGGCACAAAATCAAAAAAGTGAATCACCTATTGGTGAGGGATATTACAAATAATATGCAAAAAAGAGCTAAAAAAACACCAGTTTGCATAATCCGACCCATGGGGTAAAGCTATCATTATGTCTCAGCTTAATCTCTTGTAAAAGTACGTTGTGTCCCGAATACGTGCAACATCATATTTCCAGCTGGGTACACCAGCAACTAGGAATTCCCACGGGGCATCACAGTGCCCCAGTCTGATACCTAATATAAACGATATCACTCGTAACTAATATATCGGTGATCGCCAAAGAGCACATCATGCACAAAAAGTGCACCAGATATTTAGCGCGGCTTCCTGGCTAATATGGACCCAATAGCAGTATCCAATATTCGAGCATATCGCCAATGGAGAGGCGCGGTTTGCGGCCTGTAAACCATCACGTTAAGTTACCATATTATATATATCAAATTGCTGGTAAAATATTGCATTAGTGCCTGACTGAATATCCATATTAATTAGGTTTGAGATATCACTTCATACCCTAAAATAAAAGCCTGTAACTAAACAGCGTGTGCCAGAGGGCTACCAGATTCGTCCCGTGAAGGTCTGAGATATAACCAAATCTCAATTGCAGCTCCACATCACAAGTCCATGGAAATACTGTCATTTACAAAACATATCCCTCGATAGAGCATAGTAAGTGCGCCCGCATCGCAATGACGCCATCATTTAATTAATCATTGCATATATGCCGGATGAAAACCACATGTACTACATCGCACTAGCGTTAAAATAAACCTCATGGTAAATTCCCCTCAGAGCCTCTGGTTCCGACATAGCCGAATTCAACAAGCACCTCCCCTGCTAAGTAACAACCTCTTCAATCTCATGCAGTCCAGTAAGAAGTGCGCGACAAACTGCCTCTCATTTAAATACCCCAGCACTTCTTACTGGACTGCATGAGATTGAAGAGGTTGTTACTTAGCAGGGGAGGTGCTTGTTGAATTCGGCTATGTCGGAACCAGAGGCTCTGAGGGGAATTTACCATGAGGTTTATTTTAACGCTAGTGCGATGTAGTACATGTGGTTTTCATCCGGCATATATGCAATGATTAATTAAATGATGGCGTCATTGCGATGCGGGCGCACTTACTATGCTCTATCGAGGGATATGTTTTGTAAATGACAGTATTTCCATGGACTTGTGATGTGGAGCTGCAATTGAGATTTGGTTATATCTCAGACCTTCACGGGACGAATCTGGTAGCCCTCTGGCACTACGCTGTTTAGTTACAGGCTTTTATTTTAGGGTATGAAGTGATATCTCAAACCTAATTAATATGGATATTCAGTCGAGGCACTAATGCAATATTTTACCAGCAATTTGATATATATAATATGGTAACTTAACGTGATGGTTACAGGCCGCAAACCGCGCCTCTCCATTGGCGATATGCTCGAATATTGGATACTACTATTGGGTCCATATTAGCCAGGAAGCCGCGCTAATTAGCTTTAAGGACTGGTTGGACAAGCCGCACATTTATATAAGTAGTCTGGTTTTATGCCTTAATAGGAACCACGAATGAATAAAGAATGTGGGGAGGATGGGACTTATTATGGGATTGAAATATGGTGCGCGTCCAGCTGAAGAATGGTATTAATATAAATGAAATTGGGGTGACTACTGGCTTAATATCTGGTGCACTTTTTGTGCATGATGTGCTCTTTGGCGATCACCGATATATTAGTTACGAGTGATATCGTTTATATTAGGTATCAGACTGGGGCACTGTGATGCCCCGTGGGAATTCCTAGTTGCTGGTGTACCCAGCTGGAAATATGATGTTGCACGTATTCGGGACACAACGTACTTTTACAAGAGATTAAGGTGAGACATAATGATAGCTTTACCCCACGGGTCGGATTATGCAAACTGGTGGTTTTTGAGCTCTTTTTTGCATATTATTTGTAATATCCCTCACCAATAGGTGATTCACTTTTTTGATTTTATGCAGTCGATTCTTTATTCTATTTTTTGTAATTTTGCTTCTGTTTTTTGGGTCGTTATCCCACCACCATTTTTAGGTCTCGCCTAGGCAGCGCGCATGCGCTGCCTAGGAGATGACCTTTAGAAATTGGTCAGCTCTTTTCAAGCACTCGTGCTTGTGCTGGCATCCACCTTGCGGGAGCGAGCAGCGGCGCGCGCGCTAATTAAAAACAGATGGCCAGTGCGCCGCTGCTCACTCCCGCAAGGTGGATGCCAGCACAAGCACGAGTGCTTGAAAACATCTGTTTGCATTTGCCTGGTTGCCCTCGCTATCCCTTCTCAAATGCTTGTTTACTTTGCTTTCAATCGCGGCACTCGTGCTTTGGCTGTAAACATCTCAAGCTAAAGCGCGGTGCCACGATTGCTTCAACAGTAAAGAAATAGAAAAAAACTTTTTTTTCTATTTCTTTACTTTTGAAGCAATCGTGGCACCGCGCTTTAGCTTGAGATGTTTACAGCCAAAGCACGCGTGCCGCGATTGCATTCAAATGCTTGTTTTTCTTGCCATGAATCCTTCAGGCCGCGTATCTTCCTGCTCCGTACCATTTTGCTCTATCACACTCGCGTGCACATTTCCCTTCGAGCAGAGTGCCCCCGCATCCAGCCCTGCCCTCCGCACACTTCTGCCCTTGTGGAGAACGCTGATGGCTGCACACCTTTCACTTGTGGGAAATCTTACCGCCAACACAACTTTCTCTACACTTGCAACAAAGGTTAATGTCTGCACACCGCTCCACTTGTGCAAATGTTAATTTCCGCCCACCTTGCTGCTTGCCTCAAATTGTACTGTCTGCACTCGTTTCCACTTTTGTAGAATCATTCTCTGTTCCCATTTTGCCACTCTTGTGGAATCTCGCTCTCCGCGCGCCTTTCTTTTGCAGAGATTCCTACTTCACACTGTGGATATTCCCGCTGTCTACACCTTTCGTCGTACAGCGATCCTATCCGCACACCTTTCATCTGAAGAGATTCCTCCTGTCCACACCTTTCCTCTCCCGGAGATTCCTGCTGTCCACGCAAGAAACGCACCACACCCTTCTGCTTGAGGAGTGCCTGTCGTTCTGGATGGGAGGAAAGCAGTAAAGTAGCCACACACACAGCTTCCCGGGCAGACACACAGCCGCACTCGAGTACTTCACAGGTCTTTGAAAGACCATTTACTTTCTAATGCGCAGGAAATGTTATAAGACAATGAGGGATACAAGGTGTGAGAGTCACATACCATCCATACTAGTTGACATATGTTAAGAGTGCAAACACAAAATCATTATTTTAAACAACACAATGCTTGTGGTTGCGTATAATAAGACTTGGCTAAACACTTAAAAGGTCACAAAGGCGAGACCTATTGGCTATGCCAATGCTTGTTTAAACATATGAAGGGCCCCAGTTTTTTCCATTATGGTAGGCCTTAAATGTTTGAATTTAGGTATAAACTGGTATATTGTTTAGGCCTTTTGAAATGTGTAGAAGGATTAAAGGTCTCTTTTACCTTTAATAAAGTTCCCAACGTGTGTTAGCTCACTGGGTTTAATGTTTTTTTAATGTTTTTTTAAATATTTTTAACATTTAATAATGTGTGTACTGTATGTTCTTGTCTTCATAATTTGATCTTGTTTCCGTGCTGTTTGTTTTCTTATTTACTTTGTGGTTTGTTTTTTGGTGTCTCTCTTTTGTTGCATTGTTTTATAATATATGTCTGTTGTTTATGTAACTAGGCAAACACAAGGAGATGATGGACGGAGCGCTGAAACTTTTCAGACACTCACCCCCAGTCACAGATCTGGGTTGAATCCATCATCATTCTTTAGCTCACTTCGCCACCTCAGTTCATACCCAGCTATATGCAAATCAGTATTGACCCTGTTCCTCATGGGAACAGTCCAGCCCGAACTGCCAAGCCAGGTCTTCCCTGAACCGGAAACAAGCATCCTGGGACCGGTTTTGGGGTAACACCCCTCATCAGCCAGGCTAGCTTGAATCCAGTGGCAAAGTGAGCAAGGGACCCACGTCTGGGCATACCCTGCCAACTTAGGGCGAACAAAGCAAACACAAGGAGATGATGGATGGAGCGCTGAAACGTTTCAGACACTCACCCCCAGTCACAGATCTGGGTTGAATCCATCATCATTCTTTAACTCACTTCGCCACCTCAGTTCAGACCCAGGCTATATGCAAATCAGTCTTGACCCTGTGCCTCATGGGAACAGTTCAGCCCGAACTGCCAAGCCAGGTCTTCCCTGAACCGGAAACAAGCATCCTGGGACCGGTTTCGGGGTAACACCCCTCATCAGCCAGGCTAGCTTGAATCCAGTGACAAAGTGAGCAAGGGACCCACGTCTGGGCATAACTAGACCTTCTATGTGTTTGATCTAGGTAAATGCTCAACATTTCTTTAAATTTGCTAGATTTAAATATAGGGAGTAAACATATTTTTGAAGGTGGTATTGTTTATTATTTGTTTTTTTGTAGTGTCTTGTGCCGTTTGTTGATTTCTTATTATATAATTGGTTTTCAGCCCTGATGAAGTTCCAAGTGTTTATGGAGACGAAACACGTTGGCTGGACTGTTTGTGTAAATAAAAAAAAGATGATGGAAAAATAAAGACTTTGTTACAATATGCTTGAATGGACTTCCTTACCTGGTGCACCTCCATATGCTTCGCACATGCGCCTTGTGTGAAGAAGGGGACTTTGCTGAACATGCACACTAATGGCCTTCAAACAAGCAGCCTGTAAATTCCAAATGGAATGATATTTTTTTTGCAGGAATGCCACTGCTCCTGAATATTTCATCCAGAGATTGCATCTCCTGCAAGCAGGAGAAGGCTCTGGGTGAAATGTGAGGAAAAGACATGCCGAATATGGCATGTAAAATCAAATTTCCGCATTTTGCATCCTAGAAGCTTGTAATCCCTGTTATTCTGCCCGCTTAAGGAATTACTGTGAACCCATGTTATGTTTATTCCTAGATAGCAAGGGTAACTCTGGGCCACTCGTAATTAGGGCCTATGTTTATGAGCATGCGTGGGAGTTGGAGGAAGTTGGGGTTGGTGCACTGAGACTGGTGTGAGCGAGGGAGAGCCGCTGCTAGAAACCGCTGAGGAGCTGTTTATGTGAGACCTGAGACTCCGTTCTGGGGCAGAGGGTGCATGTCTGTGAGCTATAAGAGATCAGGGGAAGGAGGCTGAGACTTTGTTCACTGGAGTAACTGGTGCTTGGTGACCCCAAGAAACGCAATTGATTGAACTCATGATGTTTGGGTGAGTGATCTGTGTGGGGGTTAGTGCGGGCCGGCCTACCAATGATCATTGGGCAAGGGTTTTATTTCTTTGATTGTTTCCTGCATTTGTATTAATTTGCTTTTCTTTTCCAGTAGCCACCACAAGGTCCAGATCTAAAGTTTTACAGACAGTACCCAGTATGTCAGGGTGGCGAAGGACATTACATCTCCCAGCCTAACAGACTACAGTCCACAAAATGTAGAGATCACCGTGAGGTGTTACCAGTACCATGACGGTGGTGTCTGTCAAGATACAAAAGGTTTGGTGGATCGCCGCTGTCAGTTATCAGCTATCCACCAAACGTTTACAAACTTTTGTTTTTCCAAAACTAACTCCCAAAATGGGAGTTCATTAATGAAAAGCAAAAATCAAATGATCATACAACCAGGGAGTTTTTTCATGTGTGTGGGGGGTCATTATTTTTTTTTTGTGCCCTCTCTTCCAGGTTTTACCTGATTTTACCTGTGGTGAGTGACAGAAAAAAAGGATATCACCCTGCCACCCTAAATATTGGGGGTGGTGTAATGCACTTCCTCTGATGGCCCCTTCTCCGTCAATGGAGCAAACGTGGCTCTGACGATAGAAAGCTAATGGCTGTCCCTACACTCGACCTGAATATGGAGGACAGGTTCACCGTCTTTTTTGCGATGACGTACCCTGTCCACAAAACTCTAAATCACTACCTAAGTACCTCAAGCTGAGAACAGACTGAGTAGATGAAATTCTGTCTGTTCTTGAATTGCTTTGAATTGAGCATGCACTTGTGCACGAGTCACTTTATACGTCCACTGCAAGTGCAGCTGCACAGGTGGCACACAAAAGGCAAGTCTGTCTGCATCTGTCCTCACCTTGCCACGCCCATCATCAGGACCACGGGTTCATTTGTCTCTCAATTTATCAAGTCCATAAGCCCATGTCTGCTGGTAAATGCTGCGGGGAATTGTTTCCCTCACATGATCACTGAAAAACTCTCAGAGAAGTCTCCTTCCTCCAGCACAAGCCTAGTTACTTCTCCTTATGATATTCCCCATTCTGCCAACTCTTTATCTCATACACAAAGTCCTTTTTTAGGTTGGGTTTTGACCACACAGATATCAAAAAGACCTGTTGCTAACAATATACATTGAGTATGCTTTGGATCCACCCCCTTCAACCATTGGCTTTCTTCCACCTCTCTTTTTCAGCCATTGCCATGAGACTTTTTCAATAGTTTTTTGCCTCAGCCCAGTGGACTATTCATCTCTCACCTAACGCTAATGCTGTTTGTGTGTATCCGTCCACCTTCATTTGAGTTCTTGCCTTAAACTGCATATGGGACTACTTTTTATCTCTAGACCTCTTTGTCCACCCCTGCTGGCTCCCTCCCATGCCTCTCAGTCTAATGTGGCAATGCTGCATGCGTTAGCGCATTAAACTCAGGAGTATTGGCTTTTCCAACACTTTCTTCTCTTTCTTGTCACATATGTAATGCTCATTCATTACTTCGACACAAAGTGAAAGTTGCAAATCTTATTACCTCTTTCCAACGAGGCATACCATTTATGACAGAAAGCTGTCTCTGAAATTCTTCTGGAATAGAAATTGGTACCGCCATACCCCGAGCTCCCATATCATTCGCTGTAATCGATTTAGCCAGCCTGATTGGGTACTGTTGCTATTTATCGCCCATCACATCTGGTTTCTAGTATCTCTTCTAACTCGGTCTCTATCGCAGAAATACTACCCTTTCAAATCAGTGCTTGACCCATGATGTATTTTTTGTGAGTGAACAAATATTGCCCTGCTGCACCTGCCACTTGCTGATTTCATCTCACCTTGTATTATATGGCTAGTTTACTTTATCCTTTTAGGGGACCTCAACATGTGGTTTAATGCCCCTTCTTGTCCTGAGGTTATCTCACTGCTATAGTCTCTTCCCTCTCTTGGCTTTAAACAATCACTGCACTCATCAAATACTGAACTTGGTGATCCCTACATGTCCCTCTCTTTCGACCTCACGCCCTATCCTCCTTTATTTGGACAAATCATCTAGGGGTCCCCTTGATATTTTCTTGGCTTGGTACCTCCTTTTGTCCTCTTGCTCCTAGAGTGTGGACTAAAGCCTCTTCACCCTGTCTATGAAAGACCCCAAATCCTCTCTCAGCCTGATTGTTCCATTAAAACACATATTCTTGCAGAAATTCTTTGTCCTTTTTTATATTGAGCAGATAGCCGTAGTCAAATGCCACTGTAAAATGTTTGAAAAGGGATGGCGTCTGGATTACAGTCCTATAAAACTGCTTATGTGTTGGCCATTAAATTTTATAAAAGTTGAATTAAAAAAGGTCTGTCGTCCTACTTCTCAGTGAGTGTATTGAATCATCCGGATTTCTCTTGTGAGGTTCTTGAAATTGTCAAAGATCTCGTTGGACCCACCCTCCGTACAACAGCAATTAAACCTTTCTCTGACCTTTGTGACTCTGAATTCTTCCACAAAAATTTAGAAAAACCTCATCTTACTTTTGACTCCGTTTTGCCTTTTTCAGTCTGTGAGTATGCTTCTAGGTCTTCTCTGAACCTTATTTCAGAATTAATTCCTCTATCAGATGAGGGTAATACAGCCCTGGCTCTTTCCACTAAGCCAGGCTCACCTTGGAACCCCAGCCCTTTTCACATGTTGTCCTGCTCCTACAATGTTTTGTAACCTCTCTCTTTCTACTGCTCCAATTCTTCTATAGTGGAAGGAGGCATTGGTTGCTCCTCTTCTTACATGCAAAGGTACTCACCAAGTACTACCCCTCATCAATGTTTCATTTCCTTCCAAACTTCTTGACGGAGAATGAAATTGTAAAATTACTCCCTTTATTGTTAATAACAATTTGCTTGACAGTGCACAATTCACTTCGCCCATTGCATGGGACAGACACTGCACTGCTTCCAGCTGCTGATGATGTAAAGCAATGTATGGATCAGGGAAGAAGAGCAACCATGATCTTTTAGAGATTAGTAAAGCCCTTGAATCTGTTGCCCACTCTTTGCTTACCAGTCACTTCAAACAACTTGGATTTTGTGGTAACGTCCATTTGTGGCTTACCTCCTTTCTTTAAAAAAAGATCTAAACCGGCTTATCTCACCCCTTCCATGCTACATCTAATCCCCTTCCTTGTGGAGTGCTACAGAGCCCCTCTCTTAGTCATCCTCTCCTTAATCTTCTGGCTTCTCTTATCCTATCCTTTTGATTTTTTTAATATCTTACACTGATGACACCCAAATCATTGATGAAGTGGGTGGCACCCAATCTAGGTTTCGAGCTTGTCAACCCATGATTGCCTTATGGATGAAATCCAACTCATTTAAACTTAACAGTGAAAAACGTGTGGTGCTGATTTCCAGGGGTGGCCACTCAATGTGATCTCCCTTGTGGTAGTTGACAAAGCGGTCTGTCCCCCTAACTTCAACACTTCTTCCAGAAACCTCAGATTTATTTTTGATCACTTTTTGAGTTTTTCAGATCAAATTAACCATGTATCTTCTCTCCGCTGTATATTTTTCCCTCGGAATGCTGCGTAAAATCACAACTCTTCTTCTTTCCCAGATGTCTTAAAACTGCACATCAAGCTGTTATTCTTTCCCGTCTGGACTATTTCATTTCACTTTACCTTGGCCATTCTTCTTCTTGTATGCATGATCTTCAAGCTATTCAAATGCCAGTTGATTCTTAATTTTCCTGGGTGTGCTTCTAGCTCTTCTCTCCTTTCTGCCTTCCATTGGTTTCCACTGCCAAAATGTTCTATCTTCAAGGCCTCGAGTATTTTCGATGGTGCTCTTTCAACAAGCACCGCTCTCTTCATCGATGTGTCACTGGTACCTTCCTGCCATGTCTTTGTGCTTAGCCAGTTAACCTTCCTAAGATGAAGAGGACCACAGTGGGGTTCACTCCTTTTCAGTTTTAGTTGTGCAATACTGGAACCCTGTCCAAGTGACTATTCACAGCCTCCTTGATCATCGCACCATCATGAAAGAACTGAGGACCTCATCTCTTCTTTGGCGGATGGGATATTCCATCACAAACATGAAGTATATCCCATCCACCAAATTATAAATGCCATAGGACATACTGTAATTGTAATATGGCTGATGGGATAGCGTCACATTTGTAATGGAGTATACCATCTGCCAAAGTCTAAATCGGACCCTAAGACTTTTTGCCTCCTCCTCCTCCTCACCAGTACCCTCTGCTTTCAAACAGTCCTTGCTGCCACTTGGATGCATTCATCAGGGTGTCACTGAGCTCCCCAAGTAATTTATTTCATTTGTTCATTGTCAGTGTTCCAAGTAGAGAAGCAATGGCAAAGATTAAGGGGGGAGGCCACTTGTATTGCCACAAGGATCGTGGGAAAACTTCTGAATCATTCTGTCCAATACCCATTAGCTGACCCATTTCCAGGGAGTGCACTAAATCCTACAAAACTGGATTTGTTAGTGGCCCTGTGTAATCACTCAATACTTCAAGTTTTCCTACAATGCACTGGAAGCATTACTCCTCTGTAACTCCAGAAATGTATATATTTATGTTAGAAATATTTCTGCCAAGTTTGTGTAAAATCAGACATTGTTTCATATTGAAACCCCAGGTCACAGCAAAATAGTTGGATTTTTTTTCAATTGTTATATCTAACTATTGAAATGGAGGCACTAATTTGTTTTATTGTATGGACTACAACCAGTGTGTACAGTCTGGTATGCACTATGCTTCCATCTTAACATAGGATTGAAAAACCAGAAGCCAACACTTAACCAGCATTTAATGGCCAATTAATGGTATAGTAGTTAAATGGTAATGCACAACATCTTATGAAGAGGGAAAAGATGAAAACATCCATAACATGGAATACAGTCAAACTTTAAGGAACATCTCTGATCATACAGTTAATGGAAACATAATTGTACTCCATTAGAGGGCAATCCTAAATCAGATGGTAAACACTAACACTGGAGCATCATTTAATTTGGGCTTTAACTTAGTGTAGCCTTTCATAGGGTAAAATGAAGCATGACACTCAGCACCACTATTATCAAATCTACTACCACCTTTTGGAGGTGATAAAGGAAGGCACCATTCAATGCTAGTTTTCAGTTCCATCTTGCCACTGTAAACTAAAATGAGTTATACAAGTGTTACACTCATAATGTGTGCCAATAGAGTATCTCGTCAGCACTTATTGTGCCACATTGTAAATAAGCGCCAATATTAACAATTAACGCTCCCAGCTTTCAGTTTTTATTGATTTTCACAGACAAATACAGACAGAAAACAATATATTTTCCTGTTTGTATTTATTTTTCAACATGGAAAAGTACAGAAAATAGGTTTTCTACTGGGCGATTATTACTACTGTCAGTCATGCGTGCTTGGTCAATAGCTGTGCAGACTGACAGATAGAGGAGTTAAAAACAGAAAAAAGATTTTGTAACAAAGCTTAATTAACTGCAGGAGTACAGCTGGTGAAACTGTTCTGCAATGTGAATGATTTCAGATGTCTGTATGGTTAAAACTCATTGGACATTCAAATATGAATAAACATTTGTTGGTTAAATTAACATAGAATTGAACCCACTGCAGCTTCACTTTTTACACTAGGCACAAAATAAATATGGATAAATACAGATAAAATGAGCAAAAGGTAAATATGGATAAATACGGACAGAAATGTCAAAAATATAACTATCATTAAACCGGGAGTCCTGTTTATGATGGAAGGTAAATGGCATTGAATGCCATATTACATTGGATATACCTGTTATTTAAAACATACACTGGTTTTTGGAGTTTGCAATTGTATTAAAGTTAAATAAAAATAAGGCAATTAAAATAGAAAATAATAAATCAAAATTGTAAGCATAACATAAAGTAATTTTAATTTGTTTGGCTTGGCTTTCCTTTGACTCTACAAAAATCCTTCTTCCCATCACGCTTCAGGATTAAGAGTCTTTGTTTAACATGCTGCTGGGATCTGCAAAGTTTAGTTAGTAAAACAAACACATATGTTGATTACATGCTTTATGGAAACTCTCTTACACTGTGGCCATCTCCTTTGACTCACTCGCTGTGCCACTGTGAGTGCCACTGAGATCTAATTACTAAATTCACTCATTTTGCAGTGAGAGAACAAAATAAAATATAGATCTCCATGTTAAAATAATTAGTAGCACTTTATGAGAAGACATTGCATGATATTTGCCAGTCTGTCTGAAAATACAGCAAATGCTGCCAGTAGCTGCTGTGCGCCTCTCACTCAATCAATCAATCAATCAGGGGAGTTTATAAAGCGCGCTACTCACCCGAGAGGGTCTCAAGGCGCTAGGGGGGGCAGCTCCGGATCAGTCGAAGAGCCAGGTCTTGAGGTCCTTCCTGAACGTGTGCAGGGTCGGGGAGCGTCTGATGTTCATGGGGAGCTCGTTCCAGGTCTTGGCTGCGATGTAGGAGAAACCTCTCCCGCCTGTTCTGTTTCTGCGGATGCGGGGGACCTCAGCCAGGGCGAGGTCGGCGGAGCGGAGGTTCCTCTTGGGTATGTGGAAGGATACTCTCTCGTTGAGGTATTTGGGTCCGATGTTGTTGAGGGATTTGTAGGCATGGGTGAGGAGTTTGAAGGTGACCCTCTTCTCGACGGGGCGCCAGTGGAGGTCTCGTAGGTGTTGGGTCATGTGTTCGTGGCGTGGTGTCCCGAGGACGAGTCTGGCAGCGGCGTTCTGGATGGTTTGGAGTCTGTGTAGTAGAGTTCTGTTGATACCGGCTTATAGGTCGTTGCCGTAGTCCAGTCTGCTGGTTATGAGTGCGTGGGTGATGGTCTTTCTGCAGTCGGGGTGGATCCATTTGAAGGTCTTGCGGAGGATGCGCATGCAGTTGAGACTGGTGGAGGCAACGGCGTTGATCTGGCGGTTCATGGAGAGGGAGGAGTCGAGGATGATGCCGAGGTTTCGTGCGTGGTCTGTAGGAGTGGGTGGATTTCCGAGGGCGGAGGGCCACCAGGTGTCGTCCCAGGCGAAGGTGTGGGGTCCGAGGATGAGGACCTCGGTCTTCTCTGAGTTGAGCTTCAAGAAGCTGTCCTTCATCCAGGCTGCCACATTCTTCATTCCTTCCTGGAAGCAGAGTCTGGTGTCTTCGGGATTCTTTGTGAGTGAGAGGATGAGCTGGGTGTCATCGGCGTAGGATACAATGCTGAGTCCCTGCTGTCTAACGATGGTGGCGAGGGGGGCCATGTAGATGTTGAAGAGCTTGGGGCTGAGCGATGATCCTTGGGGTACTCCGCAGTTGATGTCGGTGGGTTCGGAGAGGAAGGGAGGGAGTCTGACCCTCTGGGTTCTGCCGGAGAGGAAGGATTGGATCCAGTCGAGGGCGGCTCCTTGTATCCCTGCGTCGTGACGTCTGGCTGCGAGGGTGAGAGACGGTGTCGAAGGCTGGGGAGAGGTCTAGAAGGATGAGGGCCGCGGTGTGTCCCTGGTCAAGTAGCATGCGGATGTCGTCCGTGGCGGCAAGGAGGGCGGTCTCGGTGCTGTGGTTGCTGCGGAATCCAGACTGGGAGGCGTCTAGGATGGAGTTCTCTTTGATGAAGGTGGTCAGCTGGGCGTTCACGAGTCTCTCAGTGACTTTGGCTGCGAAGAGGAGGAGAGAGATGGGCCAGTAGTTTTTCAGGTTGGTAGGGTCGGCTGTGGGCTTCTTGAGGAGGGGTTTAACCGACGCCCGCTTCCAGTCATCTGGGAAGATGCCAGACATGAAGGAGGCGTTGATGGTCAGTCCTAGTTCGGGTGCGATGGCGGCGGCGGCCCTGTGGAATATGTGCGGTGGGCAGGGGTCCGTTGGGGCTCCTGAGTGGGTTTTCTTCATGGTGGTGGTGATGTGTTTGACGTTGGCGGGCTTCCAGGTCATGATGGTTGGCTTGTTGGCGTTGGGGGGGTGGGGGGGTGTTGTCCGTCATCGGTTCGTTGAAGTTGTCGTAGAGGGCCTTGATCTTCAGATGGAAGTATGCGCTGAGCTTGTCGCAGAGTTCCTGGGAAGGTGTGATGTCTGTGGCTTCACTGGGGGGTTTTGTGAACTGTTGTATGACGTTGAACAGCTCCTTGGCGTTGGTCGCGTTGGTCTGGATTTTGTCTCTTATGAAGGTTCGTTTGGTGTCTCTTATGCGCTGGTGGTATTCCTTCAGGGCGCTCCTGTGGTTGTTCCGTGCTTCTGTGGTTTTCTGGTTTCGCCAGGTTTTCTCTAGGCGTCTGCAAGAGCGTCTGGCTTCTTGTAGTTCAGTGGTGAACCAGGCGGCCTTCAGGGGGCGTTGCTTGGCTCACACTTCTAGCTTCAATGCCACTGCAGTAAAGACTGAAATTGCCAGCTCACAGTACTCAATTTGTGTCGGGGTTTGCAGTTGATGGGTGCCGGCCTCAATTTTGGGAGCCAGGCTGCACCGGTTCCTCCATAAGGGCAGAGGAGCATGGCCCCTGCTGCGGGAGCAAAAAGCGTGAAAAATAAAATTCTTTTATTACCATTTAATTTTTTACTCTGCCAGCCCGAGCCGAGTGTGAGGACAGACCAGGATGGGGCAGGGCCAATGGGCCATTGCTGTTGATTGGCACCAGGGGGAAGTGGCACTTCAGTTTGAAGAGCTCATGTTGGTATGGCCGGCTGTCTTGCGCCGGTCAGCCCGGCTTGCGCACTTCAAACCTCTCCAACCCAAGCTGTCTTAGACAGCTGGGTGGAGAGGAGGCAAAAACTGTGCTTGTAGGAGCACTGAGACAGCCTGCTCCAACCAATCCTGGAACTTCTCTCATGATGCTTAATATTAGTAACAGCATGAGAGGACCATCTGGATTGGTTAAGGCAGGGAGTTGGTTGTGGGACCTCGTGCTGGGAGCTACGGACTGGAGAACATTGAGGACGTGCTGCAGGCTGCTAATAGGTAAGTAAACCTTAATTTTTTCTATATATAATGTGATGTAACTGGAGCTCATGTTGAGCTCTCCAATACCTTCGGGTCGAGTTCACATAGAGCGTTATATACAAAATACTGCTTCTACAGTGCATACTTTGAATGTGTGGTGCCTCACCATTTTCGTATTTCCCCAACCACCACTGGTGCCATCAGACTTTGACCTAAAGTGAGAGAGAGAAAGGCAGAAAAGGGGAAAAGGATAAGAAAGAGAAACATAGGAAAATAGTAACAATTGGAGAAAGAAGGGATGAAAAAGAACCCGCAAGAATGAAATAATAATGTACAGTGGTGCAAGAAAGAGGTATGAAATGGGCTCCAGACTACGCAGTCTTGGTATTCCGCAATGCTTGCATTGAACAGCATCAACTCAAGATCTTATGAAAAACTTTGGGCCCCTGCATTTATGCCTTTTTTTACACAAATTAAGAACTGACTGCTCGGTATATATGAGACTTCTGCAACTACTTCCACCTATATATACTCATCTCCAATGTGCTATTGTACCTTCTTCCTGTGCAGTAATGCTTTAATCATAGAACGTCAATAGATGTATTTCAGATTACTCTGCAACATTCCCCACAGCAGCCTACTGAAGCCAATGAGTCCCTGATTGGAGGCATTCGTAGAGAGAGGGACTGCAGTCTATGGTAGAGACCAGGATTGGTGCTCTTCCTCTACTGTTTTAGCCACAGAACGGAAACTTGAGAGACAGGAACCGCTGTCATTCCTCCGCTCTCCTTTAGCCAAATTACGCATTGCACTTCAAAGGTTTTTAAAATGTTTTCTTCTGGTACCCACGGTAACATAGCGACCATATTCATTGATCTCTAGGAATATCTGGGACTTGGATGATGCTTGCTGACTGGGGCTGCTTTGGTGTCCAATTTTGAGCTGGATAAGACCCTTGTATTGAATACATTTGTGAGTAAAAACATCATGACTCCCATTCCTGGACTAAGAATTGACCATTCTCTGAGATTGTTGTAGAATTGGCTCTCTAGACTTGTTTACACCCCTTTTCTATTATGTGCAGCAAGATTGTTTCACGCTTCACAAGTCGTTCACCATCACCGGTCTTTATTACGTTCGAGTGTTCCACTTTGAAAACTGCACCCTTCCTTCACGTAAATGATGTAACACCTACTATTCCTGGTTGGTTGATGATTTTTCCAATCAAAGCTTGAAGCTAGGCTTTTTTGTTTCTTGCCTTTGTAAACAGTCCCATGTTGTAATGCAAATAACATTTAGTGGGTAACTTTGTAATGCTCCCGTAGGACAAAGTCGGCGCATGGCCATAAGCCTTTCTAATGTCTACTCAAGGGACTTTCTAAGAACCATTGTTTCCTTGCTTTATCAATAAGCAAGTTTGCTCTCATTGTCTATTTGATATCACTCAGAACCCCTCAGTAAAAAACATCCTCTTGCTCCACTGTTACCAATCTATAATTCTATATGCGTTAACTATTGTACATGAAAAGAACCAGCTTGGACTAAACCATACATGTAGATGTGCAGGGTTTAATATACTATTTGTTACCATTATTGAAGGAGTGGATGCGCATGATGGCCCGCTCGAGGCCTCACTTCTCTGTAGTCACGGCCCCTCCCCACACTCACACAACAAATACACACACACACACACAAGCAAGCACACACACACACACACACACACACACATATAAAACCAACCATGAACACACTTTTCATGATTGCAGGTGGCTCCACCGGGATTAATGTGGGCCCTGGTGTGCCTCCCTATACATCAATTGAAGAGATGCCACTGCCCATGTATACACTATTAATACACTAAGCACACAGTGGCCCTTATTTAGGATTTGGGTACTAACTGCAGGACATTACTTCAGCCACCCTGAAGGACTGCCGTCTGCCAAATTTAGAGATGGCAGCAGGCCCAGCGGTCATCTTTGTACAATGAAAAGAACTGCCATCAGTGCGGTTCCTTTCAAGGAACAAAAACGTTTGGTGGATGGCTCTTGTCAGTTTTGACAGCCTTTCAACAAACTCAAAAAACTTTTGCAAAGTTTTTATTTTTCAGAAACAAGCTCCCAAAGCAGGAATTTGTTTTGGGAAAAACAAAAAACTAATGGCCCACCCCAGTTTTCTCCCACAGTGGATGGTTGTTATTCTTTTCAGTTTTTTTTCTCTTTCTGTTACCTGGCAGTGAGGGATAGAAAAGAAGGACATTGCACTGTCCATCCTAAATGGGACAGGAGGTGTAATGGCCTTCCTCCAACAGTCCCTACTCTGTTGGGCCATAAGAGGAAGCTTTCCATCAACTGGCCCAAAGGGAATCTGTCTACAGAAAGCTCAGGGTCCGACGATCCCTAAATGTGATGGGCGGGCCAAGGGTTTGAAGGACAGGGGGTTTGGTCCTCAGCGCACTTGTGCCAGGTCGCGTTTGTGTCAGAGTATTCTGTCTGCCAAACTCTAAATAAGGCCCCTATGTTTACTCTTTGAGTAGTGGGCAATTACCGGGCAGGGTCTGATTAACGCCGTACAAATTAAATGAGCACCCATAGTCATACCTTTGCCAGCCTTCACATATAGTTTGCAATCCATTCACCACACTTCTGGGCACATCTAACCTGCACTAGAATGGTCCAGGGTTGCATAAAGTGTTGGAATGTGCAGCAATAAGTGAAATTTGTAAGGAGGAATATGTACAGGGAAATATTTGAATTGTGAAAAGTTAAAGTTAACATCCATCTGAATTTTACAATGTTCCCAACCGTGTGCAAGTGTGCTCTACACAATGCATAGGGTTTGTAAAGCAGATGCAAGTTAGAGATTTGAGCGAATTCAATAATACATTAAGACACCAGGATTTACACATCCAGAGGCCGTAAAAGTCTCTGAATCACTAACACATGCATTATCTACGACTAGGTTTAGGTACAAACAGCAGACACCTGTTGCTTCGTACATTTATGAATCGATTTGAGGAGGATCACTCAGCGTATTCACCTCCGCCTGTTTTTATCCAACAGATAGGAAAACAGATCCCTAACATTCGCTTAGCCCTTACTGCAAGCTGATTACGGGCCCGCACCGAGGCCTGTCCTGAAAGGACTGTCTGACGTACTCGCGCTGCGCCAACAGAGGTCAATTGTCTGGTGCATTATACAATCATTTTTGAGCTGGGCCTCTTTGCAAAAAAACATTTCCTTGTAATCAGCCTAATGACCACACTCATTTGCGTCCTTTGTAAAAGCTGTTTTTGTTTCTGAATTGCAGGGCACCAAACTCTGGGGAACGGGAAACCGCCATTTTCATGGCCAGGTGCCGACCAAAGGAACGTCAGGCCGCGTGCTTCCTCAAAGGCAGTTAAACAGACTTTGAATCAAGGCAGCTGTTCAAAAATGGATGAACCCATTAATCCTTAATCAGAGCCACGGTCGGAGCCCCCCAGGGGCTCATGGGAAAACATTTAATTACAAGCAATGGCATATTGGAGCAGAAAGTGTCCCAGCCAATATTGGCTACGTGGCAGTCCATTGTCTTCAATTGAGTTTCCAACATTCCAATGCATACATGTCAATAGACCCTATTTAGGTGGAATTCTCCCGATTTTTGAAGCAAAAAAATTCTTTATTTTGGCTGTGTCCCACCTGAAATTGCCTCTCCTTCAATTGATGTCAGTGGGGGAAATACATTCTCCCGATTATTTTTTAGGAATCTCCCACTTTCCTCCTCTAAAATGTTGGCATGGATGCCATTTGTTCAACTAAATATTAAATCTGGGCACAGAAAGAAAAATATGGCATTAACAAAAGATACTCAACATACCACATATGTTTCACCAGCCAGCCATCTAAACTCACCCTGTTCATTTCCCTTTAACTAAAGGAACACAACAAGAAAAGAACAAAAAGAGAAAAAAAGCAAACATATACATTATTACATTCTACCTTCAAACTGCTATATTTGTCCTGGCACGTCATTCTGCCATACAGTGACAACACAACCTTTTCTAATTGTTACCAACTTCTTGTTTTGAACGAATTCATAAGACCCGCACACTTACACTTTTCAGGTCTGGACTATGAGGCAGTTTTAGCATCTCCCCAGGTTATTTTTTCCCAGAAAAGCATACATAATAAACATACATAGATAAGCTTCTAGTCAGCAGGCTGTTTTATTGGTCTTGTTGAGATCGATAAATATGATAGCAATGTACACCCTGATGTATGCACGCATAGCAGCGGCAGTACCAATAAACGCAATATCGATGTACGCTGCAATCCAGTGGCGTAGCTAGCCCCCTGTCCGCCCGTGGGGGTCCCTGCGTTTGCCGTCCCGCGGCGGCTGCAGTGAAGAGCGGGGGGGAGGGTGCTGGCGAGAGATTTCTTTGTTTGTGGCAAACGCATTAAGGAGCGGGGGTTTGCTATTGCCGCCCCCAAAACTCGTGCCGCCCGGGGCAGCCCGCCCCCCAGCTACACCACTGGTGCAATCCATGGACACTTTTCAGGAAAGATATAAAAACATGGCTTTTTACCCAACTCTAAATCTGTTAGCTGTTCCGGTTTTGCACATACCTGAGCGCCAAGATGCCTCGGCAATAGTGCGCTTTACAAATACTCAGTCAGTCAGTCAGTCATGCACTCACAATGATGTCAATACAAGTAAATGAAATACCGATGAACGCTGTAACCTATGCATGCACTGTGATGTCAATACCATTAAATTCAATGTCGATGCACACCATAAGTTATGCAAGCATAATGACGTCAATCTCGGTGAATGCAATGTTGATGTACGATGAAACAACTGTATGTATATTAATGAGAATATCAGTAAATATGATATCAATGACAGCCATGTTACACGTGCCCGCACTCGCGAACACGTATCATTGCTATCAGACTCATCCAAGATGACCTCCCATCAACTCCAAGTCAGAGATACGTGGTCAACCAGGCCCTGCGATCCAAACTTAAGCCTACCGATTGACAGGTCACAGGTGGGGTTACACTTAGCCCAAAGACATACTCACAACCAGGGAAAACCCTGATCGAGCCCACAGATAGGTAGTCACACCACAAACAGGACCGAGGAGATTGCCCCCAATAAAACATGCTTGGCCAAAGGCGAATGTTCCCAAAATACCACAAAGTTAGATGCCACATGTAGTTAGGAACACTCAGCCAATCAGGACACGACATGCACTCCGCAAGGATGATCACGCACTCACCACACTGGACATCTGGACACACACACACTGGCCCACACTCGCTCTCCACGAGATCGAGAGCCATCTGTGTCCCCCTTATGAGATGGTTGTACTCATAGTTTATGACTATGATACTTTTCAAAGAATGTCGGAGTGTTTTATTGTACTCACAAAATGTATATATGTGCGGTAAAAACTTCTGTGCTCCGAGACTGTCTTCAGACGTGCCTCTGTCGATACTCTCCCGGCCGCTGCATTTAATGAAACCAACTTGTTCCTGTTTTTCCAAATGCCTCTTGGTTTTTTATTTATTTAAGGAATATTCATATTCGAGCAACAGTCTGTTAAATAGTCACATTTTGCTTCTGCCCATCACAGAATACAGCACGGGACAATCTAGATCCCACTTTACGCATTGGCTCCATTCACTTTGAAAGATTGCATAAAGCCTGTGCAAATTGTTCAAATCTGCCTAAAATTCTTTCTTTCTCTTCAGTGACAAATCTGGTTCAAACTGCACTTTTTAAATTTATTATTTTTAAATTTATAATTTCCTTTATCGTCAAATAAACACTATTTATTTTTCTTACATTTTGGGTGCCAAGTTCATAGGTGTTTTATTTTTCATCTACATTTCGAAGTTGGTGTAATAAAATGTGTAAGTGACATTGTGACATTGTAGCTGCCCGCGATTTTAGTGCTTGATTGGGTTTTCATTTATTCTTGTCTTCTTCCTAGGTAATAATAACAAAATGTATGGTACAACTGAAAGGGTACTTAATTAAAATTAATTAAAAATCATCACTAGTAAAACTGCCACATCAGGGAACAGTTTTTAAATGTCAAAATGTTTATTGGAAGCATATGGCAGCCATGCTTTTTTATTTGTATTTGTCTCGTCTACAGTTCCAATAAAAATATTGTCTAATGCACTAGCTTGCCAAGACCAGAACTTTTGGCTTTGCCAATTCTAGTTTATGAAAGATTTAATTGGCATTTTGGTCATAGAAAACAAAAGAAAAGAAGCGTTGGTCAGAGCCTTTCTCCAACTAGATGAGTTTCTGACATAGCTCCCATATCTTGTGGAGTTTTGAGGGCAGGGAATATTGTCCATCCTGCACTATGATACTCAGTTTATGTAGACTCCCAAATATTTTAAGACGATCGATTTTACTCTAAGCTCCTGGGACCAAACCTCTCCATGAAATCTCGGACGAGAAATAGGGTTAGTTTAAGCAATTTGACCCTCAGGTTTGATACCTCTCCAAAGCTGCTCAGGATCCTCATCATTCATTGGTCAGAAGAGCAGGGATGACCAAAGAAGCTGAAGAGGGCATTAGCATATAGCAAAACTCCCTCTGACCAACAGAAGCTTGCACCAAGCAAGCAACTCGATTGCTAACGCAAATAACAAAGGAGAGAGAAAACATCCATCTTGGGACTCCTCTCAATGTGGCTGACAGGACACCGTGTACACATACTGAAGCTGTGGGCTATCCATAGAGTAGGCGGACCTAATACAAGAACCGACCGAAATCCATCTCTTGAGAACCGCGAACAGGTAGTCCAAGTCAACCGAGTTAAATGCTTTTTCAAAGTCCACCAGCAGAAGCGCCAGTAGGCCTTCTTAGCGTGGCAAAGAAGCAACTGCATTATGTAGGCGTCTATGGCTGTTGTGTGGCTTTGCCTAGCTAACAGCCATTTTGGCCTATTAGGGAATGGATGGAACATAGTAGTCAAACCAATTTTACCGGGAATCCCTTGGCCCCAAGACTTTAACCAGGCAAGAGTTGAGCTACTGCCGCACCCTCTTCCTCAACAGACACCTCTGTCTGTTGCAATTGTGATAGAGGAGTGACATTTAGAAGAGATTTCAAGTAGACCAGGAGCCATATCTTCACTGTAGAGACCAGCATAATCAGTATCTGTGAATTCCCTATAGTTGAAAGGAGTTTAGTTTGATGTGCTCAGCGCCAAGGTACTTACAGGTGTAGATGCACTGAATAAATAACTTTAAATAATAAAATATTTAAACAAATGAGGTGAGTGCCCAGGCTACAGAAAACCACTGAACCAACAGTTTCCCTGTCTCCCTGTGTATCTCTCCCACAACAAAAGACAGCAGCTGTGACAGTGAGACTGCACATCTACCAGCTGAATCCAAATACATTATACAATACATTGTATGTGTGTGGGGTGCTAAACACACATACATTGTATTAGTCAATGCCCATGCAATACATTAGGGAATGACTCCTGGCCACTTGTTGAATATGGGGTAGGTTTCTCAGGCAACAGGGATGCGTCCGAATCAGTGGAGCCGAAATGAAAGGCTGCTCCATTGCACCCCGTCCCCTCTAGCAAGTCATCCAGCTCTTGCCTCGAGTGGCCTCACCTTCTAATTGGCCATCTCTTTGTCATGGGCAGTGTCTTAATAGGACTCAACTGCTGACAAAAGTCCTAAGGGAAGCTTTGATGTAACCTGAATTCTCATCTCTCCAGCATCCATTTTCATGCTGGAGCTGGTATTTCAAAGAAGAAGGACCTTGATTGGAAAATGACCTTGAGTTTTACAGGGTATAGCAGCAGATACTGGAGTTTCATTGCTCAAAGCATGTGCTTAACCTCCTGGAAGAATTTCCTTTCTCACTGCTCAAGTCTGATAGCGCCTGGTAATACCCGGATGTAATGGAATTTGTAGCATACTAATTCTAAGTCCAGGACCATTATCAGGATTTCATCCTGTCTTTATATTTATGGACCCTGGTAATCATTGGCCTCAGTGGTGTACCAGGAGAAGGCCTTTGAATGAGGATGCAGTGTGTCTGCACCACCACAAAGAGAGTTTCTGTTGGAATTGTGTTACTCCACCATCATTCTAAGAATCTTCCAGAGCAGTTTCCTTCTACCTCCTGGGAATCCCACCAGTTGAAAGGGTGAGAGTAGACCCAGATCACTTCTTCAATATTGTGGTTAGAACATGTCCAAGGTCTGATCTACTAAAGCCTTATAGCCAGCTGTAGCAGGCCATACCAGCCATTAAAGGCCCGCTTCAGTGTTCGGCGAGGGCCCTTAACATGGGAACGGGACTTTAATGCCAGTACAGCCCAGCTACGGAGGGCTTTAAGGCTATTAGAACATTACGCCACTAGAGGGCAGAATGTTCTAACAGATAAAACAAAGGCCTCGTGGAGTCTGAGGGGATTGAAATCCCCTTGGCTCCTTGAGGCCTTTTGTTCACAGCAACAGTTGTGAACGACAAAATTGGAATGTTGGAGCTCCAGGCTTCTACCGGTCATTAGAGGCCCGGAGCACTCCATTGTTTACAATGGAGCTCCCAACATGCCAATGTTCTAAAAATGATCATCCTCATGTAAGAGTTACAGGGTGATCATAAACCTCCACACATTTTGTGAATCATGTTATATTTACTATTATAAAATCTAATTTTTGATCATAAAGTGCTTACGATGAAAAATCTGCCAACATATTGGAAAATGGGTGCTCCAGTCTACACTGCAAGGAGCAAAATGCAGTAAACACTCATAAGCTTTTAAACTCAAGGATATCCAAACTCGTTTTACATGTAGTTCCCATCCTGTGAATGCTCCATATCTACTCCAGCAAAAAAGGCAGGAATAATTGCTTTTTTCAGAGGTTGGAAAAGCAAGGAAGCACCACACGATCTCTCTAGGGAGCAAAGTGATTACATGTCCAAATGCACATTTCTGCACAATTTACTCAGTGAGCACTTAGCTTGATGGTCTACTTTACCAGCTGTCCAAAAGTCAGGTTTTCGCGTATTGCCTGTGGAAGCCATCACATTGAATTTAGCAAATATATGCAGTTCAAAGTTCTTCATTTTGTGACAAGTATGTTTCTTTAAAATAAGCATACCATGTATAGCTGATTAACGTACAGAATTCCATTGCTTGTGTCTTGGCATGTTATATTATTTTATATAATTTAAGGACTGAGGGCCTGACTCACAAAGCCATTTGTGCACATAGGTCCAACACAAGTGTGCAACACAATTGATGGATGTATGAGTGCATATTCACTTCAGCAATTCACAAATCATGAATTTGCTCTGGTAAAGTGATTTACCCGCAGGGGCAGTGCTTGAGTGTTCCTGATGTAGTTCTGGCTAATTGCTGCAGCATTATGCATATGCTACTTTATGCACAGTGTGAAATTGAATGTGATTCTACAAAAAACATGTGCTGCAGAAGGCTTTGCAGTACCTACGCTCATTAAGCTGTTGCTTCCGAGGTATTTTACAGCCGAACCTATGTTATGCTCCATCGGCTACCTTTTAGGTCTGGGTTTTGACAGCAAAGCTGCCAAACAAATCTGGTTAAGAAACACATTGGGCTTTTGGGTCTTTCAACCATGCACTTTCGTTACCAGGCTCTTTCAGCCATTGGCTTGACACTTTGTCAATCACATCGTGCTCAGCTCAGTAGGGTATTCATCAGATCTCTCAGCTACTGCTATTGGGTGTTTGCTTTCATCTCCATTCAGTGCTACTATTGATGCATGAGGGACTACTTTACCACCCTAGCGCTCTTTCTATCCCTTCATGCTTGCTTCCCCTTGTGTGTCTCATTCCAACATGCTATGGCTGCATGCATTAGGACTTTAAATCTTGGCTTTCTGCAATGCTGTGTAAAACATATACAGTCACGTTTTCAGGCCTGATTTCTTATTGGAGGCGCAACACCAGGGACATCTTAAGGATTTTGGGGGCCCTGGGCCAAACATATTTTGGGGGCCCCTGTTCAGAACAGCTTTGAATTTATGATCCAATTTGAACCCCTGTTTCCCACGCAGTTTCCACTTCCTCAGCTGCGTTAGCGATCCAGTTTGCATCATAGGCATTAGCCTATATATTCCCGATGGAAATGGATACGCGCAGCTGACAGCGGTAGGATTTAGTGTTTCCTGCCCTGCTACTAGGTTTTTAATACTTTTTAAATTGTATATGTGTGGCTGAATTACTCTGTGCTTTTTAACAATTTCTCCTACCTACGCGCACTTGCACTTTACTTGATTCTGCTTGCCTACACCTCCTTAGCTGCTCCGATTTGCATCTTGCTTTTCCTCCAGTCCTGGTCCGCCGCGGCTGATACGCCGATTGTGCAGAGGGCTGGGGCTACTATCAGGCTCCTCACTTCCGCCCACGCAGTTTCCGCTTCCTCAGCTGCGTTAACGATCCAGTTTGCATCATAGGCATTAGCCTATATATTCCCGTGCAAACGGACGCGCGCAGCTGACAGCGGTAGGATTTAGTGTTTCCTGCCCTGCTATTAGGTTTTTAATACTTTTTAAATTGTATATGTGTGGCTGAATTACTCTGTGCTTTTTAACAATTTCTCCTACCTACGCGCACTTGCACTTTACATGATTCTGCTTGCCTACACCTCCTTAGCTGCTCCGATTTGCATCTCGCTTTTCCTCCAGTCCAGGTCCGCCACGGCTGATACGCCGATTGTGCGGAGGGCTGGGGCTACTATCAGGCTCCTCACTTCCGCCCATGCAGTTTCTGCTTCCTCAGCTGCGTTAGCGATCCAGTTTGCATCATGGGCATTAGCCTATATATTCCCCATGTAAACGGTCGCGTGCAGTGGGCGTGCCGCTGGGCAAGCCCGTCTGCGCCCGTCAGCGTCCCGGAGGCGTCCGGCACCAGCCATGCTGCCCAGTTCCCCTCCGGTGAGTTTCTTCCACCATATTACAATAGGGAAAAACTGCTTAGCCTTAGGCGGCTACCATTATGTCAGTGTACAGCGGCTGATCCGAGCCTGGAGGTAGACTTTCGATGCAATAAGTGCAACTGATCTCTCCTCCAGCCCAGGAAACTCGCACCCAAGATCCTCCCACGCAACAATAAGTGTAAAAACAATAAGAAAACAGAGGACTTAAAGGCCACCCTTTTGAATTGTCGCTCTATTCAAAAGCATGAACCACACATTTATGACCTACTTTTAGACGAACAGCCTGATCTTTTATTTCTCACTGAGACCTGGCTGTCTGAAGCCTCCAACCCTACTATCACCTCGGCCATCCCTACGGGTTATAAAATCCTTAGGAGGGACCGACCGAGTGGGAAGGGGGCGGTGTCGCCATAATTTACAATCAAAAACTAGACTGCTCTCCCATCCCGATGGAAAACATTGAGGGCGCAGAGTCCTTAGGCTTCCGCTGTACCTTATCCCCCATCATAGCATAGCTGGTTTTCTGATTTACATACCGCCCGGTGCAATTGGAAATTTTATTACTAAGCTTAATACAGCCACCACCTCCCTGGCCTTAAAATACAACAACTGCCTTATTCTAGGAGATTTCAATATACATATGGACAATGGAAAAGACCCTCAAACAATTTCCTTGTTGGAGACGCTGCAGGCCTGCAACATGTTTCCATCTATTTCTTCGGCCACCCATGAGAAGGGCCATACCCTAGACCAAATCTTTCACAACTTTGACATATCAGTAAGCCTACCTCTTCCCATTACCTGGTCTGACCACCTCCTATTGAAATTCCCAACTCTGCCACAGCCCCTCGGGCTAACGCAGGGCAGAGGGTCCCTAATTACAGGACGTTCCATAAAATATCCATCCCGATGTTAGCAGATGTTAGCAAATGCCCTCGGTCGTTCCTCACCGGAGCTGTCTGGCTGCCCCGACTCGGACGCCCTCTCCGAGTCAACATTGGTGCAGCGGTACCGGTTGTTTCCCGCTTCTCAAAGAGGTCGGTCCCAACAACTCCATGGTTTAATGATTCCCTCAGATCTAGCAAAAGAAATTGTAGAAAATGGAAACGGAAATGGCGTAAATCCTATCTACCTGAGGACAGAAAGGTGTATAAAGACACCTTAAAAGCTCATTACATTCTCGTGAAGGCAGCCAAGAAAAACTTCTTTCAAACCAAGATAGAAAATGCCCAAAATAAGAGTAAGGAAATCTTTAGCATAGTTACATCCTTTACCGTCCCGAAAGCCGGCACAAAGGAAGGGCCATGCACGGAAGAACGGTCTAAGCAAATGGCTCAATTCTTCCACAAAAAGATCTCTGTGATCCAACAAGCCTTCACTGACATCTCAGAGGAAGAACTGACCTTCTACCTTAGTTCTAATAGCAAATTTCACCTCTTGGATCCTCCATCTTTACTAGCGTTCCCTGAGTTTCAGCTTGAAGAGTCACTGACCCTTCTCCAAAGCATTAAGTCTGGCTCTCCTACCGACCCATGTCCAGCAAATATCCTGAACCTATTAGCTTCCACCATAAACCCCACGGTAAACCAGCTCATTAATGTTTCCCTCTCCTCAGGCAACATGCCGAAAGTATGGAAGAATGCTAAGATTCTTCCACTGATAAAAAAGGCTAACGCCAATCCGACGGACCCTGCCAACTACAGGCCAATCTCTCTTCTTCCGGCCCTCTCTAAAGTATTAGAGAAGCATGTAAACAAGGCCCTCCAAAAACACATTGAAGATGGGAAGCTCCTTCATGAGTCCCAATCCGGTTTTAGGGCTAACTACAGTACGGAGTCCGCTCTGCTGGAAGTGACTGAATTTCTCAAGGGTAAGCTGGACCAGGGAGGCAAGGCTGTTCTGATACTGCTTGATCTGTCGGCGGCCTTCGATACGGTCCCACATGAGAGGCTCCTGGAGAGACTTGCTAACATCGGCTTGGGGGGACCGCCTTAACGTGGATGTCATCCTTCTTGGCAAATAGATCTCAGGACATCTGGCTCCCCCTTTCTCATCCCCGGTTCCGGCAATGAATGTAGGTGTCCCTCAGGGCTCCATTCTCAGTCCTACCCTTTTGAATATATATCTATCCCCCCTTGCATTTCTGGTAGAGGAAGAGGGCGCCAAAATAGTTTCCTATGCTGATGACACTCAGCTGATTTTTACATGTGAAAAAGGAACCGACTTTGACGGGGCAATGATTAGGTCTTGCCTCACAAAGGTTTTTAACTGACTTAAGACCAATCAGCTGAAGTGCAATCCTGACAAAACTGAAGTTGTTTTCTTTGGTAATCCAGAAACGCCTGACTGGAGCTCTTGGTGGCCAAAAGATCTGCCGCCCCCGCCCGCGGAAAAGGAGAAAGTAAAAAACGTAGGAATTGTCATAGACAAGACACTCTCCATGCACTTTCAAATCCAAAATCTAACTGGCGCTTGCTTGGACATACTCCGGATGCTAAAAAAATTCCTGCCACTGTTACAGCTTGAGAGCAGAAAGATCGTGGTGCAGGCTCTGGTGACATCAAAGCTTGACTATGTCAACAGCTTGTACCTCGGTCTTCCCAAATCCCTTATCCAGCACCTACAAGTGGTACAAAACGCGGCTGCCAGAGCCATCCTGAGACCTAAAGCCAGATCTAGTATGACCCCTATTCTCAAGTCTCTACACTGGCTCTGCATAAAAGAACGGATCGACTTCAAAGCGATGACCATCTTCTTTAAAGATTTCCACGGCTTAGGAGCCGGCTACCTAAATAAGTGCGTTAATCGCTACACAAGATCTAGACCCCTAAGATCTTCCAATGCCAACCTGGCCATCGTGCCTAAAATATGCCGTGCCCGCACTGGAGGCAGATCCCTCGGCTTTCTAGGCGCAAAATTGTGGAATAGACTCCCTGAGTCTCTGAGACTAACCACAGACCTACTCTCTTTCAGGAAGAACTTAAAAACCTGGCTTTTTAATAACTGATGGGTCTTTTACGCACGTTTTCCTCCCCTGTCATGCGCCAGGACACTCTAGTCTGAGTAGCTGCGCGCTTTATTAAATACACTATTTCATTTCATTTCATTTCATTAGGTCCCTGACAGTGCAAAGGAACACTCGTCCAAATTCTAAGGGCCTTATTTATGAGGCCTTGCTTCACTTTTATGCCGCCGGTGCGTCACTTTTTGTGACGCACTGGCAGCGTAAAAAATGTGCCATGTTGAGCCCTATTTACAAAGTGACGCATCTAGGCAGATGCGTCACTTTGTAAACCCCTGCACCACATTATACCTGCGCCAGGTATAATGTATGCAGGGTGGGTGTTCCCCCGCAAAAAGCCTTGTAGAAGTGGCGCATTGAAATCTATGAGAACTCAGTGCACCACTTCTAGGACGCCATTGCGTCAATATCTTACACCTGCCTCACAGCAGGCGTAAGACTGATGCAGGCCCTTTCACATGGGGCTTGCCCCATGTGAAAGGACACATTGCTGTAGTTGCGTCTATTTTAAGACACACCCCAGCAATGCATCACTTTTGCGCCTACAGATACGTCAGAAATACTGACGTATCTGTAACTCCGTGCGACATGATGCGTCATACAGTAAATATGACGCATCCATCATGTCGCAAGGAAGGCGCACTAAGAAGTGACGCATCCCTGTTTTCACACAGCAATGCATCACCTCTCATAAATAAGGCCCTAAATGTGTTTACATCTAATATTCAGGGATAGTTATGTGTGTTTTCAATATTGTAACACAGCAGCAGCTCACCAATATTACTGCAGATAATCTCTGTGATGCCCTCCCATTTCTTATATGTTAGTCCTTGTTTTGATCTAAAAGAAACTTTTTTATGTATATTGCATGAAACATAAACACATTTTCTCTGCAAAGTGGCTGTACTAGACTCTCACACATCAGGTACATAAAAAATAAATTAAAGGAAAACAGTATTTAAAACAATCTGTTTAAGAAATATTCAAGATCATTAGGGCAAAACTCTGGAGAACGGACCTGACTCTGTCAGGGGGCCCCCTGAAAGGCTGGGGCCCTGGGCCAGAGCCCACTTTGCCCATGCATTAAAACGTCTCTGCGCAACACGCCTCTCTGGGACTCTTTGTTTACAAAATGGCAGACGACATAAGCGTGTGTAAGAAAGTAGAACACCTCAGCAAATATGAACAACTCAACAAATATTTTTTCAAATCAGTTTGGCCGCAGTTGATCCTCAACTCGTGCGGTGTAGAGCGGCCTTCCGTGTTTTTGTTTTCTTTTCCTGCTGCTTCTGGTATTAATTGTAGGTACTGTACTGTGGCCAGACAATTAGAGCCGTGGCTTTCTGTTCGTCTCCCTGTGTGGAGCTCTGGTGCACAGCGGACGGTGCCAGCAGAACAGACACAAAGACGCCCATTCACACTGCTGTGGATAGACGTTTGCACAGGAGGCGCTTGTTCCGAAAAACACAACCACCAGTTAGCCCGCTGCTGGGTGTTGAGGAAGCAGGTAAACCATTTGCTTGTTTAAGGTGAAAAAAACCAAACTCCCGCATTTTCGGAGGAGTTTTGAGACAAAAATGCTTACATTTTGATTATGTTTTGACATTGGAAGTGCCTATTTTCCGCAGTCGGCCAAACAGTACAAAATCTCTGCTATTTACCCAGCAGCAGGCAAAATAGTACATAATCTCTGCTGTTTAGTCGGGCATAGACTAAATAGTAGAGAAGATGTACAATCTGACCAGTGGCCGGATAAATAGTGTGAAGGAGGTCTTTATATAGCCAGTCATTAAGAATAAAAGGGACTACAGCCAATTGTAGTCTGGTGGCCTCTTGTAACGGGGATGCAATATGTGTGAAGCATTTGAAAGTAAGTGCATATACAAATGTACAATAGTTTGTAAAAAGGTAAGTGCATGAATTAAGCTAAGCTATTGACAGATGAAAAAACTGTAAAATCAATTTTAAATAAAATCATTTATGTTAAGTTAATATTCAAATAAGATGTAGAAATTAAACAGAAACTTCAGGATATGGCACACAGCTATATGCGCTTCAGACAGGGAGTATTTGGCTGTCAGCAAATAATACTGAGTATAGTTTTAAAGCATGTTACATAAATGTTTTATTCACTCATGAGAATACATTATTTTTGACTTGGAGATAGGAGGAGAGGAGCTGGCAAAGCGGGGTGAGAGGGTTAATCACAACGGGAGTCACCTGACTGGCAAAAAGTTGCTTTATTGTGTTGAGTAGTTGATTAGAATTCTGTGCTAGAACTGCATTGCAAACATTCAAGTAAAATAAACATGTGAATACATGGGATACACTTAAAGAGCAAACTCAAGCCGGCAGTGCTCTGTCAGAAGTTAAATATGGGAACCATGTTACTGACATGTCTCAGTTATCCGTTAGCCATAAATACCTGACAAGAAATGTACATGTCGAAACAATGGAAATGTTATCTGCCATATGTTGAAACTGATAAGTGTAAGTTAAAAGTAAAATATAAAATGTAAATAAAAAAAAAATAAAAAAAATGAGAATACATTATTTTTTTAATGTTTACGATGCTCCTTTTGACGATTTGTGAGGGCTGGGCTCTTTTGGGTTCTTTATGAACTCGTACAGTAGGTAATTGGTGTTTGGGGGCACAGTGCTTTGGGGCACGTGCAGGAGGTAAATTGAGTGACACACTGTAATGGGGCTTCAGTGGAATGGGGAAGTGAAAGCAGGGGACAGGTAAGTAATGCATCTGGGTAATTCATCGGAGGAGTTCAGACTATTCACCCGGCAGAGTAGGTTTAGGGCATTGCTTATAATTGGTCCCATGTCATGAGTGTAATCACCTGCACAATGCATCTCGGGAATGGTAGTTTAGAATTTTAGTTTTTACGTGTTAAGCAGGGTTTCAAGTGGGCAAGGTCCTGTCTCTACTGGACCATCATTTCTGTACTCAACAGTGCTTTCTCAGCAAAAGAACTCTGAAAGCCCCAAATAAAATCTGTGTCAGGCTTTGAGGCTGTACCTGACTAAAGTCATTGTTGAAGGGGCACTGGGGTAGGAATCAGTAGGAGGAAGATGAAAAGTAGAAGAATAAGGGCCAAAAGGTGGACCACAAGGAGGGCAAGGACGACCGGAGCCACGAGGACCAGGACAAGAAGAACCAGGCCCAGGCGGGCCTAATCTATGAGTACCAGGGTTACCAATGCCAGAGAAGATCAGGAACAAATAGATGAGGGACAGGACAATAATAAACAGCACTAAGGGTACTGGGACCAGGGTGAGAAGGCTCGGCAGGGCCAGGAGGATGTGGTACAGGGGTATCTGGACCCAGTGGACAAGGGCTCAAAGAAACAGAAGAACCAAAGATCGAAGGAACAGATCCCTGGACCATTACGACAAGCAGGGCTATGAGGGCCTTTGCGCACCGACCAGGACCAAAGGGCCAAAGACAAATAGGGCCAGGAGTAGCAGACCCAAGTAGACAGACCAAAGAGGACCAGTACCAGGGGACTAATGGAGAGAAGGACCAGAAATGGAGAGCAAAGACCACAGACATCAGAACAAGGAGGACCAACGGGCCAGGAGCAAAAAGACCAGAACCTGGAAGAACACAATCAGAAAAGACCAGGACTAGCAGGAGCTGGAAACTCTAGATTAGAATCAGCAGGAGGTTATAAAGGACGAGAATGTCTCTGTCCAGTGGGAACAGGATCAGAAGGTCCAGGAGTGTCAGACTCAGGGGGATACTAAAACAGGGTGACAAGAACTACATGAACCAGGGTCACCCACAACATTGGAACTAGGAGAACCAGTGCCAGAGGAATGAGGAGGACCAGAACCAATAGGACTATTACTAGAGGACCCTGTTAGATGGGCACATGATCAGATGGACAACAACAAGGTAGAATAGGCAAACCAGGAGTACTAGTTGGAGTAGGATAGGGCAGGAGGACTGGGGACTGGGAGGGCTAGGGAAACCAAGTCCAGTGGAACTAGCATCAGAAGACCAGTCACATGAGGGCTAGTCAAAGGAGTACAGTAACTAAGACCAGGACTAAATGGACCAAGGTGAACAGGATCAGAAGGATTAAGAACAGGCAAACAAGGGGGCTAGATAAACCAGGGGAGCCGGACCAGGAGGACTGATGGGCGAGAATTAGGGTGAGGAGGATGAAAAGGTCCAGGACCAGAAACCTGTGAAACAGGAGACCCATAATCTAAACGACTAGGGACAGGAGTACATGGGAATGACAACTAGCCAAAACTAGGACCAGGAACTTCTTAGACTAGCATAAACTCGAGGTCAAGAATCATCAGAACTAGGAAAGCCTAGGATAATCTGTGACTGGGCAAGCTATTGCAGAGCAATGAGGGCAAAGAGCTGGAGGATGAGGACCAGGAGGATTAGGACCAGATTGAAGAGGACTAAGAAGGTTGGGACCTGAAGGGCAATGGCTATGTCCAGGTTACTAGGATAAGCAGGACAGTGATTAAGAAGACCGAGGGGGTGCAGTACCAAGGGCACCTAGAAGACCAGAGCAAGAGGACTATGTACACTAAACAGGTCATGACCAGGAGGGCCGGAAACAGGACTAAGAGGGTCATGAAGATCAGGAACTAGGGGACCAGGATGAGAAGAATCTGAGGTAAAAAGGCCAACCAGCCACAGGAAGACTAAGTGGAATGAAAAGTGTGGGCAGGATTACCAGGACCAAATGACCAGGCTCAGGAGGACCCCAACAAGGAGAAGCTGGATCAATGGCTGCAATACCAGTGGGACTAAATGGACAAGGAACCGATTAAGGAAAACAAAGACAACCCAACTAGGAGGACAAAGAGTGTCAGGACACGACAAGTAAGAAGGACCAGGAACCAGGGCCAGGAGTTTGACCGTGATGAGAACCAGGACAAGGTGACTAGGATGAAGAGGAACTCAAAGGAACAGAGCCAGATGGACCAAGACTCAGGGAACCAGGAAGGGCCATAATGGCCAAAAGGCAATATTTATGATAACAAACACAATAGAACAAGAAGGGCCAGGACCAAGGAGACCAAGACTAATATAGCAGGTGGGTCAGGTCCAGGAGAACTAGGTCCAAGAGAACCCAAACTATAAGGAACAGGACCAAGAGAATCGGGGACAATAGGCAGAGGATCTCAAGAAGGACAAGGACTATGAAAAACAAAAATAGCATGACCTTGGCAAGGAGTGTCAGATAGCGCCGACCAGGTACATAGGCAGCCAGAGTCAGAAGGAAAATTTCTAAGAGGACCAGGAAACAAAGGACTAAGGGGACCAGGTAGATCAGGGCAAAGATGATGAGGACCTTGAGTACCAGGACCAGGAGGACCAGGTTGAGGAGGAAAAGGAGGATCAGGGACATTAGGACCAGGATAATCACAGCCTGGAGGTCCAGGCCACAAGACTAGGAACAGGATTTCCAGAAAGATGAGCAACAGGATAGCCAACCCAGGAGGACCAGATAAAGAAGGACCATGATGAGTTTGTGTAGCAGCATGAGGACAAGCAGCAGGAAGACTAAAGCCAAGAGAATCAGGACCAGATCCAGGAAGACAAGATCTAGGCCAATAGGACCAGGGGCTAGAAAAACCAAGGAAGGCGTGGGAGTCAGTACGAAAAAAAACAGGAGGACCAGAGCAAGGAGGATTTTAAGGATCAGTACCAATAGGACCAGTAACAGTCCTAGGAGTGCCAGGGGGACCATGACCATAGGATCAAGGCCAGGAGTACCAAGTCGTGCAGAAAGACCAGGACCTGGTGGTAGCAGGGCCTTGGTGAGGAAGGTCAGGAGGACCAGAACAGCTAGAGCCAGGAAGACTAAGGGGACTGAACCTGGATGTCTGGGAGGATCAGGACCAAAATGATGAGCTTTAGATGTACCCAAACAAAGAGAACCAGGACCAAGAGTGCCCAGACCATTGGGTGCAGTGCCAGAAGGACCATGAGGACAAGGCACAGGGCCAAGAGGACAAGGATGATCCAAAGTAGGAAGACATGAGCTAAGAGGGCAAGGCCTAAGAGGGCCAGGACGCAAGAGGTCAGGTAGACCGAAGGGACCAGCAAGACCAGGAACAGATGTAATGGGAATCAGATGAGCAGGGTGAGAAGAATCAGAAGGACCAGGTTAAATGGACGAGGGTCAGGAGGATCAGGAAAGAAAAGAAAGAGCTCAGAGATGGGGGCCTGAAAGGACCAGGAGAGCCAGAAGGAGCAGAACCAAGAGGATTAGTCGTACAAAGACTGAAACAAAGAGGACCCGAAATAAAAGGATCAAGTCTAGTGGGCAGGCAATCAGAAAGAAAACACAGACTGTGAGGACTAGGAATAGGAAGACCATTGCTAAGCAAACTAGACTGAGAGTGAGGAAGACTAGGATAACAGGACCTGAAGAATAGAGAGGGGATGTCCAGGCAACCAGAGCCAACAGGACAAGAGCTAAGAGGACCTAGGCAACAAGGACCAGTGGGACCACAACCAAGGGGAAAAGGAATCTCAATTCACAGAGGTCCAGAGTATCAAGACCTGGCGTACCATGACAAGTAGGACCAGGATGAGGAGGAAAAGGAGGACCAGGACAAGGCCGGGATGACAGGAGCCATGATGACCATGCTGAGTGGCTAAGAACGTCTAAGAATAGGATGAACAAGAGGGATCAGGATAAGATGGACAATTTAGTCCAAGATGGCAACTAGCAGGAGGACCATGGCCAAGAGTATCATGACATGTTGGAGGAGGACCCAGAGAACTAGTCAGGTCAGGAGTAGGTGGACTTGGCCATTAAGACCAGGGACCAGATAGGGAAAGATTAGGTGGACTAGAATGATCATAATAAGCAGGGCCAGGAACAGGGCTAGGAGGGCCAGAGAGGTCAGAACCAAGGGACCTGTACCTGAAGTTCAAAGTGGAGCCGGAAAACTAGGAACTAGAGGATCAGGACCAGACTTGTGAGGATCAGGGGAACGAGGATAACCAGAGCTACGAGGACCAATAGGACCAGACCAGGACCAAAATGACCAGGCCCAGCCCAAGATGACCTAATAGGGAGGATAAAGACCGGTGGAGGCATTACCAGATGGACCACAAGGGCCAGGGCAAGGAGAATCAGGATGACCCAAACCAGGAAGATTAGGAGTGCCAGTTGTAAGTGAACCAGAACAACAGGGCTAGGGGGATAAGGACCGAGCAGACCAACAGAATCAGGATGAAGGTTCAGTAGCACCAGGATCAGAAGGCCAAAGGGAAGGACCAAAGCAAGGATGAGCCAGGAACAGAGCTAATAAGACCAGGATTAGGAAGGACTAGAACCAAGACCCCCAGATTCAGGAGACCAGGTTGACTAGAACTAGTTAGACCAGGGCCAGAATGAGGACCAGGAGAATCAAAACAACCCAGAAAAGGAGGTCTTGGAACAGGACCTGGAGGAGGACCAACACCTAAAGGCACATAAGGACCGAGAAGTGAAGGAAGATACCAGGAGCAGGAGGACACCTATGTGAGTCTTGGCCACATGTCATTTTCAGAAGAGTCATTCCTCTTCTGAAAAAAACAGGGGCAGACGTGAAGAACCTTAAAAATTTTAGGCCAATTTCCCAGCTCCCTTTTCTGGCAAAAGTGCTGGAACAGCACGTGCTGAAATCCTTGTCACACCACATAGAAGTAAATCCGCTACTGCAAACTAATCAGGCAGGTTTTAGGGCCCACCATAGTATGGAAATGGTAATGCTGGCAGTAACGGATGAACACAGGCTCAGGGCCGATAACAAAATGCCAAGTGCCCTGGTCCTGCTAGACCTGTCCGCGGCATTTGATACGGTCAATCATGACCAACTTTTGTCGCGGATCTTGGAGATGGGTATCCAGGGAACGGCTCTTAAATGGCTCACGTCCTTCCTAACTGACCGATCACAGAGAATACAGTTGGCCGACCAGGTGTCTGACGCCGGCAAACTTACGTGCGGGGTTCCACAGGGTTTGGCGTTGTCCCCCCTCTTATTCAATGCCTACCTCCAGCCCTTGGTGGCTGCACTGACTCACATGGAGTGCCAGGTCTATAACTACGCGGACGACACCCAAATCATCATCCAGATAGACAACTCCCCTGCTGCCCACACACGAATGCAAAACATTTTAAAATATACAGTCAACTGGATGACTGCCAATTCCCTCAAAATTAATCCTGATAAAACCGAGGTACTGGCCATCACCACGGACACCAATCCCTGGAGCGACCTTTTTTGGCCACAAGAGCTTGGCACAAATCCTAAGCCTGCCCAGGCCGTAAAAAGCCTGGGCATCAAAATCGATGCCAAGCTCTCCATGACTCGCCAGGTATCTGCCGTAGTAGGAACATGTGTTGGTCTGTTAAGACAGTTACGGAAACTAGCTCCCCTTCTTTCCTTCGCAACACTCAGAATGGCAGTATCGGCCATGATAGTGTCACGACTGGATTACGGAAACTCTCTATACATTGGCCTTCCAGAAAAGTTGCTTGCCAAATTGCAGGTGATTATGAATGATGCCGCCAGACTGATCTTTAGACTTCCTAGGAGGGCCAACGCCACCCCTCTCCTACGTCAGCTGCACTGGCTCCCGGTCAGGCAGAGAACCAGGTTCAAGGGCCTCTGCATCGCGCACAAAGCCATTTATGGCCAGGCCCCAGCCTACATTAAAGACCGTCTGGTAAGCTACACGCCCAGCAGGTCTCTCCGCTACTCGGAGGCAGGCTTGCTGGCCTGTCCTCGCTTTAGCAGTGCCTCCAAATGAGGTAGAGCCTTCTCGACCTTAATTCCTCAACTGTGGAACAAGCTGCTGGCGAATCTTCGTAAGGAACCCGCCCTCCTCCCATTTAGGAAGAAGCTAAAAACACTCCTCTTTGTGGAAGCCCGGGGCACAACTTAACCAATCCTAACCATACTATGTGCCACGGTAGGGCTCTCTCTCATAGCGCTTAGAGACCTGGTGGTGATTATGCGCTCTAGAAGTCACAATTACAATTACAATTACATGCATTAGGATATACCTTTTGTAAATGGTTCCTGTTCATGCTTCTTATGCTGCCGACCCCTAGAAACCCCCCTCTTAAGCCCACGTATAGTACTGGTAAGTATTTGCTGAAAAATCAGAGCATTGAAAGTGAATACAAAGCCGAGACTGTTACACTCTGACCTCTGACTGCAGAAGATGTGGTCTGATGCTGGCACAGTAGTCTGAGGGTGGATCTGAGGGCATAGGGATTTAAACTTGGCAGATGAGTTTACAGGTGGAGGGTGAAAATGAGTATGCTCTGGGAAGGATAGCAGGGAGGATTTGAGAAACTCAGATGGCTGAAGTCAGGAACAATGGTTAATGGCTAACAAAGGGGTCAAAGGGATATGGAAATCAGCAAAGGGAAGCTTAAGATCATAAGAAGGCTCAAATGATCAGAAGAGGGGGTGATGGAGGCTCCAGATAGATCATCTCACATGGCCCAAAGAAGGATTCTGTGTGACCCCCAGATCTTTGCACTGACATTCCATGTGTGTGTATGTGACATGGGTATGTAGCAAGGTGCATATTTACTAAGAAGTCACGCAATGCAAAGCACTAAAATATGACACATATCTGCTCTGTCCCTGTGCACTGTGTGCTACCTAGCACCAAAGCATGGTGTAAGGGTGCCTGCATTACGAGTAGGATTGTTTTTGTGCAGCAAGGGCCGACTTCCTGCACAGAAACAATCTGAGGCATTTTCCTCTTTCTGTGTGTGCTGTAGAATGCAGCACGCATAGAAAGAGGAAGTAATGAGTAGCAATACAGATATTTCGCCTTTTTGTGCCTCACTTGGGAAGATATACTATTCTGATGCAATCCCAGGATTACTCACTTTAGTAAATCTGGGATTGCATCAAAATCCAAGGGTGGATGCATGGGCATGCCCATGCTCCATCTATGGAACACCTTCTCAACCCAGGGTAATGCAAGGCAGCGATTTGAGCTGCCTTGCTTTAATCTGGATTTACTAAGCTGTGCAGTGCCATGCAAGGTGGCTTTTTGTGGCTTAGTAAATCCCATTTAAGGGCTTGTTTTGCCTTGTGTTGCCTTGTGTGACACTAGGGCAAGGCAAGCCCTTAGTAAATCTGCCCCAAAGTGTGTAGTAGTAAGACGCGTTGTATGATGAAAGTCTTAGTGCATTGACCAGGAGGATGCAGATACAGCTTCCCTGCACAGTGAGCATGAATTGACTGCATCCCTGAGGATAGAGGGTGAAGACCCAGAACTGAAGTGAGGGAGAATGGATAAAAGGCTACCCCAAAAAATTATTTGAGGTCCTTTTTAGCAAAGGGCTGCTGATTAGTTCTTCCTAAGTGACTACATAGGGTAGATGGTATATGTAAGGGATAGGTCATAGGTTGCTCTTGTTAAAGGTGTCAAAGTTTCTAAGCAGGGCTGCCCTTTTGTCTATGCCTGATGACTATTCATTAAGGCTGATGGTAGCCAGGTGCTAAGATCTCATGCTTCGTTGTGTCCTTGTGTTGTAAACGTCTGCTTGGAGCCAGCACTATTGCTACTGCTGTGAGAGTCATCACCTAGCACAAAGGTTGTGTCTGAGCGACAGCCTCAACATTTTCTTTGAAAGCAAAACACTGCAAATCAGTTCTGAAACCTCAATAGTGCATCCACATCCCCTGCCTGGAAAATTAGTATTAAAGTGAAACTGTGAAATGATCGATCAGTAGGTCACAAGAATGGAGGTAACAAAATGTCTCTGCCTTTTAAGTGTCTTATTGCTTATAATGTTTGTAATAAAGTTGGTAATGAATAAAAATCTCTGTGAGTTGCTTTTCTTCTGTGTCTTTGATGCCTATATGTCTTTCTTTTATTCACTGGGAAAATTCATTCATATTCCAATGACATTCAGTTCAATTAATTATAATCCCATTCATTTGCTTGTGACTTCTCGACAGAATACTTCCTCTGATGGCCCGACAATGTACGGGCCGTCGAAGGAAGGACTTTAGATTATACCATCTACCCTATTTAGAGCAAAACCTGGCTGTAAGGGACAGGGAAAGAAATAATGACCCCCCGTCACTCTGGGAGAAAACTCCCAGTGTGCAGGACCATTCGTTTTTTTGTTTTTCAAAAACAAACTCCTGAAAAAACTAAGATTTCTTTAAAGGTTTATTAGCCGGCCATCATGTCTGCCTGTACTGTCCTTCAAATGTTCCGCCCATAGACAGGAACCGCCATGACTGCAGTTCCTGCCAATATAGAGAGATGTCCACAGGGCCAGCGGACAACTCTAGATTTGGTGGGCGGAGGTCCCTCAGGATGTCGGAGGTATTGTCCTCCGCCATCTTGACAGAGTTAACTTCATCCTCAAAATCAGGCCCATAGTTTTTCTTACTTCTGTCATGAAATTGGAATGAAGCCTTTCAACCCTACTATGTTGGTTCCTTCATAAGGGGCCCTATGCAATTGTTTCCATTTTGATAAAATCACCCTAAATATTAGATGTCTCTATGTTACTTGGGAATAACATTTCCATTTCTGGTTTTTGCTTTTATAAATCATTGTTTTCAGGTGTTTTAGTCTGATTTCTTTAATTGAACTGAACCAGAATTGATAATTCCAGAATGCAGTGATTTGCTGCAACAAAATAGGTTTTCTCATAGCTCGGAGACGTTTGGTAATCCTGTATCTGCACCTTCTACATTCCCATGGCCTTGGGAGTAATAGGTAGTATATAGCTTTAGAGGAGTAAACAGCTTTAACTAGTCTTGCAAAGGTTCCACTCATCTTTATCATTAGTCACATCTGCAGGTAAATGTAAAGGAGTTAGAGCATTTGTGGGGCACGAGAGAGCTCCGTAAAGAAGTCGCTATGTCTTGCCCCACTGTGTAATGGAGTTGCATTCTGTGCCAATTCTATCAAAATAACTTGGAAACATTCAAACATTTGGGACCCTTAGACCTATAAGTTAGTGCCTGCATCTAAGCCAGTTGTAGCACTAAGAGCCTCATGTTGCAAAATCACAAGGTTTGTGATTGTGTGTTTGTGATCACAAAAGTACTTATCATTATGTACAAAACCCTTTATATGAATTAGAAATTTCTTTAGACTAATAAAATGATTTTTGCGATTGTTTCAGAATTGCAAATAGGAGGGTTCATGAAAGGGGTTTCTTCCCTCCCTTTTCAATTCGGAAAAAAGTTTTTGATAGTGTGTGACTGCGGTTGCCGTTGCAAACCATTGATAAAATAAGATGCAGTAAATGTATAAATAATTTCTACTTTTAAGGAGGGTTCTTTAAGAAACTTCAAGGGCTACACTTCCCCCATGGGGACCATTTGTGCCTTTAATTTAACTGTTATTTCAGATGACAGTCATCCTCAAAAATACATATTACTTAGATGTATGGAGAGCCCTAAATCCTTCTACACAGGAGTACACCTTCCAATCTGGGGCACATGGGAGTCGCTCGAGAATCGACTTCCTAATTTCTCTGGAACAACATCTCCCACATTTTACGGATGTGAGACACCTGGCAAGAGGTATCTCCGATCATTCTCCACTTTGGGCAAGATACAGGATGGGCAACCCACTTCATACTGGACGAATCCCTATCAATCCCTACTATATCAAAGTGCCAGTCATTAAAAAAGGGCTTGTTGAAGCCACTAAACATTACTTTCAAGAGAATATACACTCAGTTACATAGTCGGTGACTCTTGTTGGAGGCATACAAAACAGGTGTTAGGGGACAGGCCGTCTCTTTAATAACGGGACAAAGACGAGAAAAGAGAGCAAAAGTAGCGGGACACGAACAGGAGATATTAGACCTGGAAACCCAATTAGTGGAAAATGACAATGAGAACACTCTATCTTGCATTTCAGAGGTATGTGGGGAGAAACTATCTATTCCGGCCAAATGGTGCCTCCTCAATGTTTGGGAGGCTACAGACCTGGGAATAGCAGACCAAACATGGGTTACACTAGGCCTGATGCTAGCGAAGCGCAACATAGCGCACAATTGGGGGACAGATGCCCCACCAGCCCTTGGGGACTAGAAGAATGACATGGATTGGTGTATAGTGGCGGAAAAAACAATTTATGCATGCAGAGGGTGCCCCAAGAAATGGGGAAGAGTGTGGGACAAATGGAATACTTACAGGGGGAATCCATGTAGTGCTCCCATGGGAAGGTCGTTACATTCCTTGATACATGAAGAATAATGGGGAAATGGATCCCCTTAGGACAGGATGTTGGCAGCCTCAGGGGGAGAGAAGGTCTCCAAAAACTGCCAGCCAAACAGTGCAGAATCTCTACTATTTAGACGGCGACCGGGTGAATACCGAAGTTTTCTGCTATTTGCACGACTGGCGGACAAACGGTGCAGAATGTCTATTGCTTAGCTAGTGACCGGGTGATAAGTGAAGTTTTTCTGTTATTTGCATGGCTGCCAGTCAAACAGCAGAGATTCTCTACTATTCAGCCAGCAGCCAGGTAAATATTTAAGTTTTCCTGCTATTTGCACAGCTGCTAAATGAACAGTGCAGATTCTCTACTAGTTAACCAGCGGCTGGGTAAATAGTGAAGTTTTTCTGTTATTTGCACTGCTGCCAGCCAGATAGTGCAAAATCTCTACTATTTAGTCAGCAGCTGGGTAAATATTTAAGTTTTCCTGCTATTTGTATGGCTGCCAGCCGGACAATGCAGAATCTCTACTATTTAACCAGTGGTTGGGTAAATAGTAAAGTTTTTCTGCTATTTGCACGTCTGCCAGCCGAACAGTTCAGAATCTCTACTATTTAGTCAGCAGCTGGGTAAATATTTAAGTTTACCTGCTATTTGTATGGCTGCCAGCTGGACAATGCAGATTCTCTACTATTTAACCAATGGTTGGGTAAATAGTAAAGTTTTTCTGCTATTTGCACGTCTGCCAGCCGAACAGTTCAGAATCTCTACTATTTAGTCAGCAGCTGGGTAAATATTTAAGTTTTCCTGCTATTTGTATGGCTGCCAGCCGGACAATGCAGAATCTCTACTATTTAACCAGTGGTTGGGTAAATAGTAAAGTTTTTCTGCTATTTGCACGTCTGCCAGCCGAACAGTTCAGAATCTCTACTGTTTAGCCAGCAGCCAGGTACATAGTGAAGTTTTTTGCTATTTGCATGGCAGCCAGCCAAACAGTGAAGAATCTCTACTATCTAGCCAGCGGCTGGGTAGATAATGAAGTTTGTGTGCTATTTGCATGGCTACCAGCCGATCAGTCCATAATCTCTACTACTTAGCTAGCAGCCGGATAAATAGAGAAGTTTCTCTGCTATTTTCAAGGCCACCAGGCAAATAGTAAATACATTCTATTATTTAACCAGCAACCGAGTAAATAGCAGGAAAAATTCACAATGTACATGTTGGCTGGGTAAATAACTGGTACCGTTAAGATTATGAAGGGCCAGAAGTGCATGGTTGTTGATTTACCAAAATGACATGAGTTTCAGGAGTACATTATGCACCTTTTGACCCGAGTGACATCACAGAGTTGAACCTTGTCCTCATGTTGCCCCTCAAAATTGTTTTTTTTTAGTACTGAACAGGTAGGCAAGAGCATTAACTTGAAACAACAGAAAGTAAAGAGGATTGTTGGGGGTCTGCGAAGTTGCAAAGTATTTTTGGTGCAGACTGCATAGGAACTAGACATTGAGGGGCATATTTACAAGCCCTGTGTGCCGCCGTAACGTCACTTTTTATGACGTTCTGGTGGCACACAGGGCTTAGCCATATCTACAAGGTCACATAAAGCCACCCTGCGTGGCTTTTCATGGCCTTGTAGATATGGAGTAAGCCAAGGCAGCGCAAGTCGCTGCCTTGCCTAACTGTGCATGAAAGAGGCATTCCATGGGTGTTGCTGTGGGTGTTCCCACTCAACACCCATGGAATTTGACACAGCCCCTGGTTTACAACATCTTGTAAACCTGGGACAGGGCCAAAATCTTGCGCCTCCCTAGAGCAGGCATTAGAAATGTTTACATTTCTCCTCGTTTTTTCCTCTTTCCACATGTGCTGCATTCTGCAGCACACATGGAAAGAGGAAAACGACGCTCATGATTTTTTCCCTCAAAAACAATCATGGCAACAACACAGACACCCTTGCACCATAGTGCAAGGGTGCCTGAGTTGGCGCACGGCTGATAATTGTGTGCCAGCGCTGGCTGAAAGGACAGGAATCACGTAAATACGGTGTATTCCTGTCCTTTTGAATTGGCATAGGGCAGTGCAGCAAAATGACATGTGACGCTGCCCTACTCCAATTCTTTGCAAATATGCCCTTTAGTGCATTAGTGTAGTCTCGTGCTAGAGACCAAACAGTGCTGTACTAGAAGCAAATACTGTTTAGCTCCATGTCAGGTGGACATGTCACTTGGTGCTGTGACTGAACCCGGTGGCATACAAGGTAGAGGTCAGCACTGCTATGGTAGAAAGAGAGGCCAACAGGTGCCATCACAGAAAGTGAGACCATCTGGTGCTCGACCAGAAAGAGAGGGCCCCCTGGTTACAACCTATTAAGATAGAACTTCTGGCGCCATCATTGGATGAGAGCGGGCATTTGGTATCATGCCAGAAAGGAAAGTCATATAGTGCTTTACTACGAAGCGATGTCCTGCATTACCATATTACATTTAAAGGGCATTTTGGTGCAATGGGCAGCAAGGCATCCAAAAAGAAAAAGACATCTTGGCCTTTTTTACTGAATGGTCACACTGTCCCTGTTTGTTCCACCGCTCACCTTTAAACAGGTGCACCAAGCGCAAACAGGGCTAGTGCGCACAATTACAAATATTGTGCTTGCCTCAGGGCAATGCATTAGTGAAAGGCACACCGGCTGTTTGAAGCAGCCAATCTGTATTTCTCTATGCAGATGGCAACCCCTTGCACTTCAAAGAAGGGGCAGAGACCCCTAGTCAGGTGGGTTCAGTGAGTAACTGCACCTGCCTGCAGGGGGAGGGACATCTGGGGAGAACTATGGGACCAATTTGTGGTGCACAGTCAGTGTGCCTCCTGACGGCCTTTTTGTCCATAACAGGGCACAGGTACAGAGGGAAAGTGTTTCCCTCAGCATGGGGCCACGCACCCATGCAAATGACAGAACATCCCCTGGAGTTAGCACAGTAGCTAAATGTTCACCAGCGCTTTTTGTATTATAGAAGAGGGGGCACAAGCATTTTCACATCCGTCTGTAATACAACAGTGTCCTGGGGTCACAGAAAAAGGGCACACAAGCAGGTTGTGCCCCAGGGACGCTGTATATAATTCGGCCCCTGGTGTAGAGCTAGCAAAAGAGAACATCAGGGGCTATATTACAAAATCTTTGGACTTTTGCAATTCTACAGGGCAAATCCATCACCACTAATCCTTTATGGGTTCCGGAGTACCAGGCTACTCGCCGAAAAAGCGCTTCGACGCCTCGTCAGGGGTAATCAGCGCTATATAAATACAATTACAATTACAATCCCAGGCTAACCTGAGTGAACCCAAGGGTCAGTTGGCTGACCTCCTTTTTTGAGCTACAGGGACACAACAAGCTCCCTAGGCCTCCCTAAAAACTGCCCAGCTGCCCTTCTACAACTGGGCCTGCAACTGGACTCGCCTGAGCCCTCCTGGCCTCTGCTAGAGTGATTCCCGATCCCCAAGAGGTGCCTCCCCAGGTCCTGGACCTTTTGCTGGCATCAGAGTCTACTACTCGTTGAAGAAAAAAGAAATCCTGAAGTTTTGGGCTGTTCGTGACTGCAAACCGGCCCGTTCATTCGAAGACTCTTCCGCCCGCCACAACCATCAACGTGAAGCTCCAGTGAACCTGACTCTTCACGCTACATTGACCACCAGCGACGACCAGCAACGCGAGATCTGTATTTCGCACCACAACGAGAGCGTGCAGTCACCACCAACGCGAAGCTCCAGCAACTGTATCACTGTATCTGGCCTGCGTTCCATCTTGGCCGGCCTAAAATTTTTATTTTCCCACGGTCTAGCACAACCAGATGACCCCAAGTGGCACTTTGTACTTTTAGGCACTGTACTTACCTAAAACTTTTAAATTGCATATCTCTAGTTCTACTGATTGGATTTTTGTTGATTTAATCTCATTTTTTTTAATTAAAATTCTTCCTATTTTTCTAAATTGGTTTGGGATTTTGCTTGTTTTGTGTTTTCACTTTTTTACTGTGTGTGTGCTGCATAAATACTTTACACAGTGCCTCTAAGTTAAGCCTGAATGTTTTTGTGCCAAGCTACCAGAGGGTTGAGCACAGGTTAATTTAGTTACTTTTATGGTTTACCCTCACAAGGATTGTGGTTGTCACTTGACTTTGGCTGCCAGCCCCCCACCCCCTAAACCAATACCCAAGCTCTTACAGTATGTATGTATGCAGTATTTCTATAGCCAAACCCTAGCCAACAGCAGTGTAATGCAAGGACACAGTCAACAAGTGATTTGAGAGGTAGCTGCTTTGCAGACTGTTACTTCATCATTATGTAGTGTTCTCTAAAGATTTGCATCTTCAAATCTTTCCTGATTTGGGCTCGGGCAGCCCGATGGATATGGCATTGTTGTTCCTGGTCCTGGGGGCATAGATGGAAAAGACATGTTGCTGGTTTTTTTGTATACTCTTTGGCACAGATTTGCTAAAGCTTTGAGCTGTTGTAAATTGATGCAAGCCTTTCAAGGGTATCCACTATCAAGCGAGTTTTGCTCTGGAAAGGTGTCTTTTTTCTCAGGGCAAAACCCCCTTTGCTTTGCCTTGCTTAGCATGAAGGGTGCTTTATTGGGGTGGATCAGCACTAATACCCATAGGTTTTGGCACAAAGTCCACTCTACTAAGATAACCAGACTGGGCTTTGCGTCAAAAAGTAATGCCTCCTCGAAGCAGATGTTAACAAGGGGAAATGCGGTTATTTCTCAAAGCACACATCCTATGTGCTGGATCCTTCTGAGTTTGCCTACGGTTAGGGATTCTCCCAATACAAATCCTCTACTAGACAGTGGACACCCTCTCTGCACCATGATGTGCATGTCGCACAAGCCAGTCTGGTTGTGTGCCAACGAAGGGCATGACAGCAGCAGCAGGCCAATCTTAGTAAATATGGCTCTGCGCTGTGTTTTACTCCCTTGCACAACACAGCACAGCAAACTTGGTTGATGAACTCCATTGCATGAAAAAGTAGTAAATCTGTCCTTTTGTCTCCGGTCTGATGGTGTAAAACATGATGGCTTTATAGAATGATGTAGCTGGTTTTTAAGATGGAGCAGGCCAGCAAGAGGAGACTGTGGAATTTAAACAGGAGAGGAGTGATGTGATCATATTTTTTCAGATCCTGGATGAGATGTGCTGCGGTGTATAGGATGCCCTTAAAGGGGCCATTATGGAGTCCAGGAGGTCATGGAGCAGGGTGTTTCCAGGCGCAACTAGGAGGTCTTGAACAGCAAATCTGGAGTGACTTTCTGGGAGGAAAGGATTAACTTTCTTCGGTAGGGAGATCTGTACTAGGTTGTCTTTGTTGTCTTTCTTTTCTTGGTTGTGTGTTCCTAGATGGTGAAATTAGTGCCCAGGTGATTTGTCAATGGATGAAAGTTGAGGTTCAAAGCCGTCAAGATTCTTGTCAACCATTTCTTGCTAGTTGTTCTTGGCAAAATACAGGAATTATTTTTTTATGCTTGGTTTGGGCTTCACATAGGTGCTGGACATCCAGGTCTGGATGAGGTGCTGGCAGTATTTCAGGCACTGGATGTCTGGAGCAGAAGAGGCACACCGTCAGGACTAAGTGTATGAAACAGGCAGTGCAAGAGAAGAAGCCGTCCAGGCTGCATTATCTTTTTCAATGTCCTTTGTTATGCAGGGGTATAAGTTGGAGACATTGGAGAACTGGTCAGTGGAGGATAGGAAGCAAAGATGAAAGCACTAACTGAGGGATTCACTCACTTTGGGGCTTAGCCTTCACTTCCAGGTTAACTATGGCAATGTAAAGCCTTCAGCCCTACAGCTAAGTGCATGGCAACAAATCGTGCAGTTCAATGGCTTCTCTGCTTGCCAATTAGGTTGTCACCTGGAAATCTGTTCCTTCACTTTGTTATTCTGCCTCCCTTTGGTGCCCTTGCTAAATATTCAAATCCCACCTCTCTGTGGTTGTCTCTACTGGCTGCTGTGCATTGAAGCCTCTGGTTTACCACTCCTTAGTGTCCTGGGTTCTCCGCCATTTTCTGTTGGTGTGAGGGCTCATCATGGCATCATCCACCTTAGAGTTTGGTCAATCGCCCAGATTGCCATTCCATTGATGTGCTGCTAATCCTTGTCTTTAGTTCTAACCTTGTTCTACCTTTTCCCTCCATGTGCTACATCTGATATGCCATAAGACATCAAGAATGTACTGGCTGATGCTGACAGCCGGCTTTCGTGCCTCCCTATCTTCTCCCTTTCCTTGATGTTTGTCAAATAAAGAGCGGAAGGGTTGGGACTCTCAGTGGATCCATCTCCTTCAATTCAACTTAACACTTTCAAGAAGAGTTGTGTATTGTTGGTATATTGGTGACTCTTAATGCTTCTGTCTGCGACTAGAGCACCAAACGGCTCCATGTAGAGGTTGAAGATGACAAGAGACAATATGGAGCCAAGGAGACTCCACAGGTGGTGGAGATCTTCTGGGACCTTGATGTGTCCGTGTGAAGAAACTGGGGTCGGTTATAAAAGTATGAGAAAACCCACTGAAAGATGTTGCAGTGAATCACATACAAGACTGCAGGTTGTGGATGAGGAAAGGATAATCGACGGCAGGCCAACTGAGAGGTCCCTCAAGATCAGGTGGTGGGTGCGATCCAGTGCGAAAGGCCAGGGAGCAAAACTTATGCAGTCAACTCATTCAATGGGCCCATAATTCAGACTACGTAAAACAGTGCAATCACACTCCCTGGCTAATTTTCTTTGCTGGAATGTGTGTCAAGTTTTTATAAATCTCCTGTGTTCGGATTAGTTAGTTACTTATGCAACACCACTTTTCATGTAACTTCAATACTAACCAATCATCACGAACAACAAACTTTTCCTCTGGTCGATGGACCATTAGTTGAGTTAGTTGATGGTGATATTAACCTCTATCTAACTAATGCACGGTATTTAATAAATGACCACAGACTCTGAGTAAGATTCATAAGTTTTATCTAAATTTTAGTCATAAACGAACGCTCATTGATACAATTCACAGTGCAAACTCCATCATCCATAGAAGAAAAATTCAATTAATCAAAGTCAGTCAATAACTCAAACTTTCATCAATAATAAACACATGAGAGTGGATAGATGAAGAGACAGCAGATTCATGTAAAATACATTTGCAAAGAAAGTATGCAAATTTATATTACCTATTTAGGAAACAGAAAACCACCCCTCTGGCCAAAGGACTGGTAAGGGACCCCCGAGTTTAGGATCAGGAGTCCAAGACTATAGGACAGGATCAGGACAGGGAAAATACTTACTAAACCTTTCTAAATCCCGACGCATTCGTGGCGCATCTCTCTCTTACACTCTCTCCCTCCTCGATATTCTTCCGCAATCTTCGAATCTAATCAGGATGTCTTGGATCTGAATCTTCTCAATCTGCTCTATTTCTCTCTCTGTCTCCATGCATCAGTATTCGGCAATCTCGGCAACAGGACCCGCAATGGAATCTGCAAAGGCATCTGCATCAGCATCAGCGCTAGTTTCTCCTAAAGTTACTCTAGTTATACCTGCAGATTTACATATCCCACCCTCGAAGTTTCGAATGTGGATAAAATTCGAATTATGATTGGACAAGACATCACACTATGTTGACATATTCTATTTTATTAAAGTTCCTTTGTCTCTCAAACCCTCCCCTTTAGCTCATTCGGATGTCTTAACTCATGTACATGCATTGTTACAAAAACATTAACAATTTATTTAAGCTCCATTGATGAAATTATTCTTCTTTGCCGGTTCTCACGTCTTCATGTCCTTGCTCCTTGGCAGACATTCAACTACTGCGGTCATTGGGTCATCTCACATCCTTAACAGACATGCGCGACTCGTGATCATCCAGCGCCATCTTCATTCGATGTCAATGTAAGACAGGCCCAAATGCACACTATTAATTAAAGAATCATAAACGGATGTTATTTTCTCAAATATATTATTCTCACTGTTCACCACCCACTTCTACTCTATCCCATGTTATCATTATTATTCTTGAGCAAAAGCATTTAGGATAATTGCTTCTTTTAAATCTAGGCAAGCATATGCTAAGCATGTGGCTTCACGAGGCCACCTAGCAAACCTTTCCACGCATGCGGGAGAGTTCTTCCCTCTCAAAGTGGGTTATTCACGTGATTATTTACGTCACACTGGGTTGCACATGCGCAAAGCGTTTAATCAAGTTAGAGCGGGTTTTAGCTGCGTCGCGTCTTCAATATTAGTAAAGCATGCATAGAGCATTTCTCCCCGTGTTTCGAAAATGTGGTGCGTGTTAATCTTATTGCTACATTATGCACAGAGGGAATCTGATTCTATGCAAGAAAGAGTTGACATGTGGTGATATACCAGACAGGAAGGGCCTTTAGAGCAATTCAAAGCAGAGGCCATCTGGTGTTATGCAAGGGAAAGAGGGCATGTGCTACAGTGACAGGAGACACCTTCTGTTATTATGCAAAACAGAGATCACTGTGGTGCTATACTAGACCCAGAGAGCATCTGGTTCTATGCAAGAAACTGATAACAAGGGCTGAAATACTAGACAGAGTGGGCATCTGCTTCTATACTAGAAAGAGAGAACAGCAATTGCTGTGCAAGGGCAGAGGGCATCTGGTGTGGTGTTATGCAGGATAAAGAGGATATGTGGTTCAATCGTATGCACATAGGGCATCTGGTGCTATGCAGGGCAAAGAGGACATGTGGAAGTAGACTAGAGAGTGCATCTGATGCTATGTGAGACAGAGTAGGCAAGTGGTGCTATGCAAGACTTGGGGGATAAGTGGTAGTACATCACACAAAGAGGGTATCTGGTTCTATGCAAGAATGAATGGACATGTGGTGCTAAGCAAGACATGGGGGATAAGTGGTGGTACATCACACAAAGAGGGTATCTGGTTCTATGCAAGAATGAAAGGACATTTGGTTCCATGGAAGACATGGGGATACGTGGTAGTACATCACACAAAGAGGGTATCTGGTTCTATGCAAGAATGAAAGGACATTTGGTTCCATGGAAGACATGGGGATAAGTGGTAGTACATCACACAAAGAGGGTATCTGGTTCTATGCAAGAATGAATGGACATGTGGTGCTAAGCAAGACATGGGGGATAAGTGGTGGTACATCACACAAAGAGGGTATCTGGTTCTATGCAAGAATGAAAGGACATTTGGTTCCATGGAAGACATGGGGATACGTGGTAGTACATCACACAAAGAGGGTATCTGGTTCTATGCAAGAATGAAAGGACATTTGGTTCCATGGAAGACATGGGGATAAGTGGTAGTACATCACACAAAGAGGGTATCTGGTTCTATGCAAGAATGAATGGACATGTGGTGCTAAGCAAGACATGGGGGATAAGTGGTGGTACATCACACAAAGAGGGTATCTGGTTCTATGCAAGAATGAAAGGACATTTGGTTCCATGGAAGACATGGGGATACGTGGTAGTACATCACACAAAGAGGGTATCTGGTTCTATGCAAGAATGAAAGGACATTTGGTTCCATGGAAGACATGGGGATAAGTGGTAGTACATCACACAAAGAGGGTATCTGGTTCTATGCAAGAATGAATGGACATGTGGTGCTAAGCAAGACATGGGGGATAAGTGGTGGTACATCACACAAAGAGGGTATCTGGTTCTATGCAAGAATGAAAGGACATTTGGTTCCATGGAAGACATGGGGATACGTGGTAGTACATCACACAAAGAGGGTATCTGGTTCTATGCAAGAATGAAAGGACATTTGGTTCCATGGAAGACATGGGGATACGTGGTAGTACATCAAAAGACAGAGAGTACATCTGGTGCAGTTCAAGACAGAGGACAACTGTTGCTATGCAAGTCAAAGAGGGCATGTAGTACTATAGTGGACACACAGAGTTCTAGTACTATGCAAGACAGACAGTACATGTGATGCTCTGATAGACAGAGAGGACATTTGGTGCTCTACTGGACTGAGAGGACATATAGAGCTTTACTGCATAAAATGCTTTGAGGGCGCAATAGGTGTACACACCCACTTTCTGCACCCACAGGGTCTATTGTAATAAAAAAGAGGCCTAAATAGCTTGTGCGGTCCATTTCTGTGCTACCGATAGTACTGGGGCATATATAGCACTGGTGCTAACATAAGAAGGCGCTCCCCCATTTGTTTGGGGGGGTGACTCTATGCTACTGAGGGAAACACTTTGCCTCTGCGCCTGCGCCGTATTACAGGCACAGGCAAGAGACTATCATGAGGAGGACTGTCCTGATTATGGAAAATAGAGAAGCTGTCCAGTGCTGTGCAAGAAGGACAGAATGTGTGGTGCTGTACTAGACAGATATTTACTAGCCAGAGAGGATGTCTGGTGAACAGAGAATGTGTGGTACTATACTAGACAGAGAGGGCATCTGGTTCTATGCAAGAAAGAGGCCATGTAGTAACATGCTGGACACAGAGCGCATCTGGTGCTATGCAAGACAGAGACAATATATGGTCCTATAGTAGACAAGGATGGCGTCGGCTTCTATGCAAATCAGGGAGGGCATGTGATGCCAGACAGAGAGGGAAGGACACCAAGTGCTATGGAAAACAGAGAGGACACTGGAGGACACCAAGTGGTATAGAAAGCAAAGAGGGCGCCTGGTGCTATGGAAAACAGATCAGACTCCAAGCGCTATGGAAAGCAGGGAGGGTGTCTGGTTCTATAGAAACAGAGAGGGCAACGGGTTCTATAGAAACAGAGAGGGCACCTGGTGAGGGCGCATGGTGCTATGAAAAACAGAGGGGGCACCTGGTGCTATGGAAATCAGGGAAGGATCGAGGTGCAATGGAAAACAGAGAGGGCACTTGGTGTTATCAAAAACAGAGAGGGCACCAAGTGCTATGGAAAACAGAGAAGGTGCCTGGTGTGGACACATGGTGCTATGGAAAACAGAGAGGACGCCTGTTGCTATCAAAAACAGAGAAGGCACCTGGTGAGGGAGCATGGTGCTATGGAAACCGAGAGGGTGCCTGCTGAGGGTGCATGGTGATATGGAAAACAGAGAGGACGCATGGTGCTATGGAAAATTGAGAGGGTGCTGGTGAGGACGCATGGTGCTATGGAAGCAGAGAGGTTACCTGGTTCTCTAGAAAACAGAGAGGGTGCCTGCTGAGGGTGCATGGTGCTATGGAAACAGAGAGCGGCCTGGTGAGGATGCATGGTGCTATGGAAAACGGAGAGGGTGTTGGTGAGGATGCATGGTGCTATGGAAAACAGAGAGGGCACCTGGTGCTATGGAAAACAGAGAGGGCACCTGGTGTGATGGAAAACAGAGAGGGCACCTGGTGCTATGGAAAACAGAGAGGATGCCTGGAGTCAGTGGCAGCTCCTCCGCTAAGGTGGAGAAGCATCGCCCTACTGCTTTTCAGCAGTGGAAAAAAGGAAAAATAAAATGATAATAACACGTTATTACCATTTTATTTTTCATTACTGAGGCAGTTTTATAGGGCGGGTGGGTCTGGGCTGTCTCACATCTAGCAGGCTGGAGAACATGCACAGGCTGCCACTGCCTGTCTGAGCGCTGAACCACAGAGCTCAGACCAATCATGACGCTGCTGTCATGGTGACAAGAGCATTGTGGTTGGCTTAGGGGAGTCTGAGTGCCTCTTGCTTCCGAAGGAGAGACGAAGCTGGAGGTAAGATGGAGAAATGGCGGCCCTGCAGAGGAGGTAAGTGGATTTTTATTTTTTATTTCACCTTCCCCCAAACAGACCCACCCCAGACCCAACCTTCCACCCACGTTCGGTACCAGCCACCGCTGCCTGGAGCTATGGTACACAGAGAGGGCGCCTGGTGCTATGGAAAACAGAGAGGACACCAAGTGTTATGGAAAACAGAGAGGACACCAAGTGCTATGGAAAACAGAGAGGGCGCCTGGTGCTATGGAAACAAAGAGAATTATTATTATTTTTTTATTTTATTGTGGCACTCTCTATTAAAACAATGTTGTTTTGATTCTTTTCAAAGGTGAACTGGGTGTAGGGTGCCAGTGGATATAGCCCTCTGATCCCGGGCATGAAATCCAACAAGTTAAGTAAATGCGTTGTCTAAAATTAGATCAACGTTCCCACTTAGCACACCCGAGAAATATATTAATGATGTCAACTTTGTCAGATGCTTTTAAATCCTTGCACTTTATTGAATCATGACTTTGACATCATGTTCATCGTGTTCAGTATTCACACGTAGAACCGTAAATTGCTTTCCCACTTTTTAAATCAATCCCAATGCATTTCGGGACACAGCCCTTCATCAGGGGAACTTGTCCTATAATGTAACAAACAATGCATACTTTCAGAGATCCAAACGAAACAATAGTTAAGCAATCAGATTGAAATACGGGAAAGTAAAAAAGACATCCACCAAAGGTATGTAAATAGAATGACAGTGACTAAGATATCAACGCAGTGATAAAAACTGAAAATTAGACCGCTGGAGGTGAATTTCGTACTCCTTGATAGTACATCAACAGCAGGAAAATACAACATAGCATAGTATGATGGATGAAACAGCACAACGAAAAAACAATAAAATAGAAAGAAGAAATTAGGAAGTAGTACTCAAGAGTTGCGTATTATAAATAACAGCTTAGATCTAGTCTTTCATTTAAGCCTTTTGGATTACATGAGTCAAGTTTGTTTATCCAAAATGATTCTCGCTGAAGCAGCCATTTTTTGTTGTCTCTTCCATCTTGTATGGGTACAGTTTCTAGAATAGTAAACCGCAGTTGACAAACGTTGTGCTTGTGTTTAGAAAAATGTACAGCAACCGGTGATTTTTCATAATGATTGCGGATATTGCTCTTGTGTTCTGTGATTCTTGTTTTTATCTTATGTCCGGTTTTACCCACATAGACCAAACCAAACGGGCATTTTAACATATAAACAACGTTTTTAGAGTCACATGTAGCTGTCTTGTACAATTTGATGTTGGTACCTTGAGTAGGGTGCATAATAGTATCGCCCTTAATGATATTATTACCAAAGGTCAAAAAATCCAGCGCTGTGTTGCGCGACTGCTCCACACACCAACGAGGACCGGGAGGTCCAGAATCAAGCAGCAGAAGGCCCCCCCCCCCCGATACCGCGGCCCACACAGACTGCTAGGGCCTTAAGGATCCGGCGCCCAACCTAAGAAAGAACGACGAGGTGGCGCCTCGAGGGGGCACGCACAAGCACAGCAGCTGGGGTGAAGGCGTCCCCGGGGCAGACGACATTGTTGCTACGTGGCCCCATACTCATGGCACGGAGTCGCTGCCGCTTCTCCTGACCATCAACGGGTGACACCGCGCAGTCCACGGGCGTGCTTCACTGACAGGCTGTTTTAGGCCCACCCTCGGCCGGCGCCAGTACCGGAATAGGACGACCTGGGTCTGCGCAGTGCCTGGGGGAATGAACAATAAAGGCATAAACCTACATAGAACTGGGGCCCCGACCGCGCAGTGGACAGGCCCAACAGCCCCCAGGTGGACAACACAGCTTCATGGTAAGCCCGAATTGGAGAACGGCGTAATCAAACGGACGGCACGCCACGACCGGGGGCAAACCCCCTTACCCCCCCACGAGATAGCGCTCACTTCTGATAAGTGGACGGGAGGAGGACAAGAAAATCAAAAGGCCGCGCGTGGCGTTTAGGCACGCAGGCAGGCAGCGGTGATTACTGCCCTCCCCCCGTACGGATTGGGGGACCATCCAGGGGTCTGGACGAGATGGGGGTTCGGGGCCAACGTACCGTGCAAAACATTAAGTTGGACAAATATGCCTATAATAAGGACCAACCGGACAAATCAGTGACAAACGCAGAACAAGGAGAGGGCCCGATGACAGAGAAAGCTACTGAGGTCACCTTGCAGGACATCATGGCCGCCTTAAACAAAGTCCAAACGTCCATCGGCATGATTTCAACAGACATTTCACTCATACGTGCAGACGTATCCAAAATGGCTGCGAGAATGACGGAAGTTGAAACTACAACCGCAGCACTCTCCAAAGACACGGTCACACTGCAACGTCAGGTGCGCAACTAGAAATGGACAATAAGCTAATGGCAGCCAAGCTGGATGACCAGGAAGGCCGTTCGAGACGCAATAATGTGCGCATAGTTGGAGTGCCGGAGGGGATGGGGGGACCGGCCTTAGACCTATTTGTTGAAGACCTTATCCAGAACCAACTGCAGCCGCGGGGGTTGTCCAGCTTCTTCTCAGTTGAAAGGGCACACCGCGTGCCTGGAGGTAGGCCCCGGCCGGGCACCCCCCCTCCCCCCAGGCCCATCTTGGCACGTATCTTCAATGTTCGGGACCGGGATGTGATCTTGCAAGCAGCACGAATAGCCCCCCCCAATACGTGTTGAAAACTGTAATGTAACCCTGTACCCAGACTACACGGCGGCGGTAACCAAGCAGCGTCGTAGCTTTCTGGATATCAAGAAGGAACTGCGGACCCGAGACCTCAAATACTCAATGTTGTTCCCGGCGAAGTTGAGGGTAGAAGCAAAAGGGAAAGCCTGGTTCTTCACGACGCCGGAGGAGGCCCACGACTGGCTGGAGGGGTGGCGTCCGGCAGTGGGGCCCAGAAGACAGGGACAGAGGCAGCAGCACCAGCTAACGGAAGCGACTTTTTCAAGACCAAAGGAGTCGGATCAAACGGGAGAGCTGCGACAAAACAAAGATGGGAACTAAGACGAATACAAAGCTTAAGGCCTCAAGAATCCAATGGAAAAGAGCCCCAATGGAACTGACTGGGGGGCCCAAGAGATCACCGAATCATCTGGAACAGATCGAGGCCAAGGATTGAACTGATGGACGCACGCTGAGCCGTCTGGCGCCATTTCAGTAGCCACATCGACACTTTAGTAAGACTAACCAGCCGCGATAGACTGTGCATTTAAGGGGACGACTCAAGGAGATCGTTGAAAGACTCTCCCCCTCACGCAAGTACAAGTTATGGGAAACAAGCACTCTGCTAAGTTGGGGTGGCGGATAGTTTTAGGTCCGCCGTGCAGGGAGGCAGGGAGGGGGGGCGAGGATTGGTTTTATGTTTTATTGTTTTTGTTTTCACTGGTACACACATACGGTAAATTGGATGACAAAGTACACTATGACAACAGGGCGCCTATGCTGCAATGCGCTCCATATCTTCATATGGATGATGACACACAGGACACAAACGGAAATTCGGCCTGAGACTGCGAATCCCCAGTCCCTGCCACCGGACACACTGGGCCCCCCTCTCACTGTAATATCATGGAATGTAAATGGTCTTGGTGACAAAATAAAAAGAGGATTGGTCCTACAATACCTGAAACGCAAGACACCTGCGGTGGTACTGATACAAGAATCACACTTGGTGGGTTCGGCCTGTAAGGCCCTAGATAGATGGGGATTTAAAATGGTCACTCATTCTGACTTCACTTCTGGCTTGCGAGGGGTGGGGGTTCTAATCAGCAAACGCTTCCCACTCATTGTAACAGGGTCCTGGACAGATGACAAAGGATGCTTTGCAGCGGTATCGTGCCAGTGGGAGGGGCGGTCATATAATTTGGTATCAGTATATATCCCACCGACACTCCATCAGGCGACCTTCCCGGCACTGGGAAAATTCCTACTAACACTTCCGCAGGGCGAGCTAATTATGGGAGGCGACTTCAACGCCACTGTGAATGCTAGCATAGACCGAAAAAACCCCAGAGACCCCAGTAGCGTAAATCTCAAATTAGCAGAATTCATGGACGCCATTGGGCTTGTTGATATCTGGCGCTCTAGGTTCCCACAAGAACGACAGTACACCTTCCACTCAGGAGTCCACAATAGTCTTTCAAGAATAGATTATATTTTCACACTAGCGACAGGATTAGAGAGAGTACTGGAGATTTAACATCTGCCCAGGGGTATCTCAGACCATTCACCTGTGTCACTTAAATACACATCACATATCATGGGACGACGGCGTATCTTTCCAATTCACCTCGGATATCTTAAAAATCCCAAGATAGGGAAAGGACTACTCAAAGCCACAGGGTATTACTTTGCGGAGAACGAACACTCAGTTGCATCCCCGACGACTCTGTGGAGGCCTATAAGACGGTACTGCGGGGCCAGGCAATCTCCCTAATCACCAGCCATAAGCAGGAACAGCGACAACAGATAGAGACCCTGGAGAAGGGAGTATCCCAGGCAGAGGACAAACATGCCAAAGACACCAACGACATCACGGCACATACGTTAGACATGGCCCAGCAAGAATACAGGGCCTACACATGGGAGGAGGCAAAAACAAGAATTACCAAAACACAACATACCATTTATGAAGTCGGGGATAAGACGGGCAAGCCGCTAGCCTGGTTAGATAGACGGGACCGGGCTAGTCGATGGGTGGCACAGCTAAGATTAGAGAATGGGACGACTACCACGGACCCGCAGCAGATAGCTGACGCATTAGCTGCCCATTACGAGACGGTATATACACCTACAGCCACAACCACAATAGCCGATAACCTAGCCCTCCTCAAAGATATCCAGATGCCCACACTAGCCGCCACTGCGACTCAAGAGCTGGAGGCAGATCTGACCCCAGATGAACTCGCAACAGCAATAGGTGCGTTGCATACAGGGAAGGCCCTAGGACCCAACGGTATACCCCTTGAATTCTACAAGAAAGCGGCGACTCACCTTATACCCCACCTGCTTAGTATGTACGGGGATTGCTTAGAAAGAGGAGAGCTACCCAGGGATCAGCGTCTAGCAACGATAGTGGCAATACACAAGCCAGGCAAACCGCCGCAGGAGTGTGCGTCCTACCGGCCAATCTCATTAATAAATTCAGAAGCCAAAATACTGGCTAAAGCATTGGCGATTAGGCTGCAACCACACCTTACAACACTGATCCACCCGGATCAGTCGGGATTCATGCCGGGACGTAGCACAGCACTCAACCAGAGGCGAGTGTGTAGCGTTATGGCGCGTATACCCACAATTAACGAAGACGCAGTTATTCTCTCCCTAGACGCACGCATGGCATTCGACCTTGTCGAATGGCCATTTCTCTTCGCCACCCTTGGACATCTGGGGTTTGGCCCCAAATTGTGTGCGTGGATACAACTGCTGTACGAAAGACCGTTGGCACAGGTGGTGGTAAATGGTCGTATCTCGGCTGACTTCCCCCTGGGCAGGGGGACAAGACAGGGCTGCCCCCTGTCACCGCTCCTGTTCGCGCTGGTACTGGAGCCGCTGGCAGCATGGATAAGACAGGACCCGGTGATCCGAGGATTAAAATGGACGACGGGATGGGAAGATCGCATTTCGCTATATGCGGATGATGTGTTAATATATATGGCATCCCCAGCGCGTTCCATAAACCAGCTATTAGACATCTGCGTTGCATATGGGAAAGCATCAGGATACACCATAAACTGGGCAAAATCTCTCATGTACGTACTTAATGGTCCCCCTCCACGGCTCCCACGGAACTGCGAGATGCAGATCGCCGACAGGGGATTTAAATACCTGGGATTATTTGTGACGCCCCAGCCCATGCAATTCATTGAAGAAAATCTTATGGAACCCCTAAATCGATTTCGCCGTGATGTCAAATATTGGCGATCACTACCACTCTCACTGTTAGGAAGAGCAGCCCTCTTCAAAATGATGGCTCTCCCCAGATTCCTGTATGCCCTGCAAAACACACCATTCGCAGTTCCCCCCACATACTTCAAAGCAATAGACGCCGAGGTGAGCAATCTCCTGTGGGATGGCAAACCAGCACGTATAGCGATGCACAAACTGGTGAAGGGCTGGTACGATGGGGGCATCGCACTTCCGAATATAGAAGTGTACTACTGGGCCTCACAGCTCATTGTAATAAATCAGTGGCTCCATGCCCCCCAAGAGGAACCAGCCTTCCGTATGGATCGGCATGTTCTTGAAACAGAAGGAGTTATGGGTGTGCTATACAATAACTCAAAGAGAAATACTCTCGCGGGTCCAACAGCACACACAGTCCGAATCTGGTTCACAGCGCAACGAGCGCTAGGATGGGAAGGGGTTTTAACACAGGCCACGCCACATTGGGACACCCGACGATTAGGTAAACTGCGCAACACTAAGGGGTTTAGACAGTGGGATTTAATCGGCATCTCCAAGATAGGGGATCAGTGAAAAAAGGGCGAGGTCACTCCATTCTCTCAGCTTCAAGCAACATACGGGCTGGCACCAACGGAAACGTTTCGCTACACGCAGATCAGACACGCACTCATGGGGGCTATCCCACTAGGAACGCAATTGCCAGAGACCTCACCATTAGAGGACAGACTTTTAACGGACTATCTGCATAACAAAGCCATCTCCCTAACCTATTGAAAACTCATAAACAATCAACCAGACCCCACGCTAACCCTTAAGAAGCGTTGTCAGACTGATGTAGGAGAACTGGACGAGACAGACTGGCAGGCGGCGGTGGCATCCCCGCGAGAGGTTGCGATACCCTCCAAATTAAAATTAGTACAACTAAAAATCCTACACCAAATATATTTTACACGAATAACTCTTCACCGACTAGGTCGAACGGACACACCACTCTGCCTAAGACAATGTGGGTTACCGGGCACATTCTACCACACGCTCTGGGACTGCCTAGGAATCACACCCTATGTGCACGATTTCGCGGGTTAGTGGGGCTACTGTTCTACCGGAACCAAAGAGATGTCTTCTCAATATCGGGGAGCCTCAGACCTGAACCACATGGCGCAAGATTGGGCAACGTTAAGTATGGCAATAGCGAAACGGAATGTAGCCCAACACTGGGGAACCGGGATTACTCCTACATGTAGTAAATGGTGTTGTGACATGGATGTAGTAATGGTGGCAGAGAAAGCAGTCTATGTACATAGAGGGTGCCCCAAGAAATGGACTCGGATATGGGGAAAATGGAATGCTTATCGGGGCAACATATGTGAGCGCCCACGGGAGGAGCCGACGTCTGACGTCAGTGAATAACTGGTCAGGGACCAAAAGATACAAGGACGATTGTGATAACACGTGATAGCCATGTTGTCAATGCATAAGAGACATGTAAATGATAAAGAGTCAAACAAAGTCTATACAAATACTTTATGATTCCTCAATGCACCATATCTGTACCATTAAATCTGAATACTATGTAATGATTGATACCAGTTATAAAATGTTAATAAAAATTATTGCAAAAAAAAAAAAGGTCGAAAAATCTCAAAGAATGCCTTACCAAATCGGTTAAACCCATTCAAAACCGTTTACAGAGGAACAAGACCTTGCTTGAACTGTGGGCATTGTAATATTATCATTAAGGTAGCCGCCAGGAAAACTTTAGTCCATGCGTTGGTAACCTCCCGCCTGGACTATGCAAACGCCCTGTACCTGGGGGCTAGTGGTGGGAGTGTACAGCGATTACAATGTATACAGAACGCAGCGGCACGCCTTGTTCTGATGCTCCCCAGGAGAGCCTCTTCCAGAAATGCTTTGGATGTTCTACACTGGCTCCCGGTGAGGAAAAGAATCCTCTTTAAGGCCATGTGCGTAAGTCAGCGGATCCTGCAGGGAAAAGGACCCAGCTACTTACATAATCTAATACTACCCTACACTCCGACTAGGGCCCTGCGGTCCCTGGGGACGGGGCTGGTTAAAATCCCAGTAATTAAAAGAGCAAGAATGGGTGGCAGGTCTTTTTGCTATCTAGCTGCTAAGAACTGGAATACCCTTCCCCAAGATCTCCGCACGGACCCATTAGAACTCTCCTTTCGGAAAAAATTAAAAACATGGCTCTTCCAAGTGTAAATCATCCATCACATGGTTATTTGCTTTTTCACAGACTGGTCCGAGTAGCCTGCAGCGCGGGGACACACTAGCTAGTGTAACCAGGCGCTATACAAGCTCATTTATTATTATTATTATTATTAAGGGTGATACTATTATGCACCCTACTCAAGGTACCAACATCAAATTGTTTCATCCATCATACTACGCTATGTTGTATTTTCCTGCTGTTGATGTACCATCAAGAAGTACGAAATTCACCTCCAGCGGTCTAATTTTCAGTTTTTATCACTGCGTTGATATCTTAGTCACTGTCATTTTATTTAGCACTTTTGGTCTAATCTTCAACTTTTATCACTGTCTGGATATCCTAGTCACTGTCACTTCATTCAGCACTTTCTGTTAATTTTTCGCGCACGTTTTGCCTTCTTCAAGATGGCCGACACAGGTTTTCTTATATGTTTGGGCCGTTGGCACCTAGTCCACTTTTTATTTCACTGGAATCGCGCTGATTAATGGCCACAAAACTAACTGACCAGCATGCCACTGCAGATGGACACGTTTGTCAAATGCTGGTTCGTGTTTGAACGGTAGGCTACTGCTATGTTTGACACTTTCTTTTCTTCTCACGCTCAGTTAATCAGCACTGACCTTTCTAAGCATTTAACTGACTTGCATGCCACTACGGATGGACACGCTTGATAAACGCTGATTCGTGTTTGAAGCTACCGCTACGTTTGACACTTTCTTTTGCTTGTTCTTCTCACGCTCGGTGAATCAACACTGACCTTTCTAAGTATCTTCTATCGCTCTATTGAACGGGGGTTTTCTCAGTTTCCCGATTTTCGTCACAGTTTCGTATGGTTTCTTACACACAGTTGTTTTTTCACCTTTTACTTTCCCACCACTGAAGTGGGCAGCACATCCTACGTTTTTTGATTTACAGACACCATACACCTTTGGTGGACGTCTTTTTTACTTTCCCGTATTTCAATCTGATTGCTTAACTATTGTTTTGTTTGGATCTCTGAAAGTATGCATTGTTTGTTACATTATAGGACAAGTTCCCCTGATGAAGGGCTGTGTCCCGAAATGCATTGGGATTGATTTGAAAAGTGGAAAAGCAATTTACGGTTCTCTGGGACACCTTAAGGATTCTGGGGGCCCTGGTCCAAACTTATTTTGGGGGCCCCTGTTGAGAACAGCTTCAAACTTATGATCCAATTTCAGCTCTTTCTACCCTCTTTGACCAGGTAACTGACATCACACAGGCACACTTGTTCAAATTCAAAATGTGTTTACATCTAATTTGTCAGGGATAGTGGCACGTGTTTTCAATATTGTAATACAGCAGCAGCTCACTAACATTGCTGCAAATAATCTCTGTGACAATCTTCCACTTCTCATAAGTGAGGTCCCTTTTTGATCTGAAACAAAGGTTTTTTAATGGATTCTCACACATCACCCACATTAAAAACAGATTAAAGTAAGACGGTATTTAAAACAATCTGTTTACGAATTATTCAAGGTCATTAGGGCAGGACTCTCTGCATAACGGAGATGGCCCTATCTGGGGGCCCCCTGAAAGGCTGGGGCCCTGGGCCAGAGCCCACTTTGCCCATGCCTTAAAACGTCTCTGATGGTTCTACGTGTGAATACTGAACACGATGAACGTGATATCAAAGTCATGATTCAATAAAGTGCAAGGATTTAAAAGCATCTGACAAAGTTGACATCATTAACATATTTCTTGGGTGTGCCAAGTGGGGACGTTGATCTAATTTTAGACAACGCATTTACTTAACGTGATGGAAACAGAGAGGACACTAAGTGCTATGGAAAACAGAGAGAGCGCCTGAGGCTTTGGGATACAGGGAGGACAACAAGTGCTATGGAAGACAGAGAGGACACCAAGTGGTATAGAAAGCAAAGAGGGCACCTGGTGCTATGGAAAACAAAGCGGACACCAAGCGCTATAGACAACAGGGAGGACACAGGAGGACACCAGGTGGTATAGAAAGCAAAGAGGGCGCCTGGTACTATGGAAAACAGAGCAGACACCAAGTGCTATGGAACACTGGGAGGTTTTCTGGTCCTATGGAAAACAGAGAGGGCAGCTGGTGAGGGTGCATGGTGTTATGGAAAACTGAGGGGGCACCTGGTGCTTTGGAAATCAGGGAGGGATCGAGGTGCAATGGAAAACAGAGAGGGCACCAATCAATCGATCAAACAGGGGTTTGTAGAGCGCACTACTCACCCAAAAGGGTATTAAGGAACAGGGCGGGGGGTGCACGGCTCCAGGATGTTACGGTGCTTCGGCGAAGAGCCAGGTCTTGAGTCCCTTCAGGAACGTGGCGAGTGAGGGTGTCTGCCGGAGGTGGAGAAGGAGGGTGTTCTATGCCTTGGCTGTGAGGAAGGAGAAGGAGCATCCTCCTGTTCTGGTCTTCTTGATGCCAAGATGTCAAGATGCCAAGTGCTATGGAAAACAGAGAAGGTGCCTGGTGAGGGCACATGGCCCTATAGAAAACAGAGAGGGTGCCTGGTGATGACTCCTGGTACTATGAAAAACAGAGAGGGAGCCTGGTGCTATCGAAAACAGAGAGGGCACCTGGTGAGGGTGCATGGTTCTATGGGAGCAGAGAGGGTGCCTGATGCTATGGAAAACAGAGAGGGCGCCTGGAGTGGCGGCTCGTCCGCTAAGGTGGAGAAGCATCGCCCTACTGCTTTTCAGCAGTGCAAAAAAGGAAAAATAAAATGATAATAACACGTTGGTATTATCGTTTTATTTTGCTTTACTGAGGCAGTTTTAGGGGGTGGGGCAGGGCGGGCTGGGCTGTCTTACAGTCAGCAGGGGGGGGCAGTGGTTCATGCACTTAAGTGTGCATGACTGTTTGGCCGGCTGACTTGGGTCGACCAAACAGTCATGCGCACTTAGCATGCAGTGGCGGAGGAGCGTCGCACCACTGCCTGGCGCAGACCCAGCAAACTAAAAATAAAACGATGCTCTGGCATCATTTTCTTTTTCGTTTGCCAGCTTGTGTATGGAGGGGTGTGGCATGGGCGGGTGGAGCAGGAGTGCTTGTGCACTCCCTAAGTGCTCCTGTGTGTTTTGCCGGCCGTCTCAGGCCGATGAAAAAAAACACATGTGCACTTAGGTTTCTCCAGCCCCACAGACTCTCTGGTCTGAGCACGGCGTCATTTTAGTCCGCTCAGACCAATCCCTGCGCTACTCTGCAGCACATGGATTGGCTGGGAGTCTGTCCCTGGGGCTGCTGGGATCCAGGAAGAGGCCAGCAGGAGCGACGCGGGAGACGGCCGGTGGCGTCAGGTAAGTTTTTTTAATTATTATTAACCCGTCCCCCCGGCACTCGCTCTCCCCCTCACGCTCCCCCACCTGCCCACCACCCTGTGTTAGTGGCGGCTGCCACTGTTAGCATGTTCTCCACTGGGTTGTAATGCACAGCCTGAGTGGGGAACATGCCCAGGCTCCCACTGCCTGTCTGAGCGCTGAACCACATGTGACAGCAGCGTTGTGTTTGGCTTGGGGGAGCCTGGGTGCTCAGATAAGATAGGTCTTTTTTCCTGAAGAAGGTGGTCGGATCATTTTAAACCAACCGATACGCGTCGCGCTGCTTCTACAAAAGCACTAAATCAACCCTATCTTGGCCAAACGAGAGACTGTACAAAATAGTGGTTTGACCAATGAATTTCTGTTTGATTAGTGCAGAACAATGACAAAAAATTAATGTCTATGATACTCTCCCATGCTCATTTGCTGTGATTTTCTTAATAATGTGTATGATTTTTTGAGGTGATTCTCTATTTAGGGAGTTATTCTGTCTGGTAACAATCCATGTGTTTTACCCTATGTACTTTTTATATGACTTTTTAACTGAATTTTACAGAATAAAACTTTCATATATTGGCCTTTGGTGAACAGTTGGTATTCTCGGGTGGTATTGGTACACTTGGATAGATGGTGTATGAGTCACTAGTGGTCTGTTTAAACATATACAAAGGGAATTGTTGTTTTTGATTATCTGTCAATTTGGCGTTCTGTCCCTTTGGTTAAGGAGGACCCCTCTCTTGTTGTTGGAGCCTGGGTGCTGCCTGCTTCCGGAGGAGAGACGACGCCGGAGAAGAGACGGAAAGACGGCAGCCCTGCAGAGGAGATAAGAGGATTTAAATTTTTTTCTTTCACTTCACCCCAAACAGACCCCCGCCACCCACGTTCAGTACCAGCCGCCGATGCCTGCAGCTATGGAAAACAGAGAGGACAATAAGTGCTATGGAAAACAGAGAGGACACTAAGTGCTATGGAAAACAGAGAGGACACTAAGTGCAATGGGAAACAGAGAGGGCACCAAGTGCTATGGAAAACAGGGAGGACACCAAGTGCTATGGAAAACAGGGAGGACACCAAGTGCTATGGAATACAGAGAGGACACTAAGTGCTATGGAATATAGAGAGGACACCAAGTGCTATGGAATATAGAGAGGACACTAAGTGCTATGGAATATAGAGCGGACACTAAGTGCTATGGAATAAAGAGAGGACATCAATTGCTATGGAAAACAGGGAGGACACCAAGTGCTATGGAATACAGAGAGGACACCAAGTGCTATGGAATATAGAGAGGACACTAAGTGCTATGGAATACAGAGAGGACACTAAGTGCTATGGAATATAGAGAGGACACCAAGTGCTATGGAATATAGAGCGGACACCAAGTGATATGGAATATAGAGAGGACACTAAGTGCTATGGAATACAGAGAGGACATCAAGTGCTATGGAATACAGAAAGGACACCAAGCGCTATGGAATACAGAAAGGACACCAAGTGCTATGGAATATAGAGCGGACACCAAGTGCTATGGAATATAGAGAGGACACTAAGTGCTATGGAATACAGAGAGGACATCAAGTGCTATGGAGTACAGAAAGGACACCAAGCGCTATGGAATACAGAAAGGACACCAAGTGCAATGCAAAAACAGGAAGGGTGTCTGGTGCAATGGGAAACAGGGAGGGTACCTGGTGAGGACGCATGGTGCTTTGGAAAACAGAGAGGACACATGGTGGTGTCGAAAACTGAGAGGGTGCTTGGTGAGGACGCATGGTGCTTTGGAAAACAGAAAGGACACATGGTGGTGTGGAAAACGGAGACGGTGCTTGGTGAGGACGCATGGTGCTTTGGAAAACAGGGAGGGTCCCTGCTCAAAACAGAGAGGACACCATATGTTATGGAAAACAGCGAGGGTGGCTGGTGAGGGTGCATGGTACTATGGAAAACAGAGGGCCAACTGGTCCTATGGAAAACAAGGAGGGAACGAGGTGCTGTGGAAAACAGAGATGGTGCATGGTGCTGTGAAAAACAGAGAGAACACCAAGTTCTATGGAAAACAGAGATGGAATCTGGTGCTATGGACAACAGGGCAAGCACTTGATGCTATGGAAAATAGAGATGGCAAATGGTTCTATGGAAAATAGGGAGGGCACCCAATAGAATTTCCCAGTCTAAATTATTGTGGGGCTTATTTACAAGCCCATTGTGCTGCCGGTGCGTCACTTTTTTGGACGCACCGGCGGCGCAGCATGGCTGGCCATATTTACAAGACCTCATAAAGCCACCCTACGTGGCTTTTCATGGCCTTGCAAACATGGCCCCCTTATACACATTACTCTGCGTGAAAGGGGCATTCCACGGGTGTTGCTGTGGGTGTTCCGACGCAACATCCATGGAACCTGACGCATTCCGAGATTTACAAGGTTTCATGAACCTGGGAATGTGTCAGATTCCTACGCCTCCCCAGGGGAGGCTTACAGGAGGCGCAATGAGGAGAAATGCCTTCATTTCTCCTCGTTTTTCCTTTTTCTATACGTGCTGCATTCTGCAGCACACATAGGCCCTTATTTATGAAGGGCTTACCCTGCTGTTGCGTCACTTTTTTGTGACGCTGTGGCGGCATAATCAATGCGCCACACTGCGCCCTATTTACAAAGTGACGCATCTAGGCACATGTGCCACTTTGTAAAGCCTTGCGCTAAATTATACCTGCGTCAGGTATAATGTATGCAGGGTGGGCGTTCCCCCGTTAAAAAAAGGCTTGTAGAAGTGGCACAGTGAAATCTATGAGATTTCACTGCCCACTTCTACGACTCCAAAGCGTCAAATTCTTACGCCTGCTCTAAGCCGGCGTAAGGACTGATGCAGGGCCTTTCACATGGGACTCGCCCATGTGTAATGACACATTGCTGGAGTTGCATCTGTTTTCCGACACACTCCAGCAATGCGTCATTACCTTGACGTATCTGTTCAATCCTTGCAACATGGAGCGCCGTAGTGTAAATACGGCGCATCCATGGTGTCGCAAGGAGGGTGCAATGAAAAGTGTTGCATTGCTGTTTTCAACCAGCGATGCAACACTTTTCATAAATGAGGCCCTCAGAAAGAGGAAAACACCTCTTGTGATTGTTTTTGCGCAGGAAGGTGTCTCTTCCTGCACAAAAACAATCACCCCTACAACGCAGACACCCTTGCACCATGGTGCAAGGGTGCCTGCTTTGGCGCATGGCAGCCCATTGCACGCCAGTGTAGGGGAAAAGGACAGGAATGCGCTGTATCTTATAGATGCGCTGCATTCCTGCACTTTTCTTTTAACATAGGGCAGCGCAGCAGGAATACCTGCCACGCTGCCCTGCGTCAAAATATTGTAAATGAGGCCCAGTAAATCTGCTTTACTGGAGGGCCAGCTCGCTCAGAAAACTCAAGGCGTTAAGTGGGCCGGGTCTCTGCAGAGCACGCAGAGAAATGTGTAACGTAACTGGCGCTCATGTACAGCGCTCCAGTGCGCTCCAATACCTTTGGGTCGAATTCCTGCTATATAAATCGGCACAAAAAAAAAGATATATATATTCCTAGCCAGGGCACTTCTCTGAGCAAGAATCCACCTCCGGAGTTCACGCCAGGGCAGCCACCTTCAGTCTGGTCGCAAGGGAAAATCCAAGGGCGATTTAGAGCACATCTCTGCTGAGTTAGTAGAATATCACTGGAACTACGAGAGAGGAGATAACGCGAGCTGGGAAGGTCGAGCGAAAAGATACACGGAAGGAGAACGCAGCCGAGTTCATAATATATAGTTTCCCCCACGGATGGGAAAGAAGCGCGTTCCCACAGTCCAACACGACGTAGACTCGCCAAGGGCATCCACCAATCATCGTTCAGACTTTATTCTTCTTTGGAACCGGCCAGCTAATCGCACCAATCAGCATCGACTCGCCAGGCTTGAAGAACATACAGTAATACATGCACTAAATGGGACACTGTGCTCCATGTATAGTCTCTATGCAATTTGTGACGTTTGTAATACAGCTTGGAAGGCTGAAACGCCACATTGGCCCTGCAGTGATTCAAAGCTGCTACCTACCAGTTACACATGGATCAAGGGCATAAATCCTACGAAAAATAGTGGGGGGACTAATTAGTCTATGTAAATCACAGTGACATTGCAGGAAGTGATGTCACAATATTAATGCCATGCCTTTGTGATAGTCCTCACTTATAATCAGTACCACTGGAATTATGCGGCAGAGGAGTGTCAAATTATGCAGCAGGGTTGAGTAAATTAGCAAGAAAGGGCAAATTATGTTGCATTATGTGGCACATTTTGTGATGGTACTACATTATTTTGTCATTTTTAAGCTTGTTAACAGTGTCTAGGCATTAGTTGTGCCTCATTAGTACAAGTTTGACCCAAATATAGCAATAAACTACATAAAGGTGACCAGTCCACCTTTGCAAAGGGCCTTCCACTGCACGGCAACGTGCGTCACTGTGTTTTTACTAATTTTTTAATGGTTTGAGCTAGCAACAAAAAAAAATTTGGGTCAAAATCTGCAGATAATGCAGCAGATGATGGATTATGTGGTAAATGCAGCAAATCTACAAGTTTACAAAAATCACCATGGCCGCACAATTGCATAATCCCAGGGGCCTTGCTTATAATGTAGAACAGGATTATTTTACAAACACAAATTCGCAAAATCAAGCAAAAATTTAAAAATAACAGGTTTGGATTTGTTTTGCTTTTTAAAAATAAAAATATTTTCCACATTTCAGTGTGTAATTGAGCTCACATATTGCTGAAGGGACACGCGTGGAACTTGGCGTTACATTTGAAACTGCGTTTAGAGAGTAAACAAAATAGTGTATTTTTTAAAACAGTCGAACTTGCTGTTCATGCATGTTTGCTTTCTGTTGGTGTTCTTGTCCCGCTGCAAAGCACAAAAGCACTGCATGTTTGCAGTTCTTTAGATGATAGAAGGGTTAAGGGTGTGAAGTTCTATGTTAGTTCTCAGATAAGACATTGAAAGATAACCCCTCCCTGCTGGGCCTCTCTCATAAATAAAGGGGTGCTAGTATTGAGAAAGAGGGTTTAAAACATACTGGGCCTGATTAACAAAAGGTAAACTCAGGGCCGGCTTTAGCCCTGGTGGCGCTGGTGCAACAATCATTTTTGGCGCCCCTACACCCCATGACCGCCTCCTCGGATTCTCTCACTACCACCGGGCAAAAGAGCCCCTCATCTCTCCAATCATAAGTTATTGCTCTCACCACCGAAGACACACTGAAGACGATGAAGTCAATCCACTCCGGGGCCCCCACGGACCCCTGCCCCCATCACATCTTCAACAGAGCCGCTAAAACACCATTAACCGCTCCCTGGCGACCGCCTCGTTCCCCGATGACTGGAAGCACGCCGAGGTCAACCCCCTCCTGAAGAAACCCTCGGCAGACCCCACCGACCTCAAAAACTACAGACCCATCTCCCTGCTCCCGTTCCCAGAGAAAGTCATCGAGAAAGCCATCAACAGCCAACTCGCTACATTCATCGAAGAGCACAACATCCTCGACTCCTCCCAATCCGGCTTCAGAAAAAACCACAGTACGGAAACCGCCCTCCTCGCCGCAACAGACGACATCCACACCCTACTGGACAAAGGAGAAACAGTAGCCCTCATCCTCCTCGACCTCTCAGCGGCGTTCGACACAGTCTCTCACCGCACCCTAATACGCAGACTCCACGACGCAGGGATCCAGGACAAGGCCCTCGACTGGATCCGCTCCTTCCTCTCCGGCAGAACGCAGCGGGTCAGACTCCCCCCTTTCCTCTCAGACCCTACACCAACCACCTGCGGAGTCCCCCAGGGGTCCTCCCTCAGCCCTACGCTCTTCAACGTCTACATGGCTCCGCTCACCCCCATCGTCAGAACCTGCGGACTCAACATTGTGTCATACGCAGACGACACCCAACTCATCCTCTCCCTATCCAACGAACCCAACACCGCCAGACACAACTTTCAAGAAGGCATGGAAGCCGTCGTCAAATGGATGAAAAACAGCTGCCTACAACTAAACACCAACAAAACATAAGTAATCATCATGGGCCCAAACCCCAATGCCTGGAACGACACCTGGTGGCCCCCCGCCTTCGGAAGCCCGCCCACCCCCACGGACCACGCACGCAACCTGGGAATCATCCTGGACTCCGAGCTCAAAATGGACCGCCATATCAACTCCCTCTCGTCCTCCTGCTTCCACACCCTCCGCCTCCTACGTAAGACCTTCAAATGGATCCCCCTCGAACACAGAAAGACCGTCACTCACGCCATGGTCACCAGCAGACTCGACTACGGCAACGCACTCTATGACGGAATAAACAAAAACCTCACCCGCAAGCTACAGAACATCCAGAACGCTGCCGCAAGACTTGTCCTCAACCTGCCAAGACACTGCCACATCGCCCAGCACCTGCTCACACTCCACTGGCTCCACATCGAGGCTAGAGTCACCTTCAAGATGCTCACCCACGCACACAAGGCCCTCCACGACACCGGACCAGCATACCTGAACAGCCGACTCCAATTCCACGCACCCCAAAGGACCCTACGATCAGCCCAGCTCTCCTACGCTGTGGTCCCCCGCACCAGAAAAACCAGATCGGGAGGCCGCTCCTTCTCCTTCCTCGCGTCCAAACCCTGGAACGCCCTTCCGCTCCACCTCAGACAGACAACATCGCTTCCCATCTTCGCTAGAAACCTCGAAACCTGGCTCTTCGACAGACCCCCTCCTTGATGGACTGGAACCTGCGCCCCCCCTCACCCCCAGCGCCTTGAGACACTTACGAGTAAGTAGTCACGCTTAACAAACGCTTGATTGATTGCCAAACACAGCACCCCCTCCTGAGGTCAGCGCCCCCTCCACAGGTGAGCACCCAGTGCGGCCGCACCAGTCGCACTGCCCTAAAGCCGGCCGTGGGTAAACTTACACCTTTGTGTAGGTTTACTATTTTTTCCAATTTACAAAGCAATTTTACGAGTAGTATCTTTACGAATGCAGAGTCTCCGCACTCGTTACAGAGACCCCGCACTTAAAAAGATATGCAGTAGTAAAGATGCCACTTGTAAAATTGCTTTGTGAATTGCAAAAAATTGTAAACTTACCCAAAAATATAAGTTTACCTTTGTGGATCGGGCTCTCAGATGCCAGGTTACATACACTGTGTTTGCAGATGGAAGCGACTGCAGTGTTGGAGCACAGGGTGACACCTGTCTGCCTCGGGTAAGGGGAACGGAGTCCCCTTTCAGTAAATACTGGGCAGACTTCGTCCACCCGCGCCCCCCACCAACGTGTGCCCTGCATAGGTCGCTGCAAAAGGTGCATCATCGCACACAACGACTCCACCGGCCTACGTTTATTCAAAGTATTGCACAATAAATGCCGGGGACCACATCTGGCATTTGAGACCTCTTGTTCACAGAGGTTTGGGTGCCGGGTTCAGAGTTGGGAAATCCTTGGTGTGAGACCCACTTCTCCACTGTCCTCCAGTCTGACCATGCTGCTTCAGCTCTTTAGGCGGATGCACATACATACAAAAGTCAATTAGCGCCTAGACTCACGTAGGCAAGGGTGTTGCAAACCCTTGCCTGTTTGTATTCTACCAGGTTTACTTATTTATGGCATTTATTTAGCACGACCTACAACTCCCAGCATGCTTAGGGATTGTTCAGTACTTAGGTCTCTGTATTCCAAAGTGGCCCAAAGAAAGAATCAGGAACCCACCTCCACTTGTGGCCATGCACTCCATCACATCTCCCAAGATATTGATTCAACTGTTACATATTCTTGGTGTCATTCACTTTCTCTATGTGCCCTAACCTCTTATGCTAAAGGGTTCATTACCTGCATGACCTACATGCCCCCGGATATGCACATTGTGCTCTAGCCATGCCTTATGCAACACATCATGGGGAAAATTTACTAATAGTACGAATTTTTTACACCAGGTTGTGTCACAAACGTGACACAAACTGGTGCAAAATGTTTATTCGGTATTTACTTTCAGCCTGAAAAGTTCCCTGAAAGTGCTGCAAAGAAGCGCTCAGTGGCGTCTCTATAAGTGCATTTTATGGGAGGCAGACATTGGGCAACAGATAAAACTGGTATGGCCACCTGCAAAAGAGGTGTGTGTGTGTGTGTCAACATGCACACACACAATATATATATATATATATATATATATATATTTTTTTTTTTTTTTTTTATATATATATAAGTCTGATTTAAACATTTTAAACAAACACTGGGTTGAAATGAAAGGTGGCAAAAATTAATGTTTGCAGGTCACCTCCTGGTACATTTATACATTTAGCAGCTGTGGTGGTAGGACACAAGGGAGGAACAGGACAAAAAGAGCAGGGGCACGAGCCCCACCTGTCCCCCCTCTAGAAACTCCACTAGCAGCGCTCTGTGCTGCTTTGCATTACTTTCCATCAAGGGGGTGTTCCAAGGACATTCCTGAGCTACCACCATGGTTTTTTATGCAAAGCCCTACCTACTAACAATAGTAGACAGGGTTCCATGCCAAATAAGTTTGCCTCTTTGAGGCATGCATTAAAAGGAGAAATGCTTTCATTTCTTCAAACTTTTCTGGCTCTCAGTGTGCGCTGCACTGTACAGCACATATCCAAAATGAGAAAAGTTTTTAGTTTGTATAGGCATAGCATTTTGTTCTAGAAGGGTACCATTCCAGTACAAAATTTATACTAGGCATCACACAGATACCTTTGCACTATGGTACAAAGGTGTGTGCATGGTGCTAGGTAGACTAATTGTGCGCCAGCGGCCAGCGCAAGGGAAGAGAGCAGAAGGGCCATATCTGGTAGATATGGCACTACCCTGCTCTGTCTCTCTCTTACACAATGCATCAAAGCAAAACTGTGTTTGTTGCTGCACTGTGTGACATATTAGTAGATCTACCCCTACATGTAGGCGCTGTGATGTACTACACCTATCACAAATGTCTCCCTGTCATTGGCCATTGTACATCCAACACCCTTCCAACCACACGTCTCCAAAAGGGTGCTTATGAACCAGTAAGAATAAGAGCGCTTTGCGGTGTCATCTGGGGTATGATGTGCTATACAAATGCGGCAATACAATACATTCTTTGTCCTAGCATGGTCCTACAGATCGCCCTGATTTACACTTCTATTTGAGATTGTTAATGATGCAGCTGCCACCTCACTAGGAACCCTCTCACCAATCAACCCTGCGCCCATCCAACAAATGTTGGTTCAGTTGCTTGTTTCTTCCGCTGAGGACCATCTCCATTTTGTGTTCTGCGTCAACCAACCTGAATCCAACCAATATATGTTTCTTGGTTCACTACTTGCATTTTCCCATGTACACCTGCCTGCACTTTGCTTTTTTCTCACCACCTCTACTGCACGTAATCATCAAAAGATGTTAGCACAGTTGCTTATATTTCCTCCTTGAGGTGCCGGCATTCCTACTTTCATCCAGTGGCGGCCGCCACAAACAAAAAGTGCTGAGACGGGTGGAGGTGGGGGGGGGGGGCGCGGAAGGTGAAGCACGGGGGGAGGCTTTAATAATAATTTTTAAAAAGGAGACTTACCTTAAGCTGATGGCCGCCTCGCGCCTTGGTCTTCTTGTGCTTCCTGGTCCCAGCAGACACTAGGACAGCATCACAGACTCCCTGTACAATCCCCGCGCTGCTCTTATGCTATGAGAGCAGCACAGGGATTGGCCTGAGCGGGCTGGTTTAATGCTCGCTCAGCCACAGGGAGTCTGTGCTGTTTCTCCAACCTGGCTGTGCAATACAGCTGGGTTGGAGAAACCTAAGTGCGCATGTCTGTTTGGCCGGCTTGTGAATATGGCGCATCCCTGCATTTAAAAAATGTCGGAGCGCGGCGTTGCCAAATTTGGCGTAGCACCATGCTCCGAATTTGTTTGTAAATATGCCCCAGAGACTCTGATCATGGTTCTTGTAGTAACAGTGGAGAAGAAGGAGAATCTTTATCTAAAGACCAAAGAGGAAAGTAGATTAGAAAGGAACTGTTGCATGAAATTCTTTCCCATATAAGAATGAGTATGGGGTTTATAATGCAGGGGGAAACTAGTACATCGTCATAGCCTGTACTAAGAGAATTTCACAAACAAAACAATATGAGTTGCCTATTCACGGTCCTGATCTGGAGTAGTATATAGCGAATAGAAAAGAGTTCAATGAAAAGGACTATGACAAAGCTATGACCATTGAAAAAGATGGATGAGGCTTTAACTGATGTAGGATACGTGGATTCCATGGTGGGAAGCCTGGCGAGCAGAACATCAAGAGAGGAAGAATCTATTCCAAAGGATCAGGCAGAAAAAGAAATCCAGACTTCATCTGTATCCATCACTGAATCATTTACAAACCTTTAGAAGCACAGGGGCATATTAGCAAGAAGAGGCGATAATCATCGCTAACCCTGCTTAGCGTGATTTTTTTATCGCCGGCTATCGCTGGAATATATCGCCACGCTAACGCTGTATTAGCAACGATTAGCGCTATGGCGATGAATATTCCAGCGATAGCGGGGAAATGGGCCAACATCGCTGAAAAACCAGCGATGTTGCATGGAGAAGGGAGAACACCTTGCTGATACGACCCTGTGGTCGTATCAGCATAATCCACCCCCCATGTTAGGTATGGCTAACACCTGCTAATTGCAGGTGGTAAATAAATGGCGATGACCCCGGTTAGCGCGACTTTTCACGTCGCTAACTGGGGCCATGGCCACCTTGCTAATAGGCGATAGGCCTGTTAGCGAGTGTTTCCCAGGTTTGTTCGTCGGAACGCCCACTTTGCATGTCATTAGCGATAAATATCGCTGACATGCAAAGCGGTAAAAAAACGGGCGCTAATGCCCGCAAACTGTCGCTAACTGCTGTTAGAGACAGTTTGCTGATAGGGCGATATAAATATCGCCGCTTTAGCGGCAAAAAGTGGCGCTAAAGCGGCGATAGTGCCCTTGCTAATATGCCCCACAGTGTCTTAAGAGTTTGACAAACTGATTCCAGATACATGCTAAATTGGAGAAGCATTGGTATGGTGGATGCACCCAACTTCTCTGGAAGGAGAGGTCTCTCTGCTAGCTATGGCCCCGAATACCATCACAACGGATGCAAGCGTCATTGGGTGGGATGCATGGTTAGAAAGCAATGTCCACTCAAGCCTGTTGGTATATGGAGGACAGTCAGAGATGGCCCAAATGGAGGGAATTAAGATCAGGTTTCAAAGCCCTGATTTTCTTTCTTCTGCGGATAACAGACCATTATGTACTTGTAAAAGCGGACAATACAGAAGCTGTCACATACACACATCACCAGGGTGGGATAAACTCTCCACATTCAATATCATTGGCAGCAGAAGTGGGCATGTGGGCAGTCAATTACCTACCGTTGTCTGAGGGCCACTTACGTGAAAGGGGAGGTTAATGCTTTGATATACTATGAAGGGGCAGAGGGTTCAAAAAGTAGATTTATTAATTTTTACACAACACAGCATGGCAATCAAGGTTGCTCCATCGTGGAAGGGGAGAAATGCAGTTCAGAACCATATTTACTAAATATTTTCTGCTGCTACTCTGTACCCCTACACTTGCACGCACAGAGGCTGTCAGGCACCATACACACACCATGGTGCAAAGATGTGTGCATAATATTTAGAACAGCCTTTGTCCTAGAAGTATAACCTTCCAGTACAAACTCCTATGCATAGACAATTTGCAAAACATTTCGCACATTTGAAGTGTGCTCTAAAGTGCAGCACACATTCAATGTGCAAAATCTTTAGAGAACTAAAATGTGTTGCTCCAACTCCGTTCCTGCCTCAGGGAGGCTTTATTTTTTGATGCAAAAGCCTCTCTGACAATTTTAGCGGCTAGGGCTTTGCATCAAAAAACATGGGTGCCGATGCAGGAATGCTCGGAAACAAGTTTCGTGAATATATTGGTCTGGGCGATCAGATGGGTGAAAGTGCCCAAGATGAGAATGTAGTCAATTCTTGTGTATGAATTGTGAGGGGCTGAATAAAAGGTGTAAACCCTGCTGTCAGGGTGCTGTAAGCGCCAAGTATCTTTAAGGATATATTTCGAGCATATCTTTTGTAGAAGGCTGTGAGATGTTGTTGGACGGAATCTACATGTGGATTGGCGGTCTAGGGTGGTGTCTAGAGGAAGGTTGAAATCACCACCTACTATGATGAGATCGTCTTGGGGGAGATGGCCAATCTTGTTGGATACATTTTCTAAGAAAGAGGTATCGTACGAGTTTGGGCCGTATAGATTTACTACGTGAAATGAGTCATCTCCTCTGTGTAAGTTAGTAGTCAGGATTTTACCCTCAGCGTCAGAGGTAGCTGACTCAAGAGAGATGTTGGAGTTTTTTAAGATTAAGGTTATTACTCCGTTCTTCTTATGATTTGCTGGAGAGCAGGACATTTGTGAGATCCAATTGTTTTTAATAAACCCAGCGTCTTTCTCGCTAAGTATGGTTTCTTGAAGGAGAATAACGTCTCCTTTTGTTTTAGCTACGTAGTCCATGATTTTGTGACGTTTGACTGGGTGGTTCAAACCTTTCGCATTAAGGGAGATGATGTTGAGATTCTCAGATAAGTAAGGTGGCACCATCATGGGATAATAAGGAGTGGATAGCCTTTGGGTCGTTACGTAGAGGTCGCATTGGTCCAGCCTTGGAGTGTGTCTAATACAGTGTAAGTCTGGGTGTAAGGAAGTTTCCTCTACCCAATTTTTGGCCCCAAAGAGTTTCAGCCTAATTTGTGATAAGAACTTAGTGGTGGAGATACAAAAAGAGAGGTAGTAAAGGGGGTAGATACTATTAAGTAGTGAGAGGAAGAGTAGAAGGCCTGAATTTGAAATGACCGTGAGCCATTGGGAAGTCAACGAGCTGAGCTGTAAACGAGAATAAGGGTAACATTCACTGTGGATGCAAAAGAAAAAGCATAGACAAAACCAAAGACAACTACAAAAACAATAATCCCACCCCCAACACCCTGTCCCTCTCACTCCCTCCCAACCCCAGAAAAATAGAACACAGGAGATGCGACGACAGAATAGTCCATCTCTCAACACAGAGCAATCCCTAGGTGGCTAAACAGAACAAATCCTAGATGGCTAAACAAGACATAATGACCATAAAAGGACACCAAGAAGGAGTGCCCAACTGTTTGCTGCAGATCAGCAGGAAGTAAAATGGCTAGCGATTGATAGGTTACTAGACATACCATTAGGAACAAAAACCCCACTCGCAGAGAGAATATGGGGAAACTGCCCAAGCGAGAGAGAGGCTTGATAATAGACATGCAACTGATAACATTTAGAATATTTAGAACAAACTTGTATGGAGGCGCGTAGAGTCACTGAAGCACGTGGAGGTCTGGTGACATGGCTCTACGATGAGGAGAACTGGTGATGTGGCACTATGACTTCCTTTTGTTTGAAAACGAGTTAGAGTGTTGCATCTCTTGCGAGGCCATCTCTTCTATGAAGTTTGAGAGGTCAGACGGGTCTGAGAAGATGTGTTGAAGATTCTAGATACCCCTAGGTGCTGGAACTGCAAGGAAGAAGGTGGGGATATTGCTCACCTACACTGCAAGGTCCTCTCACAGTTTTGGAACAAGGTTTTCTCCTTTCTTTCTGACCTATTTAAATGTCACCCAAAAAAAGAATTTGCATACCTCATTGTTGGCTTTCTCGATAGTAACTTAGCCAACTCAGCTGATAGCGCTCTGCTTGACCTACTACTTAAATCTGCGATCAAAATAGTCCTTTCCAACAGGAAAAGTACACACAAAGTCTCCTTTCACAGTTGGATCAAATGGGTCTCTCATATTAGAGGGGCAGCCAACACTTCTCTTCAGCACTCACCTTGGAAATCTACACCCAAACCCATTTGGGTCACCCTAAATAATTATTTCGCCACCAAAAAACCTCCTTAGACACAATCGTGTTTAACACTCCTTCAGGCCCAAAACGTTGCGTAGTTCTCTCGCTCTCAACTGCAATATGCTACCCTCTGGTCTTATATCGCTTCCATCTAGCCCACACACCCATGAGCCTACACCATCTCCCGGCCCAAACTAGAGCTACCGATAATGAATGTGTTGCTTTATCCTGCACTACACTTGTCTATGCCTCTGCTTACTATATACACACCTTCGCCCTAACAACCAATGTCTCCTCCAATTGCTCCCAGCAGCCTCCCTATTTTTACGAGAGTCCATCAGATCTCACTGTTAATACGCCTGCAGAAGTTAAGCCTATTACCACCGTTCTGACTGCTATTTAATAGGTATGCATAGACTAGTCCCTTCATCCTTTCTTCTCTTATTTGTTTTTTCTTCTTGTTTTACTTTCTATGGGCCTTTGTTCACTGTATACATAATTTGTGTATTTGCTTATGATGTCCTTCCAGTATGTTTTGTAGTTCATTGTATTATTATTTCATACCTCTTCTTTCTCAACTTAAAAATCCAATAAAAAAAATTGAAATAAAAAAAACATGGGTGCCTGCGTGAAATGCCCCAGTACCACCCATGTAACACCCCCCTTGAAGCAACGTAGTGCAAAGATGCGCAAAGCCTATTTGTTCTGAAAAAAGCCCTTTTTCCAGCACAAAAAAGTTTTACGCTACAAAGTAAATACCCTTTCAGGTTTTGTAGTGCTTTCCGCCACTTTGTATGGCTTTTGGCAGCGCAAAGTCTTGGTAAATCTACCCCTGAGTGTCAAGCACTATTGACTGCTGATGGGCTGGCAGGCCTGTGCCTCATGCCCTCTCCCCCTCTCCTGCCCATGTTTACATTGGTGCCTACATTCATTAACACACCCCAGGATACCCTTGTTTGTCTTGATCCCTTGCCAGGCTTGGTTTGTGAATTATCTGGGTTTCATTGTCATCTGAAGGCACTGAGCCACAATGGGCGCTGACATGTGCTTCTCGCATGGGCAGCCTCCACCTGCTGGCAAGGGAGATTACATTCTCAAGGATTTGAAAGCAGTGCACACAGAAAGACAAAATACAAAACATCCTATTGTGTAGTCTCCTGTCCCTTATCTTTATGTGCTGCACCCTCTTTTGGTGAGTGCAGCATTATTTTGACAAGAGCACACAAAGGTTGGCGAAGACATGAAAATTCACTGCAGCAAAAATCAGCAACAAGCTGTAGTAGAAGAGCCCTACATGTCAGCCCTGCATCACTAAGAGAAAGCACCCTGTACAAATACGACTGACGTAACAGAACATAATGAAGCCTGGTCACAAACTGCATTTTCCAGATCGTAAAGTAGTACTACAGCAGTACTAACATTTCTCGGTGTAGATCTCCGCAAACACAGGTATACGTTTTTGTAGTAAATGAGGGAGGCACAAGGGGGAGTAACTGGAAAATGGTGAATGCTTATTACTAAATGAGAGGGGTTTAGCAAACTTTAGGAGGGATTGAGAAAGGCACATGCTAATACAAAGACACTTACAAATGAGTAAGAACATTGCTATTCACAAACTATGAGGCTTATTGGCAAAGGTAAATTTACATGTAACTAGTTCTAATGAGTAAATTTACTGTTACACTTTGGAGTAAATTTACAACTTTTGGCTATTCACCATTTACAAGTGTAAATTTACTCCGAAGTGTAGACTCGGGTGTCTTCACCCCTGAAACCAGAGGTTGGAGTCATATCTATGAGTCTAAAGTTACTACTTGTAGCTTTTTACACATAGGTGGATATCTCCGCCACCTTGGTGGATATCTCCGGCACTGTGGTGGATATCTCCGGCACTGTGGTGGAGATCTCCGGCACTGTGGTGGATATCTCCGGCACTGTGGTGGAGATCTCCACCACCAAGGCGGAGAGCTCTGCCACTGCAGTGCAAATCCCCTAAGGGACAGAATGGGGAAAATGATTCAAGTTTATTCATTTAGAAAATATATATATACATTTTATTGTAAAATATATAAGTTAAAGTAAGTTAATTATTTTTACCCCAGAACTAATCAAATAAAATGTTACAACACTTTACCTCTTCAAAATATATGTGTGCTAAATAATTAAATAATATAAATATATTTTATAAATATTACTTTTTGAGCAAAAAATGCCTTAGCTAACAATTTTCTTTTTAATTCTCTCCTACACAAAAACAATCCTATCTGTAACACAGGCACCCCTGCTCCATGGCGCAAGGGTGCAGGCGTTGGCACTACGCTGCTGATTGTCCACCAGCACAGGCTGAGGACAGGAATGCGCTATATCCTGATACATATGGCGCATTCTCACTCTCTCCCTTTCATGCAGTGCAGCAATCTGTCTTGCTGCGTTGCACTGCTTGAAAGAATGATAAATATGGGCCCCAGTGTCCTCCTACACTTTTCCTAAGCCAGTAACAACTAGAATGGTAACTCTTCAGATCATTTGGAGTATATTGGCTTCCATTTTGTATATAGTGTTTTCAGCAATACAATCGGGCATATTTATCTAAGTTTTGCATTGCATTGTGCCATGCAAGGAAACGCAAAACCTAGATGAGTTTTGCCACGCAAGGTGCAAGGTCACCTTGCACCAGCACAGGCAGAGGAGAGGAATGTGCCATATCTTGATAGATATGGCACATTCCTGCCCTCTCCCTTTCATGCCGCGCAGCCAGCTGTCATGCTGCGTTGCGCTGCATGAAAGAATGATAAATATGGGCCTCAGTGTCAATTATTTAGGCATATTTTATGTACACATTTTTCGGATCGAATAAAATATTGCATTAATTCTACATAATACAATCTGAAATCATTGGTATAGTAGTGGTAACAAACATATCAATCGGACTCCCAATTGTAGTTTTTACAATGTTCTGTTACCTAATTGCTCTCATCTATTTTTAAGATGTTAGATACTTTATTTTGAAACCTTAGCCCTTTTTGAGAGCTTCATTGCACTCATATACTTCATACTTTTTATTGTATGTTTTATGGGCCTGATCCCGAAATAAACATTTATTAATGTAATATTTTATTCAGCCCGAGAAATGTGTGTGCGTGTGTATATATATATATATATATATATATATGGCGGCATCTGAAGAAGTCATTAGACGAAACGCGTCATGCCGATGGCCATTAATAAAAACAGCCGTCTGTGGAGACCCGTGTGTGCTCGATTTCCTTGCAAATACAAGGGAGTGTGGAGTGGATGTTTGGGTGCAGCCACAAGCGCCTTAAGGAGTACCCACCCCCAAAGCAGTCCAGTGGATTTTGTGGCACTGTGGAGATTCTAAAAACTTTTTGGAAACGCTGGACCGCCGCTTGCCTGCAATACTGCCCTGCCATCATTGTTGTGGACTGCGACTTCGCAGGGGGTCACCACTTACTTAAGTTGTGCCTGGGGGCACAGATCGGGACTTCAGCGGTGGGGTGAGGGTCCCGGAGAGTTGATTGCCGCACACACGAAGATCCAGGCAGACATGGGGGAGGAGCAGACACCGCCCACTGGGGGCAGTACTCACGTTCGGCGTCTGCTCCACACGGACTTGGTTTACCAGGTTCGGGACATTTCCCGTGTCATTCTGCCAGCGGAGCCTCAGCCAATCGTAATGAGGCTTGCAGCCTTTTAAATGTGGCGGGAGTTTGAATTTTAATATGGCGGCATTTGAAGAAGTCATTAGGCGAAACGTGTCATGCCGATGGCCATTAATAAAAGCAGCCCTCTGTGGAGACCCGTGTGTGCTCGATTTCCTTGCAAATACAAGGGAGTGTGGAGTGGATATATATATATATGTATATATATTTTTTTTAAGAAAAACGCCGCACTCAGTAGAATTGTTGTGCAAATTTAATGGCGAACAACACTACTCCACCAACGCATTTCGACCTCACTGGGTCTTTCTGGGTCTTTCTCATGGTACTGTGAGAAAGACCCAGTGAGTTCGAAACACGTTGGTGGAGTAGTGTTGTTCGCCATTAAATTACGATTCTACTGAGTGCGGCGTTTTTCTTAAAAACACGAAAAAAGTGCTGGGCTCAATTGTTCAGCCCATCGTCAGCACCCTCAGCAGAGCGAGCCAGGCTTGAACCAGATTGCAGCAGAATATATATATATATGAAGAAACACACTCCTGATTCACAACATCCAACGGCATGGCGAAGAACAGGTACGGATCACAGCGTGAAAGATGATGAAAATGCAGTGCTTTATTTGCAGAAACTCAAGAAATTCATAGCATCCATTTAAATGAAAAGCAAGTGCCCAGCATGACGCGTTTCGACCGTGTTTCCACGGTCTTGATCACATGACGCGCTGGACCAATTACAACCCTTAAGTAGTGGCCACACTCTTGGTTGATACTTCTCAACCACACCTCTTCGCAATAGACAGAGATAAAAGACTTGCCAGAAACACACTCTTCGACTTACAATTAATAAATACAATAAATACAATGATTTATAAATAAATAACCACGAGTATAAATACATGAGTGTAAAGATTAGATAAAAACTGTAAAACACCAGATAAAAGGCACATGAATACAAATGTATTGAACAATCTAACCATAATGGTAAAATATGCCTCTTCTTTGATAAGAAAAACAGTTGTATCCAATGATACTACTCGTATTGTATTGCCAGAGAGTATGTCAAGCACTCTTGTACTGCTATTGCACATTCCCTAAAAAAGTGCCCAAAATAAAGTGCTAGTGCAAAATTGTGCAAACAACAAGAAGGTGTGCAAATATACAATGAACATTGTGAGGCCAACGGCATGCCCACTTCCAATGCAATGCAAGTGCAAATGCTGTGTAAACATATGACTTGGTGAAAAAACGCAAGTTTTACAAATATGCGTAAAAACAGTTACTAACAGACTTTAAACAGTGGATGAGATAAAGATGGGGATTGGAAGAGATGGAGTCAATTTAGAATGTATACAGCCCTTAATCTGTCATCCTATAAGAAATTGTGTAAGTCCTCCCCGTGTTCAATCCGTTAGGCATTCTAGTGTCTAATTGTAAGGTGAACATGGATTCAAGCTGGCGAAGTTGTTTCTCCCTGTTCCCGCCACGGATTGATTTGGCCACTGACCCGATCACATAATACCTCAGGTCATTCAGATTATTCTTGTGGACAAGTTTCAAATGCCGGGCAACTGGATAATTCGGGTCTGAATTGACCACAGCTCGTAAGTGCTGAAGAATCCTGTTGAACACTTGGAGCTTAGTGCTCCCAACATATCTCAATTTGCAGGTACATTGCAAGATGTAGACTGCATAATCAGTCCTACAGGTGTAGTGACCCTGGATCTTGACAGGATTAGGATCAAAAGCTGTGGTATATTATGTTGTATTGATCCCGAATTTGCACGCTCAACAGGAAGAGCATTTAAAGAAGCCTGTCTTAGATGATAACCACATAGTTGAGGAACTGGCTTCTGAACTGCTTTTAACCAGAGCATCCCGCATAGAGGGTGCATGCCTAAATGTAAGAGCAGGTAGTTTGGGCAGGTTCTGGGACAAAGTCATGTCTGACAAAACTATGGACCAGTTGGAATAAATGATTTTCCTGATCTGTTTCTCTTGGCAACTATAAGTGGTTATAAGTCTAACTACATCTGATAGACCTGTGTTTTGGGTTGAAACATCGGGTGTGGGGGTGATGTTTGCGATATATATATATATATATATGTATTTGTATATATATATATATATATATATATATATATATATATATATATATATATATATATGTATATATATATATATATATATGTATATTCACTGAAAAAACCATAGGTTTCAGGGGCGTTATAGTTAGTTGGACATTTCACTCGTACAAAACCATAGAAATTCCCCCGTTATAGTTAGTTCAGCTAACTATAACTCGCGCGCCCGCAATGCACTGCTGATGACGTCACATATTACATCACTCATGACATGGTCAGTGACATCACTCATGGCATCACTGATGACATCTCAAATGACATCACTGATGACATCCTCCTTGTGATAGAGTGGCAGACCTCCTCTCACCCTAATATAACCTTTGATACACACACTCAAAAATACAAACTAACATTTTCAAAACAATGGACATACCAATACCAGTTACAACACACCTATTCAGTAATTCCAAGATCTACACACACATCCACTCATTCACCAACAGTCCCTATACAGTCACTCATACATGTACTCACTCATCATATGTACTCATACACCTATACATCCTGTTACACACCGCCACTCATCCATAGAGTTACTCACACACATAGTCTAACATGCAAACAAAATATCAAACATCCATTTACTTGCATATACAGTTATACACACACTACCACACTTACTTCTACAGAAACTTACACATACTTACTCTCTTAAACAATCACTTATAGAAACACCTACTTATTTGTACAGGAACTCTTCCAATCTCTCACTCTCACATATACTCACTTATATACACCAATACTCACATATACTAGTTTAAAACATATGTAGTTACTCATAAAGACACTATTGAGACAGTCATTCACTCAGTAACACACCCATACACATACTCATCCACCTATACAGTCCTGCACACATGCTGTCTTCAATACATACAAACAGTGAGTCACTCATTCATGCATCTATGCACTGAGTAATACCCCCCACCGAACCATACAGACACTCAGACACTCATACTGATACTCAAAAAACCAACTAATAACCCATATAGACACTCGTGTAGCTACCCACCAACCCATGCAGCCACTTATACACAAAGTGAGAGACTGATACAGATATTTTCATATTTAAACATTACTCACTAACCCATGTATTCACTAAGATACACTTAGTCAGTTATACAATCAATTTTACACAAAAAAAATCATCCATTTAGACACTTATATACCCATTTATTCTTCCATCGACCTTGAGATATACATATTTAAAACATATTTAATTTTCAGAAAAACACACATTCACTGGATGATGTCATCAGTGATGTCATCAGTGATGTCATTTGAGATATCAGTGATGTCATGAGTGATGTCACTGACCATGTCATGAGTGATGTAATATGTGATGTCATCAGCAGTGCAATGCGGGCGCGCGAGTTATAGTTAGCTGAACTAACTATAACGGGGGAATTTCTATGGTTTTGTACGAGTGAAATGTCCAACTAACTATAACGCCCCTGAAACCTATGGTTTTTTCAGTGAATTTCTAAGGTTTTTTAAATGCTAATTTCTAACTATAACGTGCCTGAAACCTATGGTTTTTTCAGTGAATTTCTAAGGTTTTTAAAATGCTAATTTCTAACTATAACGTGCCTGAAACCTATCGTTTTTCCAGTGAATATATATATATTTATTATACTATGTATACATGTGAAAATGTCTCGGTCCCCTGTTTGCCTCGGTGGCACGGAAAAAATGGGTGGAACTGACGTCAGCACACCGACGAGGTCCTCTTATGGCTCCGATGACGTCATACGGTGTCGCGAGCGGAGCCGTGCTCGTTGACGTGGGAGAGCTAGGAAAGAATTTCCATGGAATGCTGGTGCAGGGGATATTCACCTAAGTGTTCAGGCTAGTCCTTTGGGAGCAACTGTTTATGTTGCAACTCCAGAAACCGAAACCAGTGATCCAAGGGCAGAGGCCCTGCAGATGGCACACGAGGTGGGGTGCCCAGTCGTGTGCACCGGCGGGGCAGCGAAGTGACAAGCACCACAACCCACAAAAAGGTAACGAGGGCACTGAATAACACAGGATCTTCTATTTGTATCTGGCAGGAACAACGAAGTTAAAATGCCCTAGTACCAAAATGTAGAATTAGTGCTACAACGGTCTTCAAGAGGACCTGCGATGCCGCTTCTGCCTCCAGTACCCTGGAGGCGGCACATGGGTCACGCGGTACGGTCATACTGCTGTGGGACGCACACTCGTTGACCTCTCATGGCACTGCTCCACACTTCAGGGAGGACGCTTTCCATTAGCTATGTTTTCTGATGACATGTCGCGCCGGCCCCGTCCAACAACAGAACTCCTTTAGATCCAAACAGACTCTTCCACTCTCTCACCGGAAGTGAAACCAGGCCACGCGGACACTTTCACAACACAACAGCCGGGAATGCACTTTTCGGTAAAAAAAACCACTTTCCTTCCTCCTAATTAATCAAATAAACGTCTCACTGAAGAACAGGGGCCAGCTTCGATCGGTAAACAGCCGTTACAACGACTTTTTACTTTGCGATACCATTACAACGCATGCATTACCACGCATGCGTTGTACATCACAAAGTCATTACTACGCATTTTTAGAACGCATGGTCATTTACCACGCATGCCTTTACAACAAATTTTGTTGTAAAGGTATGTATGGTAAATGACCATGCGTTCTAAAAAACATGTAGACGATCCATGTCGTTGTAAGGAAACAGAGGCTGTTCCATTTCCTCACAACGACGTGCACCGCACCTCAGAGATGACGTGAAGCAGGAACCACGAGGAGAGAGGAACCATGAGGAGTGAGAGGTAAGGGGGATTGGGCATGGGGTGGGGGTTTCTTTTCTAGGGTTTAGGATAGTGCAGTGGTGTTTGGGTGGTGTAGGGGTCATGCTGGGGGTAGTGTTTTAGGGTTTAGGGTAGTGCAGTGGTGTTTGGGTAGTGTAGGGGTCGTGCTGGGGGTAGTGTTTTAGGGTTTAGGGTAGTGCAGTAGTGTAGGGGGTCATGCTGGGGGTAGTGTTTTAGGGTTTAGGGTAGTGCAGTGGTGTATGGGTAGTGTAGGGGGTCGTGCTGGGGTAGTGTTTTAGGGTTTAGGGTAGTGCAGTGGTGTTTGAGTAGTGTAGGGGGTCATGCTGGTGGTAGTGTTTTAGGGTTTAGGGTAGTGCAGTGGTGTTTGTGTAGTGTAGGGGGTCATGCTGGGGGTAGTGTTTATGGTTTAGGGTAGTGCAGTGGTGTTTGGGTAGTGTAGGGGTCGTGCTGGGGGTAGATTTAGGGTTTAGGGTAGTGCAGTGGTGTTTGGGTAGTGTAGGGAGTCGTGCTTGGGTAGTGTTTTAGGGTTTAGGGTAGTGCAGTGGTGTTTGTGTAGTGTAGGGGGTTGTGCTGGGGGTAGTGTTTTAGGGTTTATGTTCGTGCAGTCGTGTTTGTGTAGTGTAGGGGGTCGTGTTTTAGGGTATAGGGTAGTGCAGTGGTGTTTGGATAGTGTAGGGGGTCATGCTGGGGTTAGTGTTTTAGGGTTTAGGGTAGTGCAGTGGTGTTTGGGTAGTGTAGGGGGTCGTGCTGGGGGTAGTGTTTTAGGGTTTAGGGTAGTGCAGTGGTGTTTGTGTAGTGTAGGAGGTCATGCTGGGGGTATATTTAGGGTTTAGTGTAGTGCAGTGGTGTTTGGGTAGTGTAGGGAGTCGTGCTGGGGGTTGTGTTTCAGGGTTTAGGGTAGTGCAGTGGTGTTTGGGTAGTGTAGGGAGTCGTGCTGGTGGTAATGTTTTAGGGTTTAGGGTAGTGCAGTTATGTTTGGGTAGTGTAGAGTGTCGTGCTGGGGGTAGTGTTTTAGGGTTTAGGGTAGTGCAGTGGTGTTTGGGTAGTGGAGGGGGTAGTGTTTTAGGGTTTAGGGTAGTGTGCCCAACCAGCCACAATATCCGTGGACAAAGGGGATCCTGACTCTTTGGAACGCTCCGTCAATTGAATAATTTGGGTCAAGGGCCCTACCACGTCCAAGACCTATCAATTCCTTTCTTGGGATCCCTCATATACTTGGAGAAAAAGGTACATAGTTTCTCATCAATTTCAGGCGTGTGTGCCACCTTCCCCTTCAGTGAGGGCCTGGGGCATTCTCCCCTCATCCTATTCCTGACCTCCCTTTCAAGGGGTTGATGGATTTTCCCCACCACATACTCTGCCACTTTGGCGTCAGGTGTCCACTCTGCCGACCTAGTATGGTAAATTTGGGTAGGCTCGAACATGTCCGAGTGGACCCCGTCCCCAACCGGGGACTGAGAGGAGTGGGACTCTGGACGCCAGGGACGCCCCGAGTCCTTATCCTCATCGGAGGAGAAATCGTCCTCCGATACACCCTCTCCCTCTAAGGGAAACGCACCGTCGGGGTCTACAATAGTGGTGACAGTGTCGCAATTTTCTCCGGGCCCCTCCTCCTCCCGGCAGGGTGCATGTTTTAGCGTTCGCGCACTCTTGAGGAAGGTCTCCGTAAGTTTATCAAATCCTTCCAAGTGCCCCGCGTTATGCTTAACGGCCCTTTTATTCCCCATCTGGGAGCTACTTGGACCCGCCACCACCAGATCTGGGTCACTGAACACCCCAGAGATGCTTTTCGCCAGCTTATCAACCTGATCCCTAAGAGGAGCCAGCGCCTAGAAATAGCCAGAGAGAGGGCTTGGTCCACTGCTGGAGGGAGAAGTTGGGGGCCATTCCTCCTCCACTTCCTGGTAGGAGGAGTAAAAATGGTCTTCTGGAGAAGACATGATAGCAGAGGGTGTGAGCACAGAACAAATGCCCTTAAAATCCTTAAGACAGCCCCTCGCCGGTGCTCCAACAGCTGGGCTTTCCTCGAAGCTGTTATAAGAATAGACTGAGGCGCAATACCAATTACCACCACCAGGTGGCGCTGGTCACTAACGTGGCCGTGTGGGGAAATCACCGCATAGCGGTGTCAAAATTAGGCGAGGGTTGGTCGGGAATCAAGCGGACACTAAAGGAGTGACCGGATTCCCAAACGCGCGTAAAGACCAGCGGGAGCGCTCGACGGAGCTGCCTCGCTCGGACCAGATGCGCCTGACAGGGTCTCACCGCGCACAGAGCACACAGCGGGAGAAACTGCGAGGGGGAGAACGCGCTCGGGCAAGAGCCTGTTGCGCAGGGAATATGAAACAATACCAAGGCAATAATGCTAATAACGTGCACAAGAAACCGCTATACAAACAGCAACAACGTCAGATTAAGCCAAGAATGTAAGGAATGCACTTAACTGACGAGCAGTGAAGAAAGAGGAAGCGGAAGGGACGTCACAATATTATATACGATGGACTGTGATATGATTGGACTATAGTTGCCTTGGAGACTACCCCCTAATGGTTCATGGGTTGTGTAGTCTTTTGTTTAATGATTGTTGTGTTACGTTTTCTTTGAACTGCTATGCAAATAAAGTGAGGAAAGATATGCATAATCCTCACCTCCGTCCTGCCATAGAATTCATTAAACTTTATTTGATCTGATTTAGAAACATAGATCATAAAAGTGTACATAAAAACAGTAAATCCTCTTTCCTAATACAATACAGTGAGAATTAATTAAAACCAGTAGGAAAAAACGGGTGTTACAAAGCCCGGTTCAGAGCAACTTCAGGTTAACAGAATCGTAAAGTTCAATGTTTCGCAAGATCAATCTCATGTACTTCGTGCAAAATACGCAATAAGGGGTCCAAGTAAGATGTAACGCTCCAATACCTGACCAGTTTGCACTATATAAAACTGCAGAAAAACTAAAAATAAAAAGTGTTTTGCACACTTTTGTCATTGGGCTATATGTGGGCTACATCTGGGTGATATTTGTGCTACATTTGGGCTCTTTTTTCTCTGGTGGCCATCTTGGGAGACTTATTTGTTATGAAGTTTCCTAATTTCGTCATTTACTGCAGTCTCCTCAGTAGGAAATGCTTTCAGTTTTTTACTTTGATTCCATCAAGAAGGCATTCAGATGTGTCACACATTTGCCATAAATTCAGAATGTTAGCACTCTAGTTGTTCATTAGATCACTGTAGTAAAGCTACTGCTCACCAGGGAGTTAACTGGAAGTCTACTGCTGGTATTGAAAGTGATTGTTTCAGTCTGCATGTCAGAATTTTCTAATGAAATAGAAGAGGATTTGAGATCTCACTTAAAACATGCCCTAAATTTTCTTTCTGCAGCACTAACCATAATTTCTATGGCAAAATGAACCCCTCATTTTGTTCCTTTTTAAATTAAATGTTTTAAGTGTTACCAGTTTATTCCAATCAAGATGGCTTCAGGTGTGCCATACTTTTGTCATAAGTAAGACTGTTAGCGCTCTAGTTGTTCTGTAGAACACTCTGGGAAGCTGCAGTAGAACACAAAGGCATCAACTGACAGGCTGCTCCTGTTGAAATATAACAGGAAGATGTTTGAGATCACACTTGAAACATGTCCTAATTTTTCTTTCTACGGCACTAACCATAATTTCTATGACAAAATGAACCCCATCATTTTGTTCCTTTTTAAATTAAATGTTTTAAGTGTTACCAGTTTATTCCAATCAAGATGGCTTCAGGTGTGCCATACTTTTGTCATAAGTAAGGCTGTTAGCACTCTAGTTGTTCTTTAGAACACTCTGGGAAGCTGCAGTAGAACACAAAGGCATCAACTGACAGGCTGCTCCTGTTGAAATATAACAGGAAGATATTTGAGATCTCACTTAAAACATGTCCTAATTTTTCTTTCTACAGCACTAACCATAATTTCTATGGCAAAATGAACCCCCTCATTTTGTTCCTTTTTAAATTAAATGTTTTAAATGTTACCAGTTTATTCCAATCAAGATGGCTTCAGGTGTGCCATACTTTTGTCATAAGTAAGACTGTTAGCTCTCTAGTTGTTCTTTAGAACACTCTGGAAAGATGCAGTAGAACACAAAAGCATCAACTGACAGGCTGCTGCTGTTGAAATATAACAGGAAGATATTTGAGATCTCACTTAAAACATGTCCTAATTTTTCTTTCTACGGCACTAACCATAATTTCTATGACAAAATGAACCCCCTCATTTTGTTCCTTTTTAAATTAAATGTTTTAAGAGTTACCAGTTTATTCCAATCAAGATGGCTTCAGGTGTGCCATAATTTTGTCATAAGTAAGACTGTTAGCGCTCTAGTTGTTCTTTAGAACACTCTGGGAAGCTGCAGTAGAACACAAAGGCATCAACTGACAGGCTGCTCCTGTTGAAATATAACAGGAAGATATTTGAGATCACACTTGAAACATGTCCTAATTTTTCTTTCTACAGAACTAACCATAATTTCTATGACAAAATGAACCCCATCATTTTGTTCCTTTTAAATTAAATGTTTTAAGTGTTACCAGTTTATTCCAATCAAGATGGCTTCAGGTGTGCCCTACTTTTGTCATAAGTAAGGCTGTTAGCACTCTAGTTGTTCTTTAGAACACTCTGGGAAGCTTCAGTAGAACACAAAGGAATCAACTTACAGTCTCTGCCCTTGTTGGATGTGCATGTTTTACTGAGAATGTCAGACTTCATTCTCACATGACTGAGAAAGATAATGTGAATTTACAGAAAATATGCTCTCATTTTAGCTTCTGGAACACCTTCCAAAACTGTATGGGACAAGCATGTGAAAATAGTTTTCTCTAAAACATGATTCATGATATCCCAGCAGAAGGTTTTTCACAGGGTAAAATCCCTTAGAACACACCACAATTCCTGAAATTAGTATGGTACCATCAACAAATGAATTCTAATGTAACTAAAGTCTGTTATCACCCTTTATAGTTCTCCTTTTGGTAACCCTCAAAATCTTCGATTCACTACAATGCATTTCAATGGGGTACTATCATTTATATTGGTCCCAAGATGGCTGCCAGCAATTCCAGGATGAAGTGCTGACAGCCAATCAGATCTCACGATGACATGTGTGGTTAGGCTCCGCCCAGATATATATGTGTTTTCTTTTTCAAATTTCTCAGGAACTACTGAACGGATTTACACCATTTAACCAAAAGGCACGACTCTGAGCCAAGGGCTACCTTTTTGCCAACTTTGGTGTAATTCCGTTCAGCAGTTCGGGCTGTAGCTGCGACTACAGGTTCCTATGGAAAATTGCATGGGGAAAACACGTTTTGGGACCCCCCTTTTTTCTCGGCCCCCACTTGACAAATCACCCCGAGACTTTCAGGATAAGAGCGGACCGAAGCGCCCCACGAGTTTTGAAAATTTTGCGAAGATTCATCATCCGGCGCCAAAGTTATTGGAAATAGAATGTTGTGAATTTCCTATGGAAAATAGGTCCTAACTATAACTACCTACTGGCGACCGCCAGTAGGTAATATATATATATATATATATATATATATATATATATATATATATATACACACACACACATTTCTCTATATATATATCCATATCCTAACAAATTGTCATATTGTTGTGCGTCGCCACTGTGTAGTTATAGTTAGGTCCTGGTTTCCATAGGAAGTTTTTTTTTTGTTTTGCTACAGTTCGATAAATCTTCATTAAACTTTCCAAACCTAAGGTTCATGCACCTCAGCTCCATCCTAGAATGTTTTGGTGTGATCTACCAAGTAAGGTCAGAGAAAAAAGGTTAGTCACAAAACATGTTTTCCCCATGCAATTTCACAAAGGAAGTTTAGACAAACCTACAGCACAAATGGCTCAATAGAATGACACCAAATTTGGCAGAAAGATAGATATTTAGCCAGAAAGTGTACTTTTACGATCTAATGTAAATCTATTTAGACATTTTTGAGAAATTAAGGTTAAAAAGTTACTGATATTTGTTGCAGCAGGAGTCCCACAGCAGTCCCGCGGAGAGAAGGACCACATTGGTGGCTGCCTCAAAAAATAAAATGTTGCAGCCGCCTTCACAGGACTTGGAGACTAGGTCACTGAGGATGAAAATTAAAAAAAGGACATTGGGGACAGAGTACCTGACCCCTAGCCCTTGTAGGTGTGGGGGATGGACCCCTTCTGGGTCCAGAATTAAAATGAAATTAAATGTCATAGCTCAGGAGAGATTAAAAAAAAGTAAAAATGCACAGCCTTTGGGCTGTGTAAAGCTCTTTAAGGAGATTTGACTCTGAATACAATATGAATCCCCATTATGTGGGCAGGACCCTACTGTGCGCAGTCAGCTCTCAGTTCCCACACTGTGTGCAGAGCCTACTCTTTCCAGACAAGCAAGTTCTATTACGTTGGCAAGCCCCTAGTGCACACAGTCAGTGCTGAGTGCCCAGACTGTACCTAGAGCCCACTCCCTCCAGAGACCTAAGCCCCATTAGATCGGAAATCCCCTACTACGCACATTCTGCGCTTAGTGCACAGACTGGTTGTAGAGCCCACTCCCTCTAGTCGCACAATCACAATTAGGTGGGCAAGCACTAAGTATGCACATTAGCTCTGAGTGTGCAGACTGTGGGTAGAGTCCACTCCTTCCAGATACTTAAACCCCATTAGTTGGGCAAGCCCCCTACTATGCACAGTCTGTGCTCAGGGTGCAGACAGTGCGTAGACCCGACTCCCTCCAGAAACGCAAGTGCTATCAGATTGGCAAGACCCTACTATGCACAATCAGCGCTGAATGTGAAGACTGTCTGTAGAGTTCACTTCCTCTAGAGACCTAAGCCCCATTAGGTGGGAGGGCCCTTACTATGCAGAGCCTGTGCTCACTACATTGCTCTCTATGGAGAGCCCACTCTCTCCAGACACCCAAGCTCAGTTAGTTGGGTGTGACACTACAACAGAGAGGCTACGCTCTATGTGCAGCTCTTCACAGGAGCTCACTCCCTCCAGATACTCAAGCCTCCTTATGCAGCGAAGGGCACACTACGTAAAGATAAGTATGTTAGTAATATTTTACTTTAAGTAAAAAAAATCCTAAAACTTAACTGAAAAAATCAAAGGTCTAAGTGAAGTTATAGTTAGGTGAAAATGTCAGTTAAACACTACCATTTTACTCTAAAAAAAAGCACTGAAAATCCCCAGTTTTAGTTCACTGAGCTAACTATAATTTGATCCCCTGCCATGCATTGCTTATGACTGCGCATATTACATCACTCATGACATGCTCAATGCCCTATCCTTCCAGATGGGAAAGGTATGATGAAGCTTTTTTTGGTTGTTTACTAATCAAACCGCTGCATGGAAAACTGCTCTTATTGGTGTCAGTGTGGGGGGTGTTCCAGAATGCAATTGACCTGGAAAGTTTGGGACACCCACAATCTTGTGAGTTTGTAAATGCTCACAAACCTCTGGATGACACATTAGATGCGGTTGGAGCTTTACACCTATCAAGGGCAGGAATAGATCCGCTTCTAGGATGGGAAAGGGAAAGGAGGAGTCATAAAATCAGTAGTGGTGTAGGGGAAGGGATGTCTGTGTGAGGCAGTTCGGTGACTTAGTGGTCCAATGCATCCACTTCAGGGATCTGTGTTTGACATCATGGCCACAGGTTTGAATCCCAGCGAGTCCACTCAGACGTTCATCTTGCAGAATTCAATAAAATGAGGACCATTCAGTTGAGTGACAATAAACAACTGTTATTTCAGGACCAAGAGTGCTTCTGTTGCTGTGATGCTGGGTTCAGTAATGAGAAGAAATGTTGCACATGCAGTGTTGTTTATCAAAGTTCAGAGAGAGCTGGTGAGGGTGTCATACACATGCATCTGCTCATCACTGCAGCCTGACCTTTTCATACTTACCATGAGGATCGTGTCTTTGCCACGAAAGCTGGCACACCCTTGCTTGGAGTATGGGATATCTTTAACTTATTGTTTCTGTATTTCCTACCAGCTTACGCCCTTGTTTGGTGCGGTATTGTACTTACACATTTATAGAGCACTTACTACCCCTAGGTGGGGCACTGAAGCATTTTCTATATGGGCAGCATGCTACACCACGCAAGGTGTGTGATTGGAAGGGTGTTGTCTTTGTTTTGTGATCCTATGTGGGAAGCTTTTCCATTTTGTGCGTGATGTCCATGAGGTGCGGTTATCATGTTCTGGAACACAGCACTTAGCAGTGTCGTGGATGTTGAGGTGTCAAAAGGGCACGAGGCTCTGGTTTGCGCTGATACGCACCTGTACTGACCACACCTGAAGGCAACCAGGTCCATGTACCTCATTCACAAAAATAAGGTGTGTGCTCAATCCTGTATCCAGTGCTATGACCCACATTTTACTAACATTCACGGATCGCAGCACTACGTTTCATTGCGTAAATGGTGATAATTTGTGCAGCACCAGATTTAGCAAGATTCGCAAAATGATGTTATCATCGCCTATGCACGCACTACAAAGGCATTCTGACATGGCACTAGACTTTGCACCATGGCACAAAGGCAGCTCAGTTAATCCTCCAGGACAAATTTCAACATCAGGACAATTGTGTGAGGTTCCCATAAGGGTGTTTGTCTGAATGTAGGAATGTGTACAGAAGGGTGTACAGTCTGAATGTAGAAATGTGAAACAGAAGGGTGTCCCTCAACTACAAATCTAATGCAATACACTGTTTGCCTGCCTTTGACCCGTGGCAAGAAGCAAAGCATCACACAAATACAGCTTTTTAGCACAAGCGCTGCCAATTACACCATTGGTGCATAACTCACCGTAAACTCTGCCATGCACATTTTTTCACTGTTCGCACAACGCAGAGGTGCAGATTTTCATGCAGCACTGAGTGAATTTTAGGAAATTTGAGTTCCAATGTGCCCCTTTTGGGCTTATTTGGTCTGCATGAACTATTATTACCAAATCTTTAAACCTTACATAGAATGGGATATGGTCTTGCTCATCTCCTACTATCAGCTGTTTAGTGTTTAATTCTGCCTTGTATGGAGAGCTTTCATTCTAATGCACAGAGGACTATTTTACATCTCAAAAGTACAAAGAATTATGACACATTAAAATCTTTGTCCTATAGATGCACTATAAGCAGAAAACAATAGATTTTCGTTTTGTTTTCCTTTTTTGATTGCAACAGGCTTTTTAAACATTTTATGTCAAGTCTTAAAATGCAAGCCTGATCTATTGGCTTTGCCAGTGCTTGTTTGCCCATGCTCCTCCTTCAGCATCACGGAGCATGGGTAAAGTCATTGCTTCATTTCAATTAGGGCTTTCCCCAGTGAATGAGGAAGCACTAATTTGCCATCGTATAGGTATAATAAATTGAGGCATTTGCAAAACATGCTATGTTTTGATATATGAAGTGTTCCTCAATGTACAGCTGATAGGGTGACATCGGCAGAAACTAAAATTACGTTAGAAACAACTGGGGCATATTATCAAGAACGGCATTAAAATTATCGCCGGTTTAGCGGCAGAAAACTGCCGCTAAAGCGGCGATAATGGGCTTGATAATATGCCCTGGAGGATTCCAATAGAAGCCCAGGTTCACACCAGAACATGGACTTCTATTGGAATTCTCAAGGGCATATTATCAAGCCCATTATCGCCGCTTTAGCGGCAGTTTCCTGCCGCTAAAGCGGCGATAATTTTAACGCCGTTCTTGCTAATATGCCCCGTTGTGCTATAAATAGGTAAAGATAAAAATAGAAGTACCAAAATGGATATTTCTTTAATTCCTCCAGTGTGGTAGGGGCTTATATATATGTTCTAAAAATAATCCATTCCATTTTATTGATAGTTCAAGACATCAGTCTCATCATCAAAGGTACATTGGGAAAATTATTAAAACACTATAAAAACGTTAAGAACAAATAAACACCAATAAATAATTGTAAAAGCACATGGTACATAGTCACACAGTTAGAAACATCATAAGTTATAAAAATATGCATAAATCATTTGGGGTGTGACTGCTAGTGCTAACCCTAGTGCTTTGGCTCTAATTGCCCAGGCTATATACAGAATCTTCGAACCAGCCACAACCACACTCGAGGTAGGGTTGCATATTATAAGAGCTTCGACTTGGATTTGTGAGCTAAGGGATCTACACAAAGGGATGATCCAATTGTTTCTGGGTTTGGCATAGAGTGGGCAGATAAACAACAGGTGCTCGTCGCTTTCTAGGACAGTTTTACAGTCAGATGCTTGTTTCTGCTTCCCTCAGTCTGCAGTAAAAGCAGCTACTGGGAGGGTCCGCACCTAGGACCAAGCACACATCAGGCAGATAAAATCCAGGAATTCCACCACCTTAGTTACAGATTTGTGGAGAAGGAAGGCACTTGTTAAGCAGCCTAACGTGGATGAACAGTCCCTATTGCTAATAACTTTTTCCTGGGCCAGATTTTTAACTTTAAGAGAATTTCTCCGACAAATCGACTGGGGCTCAGACCAAAGTTTTTCCAGCCACAGCTAGATCCAGGCACTTTTAATCAATGCCAGCCCTCTGACCTTCCCCTCCCCATTGGACCCAATAACTTCCTGCAGGCCCTCCCTGAGGTGGGCCAATTCATGGGTACTCCAAATACGAACCCAAAACATTAAAGGTCTCAACACTATCTGCACTGAAATCCCAAGAAAAGGCGAAGAGGGACCAACATTGTACCTTTCCCTAAGCCCAAAAGGCACCTAAGGAAGTTGTCTTTTGCTGTGCTCAAGGCGCTTGTGTTTCAATGGCCTCAAAGTTCCGCCCCGCGTATAGCGCGGCCCTCTTTGCTTGTGCTTTGGAAATTTCAATTCCTGGACGAGCAGAGGTCCAGGTTTCTTTTTTTTTTTGCGACTTTGTGTAAGGCTGCAGCTCGATGTTTCACGATTAAGGTACTCTTGGTAATCTGCGGGTCTCAGGAACCGGTGTCAACCAGCCTGATACCCAGATACCCTTTCAAATGTTTCAGAGCCCACCTTAATGACCCCTCTCTTGGTATAGATCAGAAATTTAAACTTAGAGTATTAATTTCAAGACCAAAATCTTCGCAGAATTGGTTGAAACTATCAAGCAAGTTTTGAAGGCCCTTTCTAGTTTTGGGCAGCAACAAAGTGTCGTCCGCGAAAAGGAGAGCCGGTATTTTTTTGGCCACCAGGGTTGGCGATTCATTGGCACAGTTGAATAGGTAGGTGATGCAGTTGTAAGTATATAGTAGGAATAGGGTTGGGGCAAGGACACATCCCTGACACATGCCTTGTTCTACAGGGAAGGCCTCGGTTAGTTCCCCCTTCACTCCGCATCTTACTTGTGCATAATTTCCCTTGTGGAGCATCTGGATAAAATGCAGGAGATCGGGGGGGGGGGGGTCCCCATCCTCCAAAGCACCTCCCATAGCCTCCCTCTAGGCACTAGGTCAAACACGGCACAGAGGTTGATAAATGCCACGTAGAGGTCACCCTTAGGCAGACCCACCAAAAAAAGAATCCTTTTTAGTTTGGGTGAGCAAAATTTGCAAACAAAATGACGAAATATGCATCTATTTTGTAAAATGATGCTTATTACTAAAAAAAACTTTTTTGCCAATTTCTCCAATATCTTGTCTCCACGACAATATACCTCGCACAGAAAAATCTACCTCCATAGGGACAGGATATTGGTTTGAGCAGACAATGTCATTCAAACTTCCACTGGCTCAAAACACATAGGGGCATATTATCAAGAAACAACGTTAAAATTATCGCCGCTTTAGCGGCAGAAAACTGCCGCTAAAGCGGCGATAATGGGCTTGATAATATGCCCTTGAGAATTGCAATAGAAGCCCATGTTCTGGTGTCAACATGGGCTTCTATTGGAATTCTCAAGGGCATATTATCGAGCCCATTATCGCCGCTTTAGCGGCAGTTTTCTGCCGCTAAAGCGGCGATAATTTTAACGCCTTTTTTGATAATATGCCCCATAAAGTTTTAGATAGTTCAAAATGACTAAACATTTGAAAATGTTTGCATTCCATAAAACTTAATTATGCAAAATTATGCCAGCCTAACAAAGGTTTTTCACAGGCCTACTTTTTAGATCGAAGCCTACCAGACCTGATGACTTCTTGGGGACATTCTAAAAGCTTCCCTGGGAATACATTCCGGCCATTGCTTACCTTTGGCTTTGTGTTTTGTAACTCACATTTGCTTGTTTTCTAATTGCTGGCTTTATTTATTTTTGTCTGTCCAGAATCTGTTTGTCCCTCCGGTGAAGCATAGCCTATTTACTTTATTCTTCCACAGTTCTCCCTTTCTGTAAGCAGGCCTTTAAATCTTGCCCTTATCTTGTCACATTTGCTGTGCATTCAAAGACAGTGGTCAAATGTCAGGCTCTGTCTTCCCACCGAGGTTGGTGTTTACTTTTCTTTCTCTGACTTCAAAGTGCAAGAATTTATGAGACAAGGCTTTTTTTCTACCACACAACAAAATTTAAATGTCTGTAAATGAACTGTGCAGATATTTCAGAATATATCAGAATTAGAAAAGCACAAATGAAGTACATTTTTTTGTAATTCTGAAGTGTGGTGAAAACAAATATTTTAAAACGATCAAAACAAATCAATATATTAGTTGATGACATATCCACACATTGTTTGTGTGCTCTATACTTTATTCAGTAAAACTGTCAGTTTTGTGGAAATGTTATGGTCATTTTAATTGAAAATGTGTTGTCTGTAACAGCAGTGCGCTAGCACACCATGCCTACTCCGCACTACGCCACTTTATTCTACACCACTCCACTCTACAACACTCTACTCAACTCTATGCCCCTCCAGTATATGCCTCGCCACTCAATGACACACCACTCCACTCTACGCCAAGCCACTCTAGGACACCCCACTCCACTCTACAACATGGCACGCCACGACTTTGGGGGGAGAACATGGCGGCCGTGAGTTGAGCGGTCGCTTGCCGCCAGTGGTGTTCCCGTCCCTGTGGAACATGTAGCAAGCAGGAAAACGGCAGGGGAAGAAAAAAAACGGAAAACGGCAATGGCATAACAGCATAACGCCATAGCGTTAGTCGAGAAAATAATAGAAATATTTTACGTTCGTGTAGTTTAAAACTACGATTGTTGAAGCTTGGTTTCACCTAGGGGATGTACGTTGGAGCACTCGCAGATCTCCCGCGTTGGTTCGTAGCGGCCCTGGAGCTAAGGAGGGGCCGGAAGGTGGCTGCCCGCGGACTCCTTCGAGTCGAGTCCGGGAGAGGCAGAGGCAGCACAGGCTCTGCCGTGGCTGCTGCACCAGCCGCTTTGGAGAAGACTGCCGGAGTGGAGGAGACGGGCTGGAGGCTGCCTACAGAGAGCTGTAGGTTGGTCCCGACGGCCTCAAGCTCAACGCTGGACCTGTGTGAGGTACTGGGAAGCCAGGAGGAGGGGGGCACAAGCGCAGCAGCCGAGGGTGGTGAGTTTTTACTACCTCCCTCCCCTGGATCTCAGAGTTGTTCAAGACAGACCGTGGAGGACCAGGAGGGGGGGCTCCTTGAGATTAGCACAGTACTACCTAGTGGAGGCTCAGGGAGCACTAAACTGAAGCTCGGAAAAGCCCCGACGATACAAGGTGCGAAGAGAGACAGAAAACGAGGAGCAGCAGTGCGTGGGTCTATAAAAGGGAAACCTGTGGGGGAAAAAAACATCAAGCTACCCTTAGTGGGTAGATCCGCCTTACCTGTGCACAAGAAGGGGGTAACCACTGGGAAAATAGGTCCCGAAGACAGTTCCGATAGCTTGTCTCCTCAGCCCTGTGAGATCAAGGGTAGGGGTACCAAAATCAGTAGAAAGAAGGGTCGCCCCCTAGATCCGAAAATAAAGATCACCCCTTCACTGAGGTCATATTTCAAAATCCTTCCACAGGTATTAGACGTGGCAAAGCAGGGAGAGATGCTAAGGAAAGATCTTGGGACAGTAAGACAACCTTCACCAGGATATATGGAAGAGCTTGACTCAGGAAATACCTCCAATCCTACCTCTGTATCTATACCAGCCATACTTCTTGCACCTGCCAAACAATCTGAACCATCTGAACCATTAAGTACCTCGGGAGTAGGCATAATCATGACCTCAGCTGAAGGTAGCAGGCATGCCAGAGGCGGAAACCTGGCCGCGGAAAATGCAGAGGCCAGCGGCAGTGGCAACGGCCATGGTAACGGTAATGAGAGCAGTTGTGGCAATGGTAATAGAGGTAGAGATGAGGGGAAGGTTGCTGAGAAAGAGAGTCCCTCGGTGGCATCTCTAGAGGCTTTTTTTTCTACCCTGTCTTTGGATATTAGAAAGGGGTTTGCTATCTCAGAGACGAATCAGGGAGAGATTCGGATTTTCTGCGAATCTCTTGAGAAGAAATTTGACATCCTAGAAAGTTCAGTGGAGGAGCTTAAAAACGATCTGGGAGCAGCCAGAGCTGATATTTCAAAACTCAAGAAGGAAGAGGCTGCGCTCCGAGATAGATTAGAATCATTGGAAAACAACTCCCGGCGCAACAATTTGCGCCTTCTGAACATCCCTGAGGGAAAAGAGGGGGAAGACCTTAAAGTGTTTATTGTAACCCTCATAAAAGAAGCGATTGTGATTGAAGAATCTAAGGAGGATTTGATGAGAGATATACAAAGGATCCACAGGGACCCCTTTAGGAGGCATCCCAATAGAACAAAACCAAGAAAGATCTTAATAAATTTCCTGACCTTTTCCTTGAAAGAGAAGATACTAAATGCTGCCCTAAAGCAGAAATCATTGAAGCCCAGAGACTTCGCTTTTGAAATTCATCGGATTTAGCTCGAGTCACATTAGATCGTCAATGGGAGTTAGGAAAAAAAATGGGTGACTTTAGAAAATTGGGGACCGTCGCCCAATTAAAGTTTCCGGCACACTTAAAAATTATGCACAACAACAAAATGTATAACTTGAAAACAGTGCAGGTGGCTGAGGAGCTTTTGGGAAATTTAAGTAAAAATCCCTAAATAAGCTCTTAAACTGGAAAGTCATATCACAGACCTATTAGAGAATGTGACATACATGAGGTAATTAGGGTCAGACACTGGGTCAAACAAGAATACACGGGGCCACGCGGGTCGCGGGGGTCACAACACTACACAACACATTTTAGCTGTTTGCTCACTTTAGTAATTTGTAAAAGTTAGGGACAGGGCAGGGTACCCCGGCAGGCAGAGTCTGGACCTATAGTCCAGGTAAATGGGGGTAGGGTTCTCCAGGGAGGGTTCTAAGGGTGGGGTAGGGGAAGCACGGGTGGGGGAGCATCGGGGTAAAAAATATTTTTAAAATCCTCACTCGCCTCTTGGCCTAATTAGCTTTTACTGGTTATTGTTCTTGGTTTGGTGTCGACACTTGGGGAGATCGGGCATACTTAGGACTCCGCTTTTTGACCCACCATGAAAACGTTACAGTGTTTATCCTGGAATGTTAATGGTCTTCGGGTCAAAAGTATGAGGGAAAAAATTCTCCAATATCTTAAAGACTCCCCGCACAGATAATTATCTTACAGGAAACACATCTCCTGAGAGAAGAAATAAGTGGGATCTGCGAGAAGCTCAGATGGGTGGAGCATTGTATTAGTTCCTGTCAAAGTGCTAACATTAGGGGGTAGCCATTCTAGTCAAAAAACAAGCAAAAGCTCGTCTTCTAAGCACTATGACAGACCCAAGTGGCAGGTGGGTGATTGTCAAGCTACTTGTTAAGGATTCTTTCTTAACAGTAGTAGGCTATTATGGTCCCAACCAGGATGACCCCTCCACCCTGAAAACTATTTTTGCGAACTTGCTGGGATTTCCAGATTCAACCATTTTAGCAGGAGATTTTAACATAGTCTTGAACCCTCAATTGGATAAATCCCCAAGTAGCAGCGCTAATGTTCTGTCCAAATCAAGGACATACCTTCAGTTGATGATGAGGCAGAATGCCCTATTTGATATCTGGAGGGAAAGATCAGGTGCTCAATTAGGTGTTTCATTTTATAATCGAAAATACGGACATAAATCCAGGATTGATTACATCTTGATCAGTAATGATTTGAGGGGTAACGTTGAAGACATAGGCTATCTGACTCCCCACCTATCAGATCACGCGGCGGTATGGATGGATCTAAACTTGGTAGGAAAAGAATTACAGAGGGTGTGGACATTTGATCGTACACTTCTTCTAGATGAATCGGAAGTTTGTTACCTGTCTCAGGAAACAGAGTTTTTCCTAAATACAAACGTAGGTTCGGCAGAGATTCCGGTGGTGTGGGATGCCCTGAAGTCATATCTGAGAGGGTTAGTAACAAGTAGGACCTCTTACAAGAACAGGCAATACAGGGAGGAAGTTGCATACATTGAGTGTGAAATGAAGGAGGTTGAAAGGAAGATTAATAATGAAGTGGACCAAGTAACACGCCAGGCACATGTTGCGAAATTGAGAACTTTGAGAGATCATTTAGAAAATATTATTCAGACCAGGATTTCTAACCGATGGGAAGCCAGCAAGCTCGCCCATTTTGAATACGGTGAGGGGGCTAGTACACTTTTGGCTTGGAAGGCCAAAACTGACAGAGTACGAAATTTTATAAAACAAATCGAAAATGAATATACTAATTCATCGGTAGTTAGCGACAAAGAGATCGGAGAAGCCTTTTTTACCTTTTTTCAAGACCTGTACAATGAAGAGAATGAGGTAGAAAGCAACTGTGCACGGGAATGGCTGAATCAGATCAACCTTACCTCCTTAGACTCCTCCCAACGAGAAAATCTAGAGCTAGAGATATCTCAACAGGAGGTTAGGAAGGCCATTTCAGCCTGTAAGTCGGGTAAGGCTGCGGGGCCGGATGGCCTTCCTGTAGAATTATACAGAGTCCTGGGAGAGGAGATAATTCCGATAATGACAACCCTCTTCAATAAAATATTACTTGAAGGAGTTAAGCCTCCTACCTCGTGGGGAGAAGCCATCATAACATTGATTTTAAAACCTGGGAAGCCTTCAGTGAATTGTGGGTCATATAGACCTATTTCACTCTTAAACACCGACTATAAGGTTTTTACTAGAATTTTGGCCGATAGGCTGGGTGCGGTGGCGGGGGGTTTGTTGCATGCAGATCAAAAGGGTTTTTTGAGAGGTAGAAATCTTTTTGATCTCACCCATGATTTCATAGGTGCTATTGATTTTGCCTCCACTTTCTCACTTCCGCTGGCAGCAATGACATTGGACGCCACCAAGGCATTTGACAGTGTCAACTGGAACTACCTAGCCGCTGTGCTGGAGAAGTTTAATTTTGGGCCAAAATTTAGTCGAGTTGTTGATCTTATATATAGTGACCCTTCTGCGAGACTTTTGGTCAACGGACATTTGACCAAACCCTCTAGGATTAAAAGAGGAACCAGACAGGGTTGCCCCCTCTTCCCCTCCTATTTGATATGTACATAGAGCCTTTTGCTCAACGTCTCAGAGAGGAGACGGGTACAACACCATTTAAATGTGGAGTATGGGAGAGGAAGGTAGCCCTGTATGCTGATGATGTACTAATTCTTTCATCAGATCTGGAGATGTCTTTCCCCCACGTCATTCGTTTAGCACAGGATTTTGGTTTAGTCTCGGGATACGAGGTCAATGCAGAAAAAACTGAGATTATGTCATGGAATCTGCCGGGGTGTCGACATCAAATCAAGAGCGAGATGAGATATTTGGGAGTGAAGATAGTCCAGAATATAGAAAAATCTCGGAGACCAATCTCTTGAATGTTTCAAGAGAGTGTCAGAAACTCTTGAAATCCTGGGCCCATCTTCCTTTGACTATTTTGGGAAGAATTAATTTAATTAAGATGGTAATTCTCCCAAAAGTCACTTTTCTTTTCAACACCATTCCTTTATATTTTGAGAAACGGGCAATTGATAAACTTCAGCAATCCATTAATTCATTTGTGTGGGCCTTTAAAGCCACGAGGATATCCTGGAAAAAGCTAAGGCGTAGGAGGGAAAAAGGGGGTCTCACATTACCAGATTTACAGTACTACACCTGGGCTTTCCAACTGTCCCATTCAAGAATGTTGTTGAAATCCCCAGACTCATCAGAGAGGGGGGTAATGTTTCTGGCTATGTTGGATCAAGTGGGGCTATCTAAGGAGAGCTTTCTTTTTAAATATGGTGACCAGAAATTTTTCAAGGAAATAAGGCTGAAAGTCTTATTGAGTACGGCTCGTACATGGGCAAGAATTAAACAATGCACGGGCTTAGGCTACTTTTCAAGTATGGCTCCACTGTAGGATTCCCCAGGGGCCCCGGCCTGTTTGAAGGATAAATTGGCAGCCCACCTTAAAACAGCTGGGTTCTTAGTATGGGGAGACTTGGCTGTTGAGGGTTCACTCTTGCCTTGGGTATTTTTAAATGATAAATTGGAGGAGGGCATGTCTAGATTTAAATATCTACAATTAAAGAGCTGGTCCCAGAGTCTTAAAAAACCCATAGGCATAGGGAACGAGCTGGAAGAGCAACTGGTACAGAGGTTGGCAGGGAAGAAAGAAGTATCTTTCTTTTATTGGTCCATCGAGGAGGCTATTGACGGGGATTTTAGGCTAGCCGAAGAATTGTGGGGAGCATCCATACCAGACATAGATTGGGTAGATCTGTGGCAAACTTCTTTTAACACCTTATTCGCAGTCGTAAAGCCAGCCTGGTTTAGGAGAAACCACTATTTTACTACACACAAGGCTTACCTATCCCCGGCTAGACTTTAAAAAATCACTAAGGGTCCCCCCGACAGTTGCAAAAAATGTGGTATGGTGAACGCCTCTGATATACACATGTTCTGGGACTGTCCAGCCATCCAAGAATTCTGGGAGAGAGTAGGGAACACATTAGTAGACATCTTGGGCCTCCCAGTACACGTTTCTCTCAGTCTCATTATTTTTGGTATATCAAGTGACATTATAGGCATGAGCAGGGGCTTCCTGTTTTATTCTATCTTGTTGGCCAGATGAGAAATATGTAAGAGATGGGTTCCCCGCGAAGGTCACCGAGAAAATCGTCAACAAACAACTGACCCGCTACCTCGAGGAGAACAACATCCTGGACCCCTCCCAGTCCGGCTTCCGCAGCAACCACAGCACCGAAAGCGCCCTCATCGCCGCCACCGATGACATCAGGACCCTGCTAGACAACGGAGAAACAGCAGCCCTCATCCTCCTGGACCTATCAGCCGCCTTCGACACGGTCTGCCACCACACACTACGAACACGCCTTCACGACGCCGGGATCCAAGAGAAGGCCCTGGACTGGACCACATCCTTCCTTTCCGGCAGAACACAAAGCGTCCGCCTCGCCCCCTTCCGATCCAAGGCCACCAAGATCATCTGCGGCGTACCCCAAGGCTCCTCCCTCAGCCCAACGCTGTTCAACATCTACATGGCACCCCTCGCCCACGTCGCCCGACAGCACAACCTCAACATCATCTCCTACGCCGATGACACCCAGCTGATCCTCTCCCTCACCAAAGACCCTCACACCGCCAAAGCCCACCTCCACGAAGGAATGAAGGCCGTCGCCGAATGGATGAGGACCAGCCGCCTGAAGCTGAACTTGGACAAGACGGAGGTCCTCATCCTTGGTTCCAACCCTTCAGCCTGGGACGACTCCTGGTGGCCAACATCACTGGGAACAGCCCCGCCACCCACCGACCACGTACGCAACCTAGGGGTCATCCTCGACCCCACCCTCTCCATGACTAAGCAGGTCAACGTCGTTTCCTCATCCTGCTTCAACATCCTCCGAATGCTCCGCAGGATCTTCAAGTGGATCCCCACCGAAACAAGAAAACAGTCACCCAGGCCCTCGTCACCAGCAGGCTGGACTACGGAAACGCCCTCTACGCAGGAACGACGGCTAAGCTCCTGAGACGGCTGCAACGCATCCAGAACGCCTCTGCACGTCTTATCCTCGACATCCCCCGACGCAGCCACATCACACCCCACCTGAGAGACCTGCACTGGCTCCCTGTCAACAAGAGGATAACCTTCAAGCTCCTCACCCACGCACACAAAGCACTCCACAACTCCGGACCAGCCTACCTCAACAGACGACTCAGCTTCTACACCCCCACCCGCCAGCTCCGCTCGACCAGCCTCGCCCTCACCACAGTCCCCGCATCCGGAAAACGACCGCCGGCGGCAGATCCTTCTCCCACCTCGCCGCCAAGACCTGGAACACCCTCCCCACCAACCTCCGACAGACCCAAGACCTACTGGCCTTCAGAAGACTCCTCAAGACCTGGCTCTTCGATCAGTAGCAGCACCACCCCCCTCTTCCCCCAGCGCCTTGAGACCCTCGCGGGTATGTAGTGCGCTTTATAAGTGACATGATTGATTGATTGATTGATTGAGGTCACAACTCCCACATACTCAGACTGGTTGTCTTCCGTGTATAAAACTTCTAGGATCGACTTGGCCAGACTGAAAAGTGGCAGAAAGAAAGCTGTATGGGATTGTTTGATAAATTGGTCTTCTGGTTAAGCATTAATTATATATCTCTCCTCAATGAGTCCAGATAAATATTCTTTGATCCAATGATTAAGCCTCATGGGAAGCTCTCAGACTGTGCTGTGCCTTGCCTTTTGTGTTCCCAGTTTCGACTTTGGGTGGGCCTTAAGCAACAGTCATCGGTTATGAGTAATCAGCAGAGAGCGTGACCACCCTCTCCTTGATAACGAGAGGTCAGCAACATGAAGAAGGTTTGTTTGCTACTGGTAGGTGGGCGACAGAACCGGGGTGTACACCTCGAGGGCCTACGTCTCAAAAATTGAGTAACAGTGGCGACTTCCTAACCTTCTAGTCGGCTGGGGTTGGAGGCGAATGAGGTAAAAAACAAAAAAAAAGAAGAAGAAGAATAAAACATGGCACTCCACTCTGTGCCACTCCACCCCAAGACACTCTACGACACGCCACTCTATGACACACCATTCCACACTACTCTGCAACAGGCCACTCCACTCTACACCACTCCACTCTACACCACTCCACTCCACTCTACTCTACGACACGCCATTCCACTCCATGCCCCTCCACTCTACAACACGTCACTCTACTCTATGACACGCCACTCCACTCTATGCCCCTCCACTCTATGACATTCCACTCTACTCTACGCCCCTCCACTCTATGCTTCACCACTCTAGGACTCTAGCCCCTCTCCACTCTACGACACAACACTCTATGACACTACACTCTACTTTACTCCACTCTACAACACTTCATTCTACGACACTGTACTCTAAGCCACTGCTCTCTATGACACTTTACTCCACCCAACTCTATGCCACTCCACTCAACGACACTTTACGCCACTCTACGACACTATGCTCTACGACACTCCACTCTATGCCACTCCACTCTACCATACTCTACTCCACTCTAGGACACTCTATGCCTCTCCACCCTACTCCATTCTATGCCACTAAACTCTACTCGACTCTATGCCACTCTATGCCACTCTACAACACTCTAATTCACCCTACGACACTCTTCACAACTCCCTTTATGCCACTCCATGCCATTTTTCTCCACTCTGCTCTGTGACACACTACTCCACTCTACTCCACTCCACTCTACAACACTCTATTCCACTCTATGCCCATCAACTCTATGCCACTCTATGACATACCACTCCATTCTGCGACACTGTGACTCTGCACTCCACGACACTCAACTCCACTCTACAACCCTCCACGTCACCCCACTTCACTCCGTCACTCCACTCTACGCCACTCCACTATATGACATGCCACTTCACTGTATGACACGCCATTCCACTCTATGACATGCCACTCTAATCTACGCCACTCCACGCTAAGACACTCTGCAATACGCCACTCTACAACATGCCACTCCACTCTACTCTAATACACTCCACTCTACTCTACAATATGCCACTCGACTCTATGCCACTCCACTCAGTGCAACTCTGCGACACACCACTCTAATCTATGACATGCCACTCCACTCTACGCCCCTCCACTCTACGACACACCACTCCACTCTACGACACTCCACTCTACGACACAACACTGTACGACAAAATACTCTTCTCTACTTCACTCTACTCTACTCCTCTCTACTCCACTACACTCTATGCTATGCCACTCCACTCTAAGCCCCCACTCTACGCCATTCCACTCTACGCTACTCCACTTTATGACACAACACTCTGCGCCACAATACTCTACTCTATGACACTGCACTCTATGACACTCTACTCCACGCCACTCCACTCCATGACACTTGACTCCACTCTATGCTACTCCACTCTATGCCACTCGACTCTATGCCACTGCACTCTACGCCACTCTACTCTAAGCAACTCCCTCTACGCCACTTTACTCCACTCAACAGTATGACACACTACTAGACTCCACTCCAGTATGCCACTCTACTCTATACCACTCCACTTTACAACACTATACTCCACTCTACACCACTCCACTCTACAGCACTCAACTCCACTCTATGCCACTCCACTCTATGACACTCCAATCTACAGCACACCAATCTATGCCACTCCACTCTATGGCACTTTACTCCAATCTATACCATTCCACTCTATGACAAGAATCTACCACACTCTACACCGCTCTACTCTACAACACTCTACGCAACTCCCTCTATGCCACTCCATACCACGTTATTCCACTCAACACCACTCCACTCTACTCCACTCCATTCTATAACACTCTAATCCACTCTATGCCACTCCACTCTACGACACTCTATGCCACTCCATAACACTCTACTCCACTCTGCGGCCCTCCACTCTACTCTTCAACACTCTATTCCCTCCAAGACACTACACCACACTCCACAACACTCTATGCCACTCCGTTCAATGACACCCAACTCCAGTCTATGCCACTCAACTCTACAATGATGTACTACACTCTACACCACAGCACTCTCTTCCACTCTATGCAACACCATGTATGCCACTCCATGCCAGTTTACTCCACTCTATGCCACTCCACTCTACACTACTCCACTCTACTCCACTCCACTCTACAACACTCTCTTCCACTCTATGCCCATCAACTCTACGCCACTCTATGACATACCACTCCATTCTGCGACACTGTGACTCTGCACTCCACGACACTCAACTCCACTCTACAACACTCCTCGTCACTCCACTTCACTCCATGTCACTCCACTCTATGCCACTCCACTATATGACATGCCACTTCACTGTATGACACGCCATTCCACTCTATGACATGCCACTCTAATCTACGCCACTCCACTCTAAGACACTCTGCAATATGCCACTCTACAACATGCCACTCCACTCTACTCTAATACACTCCATTCTACAATATGCCACTCGACTCTATGCCACTCCACTCAGTGCAACTCTGCGACACACCACTCTAATCTACGACATGCCACTCCACTCTACGCCCCTCCACTCTACGACACACCACTCCACTCTACGACACTCCACTCTACGACACAACACTGTACGACAAAATACTCTTCTCTACTTCACTCGACTCTACTCCTCTCTACTCCACTATACTCTATGACACTTTACTCCACTCTATGCTATGCCACTCCACTCTAAGCCCCCACTCTACGCCATTCCACTCTATGCTACTCCACTTTATGACACAACACTCTGCGCCACAATACTCTACTCTATGACACTGCACTCTATGACACTCTACTCCACGCCACTCCACTCCATGACACTTGACTCCACTCTATGCTACTCCACTCTATGCCACTCGACTCTATGCCACTGCACTCTACGCCACTCTACTCTAGGCAACTCCCTCTACGCCACTTTACTCCACTCAACTGTATGACACACTACTCGACTCCACTCCAGTATGCCACTCTACTCTACACCACTCCACTATACAACACTATACTCCACTCTACACCACTCCACTCTACAGCACTCAACTCCACTCTATGCCACTCCACTCTATGACACTCCAATCTACAGCACACCAATCTATGCCACTCCACTCTATGGCACTTTACTCCAATCTATACCATTCCACTCTATGACAAGAATCTACCACACTCTACACTGCTCTACTCTACAACACTCTACGCAACTCCCTCTATGCCACTCCATACCACTTTATTCCACTCAACACCACTCCACTCTACTCCACTCCATTCTATAACACTCTAATCCACTCTATGCCACTCCACTCTACGACACTCTATGCCACTCCATAACACTCTACTCTACTCTGTGGCCCTCCACTCTACTCTTCAACACTCTATTCCCTCCAAGACACTACACCACACTCCACAACACTCTATGCCACTCCATTCAATGACACCCAACTCCAGTCTATGCCACTCAAGTTTACAATGATGTACTCCACTCTACGCCACAGCACTCTCTTCCACTCTATGCAACACCCTGTATGCCTCTCCATGCCAGTTTACTCCACTCTATGCCACTCCACTCTACTCTACGACACTCTACTCCACTCTATGCCAATCCACTCTATGAGAATCTATGTCACTTCACTCTAAGACATTCTACTGCACTCTTCTCCACTCTACTGTATGCCACTCTAGTCCCCTCCACTCTACGCCCTTCCACTCTACTCCACAACACTCTACAACACTCTACGCCACTCCACGACACTCAACTCTACTCCACTCTACTCTAGTCTACTCCTCTCTACTCCACTCTACTCTACTCTATGCCACTCCATTCTATGACACTCTACTCCATTTATGCAACTCCACTCTACGACAATCTACTCCACTCTATGCCACAGCATTCTACTCCACTGTAGGCAACTCTCTCTATGGCACTCTGTGACACTCCACTCTACGCCCCTCTGCTCTACGCTACTCCCTCCATGACACTCTACACCACTTCATGACACTCCATGACACTATATGCCCCTCCACTTTACACCACTCCACTCTATGCCACTCTACTCTAATCCACTCCATGCCACTCTACGCCACTCCACAACTCTATACGAAACTCCACTCTATGCCACTCCACTCTACACTACTGACTTTTAGCCATGCTGAAAAGTAGCCACACTTTGTACAACATGGCTAAAATATATTGGCAAAGCCAATAGCTCTCGCATAGGGGAGACCTATTGGCTTTGCCAATGCTTGTTGGCTATTTTTATAGGCTAAAGATGTGAGAAGAGGTCAACAAAGGGGAGAATGAGTGAACACAGACAGTGCGACAAACAGAGAAGAGCGGACACAACAATAGTCGGCAAGGGAGGTGACAATGAGCAGTGGACCGAAGTGGCACTGGGTGGAAGAGGGAGGAGGCGCCGGGCAGTGGACCGAGGACATGATAGGCATTTGACATAGAGGGTCATGGGCGCAGGACAGAAGAGCCTATGGGCGATGAACAAAGAAAAGAGGAGGCAACAATAGTAGACAAAGGAGCGCGAACGAGCAGTGGACTGAAGAGGCACTGAGTGGTAAAAATCGGAGCCAATGCGCAATAGACAGAGGAGGTGATGGGCAGTGGACCAAGCCATCGATGGGCAGAGGAGAGAGGAGGCAACACTCGGCTGTGGACAGAAGAGGAAACAGTGGTTAGATGAGGCAACATGCTGCACACAGAGGATGTGGATGTGGCAGACTGAAAAGGCAGGTGGCATTTGACTCAGAGAGTCAGAGGCACTGGACATAGGGGGCTATGGGTGCTGGACAGAGCAGACCATGGTGGGTGAACAGAGGACGCCATGGGTGCTGGACAGAGGAGGCCATGGGTGATGGACAGAGGAGGCATTGGGGGATGGAGAGAGTAGGCCACGGGGATGAACAGAGGAGACCATGGGGGATTAACAGAGGAGGCTATGGGAGCATGACAAAGGAGGCCATGGGTGTTGGACAGAAGAGGCCATGGGGGATGGACAGAGGAGACCATGAGTGATGAACAGAGGAGATCATGAGGGGTGGACAGAAGAGGCCACGGGGATGGGAGAGGAGGCCATGGGTGATGGACAGAGGAGACTATGGGTGCTTCACAGAGGAAGCTATGGGGGCTTGACAGAGGAGGCCATGGTTGATGGACAAAGGAGGCCATGGGGGAATAGACAGAGAATACCATGGGCGATTTTTGCATTTTCCGCCCTAAGTGGGAAAGCATTCCATCTATCATCTGTTCTTTTTGCATTTGTCGCCCTAAGTGGGAAAGGTATGCTCAGACGTGGGTCCCTTGCTCACTGTGCCACTGGATTCAAGCCAGCCTGGCTGATGAGGGGTGATACCCTGAAACCGGTACCAGGATGCTTGTTTTCGGACCAGGGAGGACCTGGCTTGGCAGTTAGGGCTGGACTGTTCCCATGAGGAGCAGGGTAAAGACTGGGGTGGCATAGTGGGCAACATAATGATGGATTCATCCCAGATCTGTTGACTGGGGGTGAATGTTTGCATTTTTCAGCATTCCGTGCATTTGTCCCCCTAAGTGGTAAGGGTATGCCTAGACGTGGGTCCTGTGCTCACTGCACTACTGAGAGGAGAGGATGTGGCCTAATGGCTAGAGCGGTCGGCCTCGAAGCTGTGGAACAGGGTTCAAGTCTCGACAGGGACGCTAAGCATCCTGTGATTCTGGGCAAATCCCTTGAAAAATGAATGAGTCTGTCTGTAACGCAACTGGTGCTCATGTAAAGCGCTCTGATACCTTCAGGTCGAGTTTGCACTATATAAACTCCAAAACACTGGATTCAAGCTAACCTGGCTGATGTGGGGTGATACCCTAGAACCAGTTCCAGGATGCTTGTTTCCGGTTTAGGGTGGACCTGGCTTGACAGTTCGGGCTGGACTGTTCCCATGAGGGGCAGGGTCAAGACTGATTTGCATATGGTTGGGTCCAAACTGGGGTGGTGTGGTGGGCAAAAAAATGATGGATTAAACCCAGATCTGTTTCTGGTGGTGAATGTTTGCTTTGTTCAGCATTCCGTCCGTCATCAGTTCTTTGTGATGGACAGAGGAGACCATGGGTGATGGAATGAAGGAGGTGGCAGGGTGGTGGACTGTGGAGGTGACAGGTTGTGGATAGAGAGGCAGAAGGTTGTTGACAGAGGAGATGATGGGTGGCAGATAGGGAAGGTGATGAGTGGCATAAAGAGGAGGTGACGGGCAGAAGAAAGAGGAAGTGAGGGGTGAAATAAAGAGGAGGTGATGGGTGGAAAAAAGAGGAGGTGACGGTTGGAGTAAAGAGGAGGTGATGTGGAAAGAGGAGGTGACGTTGGAATAAAGAGGAGGTGATTGGTGGAAGAAAGAAGAGGTGACGGAATAAAGAGGAGGTGATTGGTGGAAGAAAGAAGAGGTGACGGAATAAAGAGGAGGTGATGTGTGGAAGAAAGAGGAGGTGACGGTTGGAATAAAGAGGAGGTGACGGGTGGAATAAAGAGGAGGTGATGTGGAAAGAGGAGGTGACGGGTGGAAGAAAGAGAAGGTGATGTGGAAAGAGGAGGTGACGGGTAAAATATAGAAGAGGTGATGGGTGGAAGAAAGAGGAGGTGACGGGTAAAATATAGAAGAGGTGATGGGTGGAAGAAAGAGGGGGTGACGGGTGGAATATAGAGGAGGTGATGGGTGGAAGAAAGAGGGGGTGACGGGTGGAATATAGAGGAGGTGATGGGTGGAAGAAAGAGGGGGTGACGGGTGGAATATAGAGGAGGTGACAGGTAGTGAACAGAGGAGGTGATGGGTTGTTGTCTGAGAAGGCAACAGGTGGTGGACAGAACCGGTGAAGCGTAATGGACAGAGGAGGTGATGAATGACAGTGGAGACAGCAATGAGTGATGGAACGAGGAAGTGACAAGTGATGGAGAGACAGAGAACGAGTGACACACACAGGATCAACTACTGATGAGGTGCCTAGTGAGGGACAGAGGCGAGAAGAGGAGCTGTACTCCATGCTCAGATGCCCTCTCTAGCGACAGTGCCTAGTCAGGGACAGACGAGACAAGAGGAGCTGTACTCCATGCTCAGATGCCCTCTCTAGTGACAGTGCCTAGTCAGGGACAGAGGCGAGAAGAAGAGCTGTACTCCATGCTCAGATGCCCTCTCTAGCGACAGTGCCTAGTCAGGGACAGACGAGACAAGAGGAGCTGTACTCCATGCTCAGATGCCCTCTCTAGCGACAGTGCCTAGTCAGGGACAGACGAGACAAGAGGAGATGTACTCCATGCTCAGATGCCCTCTCTAGCGACAGTGCCTAGTGAGGGACAGAGGCGACAAGAGGAGCTGTACTCCATGCTCAGATGCCCTCTCTAGCGACAGTGCCTAGTGAGGACAGAGGCGACAAGTGGAGCTGTACTCCATGCTCAGATGCCCTCTCTAGCGACAGTGCCTAGTGAGGGACAGACGAGACAAGAGGAGCTGTACTCCATGCTCAGATGCCCTCTCTAGCGACAGTGCCTAGTGAGGGACAGACGAGACAAGAGGAGCTGTACTCCATGCTCAGATGCCCTCTCTAGCGACAGTGCCTAGTGAGGGACAGAGGCGACAAGAGGAGCTGTACTCCATGCTCAGATGCCCTCTCTAGCGACAGTGCCTAATGAGGGACAGACGAGACAAGAGGAGCTGTACTCCATGCTCAGATGCCCTCTCTAGCGACAGTGCCTAGTGAGGGACAGAGGCGACAAGAGGAGCTGTACTTCATGCTCAGATGCCCTCTCTAGCGACAGTGCCTAGTGAGGGACAGAGGCGACAAGAGGAGCTGTACTTCATGCTCAGATGCCCTATGTAGTGATACTTTTAGAATGACCCCCTGTGGTCCATTTATCCAAGCCTCGGTCACAGCCCAGAAAGGTCAAGCAGCCCCCACACAGACCCCCGGCTAAAAAGAAGACACTCACCCAGTGTAGTGAAATGATTTACATACAGCCAACCACGCAGAAAAGACACATGCTCTGAAAATGTCAAAGAGTCGCCAACCCACACCATACCAGCCCTAGATAAAGTATCCATTGATTCATTCATCCATAGCAGGCAAATCATCTGGTGGAGCGACCTAAGGGCAGCAACGAGTGTCCCCACGGAGCAGCAAATGCCAGAGGTAGCTGAGGGGCCATGCTGTCCATTTGCAAACACCACCGTCTGGCCAGCCAGAGCACCTACATGTTATCTGTGTGTTGTATCTATTGTACTGTTTCCCAATCATGCGCACGCCACCCCCTCTGCGGCCTCAGCCTGTACCTCGGGAATTACTCTGCTGGGAACATGTAGGGCCTGATTCACAAAGTCAACTTACACTTTTATGTAAGTTTACAATTTTCTGCAATTCACAAAGCAATTTTACGAGTAGTATCTTTACGGCAGCCTATCTACGAGTGCAGAGACTCTGCAGTCGTAAATATATAACTCATAAAATTGCTTTGTGAATTGCAAAAATCAGAAACTTACACAAAAGTGTACATTTACCTTTGTAAATCTGGCCCTTAGCGGTTAAAGCAAAAAAAAAAACTGTTCACTAAAAACATCAGTAGCTTTGGAAATACAGATGGATAAATTAAATCTTCTGCCTTTAAACCTAGAAATGTATGTCACAATAACGAGGGCAGTAATACTGACCTACAATAATATTGCATCCACGACATTGGCAAGGAAGGTTTACATTTACTATTCTTAACTCCACATCTACCTACTTTCACAATATAGCAGCAGTCAATGCAGCAGTGGTGATATTTTTCTCATGCAATATATTACATACAATATAAGGACTCCCACCTAACTGTTGTGTTTTTTTCGAAACTAGTCTTTACGTCCACAATTGTGAAACTGGTTTAAAAATAAAAGGGTTGCACCATAAATTCTCGCAAAACCTAAATCTTAAAAAGCATCCTCCAACCAACTTCAAGCTCCAGTCAGAACTGATAAGGGGAACTTCATGTATTTAGGGATATGTGTGGTGATGTATCTAGGGATATGTGTGGTGATGTATCTAGGGATATGTGTGGTGATGTATCTAGGGATATGTGTGGTGATGTATCTAAGGATATGTGTGGTGATGTATCTAGGGATATGTGTGGTGATGTATCTAGGGATATGTGTGGTGATGTATCTAGGGATATGTGTGGTGATGTATCTAAGGATATGTGTGGTGATGTATCTAAGGATATGTGTGGTGATGTATCTAAGGATATGTGTGGTGATGTATCTAGGGATATGTGTGGTGATGTATCTAGGGATATGTGTGGTGATGTATCTAAGGATATGTGTGGTGATGTATCTAAGGATTTGTGTGGTGATGTATCTAGGGATATGTGTGGTGATGTATCTAAGGATATGTGTGGTGATGTATCTAAGGATTTGTGTGGTGATGTATCTAGGGATATGTGTGGTGATGTATCTAAGGATATGTGTGGTGATGTATCTAGGGATATGTGTGGTGATGTATCTAGGGATATGTGTGGTGATGTATCTAGGGATATGTGTGGTGATGTATCTAAGGATATGTGTGGTGATGTATCTAGGGATATGTGTGGTGATGTATCTAAGGATATGTGTGGTGATGTATCTAGGGATATGTGTGGTGATGTATCTAGGGATATGTGTGGTGATGTATCTAAGGATATGTGTGGTGATGCAGTGTCACCATCATTCACTTGTGCTTATTGCAATCTTAATCTGTAACCTGCATAACCTTTGCTTACATGATTCATATATGAGTTATTAGTTATTTCAAATATTACTCTATATATTATTCCACATGTAATTTTAGATTTAGATTTAGTCAACTTAATGAATCATAAATTTTGACTAGCTTTGGGTAGCAAGTGTGCATTAACATAGCCTAGGGGCTATATTCCATCTTAAAATCAAAATCATATTCCTGCTTAAGGTGCATAACATTTGTTTCTGTTTCAGGCGCAAGAGTCACCGTGCTCTCATTTCAATATGTTGTTCGTGTTTAGCTTGCATTTCGAAGGTCATAGCGTAGCCATTAACTAGTTTGAACGATGATCCCCAGCACTGTCTTGCAGGATAGGAGAAGAGGAGAGGAATATTCCTTTGTGAGATATGGTGAAGGCCATGATGATGGAAGAAGGTGGCATCGTATTATCCGTGAGAAGGAGGCTGGCACAAAGGAGGAGGAGAACTCTGGGTTTTGATTGGGTCTTGCTCCGTGGGAACCTGAAGAATGTATCACGTGGATAGAACTTATGTTTTAACTGAGTGGAGCTAGTTAATCAGTCAGACTTGCTTTGTCCGTGTCCACCTTTGCAGGCGGACGCTTTCTCTACCTTTCTTGAGCCTCAATGCTCCCTATATTTCGGCTCATAGCCTTGGTCACTGGAGCAAGTACATTTCTTCCTTTCCTGATTAGAACCTTCATTTGGTTTTATTTGAGATTTCATCTCTGGTGACGCCTGCTGCTTATGAATGTCCCATCTTTGACAGTCACTTCCGATTAGCATAGGGTATTTCCTGTATGGGGAAATTGATCTTTATGCAACCGATCCTGCCTTTAAATAGCCATATTTAGCATTGTTTATTTGACCCAACTGCCTGATCTATGACTATGCTGTAACCAGGTGATTATTGTTTTTTAATAGATACAGCAAGCAGCTGGGTCGCAGAGGATTGCACCGTCAGGACAAGTCACAACGAGTAGTCAAATACTGCCCACCTCAAATGGCCAGCTGCCACATGACCACAAATCACAATATTATTCACAGGGGTATGAGAGGCAATATATGCAAGATGACAATTGAAAATGTATACAATAAGTAAATTAAATATTGAGTCCACGTCGTAGCTTGTATTCTTTAGTTGTTTTTATTCATAATTAGTATTCAACACAGCCAACGCGTTTCGCCCAAACATGGGCTTCTTCAGGGCAAGGCGAGTATGAATAAGCGCGCCACAAGGTACAATTCGCGTCCAAATTGAATTTAGTCCATCACGGGACAAAGGAATTTAAAAGATAAAGAACCTTAAAATGTTAGTGCCAATAGATGGTCCAAGAAAATTGGAGGACAAACAATTTCCTCCCTTGTGCCGTTCCATGGTGCTATATAAAGATATTTGATCGAGGTGCTCTGTGTTCGGGCAAATAACGGCGCAATTCCGCGCTCGATGAAAAGAGTAATGGACTCAATATTTAATTTACTTATTGTATACATTTTCAATTGTCATCTTGCATATATTGCCTCTCATACCCCTGTGAATATGATTATTGTTTTGGACTGAATTTACTGATTTGAGTTTGTAACTTTACTAATGCCTTAATAAACCTTTATGGATTGAAACCATGTCCTCTCTGTCGTTACTGTGGGGTGGAATATGCTTCACTGCCATTGAAATGCTAAATTTGATGACTGTAAACCCCAGTACGAGAACAAGGTCCATCCAAGTAAGTGGAGCGCAGACCGGAGTTTGCACCTAGTATATGCAGTGCAAATACCATTCTTATTATCCCAATATATCATATATTACACTAAATAAGTATTAAGTCTTGGACCATCCTGGACCAGGCATTGAGCAAGCTCAATGATAATGTGCAGCATTAGCGCTTTTTGCTAGAGGTGGGCGATAAACTCTGCTCCGCCGGCGGAGTTTGCGGAGTTTTGTCCACTCAGTGTTCCACTTGGAACGCAGAGTATTGGCAAAATTCTGCCAACCACCGCGTATCAGAATTTTTCTTGAGTGCGGCTCGCCAACGTTAAGTTAGTGAATACAAGTGAGAATTTGCGTTCCCTAGCGTGATTTTTGGACGCTAGAACGTCTCTCAGCGAGATTTCTCAACGTGGGCGGTCATCACAGGTGACGACCGTTCATGTTGAGAAAGCTGACGCTTGAGAAGAAAATCTACTCAAGCAGCAGAAAGAAGCAGCACCCCCTGGCGTGCCACCGTTCACGCTGATTTTACAGCACAGAACAAGTTCCTGGCGCTAAAAATCAGCACAAGCAGAGTGACGTGCTGAATTCTGCACAGCGCGCAGAACTCCACGGAGTTCCGCCCACCCCTACTTTTTGCCCTTTCCACTGTTGGTAGAGCATCCCTGTACAGACTGGCAGTGCTACCTAACCTGATTTATATTCTTCAACATATGCTGTTTTAGGCACCAGATGGCCTATTGAAGAGGCTTAATGAGACTCTTCATACTGTACAGTGGGACAGAGGTACACTTAGAATAGCTTTGGCCACACTATGGGGCATATGTACAAGTAAATGGCTCAGCGCGGACCTGCGGCAAATTTTGCAGTGCCGCACTGCATCAATTCCAAAACGCAGGAATGCGCCGTATTTTACAAGAATACGACGCACCCCTGGGTTTTCACTAGCGCTGGCACAAAAAATAGCTGCCTAGTGCCAACACAGACACCCTTGCACCATAGTACAAGGGTGCCTGCGTTGCAGGGATGATTGTTTATGCGCAGGAAGGTGTCCCTTCCTGTACATAAATAATCAATAATGGCGATTTGCTACTTCTATGTGTGCTGAATTTCATATCTTCTTCAACCATGCACCCTCCCAGAGAGGCGTCTCTCATGTCATCTTACCCGTCCAACCTATACGGCCGGTGGCACTCCATCAGGCACCACCTGGGTGGCCAGGGGCAATCGTCGAACTTCCTTCCCCATACAGGAAGTGGAGATAGGAGCGGCTAGTAAATTGGTTGCGTTCCAACCTATAGGTGGAATGGTCCTGAGGGGCGAATGACCAGTCATTCACTGCCACCAGGTGTGCTTCCCAGTAGTAAGCCCTAATGTCTGGGAGTGCGATATCTCCCATTGTATGGGTTATGCTGAAGCGTGAAGAGGGCTATTCTAGGGTGCTTACCACACCATAACAGGGAGTGCAGATCACTCTCCAGCCTGACAAACACGACCTCGAGGAGTGGGTAGTAGGTATTTTACATGGCATATAATAGCTTTGGCAGTATAATAATTTTAGAAATGGCTGCTCTCCCCAGCAGTGTGAGGGGTAGTGCACTCCACCTTTCCATGTCCTCTGGTGAAACATTGCTCCTGGTGCGGAATCACGTACATGTCCAGGTATTGAAAACCTCCACCACCTGAAGCACCTGAGGAAGACAGGTGAGGTTCAAAGGGGTGTGTAAGGTATTTGTGAAACACACACACAGTAACACAATGAAACACAATGAAAACACCACAAAAAGACCCCACATGGGCTTAGAAAAATAGAGAATTATTTTATAAATAAAGCAAGAGCAAAATGACAAAAATCCAGTAAATAGAAGTCGAGTTATGAATTTTAAAAAATAAAAAGAGTTCTAGCGCTTAGAAGCAATAATCGCCTATGGGGGTTATCTGGCCACGCTGGACTGGGACAAAGTCAACAGTTCAAGCTGACCGTGATGGAGCCCAGGCCGGGGACAGGAGTCATGCAGGCTCAGGGATCAGAGTACCTTGATCCTGGTCGCAACAGCGAGATGCAGGGTCCAGACAAGCGATGCGTCTTTTAGCCATGTTGTTTAGCAGCACATCTGCTGTTCAGCATGGCTGAAAGTCACTGAAAGCCCAGAATTACATAATGTTGAGCCGACACCGAGTCTCTTCACCCCCCATGTTGAGTTTATTGTCCTGCCCCTACTAACACAAAAAACGCTATGACATGGCTTGCGCTGGCCACATCATAGCGCTTTTCCCAGTGACTTTCATCCATGCTAACAGCAGATGTGCTGCTAGACAACATGTGACCCCTTCCCCTAAGTGAATGGGTTACAACCAGTATTATTGTTTTGCGACCGGAATTTGGGTACAAAACAGTAATACATACCATACTGATTCGTTATTTGGAAGGGACGCCCTAAATATGCCCCTTCTAAATACAGAATCGCAAATACAAATTGTAATTCGGTAACGAGTTACCAAATCACATTTTGCATTGTGTACATTTGAAAAAGCACCAGATGTACAAAGCATTTTTGCTGTCGCAAACGAGTCAGGCCGTTTGCGACCGCAAAAATGCTTTGTACATCTGGTCCACTATAACTCCACAAGACCAGCAAAGGAGTGATTTTTTGCAACCAGTACTGTTGCTCCTTGTAGATTAAATCAAACACATCATTTAAAGAATTGAGCAAGATTGACATTTTTTTGCTGCGCGCCACGCACTAGGGTTCATGAACCTCCAATTGTGACGAGCCCAGGGCGCACGTGCCGCGCTCCACAGTGCACGCTGCTTGTCATGCAGAAAAAGCGCCGAGCTGCACAGGCAGCAGTAAACCGGTCCCTGCCTGGACCTGCCCACGATAATCCAGGGCCTCATTATGAATTCAACCTTCAGCGAGGCTCGAGTCAGGGAAACAAGTGGAATGAGATCACCCCAGGCAGCTCTCAGCTCCTGTCACAAAAAGTAAAGTTTGGAAGGAACAGAAAGTTCTGAGCGCAGAGCGGCACAATTCATAATTGTCTTTTGTTATTGAGCTCCAGGAACACAGCAGAGCCCAGAAGTAAAAGCTGCACTGGCATTACAGTGTGAGCATAAGTCCAGGAGGGCTAATCAATATCAGATTTTCAGGATGTTCACTGATTTGTACACTAGATCAGTTTAAATTCCCTGGGACAGATCTACAAGAACTGACGCATCTCTGCATATTAGCAGAGATGCGTCAGTTAATTTGCGTCACGCAAAAAAACCCTTGCGCCACCATGGATGCGTCGCATTTACAATGCGGCGCACCGTGGCGCAAGGATAGACAGATGCGCGACACATCTATTGGCGTAAAGGCAACGCATTGCTGGAGTCGTGTCGCAAGCACGACGCAACTCCAGCAATGCTTCAGAATGCCTATTTCCATTATGCTGCGTCACTCTTTACGCCTGCTTCAAGCAGGCATAAGGTTTTGACGCAGTGGCGTCGTAAAAGTGGCTCAGTGAAATCACTACTTGACTTTTACGAGGCTTTCTTGCGTCGGAACGCCCACCCTGCATACATTATACCTGACGCAGGTATAATGTGACGCAGGGCTTTACAACGTGACGCATCTCCATAGATGCGTCACGTTGTAAATGTGTCGCAACGTGGCGCATTGTTTATGACGCCTCTGCGTCAAAGTGACGCAACAGCGGCGTAAAAGTGTTGCAAGGGGCTTGTAAATCTGCCCCCCTGGATCTGAATCGGAGAGCCAACGATGCGCCTAAACTCGGGTAAGGCGCATACATTTCGTGATTTGAGTGTGACTCTACATTTGGCATGCTTGTAAACGAGCGTATCCACTCTTAACTAGATTTACTTGCACATTCTTTTATGTGTGAGCATTTTTTACAATGAACCGAGTGGTTATTCTAGGAAACGAACACCTTGAAAAGTGTGTCCTTGTTTCTAGATCATCATTGGCTCTGGGCAACATTTCTATTAGATATGGCAATGTTTGGGAGTCACACTTTTCACATAATTTTCCCTTTCTACCAGTTATGATTTTTTTCATAATTGTTGCTCGTCGTGGACGCCTTTAAGTGTGACTGAGACAGAGTACACTCTCCGTCAAACCCTCGATCCACCCTGATTTACAGGCGGGTGGATCTTAAGTATGTCAGCGTCGGAGCTGCTCGGGCTCTGCTGCTGAGAAACTCCTCCGCCTTCCAGACAGTGCATGGGCCATTAGAGTTTTACATATAACACCGTCTGCTCAATTTACAGTTGATAGTGTTATATTTTTCTTGCTGTTCATTAACGCCAGGTAGAACCTGGTGGTTCGGAACAGTAAAAAAAAAAAATGACCCCCACACCATATGAGACAACTCCTGCGGTGTGGAGTCATTAGTTTTTGTGTTTTTTTTATAAACAGAAATTCCACATTGGAATTTTGTTTTTAAAAAAGAAAAAACTTGTTATAAGTTTGACAGAAGGCCGTCTCGTTTGCCAGATCCGTTCATCAAACCGGAACAGCAGCAGTTCCTGCCAATGACTAGAAATGTCCGTAGAGCCAGCGAATATCTCTAAATACGGCTGGGTACAAAAATAAATATTTGTAGTGCAGATACCTCAACCAGGGGTGAACTGACATGCCTAAAGGGGACCGTGCTGGATGTCCCTCGAGCGGACCGCGTGCCTGACCCTTCACAATGTGAACATGAGCAGTGCAGAGGTGCCCTTCAGGGGCCAGCAGATGTTTACAGGGAGATGTGAGGCAAGAGGGTCAGCACGGAAGGTGTCCTACTAAACATAGCTTTGGGAAAGCTTTTTCCACCCTTATACATGCTGAAGTGAAGTGGTGCTGAAGCAGCAGAGCAGCAGCCCCAAAGCCTTTGGTGAAGCCTAGCCCTTCTGACAATAGCCAAATTGACTTAATAACCAGTCCATCCCTGCCCTGGCCTCAACCTGGCTTGGTGATCAGATGGTCAGTGCCTGCTGTCCTTCCCTTGTGTGTGACTCCAGTGTACTTCTTTATGACCTAACAAACACTTACAAATAGTTGACTCTTTCACATATTTGTGTCACCCCTTTGGGGCCACTACACAAAAGCATTTATGAGGATGGCAATTAATACTACAGAGTACTATTTTACCTACTCACATGCCTTTGTGAATCTACCCTGAAACGTCCAACTCCCTGTGAGTAAAAGACCAAAGAGGGCGCAGTCCATTCTATTTACATACTAATATTCACCGAATATTCCTTCTCTATTGCGATTTTAGGTGTTTTGGCCTAATTTACAAGGGGAAGCAAGAGTACGTAAAGGAGTACTACAGGAGTATCACTTTACTTATTCCAATATGCCTTTGTGAATGGGCCTTTATCCTGCTCCTAACATCTGGAAGGCACCAATTACCAGGTCAATGTCAGTGGCAAAGACTGTTAGTAAGGTAATAGCAAGGATAGCCAGTGTTTTCGGCATAGGGGTGGCTGTTAGTAAGGTAAATGCTAGGATAGCCAAGGTTTTTACCACAGGGGTGGCTGTTAGTAAGGTAATAGCAAGGATAGCCAATATTTTTGGCACGGGGTGACTGTTAGTAAGGTAATAGCAAGGATAGCCAATGTTTTCGTCACTGGGGTGACTGTTAGTAAGGTAATAGAAAGGATAGCCAGTATTTTCGGGACAGGGGTGGCTGTTAGTAAGGTAGTAGCAAGGGTAGCCAATGTTTTCAGCACAGGGGACTGTTAGTAAGGTAATAGCAAGGATAGCCAGTATTTTCGGCACAGGGGTGTCTGTTTGTAAGGTAGTAGCAAGGATAGCCAATGTTTTCGGCACTGGGGTGACTGTTAGTAAGGTAACAGCAAGGATAGCCAATGTTTGGAGGCACAGAGGTAACTGTTAGTTAGGTAATAGCAAGGATAGCCAATGTTTTGAGGCACAAGGTGACTGTTAGTAAGGTAATAGCAAGGATGGCAAAAGTTTTTACCACAGGGGTGACTGTTATTAAGGTAATAGCAAGGGTAGTCAGTGTTTTCAGCACTGGGTGACTGTTAGTAAGGTAATAGCAAGGATAGCCAATGTTTTGAGGCACAAGGGTCACTGTTAGTAAGGTAATAGCAAGGATAGCCAATAAGTTTACCACAGGGGTGACTGTTAGTAAGGTAATAGCAAGGATAGTCAATAATTTTACCACAGGGGTGACTGTTAGTAAGGTAATAGCAAGGATAGCCAATGTTTTTGGCACAGGGATCTTCACCTACCCACCAAGAATAAAGAAAGCAAACGTGGACTCCTCTCTAACCTGTGGAGTTGACAAGAGGACCTTGGACAGACCTCCCAAAGATGCTAGAAGTGCCTGAATTAAAATGTGGAGGGCGCTGCCTCATCGCCCCCAATATCGATTTTGGCAGACCGCATACTAACCAATGGAAACACAATGCAGTGAAGCCATTGTGAGATACGCTGCTAGAAGGATCGGCCCAGTCATCAGCTAGGCAATTGACAAATTGGAAATCTTCCTTGAATGAAACCCATATTGAAAGCTAGGTCTAGTCTTCTTAATGTCACCTCTGAAGAACCTGGGCCATACAAGAGATTTACTCAATTTAGAGAAAACTCCATGGACACTATGGATGGCTGCAGAAAATAACACGTGCAAATTACGCAGCCGTATATGGGAAATGTGACAAAATTCGGTGAAAAGTGAATCAGGTACAGTCTGCTTTTTCCCCAAGCCCAACTGCAGAGTGAAATTGGGATTAAAAATGCATAAATGTACTGCACATGCGCACTGGACCTTGCACTCAGCCCCCTGAGTTCTAACACCTAACTCAAAAAGCAGCTATTTAAATGTACTTATGTTGTTGACCTTAGAAGGGTGATGGGCCATGCTGGTCCAGCAGGAATACAAAGCACACGTAATTCACAGATCCGTGCAGCCAGCTAGGACTCTGCCCTTAACTGGGACTCGTTTCCTGTTCCTTGCAGGTTACAAGTAGATCTGTGTAGCAGTCACTTTAACGACACCTTGTAGGGTTTACTAGTTCTTGCATTAGAAACTTGAACATCTTCAGCTGTTTCTCTGTGATGAGAGCATGTAACGTGCAGGTTAACACATATCGGTCTGTAGCAGGTTTATCAATCCTCTGAGCTGTTACTTGTCATTGGAGGGGTCACCGGCAGGTTACTCGATATCTCTGCAGCAGGTGCATAACCCCAGGTAGCTATCTCACCTGCATAGGAAAGTATACATATATCTGCAACCAGTGCAACAGCAGGATTGCTGCTAATCTGGGATCGGAAGATTTAACAGTCAGATTACACATCTCTGCAACAGGTGCATTAACACATCAAGCAGACTAACTTGCATTGTAAACGTTCAATTGCATGGTCCATACATATTTCTGCAGCAGATGCTTAATCCCGCCCCCTCCCAACTGCCCCTCTATCACCCACCCCCGCCCCCACCCCACCCCCACCAGGTCTTTTTCATTTATTTTATTCGGTTTGAAGGTAATAAAAGCTCTGGACAGTCATAAAACAAAAATCAATTCATAAAAAAATAAACACATCCCACAAATCTTGCACTTTAAAACGTTGGCTGGTCTCTAAATTAAGACCTAACAGAGTACAGCATGTTACATATGCAATTCAATAAAACTTATAAAAGTACGGTTAAGTCACATATATTAATGCCTTGCCAGAACTAATTAAAACCATGTATTCCCTATATAAATAATAATACGAGCATTCATAAAAGTTTATAGCAAAATTCTAGAGCATAATCTACAAGTGTTACAAATTCAGGACAACTCCGTGCCTTTTTCTTACAATTAAGGCTCTCCTAATACAATTGATTTCTGCAGAGCAAACGTCACTGCTGTAGGTATAACAAGCCCACCTTGTGCTGGCTTATACTGGCAGCACAATATCGCTACTAAAGATTGTTTACGCAAGGAGCCATTCAATCCGATTAAAATCCTTTTTGCCTTTTTTAACCACATTCTAAATTGCTTTGTCTAAGCCCTTGTGGTATGTGGAGGAGTTAGCATTTGTATAGCACGTTACAGTTGCATCGCCTTCTGTAGTGTACTCAAAGGTACTCATTTAATCGACCTCGGGAGGGTGAAGGCTGAGTTGGCCCTAATGCGATTCAAAACTGAGAACCTGTAGGTTGAACAAATGTGTGCAGCAGATATGTTGATTCTTAACTCTTTCATGGCTTCTGTCAACTCACTACTGGAAAGTGAACTGGAATGCTGGGAGGTTCAAGGGAACTGTGAACATCTCAGTGTAGAAGTCCCAACACACACAGCAAGGCAGGACCAATGGGCAGTGTGGGAGCTCCAATTCAGATGCATTGCACGGCAGGATGCAAGTCAGATGTGCCCTGTAGGGTACCACAATGGCAAACTATCAGCTCACTGCCCTTCTCTTAGTAAGGGATCTTTCATGGATTTCCTTTTCTACTGAATTCACATCAGAAACAAAACTTTCTCTCTGATACACCAGCTCATTTTGATTTCTGTCTGGGTAAAGAACACTTTCATATTTATATCCTGAGTTCATCCTCAGGTTAAAAGTCCTGAAGACAAGGGACACGTATAGCCTATATACAGATGTACATGTTGACCATGGCTGTCATGTTTTTTAGGTCGAGCCTAGCGTTGCAGCGCATGCGCTGCTTGCTCTGCGAGGCATGCTGTAGTAGGGTATGATGTTGAAGTGCTGTGAAAGCCTCGCCCACTCTCCGCCCATATTTTTCATTGGCTGGTGGCATTGTCTTTGGTAAACGCTGGCTTCCGATTCAATGTGAGGCTTCTTAGTCCCGCCTTGTTACCGCCCTGTCTCCTTTTGTGACCGCCCATCAGGACTGGACCTTTTACTTGTGGCGTTACACGGTCTCCTTCATTAGTCGGTAAGCACTATTTTTGGGCAGTTGGCTTTGGCAATGGCGGCCGCGTGTTTATTTTTGCTTCGCGCTTTCACTTTAACAATAGCTGCCGGCCAACACCGCAAGTGCTGTGTGGGGCGGCAGCTATTGTTAAAGTGAAAGCGCGATGCAAATATAAACAAGCGGCTGCCTTTGCGCAATGGCGACAGCTTGTTTTCTTCTTTTTTTGGTAACAGGCTGTCTCGAGATCAAGGTGCTGTACAAAGAACATCAGGTAAAACCTAAACCAGCATGCGAAAATCTGTAACTGAAGCTGGTTACTTTATTTATTTTTTCATTTCAAGGGATTGGAGGGCAACGTTATTTGCCGTGACTCACACGGTTTGTTGGGGTGAGTGGTGAAGCCGGGATAAAAGCTAACACAGTGTACTCACTACACCTTTCCCAGTCTGTGCACCTGCTGGAACAGAGGGCTTGTTGGTACAGTGATATTTTCTTGCAGACATTACTTTAACCCCTTCTGCTCTAGTTCCGTATACATCTCCAAACAGCAGTGCATGTGGAATCGGCCCACTGGAGAATGTTGTTCGTAAAGCGCTCGGGCACCTCGAGGTAAATGACGCGCTTTATAAAAACGCATAAATGAATACATGTTGCTTTATATTAGACTGGACCCTGCAACTGATCGCTGAGCATTGCAGAAAGCCGCACCAGGAACTGTTTTTTTCGCGGTTTTCCCCATTGTGCCCCTTTTACACTTGTCGCTTGCCTGAACCTGTGAGTGTCGGGAGGCGGGCGGGGGGGGGCACTTGCATTGAGAACTGGATAAAGATAGATGCGAGGTTGACAACAGCTGTCAAGGAACTAGATATGTTAGGAGCCTTGCAGGGAGGGGCTCTTTGTATCCTGGTTGGGGTGGGCGTGGAAGCATATGGACACCCCAGGGGCCCAGATTGGGGTGATTCCAGAGGAAGGGAATCTCGAGATGAGACTAAGGAGGAAACTCCGGGGTGACAGACATGGGCTCTTAGCAGCAAGCTGGTGGTTGGCCACTGCCTCATCCTAGTGGGCGCGGTGGGGCAGAGTTCCTATAACTTGACAGTTCTTGTTTTTCATTATGTGTTCATTGAATCTTCAGCTCAACACCCCGAGAACTTCTGTTGTCACTCTTGAGCACAAATATGTGTCACGTATCCGTTGCATAGGACTGTAATATGTAAAACTGCAATAAAAAGATTTTAAACAAGCATTTGCAATGCAATAGGTCTCGCATTTACGCGAGTTTAAGCTATTGGCATTGTAAATGACAATGCGTTTTATTTATGTTTCAAAAACCAAAACATAAATAAAAAGCATTGTCATACAATGCCAATAGCTCAAACTCATGTAAATGTGAGACCTGTTGCATTGCAAATGCTTGTTTTTATATACACCTTATGATCGTATTTAGCCTTGACGAAGCCAGCGATGACGGCGAAACATGTGTCGGCTGTGTGTTTCTCACATAACTAACTTCTTGTAAACTTGTATCATTGCACACACAATATAAATGTTCATCTATTCTGACTGTGTCCTGTAATAAGAAATCTAAAACAAATTACATAATTAGGAACCTATATGGCAATTCCACTTAGCCAATAAACCCCATAAAACTCAGAGTCGGTGGCATGACTGCATAATATATAATCAGGCGCCCCAAAACTTCTAATGCATTTCAGTGCACACCAGAGGGGGAAACAGGTGTCCTGTGAGATCACCTTAGAGCTGGACATGTACATTCCCATACAGCCTCGCGGCTTGTTTTGACATGCACATCAGGATATAGTGCACTGTAAGGCCCGGATTTACAAAGACTTTGCACCAATGCAAAGGGACATAAATTCTTATTTTCAAGCACAAAAGGCAATTTGCACTGCAAAGGTGCCCTACTCTCAGCTGAAATAGCACCTAGCGCTGCTTTATATTACTGTGTAAACAGGGCGTTACTCAGGATTTACTTGAGTGGACATACACAACCGTCCATAGCATTTCATGCAAAACCCAATCTACTGAGAGAGCCAGACTGGGCTTTCCACTAAAAACGAACACATCCTTGAAGCAGGGGCTAAGAAGGAGAAATGTATTCAAATCTCCAAACATTACACACATTTTATTTGTGCTGCACTGCAAAGGGATACTTACAATGTGTGGAGTGTTTCAGAATTTGTCTAGGCATAGCATTTGTACTGGTAGGGTATGCTTCCAGTACAAATGATATACTGACAGCATGCACACACCTCTGCACCATGGTGCAAAGGTTGTGTGTGGCACTAGGCAGCCTTTATAGTGCACTAGTGCAAAGGATGACAGCAGCAGCAGGCCATTTGTAATAATAATATGGCTCTGTGTGGCCTCCTCCCCTGTGCACTACAAAATCATGTCTGCCCCTAAGGGGCTTACTCACAAGAGGCCTGCGCCGTTGGAGCATCACTTTTTTTGATGCTCCCGTGGCGCACGCCTCTCAAGCATATATATGAGGTAACGCAATGCCCCCCTGCTTGGCTTTACATGGCCTCATAGAAATGGAGTAAGGCAAGGCAGCGCAAAGCGCTGCGTAGCCTTACTCTGCGTAAAGGAGGCATTGCATGGGTGTTCCATGCAACACCCATGGATTTTGACGCTACCCCAGATTTACAAAATCATGTAAAGCTGGGGCAACGCCAAAACCTTACGGCTCCCCAAAGTAGGTGTTGCTCTTTCTACGTGTGCTGTATTCCGCAGCACACATAAAAAGAGGAAAATGCCTCTTGTGATTGTTTTTATGCAGGAAGGTGCCCCTTCCTGCACAAAAACAATCCTGCCAACAACGCAGACACCCTTGCACCATGGTGCCTGCTTTGGCGCTGTTCATCAAATTATTCGCTGGTACCGGCTGAAAGAACAGGAATACACTTTATCTCGTAAATACTGTGCAATCCTTCCCTTTTAAATTGGCGTAGGGTAGCACAGCAAGAAGACTTGCAGCACTGCCCTACGCCAATTTTTTGTAAATATGCCCCTAAGTGTTTTGTGGATTCCCCCCATTTTGAAGGGAGTGCGCACTGAGAATCAGGATAACGGTGCATTGTGAGGACTCTGTGGATGATCCGTGCTGCTTTATAAACCCACCGGCTGCGACAGAGGTGCTTTGCAAGAACTCCAGGGGCCAGATATAAGAAGCATTTTACAGCTCGCAAACAGCTCATCGGTGTTTGTGACCGGTAAAATGCAATTTGGCATGTACCAACCCTATTCTGTGAGTCGGTAACCTATTACCGACTCGCAAAATAAGGTTTGTGAGTCGCTATTAGGAAGGGGCGCGTTAAGGGCGACCCTTCCTAATAGCGAGTCGCACTGGTATATAGGAATATTTTGCGACTGGGAATGCAGTTGCAAAACATTTGCAGTGACCACCAACTTCAAGTTGTTGGTAACCCATTCGCAAACGGGAAGGGGTTCCTAAGGAACCCCTTCCCCTTTGTGAATGTGGGCGCCAACATTTTTTAAAGAGCAGGCAGTGGTACCACAGACAACTGCCTACTCTTAAAAAATGAAAAGGTAGTTTTTCATTTTTATTTTTTAAATGCATCCCGTTTTTCTTTAAGGAAAACGTGCTGCATTACAACAACAACAAAACTGCTTTATTTAAAAAGCAATCACAGACATGGTGGTCTGCTGACCCCGGCAGGCCACCATCCCTGTGAGTGCTGGCCATTCCCAATGGGTCACAAAGTGAGACCTAACTCATGAATATTAATGAGGTAGGTCTATTTGCGACCCACTGGGAATGGCAAAATGTGTCTAAGAAACATTTGTACATGGGTGTATGCGATTTCCTAATTGCGAATCACAAAAATTCGCAATCAGGAAAACGCAAACAGACTTTTTTGTGCTTGCGGCCCTAGATGTCTCGGTACGTGCAGACCAGTGCATCAGTCAGTACTGGAGGGAGGGAGATTGTAGGCCTCACCTTGTCCTGAATTTCCCCTTGCACTCTGGTATTGGTAATTTTATTTTATCAAGAACACATGCAGGACAGTGGGTACCAGCATGCAAAGAAAAACAAGACGAAGATGAGTTGCTCATCACAGCTGGCCTGGGTCATCTGAGCAGGGAAGCCTCTGTTCCACTGATAGAGGGGGGACAGACACAAGAACGGAGACTCGGCTAAGAACTTCTCATTGTGCAGGTCATCAGGTGGCCTCATGAGCCACCACTTCAGCAGCTCGAGCGGGGTTGGGTGCCACTGGGCAGTGTGTGTAACATACAACATTTGAATTGTTGTTTAGCTCTCATTTGTCTTTCACCAGAAGCACTGGTCACTAACCTGTAGATCATTAATACCACTGCAAGAGGATAGTATGAGGGATCTGCGGGGTGTGGGAACTTAGTGAACAAGAGAGCACAAAGGCATGGAGGAGTGAAAAGGAAGTCGGAATATATCGGGCAACTTACAATCAGGCCTTTAGAGTCCTAGAGACCTCTTCAGATGGGATGACATCGGTACCTGCTAGGCAGCGTTGAGTTTAGATCTAAGCAACATGCATGTGTGCCCAGTTACGTTTCCATCCCTTACATCTTTATAAAGATAATGAGAGGGGAAATATGGGTCCAAAAACATCTATGACCAGGTTGCATCGCTGCTTTGGGTTTATGCGACATCACCAATGCAACCTTACAAATGTAAGATGCCCTGCGGCTGTGTCCGTCATGTGCTGCACAAAGAGGTTGATCGCAATGATTTGCAAAAATCCTGAATCGTCAATATTCATGAGGCAGGAGGTATTCTGCGGGAACATACAAACGGTTGCAAACCTGCAGCTGGTGGCTAGCAAGGAACAGCAGGCCTCTATCTCTGCATTCACAAGTTGCTGATATTGTAACTAGGTTTGCAAAAGTCAGCGGCACATTGCGAAAGGGGAATATGGGGAAACAAGCAGCAGTCCAAGGTGTCTCTGTGACCTCCCCGGTAGCTCACTGGGCATCATTTGTACTGTGGAAGTTGTCTCTCACGGACATCTGTCACTGGGAACTTGAAATGGAAATATAGAAGTGCAGCTCCCCACTGTCCCAGAGTACTTGTTTGCTACTGTGAAGTGCTGGGACTCTTGCATTTAAAAATATTGCACTCGCCTACTCCAGAAGGCGAGTACTCTTGTTCTAAAATTAGAGAAGTGCAAATACCAAATACTGGCCCGCTTAATACACTGGTTACCGACTTATAGGTGCAATCTGTAACCTGTCAATGCTTTACAACCACTGAGGCAATCGCGAACCATCAATGCGTTTTCTTCTGACACACCCCTTTGCCTCCTCGCCCCCTCCTTGAGAAGCTGAAAGAGTTGCAGGCCTCGCGCTGTATTTTCAACACATTCTTTTTAGGTCGAGCCTGGGCAGCGCATGCGCTGCCCTGCAAGGCATGCTGCATTCAGGTATGGACTTAAAGCTCCGCCCACTCTCCGCCCATCTTTTCAATTGGCTCCTGTTACTGTCCTTTCTAACTGGTTGCTTCTGATTCGTTAATAGGCTTCTTAGTCCCTCCTTAGTAACGCCTTGTCTGCATTTGTAACCTCCCATGAGGACTGGACTTTTACTTATGTTGTTACACGGTCTGTTTTATCTAGTCTGTGAGTATTATTTTCTTTAATGATTTTCCCTATTCCACCCACGACGTGCTTTCCTACAACCAGCACGTACAAAGTAAAACGTTTTTTCCCAGTATTTATTTACTTTATTAGTAGCAGTAACGTGGGCAGCCCGCCTTTTTTTGTATTTATTTGCTTTATTAGCATTTGCGTTGTGCCGCGCTTTAGCTTCAGAGGTTTAAAGCTAAAGCGCAGCGTGCCGCAATTGCTACAAAAGTAAATAAATAGAAAAAAAAGCAGGCATACGCTGCATTTCTTTTCCATTTATTTACTTTTATAGCAATCTCGGCACGCCGCGCTTTAGCTTTAAACATCTAAAGCGGGTTGTGACACGATTTCTACAAAAAAAATGTGATGGCCGGCCGCCCGCCTGCCCTTTTTATAGAATTATTTACTTTTGTAGAAATTGTTTTCAAACAAGGCGCCTGACACGCATTATGTTTTAACAAGGCGGCCGCACTGCCCTTATGTATTATTTTTCTACACACTGCCCGGCGCCCTTTTAACATGGCGGCAGAGCTGCTGTTATTATGTGTTGTTTTTCAACATAGTACCCTATGTGCTCCATGTTTTAACACGGCGGCAGACAACCAACGGTAAGCAGCTGGTGGGCTCTACGCTCTCCATAACTTTGTAATATGGCTGATTTGAGTACCCACGCTCGTTACTGAGGCTTAAGGCACTCACACAGTTTACAAACTAATTTTCCTGCGTGCGACTAGAAACTAAGGGGCATATTTACAAGCCCCTATCGCCACGGGAACGTCACTTTTTACGACGTTCCTGTGGCGATAGGGGCTCCGCCTTATTTACAAGGCAGCGTTAAGCCACTTAACGTGGCTTAACGCTGCCTTGTAAATAAGGTCCCCTTTCACGCTATGCTTACCGTGAAAGGGGAGGGCAATGGGTGTTACTGTGGGCGTTCCACCGCAACACCCATTGATTCTGACGCTGCCCTCTATTTACAAGGGAGGAGTAAATAGGAGGCAGCGCCAGAATTAGGACCAGGGAAAACCTGGTCTTACCCTGGAGCAACGAGGAGAAATGTTTCATTTCTCCTTGTTTTTGCTGTTTTCATGTGTACTGCATTGTGCAGCACACATGAAAACAGCAAAAGGCCAATGATTGTTTATGTACAGGAAGGTCCCATTTCCTGCACATAAACAATCATTTTTTAAAAATTCAGTTTTGCAACTTCTATGTGTGCTGCATTAAGCAGCACACATAGAAGTTACAAAACGGCATTTATAGATTGTTTATGTGCAGGAAGGGGGACCTTCCTGCACATAAACAATCTTCCCCTGCACGCAGACACCCTTCCACTATGGTGCAAGGGTGCCTGCGTTGGCGCTAAGCTGCTAAGTGTAGCGCCAGCGCAGGGGGAAATGCAGGGCTGCACCATATTCTTGTAAATAGGATGCAGCCCTGCGTTTCTGAAGTGGCGAAGTGAGGCATTAAGCCAGGAAGGCTAACGTCTCACTCCGCCACTTCCCTTGTAAATATGCCCCCAAGTTTCTTGCCTTTTCATTTAACGGTGGCTTATTTATTAACTCTTTAATGAGACTGTGTCTACTTGTGTGTGTGTGTGTGTGCGCGCCTTTGTGTGTGTCTCTGTGTATGCTTGTGTCTGTGCTTGTGTGTGTGCCTGTGTCTGCTAGTGTGTGTGACATTTGCAATGCAATAGGTCAGCATTTGCAAGAGTTTCAGCAAATGTCATTGTAAATGACAATGCCTTTTATTTATATGTTGGATTTTAAAACATAAATAAAAGGCATTGTCATTTACAATGCCAATAGCTTAAAGTCTCGCAAATTCGAGACTTATTGCATTGCAAATGCTTGTTTTAGGTCTCGCCTAGCTAGCGCTTGCGCTGTTTCTGCGAGACATGCTGTATTCAAGATATGGGCTTTAAAAGCTCTGCCCATTTTCAAGGACTGACCCTGTTATATGTGTTGTTACTCAGAGCTTGTGAGCACTATTTCTTTCTTTAAGCTGGAGCACTCAACCAGTGCTCGTGGTTTACAGAGCTCTGCTGTAAACAGGGCTGCAAATCTTGCTCTTATCTTGCCACATTTGCTGTGCATTTAAAGACCAAGGTCTGTTCTGGCTGCAGGTGCCTCCTCCTCCCTCCTGCGTCTGAAATGCACGGCCTGTCGTCACGGTCCCTGCCGTCCTGTGGTTACTGCCGCCTCCGTCTCAGAGCTCAACAAGCATTTGCAATGCAATAAGTCTTGCTTTTGCGAGAGTTTGAGCTATTGGCATTGTAAATGACAATGCCTTTTATTTATGTGCTTTGAAAACCTGCAAGTGCTTCGTAAACACTAACTTTGTAGTCGTTGCTTACGAGAAGCAAGGTTGACAGTAACTGCGCCTCTTTTACTATTGCATTGCAAAGGCTTGTCTTTAATTCCCTGTCAAGCACTGCCAAGAGAGAGGGGGAGCGTGTCTCAAACATCCTAATGTAGGCTATGAGCAACAATTTATTTCAGATGTCATCTGTAAGCATATTCTACACACATTTGAGTAAAATCATTTTCAGTAGTCGAATCCAATAAAAAGCAAGTACTCTGTTTCATTTTAAGCACAATAACGCCTGACCTTCATTGTTCTGCAGCTTTTCAGAGACGTTTTAAATGACCTGGTCAGGCTGGACCAGTGATGCTTCTTCCTATATCAACCACAGTAAAGTACTATGCAGAAGCAGGGCTTTAATTAGGCCGGGTCCTGCCGGGTCTCAGACCCCGACAGTAATTATATCTGACTTTGAAATGGTTCCCTCTTGGGCTCTGCATTCATGTCCTTAACTTTTCTGGCAAAAAGGCAGATCGATTTCTCAACAATGACTGTAACAAACCTTAAAGCACTGTGGACCTCATTTATGAGGTTTTGCCATAGGGCAGCGCTGCAGGCCTTCCTGCTGCACTGCTGTTAGACTTGGCATCTTTTGGCGTGTTTCCCCTGACTTTTTGCTTTCTGACCTCCCGGTTTTGACTCTGTTTTTGCTGGTGTAATGATTCTGCGCACTTTTCTCACTGCTGTCCAGTGGGAAAGTGCAAGTGCTCCTGTATAAAATGTGTTATGGATTGGTGTTTCCATGATTGGCCTATTTGGTTTATGTGTCAGTCCCTTGTAAAGTGCACTGCGAGTGCCAGGGCCTATAGACCAAATGCTGTTGGTGGGCTGCAGCACTGGATTGTGCCACCCACGCAAACAGCCCGTAAAGTGTAACTCGGGCCTGCCACCGCAGAGCCTGTGCGCAGCCTGGGGCTGCCATGTCGACTTGGCAAGTGCACACACTTGCAAGTCCCTAAACCTTCCCTTTTCTACATGTTAGTCACCCCTAAGGTAGGCCCAAGGTACCCCTGTGGGCAGGGTGCGTTGTATGCGAAAGGTAGGACATGCCCTGGTGTGTGTGGCATGTCCTGATAGTGAATTACAGCCTAGTTCGTTTTTCACTATTGCAAGGCTACCTGTTCCCCTAGGCCAGAACGGGCAGTTTTGATTATTACAGCTTATAATCCTAACTGACCCCGGGAACATGGTAGAAATTCGAGTTTAGTATGCCTGGACTCAGAATGATAAAATGCATCTTTTAGTGAAGTTGGTTTTAACATTCTGTGTTTGAAAATACCACTTTTAGAAAGTGGGTATTTTCTTGTCTAACCATCCAAGCCTGCCTCTGCGAGGTTGTGTATTCCTTGTCTGGAGTGTGAGTGACAGGGGCTGGGGGATGCCAGGAGACAGGGTGAGTCAGCACAGGGCTGAATAGCAAGATCTACATGTAGATGGGTGGGAGGGGTTGCACCTGGGCCCTGAATAGGACAGTGCCTTCCCTCCACAATGCTGGCTCCACCTCCTGTGGTGCGTCTGATGTCCCTGGCCTACTCACTGAAAGAAGGGACGGAGACTTGTCAACAAAGTGCTCCAGAACTGGTTTGGACTAGGCAAAGGCCTCTCTGCCTTCAGAGAACAAAGGAATTTGGGATATAAATATTGGGGCCCTGACCCCATGAATTTAGATCTCGCTGGAATCAAGGAACCTGCCAAGACGAAGAGCTGGAAGAGCTGCCAGGAGGAGTACTGCCCCTTTGCTCTGTTGTTGCTTTGTTGGGTTGGCCTGCAGCTGCTGCTTCTGCCTTGGGCAGTGAAAGGACTGGACTGAACTTTCTACAAACTTGTGCTGAGTATCTCCAAGGGCCTGAAACCGAGCTGGCCTCCTGTTAAGAAGTCTCAGGGACTACAAAGACTTCACAAGCCTCTGGGTACCGCTTCTGGAACGCTGTTTCAGTTGCCACAGAGGAAGGGAACCGCAACCGACTCCGTCAACCGAATCCATCCCTGGCCGGTGACCTGTTTGCACCGCAGACCGCATCGCCCCGCTTCGCATCGCAACCCTGGTCTCACCGTGGGCGACGTCCGACGCCGCCAACATCGAGCCGCTGCTTGCATTGTGACCTGTGGGCACCGCAGTTCGCATCGCATCGCTTCACTGAACCAACCGGACCCGACCGACGAGGTCGCTGCAACTGGCTCAAGAGTCGTGACCGCACCGCATTTGGGGCACCGCTCGCACGTCTGCGACGCACCGCTCCGACTCGCACCGCTGTCCGACGCCAGCTCCCGCACTCCGGCTTGGTCGCCTGCATCGCAACCTGTCAGCACCGCATCGAGCATCGTCTCACCCTGCATCGCACGCCTTGGACTCACCGACTCCGTCTGCACGACGCTCATCGAGCCGCTGCCTGCACCGCATCGAGGGACACCGCACCTTGCATCGCTCCGTCTTGCACCGCAACCGCGACGAACGCCGACCGGCTCGTACACTCCGTACCAGCCACAACGAGAAAGGTACTGTAACCGAGTCTGTTCATGACTCTGCTGGCCCGTATCGACGCGGTCGGCTGGAACTGTTAGACTCTGTGGTTTTCAGCATCACGGTAGGCTCGGACGGAGCTACCGACTCGTACGAACTTTGCTTTTGTGCTATTCCTGCAAAGAAGAAGTTACCGTATCAAGCATTCATTTTTAAAGTATAGTATTGTAGATTTTCGACGTAATTGGTCTTGTCTTGAATATATAAAATATTGGTTATTTTTCTAAACTGGTGTGGTGTCCGTTTGTAGTGCTTACACTGTATTACTGTTGGTTATGTGCAAATGCTTTACACACTGCCTCTGAATTAAGCCTGACTGCTCGTGCCAAGCTACCACGAGGGTGAGCAGGGGTTACTTCACGAGTGTAACACCCTTACCCTGACTAGGAAGAAGGGTCCCTACTTGGCCAAAGGTGCGAGCCCTTGCCAACTAGAGATCCCATTTCTAACATTGGTTGTCAGCGGTGAGGATAGGACTTGTGTTTGCACTTGACTTACAGTGATTGGTGTGCACTACTACCATATCGCAGACCATTACGTACCACATACTGGTTCTTTTTCTTTTGGCCTATTTTTGATCTTGCCAGTTTTCAACTCACTACGTTTGTCATGCCTGAATCAATTGCATCATCCGTTGCATCTCTGGAAGTTATCTTTGAGGAGGATAGGTTGGAATCCTACGCCGTAAAGGAGTTACGAGCGATTTGTAAAAACCTGAAAGTCCAAATTAAAGGCCTCACAAGGAAGGAGGAGCTACAGAAGGCGCTGAGGGCCTGGGTAGCAGCCAGACATGCCAATGGGCAGCCTGGTAATCTCAGTGAGGAGGCGGAGGAGCCTATTTCCAGGGTGGATGTGCTTTTGGGTAGGGGGAACCCGCCAGATCAGGCAGCAGCAGTCTGTCCCCAGAGGAGCTGGAGGACAGGCGGGAGGCAAGGCAGTTCGAGCTGCAGAAGCTCAGGCTGGAGAGTGAGCGGGAGGAGAAGAGATTGGCCATAGAGGAGAGGAAGATGCTCTTAGAGCATGAGAGAGAACTGAAGGAGCTAGAACTTAGGAGTAAGTCAGGCTCAGATGGTGGCAGCAATTCGTCCAGAAAGGCAGACAGGATTGTGCACATTCCCAAGAACGTAGGCAAGGAGTTCAAGAAGGGGGATGACATACAAAGGTGGTTTCAGGGTTATGAGGCAGCCATACACATGAATGGGGTCCCTGAGGAGAATTGGGGAGCAGGATTGTGGCCACTTTTCCTGGAAGAAGCAAGGGATGCTCTGATAGCTTTGGGTAAGGGGTATCACCTCACCTATGCTGACATGAAGGATGCCCTTCTCACGAAGTATGGTCTTACTCCTGAAAAGTACAGGGATCAGTTCAGGTCCAGTAAGAAGTCTGATGCCAACACTTGGTTGGAATGTGTGGATGTGTTCTGCAGGTCTCTGGATGGTTGGGTGAAGGGCAGTAGCGTAACAGATTTTCAGGGGCTCTACAACTTGATTGCATGGGAGCACTTGTCTAGTCTATGTTTTGCAGATCTGCGCCAGCACCTAGTGGATAGTAAGCTAACTGACCCCAGGAAGCTTGCTATGGAAGCGGACCGCTGGGTGAGTACCAGGGTCCACAAGAAAGCGTTTGGGGGAGACTCAGCCAAAGGTGGGCAGGGTCCCCAGCAGAAAGGTGGGGGGGACAAGGGTAATGCACAGGAGTTCTCTAAAGGGCCCCAAACTAGTACCCAGGGTAAAGGTTCCCAGCCCCCGGTGATAAGAAGAAAGGGGTCTCCACAGGGAAGCCTGTTGAGACCGGCCCCCGCAAGTGTTATGCATGTGACCAGGTAGGTCACTTTAAGGGGGACCCCAAGTGCCCGAAGGGGACACAGCCACCCACCGGTGGACAGTCCAAAGTGTTGGCTAGTGTAGCGCTTGGGGAGGAGGGGTGCCCACAGGAGGGTGGGGATCCCGCAGAAATGACCCTTGTCTCACTAGGGGACAGTGAGATGGTCCCAGGAAACCAGGTGCCCCCTAACACAAAGAAATATAGCACCTGGGTGACCATTAATGGGAACAGGGTAGAGGCTCTCAGAGATACTGGAGCCAGTGTGACCTCAGTCCGGTGTCACCTGGTGTCTGAGAAGCAAGTAGTCCCAGGAGCATTCCACCAAGTAGTTGCTGTAGACAACTCAGAGCGCCAATGTATGGTGGCGCAGGTTCCCTTCGAATGGGGGGGGGGTCGCAGGTCCCTTGAGGGTGGTTGTGAGCCCTACCATGCCTGTAGATTGTCTGCTAGGAAACGACCTGGAGCAGTCCTTATGGAAGGATGTTGAGCTCAGGTCTCACTTGGAGATGCTTGGGTTGCCAGAGTGGGCATGCGTGTCTACTCGGTCAATGGCAGCCAGAAAGGGTGATCAAGAGGACTTGGAGCCTGAAACAGTGGCCCAAGTCCCTGCCAAGAGAAAGGGCAGGGTGCGCGGGAAACCGGCCCCCGAAGTTCCCGACGGACCGGGAGGAGGCGGACCTCGAGGGGGACGCCCGGTGCCTACAGGGGAGCAGGTAGCCGAACTGGGAGACATCTCTGAGCTGACCCATTGGCAGCAAGAAGGGGGTCCCACCAGGGAGGAGTTCTGCAGGGAGCAGAACGAGTGCCCTACTCTGGAGGGTCTGCGGCGGCAGGCTGCAGACCAGGCAGCTGGTAATCAGTCCGGGTCACATCTGATCTACTGGGAGAGTGGTCTCCTATACAGTGAGCCTAAGGTTGCTGAGCCTGTGTCAGCCCGTGTGCTGGTGGTACCCCAGCGCTTCAGGACCTTCCTACTGGGTCTGGCTCATGACGTGCCTTTGGCAGGACATTTGGGGCAGGACAAGACCTTTGACAGGCTTGTCACCCACTTCTTTGGCCCCAAATGCGAAGGCAGTCAGATGCACACTGTAGGTCTTGCCAAACTTGCCAGGCAAGTGGTAAGAGTGGGAGGAAGGTCAAAGCTCCTCTCCAACCTTTTCCTGTTGTTGGAACACCCTTTGAAAGGGTAGGGATGGATATTGTGGGGCCACTGGATCCCAAGACAGCCATGGGCAACAGGTACATCCTGGTCTTGGTGGACCATGCCACCCGGTACCCGGAGGCAATCCCTCTCAGGACAACGACGGCGCCAGTGGTGGGCCGGGCGTTAATGGGGATCTTTTCCCGTGTGGGATTCCCCAGAGAGGTGGTTTCCGATAGGGGGACCAATTTCATATCGAAGTATATGACATCCCTGTGGAAGGAGTGTGGTGTAACCTACAAGTTCACCACTCCTTACCACCCACAAGGAAACGGTCTGGTGGAGAGATTCAACCAGACCTTGAAAGGCATGATCAAGGGTCTAACAGAACCCATGAGGCGTAAGTGGGACGTCCTCTTGCCATGCCTACTCTTTGCGTACAGGGAGGTGCCTCAGAAGTCTCTTGGGTACAGCCCCTTTGAGCTCCTGTATGGCCACCCTGTCAGAGGACCTCTGAGTTTGGTAAAGGAAGGCTGGGAGGCAGCTCCCAGGAAAACTCCCCAGGATGTATTTAGCTACATGCTGGCCTTTAGAAACCAAACTGCCCGCTTCAGGAAACTCGCTCAGGCGAACCTAGAAGCAAGCCAGGAAGAAATGAAGAGATGGTATGACCAGAATGCCACTCTGGTCGAATTTCAACCTGGGCAAAAAGTGTGGGTCATGGCCCCAGTGGCACCTTGTGCCTTGCAGGACAAGTGGACTGGGCCATATGAGGTAAAGGAGCGCAAAAGTGACGTCACCTACCTGGTGGATTTGCAGGCTCCAAGGAACCCTTTGAGGGTCCTTCACGTGAACCGCCTCAAGCCCCACTTCGAGAGGTCCGAAGTGAGTATGCTCTTGGCGACAGATGATGGGGTGGAAGAGGAGAGTGAGCCTCTCCCTGACCTCCTGTCTACCAAGGAGCATGATGGGTCAGTAGAGGGTGTGATCCTCTCCCCTACTCTGACTCAGGAGCAGCAGGGGGACTGTCGCCAGTTGTTGGGACAGTTCGCCCCACTGTTCTCTCTGACCCCCGGTGTTACTCACTGGTGTACCCATGACGTGGACACCGGTGACAGCCCTCCTGTGAAGCACAAGATTTACAGGTTGACTGACCGGGTCAGAGCCAGCATCAAGGAGGAGGTCTCTAGGATGTTGGCGTTAGGGGTGATTGAGCCCTCCCACAGTCCTTGGGCCAGCCCAGTGGTCTTGGTCCCAAAGGCTGCGGCGCCCGGTGCCACTCCAGAACTCCGGTTTTGTGTGGACTACCGTGGGCTCAATGCCGTCACCAGGACTGACGCGCACCCCATCCCCAGAGCTGATGAGCTCATTGATCGGCTGGGAGCTGCCCGGTTCCTCAGCACGTTTGATTTGACGTCTGGGTACTGGCAGATTGCCTTAACCGATGGGGCCAAGGAGAGATCAGCGTTCTCAACCCCAGAAGGTCATTACCAATTCCGGGTGATGCCCTTTGGGTTGAAGAATGCCCCTGCCACCTTTCAGAGGTTGGTCAATCAGGTGTTGGCTGGGCTGGAGGATTTCAGTGCCGCCTACCTGGATGACATTGCTGTGTTCAGTTCCAGCTGGGACGAACATTTACAGCACCTTGAGAAAGTGTTGAGGGCTCTGCAAGGTGCAGGCCTCACGATCAAGGCCAGTAAGTGCCAGATCGGGCAGGGTTCTGTGGTGTACTTGGGACACCAGGTAGGAAGCGGCCAGGTGGCGCCCCTACAACCCAAGATTGACACCATTCTGGCTTGGGAACCCCCAAGATCCAGACAGAGGTGAGAGCCTTCTTAGGTCTCACCGGCTACTATAGGAGATTTGTTAATGGCTATGGCACCATCGTTGCCCCTTAACAGAGCTGACCTCTAAGAGGCAGCCCAGGAAAGTGATCTGGACTGAGTCCTGCCAGAAAGCTTTTGATGCCCTGAAGGCAGCCATGTGCACGGCGCCCGTGCTCAAGGCACCTGACTTCTCCAAGGAATTCGTCGTGCAGACTGACGCTTCAGAGCATGGTGTGGAGCGGTGCTCTCACAACTGAACGAAGAGGGCCTGGATCAGCCTGTAGTCTTCCTTAGCAGGAGACTACTTCCCAGGGAACAGAGGTGGAGTGCCATAGAAAGGGAAGCTTTTGCTGTGGTCTGGGCGCTGAAGAAGTTGAGACCATACCTGTTTGGGACTCACTTCCGGGTTCAGACAGACCACAGGCCCCTCAGATGGTTGATGCAAATGAGGGGTGAGAATCCAAAACTGCTGAGGTGGTCCATCTCCCTACAGGGAATGGACTTTACGGTGGAACACCGTCCTGGTACAGAACACGCCAACGCAGATGGTCTGTCCAGGTTCTTCCGCCTTAGTGAAGAGAACTCCAATGGGGTTGGGTAGTTCTCCCTACTTTCAGCTGGAGGGGACATGTGTTAGACTTGGCATCTTTTGGCGTGTTTCCCCTGACTTTTTGCTTTCTGACCTCCCGGTTTTGACTCTGTTTTTGCTGGTGTAATGATTCTGCGCACTTTCCTCACTGCTGTCCAGTGGGAAAGTGCAAGTGCTCCTGTATAAAATGTGTTATGGATTGGTGTTTCCATGATTGGCCTATTTGGTTTATGTGTCAGTCCCTTGTAAAGTGCACTGCGAGTGCCAGGGCCTATAGACCAAATGCTGTTGGTGGGCAGTAGCACTGGATTGTGCCACCCATTCAAACAGCCCGTAAAGTGTAACTCGGGCCTGCCACCGCAGAGCCTGTGCGCAGCCTGGGGCTGCCATGTCGACTTGGCAAGTGCACACACTTGCAAGTCCCTAAACCTTCCCTTTTCTACATGTTAGTCACCCCTAAGGTAGGCTTAAGGTACCCCTGTGGGCAGGGTGCGTTGTATGCGAAAGGTAGGACATGCCCTGGTGTGTGTGGCATGTCCTGATAGTGAATTACAGCCTAGTTCGTTTTTCACTATTGCAAGGCTACCTGTTCCCCCTAGGCCAGAACGGGCAGTTTTGATTATTACAGCTTATAATCCTAACTGACCCCGGGAACATGGTAGAAATTCGAGTTTAGTATGCCTGGACTCAGAATGATAAAATGCATCTTTTAGTGAAGTTGGTTTTAACATTCTGTGTTTGAAAATACCACTTTTAGAAAGTGGGTATTTTCTTGTCTAACCATCCAAGCCTGCCTCTGCGAGGTTGTGTATTCCTTGTCTGGAGTGTGAGTGACAGGGGCTGGGGGATGCCAGGAGACAGGGTGAGTCAGCACAGGGCTGAATAGCAAGATCTACATGTAGATGGGTGGGAGGGGTTGCACCTGGGCCCTGAATAGGACAGTGCCTTCCCTCCACAATGCTGGCTCCACCTCCTGTGGTGCGTCTGATGTCCCTGGCCTACTCACTGAAAGAAGGGACGGAGACTTGTCAACAAAGTGCTCCAGAACTGGTTTGGACTAGGCAAAGGCCTCTCTGCCTTCAGAGAACAAAGGAATTTGGGATATAAATATTGGGGCCCTGACCCCATGAATTTAGATCTCGCTGGAATCAAGGAACCTGCCAAGACGAAGAGCTGGAAGAGCTGCCAGGAGGAGTACTGCCCCTTTGCTGTGTTGTTGCTTTGTTGGGTTGGCCTGCAGCTGCTGCTTCTGCCTTGGGCAGTGAAAGGACTGGACTGAACTTTCTACAAACTTGTGCTGAGTATCTCCAAGGGCCTGAAACCGAGCTGGCCTCCTGTTAAGAAGTCTCAGGGACTACAAAGACTTCACAAGCCTCTGGGTACCGCTTCTGGAACGCTATTTCAGTTGCCACAGAGGAAGGGAACCGCAACCGACTCCGTCAACCGAATCCATCCCTGGCCGGTGACCTGTTTGCACCGCAGACCGCATCGCCCCGCTTCGCATCGCAACCCTGGTCTCACCGTGGGCGACGTCCGACGTCCGACGCCGCCAACATCGAGCCGCTGCTTGCACCGTGACCTGTGGGCACCGCAGTTCGCATCGCATCGCATAACTGAACCAACCGGACCCGACCGACGCGGTCGCTGCAACTGGCTCAAGAGTCGTGACCGCACCGCATTTGGGGCACCGCTCGCACGTCTGCGACGCACCGCTCCGACTCGCACCGCTGTCCGACGCCAGCTCCCGCACTCCGGCTTGGTCGCCTGCATCGCAACCTGTCAGCACCGCATCGAGCATCGTCTCACCCTGCATCGCATGCCTTGGACTCACCGACTCCGTCTGCACGACGCTCATCGAGCCGCTGCCTGCACCGCATCGATGGACACCGCACCTTGCATCGCTCCGTCTTGCACCGCAAACGCGACGAACGCCGACCGGCTCGTACACTCCGTACCAGCCACAACGAGAAAGGTACTGTAACCGAGTCTGTTCATGACTCTGCTGGCACGTATCGACGCGGTCGGCTGGAACTGTTAGACTCTGTGGTTTTCAGCATCACGGTAGGCTCGGACGGAGCTACCGACTCGTACGAACTTTGCTTTTGTGCTATTCCTGCAAAGAAGAAGTTACTGTATCAAGCATTCATTTTTAAAGTATAGTATTGTGGATTTTCGTCGTAATTGGTCTTGTCTTGAATATATAAAATATTGGTTATTTTTCTAAACTGGTGTGGTGTCCGTTTGTAGTGCTTACACTGTATTACTGTTGGTTATGTGCAAATGCTTTACACACTGCCTCTGAATTAAGCCTGACTGCTCGTGCCAAGCTACCACGAGGGTGAGCAGGGGTTACTTCACGAGTGTAACACCCTTACCCTGACTAGGAAGAAGGGTCCCTACTTGGCCAAAGGTGCGAGCCCTTGCCAACTAGAGATCCCATTTCTAACAACTGCCCTACGGCAAAAGAAAAGGGCAGGAATGCGCCGTATCTATCAGATATGGCCATTCCTGTCCTTTTCCCCTGCGCCAGAGCAAAAAGGTCTGCCGTGTGCCAACGCGGGCACATTTGCACCATGGTGCAAGGGTGCCTGCGTTGCGGGGATGATTATTTTTATGCAGGGAGGGAAACCTTCTTGCGCAAAAACAATCACAAGAGGCTTATTCCTCTTTCTATGTGTGCTGAAGAATGCAGCACACATAGAAAAAGGAAAAATGAGGACAAATAAAGATTTCGCCTCGTTGTGCCTCACTTACGCCTCCCCTGAGGAGGTGTAATTTTTTGGCGCTGCCTCAAATTTACGATTTCTCGCAAATCTGGGGCAGTGTCAAAAAGCCATGGATGTTGCTGAGAACGCCCCCAGCAACACCCATTGCACGCCCCTTTAACGCAGAAAACTGCGTAATAGGGAACTATATTTACGAGGGAGCATCAGGCCAAAAAAAGAGGCTTAGTGCTGCCTCTTAAATATGGAGTAGGCTCCTGCGCCACGGAACGTCATAAAAAGGGACATTCCGGCAGCGCAAGGGGCCTCATAAATGATGCCCTGTATATCAGCGATGCAGTACCTTGTTATGTTTCAAGTTTTGCTTTATTTTGCATTCCCAAAGAGTATTTGCTCTTTTTCTAAGAGTCCGGTTTCTGTGGTGTTTTTTCATGAGCCATATTACTCTTGTATTGCGCGTGCTTTGAACCAAGTGGTCTCAGGTGTCTGAGTGAGTTCAGGTTGTGAGTGGGCGTTTATGACTGCACACGTTTGAGAACTCTGAAGTTAAGGCAGAAAGTAGTGTGAGTTTCTCACAGTACCTGTCAGTGGGTGATAGAGGTGTGCAGACTAAATGCACACGCAATCCTTGGCCTCTCTGCAGAGCACACAGAATGATAGCTGCATATGTGCCAATGGTAACAGTGTGAAAGTGTGAGATATGCAGATGGAGGATTTCAGAAAGGTGTGAGGAGAAAAAGGCCATAAGTGTCTAAGAGTGACAGACTGGAAGAAAGTGGTGTGAAGGGGATAACGAGCATGAATGAGACACTCTGAAGGCCACTACACCTTCCCCAGAACCTAGTCATATTTCATTCACAGCCTCATATTTTCAAAATTGAAGCATTCTCAATTCTAATTATTCCGAATAAAATGGTTGTTATTCTTTTATATAATACAGCCAGCAAGAATTATCAAAGCGAAAAAGCCAGACGTGTTTTAGGTATGTGTTTGTTGATGCAATAACAGAAAACTCATAGAGAGGCACTCAAATACTGGTCAGATTGCAATTCTTTGTAAAATTCAAGATTTTAGTTTATATCTTTTAAGCCAGACCTTCAATTACATTGCCCACACCTCTTGGAAAGGATTCTATGTCAGGACTGGAGGCTCCGATTATGCTTCTCTTTTCTTTACTGTATTCACAGCAGCCAATAGAGAAAAAGTAACAAATCACTACAATACCCATGAACACCTTAGTGTCACATGACCAACCATAGAGTAAACCCCTATATAAGCTCTGCCCAAGGTGACAGTGTCCTCTTTCTGTACAACAACGCATAGGCTCTGCCTAGAGTGGGTTCTGGCAAGCCTTCTCTCCACTTTCAAAATTGATCATTACTAAGTAATACTTTACTTGGCTTGCCTGGGGTTGCTCCACTCCCCCTGAACTTGGATAACCTTACACTGATTGTAAGCCTCGTCTGTGTGATTAACCCCTTGTGTGGGAGACAGGCAGTCCTCCTGTGGGTACATTACCACATTACTGTGTGCCATTATGTCAGAGTATTATTATGAGGAGGAATACTTTGAGGAGGAAACCTCTGGGTCCATGGAGCAGGACCTCATTGAGGTACTGGACGCAGGAGTGCAGCACTCTGTGAATAGAGCCCTGGTGAGGGCCATAGAGCCACTGAAGGGCCATTTATGCAGCTATGCCCAGCTGCAAGGCTTGCTCCCCGGCTCAGGCAGTCACCCCAGAGCCAGTAGGAAAGGGACCAGGAACCCCCACGCGGCGGACTTCGCAAAGCTGGCCAAGGCGATGGCTAATGACCATGATTATGGCACCCCCAATAAGGAGGCAACTATCACTGAGATACCTCAGGTGGACGATGATGATACCTCCTCGGACCATGTGTCCGACCAGGAGGAGGCCCCTAGACCCTCCAAGAAATCGAAGAAGGAGCGTCACGTAGAGACACCTTCCCAACCTAAGCTCCTTACTTTCGAGCCGATGGAGATAGTGCATCCCAATTCCACCGCCTGGCTTCCGATTCAAGAAGTGGCCAACTACGTCCAATCTCACCTTCGGCAGCCTTTTGACAAAGACGTGAGGGCACGGCTAAGATCAGAGTGCCCAAGGCCTGACCTGGCAGGTAAAGTGGCGGAGACACCGGAGGTAGATCCTTCTATGCTCACGTACCTTAAGAAGTACTCCAGGGACCCTAAAAAGGGCATAGACCGGGCATGGAGATCATGCCAGGACAAGTTTTTGGACATGACAGGACCGCTGACGAAGATACTAGAGTTAGGCTTTCGAGCCAAAGAGTCCGCAATAGCTATTGATCCAGAGGAATTGATTGGCTGGGCGCAGAGGGCTGTCTGTCAACTAGATAATGCGAACTGTGCAATGTCCAGCGAGCGGTGTCGCTCAATATTACTAAAACTGGACCCCAAATTGTCGGAACTCTCCTCCTCTGAATCAGATCCCCTAGCCCAGGGCCTGCTCTTCGGCCAACCCTTCCTCAAAGAACTTACGAAATTTGTTGCCACCCTTAGTGGGTTGGATAAGGCTCAAGGATCTCTCTAATGAGCTTTCCGGCCGGTTTTTGGCAGGGCCGGACGATACGAAGGGCGGTCGTTCGGCCGAGGGTATAATCAAGGCGCCCCGCGTAGTCAGCAATGAGGGGGCTACCAGGACCCCAATTACAACAACTCCTCCTTCTACCCGACCCGGCGTGCCAAAAACAGATTCCGGAAGGGCAGATATGGAGGTAATCAGGGCGGACAACAGGAGTCTGGAAATTCAGGTGAGACTAATTCCTTCTACGGAGGTAATGTTGGGGGGCAGGATACAGTTTTTTCTGCACTCTTGGCGAACAATCTCGCAAGATGCATGGATCCTAGAGACAGTACAGGGGTTCAAGATAGATCTTTACAGTTCCCCAAGTCAGGGTCCCCCTCACCCGCAAATGTATTTTTCCAAACAAGATCAGGACTTTATCTCTGAGGAGGTAGATCCTCTCCTACGGAAAGGGGCTATAGTGATTACAGACCCTCATCACCGCTGCTTTATCAGCAGCATTTTCCTAGTAGAGAAGAAGGGGGGGTGGATCCAGGCTAGTTTTAAATCTAAAAGATTTCAATGGATGGGTAGTATATCGTCACTTCAAGATGGAGGGCATCCATCTTCTGCGCGACCTCCTTCAAGAGGAGGGCTGGCTGGTCCGTCTGGACCTGAAAGATGCGTATCTGTCCGTTCCCATCTACGCTCCACATCACCGTTTTCTGCAGTTCCACTGGCAGGGAGTTTGTTACGAATACAGAGTCCTCCCGTTCGGCCTTTCGTCAGCACCATGGTGCTTCACGAAACTCCTTCAGCCAGTGGTTGAATCTTTGAGAGCGCGGGGTGTTCGTCTAATCATATACTTAGACGACATCATCATCATGGCTCGTTGCCCTCAACTAGTGGTGACCCATCTCGAATGGACGATCGACCTACTGCAGAGTCTAGATTTTCTAATGAATCCACAAAAATTGATCCTAGTTCCAGCCCAATAGATTGAGTTTTGGGGTTTTCAGATCAACTCCCGGAGTTGCCAGCTCCTCCTTCCTTCTCAGAAAGTCAGGTCAATCAAGAGAGAGTTGAGGTTGATTTTGAATAGGCAAATTGTGTCATTGAGATCTATAGCCCGGATCGTCGGGCTGCTTGCCTCCTCAATTCAGGCGATCTTTCCAGGCCCCCGTGCTCACTACACCACTGGAGTCAAGCTATCCTGGCTGATGAAGGCTGATAGCCTGAAACCGGTCCTAGGATGCTTGATTCCGGTCCAGGGAAGACATGGCTTGGCAGTTCGGTCTGGACTGTTCCCATGAGGCACAGGGTCAAGACTGATTTGCATATGGCTATGTCTGAACTGGGGTGGCGTGGTGAAGCAAAATAACGATGGATTAAACCCAGATCTGTGACTGGGGGTGAATGTTTGCCAATGTGCAGCATTCCGTCCATCATCTTGTGTGTTTTGCATTTCGCCCTAAGTGGGAAGGTTATGCCCAGACGTGGGTCCCGTGCTCACTACGCCACTGGAGTCAAGCTATCCTGGCTGATGAAGGCTGATAGCCTGAAACCGGTCCTAGGATGCTTGATTCCGGTCCAGGGAAGACATGGCTTGGCAGTTCGGTCTGGACTGTTCCCATGAGGCACAGGGTCAAGACTGATTTGCATATGGCTACGTCTGAACTGGGGTGGCGTGGTGAAGCAAAATAACGATGGATTAAACCCAGATCTGTGACTGTGGGTGAATGTTTGCCAATGTGCAGCATTCCGTCCATCATCTTGTGTGTTTTGCCCTCCACTACTGAGCACTTCAACGACTGAAGATTCAGCATCTCCGGAAAGGCCTCGGGTATGCGGAACAGATTCCTCTCTCGGGGGAGGCGAGGTTGGAGATGCAATGGTGATTAGACCACATGGAGGCTTGGAACGGGAGAGCCCTCTTCGGATCCAATCCAGAAGTGGTGATAGAATCCGATGCCAGCCGGTGGGGTTGGGGAGCCCGTTGCGGTCAGATTTCAACTGGAGGCCGCTGGTCGCAGGAGGAACTTTCATTGCATATCAATTGTCTGGAGCTTCTGGCAGGCTCTTTTGCGATTTGCTGTCTTTCTCCTCAGAAGACGGACTGTTGTATCCTGCTTCGCATGGACAACGTGTCGACGGTGCGGTATGTGAACAAACTGGGGGGGACGAGGTCCCGTATTCTGGCGGAGATCGCTAAAGATTTCTGTCACTTTTGCCTTCAGCACAGAATTTCAGTGGTAGCGGAGTATCTCCCAGGCCGCAACAACAAGGTGGCCGATTGGCACTCCCGGCATTTGCGGGACTTCAGCGACTGGAGACTCCATCCCAAGGTGTTCCAGTCACTGATCCGTCTTTGGGGCCCTTACAAGGTGGATCTGTTTGCATCACACCTCAACAGACAACTCCCATCCTTTTTCAGTTGGCGGCTGGATCCGGAGGCGATTGCCACGGATGAGTTTCTGCAGCTCTGGCCAGAGTCCCTGTGTTAGGCCTTCCCTCCGTTTATGATTCCCAGAGTTCTGGCTCACACCCGACGCCATCACTCGGAGTTAATTCTGATCACCCTGCTCTGGAGAGCTCAGGCATGGTTCCCTGTGATTCTGGAGATGCTCTGTGCAGTTCCGATCCTTCTTCCACCACGGTGGAACCTATTGCTGGACCCTCAGAAAGTCCCTCATCCATTGATAGAATCGGGGCAACTCCCTCTGGTAGCCTGGCGGGTTTCAGGGACAGGTGGAAGATCCCGGGCCTTTCAAGAGACTCTAACAGGTTCATTAGCGAGGCCTGGTCAGCTAACACCCACAAGCGATACTCATCTGCTTGGAAACATTGGTGTGGCTGGTGCTCTCAACGGGAGGTGGATCCCTCTAAAGCACTTGTCTCTTTGATGGTAAACATTTTGGCTTCCATCACTGCCTCAGGTTTAGCCTACAGGACTGTCAACAATTTCCGGTCGGCCATCTCAGCAGGTCATGTGTCAGTGGATGGCAAACCGGTTGGTGAGCATCCCCTGGTGTGTAAACTGCTCAGGGGCATCCGGATGGTCAAGCCCCCTTGTCCAAAATACTCGGAGTTATGGGAAGTGTCTTCCGTCCTGCGATTTTTTGAAGCCTGGCCTTCTAATAAATATTTGTCCAGAAAGCAGTTATCTTCCAAATTGACTATGTTACTTTGCCTGGTGTCATGCAAGCGAGTATCAGATGTTAGAACCTTAGATCTTGCGGGACGTAGATTTTCCCCAGAGGGGGTGACTTTTGCTATCACAAAGCGGACTAAGTGTAACACCTCCTCGGTGTCTTACCCAGCTTTCCCTAAGCTGTGTGTCGTACAATGTTTGAAAGATTACGAGGTGAGTACTGCTGAGTTTCGTTCAGACATGAAGGGTCAATTACTAATTGCGCTGCAAAAGCCGTTTCGGCCAGTGACTCAGGCCACCTTGTCTAGATGGGTGCGCTGGCTCATGGGAGAAGCAGGTATTGATGTATCAAAATTTGGAGCTCATTCAGCTCGAGGTGCTATGGCATCTAAGTCTTTCTCTTTAGGGGTCAACCTCTCAGACATTATGAATGCAGCGGATTGGTCATCAGAGACCACAGTTAAGTCTTTTTTATTATAAGCCTATTGTGGATGTGGCATCTGTGGTGGTGGCTAAGCTTTGAACAAGCATAATCGGAGCCTCTGGTCCTGACATAGAATTACAAATTTGCAAACATTCGTGACAAGAATTTTCAATTCTATTAAGGACAGGGAGGCGAGGATTATCCCACCCAAACTATATATATTTTGCATTGTACTTGCATTCTATTATTTGCATAGTATCTTTATACTGCATACGTGTTCCTATGTTTTCCCTTCCCTTTCTGATTAATATGATGAGATATCAGATATGGCGAACGGTGTTACGGTTTTATCCTTTACACTTCCAGGGGCTGATAGCAAGTAGTGCATGATGGACGACATCGATGTAAGGTCTTCGCGTCTACCAAGGAGGATACCGCGACTCGTTGGTTCAGGAACCAGGTTCTGAGGCTGAGCCCCATTGGGCTGCAAGTTGTCTCTCCGAGAGAAAGTTCTCCGACCATAAGGATGGTTCTTCGAGAGCAAGTTTATTGTTTATGGACTTAACTGTTAGATTATCATTCAAAGAAAGAGGACACTGTCACCTTGGGCAGAGTTTATATAGGGGTATATTCTATGGTTGGTCATGTGACACTAAGGTGTTCATGGGTATTGTAGTGATTTGTTACTTTTTCTCTATTGGCTGCTGTGAATACGGTAAAAAAAAGAGAAGCATAATCCTCGCCTCCGTGTCCTTAATAGAATTGAAAATTCTTGTCACGAATGTTTGCAAATTTTTAATTCTTGGATAAGCTTTGACCACGTCCCTTTTAAAGACCACCTCCCCCTTTTTCAATCCACTTAAAGCACTGTTCAGAAGCAGGGAGTGGGCCCACTGGAGGCAGAAGCCCAACAGACAAGCACTGCAGAGGAGGAAGGTGGTGGCATCTCAACCAACTTAGGCACAGGTCAACAATTTCTTTCGGGTGCACCACGAGTGTGGCCCAGATGTATTCTGGTACGTGGAGTCCCATTATATTTCAACATTACTTTTCAGTTGTCAAGTACATTTTCACATCAGGCATGATATCGTCAGATAAATACGTTTCATTGGTCCATAGGGATTTTCTCCCTCACCAAGCCTGCTCTTCGCACATCCGTAGACTTTACGAAGAAGAAAAACTTTCAATACATCTGGCCGAACACTTGGCTCAAATGGGGGCATTATCCATTTCCTAAGGGGGGATGCATTGGGTACAATGAAAATGTTAGAGGGATAAAGCGAACCTGTTTCTTCCACCTATTCTAAAAACCTAACAAGCTTTGAGTGCCAAAGCCAATAGTTATGGGCGACCAGAGTGATCGGAATGCGCACAACATCTGAAGGCTTCTGATTCTGTGAGATCTCTGAGGAGAGCAAAATGTAATGGGCTGTTTGCATTATTCTTACCCACCAGTCATTCTTCTGGGCTACAGTACCGTCCATTGTTGTTGTGATCATCGTGCCACTTAAGACGAGGGCCAACTAAATGCCAATAGTCTTTCATGACCTTCTGTCACGTGCCATTGTTTTTGCCTGTGAGCGCTCTGCTTATTACCTTACTTTTAGACTCTGTAAAGGAACGAATGCTTTCACTAGCCAGACCTAAAAAAATACACAAGTGCAGAAAGTTCATGGAGATGGATTATCCTCACTGGAAAAAGTAAAAGTATTTAAACTTTCTGATCCCGAAATATTTGCCAACATACAAAGTTTAGGTTCCAAGGCGTGGACGGCCTTAGAAACGCCTAAACAGCTACAATGGAAGACTTCATTTTAAACATATCAAGAATAACCACACTTTTAATCAGTGTAAACCTAAGGATTTTGGGGGCTCTGGGAAAGAATTATCTTGGGCCCTTGTTGGGAACAACTTAGAAAGTTATTACCCATGTGCAACTAATTCAGGTCCCTTGATGCCAAACAATGCGACTTATATTTAAAGGTTGGGACTGAGAAACAAACCCAAGGGAAATAGAGAAAAAGTTCACTTCCCCAGGAACTTTTCAAGGTGGTGGCAATGTGCAATTAATTGCCCACTTTGCTTATGCCTTGAAATATCTATGCATTCAATAATTTAACAGTTAACTATTTACTCCACATACTGAAATCTGAAAATAAAAACGTGTGCTACCTCGGTGTTCTGTGTTTTTTAAAGAGCTCATATTTCCGCTTGAAGAGGTAGCAGCAAGTACAGTCCAGACATTGCTGAGTGACACAAACTGAGATTTTATTGAAAGTTGAGACGGGCTTTAAAATGCCCCGCATTCCCAGCCCTCGTTCCTAAAACGAATGTATTAAAATTCTGCACATATCTGTCAAGAGCTGTGGGCTGGGTGCCCCCTCCCCCACTGAGAACTGACTCTGTGGTAGGTACTTTCTTTCATGTTTGACATATTTTCTTCCCTCCAAAGAAAATGTGCATTGCCAAGTAAATATTACATCTAGAAACCATATCATTTTTCATCTGCCTAAGCGTCAAAACAGATGAACGGTTACACTTACCCTTTCCACCCATGCGTGATCTTGTTTATTATTCCGAGGCGCAATCAGTGTTTGAAAACTGTATAAATAAAAACCATGCAAAGAAAAAAAAAGGAAAAATCCAATCTGGTTTCCTGGCACCGGTGGATCCTGTACTATACGGAGCGTGACTTCTGTGTAATAAGCAGCAGATGAGCAAGGGATGGAGGGCTCAGAATGTTGCACTTGGAAGCCGGCTCCCACTTTTCCATAAGCTTCCTGCCTTTGGCACCTGCCAGGCCTTCATCATTCCAGTCCGAGTTAGCTATGTTTCATCCCACTCTAGAATCATTGCCAGTACATTTTCAGCACTTTAAGCAAGGTAGATTCCACCTTCTGGGCCTTTACAAAACACACGTCTTCAGGTCTTTTACAGTACTTTGGGGCCACTGAGTGCTTAATTTGAGCCGGTGCTCGGCACCGACACTTAATTGTCAACACCAGCACTTATGACAGTCTGCACATAGTGGCGCTGCTCATCCAATTTAGAGATGAGCACAACAACGGTTGTTTATAAATACAAGAGTCATTAAAAATTACTAATATCTGCCTTCACAGCCATTTCTATAGCTTCGAAGACTTGGAATAGTCTGAACTGTCACACTTGCAGGAGAGATGGTTAGTAGTTGTTTTGGTACCACCGTTGGCAGCGATGACAGGGGCAATGTGTGGTGCAAGCTGTAGTGGCCTCCTGGTCAGGGCCCTGGCACTTATTATTTTGCAAATAAGCAACGGGGCCACCACCCATTGGCAGCCTAAAGTTCCTATCCACTGCTTAATTTGTAAAAACAAATAATTAAGTGCCAGGGCCCTCGCCAGGAGGCCACTGCACCTCGCACCACACATTGCCCCTGCCAGCGCTGCCAATGACACTACAAACACAACTACTTACCATCACACTCCTACAAGTGTGACAATTCAGACAATTTCAGGCCCCCAAAGCAATAAGAAGGGCTTGGGCAGCAGGTGTTAGTCATTTCTTTTTTAATAAACAACTGTTGTTGTGCTCACCTTTTAATTAGATAAACACCGCCACCATGTGGCAGATTGTAATAAGTGCAGGTGTTGACAATGAAGTGGCGGTACCGAGCGCCGGAAACCACCGGCTCAAATTAAGCACTGCTCCTATCTTACCACGCCTTTTAGAACTTGCAACACTAGTATTATGTTTTCTCAAAACTTTGTCTAAATTAATGAGGACATTAATGAGGTCTCACAGGCAGGCCCCGGTCTTTGGTTGGGAAGCTTGCAGCAAAATAAGGCCACACCCACAACCAACCAAGCTCCGGCCCTTTCCAAGTCCCTCCTGCTAGTGCTTAGAAAATGGCGTTTCATGAGACCCAAAAATTCCAGCAGTTACTGGGGATTAAGCTGATGGTCAGTATAAAATGCATTTAATTGAGTACCAGGACTGAAGCTACATTTAAGCCACTAAAGGTGGCTGCCATATGGCACCACCATAAAAGGCCTCTAGAGGGCTCTAGATTACAACAAATGGTCTGTCATGTCCTTGTTGCTGGGAGAAAGGGAGCACTCAAATGGCAAAATATCAGTTTGTTCTGGGTTCTGACAGTTTCTGCACTGGAATTGCTCAGTATTCTCAATATCAGGATTTTAGTTAGAAGAGCACAGTGACAGTAAATTCACCCAAAAAATTGCAACATTACCATCCAAGCCTAAGGCATCATTTCTCCTCTATTCTGAATTCCCTAAAAGGTGGAAATCCAGCTAGCTGAGGCTCACGTGAGTTTGCCCTTAAGCTCTATGTAACTCTGTGCATTATTTTTACATTATTTTAACCAATCGTAGTCAATGCCAATAGGTCTGGCTTTAAAGGAATGTTGTATGGTAATGTGAAGCATTATAAGTAAATAGCATGGAAATATATATATATTTGTGCGGAGCAAATAGCTGTAAAATAATATTGGTGTAGGCTCTCTTTCAACAAGAAAACAGGTAGTTCAGGCCTTAATAACATCTAGGCTTCACTACTGTAATGCATTGTATTTTGGCCTGCCTGCATTCCTGATTAGGAAATTGCAGGTGGTACAAAACGCAGCAGCCCGGACTCTTCTCGGTCTGCCTTTGAGAACACACGTCTCCCCTTATCTAAGGGAATAGTACTGGCTTCCGGTAAGGAAGAGGATCCTTTTTAAGACCCTGCGGCTCTCCATCAGTCTGGGGCTTTCTATCTTAGAACAAGGATCAGCTGTCATGTACGACTTAGACGTTTGCGCTCTGCCAATCTTTTTCTGGCCAAAATTGCAAAGATCCGGCGGTCCAGGACGGGAGGCAGGTCCTTTTCATTCTTAGGACCCTCAACATGGAACAAACTCCCTCTGAAGTTACGAAACATCTCAGCCACCTCCTAGTTCTGGAAGAAGCTGACGACTTGGCTTTTTATTCAAGATCAATAGGGAGGTCCCTCAGTTGCTGGTCACCTTGGATGCATAGCGCCAGGACACTCCTCGGAGTAACAGAGCCCTTTATAAATCACTCTTACATTACATTACATATTACATTACATTACTAAAAGGTCAGGTGACAGTTGCACTGTCAAGCTAGAACTAAAAATCCATGTAGGTTAAGGACTGCCCTCCTCCCATGTGTGCTGCTGTGGGAGAAAAACACCATAAATGATCTAGTTATCTAAGACACTTTAATAGCATTCCAATGTCATGTGGTGCCCCTGAAATTTCAAGCTCAGGCATCTGGATAAATAAGCAAAATTATCACAGCTGTGTGGAAGGCAAGTACTTTTTTGTGGAGGCACACATCTTCTGCCCAGTCAAAATATGTACCCATGGCTCCCAACATGTGGGCGGAGCCAAAGCCCCTCTCTAGTGCTGCTCACATAATTATCTGGCGGCAGCTGCGCTGTCAAGTTCAGACCATAAGAAGGAGGGTCTCGCTTGCTTTTCCATTACACCAGTCGCGGCTCCTGGAGGGAGTGCTGTGGGGCGGGGCGGGGGAGGGGCAGGGAGGGAGTAGTAAACTCCGGCATACGGCCGAACGGAGGTAAGTACAGAAATAAATAAATAAAACGAATTACATGCGCCGCATCGCCATTTGGCGTTGCAGCGCACGCAATGTAATTCATTTTATTTATTTATTTCTGTACTTACCTCCGTTCGGCTGTATGCCGGAGTTTACTACACCCCACCCTGCCCCTCCCCCGCCCCACCGCCCGCAGCACTCCCTCCAGGAGCCGCGACTGCATTACACTATTTCATTACCTAAGTACTTCTTTCTCCAAGCTGTCATATTAGTAGTTTTTCAAATCTCAACAGAAATAGGGGAAGAAACCTGTTGTGTATTGAGTATGTAAACTCACAAGTATAATGTTGTTTCTTTTTGTACAGATTTTTGTTGATGACAAAACATTGTACACATTATTTACGTATCATGTAAATTTGAGTAACAAGTTAGTGTAAGTGTACAACTGCCGCAAGTTAACAAATAAATCATTGGGCACTTACATCTTGGAAAGTATATAACTGGCATTTGTATACAGTCCCTTGAATGTATACTAAAAACAATGGGCCTCATTTATGAGGAAGTGACACAGTGCCGCGCAGCAAGGCATCTTGCTGCTCTGTACTGCATGACAGTGAATAGGAAGGAATGTGCTGTATGTATGTCAATACGGCACATTCCTGTCCTTTCCCTTTTAGCAGCCAATCGCGAACACAGACACCCTTGCATCATGGTACAAAGGTGCTTGTGTTGCATGCAGGATTATTTTTGTGCAAGAAGGGGCACCTTCCTGCACAAAACCAATCCTGGGAGGCATATTCCTTTTTCTATGCCTTCTGCAGAATATAGCACACATAGAGGAAGAAACAAGGAGAAATAGAGATATTTCTCCTCGGTACTCCTCCCCTGGGAAGGTGTACATTTGTGGCGCAAGTCCAGGTTTACAAGTTCTTGTAAACCTGGGAATGCGTCAAACTCCATGGGAATTGTATGGGAACACCCACGCAACGCCCATGGAAAGCCTACCCAGGGTAGAGTAACAAAGTGCAGTGATTTGTGCTGTGTTGCATTGCTCCAGATTTTGAAGCCACTCAGAGCCATGCAAACTGGCTTTGCGTGGCTTCAAAAATCTTACTTAGAGGTTTGCACACGCATGTTCCACATTGCGTGGTGCAAACATGATGCAACCCTCTCATAAATGAGGCCCTATATCTATTCGGGAATGTAGGTTTTTGTATGTATATTTGGTTGCCAAAAGGCTGTGAAGTGTCAACTGTGATTGAAGGGGAAGCTGGGTTCAGAGGGCATAGGGCGAGTGTTAATTCATCATGAAATAATGTTCATTAAAGAGGAGCATCTTCAGCTGTTTCCAAAATTGGAGAAGAATGAGGGCAGTCCTCATGAATACAGGGATGTTGATCCAGATCTCGGCTGAACCAACTGAGAAAGGCTCTTACCTTGTTTTGTCTTTTGCACTTCTTCAGCTCTGCCTGAGGCTGGTTTTGGATGTGCCAAGTGTAGGTGCTGACCTGGTCAGCGGAATGGGTACCAGAATAACCATAGGAAATTGCGCCGCATTTTAAAAGCATAACTGTATTGAATTTGTTCTGTGACAGTTACCTGCATCTCTGCTCTCCCGCCGGTTTCGCCGCTTAGCAACAGCCCGAACTGTGATTGGATCACGGGCTCTCAGCCAATCAGGTGGGGAGGGGGCGGAGTTAGTTACACTCCGAAATAGTGAAATTGATGGCCGCAACGTGGACGTGCAGTGGACGCGTGCAGCGGGAGCGTCGCTGGCGCGCTGAAGGCGTGCCTAAGTCAAGCCCGTCTGCAACAGTCCGCGTCTGGACAGGGTCAGGGGCTCGCCATTATGCTCAAAAACTCGTTTACACGCCAATAGAACTCAAAGATTTGGTCCCGCAAGATAGGCAACTGCATGACCTGCCTCTCCAACACAAATTAGATGAACTTGGCCTCTTTTGTCCAGGCCAGTTGCCAAACCTCTGTAAGTACAGGGACATTTGCCAGACCTCGAGTCAAACGACTTTTTTCACCCACTCAAAAGCTAAACAACTTTTAAAGGAATTAAACATAATGTACCTAAATACTCGTTCCATGGTCAAACACCAGTTGGAACTATTTAACCTTCTAGACACTGACTCTCCTGACATGTTGTTCTTAACAGAAACTTGGCTGACAGAGGAATCCACCCCAGATATCCTAGCTGCACTCCCAGATAATTATTACCTCCTACAAACTAATAGATCAACGGGAAGGAAAGGGTGTGGGGTGGCAGTCGCCATCAAAAAAGGACTATCATTCACTGCCATCTCTCCGTTAGAGATAACACTAGTAGACAACCTAGTTATCAAACTTGACTCCCCATATAGCACTGTAGTCTGTGTACTTCTGTATAGGCCGCCCACCTCTATGCCGGATTTCCCAAAAGCATTTGCAAACTGTATGGCATCTCTGATAGTGGACTATGATAAAGTTCTGATCATTGGTGACATTAACTACTGGGCTAATGAGGCGGATGGGAGAAAGAGCGCCATGGAACTGACCAGTGCTCTTCAAAGTTTGAACCTCACACAACACGTCCAAGGACCCACACACTTTAAAGGTCATACCCTTGACGAAGCCTGGTCTATTAACCTCAACCTGCAGAAATTAGTGATCCAACCCTGCTTATGGTCTGATCACTACACAGTTAGTTTTACTGTGTGTGATATCACTCTGCCCAATACTACGTCCCTTCAAAAGCGTCTATTCAGGAATTAGAATCGCGTCAACTTAGAATCCTTATGCGAGACCTTGAACCATAAATTGCCAGCAAGCCAGGACAATATAGATAAATTGGAGAAAGAAATCACCAACTGGCAATTGAACGCTATTAACACTCATGCTCCTCTACAGAGCCAAACCTCTCGCGTCAGGTGGCATGAAGCATCCAAATGGTTCACTGCTGACCTAAAATCAGCCAAACTTAGAACACGACAGGCAGAAAGGAAGTGGCGAAACACCTATTCAATAGAATCCAGAGTACATTACAACACAAAGCTTATGGCCTACAAAGAAGCCATGTAGCTACAAAGGTGCTTGTGTTGCATGCAGGATTATTTTTGTGCAAGAAGGGGCACCTTCCTGCACAAAACCAATCCTGGGAGGCATATTCCTTTTTCTATGCCTTCTGCAGAATATAGCACACATAGAGGAAGAAACAAGGAGAAATAGAGATATTTCTCCTCGTGACTCCTCCCCTGGGAAGGTGTACATTTGTGGCGCAAGTCCAGGTTTACAAGTTCTTGTAAACCTGGGAATGCGTCAAACTCCATGGGAATTGTATGGGAACACCCACGCAACGCCCATGGAAAGCCTACCCAGGGTAGAGTAACAAAGTGCAGTGATTTGTGCTGTGTTGCAATGCTCCAGATTTTTGAAGCCACTCAGAGCCATGCAAACTGGCTTTGCGTGGCTTCAAAAATCTTACTTAGAGGTTTGCACCACGCATGTTCCACATTGCGTGGTGCAAACATGATGCAACCCTCTCATAAATGAGGCCCTATATCTATTCGGGAATGTAGGTTTTTGTATGTATATTTGGTTGCCAAAAGGCTGTGAAGTGTCAACTGTGATTGAAGGGGAAGCTGGGTTCAGAGGGCATAGGGCGAGTGTTAATTCATCATGAAATAATGTTCATTAAAGAGGAGCATCTTCAGCTGTTTCCAAAATTGGAGAAGAATGAGGGCAGTCCTCATGAATACAGGGATGTTGATCCAGATCTCGGCTGAACTAACTGAGAAAGGCTCTTACCTTGTTTTGTCTTTTGCACTTCTTCAGCTCTGCCTGAGGCTGGTTTTGGATGTGCCAAGTGTAGGTGCTGACCTGGTCAGCGGAATGGGTATGGTACCAGAATAACCATAGGAAATTGCGCCGCATTTTAAAAGCATAACTGTATTGAATTTGTTCTGTGACAGTTACCTGCATCTCTGCTCTCCCGCCGGTTTCGCCGCTTAGCAACAGCCCGAACTGTGATTGGATCACGGGCTCTCAGCCAATCAGGTGGGGAGGGGGCGGAGTTAGTTACACTCCGAAATAGTGAAATTGATGGCCGCAACGTGGACGTGCAGTGGACGCGTGCAGCGGGAGCGTCGCTGGCGCGCTGAAGGCGTGCCTAAGTCAAGCCCGTCTGCAACAGTCCGCGTCTGGACAGGGTCAGGGGCTCGCCATTATGCTCAAAAAACTCGTTTACACGCCAATAGAACTCAAAGATTTGGTCCCGCAAGATAGGCAACTGCATGACCTGCCTCTCCAACACAAATTAGATGAACTTGGCCTCTTTTGTCCAGGCCAGTTGCCAAACCTCTGTAAGTACAGGGACATTTGCCAGACCTCGAGTCAAACGACTTTTTTCACCCACTCAAAAGCTAAACAACTTTTAAAGGAATTAAACATAATGTACCTAAATACTCGTTCCATGGTCAAACACCAGTTGGAACTATTTAACCTTCTAGACACTGACTCTCCTGACATGTTGTTCTTAACAGAAACTTGGCTGACAGAGGAATCCACCCCAGATATCCTAGCTGCACTCCCAGATAATTATTACCTCCTACAAACTAATAGATCAACGGGAAGGAAAGGGTGTGGGGTGGCAGTCGCCATCAAAAAAGGACTATCATTCACTGCCATCTCTCCGTTAGAGATAACACTAGTAGACAACCTAGTTATCAAACTTGACTCCCCAAATAGCACTGTAGTCTGTGTACTTCTGTATAGGCCGCCCACCTCTATGCCGGATTTCCCTAAAGCATTTGCAAACTGTATGGCATCTCTGATAGTGGACTATGATAAAGTTCTGATCATTGGTGACATTAACTACTGGGCTAATGAGGCGGATGGGAGAAAGAGCGCCATGGAACTGACCAGTGCTCTTCAAAGTTTGAACCTCACACAGCACATCCAAGGACCCACACACTTTAAAGGTCATACCCTTGACGAAGCCTGGTCTATTAACCTCGACCTGCAGAAATTAGTGATCCAACCCTGCTTATGGTCTGATCACTACACAGTTAGTTTTACTGTGTGTGATATCACTCTGCCCAATACTACGTCCCTTCAAAAGCGTCTATTCAGGAATTAGAATCGCGTCAACTTAGAATCCTTATGCGAGACCTTGAACCATAAATTGCCAGCAGGCCAGGACAATATAGATAAATTGGAGAAAGAAATCACCAACTGGCAATTGAACGCTATTAACACTCATGCTCCTCTACAGAGCCAAACCTCTCGCGTCAGGTGGCATGAAGCATCCAAATGGTTCACTGCTGACCTAAAATCAGCCAAACTTAGAACACGACAGGCAGAAAGGAAGTGGCGAAACACCTATTCAATAGAATCCAGAGTACATTACAACACAAAGCTTATGGCCTACAAAGAAGCCATGTTGAAGGCAAAAAAGCTGTTTTTCTCCAACAAAGTACTAAACTCTAACAACAAAACAAAACATATCTTCAACACAGTAAGGGAGCTATCTAACCCCGATCGTGTGACCCCCCTCCATACCTGCCACACAGAAACTATGTAATGATCTGAATTCTTTTTTCTCAGATAAAATTAAGAATATTCAGGATTCTATAGACTCCAACAACAGGGACGTGATTGAACCACCTGGAATCACTAACACCCTCTCCATGGCTACTCTCTCATGCCTGAGCAATGAACAGTTCCTGGAATTTCTTAACAAAGTAAAATCAGGCTCCCCTAATGATACCTGTCCCCCTCATATACAAAAAGCCATATTCTCAGTATTCCCAGAGACTATCCTCTCCCTACTGAACCTATCCCTTAGCCAAGGGACGGTTCCACAAGCCTTCAAAGAAGCAGTGATTATTCCTCTACAGAAAAAATAAGGTGTCGACCAGCAGAGGCTGGACAACTATAGACCTGTTTTATTCTGCCACTCCTGGCCAAGGTATTAGAGACACACGTAGCAAAACTCTTTAGCACCTTTATAGAAGACACTAATTTTTTAGACCCACATCAGGCAGGTTTCCGCTCATCCCACTCTACTGAATCTATCATTCTATCCGCCATGGACGATCTGAAAAAAAATGTTGATGTTGACTGCACTCAAGCCTTGATCCTCCTGGACCTGTCTGCGGCATTCGACACCGTCAATCATGACACATTGATGGAACGCATTGCTGCAGCAGGTCTCAGAGGGGCTGCTCTAAAGTGGTTTCAATCCTTCTTAGTAGACCGGAGACAATCAGTGTGGCTCTCGCCTTACAAATCCGGCACAAGCAACCTCAATTGCGGAGTACCGCAGGGTTCATCATTGTCTCCGCACCTTTTCAATGTATATATCCGACCCCTCATATTCATGCTCCATCAGATGGGTGCACAGATTTATAACTATGCTGACGACATGCAGCTGATCTTCTCCATAGATGATATTCCAAGGAGTTCCTTAGGAATACTAATCTGTTTATCAGAAATTTGAATGAATAAAAATCAGCTAAAACTAAATTCCGATAAAACTGAATTCATTATCTCTAACAATAAACTTCAGCATTGGACCCCTACTCATTGGCCCGCAGAGCTAGGACCTGCTCCTAAGAACTCAATTAAGAGCCTAGGCATTCATATTGACTCTGAGCTCACCATGAACTCGCAGATTGGGGCAAATACCTCAGCCTGTTTCTTCGAACTTAGGAAACTGCGCAAAATCAGAAGGTTTTTCAGCAGGGAGGCCAGCATCCAAATCATCATCGCCTTGATCCTATCTAAATTTGACTATGCCAATGCTATCTACCTAGGCCTCTAGCGCAACCAGATACACCGTCTGCAGCTGATACAAAATCAGGCAGCAAGAATTATCTATCAACAAGGCAGACGCAGTCACGTTAAACCACTGCTGAAGGAGCTCCACTGGCTTCCAGTGGAGCAGTGTTCCATGTTTAAAACAGGATGCATACTGTTCAAAGCCATTCATGGTCCTGGCCCAAAGTACATTTCCTCAAAAATTCACAGGTACTCCTCAACGCGCACTTTAAGATCCATGCACATGAATATACTGGTGGTACCGGGTTATGAGGATCGTGCTTCTCAATTCAGGGACCCAAGTTCTGGAACGCCCTGCTCACGTCATTGAGACTAGAAACTGACCATCTGCGCTTCAGGCAAAAGCTGAAGACCTGGCTTTTCTCGCAAGCTTACAGTTAGACATGGACTTCTCTTAGCGGTGTCTCCAAGGACGGAATAAGAAAATTACCAGGCGCCAAGAAACCTGTTGGTGAACGTGCGCTCTACAAATTTTCAATAACATAAAATAACAAAACATATTGTGTTAGAGAAATACTATATTTTCATAATTGTTTACAAAAATATTGCCCCATTGGATTTAGGAATAGAAAACTACTACTAATGAGACAATATTTACGACACAATATTTTTGCTAGAATATTCTGACAAACAGCTGGGAGTGGCTGTGGCAATGGCTCCATAGATGATGCTACTGGTTTTAAAGATGGTGTGGAATGACAAGGAGAGCCAGTGGAGTTCCATCGGGCGGGGTAATGTCGTCATATTTCTTCAGGGTGTTAATGAGGCACGGTGTGGCATGTACGATACCTTTAAGGTCGAGCTAATGTAGAGACGAGGAGGCCAATGACAAGGATGATGCCACCATCCATATGCTTGGATGGCAGTTTTGATGTCAATTTCTGGAAGGAATTGTTTTACTTTCTTCAGTAGAGAAAGCTGGTACAAAGCTATCTTTTGATTTGTTTTCACAATGTTTTTTAAGGAAGAGGTCTGTGTTCAGCGCGAATCCGAGTGACTTGGCACTGGGTCAAAGTTGGTGTTTGCATCCGTTCATGTTCATGTCATTGAGCCAGGTTTGGACTATTGTTTGCTTGTTGACTTTGACCAATAATAGCGCTCTATCTTGATGAGTTTGAGCTTCAGGTGGGTGGTGGACAGTAGCCCGTGTAGCTCCTTTAAAATACACCATGTCCCATTTCCTGAATTTTAGGACAAACAAATATCTAATCCAATTAAGTGTATTGTTCTCAAGGGTGTGTCTATTAACCATACAATAGGGGAAGAGGCACCTTCTCTCAGAGAAGAGAGGGGCCCTCTGCACTTAAATTAAGACTGTCATATACTAAAGATTGTTTTCCTTGTGGTCAATCCAAAACTGCAAATAAGAAAACAGTCAAACACAATTTGCTTGTGACAAGCCCTGAATACCTACCAGCTAATGAGTATCATAGCTTAAAATATGTCTCTGTCAGAAAGGACCTCCTCTTTGTTCCTCTGACACAATGAAGGACTGTCAGCATCGGTCTCTTGAACAACTGTAAGATCCTGCTTCAATATACCAACATACATTTCCACATTTCTACCACCATCAATCACCTAAAAGACCATAAGATAGAGTCCTCTAGTTTATACACCAAACATTCTCCCACATCCTCCTTCTCCACTTTCAAAAGCACTGACAGTATCTTGGTTAATCCGGTCACACCGTTGAATGACAAACATGATGGCTTCATCTTCTGACTTGTACCTTTACAAATCGTGCCTCCGGAGCTTCTAGCACAATGACTCCTACAGGTAGACTTGAAAACTCTGACTCTCCTAGTGTTCTCCCTCTTCAGATGAGAGCCGACCATCACTAATCCCATTACTCCAGATATAGAAGAATCAATCCTAACCAGCATTCACCATACACTGGTGTTCTCCTGTCCCTACACTTCTAGACATGATCGAAACAGCCAAGGCAGTCCTCTCCTTACCCCATCCACAGACACCTGAAGACTCATGTTTACAGTACTACATGAACGGCTCTATCAATCTTCAAAACAATGTCTCTAACCTCTAAACCATGGGTCCGATTCACAAAAGGAATAGTAACCTCTAAACCATGGGTCCAATCCACAAAAAGAATAGTAACCTCTAAACCATGGGTCTAATCCACAAAAGGAATAGTAACCTCTAAACCATGGGTCTAATCCACAAAAGGAATAGTAAACCATGGGTCCGATCCACAAAAGGAATATTAACCTCTAAACAATGGGTCTGATCCAAGAAAGTAAACCATGGGTCCAATCCACAAAAGGAATAGTAACCTCTAAACCGTGGGTCTAATCCACAAAAGGAATAGTAAACCATGGGTCCAAACCACAAAAGGAATATTAACCTCTAAACAATGGGTCTGATCCAAAAAAGTAAACCATGGGTCCGATCCACAAAAGGAATAGTAACTTCTAAACATGGGTCTGATTCACAAAAGGAATAGTAACCTCTAAACAATGGGTCCGATCCAAAAAAGTAAACCAAGGGTCCGATCCACAAAAGGAATAGTAACCTCTGAACTATGGGTCCGATTCACAAAAGGAATAGTGACCTCTGAACCATGGGTTCGATCCACAAAGGGAATAGTAACCTCTAAACCATGGGTCCGTTCCACAAAAGGAATAGTAACCTCTAAACAATTGGTCTGATCCAAAAAAGTAAACCATGGGTCCAATACACAAAAGGAATAGTAACCTATAAACATGGGTCTGATTCACAAAAGGAATAGTAACCTCTAAACAATGGGTCCGATCAAAAAAAGTAAACCATGGGTCCGATCCACAAAAGGAACAGTAACCTCTCACATGGGTCCGATCCACAAAAGGAATAGTAACCTCCAAACAATGGGTCTGATCCAAAAAAGTAAACCATGGGTCAGATCCACAAAAGGAATAGTAACCTCTAAACATGGATCCGATCCACAAAAGGAATAGTAACCTCTAAACATGGGTCCGATTCACAAAAGGAATAGTAACCTCTGAACCATGGGTCTAATCCACAAAAGGAATAGTAAACCATGAGTCAGTCCCACAAAAGGAATAATAACCTCTGCACCATGGGTCCGATCCACAAAAGGAATAGTAAAACATGGGTCAGATCCACAAAAGGAATAGTAACCTCTAAACCTTGGATCCAATCCACAAAAGGAATAGTAAACCATGAGTCAGACCCACAAAAGGAATAGTAACCTCTAAACTCTAGGTCCAATCCTCAAAAGGAAACCGACATCATAATCTCTACAGCAGAAACGCCGTCTATAGGGATTACGGGCAGACCTCCGACTGGCCGATGGGCTCCTTGAGCCCGTCGGAATCCAGCTGGAATGACCGGCCGGTTTTACTTTTGACCGCCTGCATCGTAATGCGGCGGTCAAAAGTGAAACCCACGATGAGACCCGGAAAGCCTCCGACCTGTGGTCGGAGACTTTCTGGGTCTCATCCTAATGAGGCCCTAATTCGTTAATCCAAATGAAGGCAAATCATGTCTTTAAAACATTTTCACTCCATAAACATACATTTACTGGAGATTCAAGGTTTGCTCATCCTTTTTACTGCTGGTGTGCCTGACCTGAAAAAACAGTATTTGCTTATTCAAGCACGTTGTCTCTTCCTCTTTGGTGTAAACCATCGATATATACATTATTAAACCCTGAAGATAAAAGGAAATGTGGAGATTTTTATTTTTTAAACAACTTTGCAGAATATTTTGTACCTACCAGTAATCTCCATTAACCTGAGTGGTAGCCTTCCTATCACATTCCTAACCACATGAGATGCCCCCACACTCCAACAGATACTCTTCAAATCTTATACTGAGTAAGAAAGAAAAAACTTCCGTATGTTTTTACTTTCTTCTGAATAACCACATCCCTTCCCTGAATCCCCAAATGTCTCCTATGTTACATCCTGTAAATACTAAACTATATATAAATACAGGTGCCAAACAAGATGAGACAGGAAAGGATGAGGACTGTGTCGTGGAAGACTGGAACTCGGTAATAAAGATTTCCAGGAAGTAATGAAACATTTACAATACTGACCCAGTTATGCTTGACAAATGTATGAGACTACGCCCAGGTGGCTGCCCTACATTTCTTGTAATGAAACAACATAAGCTTCTGCCTGTGATTGAGCTATTCCCCTGGTAGGCCTCACTTGGATGTGGCCTGGAATACAAAATCCCGGTGATTTACATGCATGGGTTATAGCTCGGCAAACCCTTCTGCGTAAAGTGGTCATTGTTGGCTTTTTCCCTCTATGCACATGGCCATATGATACAAACCAGCATTCTAAGGATCTAAAAACCTTTGTTCTTTCCAAGTAAATTAAGAGAACCCTTCTCACATCTAATGTTGAAGGTGCCCCATTATCAGAATCAAAGATTGGCAATACATTTTCTTGTGTTTAAAATTTGAATTTAGTTAAGAATCATTCAGCCAGAAAAACTATTTAAGTAGCCCAGGTTTAAAGATTTCAGCTCTCCCAACCTTCTAGGGAAGGTGATTGTCACCAAACGCACCCCCTTTGCTGATAACCATGATAGTTGTGTTGTGTGGGATCCGAAATTTAGCTCTTGAAGACCTTTTAGAACCGTGGGCAGATTTCATGGCAGAAGACGATTAGAAATCACAGGCTTTCTCAGTCTGAGGCTTCTTAAAAACTATTTGCTAGGGAAACAATCATGGAAATATGATCTCAAGGCTCTCTAAAACCCTGGATTGCTGGCCATTGAGCCAAAATTGAAGGTGGAGCTAAACCTTTTAGGAAACTATCTCATAAGAATTCATGGATTTGAAAAGGGTCACATGGCTTAGCTGAAAGAGTTCCTTAATGATATCACATTTCAAAATTCCTCCAGTGCTTTGATATGAGATTAAGGTAGATGGTTTTCTAGGCCCCATTATTCAATTGGCTACATCTCCTGAGCAACCTAAGTGATGGAGACCTGTCCTCGCAACCTAAGTGATGGAGACCTGTCCTCTCAACTTCCATGCTGTTAATTGGAGACTCTCCAAAACTCCTAGCGTGCAGCCATAAATCTGAGAGCAGAAGGTTACAGAGGGAGAGGATAATAATTCTCTATCACCAAGTTAAAAAACATGGTCTTTGAGGCCTGAAAGTTGCTACCAGATTAACTGTAACCCTTTGCCCCAAATCTTCAGAGAATGGGAATGGAAGGAAACACATACAGAATTCCCGATGACCATGGAATCGACAAAGCACCTGGCCCCATGGTTCTGGACATCAGGTCTCCTTGCAAAACTTTTGTGGGAGTTCTAATCAATGTTGATAGAATATCTAACCAGTCTGATGAAAAACTGTGTGATTCAATTGGTAAGTCAGAGACAATTGAGTATTCTTGTTAAGCCTGTCCGCGTGATAATTCTCCCTCCCTGAAAGGTACATTGCCCTCAAAGATTGTACATGTGTCTCTGTGCATGAGCAAAGAGAGTTGCAAATTTTATTAGGTAATTTACTTTGCTTCTCCGTTGAAGATTTACACAGCACTGGGCTACTCTATTGTGCATTTGAATTAGAACTGCTTTCCCCTCTATCTCGGGAGCAACACTTTGCAAAGTCTTTGGAATTTCCAGAAACGTCCTCCAATGTGAGGGCAGTCGGCTGTCTGTTTACTGTTTGTGACCACTTCCCTTTTATCTTCATCTCTAGTAGGGTTGCGTCTCACCTTGTTTACCTTGCATCCAGCATGATTACAGTTGGAGTTGAAGGTTCCAATGGAGCACCCTTCTGCAGGTTCTCTGTATTAACCAACATTGAAGTCTCTCTGTGATGTCTTTAATATTGATAAATAAGACCTATTTCAAGTTTTTGAGAATCTGGTGACTAGTGACTTAAGAGATGTGTCAGAAGAAGCTTTATATGGTGACAAACCCATGGGACCACCACCGTTGTTGATGACATCAGAGCTTGCAACCATAACAAAGTTCTCGCTGATGCCTGCTGAGGAGATAAAAGTTGTCCCAGCTGACTTTATTATAGCATTATTCTTCTTGAGTCTAGGCCATATGCTCTTCCTTTAATTGTGATGAACAGTGTCCCAATGTAGAGTCTCTCCTGGGCTGGTATTAGGCTTGCATTATGAAAGTTCTGAAGAAAGCCCAGACTCTCCAGACATTTGCATATTCTCATGAAATATCATGTGCCTTGGAAAAAGAACAAGCAGAAATTCGACATATGGGAACATTTTAATTCTCTCCAAATGTGGAAAGGTTACTACTGGTGCTAGTATCTTGGGGACCACCCAGGGTACTAATGAAATTCTAAACGGGAGGTCTGTGAATCGATATTGTTTTCTATTCACTACAAAACAAAGGAAAGGCCCGCTCTGCGAATATATGAGTACATGAACATACACATCTTGTAGATAGATCTAAAGTCACCAGAAAAACTCCTCTTTCTATCAAGGGAATCACCGACTGCAGAGTTGTCATTTTGAAAGAAATGTGTCAAATGAATCGATTCAGAATCTTTAGATCCAAAACTGGTCAGAATGATCCTCCTCGTTTTGGAATCAGATAAAGAATTGAGTACAGTCGCCTGTTCTTTTGGGGATATGGAACTTGCCCTATTGCACCTTTTTGTAACAAATGTTGTATTCTTTGTAAAAGAGCATCTTTTTCCAATTTTCACCTTGAAAGGCTCATATTCGGAAACAATGTCTTTTGTGGGTTTTCATTTGAACTCTACATAATTGACTGATGGAACCCAGCTGCCTCCTGTCTGAATTTGCTAAAACACATGAGCCCTCCCTCTACTTCTAAGTTTGGATAGATATGCCTTTGGAGGCTGTTGTTGTATGTTTGATTGGAGCCAGGATTTTTCTGACTGCGCAGCCCTCCCGACCTTGAGCTCGGCCGTGAAAAGGAGATGGCGGTTATCATGAATTCCCTGAATCTGGCGGTTTTGAATAAAACATTTCCCCAATGAGTGCTCTGAAAGGTAGCAGCATTTTCATTCCTTCAATAGTTTTTGTACAAGTTCATTCAATTGTGTCCCAAAAATGTTTTTTCTTCTAAGGGTAATCACTGGACTAGAGCTCTTTCACCTGCATCCTATTTCCACAATGTTAACTATAGGGTATGTCTTACTGCAATTGAAGCTCCAACAGCTGTAGCAGAAGACTGCACAAAATCGAAAGGTGCATCAGATAACAACTGAGCCAGTAATTCCATATTTTCCTTACACCTTAGTTAGATCAGCTCTTTCCTGTAAACATTTGAATATGGAGGAAAAATCTTTCAACCAAGTGTGCGCCACGTAGGCTGCAAAAGGCCAAGTTTTAATCACAAAATTTGCCACCTCATAAGAGTGCTTTAATGCAACTTCTAGACTGCATCTGGAAGTTGCGCTTCTTCAGATGTCTAGGAAGAGGTAGAAGCCATGTTTGTCAGGATAGAATTGACTTTGGGCATTTGCAGAAATTCCTCCGCATGCTCCTCCAAAGGTTACCTTTTACCTAGAAATCTAGGAAAATTAGATTAGTCAATATACTTCTATTCCTTCTGAATTATGTTTTTCAAAACATCATGGAATGGCAGATCACCTGAGCTTTTCATGTTATATTGTGCATGGAACTCATCAACCGGCTCCTGAGACGCTGATTAGAAACCCAGAACTTCGCTAATGTCTTTCATCATTTCTTGGAATGGCGCTCCCTGGACATATTTTCCTTTAGGAACAGAGTCTTGCTCGCCATCACAATCCAATAGTTGTCTGTTAGCTGCTGCTCCTTTAAGGCTGCAGCTACAGCCTCTGAAATCATGCTCTGAAGACCATCTCTAGAGAGAGAAACAATGTCCTCTTCTGGACCATCTTCTCCGTCCACTTCAAGGCAATGCCTTTTTCTGTAGCTTTTCTAGCCTCCATTCTTCCTATCCTTCACTCCAAATAACTGATCGTCCACCCCATCTAAAGCACCTGAAAGGGGAGAGTCATTCTGCCACTGAACAAACCAGCACTCACTCGCTCGAGTGAAAACCCGTAAATTTGTGAGCAAATACACACCAAATGAGACAAATGCTTACCTGCTCTACAGAGTGTTTCACTCACTGAAGGTATGTGGAGGACAGAAAACCAAAAACAGGATGTGATGTGGGAGACCTTAGGGGCCATGGGTGAGGGTTACTCAGTAGAAAGTAAAGACATACTGCTGTAAATTCTTTCTTACTGAGTACAAGCTTTGATGGGTATCTGTCAGGGGGCGGGTACATTTCACATGGTTAGGGCGGTGACAGGAAGACGGATGACGGGGGACTGTTGCATTTCTCAAATGACAAACATAAATCCCTGAACACTAATCAAGGATTAAGTAGAGTATTTAGCCGCCAAATCCGTTCAAGTGTGCCCCTGCACTGAAGGGCGTACACCACATCCATGGCGGTGACAATCTTCATCTTGGCATGCTTGGCGTCCCGTATCACATTCTCCAGAAAAGCCTTGAGCACACCGCAGATCTCCTCATAGATGAGTCCGGAGATGCGTTTGACTCCTCCACGGCGCGCAAGGCGGTAAACAGCAGGCTTGGTGATGCCCTGGATGGGATGTTGTCCCAACGTACCTTTCTGTGCCTCTTGGCACCCCATTTGCTGCAACCCTTTCCTCCTTTGCCTCGTCCGAACAGGGTCTTCTCTCACTCAGTTGAAGGAAGAGTGAACGGACCAGAGATCCTGATACTGGATATGAATCCCTAACGTAAGTGGAGGAACTTTGCTCAAGGCTCTGGACCTTGACAGCCTTCAATGAACAGTTGTAGGAGGGGTTGTGAGCAGGTGTTCCTCCTTTCCAGCGTAATATTCGTATCAAAAGGATAATTCCTTGCTTTAAATCAACACAATAATCCAGGTTGGTTTGAGTGAAAAAGATTCTTTTTATTCACCACATAGTTATGTCCATTTCACTCATTTGTGATTTTTCATAAAATAAAGTGTGAGGGAAAATGAACAGCCGACACGTGTTTCGCCCTATGTGGCAGGTAGGGCCAGGGCTTTCTCAAGGCTGCATTGGAAAAGAGAGAAGAGAGTGTTAAATGATAAAACAAAGGGTTCCCCAAAGAAAAGAAAGGGGGACACCAGATAGGTGTACAAAGTGATGGAAAAGAAGATAGAAGGGAGAGAGTATTGCTCGTGGAGTTCACGAATTGGAATAATTTAAAGAGAAAGAGAATGTGCCTTTGAATCAAGAAATTTAGGAGGAGTTTACCTAAAACCAAAAATAGAAGAGGAGTGAGCCTAGCGTGAACCACCATTTCCATGTGCATGCTTTTTCTTCAGAAAGAAGGGAAAAGAAAAAAGAAAAGGAAATTTGAGGAGAAGGAAAGAACCGAAGAGGACTAGTGCTGGCAAAAAATGAATTGATAGAAAAGATGGGTGTCATAGGGGTTAGCGTGATGAGACTCTTATTTTACTAATATTATTGATGTGCAGTAGTGAATGAGTTCATGCAGGGTCAAGTCATGCTGAACAAATAGAAACTATGTTAGTTAAAGGCTTTACAATACCTAGTCGTTACAATCCAACATCATAGTATCAACGATTAGTCTGTGCATTTTCAGGTTTGTAATAGAACAGTGTATTAAACATCCAATTTCTGCAAGGACAAACATATTATTTACAACATGTTCCAAACCGTTAGATCAAAACCTAATATAGCTGGAATACTCTGTACTTAGTATTGTTTCTATCATTAGGCCCCCAAAGGTTGCATGGCGATATTGTTCACTATATGATATAGCAATACAGCAAAGTCGAAAGCAATGCACATTGTAGTTCGAGCATGTAAAAAGATCTATTCTTTGTCAATAAAGGTTTTACGAGATAGATGTAAAAACAGCCGGCATGAGCGAGACAATTATCTCCTGTTCATTGTAGTTAAAAGCAGACATGATGCGCAATTTGAATCAGACATGGTGCGCAATTTAAATTAGACATAATGCGTAATTTAAGGCACTGTGGTTGCAGATTTATGAAATATTTGTTAATAGGCTGAGAATCTAATCATATTTGAGAAGTCAACATTTAACGTATAAGAGAACCTAGCGTATATCAAAACCGGGGCGGAGGACAAAGGTATGCGCTGGAAAGTAGCGTGTGAGCGAGAGCAGGGAGATTGGGCATCAGGGTATGGGTTACTACCCAGTGACCAACAAGCTTCCAGAGTGAATTGGATTAAGACGATAAAGCAAGATATCATGTAACAACTGTGTAGGGCGATAAAAATCTACAAAGATGGAATCCATTATCCCAAATAAATACTCTTGCTGATAATAATATGTTGCGTGCAGAATGAGAATTGTGGCTGTGATGCTCAGCTACTGTGGCAAGTTTGTCATTTGATGTCTTCATGGTTCCCTCTGAGCTGATTCTGGATGCATTGCAATATTCAAAAGAGGAAATTGTGAGTCATCACACAAACATGCTTGGAACTACATTCAGCCATTTAACACAAGGGTTTGATTGAATTCATCTGGCGACTTTTTTGCCATTGAAGAAGCGGTTATTCTAATGAAAACCACAAAACACATGTTATGTTCTTGTGTTTTTATGACTTTCAAGAATTGTGTAAATTAATTCTACATGAAAAAAGCAACTTCTTGTAATTGAGATTTTTAGTTAAAATTGTTGTTCACATGTCAAGTGCTGTTAATGACTTAATAAAAAGAATTGTAATACAGAGTTAAAGCTATAGATAGAAAGATGTATTCTTTTTATCTCCACATCGCCCCCCCCGCCCAATCATAGAACTCCATGTTGGTTTCTATTGCATAGATGTATTGCAATTTCATATGACTGGGGTTGAGCCATAAAGGTGGTTTGAATACTTGCAGAGCCACTGGCATACACTGCTTCATTGAGTTTCATTAAATTTCCCCAAACCAAATCCACTTTTGGAGAAATTTAGATGCAAAAGTCATGTTTGTGTCCACTTTGGGTACTACAAGTGATTAAATCATCAAACTTGTTAAAATGAACCGGCATGTGTTAAATGAATACAACATGTCAATTGAAAGCCCTATGTTTGCATTCAAGTGGGCAAGACACACTAGGGACATGCAGTTCCATGGCTATAAATGCAGTATAAAAGGTCTTAATCAACACAACAGGAGGCCAAAAATGTTAACAAGGGTTTAATGCAAAATTAGCAAGCAGCCAGGCTAAATAACAAGTGACAAATGAAATTTCCAGAACATCCACTCAAAATCTACTTGTAGCATATAATGCTAAATGTAATTATATTTACTATGATGTTTATACACCATACTCCCAAGACAAGTCAAGTGGAAGATACACATGTGATAGAAACTGTTACTTCAACGATACTAACTAATGAGCAGGAGGCAGGATCTTTCCGCTGGATTAAAGGGAGGAATTCTTCAGTTGAGGATAAAGGTACGTAAACAGACTGCTGAATTCACTGTTTTCTAAAAAACGACATCTGTGATTGCCAATGTTCAAAGTACGGCTATGTTTTACTACGAGGTGCAGAAAATGTACAAATGTACAACACTAAATCAAACGGCTTCTGGGCCTTAGAGAATCAAGCACCTTACCAGGCATACTAAGGTGAATGCTCAATTGAGATCAATACAAGAACACCATTAAGACTTGGTTATGAAAAATATCAATGCATGTTAAGGCATACATGTGTAAAGAAGCATTGGTATTAAGGCAACAAGTGAATGAGGTTGTCCTTTCTCAAATGTTTTGACATCACATTAACTATCACTATTAACACTAATGGCCCGATTCCGATGTCGTTCGGAAGGCCTCCGAATCGGATTTGGCTTTACTGGACCCGATTCGTAGCCCTTGTTTACGACCGAATCGTACACAAGTCCGAACGACCAAGTACAATGCGAAGATCACGTAAGCGCTGACCGAATCGTTTCCGGACCTGAACCGCTCCGTATGTCTCGTTTGTAGACGAATTGTGCCGCGCAATGAAGCCGATTTCCGACTGAGCGAGTACGATGCACGATTCGGACAGCCGTTTCGCCTCGGTCTCAGCGAGATGAAACGGCTGTTGGAAGCGTCCTTCGGGGGGCCGTACCAGGCCCCCCTTCACCCGGCACCCTCCGAATCTATCACAGGTGTTGCCCATGGGTCCCCCCGATCCAAGCATGCACAGTGTGGCGGGCACCATGGGGTGCCTGCCACAGGGTGTACGCTTTTCCCCATCCACCCCTTTTCTGCTATGGGAGCCTGTGTACGCGTCTGTACACGGGCTCCCATAGAGTTCAATGGGAGACTGAGCAAACCGAGTCCGTAGGCATACAGCAGCATCGTACTCACTCGTTCAGACTCCTAGAGCATGTCTCACTCGGAAAGCCCTCCGGATCCGAGTGGTACGGAGGGCTTTCCTAGCGAGATCGGAATCGGGCCCTAAATGTTGTAACAAAAACATACTTCGCTGTATCTTGTGTCCATATAATCCCTGTTACGTTGACCAAACAATGCAGAACTGGCATTAGTGAATAAATCAACTTTGTTCCAGAATTGACTGGAAAACAGAAGGCGCTTCTTTAGTTACACACTCAATTGAGGCCAAACATGTTGCACATAATATATGTGGACAGCTCAAATTATCCCTGATGTTGGGAAGGTGGCAGCCTGGATAAAATGAACGGTCTTTGAAAAATGTTGTTGGATTTTCAGACTAAAGGCAGTGAGCTTTGGGCTGAAGGGAGAGGTGATGTGGCCTATATGTAATCATTGGTCCTCACAATTGGTCTGGCGAGACATAAGCTATCTGTGTCATTGTCTATGATAAGGGGCATGTGGGGGAAGAAAATGAGCATGACTCAGTGAACTGACTGGTATGTGTATTTAAGGACTTTTTGTTTCCTCAAGCAGTTCTTTATTTTTTCCAAACATTTTTGTACAACATGTTTATAGATATGCAATATATTACTTTGTTTTCCCGTCTTACAGTGATGTTTACTTTTGCATGAGCTCAGTCCTACAGATTAATCTCTTCTAGATGTGGCTACTTGTCTCTCAAGTGTCCATGTACATTGGGTAGTAGCTTTTTTATGTATAATCAAGTGTTCCAATTCTTGTTAGTGTGTATTGAAAGAACAAATTAACCCTTTAACTCTGTGTAGTGCAACTAGTGGTGAGGGGGTCCATTCCTGTGTCATGTGTTCCTATGTTAAATTATTTTGGGGGCAGGGGAGACCAGCATCTCTATTGTCGTTCTGTCCCGTCTCCTAGCACCCTTCACCATGTCGGGTCTTCTAAGTTAATATTATTCTCTCCTCTTGCCTCCGGCGGTTCAACGGATCTCCCCGGTGTGTCTGGGGTGCCAAGTTTTTATCGCACTTGCAGATTCATGGCAGCCTCTTGTCTGTTTTGGCTTTCAGCACTTCCATATATGTGTCCCATGCATCCTTTGGTGGGGGGGGCTTTTCTCCCTTAGCTGCTAGGGTAGTCCACAGGTCTGCCTCCTCTGTCGCCCATTTATTGAGGTCCCCTAGCCAGGCTCTCACCGGGGGGGCCACCAAAAAGGAACACTTACCTGGGCCGGCCGACCGCCACCTTCCCTCTGTCCTCTTCTTCCTGTCGCTGTCAGCAGCAGGAAGCAACAGGAAGCACCTGGGCTCCCAGGCTCCCCATAGCCAATCACAATGCTGTAATGCAGTGTTGTGATTGGTCTGAGTGCCGAACCACGGCGCTCAGACGGGGACTGGGAGGCTTTGCATGTTCCTAACGAGGCTGTTTAAAGCAAGCCTGGTGGGAAAAATGCAAAGTGTGCAGGACTGTTTGGCCAGCCCGAGAGGGCGGCCAAGTAGTCATGCGCACTTAAGGAGTGCAAACCACTTCTCACCCTGCTCTGGCCAGCCCCGCCCCGAGAGCCGCTGACTTCAATAGGAAAAATAAAATTATAATAATGATACGTTACTATCATTTTCTTTTTCCTTTTGAGCAGTGGAGCGACACTCCTCTGCCTTAGCGGAGGAGCCGCCACTGCGTCTGTCCACTCCTTTCTGAGCGTTGGATATTCAGTAGTCTGTCCACCTAGCATAGCTTTATATATGAGTATGACCGCTCCTTGGTCTGTGCCTTGAGTAAGGAGCAGAAGCAATGCATCATCTGTTGGTTCCTTACGTTCTGGCCCCCACGTTGAAGCTATAATCTCTGTTAATGCATTATAGGTCAGAAACTGCCTCCTCCCAAAAACATTTGGGGTTTTGAGCTCCTGGTATGTTTTTGGTAGTCTATTGGCATATATATCCCTCGTGGTGATCAGCCCCGCTCTGTCCAGGTCCTGATATTGTGGTGAATTGGTTTCTTACTGGTGTTAGGGTGAGCCCAAGGTGGGAGAGACGGGGAGGAAGGTGCGGTCGCCCCCTCGGATTGTACATACATGCATTTGTCAGTTCAGGCTAGTTTACCACCTTGGTCTGTCTTGTTGAGGAGGGTTCATTAGCCAGTCGATAATCCCCAGCCCCTCCTATTTCTCTCTCTCTATAAGTGCCCTTTCCGGGTTATGAGCAGGCGCGGCTCCTCCCCTATGGCGGAGGAGCATCGCCCCACTGCCAAAACGCAGCAGTAAGAAGAAAAATGAAATGACAATAAAACTATTTTATTGTCATTTTATTTTTCTTCCAGCCGGCCGAGTCGGGGCAGGGCCAGGCAGCAGCATCACACAGCAGTGGTGGTAGGCAGGCACTAAAAGTGCGCATGTGTGTTTGGCCGGCCGTCCACAGCCGGCCAAACCCACATGCGCACTTGAATATCTCCAGGCTGTTCCCTTGGAGATATCCTAGTGCTCAGGGGCACAGGCTCCAAGACCCTGCTGGAGCGCAAAACGAGCCCGTTCCGCCTAATCCCAGCATTTCTCTCATGCTGGGAGAAGCGCTGGGATTGGGTGGGGTTTGGGAGCCTGTGCCCAAGGGAATTGTAGTGTCGTCGGGACGGGAGCAGTGCGGAGCGGGAGGAGAAGATCGCGGCGGCCGGCAGGAAAGGTAAGTTTCTATTTTCATAATTTTTTATTTTTCTTTCCCACCCCCCACCAACCTCTCCCCCCCCCCCCCCCCACCTCCCACACTTCGAATTGACAGCAGCCGCCCCTGGCTACGCGCCTGAGAGCTTGATTAATATTGGCCATTGTACCTGGGCTGCTGCGTAGTACAGTTCGTAGCGTGGGCCACTCAATCGCCCCTTGTCCAGAGGTTATAGAGCTTTTAGCCGCCCTTATGTTTTAAGAGGGCTTTTGCTGTCAATCCCTCCTTAGTAACCAGTAAAAGGGCCGCCTGGCAGGGTTCAAGGGCTATATTCTTTGGAAACCTTTCTATCTGAGACTGGTTCTATAACTTTGGTGGTCCATGCCTGAGGTCACAGTGTATGCCTACTATTACTTTGGGGGACACATGCTATGCACTTACTCAAGAGCGTGCAATTGCTTTTTTCTGCATAATTCTTGTGCAATGCGATGCATGGTTACTTTTCACTGGTCATTTCAGTGCTCTACATGCCCCTGATTTAATCTGAGAGATTAGTAGAGCTGGTTGCTGTCAGTAACATTTCAGGATCACCTCTGAAAGGCCACCTGGGCTGGGGCAGACACAGTCATATATCACTATTACATCGGAAAAGGCTTTAGAGCTGGGGCAGAGTCAGTGAGTGAGTCAGGTCCCAAGTGTAGTGTTCTCTTGTCTGCTGGGCCACGCTGCAGTAAAGAGGGGGGGGGGGGAGGGGCAGGCAAACAAAATGGCACAACCACTCGGTGTTAGGCTAGTGTGGGCCGGAAGTCTCGAGCGACTCCGGCCCGTTTATTTATGCTCTCTGGCCACGCCTGGCCAGAGAGTATTACATTGTGTGTAGACCCTTCCGGGCCATAGGTCTGGGGTGTAGGGTCTATTGAAACACTAGACCGCTACATCAAGCACCGCCCTATATTGTACCGGCTCTGTAGCAAAACTACTGCATGAAAAGGTCACAATCAAAGTAAGTTTAAAAACGCAAAACAGGCATCTCTGTAAAATGCATCTTCTACCCAAAGGGTCTGAAGACACTATTGACAGATAGTAGATATGTATTTTTACGCACTCATTGGCAGTTATTTTATCAACCTCAGAAGGATGAAAGGCTGAATGCACCCACCAGGATTTGAACCTGTGCCGGTGGGATGAGCAAAGGATGCATTCATTTTCTGAACCACCACACCTGGCTCAATACAATCATTTGGGAAAATTCAAGTATCTGTACCTAAAATATATATTGAATGATGCTTAACAATGTCGAGTGGAGATCTGTCGAGTTTACTGTGTATTACCTTGCTTCACCTTTAGGTCTTGTAGCCATCTTTGATTGATCAGGCCCTGAAGTATTGGAAGGTGCGGGGTTGTGTTTTTTTAGCCAGAGTGCAAAGCAAGAACGTACATCACTGGAACACTACTCATTTAAATAGCAAACATTACCACCCCACCCACATTTTGGGAGATGGGGTGGGTGCAGAAATGGAACCTCGCCCAGGGCAACGCCAATGCGTGCACCAGGCCTGCACTCACATCTGCTGATTGCGGGTGAACTCGTAGGCTGCGTTGTCAGCAGCCACTCAGCGCGATTACCTGCAAGGAATGTTCTGGCCAATGCAGCCCTGCAGGAAATGGTGAGAGGAATTCACGTGGCCTTCTTGCACAATCGCTTGTGTTTAAATGTTTTCAAGAATAAGATAATAACCAGGCACTGTATTCCCGTGTGTGCATTTGTGGTGATAAAGCAAACCCTCATAAACAGGGCGAGAAGGTACCACTTAGCGCTGCGACGTCATGCCAGCCGCAAGAAGCGCACCACATAAAAACATATAACATACCAAAACACAGAATCCATCTTTTCAAGAAGGTTAACGAGTAAGAACAGGTTTTCATGTGTGCCACACAGCTGTCAACTAGTCCCATGCCAGGGCCAGCGCCTGTGTCAAGTGCTGTCTTTTCAGCCGGCAGAACGTTGCATGCTGGGACACGTAGGCAGCTGCGTGCCGCTTCACGGTAACGTGAAACTAAACGAATTCAAAGTGTTGGCTTAAAAGCCCGGACTAGAAATGGTGTTCCTGATGACACAGGTCAATCATGCGTTTGTTAAGCGCGACTACTCACCCGTGAGGGTCTCAAGGCGCTGGGGGGAGATGGGGTGCAGGTTCCAGTCCATCAAGGAGGGGGTCTGTCGAAGAGCCAAGTTTTGAGGTTTCTCGTGAAGATGGGGAGTGATGTTGTCTGTATGAGGTGGAGCGGTAGGGCATTCCAGGCTCTTGCCGCGAGGAAGGAGAAGGAGCGGCCTCCCGATCTGGTCTTTCTGGCGCGGGGGACCACGGTGTAGGAGAGCTGGGCTGATCGTAGGGTCCTTTGGAGTGCATGGAATTTGAGTTGGCTGTTCAGGTATGCTGGTCCGGTGTTGTGGAGGGCTTTGTGTGTGTGGGTGAGAATCTTGAAGGTGATTCTAGCCTCGATGGGGAGCCAGTGGAGTGTGCGCAGGTGCTGGGAGATATGGCAGTGTCTTGGCAGGTTGAGGACCAGTCTTGCGGCGGCGTTCTGGCTGTTTTGTAGCTTGCAGGTGAGGTTTTTGTTTATTCCGGCGTAGAGTGCGTTGCCGTAGTCCAGTCTGCTGGTGACAAGGGCGTGAGTGACGGTCTTTCTGTGCTCGAGGGGGATCCATTTGAAGGTCTTACGTAGGAGGCGGAGGGTGTGGAAGCACGAGGATGTGACGGAGTTGATCTGGCGGTCCATCTTGAGCTCGGAGTCCAGGATGATGCCAAGGTTGCGTGCGTGGTCCGTGGGGGTGGGTGGGCTTCCGAGGGCGGGGCAGACCAGGCGTCGTTCCAGGCATTGGGGTGTGGGCCCATGATGAGTACTTCTGTTTTGTCAGTGTTGAGTTCATTCATCCATTTGGCGACGGCTTCCATGCCTTCTTGAAATTTGTGTTTTGCTGCGTTGAGTTCGTTGGATAGGGAGAGGATGAGTTGGGTGTCGTCTACGTATGAAACAATGTTGAGTCCGTGGGTTCTGACGATGGGGGCGAGAGGAGCCATGTAGACGTTGAAAAGCGTGGGGCTGAGGGAGGACCCCTGGGGGACTCTGCAGGTGGTTGGTGTAGGGTCCGAGAGGAAAGGAGGGAGTCTGACCCGCTGCGTTCTGCCGGAGAGGAAAGAGTGGATCCAGTCGAGGTCCAGTGGTAACTGCTGTATTGAATTTTTTTGCACGTTGGCTGTTGGCTGGTGGCTGAGGGTAAGGGGTGGTAAAAAGACCTAAATATTTCATGCCTTTCTACATTACAATTGATATATTATTTTCGCAACCGTAAAATATCTTTAGAAAAATGTATTTAGTTAGTAACCGCTACTTTTTTCCCTTTATTTTGTTTGTCATTATCCTCAGCTTCTAATGTAGTTTTAAACAAACTATAATTTGTCACTCAACATTATTAATAAGTGTGTAATCTTAATTTTTTTAATTCAATTGCATGATGCCGGTTTAGGGTTTTATTGCCATTATTTTCTTCTTACGCACATGTAGGGATTTAATTTTCCCCACCAATCTCCTGCTCCGTCTTTATATGAACATCTGTAAGTGTTTTAGCAAGCTACATATACTCTCCAGTTGTTACATTATGATTAGGTTGATGCAGCGTTTCTTAGGAGGCACATGCCTGGCTCCTTCTGCGCCATGCCTGTTTCGGGCTGCAGCACGTGCCACGTGACACGGAGTGCACTCGTGCCTCTCCGGGAGCCAGGGAATGCAGAAAAGCAGGCAGCGCTCTCAGTGCTGTTCATAGGAGAGGGTGAGGGTGGAGGGAACTCAGAGCTGCAGCAGTCGCAGGGCCGGAAGAGGCCTCCTTACAAGCGGTGAGTGCTCTTTCTGCTCCTCTGTTCTCCTACCAGGTGCTTTACAAACACTGCTGCCTGAACTTTAAAGCCACTCTTCTGCTGCGAATCTGACCTCTTGGACTTGCAGCACTTTAAATAGGCAGTTACCGCCAGCCTCCAGGAGTCTGCCCTGCTGAGTGGAATACAGCACTTTAAAAGTTACAGTACAGGCACTTCTCACCAGGGCTGAGGCACTTTTAAAGGGCCAGGATCGTAACTTCATACGTCTGCTGTCACATCAGTGGGTCAGTACATGCACTTGTGAGCAGGGATACTGCACTTTTGACAGACCGGTACTGTGCTGTACTTTCAATTGACAGTTACTGGCAGGTTTCAACTTGGCTGAAAGTCTTTCAATATCACAATAATGCCATTTCCCAGTAGAGCTCCTGTTTTTTTAATGTGCCAATGCTTGACTTTTCAAGAGGGCTGCTCTCATTTTAATGGATCAGTGCCGGCACTTCGCAGCAGGGTTCTTATACTTTTCATTGAACAGTACTGGCACTTTTTAACAGGAAGCCCTGCTGTAATTACTGCACTCTTACGCAGAACTGCTATACTTTAATGTTATAAATGTGGATATTCTGAGCAGGGCTTTAAACTTTTAAGTGGGTAGGACCGGCAAAGTGGGCGCTGCCAGCTTTTCTCAGGAGTACTGATTTAATTAGACAGTACTGGCACTTCAATTTCAAGCTCATATCTACAGTCGTTTGTTCCTATCGCAGACCACAAGCTGGCCTACCCCTTGACCAGTAAGTTTTTACTAACCTGCTGAATGCTCCTGGTTGCATCGACCTTAGGAAGACGACAGGCTGAGTGAGCCCTGCTGCAGACTGAACTTGTGAGCGACCTGCATGTTACACACAAATCTCTGCAGCTGGTGCTTAACCCACCGAGCGATCTCACCAGCTGCTCCAGGCTTTGGAAGCACAAAAGAAATGTCCGTCCTGAGTTTTCTATTAAAAAAAACGTCCTTTATGGACGTTATCGATAACGTTCCACAGCTTTGACAAACAACACACAGATTTGCTGTGCACTGCAAGGAAACCTAATCTCCGGTGCCCGACTGCTTCAGTGAATAGTGCAAGCAGTTAAGGAAAGGAGTGATGGGTTTCTAGGAAATTTGAGTAGCCCCTTTTGTGAATAATCACTGAACACAAATACAATAATTTCTGCCATCCTTTCCCCCGCCGTTGAATTTGTGAGCTCAGCGCCAAGCGGCCTCCTCAGTCGTGGGCATGGCAACCTATAACTCTATTTACGATTATTGTTATTGAAAATAAAACCTTTGCGAGGTTCTTCCTGATGCATTTATAGTTAAATAAACCGAACCACGTGTTCACACGTGCAGCACAGAGACAGTGACCTGGATTTAATAGCTCGTGGAGGGATCTGTCAATAACACCATATTCCCAGACCGAAGAGCAAATATTTGCCTGGCTAGCCCTGCTTTTACTGCCCTTTCTACCTTCATGAATGTGTCTTTTATGTTCTTAAAGAGGCCATCCAGCGAAAAGAAAAATACATTCTGCTCGTTTTAACCAAACCTGCATCTTCAACAAGGTCCTACAATCAGCGTCCTCGAATGCCCCTTCAGTTTCACGACGCCTGGTTGGGTTTTGAGACGTTAGACGGCCCTCTAAAATGTGCAAAAATGCCATAAATTAAATTAAGGTGCCACAAATCCTGCCAGGAAAAGTTCATGATTATAACATTGTCCCACCTGTTGAAAGGATGGATTGGGGGGGAGAAGGGGGCTTCCCGAAGGGACTGAGAGCAGCACGAGTTGGAGTCATTTTTAAAAGGAAGTCTGCTTCTAGAATTAAAGGTTTTTGAGAATTAAAGGGAGTCTCCGAAGGAACACTGGAAACAGTAACGAAAGAGCGGGAAGGTTCTGAGCAGGGGTGGTGGAGGCAAAGCTGTTAGGACGGAGATAGAAGTCAATAATTAAAGCAACAGTTTGGTTTAGATGTGTGTGTGTGTGTGTGTGTGTGTGTGTGTGTGTGTGTGTGTGTGTGTGTGTGTGTGTGTGTGTGTGTGTGTGTGTGTGTGTGTGTGTGTGTGTGTGTAAATATATATATATATTGTTGTGGATTGTGCTTTGACTTCTGAACATGGTCGTCTAACTTCATCCTGTCTTCCTCTAGGTTCCCCTGGCTCTTCAACGTGTTCCTCTTTCACGCTGCACATTCGGCTCTGAATTTGTGCCCCGGGGCAAAGCTGTCTACGCAGGTTGGGGTGCCCTTTGCCTGGACTTGGTTGGCGGTCTCCAGACATGGTCGGTCACCTGAACCTCCAGGGGATGGGAGACGGCCTGAAGGACAAGAACCGTGAAGGCTTGTTGGACAGTCCAGACTCCGGCCTTCCCCCCAGCCCCAGCCCGCCTTTCTACTCCATGGCGCCGGGGGTCCCGGAAGGCAGGTCTGTGGGCAGCGTCACGTCCTTCATCGACCACCCAGGACACGGCTGCAGACAGGACACCAAAGGAGGCAAAGTGGTAAGGCCTGTCTACCATCCTTCCAAAAGACGCCCTGCTTGATTCAATTCCACCTGTTGGCCATTGCCTCAACGGGGGTGCTATGTATGTACGTATGTGACTTATATAACACAAACCTAACTACAAGGCAACAGAGTGATTGGTTGTATCTTCATGGTGGAAGCAAGGATGGGGCAGATGGCGAAGACCCTGGTGTAGATGTTACCACTGTGGTGAATTGTCACCTGCAGAACCAGAAAGACGGAGGGCCTGAATTAGATGTTGGCGGACGAGTTACTCCGTCACAACATTAGGATACAATGGGATTTATATTTCGGCGGACGGGATATCCATCACCGTTGTGACGGAGTAACACGTCCACCAACATCTGAATCAGACCCAGAGTTCTTATCCCCACTTCTCTACTTGACCACACTTTTCAGTTATGGGGGGTCATTGATTTCCCTTGTCCTCCTGGGTGTGCTGTGGAATATGTTAAGCGTTGTCATGTTTGATATTCCTGCTGCTAAGTCAGCTTGGAAGGTTTACACTTCCCGCTAGATTTCATCAGCATCTGTTAAGTAGGTGTGTGCAGAGTTGCAAGTTTTGTTCTCGCGAAAGGTAAACTTGCAGAGAAAGATTCGGCATGTCTTGGCCACTGTGCTTAGAAAAGCTCTGTTAAAAGCAAAGAGTACAGACCTTTTCCGTTGTGGCCGAGTTTGATTAGGGGACAGATTATTTTGCAGTGCAGTAGAAATAACCTCACAATGCACAGAAAAACTCTGCACAGTTGCATATGAAAAGCAGAGAAATTTAGCAAACTTTGCAAAGTGAGAAAATCAAGAACTTCGCTGCTGTAAAAAAAATCTTTGCCTGCCCCTACTACGGGGGGGGGGGGGGAGTTTCTGCCACTGGTGGAGCGGGCCATCAATGCGGGGGGGGTCACAGGTGCTTGGGGAGTATTTAGACAGAATATCGGAAACAAAAATATCCTGCTGCAAAATATCAAGGACAAATATATTGTGAAGGTAAGTTTCTGTAGGTAAGCACATTTTACAATATATAACACCACATATGTGTACCCTGACTATATATATATATCTTCAAGGTAGGTGGATGTGGAATTAAGAATAATAAATCCATTTACCTCATTTAGAGGTTGTTGCTGCGACCCCTGGCATGCCCCTTGTGACCCCTGGCACTGCCTTTGTGAACCCTAGTGTCAGCAGTGGCTCCGTGGCAGGAACAGACGTCGGTGGGGGCTTCACTCACCTCGTTTTTTGTGAATTTTTTATTATACTAATAATGAATAATATTACATTATTCGCTATCAGTTTAATAAAAAATGGAGTACAAATAGCTGGGATAGGACTTTCCCTGGCAGCTGAGGTAAGTTAAAAAAAAATGCTTTGAAATGTATGTTGTGTGTGGGCTTGCAGTTTTGAGTGTGTTTGTGTAAGAGTGTGAATGTGTGTGCATGTGTAGGCAGAGTGTGTGTGGATGTGTAAGTGTGTGTATGTGTGTGCATGTATAAGCATATGTATGTGTGCATGTGAAGTCACTTCCGCTACCCCTGGCATTTTGGTGACTTGACGTCCATGAGTAAACCTATACTTACCTTTTTGCACTTACCTTCTCGATATTTTTGTCCTCTAAGTTTTTTGACACGATATTCTGTCCACACGATATTTGTGTTTCCGATGTAATGTCAGCGCTCGTCTTGGGTGTCTACTTACGGTGGCATTGTGCTTACTGGGCAGTCTCCGTTTGTTCACAGTCTAGTTTGTATTTTATGGCTCGTGGGTGAAGCTATTGTCGGTGGCACTGAGGTGTAGAGACTGAATTGGACGATTGATGGTCTGTGGGTGTGACATTATCTTTCAAGTGTAGGCCGTGCAGCACACAAGGGAACGGGGCGCGAGCTTGTATCACTTTATATTATTATCTTTGCAAGAGAAAGCAGAGACATATTCAGAAGTGAAGGTAGCATGTGTGATTGCCGTTTCATGCCTCAGTTTGTTTCCACACCGTTAAATGATGCCCTATTTATAACTTTTCATGCAGAGAAAACATGCGAAGTGTTTACCTATCACCCGAGTCCTCGGGGTAAGTGGGTGATGATGTGGTCAGATGAAGTGAGGCCCCCTGTTGGCGAAGTCAGGGTGCCGGAAATGACGTAGCCGAGACGGCACTAGCGGTCCGAATATGATTTCGCTTGGGACCCGATAGAATACTTTAACATGATGCCGCAGCTGTTCGGGTGGACACGTTCTCAGGGCTCCCAGCTTGCCGGGGGCGCAGGTACAACAAGTATCTGGGAATCACCTTGTGTCTCTTCTGATTTTAGTATGGCCCCTCTTTAGATAATGAGGGACCACGATTGGCCTCCAGTTCTTTCCAGTGCAAGTGAAATGCTCCCAGATCCATGCCAGATTTTCAGGATATCCACATAAGTAAGCTACATTTACCTGCAATAAATCTAAATGAAAAACAGTTCTGTAGTAATTGGTTCTCTTCAAGACCTGGCATGGATCCTCCTGGAGGGGTGCCTTCCTATGGACCCCCTGCATGACATTCCGCATGTTAAAAAATGTGTGCTGACTAAGCCTCCTTTCTGTATGGAAGAAGTGACCAGGGGTATACTGCCAGGGAAACTAGCGCCTAGATAGGCCGTAACCCTAGCAATTTGCGCCACCAGCACTTCATACTTCTCTCTTTACAAGCATTGCACAGAGGAGGGTTTGTCCCTGGGGCCGGTCTGTGTACAGCTTTTCACTCACACCTCAGGGCTCAGAATGTGGCAACTCCGTGGACTGGCAATGAAAGAACGGACGCACTGTGTTCTCTTGCACCAGACGTGTTGCCACATTTCTGTTCTCGCAGGGGAAGGAAATTGGGCCAGCAGGGAGGCCCAGGGCTGGGCGTCTAGAGCGGGCCCAGCCCGGTGCCAGCTGCAGCCTCTGACATTCAAGGGCCGCTGTGAGGAAACCTCTTTGGACTGCCCGTCGGTAAGTTGAACTGTTCCCCGAGTTTCTGCCATGAACACCTCAAAGGAGGCGTATGGCGAGGCACTGAGAGGGTATTTTGGAAGACCGGTGTAAGTCTTGGGTGCGCGCTGGAGAGTCAGCAGTGGGTGTGGTCTTGTTTCCATGTTATGTTCATTTGTATAGCGCGTTTCTGTCATTTATATGGTCCCATAGCGCTTTTGGAATCTGGGCATGCTTAGTGCATCTGGGATGCTTGTTGTCAACTGCAGAACCAAGAGATCTGAGGGTTTATTTTAGACAGGAAGGCAGGAGTTGTGAACTTCTAGTTACACTGCCTTCTACGGACTGGGGGCTGCTGCCTTATGATGCCACCAAAAAGGCCACCAGCAGGCACCAGATTGCAACAAAAGTCCCACGAAATATCCCTGTTGCTAGGGTAGGGGGAGCATCCAAATGTAAACCATCATTTTGCCTGGCACTATGGAACTCCTCACACCAGAGGCGCCTGACTCATAGTGGCTTAATTGATGAGAAATCAAAAGCAATTAACAATTTAAGTGGATGTAGGAAGCATCCACAGCTGTGCCACTTATATTTAGAAAATAATTAAATAAGCATGGCCACAAGAATGTGATCAATACACATAATAGGGTATATTTACTTAAATGATTTATTCATTCCTTGATAACAATGTAGTGCTCAGCAAGAAGTGATCACACGGTGCAACAAACGTGATACATTGACAAGTGTGTACATAAGTAAAACAAAAAAACTCTCAACTCATGAGGATTCAAGAACAAATATGGCCACAGAAGTCTAATTGTATTATAGTCAACAGCGTTTTGACCTCAATGCAGATATTGAGGTCATCTTCAGGACAGCGAGTAATTGGAAGATCGCTCAACCTGTTATTTAGAAGGGACAGGTCAGGAGTGAATCAAGCAGGGAGTATGGCCAGAATAGGAATTAAATATGTTTTGACGGTGTTTCGGCCTCCTTGCAGATATTGAGGTCATCATCAGGACAGCGAGTAATTAAAAGATCGCTCAACCTGTAATTTAGATGGGACAGGTCAGGAGGGAATCAAGCAGGGATTATGGCCAGAATAAGAATTAAATAAGTTTTGACGGTGTTTCGACCTCTATACAGATATTGAGGTCATCATCAGGACAGGGAATAATTGGAATAGCACTCAACCTGTAATTTAGAGGGGACAGGTCAGGAGTGAATCAAGATGGGATAATGACCAGAATAGGAATTAAATATGTTTTGACGGTGTTTCGACCTCTATGCAGATATTGAAGTCATCATCAGGACAGGGAATAATTGGAATAGCACTCAACCTGTAATTTAGAGGGGACAGGTATGGAGTGAATCAAGCAGGGGAGTAAATCAAGCATTGGATATGGCCAGTAATAGGAATGAATTTCTATTTCTGGCCATATCCTCTGCTTGATTCACTCATGACCTGTCCCCTCTAAATTACAGGTTGAGTGCTCCTCAAGTTAGTTACTCACTGTCCTGATGATGACATCAATAACTGCATAGAGGTTGAAGCGTCGTTGACTCATTCGCCTCACATGACCATACTTGTCCTGGAATCCTCCTGAGTTGAGAGTCTTTTGTTTTTTACTTGTATACACACACTTGTCACTGTATCAAGTTTGTTCCACCGTGTAATCACTCCTCAGCCATCACTCCAATGTTATAAATAAATAAATAAATAAATAATTTCAGTAATTGTACCCTAGTATTTGTATTGATTACATTAATTTGGCCATGCTTCGGTATTTTCTTATTTGCTAAATGTGATAAGTAGATTGTCTTCAGTGACACTAGAAGGCTTGCATGTTATTAGCTGGAGTTGGCGCGCTGTTGGCTAGAGTTGGCGTGTTATTGGCTGGATTAGTGGTCTAATGACTCATTATTTGACCTCAGAAGGGAAGATCTGCGTTTTATTGGAAGGAAAAGTAGAGGTTGTTCCCCAGTGACCATGGGCCACATTTCCCAAAGGTTTTTTTTGTGAGAACCCTTGTGGTTTACTCCTGCCATTGGTGTGAATTACTCCCTTATGGAATTCTTTAAGCATGTTCTAGGAGTAGTTGCATCCTACTCTATACTTTGGCATGGTTTACACAGGAGTTTCCTGAAATAAGTTGTGTTTACTCTTGGAAAAACAGCTTTGTAAATCAAATTAGGGGCACGGCTAAGCAAGCCTTACTTAGGGAATTCATGAATTAAACATGAAGTACTGACAGGAAATGCTTTATTAATCAAACCTGTAGATTGAAGACTAGTTCGTTTATGGCAGCTGAAAGACACACCTGCTCAGGTAAAAAGCGCTGTGAATCACGCCTAAGTGGTCAAATCCCCAACCAGTTTAAGCGAGTAGTGTTGAGATGTGCCTAGTGACTAGGTCGTGGACCGCAGCACGAAAAAACCTGCATTTATTCCCGGTGTCACCACTAGCCCAAATCATGTGACCCTGGGGATATCTCTTTCTTTGGCTGTACTCCAGATTCCTTGGATGTCCAGCTAGGGGGATGGGTGGAATGCCACAATTAAGCCTTATACAAATACATTTACTTATAATATGTTCATTTGTGTGTTCGCTGTGCTTTGTTTTCTTTGGGTATATGTTGGAATTAGTGGCATTGGCAGGGGGGGCGTAAGCTGGAAGTGGGTGGCACAGGCTTGGAAGGGTGGCATTGGCTGGAAGTGGGTGGCGTAGGCCTGGAAGGGTGGCATTGGCTGGAAGTGGGTGTCATAGGCTTGCAAGGATGTCATTAGCTGGACAGGATTGGCATTTGGGGTGGCTTTGGCTGGGAGGCAGCAGCATTCACTGGAAGGTGGTGCCTTTGGATGTGGTGGGTTAACTGGCAGGGGAAGGTATTGGCTGAGAGATGGTGGTATTGGCTAGAAGGGGGGTGGTAAAGGCTGGGGGTGGCATTGAATGGGATGGGGTAACATTGGCTTGGAGATGCTCATGTTTGCTGGGAGCGGTGGTGGTACTGGCTGGGATAATGGGGGTGGCCTTGACGGGGACGGAGCAGCTTTGGATGGAGTGGTATTGGCTGGAAGCGGTAGGCTATGTTGGGGCTGGCATTGGCTCAAAGGTGGTTCAGTTGGCTGGGGCAGCATGATGTCTTTGGCTTGAAGAAGTTGACATTGGTTTGGTGGGGTAATGTTGGCTCGAACTGGGTGGTATTAGATGGGTTACTTTGAGGAGGTGGCATTGACTGGGAGAGGTGGTATTGGCTAGAAGTAGGCGGAACTGGCTGGGATTGGAATTGGCTTGAACGGGGTAGTGTTGGCTGAGATGGGGTGGCATTGGCTTGGAAGGATGGTGTTTGCTAAGTGACGTTGGCTGGGAGGGGATGACGTTGGCTTGGAGGGGTGGTGTTTGCTTGGTGGCGTTGACTCGGATGGGGTGGCATTGGATGGGGTTGGTTAACTGGAAGGGAGTGGTACTGGCTGGGGATGAGGTAGTATTGGCTGAAGGGGGCAAGGCACTTTATAGGGTGGAATTTGATTGAATAGGTATAGGGTTGGCTGGGATGCAGTGGCATTGGATGGGGGTGAGTTAACTGTGTGGGGGTGGTATTTGCTGGGAGGTGTTGGCGTTGGCTGGAGGTGGCATTGGGTGGGACCTGTGGCTTTGGCTGGGAGGGGTGGTGTTGGTAGCGACGGGTGGTGTTGGCTGAAAAGGGGAGAGGCACTGACAGCTGCATGGGCATGAAGGGGTGTCATTGGCTGGAACTGGTGGCAATGGCTGGAACTGGTGGCATCGCATGGAGGTGGCATTCCCTGAGAGCCATGGTATTGCTGTGCGGTGCTTGTAGTGTGGGTCAGTTTTAGGTTACCAAGCCGTCTTCCTCGGACCTCGGTGGGTCTCCAGTTCATCACCGGGGTAAGGGCCGAGTGTGCTGAGCGAGGAGCCATGCCTCGCTGACTGCTGACTGCTCAGCGGCCCGGGGCCTGCGGCTGGCAGACAATGGCAGCATTTACACTGGGGCCCCCAGCACCCGCTGGAATGTGAGCCCTGACCTCCCCGGCTCCGCTCCAGAAATCCAAGCCCTGCTTCCGGCAGGCGCGTGCTCTGTGCGTAAAGTGCACGCTGGGTTTACACACTTCGTTACAAAGGTAGTGGAACCATTCAGTGCTTGCAGTGCAAGAGGGGAAGAGTCTACTCTCTTGCACAGTGCCTGGGAGAAGTGCTTCTAAGAAGCCTTGGTACACGTCCAATAAAGCAATTACAAACAGGGCTGTTTCGAAGAAGTGCTTGTACCTGAAGTGCATGGTGCGTTAGAGCTTAAGTGCAGGTGCTGCAATCTGTACTGAGAAGTGCAGCTACTGTCCCAAAATGTATTGCAGTGCACCGTGAAGTGTCAGAACTGCCCCATTATTCGTATTGTAGTATTCAAGTTTTGGTGCTGTCCTACGCGAGTATTATAGTCTTCAGAAGTGCCAGTACTGTCCCGTTAGTTGTGTTATGGTCCTTAAGTAGCGGTGCTGCCTTGTACGAGTATTGTAGTCCTCGGAAGCCCCAGTACTGTTTTGTTAATTGTGGTATAGTCCTTAAGTAGCGGTGCTGCCTTGTACGAGTATTGCAGTTTTCAGAAGTGCCAGTACTGTCCTGTAGTTGTGTTATAGTCCTTAAGTAGCGGTGCTGTCTTGTACGAGTATTGCAGTCTTCGGAAGCACCAGTACTGTCCCGTTAGTTGTGTTATAGTCCATAAATAGCGGTGCTGTCTTGTACGAGTATTGCAGTTTTCAGAAGCGCCAGTACTGTCTCGTTAGTTGTGTTATAGTCCTTAAGTAGCGGTGCTGTCTTGTACGAGTATTGCAGTCCTCGGAAGCTCCACTACTGTCTCGTTAGTTGTGTTATAGTCCTTAAGTAGCGGTGCTGCCTTGTACGAGTATTGCAGTTTTCGGAAGCTCCAGTACTGTCCCGTTAGTTGTGTTATAGTCCTTAAGTAGCGGTGCTGTCTTATACGAGTATTGCAGTCCTCGGAAGCTCCAGTACTGTCTCGTTAGTTGTGTTATAGTCCTTAAGTAGCGGTGCTGCCTTGTACGAGTATTGCAGTTTTCAGAAGCGCCAGTACTGTCCTGTAGTTGTGTTATAATCCTTAAGTAGCGTAGCGACTTGTACAAGGATTGTAGTCCTCGGAAGCGCCAGTACTGTCCCGTTGTGGTATAGTCCTTAAGTAGTGGTGCTGCCTTGTACGAGTATTGCAGTTTTCAGAAGTGCCAGTACTGTCCTGTAGTTGTGTTATAGTCCTTAAGTAGCGGTGCTGTCTTGTACGAGTATTGCAGTCTTCGGAAGCACCAGTACTGTCCCGTTAGTTGTGTTATAGTCCATAAATAGCGGTGCTGTCCTGTACGAGTATTGCAGTTTTCAGAAGCGCCAGTACTGTCTCGTTAGTTGTGTTATAGTCCTTAAGTAGCAGTGCTGCCTTGTACGAGTATTGCAGTCCTCGGAAGCTCCAGTACTGTCTCGTTAGTTGTGTTATAGTCCTTAAGTAGCGGTGCTGTCTTGTACGAGTATTGCAGTCCTCGGAAGCTCCAGTACTGTCTCGTTAGTTGTGTTATAGTCCTTAAGTAGCGGTGCTGCCTTGTACGAATATTGCAGTTTTCGGAAGCTCCAGTACTGTCCCGTTAGTTGTGTTATAGTCCTTAAGTAACGGTGCTGTCTTATACGAGTATTGCAGTCCTCGGAAGCTCCAGTACTGTCTCGTTAGTTGTGTTATAGTCCTTAAGTAGCGGTGCTGCCTTGTACGAGTATTGCAGTTTTCAGAAGCGCCAGTACTGTCCTGTAGTTGTGTTATAATCCTTAAGTAGCGGTGCTGCCTTGTACGAGTATTGCAGTTTTCAGAAGCGCCAGTACTGTCCCGTTAGTTGTGTTATAGTCCTTAAGTAGCGGTGCTGCCTTGTACGAGTATTGCAGTCCTTGGAAGCTCCAGTACTGTCCTGTTAATTGTGTTATAATCCTTAAGTAGCGGTGCTGCCTTGTACGAGTATTGCAGTTTTCAGAAGCGCCCGTACTGTCCCGTTAGTTGTGTTATAGTCCTTAAGTAGCGGTGCTGCCTTGTACGAGTATTGCAGTTTTCGGAAGCTCCAGTACTGTCCCGTTAGTTGTGTTATAGTCCTTAAGTAGCGTAGCGCCTTGTACAAGGATTGTAGTCCTCGGAAGCTCTTGGACTGTCCTGTTAGTTGTGGTATAGTCCTTAAGTAGTGGTACTGCCTTCTACGAGTATTGCAGTTTTCAGAAGCACCAGTACTGTCCTGTTAGTTGTGGTATAGTCCTTAAGTAGCGGTGCTGCCTTGTACGAGTATTGCAGTTTTCAGAAGCACCAGTACTGTCCCGTTAGTTGTGGTATAGTCCTTAAGTAGCGGTGCTGCCTTGTACGAGTATTGCAGTTTTCAGAAGCACCAGTACTGTCCTGTTAGTTGTGGTATAGTCCTTAAGTAGCGGTGCTGCCTTCTACGAGTATTGCAGTTTTCAGAAGCTAAAGTACTGTCCTGTTAGTTGTGGTATATTCCTTAAGCAGCGGTGCTGCCTTGTATGAGTATTGTAGTCCTCTGAAGTGCCAGTACTGTCTCCTTAGTTGTGTTATAGTCCTTAAGTAGCGGTGCTGCCTTGTACGAGTATTGCAGGCCTCAGACACATCAGTACTGTCCCGTTAGTTGTGTTATGGTCCTTAAGTAGCGGTGCTGCCTTGTACGAGTATTGTAGTCCTCAGAAACATTAGTACTGTCCCGTTAGTTGTGTTATAGTCCTTAAGTAGCGGTGCTGCCTTGTACGAGTATTGCAGTCCTCGGAAGCTCCAGTACTGTCCCGTTAGTTGACTTAGTCTTTAAGTAGCGGTGCTGTCTTGTACGAACGAGTATTGCAGTTTTCAGAAGTGCCAGTACTGTCCTGTAGTTGTGTTATAGTCCTTAAGTAGTGGTGCTGCCTTGTATGAGTATTGTAGTCCTCGGAAGCTCCAGTACTGTCCCGTTAGTTGTGTTATAGTCCTTAAGTAGCGTAGCGCCTTGTACAAGGATCGTAGCCCTCGGAAGCTCTTGGACTGTCCTGTTAGTTGTGGTATAATCCTTAAGTAGCGGTGCTGCCTTGTAGGAGGATTGTAGTCCTCTGAAGCGCCAGTACTGTCCGTTAGTTGTTTTATAGTCTTTAAGTAGCGGTACTGCCTTGTACGAGTATTGCAGTTTTCAGAAGCGCCAGTACTGTCCTGTAGTTGTGTTTAAGTCCTTAAGTAGTGGTGCTGCCTTGTACGAGTATTGCAGTCCTCGGAAGCTCCAGTACTGTCCCGTTAGTTGTGTTATAGTCCTTAAGTAGCGGTGCTGTCTTGTACGAGTATTGCAGTTTTCAGAAGCGCCAGTACTGTCTCGTTAGTTGTGTTATAGTCCTTAAGTAGCGGTGCTGTCTTGTACGAGTATTGCAGTCCTCGGAAGCTCCAGTACTGTCTCGTTTGTTGTGTTATAGTCCTTAAGTAGCGGTGCTGCCTTGTACGAGTATTGCAGTTTTCGGAAGCTCCAGTACTGTCCTGTTAGTTGTGTTATAGTCCTTAAGTAGCGGTGCTGTCTTATACGAGTATTGCAGTCCTCGGAAGCTCCAGTACTGTCTTGTTAGTTGTGTTATAGTCCTTAAGTAGCGGTGCTGCCTTGTACGAGTATTGCAGTTTTCAGAAGCGCCAGTACTGTCCTGTAGTTGTGTTATAATCCTAAAGTAGCGTAGCGCCTTGTACAAGGATTGTAGTCCTCGGAAGCGCCAGTACTGTCCCGTTGTGGTATAGTCCTTAAGTAGTGGTGTTGCCTTGTACGAGTATTGCAGTTTTCAGAAGTGCCAGTACTGTCCTGTAGTTGTGTTATAGTCCTTAAGTAGCGGTGCTGTCTTGTACGAGTATTGCAGTCTTCGGAAGCACCAGTACTGTCCCGTTAGTTGTGTTATAGTCCATAAATAGCGGTGGTGTCTTGTACGAGTATTGCAGTTTTCAGAAGCGCCAGTACTGTCTCGTTAGTTGTGTTATAGTCCTTAAGTAGCGGTGCTGTCTTGTACGAGTATTGCAGTCCTCGGAAGCTCCAGTACTGTCTCGTTAGTTGTGTTATAGTCCTTAAGTAGCGGTGCTGCCTTGTACGAGTATTGCAGTTTTCGGAAGCTCCAGTACTGTCCCGTTAGTTGTGTTATAGTCCTTAAGTAGCGGTGCTGTCTTATACGAGTATTGCAGTCCTCGGAAGCTCCAGTACTGTCTCGTTAGTTGTGTTATAGTCCTTAAGTAGCGGTGCTGCCTTGTACGAGTATTGCAGTTTTCAGAAGCGCCAGTACTGTCCTGTAGTTGTGTTATAATCCTTAAGTAGCGGTGCTGCCTTGTACGAGTATTGCAGTTTTCAGAAGCGCCAGTACTGTCCCGTTAGTTGTGTTATAGTCCTTAAGTAGCGGTGCTGCCTTGTACGAGTATTGCAGTCCTCGGAAGCTCCAGTACTGTCCTGTTAATTGTGTTATAGTCCTTAAGTAGCGGTGCTGCCTTGTACGAGTATTGTAGTCCTCAGAAGCGCCAGTACTATCTCGTTAGTTGTGTTATAGTCCTTAAGTAGCGGTGCTGCCTTGTACGAGTATTGCAGTTTTCAGAAGCGCCAGTACTGTCCCGTTAGTTGTGTTATAGTCCTTAAGTAGCGGTGCTGCCTTGTACGAGTATTGCAGTTTTCGGAAGCTCCAGTACTGTCCCGTTAGTTGTGTTATAGTCCTTAAGTAGCGTAGTGCCTTGTAGAAGGATTGTAGTCCTCGGAAGCTCTTGGACTGTCCTGTTAGTTGTGGTATAGTCCTTAAGTAGTGGTGCTGCCTTCTACGAGTATTGCAGTTTTCAGAAGCACCAGTACTGTCCTGTTAGTTGTGGTATAGTCCTTAAGTAGCGGTGCTTCCTTGTACGAGTATTGCAGTTTTCAGAAGCACCAGTACTGTCCTGTTAGTTGTGGTATAGTCCTTAAGTAGCGGTGCTGCCTTGTACGAGTATTGCAGTTTTCAGAAGCACCAGTACTGTCCTGTTAGTTGTGGTATAGTCCTTAAATAGCGGTGCTGCCTTCTACGAGTATTGCAGTTTTCAGAAGCACCAGTACTGTCCCGTTAGTTGTGGTATATTCCTTAAGTAGCGGTGCTGCCTTGTACGAGTATTGCAGTTTTCAGAAGCACCAGTACTGTCCCGTTAGTTGTGGTATAGTCCTTAAGTAGCGGTGCTGCCTTGTACGAGTATTGCAGTTTTCAGAAGCACCAGTACTGTCCTGTTAGTTGTGGTATAGTCCTTAAGTAGCGGTGCTGCCTTCTACGAGTATTGCAGTTTTCAGAAGCTCCAGTACTGTCCTGTTAGTTGTGGTATATTCCTTAAGTAGCGGTGCTGCCTTGTATGAGTATTGTAGTCCTCTGAAGTGCCAGTACTGTCTCCTTAGTTGTGTTATAGTCCTTAAGTAGCGGTGCTGCCTTGTACGAGTATTGCAGTTTTCAGAAGCTCCAGTACTGTCCCGTTAGTTGACTTAGTCTTTAAGTAGCGGTGCTGTCTTGTACGAACGAGAATTGCAGTTTTCAGAAGTGCCAGTACTGTCCTGTAGTTGTGTTATAGTCCTTAAGTAGTGGTGCTGCCTTGTATGAGTATTGTAGTCCTCGGAAGCTCCAGTACTGTCCCGTTAGTTGTGTTATAGTCCTTAAGTAGCGTAGCGCCTTGTACAAGGATTGTAGTCCTCGGAAGCTCTTGGACTGTCCTGTTAGTTGTGGTATAATCCTTAAGTAGTGGTGCTGCCTTGTAAGAGGATTGTAGTCCTCTGAAGCGCCAGTACTGTCCGTTAGTTGTTTTATAGTCTTTAAGTAGCGCTACTGCCTTGTACGAGTATTGCAGTTTTCAGAAGCGCCAGTACTGTCCTGTAGTTGTGTTTAAGTCCTTAAGTAGTGGTGCTGCCTTGTACTAGTATTGCAGTCCTCGGAAGCCCCAGTACTGTCCCGTTAGTTGTGTTATAGTCCTTAAGTAGCGGTGCTGCCTTGTACGAGTATTGTAGTCCTCGGAAGCCCCAGTACTGTCCCGTTAGTTGTGTTATAGTCCTTAAGTAGCGGTGCTGCCTTGTACGAGTATTGTAGTCCTCGGAAGCCCCAGTACTGTCCCGTTAATTGTGTTATAGTCCTTAAGTAGCGGTGCTGCCTTGATCGAGTATTGTAGTCCTCGGAAGCTCCAGTACTATCCCGTTAGTTGTGTTATAGTCCTTAAGTAGCGGTGCTGTCTTGTACGAGTATTGCAGTTTTCGGAAGCTCCAGTACTGTCCCGTTAGTTGTGTTATAGTCCTTAAGTAGCGGTGCTGCCTTGTACGAGTATTGTAGTCCTCGGAAGCGCCAGGACTGTCTCTTTAGTTGTGTTATAGTCCTTAAGTAGCGGTGCTGCCTTGTACGAGTATTGCAGTTTTCGGAAGCTCCAGTACTGTCCCGTTAGTTGTGTTATAGTCCTTAAGTAGCGGTGCTGCCTTGTACGAGTATTGCAGTTTTCGGAAGCTCCAGTACTGTCCCGTTAGTTGTGTTATAGTCCTTAAGTAGCGGTGCTGCCTTGTACGAGTATTGCAGTTTTCGGAAGCTCCAGTACTGTCCCGTTAGTTGTGTTATAGTCCTTAAGTAGCGGTGCTGCCTTGTACGAGTATTGTAGTCCTCGGAAGCGCCAGGACTGTCTCTTTAGTTGTGTTATAGTCCTTAAGTAGCGGTGCTGCCTTGTACGAGTATTGCAGTTTTCGGAAGCTCCAGTACTGTCCCGTTAGTTGTGTTATAGTCCTTAAGTAGCGGTGCTGCCTTGTACGAGTATTGTAGTCCTCGGAAGCCCCAGTACTGTCCCGTTAGTTGTGTTATAGTCCTTAAGTAGCGGTGCTGCCTTGTACGAGTATTGTAGTCCTCGGAAGCCCCAGTACTGTCCCGTTAGTTGTGTTATAGTCCTTAAGTAGCGGTGCTGCCTTGTACGAGTATTGTAGTCCTCGGAAGCGCCAGGACTGTCTCGTTAGTTGTGTTATATCGCTTAAGCAGTGGTGCTGTCTTTATTGCAAAGCTTCTGTGAAGTTTACCTAATGTTTTATTAGTCATATTAGAGTCCTCAAGTGCTGGTGCGGCCCTTCATAAATATTGCAGTCCTTCTGTGAAGTGTCGCTAATGTCTTGTTAATCATATTACAGTCCTTAAGTGTCAGCATTACTCTAATTTAAGTATTAGCCTTGAAGTGCCGTAATGTCCTACACAAGTATTGCAGTCCTCAAATGCCAGCAGTTCTCTGCACAGGTATTGAAGTGCTTTTGTTAAGTGTCACTAATTTCTTATTAGTCCTATTGCCAGTACTATCCTACACCAGTATCGGAGTCCGTCTGAAAATATTGCTACTGGCTCAGTGATATTACAGTTCTTAAATTCCGGTACTGTCCCATACAGGTATTACAGTCCTCGAGTGGCAGTACTGCCCTACATAAGCATTGCAGTCCTTCTGTGAAGTTTCCCTAAAATCTTATTATTCATAGTACAGTCCTTAAGTGCCAATATTGTCCTACACAAGTATCACAGTCCTTAAGTGCCGGTACTGCCCTTCACAAGTATTGCAGCCCTTCTGTAAAGTGTTCTCATCGACATATTACAGTCCTTAAGTGCTACTAGTATTATCCTATACAAATAGTACTTTCTTTAAGTACCAGTATAATCCTATACAAGAATTTGAGTCCTTAAGTGCCGGTACTGCCCTATACAAGTATTATAGTTCTTAAAATCCACTACTGTCCGACACAAGTGCTGGAGGTGTTCTCAAAAGGTCAAAAGTCCTGCTGCCTCATTAGTAATATTCGAATTCTTGAAATTCTTGTCCAGCCTTGTATCAGTATTACAGTCCCTGCGAGACGGTACAGCTGTGCAGCGCTCGTGCAGTCCTCCTGGGAAGTACCTGTCCGCCGGGGCTCTGCGCCACATCCTATCCCAGCATGCTTCACGCGCGCGAGAGGTGTTCATAAAACGCCCGTGTCTTCGAGGCGGAATGCTCGCCCGCATTCCAGCCGCGCGCTCTCTGAATGGCCCGTCTCTCCTGCCCGTCCAGAAAGCAGCCATAACGCGCATTGGTCTTGGGTTCCTGTGAAAGCACATTCTTCGCCATAAACCTTTTATATGCCTTTCCCAGCTGTGGCTTTAACGGGGCTGAATCAGATTGCAGAGGAGGTGCAGGGGCCGACTGGCGGTTCTCACCAGTTTCTCGACACCCTATAAATCTGATGTATTCTGCTTCTAAACTCTGTGACAGAGGGCAGCAGCACTGGCGTCAACGCCATTTTTTGTTGTTTTTGGGTACTAGACACATCATTCACTGTCTGTTGCCAAGATGTATTGTTAATGCCATTGCTTACCATTAGGTAGCTTTATTGTCACTGCCGTTTGCTTGCTTCTTAGTCATTGCATTGTGTACATTAGCTTTAGTAGGCTTAACTTTCTCTTCCTGAGTTTGTCCCGCCCCCGGAGCATGAACACAATACACGAGTCCTTCCACTGCTCTCTTTTCAAGCGCTATTCTTTATTTTTGTTTGAGCACTGCGCAAGACTGCATTTGTTTTCCAGCTGTCTCCCTCGTGCACTTTCCCCTCCTCTGTGTTACACTTGGCTTTGTGTGCTTCTCCCACTTGCATTACTTTCTCACCTGAGTGTTTCGCCGTTCCACAAAGCACTTTCTCATCCATTTGTTTCCCCCGCTCCACGTTCCTCTCTCAGTTCGCTTTCAACCCAGTGCCCTCTATGTTGTCTTCCCCACCCATGCCCTAAATTGCTTCCACCCAACAACCCACGTTGTTTTTCCCCACCTGCTTGGACTTTTTTCTTTTTGTTTACCAATCCAACTCAGACTTTTCTTCTTTTTTAGCCATGCTGCACAGCATTGTTATTTTATGTTATTGAGATTTATACAGTGTGCAGTTACTCCAAAGAGTGTCGCAGCTCTAAACAGACATAACGGTACCTACAGTGATGACCTATGCAGATTGTCGGAAGAGCCAAGTCTTTCAGTTTTTTAAAGGTGAAAAGATCACGCATAGTGTGTAGCCCCAAAGGGAGTTTATTCCATCTGACTGGCCCCAGATAGGAGCAGGATCTACCGCCTGTTCTAAGCGATACCAAAGGGTTCTAAGCCGGTTGTTTATTCGAACTCTAGTCAAGTGTTCAGAAGAAGAGCGTAAAGTTCTGGAAGGGTCGTAGTCATGGATCCTCTCCCTCAGATTGCCGGCCCCACAGCCATGTAGAGCTTTATGTAACAGGGCCTTGGATTTGAACATTATCCTTTTTTATATGGGAAGCCAGTGGAGGGCCTCCAGATGGGAGGACATGTGTTCACAGGGGGAGATTACGAAGCAACCGGGCTGCCGAGTTCTGTACCACCTGGAGTCTGCCTAGGAGGTACTCCGGAAGACCTAGGTAGAGAGCATTCCCGTAATCTAATTTAGAGGTTATTAGTGCTTGGATTGCCATTCTCTTGGAACACTCAGACAAAAGGGGCAGGAATTTTTTCAACGTCCGAAGCATCCCCAAGCAAGAGCCTATCAAAGCCTGGATCTGTGGTTGAAAAGAAAGCGCATATCACATTTGATGACTAAATTCTTTATTGAGCCCTGTGAGGGCCAGGAAGAGAAGCATCTTTCAGCCAGAAGGATCGCTACAAGTCTGGTGAAGATGAACCAAAGGTCATAATCTCGGTCTAAAATGAGTTGCATTTTAATTGATTAATTGCCAACCACTGGAACACCTTAGAGAGGCAGTTTTTAATAGCCTCCCCAGCTAACTCTTCTCCCTTCCCACAGGAAAATAGAAGCTGGGTGTCATCTGCATAAAAAAGTTCTTTAGTTTAGCTCCCAAAGACTCCACCAATACTGCAAATGGTGTAAGATGAACATTAAACAGTGTAGGGCTTAGAGCCGAGCCCTGAGGAACACCAACCGTCAATTCACGTGCTTTGGAAGAGAAAGGAGGCATCCAGACCTCTTGGCTTCTTACGTCCAAAAAAGAGGTAAAACAATTCAGAGCAATATACTTAATCCCAATTGCATGGAGGCGACCGAGGAGCCTTCGATGAGGGACAGTATTGAAGGCCGCCGATAAGTCCAGCATGATCAAGATGGCCTTCCCTCCTATGTCCAGGGCGCCTCTTACATATTCCACAACGTCTCATAGCCCTGTTTCAGTGCTGAAGTCGGACCTAAAGCTCGACTGGCTAAGATATAGAAGATTGGTCTCCTCCAAAAATTGCAACAGTTGTGAGTTGACAGATTTTTCCAGTATTATAGAAAAAGCAGGGAGATGGGAGATGGGTCTATAGTTTGCCTGAGTTTTGGGGTCCACTGTGGGTTTTTCAAGTAATGATATGATTTTTGCATTTTCCCAGTGGGCCGGAATCTTGCCAGATTGCAAAGAGGAGTTCAACACTCTATTTAATTAACTCTGGTTAATAACCCGGGCTACATTGGCCAACATTGCGGGAGCGTATTGGGGATGCTGTCCAAGCAATAAGGCCCAATGTCGAGAGCCATTGCCTTTGCTACTTCTTGAATTTGTAGACATTTTATTTTCACTCTACAAGTGCTGGGCAACTTCTTGAAAATGTGCTCTTTCTATGTTTTTTTTATTTTGTCTTGCAATCGAACTTTCAGCAACATTTTCATGTTAAGTGTCATAGGTGATTTGGGAAAACTGGATAATTGTGTCAAAAACTTGGCCGTTTTTCAATTGCATATTTGAATACACTGTGTATAGTTCTGCCATTGTGTCTGTGTCGGAATGCGGAAGCTATCCACTTCCCTGAAATGCATGCAGAGCTGAGGGTGCGAGACCACAGCACAGCTTCCTCTCCTATCACTCACTGACTTTATCCTTGTCTTTGACCATGTCTAGCTCTCTGCTGGCTTTTGGCCAGGTTTGTGTCATAGAAACAGTGCTTTAAATGGGCAGGTACTGTCCGGTACTGAGTACCTGCACTTCTTTAATTTGAAAGGGAGAGTACCAGCACTTCTCAGCACCTCTGCAATGCTTTAAATGGGAGAGTACTGGCACTTCTCAGGAGCAAGCAGGTAATCTAAACAGTGAGTACCTGCATTCTATAGTTCCATTTAAAGCACTGCATAGAAATACCGTATACATACATACAAACCAGGAGGACTTACCTTGGCAGTGCCCTAGGGAAGTGCTCCGGTAGCCACCACTCATTAATTGGACACATCTGTGCTGTCTCTTTACAGTAACCAGCACACTGCATGTACAAGCAGTACTGTGGTGCTACATAAGAGAAGGCATGTGCTGTCTTCAGCAGGGCGCCAATGCACAGCGTCTGCCATGTCCACGTGCCCAACGTGTACTCTGTGACAAAGCATATGCCATGAAGCTCGGTGTTGTGTAGGGGCATGGCCTGGGGGGGAGGCACCTGTAAACCTGCCTCCTGTTCTATGGGGGCATTTACGTTGTAGTTCGGTTTTTGCAATATAAATCCACCTATGTAGATTCATACTTCTTAGACAATGCCAAGCACCCAAATCTTTGTCATGGAGAAATACAAATTGTCTACATTCACATGTGATCATCGCCACAGACACAACTGTAGTCTCAGGTTTCCTGAAAGTATGAACAAATTTAGTTTGTGTTTTTTTAAATGGAGGCTCCCTTACTTCCATCCAGGGGCGGCTCCTCCGCTAAGGCGGAGGAGCGTTGCCCCACTGCCTTTCAGCACGACAAAAAAGGACAAATAAAATGATAATAATGTAATGTTCTTATCACTTTATTTTTCCGTGCTGTGGCAGTTTTGTGGGGCGGGGCAAGGCTGGGCAGCAGGGGGGAGGAGTGGTGGCACCCTCCTAAGTGCGCATGAATGTTTAGCCGGCCCTCTGGGGCCGGGCAAACATTTATTCGCACTTTGCATGTTCTCCACTCAGGCAGCATTACAGCCTGGGTGGACAACATGCCCAGCCTCCCATTGCCCATCTAAATGACTGAACCACAGCGCTCAGACCAATCACAACACTGCTTTGCAGCGTTGTGATTGGCTTTGGGGAGCCTGTGTGCTTCCTGCTTCCTTTTCTAACAAAGGCCAGGAAGAGGACGGAGAGGACGGAAGAGAGGCGGCGGCCGGCCCGCAGGTAAGTGATCTTTTTTTATTTTATTTTTGAAACCCCCCTTCACCTCCTTTCCACCTCCCCGTCCCACTACTGGTTCACGGAAGCGGCCGCGACTGCTTCCATCTTACTTATCTTATGATCCGGCGGCTGTGGAAGGACCATCGATTGGCTGCACCCACCTGCATTAGATACCCGGAACAGGAAGGGAACCAAATCATTTGGTTTGGGGTTGCCCAATCGTGACACAATACTGGTCACAAACATTTTTTTCACTGCCTGGAGTACTGGGAACCCCGATTACAGCGTCGCTAAAGGTTGCCCTGCTGGGCATCCTAGACGACTTCTGGGGGTCCACGCCGAGGAGACTGGAACACTTATGGGGCTTGGGACACTGATTGCAAAAAGAGATATCGCCATCAACTGGAGATCTGCTGGAGCCCCCTCCCTGGCCGAGTGGGGAGCGGGAATCGATTGGTGTGCAAAGCAGGAGGATTCTATATACTCCACACATGGGTGCAATGCCATCTTAACATATGGGCACGCTGGGCAGTTGCCCGGGGGCCCCACAAGTATAGGGGCCGCATGCAGACCAGAATTTAACACACATTTTCCGTTAAACATTTTGATTCCTGTGAGTGGTTGTGTAGGCAGGGCCCAGTGCACTGCTTTGCCTGGGGTCCTATAATGCTGTTAAAATGGCTCTGCATGGGTGTCCTGGGAAGCATGTCAAGATATGAGGAAAATGGTCGGTCTATTACAGGTTGGACTGAAAGGTCGTGGACGGCGTCTAAGAACATGCACCATTAGTTTACTGTGGGATGTGCAGAAGTTTCTATTTGGTTTCTCAGATATGTTGCAGAGTGTATGTGCAAGTTGTTAATCATGTGGCAAAAAAGTCAGTAAACATTTGTGATGTAACAACACATGAGCCTGCCTACAGTCAATGTCATCTGCTGTCATGCTTTTGATCTGCAATATTTCAAGATTTGCAATGCTTGTTTATTTTTGATGGTTCCAAGTACGAACAAGCGGTGGCAAGCCAATTGGTCTGGTGCTGGCCAGCAGCCTTTTTGGCTGTCAGTGCTTGTTTTGTTTTTTCATGGTTTTTTTCAAAACTTTAGTGGTGAGAAACTTGTGGACCCTCATCAATCTAAAAAACATTGGCTAAAAGCTCAAATATTTTTGGGATCTCAAAACACACATTTTCATAGCACTCCCTGAAATCACTGTGTGTGGATGTGTTACCTGTGAAAGGGCAGCATTCTGCTACTGAAAGTGAAGCTAGCCAGTGGCTGAAATGGGCGGGCCTATCGCCACATGCTGAATGCTGCCAAGAGTCCAAGAAAAAACAGGAATGACACAGTGGGGGCCCAGTGGATGAAGAGGGTTGAAAGTCCCGAAAAGTATATTATACATGCAATGTTACTAAAATCAAAAAGTCTTATCTAAATCCAGAAAGTTTCTTTCACTTATTATTAAAAGCATGACAGTCCTGCAGGCAAGTGGTGGTATTATGCAATTAAATATATACCAGCACTGATGTACTGGTACCGTGCATTACCAGTATGACAGCTCTGCTGAGAAGTACTGGTACCGTGCATTACCAGTATGATAGCTCTGCTGAGAAGTACTGGTACAGTGCATTACCAATATGATAGCTCTGCTGAGAAGTACTGGTACCGTGCATTACCAGTATGATAACTCTGCTGAGAAGTACTGGTACCGTGCATTACCAGTATGATAGCTCTGCTGAGAAGTACTGGTACCGTGCATTACCAGTATGATAGCTCTGCTGAGAAGTACTGGTACCGTGCATTACCAGTATGATAGCTCTGCTGAGAAGTACTAGTACAGTGCATTACCAGTATGATAGCTCTGCTGAGAAGTACTGGTATTGTGCATTAATAGTATGATAGCTCTGCTGAGAAGTACCAGTACTGTTCATTACTAGTGTGATGGCTCTGCTGAGAAGAACTGGTACTGTGCTTTACTAGTATGACAGCTTTACTGAGAAGTACCAATACTGCACATTATTAGTATGACAGCTATGCTGAGAATTACTGGTACTGTGCATTACTAGTATGACAGCTCTGCTGAGAAGTATCGGTACTGTTCATTACTAGTATGACAGCTCTGCTGAGAAGAACTGGTACTGTGCTTTGCTAGTATGACAGCTCTACTGAGAAGTACCGATAATGTGCATTATTAGTATGACAGCTATGCTGAGAAGTACGGGTACTGTGCTTTACTAGTATGACAGCTCTGCTGAGAAGTACTGATACTGTGCATTATTAGTATAGCGCGTCTGATGAGAATTATTGGTGCTAAGCATTACTAGTATGGCAGTTATGCTGAGAAGTGCTGGTACTGTGCATTACTAGTATCGCAGCTATGCTGAGAAGTACTGGTACTGTGCATTGCTGGTATGACAGCTCTGCTGAGAAGTATTGGAACTGTGCACTACTAGTATGACAGCTCTGCTGACAAGTACTGGTACTGTGTATTACTAGTATGACATGTCTGCTGAGAAGTATTGGTGCTAAGCATTACTAGTATGGCAGCTTTGCTGGGAAGTACTGGTACTGTGCATGAGTAGTATGGGGCTCTGCTGGGAAGTACTGATACTAAGCATTACTGGTATGACAGCCCTGATGAGAAGTACTGGTACTTTGCATTACTAGACTGACGGCTCTACTGAAAACTACTGGTATTGTACATTTTTAGTATTCACAGAACCCCTGTCAGGCTGAGGGTGGGGGGGGGGGGTCTCTAAATAGGTCAGACGATCCACCACCAGGGGGCAGAGGTGATGGCCTCTGCCCTCCTGAAAACCGTCCGCCAGGGCCTAAACAAGGCTCTTATTATAACGTATTAATACTCATAGGCATTATAGCGCAGAGAAGCAAGGAAAGCGCTTTCTGTGATTTGTTTGACTTTGCTAACTGTCCTCTGGGAACGTTCTGCACGTGGTAAAGATACTGCTGTTGCTTTCGCAGGAGGAATGTGACTGCTGTGTCCCATAACAAGTGAATAATTAACTCGCTCTGGCCTTTGCACGCATTTTTGCACGCTGTCACCGAGGTGACGCTGGCGCGCCGGTGGTCACGTGCGATTCATCCGCACCTCGACGCAATGGCTGCTCTGAATATGCAGTTTAGTGACGAAAACGGTGTTTAAGTGACTGTGATTAGTTTAGTAAGAGATATAACCAATGCCAAAAGGTACACTTTTGTGGCCTGCTTCCAACTTGAAATCACTCGAAAATGTGGTGTGCAATTTCGCATTTGCATATCACAATATCTCATCGTATCACAATCGGGTGGGTTTTTCTGACTTTTTTTTTTTTTAAACAACATACACCATTTGCACTGCCTCTAAGCAGGGTCGGACCAGGACAGATAATAGATCCGGGCAGGAAATTAGAAGAGGCCCCCATTAGCGAATCAGAGAGCAAAAAATGTAGGTCACATTTGCAAATCAGTAGACGGTCAGCACAGCGGCTAGCGTGGGCTGCCAGCGCCCGGGGCAAGGCAGGTATTGCGCCCCCTGACCCGTGGACCGTTAGCACTTCCTGAAAAATTGTTAGGGGCGCAAAATTTTAAAAGCAATTTGCACCCCTAAGAATTTTGAACTGGGGTCAAACGCCCCTCTGGCCCCGCCCACTGAGCCAGCATCAATGGGGTAACCCTGTATTCCTCAGTACCTGGGTATGATATAGTATGTAAGCAAACCATCAGTTATCCGACACAACCATTGTTGCTTATAGAACAGTTGCACATCAGGGCAGTTTTCAGCTTGTAAAGACAGGCTCTATAGGTGCTTTGCAAGGTATGGAAGACTGCATTCTTTTGTGCTTGCTGCAGACAATGCTTGTGGTAATATCAAAGAACTCAGCTGTAAAAACTGTCACACCAGGCCATAAAAAAGGCCCACAAACAGCCAAAAACACTGCCCATACACTGATCTGTCTGACCAGCCATTCGGGCACTGCCAGATTGCCTTGTAGGCCAGCTCGACCCTGCCTCTAAGCACTGATGGCTGTCAGCAGTGGTGCTTTGTTCGGGCTGTGCTCGCGTCTGCACTGCTTTATCTGCAACCTGGGGCTGTATTACATATACGGTGCACTTTACCTGTTTGCGCCACAGAGCACCTTTAAACAGGTGCGCCAAGAGCAAACAGGGAAAGTGTGACGTATTACCATGAATTCGCTACCCACAGGGCATCCACGAACTCGCATTGCCCGGGGGGGGGGGCAGCACATTCAAGTGAAATACGGAGCGGGTGCTTCAAAGCAGCTCTGTGTTTCACTGTGCAGGCAGCAACCCCTCTGCACTTGAAAGAGAGGAGAGAGATCTCCTTGCTGGCGGATGCAGTGAGTGACTGCACCTCCCATCAAGGAGATGTCTGGGGTGTCGAAGGGACCCCCTTTCACCCTTCGAGAGGGCTGCCTTAGGAGGTGCACTGAAAGTGCACCACATTTGCCTCTGCGCCCACGCCCATAATACAACGCGGGCGCAGAGGCAAAGTGATTCCCTCATTTGCATGGGTCCACACCCCCATGCATATGAGGGAATGACCTGGCACTACTTCCTAAATATAAATGTTCCTGCCAGGTGGTAATTCCGGGATGGAGAGCAATTGCATCTAAAAATCCCTCTCCGCCTATGTAAAGGGCAATATGGGTAATTTAACTGTTTGACACTGCGCCTCTCAATCTTCTTCCCTGTGGGGGGCAGGTGCTCCCCACATCACTGAGGTCATCAGAAACCCATCCCCCCAGTTGTGCCCACATTATGACCAGCAAAAGGTTCATTTTATCCTGGGCAGAGGTTTCCCACTGCCGGCATCGATATACCAAAAAGTATTCCACAGCCAATGATGGATTGGGGGGGGGAGGGGTGGGTGACTTCTTTGTCATGAGTGCCGCGCCTATGTAATATGTTTCACTGGGGAGGACAGAATTCTGGCGGAGAGCTCAGTCGGCAGAGTTTACCACCAGTGGAGCAATCCTATGGACTAATGGATGCCACTGGGAAGTAGCTGGAATGAACGTCCCATGGTATGCTTCTGCCTCTTACTTAGGGTGACCAGGTGTCCCGGATTTGCCTGGACAGTCCCTGCTTTCACCAGCTGTCCTGGCAGATTTCGGCAAATTTAGTTCATGTCCCGTTGTTTCGAGAGGGTCGACTGAAAACGGTGGGAGGTGCCTTTTTATGTTTTCCAAAACAGGGATAGTTGGCAGTTGTTGTAAGACAGCAATTTAATTAACAGGCAAGCTACTGGCTTGAAAAATTACTTTTTATTTATGTTCTTACTGCCTCTTCTGTAATTCTCTGCCGAGGAGCGCTGTCGTTCTGTGCGCTCGGTTGAAGTAAAAATGTAGTCCTTCTTCTATTTTTGTGAAATGTCCCGGTTTTTGTCTTTCTAATTCTGGTCACCCTACTCTTACTCAATGAGTGGCACTTGTCCTGATGACCTGGAGTATGATTGCAACCATGTCCCGTCTCAATGAGAGAAAAAAGTCTCAGGTGAAATGTTTTTATTAATTAATCTCAGTCATTGGCAATTACAATGGGGCGCGTTCCAGTTGATCGTTATTTTTGCTCACTGAGCCACTTAAGACATGCACCAAACATATGTAAATCAGCCTTGGTCTTTCTCCAGCAGGAACAGTCCAACACGAAGCGCCAGCTCCCACCCACTCCTCGCTTAACCTTCTATGGCCTTGTTGGACGTCATCAGTGGTCCTGAGGTCACTGTGCCACAGGGCTCCAAAGGGGTCTCACAGGTGAGGCCCAACAAGGCCGAAGCCGCCAGTGGTTGCTTGTGTTCCGCTTCAGAGGTGGCCTAGCCTTTCAGGCTGGCCTTTTGGGGATTAGTCAAGACTAATTTGCATGTGGTTGGTCCCTGTCTGTGGCACCTGTGAACTAAAAAACAACAGACAAACTGAATTAAAGAAACATTGCTCTAAAATGTACTCGGAATATACAAGTTCCAGTCTTTGAAAGCAAACATTGACCGTATACTAATGGAAATGTGTGTATATTTCTTGTGTCTTGATGCTAGGGTGAAATCCTGCAATTAAAGGTTGCAGGCAGGGGTTGTGAGGTGTAGGTTTAGCAAGTAAAACGTAGATTTTGAACTGCAGAAGTCCGGACGCTTCTAAAGCCAGGAGCCGGGTCACAAATAGAGTTTTTGAAATTCTTGTAATATTTGCACTGCGGTATGAATACGGCCGGCTAAGGAGAAACTTTCATTCTGTGGACACGTGCATATGCGGCATAGCTTCCAGTGCACACAATGACCTCTTGTTCTGCGCCCAGTGTAGCCTGGAGTTGCCTGGTGCTGAGGCCACGGGGAGGAAGAGGTCCTGGCACCCTAAGCATCCCTAGACAATCATTCGATATTGACAAAGGTCACTGCCACGGAGCGTGCCACATAATATCCTTCACTCACAAATTATGTGGAGAGATAGTCCTCTGCATGCAGTATAATTCAGGCAGACAGCCACATAATATTGGAAGGCAGAAGCATCTTCTAAGCTGCTAGCCTGGCTCGTACGGAAGACCCCTGTGAAGCCCCAAATACGGCGGCCACAAATTGGCAGTGTAAGCAGTGGCAGCCGCTCCATTAGGGCTTTGGAGCGCCGCCCTACTGCTTTCTCGTAGTGCGAGAAGCAGAAAATAAAATGGTATTTTAATACCATTTTATTTTCTGCTTCTCGTGCTGCGAGAAAGCAGAAGGCAGGGGTATGACTGGTTGGGGGCGGGAGGGAGCGTATGCCTGGTTGCGGGCGGGTGGGCGGGTCGGGGAGGAGTGGCTTGCACCACTCTGAGTGCCCTGACTGGTCGGCCCTGGGGCCGACCAAAGCAGTCATGCGCACTCTACATTTTCTCTATGTAGGCTGCATGCAGCCTACATAGAGAAAATAGCCTCCTTACAGGCGCCCGGCTGGGCGCCGTCTGGTACTCCGCACCAATAACAACGCTGCCATTGCAGCGTTGTGATTGGCTTACAGGAGGGGAGGGAGCATGCCTGTTCCTGTCCAGGAGCAGAGGCGGTGCGGGACCCGGTCACCGCCGGTCTGGTAAGTTTTATTTATTTTTTGTTTTATCCCCCCCGTGTATTGCGAGCCGCGACTGCTTTTAGGGCAGACACCACTTCAAAGCGCGGGCCATTTCCTTCCAACCCCGGCTATTAACTTTATTTTGGCCGGAATGTTATCTCGGCCATTTATCGGCTTCTCCGCTGCTGCGGAGCTGCCTGTCCCCAGAACACCAAGTTTGCAGGCGATGTGAGGTCAGCCCGAGGTCGTTGCTTGTAAATTTGTGTTTTTCAGAAACGCCACTCAACTCTCCAGTTGCTGCGCACGTGCAAGAGTTGTGTTTTGGGTGCAAACCTTTTGCCACATTCTCACCCGTTTGCCCCACATCCCTCGGATTCGTCACTGCGAGTATCGCAGATGTTTTTTCATTTGAACTGATTATCAAAGTTACAGTTTATTTGCATGTGTGTAGCGCATAGTGTTATTGGTTATTAGCATCGTGGCACCTTTTGATAGTATGACTTTCCAAAGGTTTCCACTGCAGACCAGTTTTTATAGACGTGTGCGGTCTGTAGGCTAGTGCTTAATTTGGGCCGGTGTTTGCAGGTGGTGGCACCGGAACTAATTTTTCGGGACTGGAATTTATTTTTCATCATCTGACTTTGTTCCAGAGCAAGAGAGAGCATGGCAGAAAGGGTTTAAGAAGGAGGAGAAAGATTGGAAAACACCGACATATAGCAAACAAAATGGAGCAAGCAGGAATGAAAAGAGGCAAGAGGCAGAAAGTGCGGGGGGAGGGGGAAGAAGCATGAGGTGGAATCAAGAACCAATCTCTCCTAATGTCTGATATTGTCAGAGGTTAAGCGGCGTATCTTGGTGGCAGTGCAGTTGTGAACATGGAGATGCCCGCCCAGGTGGCATAGGTGTGCTGTTTTGGGCATGTTCGTGATGGTCTGTCTAATGTGTGCTGTTTGGTGGTGTGCATATGCAACTCAGATTCTAATTGGCACGCATGTGTTGTTAACATGTTACCCAAATATATGGCACATCTATGCAGTGCTGGGTGAGTGCACAGTGTTCTGTTTATCGTGTTGTGCATTTCATTATTCAAAATATATTTCCCCTGATGATGTCATATATGAAATCATCAGCGATTTCTCTAGGTAACATCGAAAAAGTTGGAGAAAGTTCTGAAATCAGGAGTGAACTGTAGACACAGATGCCTCGTGGCCGTGCATCCTTTACTATATATGTATACACACACACCCACACCCACACACACCACTCACTCCTCAGTTTAAATGATTTATGAATTGGATGGTCGACTTTGCACTCTAAATTAAGTTAATTATCTGATATCTGTTTTACCACGACATTCTTTCTGCGTGATGCCTGTTTTGTTTGTACGTTTCACTGCACAATGAATGTATTTATTGTATAGTTAAAACCATTACAAGTGTATCAGTGTGTTCAAAAGTTGATATGGGCAAATGATAACATCAGCATACGCAAAGATTGTCCTCTATAGCTCATAAATATTGGCAATTTCTTAAATGATAAATAATTCAATCGTATTGCTTTATTAACCTTCCTACTTTCTCAAATTTGCTTGAAAATACACCATTTATCCACTCTTTTTTCAAAATTTTCTCGGGGAGAGAACCCCCCCGAAACCCCCGTAGGTTGTTCGGCCTCACTCGCTACGCTCGCTCACCGCAGTGCAGTACGGCAATAATTTTACGCCACGCCACTTTCAAATGTCACCAGCCGCCACTGCTAAGGAGCACTGTTCCCTGGAGAATAAAGGAGACAGAGAAACAGTGACAAATGAAGAAATCTGAGAGGAGTTAGTACCATCATGAGTAAGAAAGGCTGGACGTCAAGGATTGTGGGAGAGAGAAAGAGGCTTGAGGTGGAGAAGGCCTTGGTGATCGGAAACTTTGACACTCCGCAGCACCGGCTCCTAACAAAACTCTGGGTTCCTGCACTTATTATTTTACATTTTTATTGCAAATTAAGCTCTGAGGACTACAATTAATGACTGGGAGGCGGCCCCCTGGGCACCCTACCCCCTTCCAGCTTAACCAAGTCACACCCTTCCTCACTCTCGAAAAGGTTCTAAAGTTCTTTTTATTCAGTAATCATTTCAAGGAGAACTAAATCTGCGTTTCAATTTGTATTTCCGTACAAATTCGGCCATTCTACTTACACTGCATGTACAAGGAGCGTTCACTTTACCCATGTGCCTAGCTGCTAATACCCCATTGTAGCCGGTCAACAGGGAGAGCTCCTGACAAGCTGGAGATATGCAAGGCCAGAAGGGCTGGGGCAGGGTCACTTCACTCCTCTTTCTGACAGGCCAGCGACTCAAAGGCAGGACCGCTGGGGCAAAGTCACTCTTAGGCCGGGATTCTACAGAGAAATGTGGATATTTTCTTGATACCTATGTGCCTCTGAAAGGCTGGACGAGCTGGGTCCAAGTCATGTATATACTGGACTTGTGAAAAGCTGAGAAGTTGTAGTTTATTGGAGGGCTGCTGGCTCTGTGGCCAACCAACTGTAAACACTTTAATTCAATTTAAATCTCCTCCGTTACCAGTTTAAATTTAGGTAAGGAGGGTTGGTGTGGCCAGTGGTCTCAGTTGGTAGTGGCAAAATAGCCACTATGAAGCTGCCGACTTTGGAGCTGGGGAACCAGGTTCGAGTCTCTGCGTCGGCTCCACATCGTGTGATTCTGGGCAAATCACTTAATCTCCCTGTGCCTACCAAAAATGAATGTGTCCTTGTGTAACGAAACTTGTGTTCATGTAAAGCGCTCTGATACCTTCGGGTCGCGTTCGTGCTATATAAAATTGCAACAAACCCCAAAAAAAAAAATGTCTCGCGCAGTGCAACGCTAGGCGCGAGACCTAAAAAGTAGTGACATTTTGGGACTCTGATTTAAAAAGGCTTTGTGCCGGCGCTAGCGCGATACAGAGAGGAACGTACTATTTACTATCGAGCGCAAAAAGTGTTTTGTGCTGGAAAGGTACACTTTTCACAGAGCAGAAGCTTCTTGGTGCCATTTTGCCCCAAAGAGGCGTTCCTGGGGGGATCAGAACAAACACCAATAGGTTTTGACGCAAAGCCTGATCTACTAAGATAACCAGACCTGGCTTTTTGTCAAAAACTCACACTTCCTTGATGCAGAGGAAATATATTCATTTTTCCAATGCATTGAATGTGCGCTGCAGTGAGCAGCACACATGCAATTTGTCATCTCACTTTGTGCTTTCCGCACACTAGAATTTACACTGGAAGGGCTTGCTTCCAATACAAATCACATGCTAGACAGCACACACTCACCTCTGCACCATGGCACAAGGCTGTGCATTGCGCAAAGTAGCCTTGTCTGAGCGCCATCGCAAGAGATGACAGTGGAAGCAGGCTAATCCTTGTAGATATGGCTGTACACTGTGTTTTGACTCTTCTGCAATGCAACACAGCCAATTTAGATGCTGCACTGCATGAAAAATTATAAATCTGGGCCATTAAGTATCTACCTACACCTGGCTACCCTCTGGGGTGAGTGCGCTATACAAATCAATATAACATAACATAACCTGTTGTGCTTGGCACTTGGAATCAGATTTCACAAGTGAATGCAGCTGGCCCCGTGAGCTGGCGGCAACGGAGCTTGCTTCTAGGCACTTCCCTCCTTGCAAGAGACGTTGAGAAGGAGCATATCTATGCTGCCGACCCACTGTGTGCACTACCAGGCCCCAGAGATATGCAGAGGCTGGTACAGTGCCTTGACTGGAGAGACACAGAATATTGCAATACCTTTAACAGGGGTGGAGTCAAGTGGGACCTGGTGATGCATGTCACTGTTGCACATGGGAGTTGGCAATACCTGTTACGAGGGACGTGTGAGCTGAAAAACTCAGTTTTTGGCAACCTGAGGAAGCTTGCACTGATTCACACATGCAAGAGGGCAACAGCTGCTGATGAAGGCATTTAACAACTTACATCAAACTAGGCATGTGGAAACTCCAAATATCTGTTATTGGCAACTGACAGAAGTTTTTACTGCAACAGATTGGGCAATTGGAAGCTCACGATACTTGTCTATGAAGGTATTTATTTGGCAACTGGAAATGCATTTTACTGGTCATATGGAACCTGGAAATATCGGTCACAAGGGGCAAGTGGTTTTAGCCCACAAGCTTTACTTAGCGCATACAGGATCTGGCAATGTCCGAAAAGGGTAGCGGTACTTACCATGGGCATATGGAAGATGGTCTTATCTCTCATGGGACATGAACCTGGGAATACCTTTAACTAAGGCATGGGCATGTGAAATCTGGCATACCAGGTACTATGGCAATGAATAGGGAAGCTGGTTCTACCATTTACTGGAAGCATATCAAAGCTGGTACTGCTTGTTCCTGTGGGCATATGGAGACTGCAAATAGAAACTGCAAGGGCTTAGTTTTCTTAGGTGGGGTTACATCGCCAGGCCTGATATGAGACGCTTATGCAGTGCTGAGCATGGGAGACCTAGAGGGTTATTGCTACAATGAACGGGGAGTGTGGTGATCCCGGAGTGAGTGAGACCGAGGCCACATTGAATAGATACCAGTTGCCCATTTTGAGAGCTTGTTGCTGAATAAGGTTACCACCTCATTTCAGGTCTTTACAGGCAAAGTTTCGAGACCCGAACTTTACACCTACAAATTATTATTTTCAAGTGGATTAGTCTAATTAGTTTAATGGAACACCCAGAATGCATTAGGCGATCACATGAAAGTTCAGGAAGCAAAACACTCTCCGTAATGACCTGGAAGGAGGGGTCACTCTACTGCTGAAGAATGTGAATGAATGGGTCAAGGGGAGCAGAACTTGAGCTCACAGTGTGTGGTTGACCATAGTTGAGGATTGTCATTGTGCTCTTGTGTATCCTGAAGGGGGGGCTTTGGTGGACTCTCAAAGATGAGTCTACTTACCTACCTATATGGAGTCACAGATATCCTGTAGATAAGTAGATGGCATGCCCCCATACTGAGTATGAATGATCAAGTTTAGAAGCAGTGTATTGGCGAAATGAGTTGTTGGAGTGTTGACCTTGCATGACACCATGCCCTGGCATCACTTGGCTCGCACTCTTGGGTGGTGGGTTCCAAATCAGACAACATCCTGACCCAAGGAAGCACATGGAACCAGTTCCTACTCCTGAAAAAGGTACAAATCGTAAAGGACAGGACACAGAAAAACACAATTGGATGTGCAACAAAAGAAGCTAGTCGATACAAACTAGTGATGGCATCCTAAAAAGGCGACAACCCCTCCTTAACAAAGAAAGATCTATTAGCTTGTCTTTCTGACTTGCAGCACAAACTGAACAGTAGCTTCTTTGAGCAACTACAATCATTTAAACTGAGATGAAGTCTTCGCTATCTGGTATAGCCAAAGACATAGAGGCTATTGGAAATAGAGTCAGCACCAATAAAGAGGTAATATCAACCTTTAGATTGACATTGGAAGGGACGTCGTCGGCTATCAGTGACCAGGTGAAGGAATTATGGGAGAAATGTGACAATCTTGAAGATCGCTCCCGGTGGGACAATATAAGGCTTAGTAACTTCACTGAAAATACAGAATGATATGATGTTCAGACCTATTGTGCCTTCTGCTCTGCAACCTTTTTCGGGATGGTGACGACTTTCAAATCCTACAGTCCGAGGTCACTGGGTGGGACGCAGCGAAATGAACCGGAAGCCCACCCTAGAGATATAGTCAAGTTAGCCAAGTCAACACTGAAAGACGGGATATTCCAAGATTCAAGACGGACGGAGAATGTTATATACGAACACAATGCGATCCAGGTGTTCCAGGACCTCCCGCAAAGTACCTTGAAAAAAGTAAGGGTCCTTTAGGAGATAATGAGAGAGCTGAGAAACACACAGATCAAATACAGACGGTCCTTCCCTTCCCCCTGGTTTCCACAAACAGTTTGAAACGGACAGCTGTGAAAACGCTTGAGTAAGGGAGAGATACCAAATCAAGAATGGAAGTGGATATTACACTAATACGTAAATCAGGTGAACCAAAAGAGATATACTCTTCATAACAACCAATCTTATTATTTAATAATGATTTTACAAAAATTGTCTCCGCCAACAGTTACTGAATGGTCGAGAAGGCGATGGATGACCATAGCAATGGAAATGCTTACCTCTGACATGAAGAGAGACAGGGACTAATGTAGTAAGATCTGGAAGCCACTAGTAGGCCATCTTCAGAGCTACACCCCTGGCCTAATGCAGCACAACTCATTTAAGAGCCATGACGTTGCCTGGGACCCGAAATCTGGAAATGACTGAATCCTGACAATAATGTGCGAATGATTGGCCAACCCTTAACTGGTACATTCTCACTTATTACACAATATGTTGTGTAAAAAATTAATTTTTTTAAATTGCAATCCTGCTGAGAAGTGTGTAACTCTTCCTTTCAAAAGTTGAACTTACAGAAGTGCAGGTACTCAGTACCTGAGAGTGCCTGCTCATTTAAAGCACTGCTTGCTGGTGAATGAGTCTATTTGAGGCCCACTGGCCATTACTTAGGCAAGGACCCCTAGGGAAATCTCACCATTTTCCAATAGATAGTGGTCTCTGATGGCTACCCGGCCCTTGGCACTACTTCTTGGATGCCTAACAGATTTCCAAGTTTAATTCGTTATTCAAGTTAGTAGTAAGCCTACAGTTCTGCCAAGTACCACGCATCAGGGGTTAAACTAACTTATTTCAGTGTGGTGCTCCGCATCACCGCTCTGAAATGCATTGTCACGCATAATGGATGTCTCAGCTGTCGCAGACAGTAGCGCGCCACTGCAAACTGAGTGTGGCAGGTGGCAGGGTGCACCTGTGGCCTGCGCGGGCTGCTCCCGAGTCCCGCAGGCTTGGGGCACTCCCAGCAGCTGAGCAGGCTCACAGTCAGTGGGTGCTGCTACAATGTATCTCAATTGCTCATTGATTTCCTCTGACGCTGTGTGAGTCAGACAGCCTGACGTCATGGACCAGCCGGGGGTAGTGCCCAATTAGCTACTACCAAGAGAGCTGGCCAGGGCCTGCCAGAGTCAGGTTGTGTGATACACTTTGTGCTGTGGTGCTGCGGGGGTAGTGACGTCACGTCCTGCTGCAGAGCGTGGCAGCGGGGCAGTTAGCCGGCTGCTAAGTGCTTGGCGGCATTAAATAGGGTGCTGGGGGGGGGGGGCCGGGGCTGGCTCGCAGCAGTGCTGTTCGCACCTGGCCTTCACGACTGGGCCGCCCACGCTGTGCGGCTTAATAATATCTATAATGGCCTGCCTTGCCGCCGCCGGCAGTGAATTATCAGAGCCCGGCGGCTGGGAGAGTGTCAGACACTGAGGCCATTCTTCACGCCTCCAGGGTCGTCACTGACCACCACGGAGTCAGGTCAGGATACAGCGGTCGCAGCGGCAGGAGTAGAGGTCAGAGAGCTGAAATTGCTGTGGGCGTCATTGGCTGTGGCGGCCAGCTAGAGCTGCCTTGGAGTCACCGACGCACCAATCAGGCTGCCCCGCCTGGCTCAGGCTGAAAGAACAGAAGAGAGTAAGTATAAAATACCAACGAGCCACTTCAAGTTGTCTGTGAGTGTCACAGTGTGTAACTCAATCATATTAAATCATATTAAATATTCATTTTATAGAACGTATACAATGGGTGTAATTCCTGATATTTATATGTTTCCCTCATCTTCATTGCTTGATTTTGCTCGCGAGAAAGTGTCACTCATTGTCATTGAAATGTCACTCATAATTATTCTGAAATTATGAAAATGTCACACATAGCAATCTGAAACCTTGGCAGCTATGAGCCGAACACGATCCTGTGTGCAGACAGTTTCGGTTCATCGACTTGCACCCCAGACACTTGCTGATTGAGATCTCTCTCTTGGCAGTCACGCGCTGGCGCATGCCCAAAGTTCTCTCGGAGCACGTGCTTCCGGTTTAGCCCTTCCAGGCTGTCTGCTAGATGTGAAAGAGTTGAAGCGAACAGACGCCTATCTTTAGCAGGGAGTAGGTTGTCCTGCCAGTGCTCATGCTGGATATACTGCCCCCTTGCGACCGAAGTGCAGCATGCTGGGCATCAGGGTCCCTGAGGATCACTCATGAAACGACTCTCAAAGCTGCAATTTACTTCAAATATCATTGAGTCCGAAGCTAGCTAGCTGTGTTGGTTAATGTGTCTGCTGCAGAGGTCTTTGTTCAGGGCACATGTAGACTCAGCATTTCATCTTTGCAAAGTAAAACAGTGTTGATCAGATCGAGTCGGGTTTCAATAACATCTGCTGTTTAACAGAATACTAGATCACAATTTACAGTTTGTGGCGCGCATTTCATAATTCAGCAAACCAGTTGGCAATAAAATAGGATTTAACGTATTTTTCTAAAAATACGAACATTAAAGAGAAGGTATGTTGACAGTGACGTCACAACAGAGCGTGCAACTAAGGGTTTCTTGGAATGTATCTACTTTATTTGGACTGTCTAATGCTAGAGGAAATGCAGCGTCATAGCGCCTATTAGGTGCTATCCTTATGTTTCCATACTCCGCTATGTGAAGGAGGCAAAGCTGTAAGTCTTTTTTGTGAGGTTAAATGTTGTGATGAAGGGATTCCAAGGCGCTCCAATTGTGTTTAACTTCCTGTTCATGCACAGAAGTGCAACCCAATCTAACTGGAATTCCTACATGCCCTTGCCTCTCTGGAGGCCTCCAACCCTGTCAGGCAGTGTGAAAGTGCTTGTACCACTAGCCATGGTGAATCCTTTCATCTATGGTTATATGCTGGCTTTGATGGCCCCAGGACATCTATAAATACAGCTGAGAATGTGGGGCCATAATTCAGTCTTTCAGCATCCCATCCATCCATTGCCCATTTTAATTCATCCATCTGTTCACACATCCATCATCTATGTATGCATCCATACATCCATATCACCCATACATCCATCATTTGATTTGCCCATCCATCAATAAGCTTTTCATCCATCAATTGAAGCTTTTCATCCATCAATTGAAGCTTTTCATCCATCAATTGATGCTTTTATCCATCCATATGTACATCCATTCATCCTCTCAGATTTCTATTTAGCTTTCCATCCCCATCCATACTCCCAGATATTCATTTGCCATGCCATCCACCCATCCATCCGCTTAGATTCCCATTTACTCTGCCATCCCTTTACCCACCCGTCCATCCATCATCTCAGATTTCCAATTACTCTGCTATGCGTTTACCTTCCGATCCATCCATACCTCCTGATTTCCTTTTACTCTGTCATCCTTTCACCCACCCATCCATTCATCCTCTGAGATTTCCATTTACCTTTCCATCCCCATCCATACTCCCAGACATTCATTTACCATGCCATCCATCCACCCATCCTCTTAGATTTCCATGTACTCTGCCATACATTCACCCACCCATCCATCCATCATTTCAGATTACCAATTACTCTGCTATACGTTTACCCTCTGATCCATCCATTCATCCTCTCTGATTCCCATTTACTCTGCCATCCTTTCACTCACCCACCCATCCATTCATCATCTCAGATTTCTATTTACTCTGCCATCCATCCATCATCTCAGATTTCCAATTACTCTGCTATACGTTTACCCTCCAATCCATCCATCCTCTCTGATTTCCATTTACTCTGCCATCCTTTCACCCACCCGTCCATTCATCATCTCAGATTTCCATTTACTTTGCCATCCTTTTACCCTACCATCCACCCATCCATCCTCTCAGAGTTCCATTTACTCTGCCATCCATCCATCCTCTGTTTTCCATTCACTCTACCATCCATTTATCCAGCCATCCATCCATCCATCCTTCTTAGGTTTCAGTTCACTCTGTCATCCTTCCACCCACCCATCCATCTATTCATCCTTTCAGATTTGCATTTACACTGCAATCCTATCATCCACCCATCTATCCATCTCATGCACTCATCCACCAATCCTTTTACCATGGTCTTGAGGGGATGAGGGCTCTCGTATTCTAATTTTCATGGGAGTTCTCCTCACGGTGTTACATAGTTGTTCCCCTCCGGACCATGGGGCACAATTTTGCCTAAATATGAATACTACGTGACAATGGTTTATCGTATGTATTAACGCATGCTTATTAGTTGCAGCGTATTTTTTCACTAATTACCTCAATTCAGGTTATTTTGGAGTGGCACACACAGGGCGGGACCCTGTGTAGTCCTGACGAAGAGCTCTGGGGAATGCTCGAAACATGTTGACGTATACTAGGGATCCCTAACCCATCACAGCTAGGTTTTCCCAGTATCTTACCCCGTTTTTAGACATACCAACTAGGAGCTAGAATAAAGTTATTACGCCCACTAGTTAGGTATTTTTAACTCACTTCTTCCACTCCACAACACTACTGCACCACACATAGTACTCACTAAAGTGCTCCTACGTAATTTCGCAAGTCGCAGCACGCCTCAGTTCGCAGCGGACTGAGATGGCCCCTATGATGAAGCATGTCACCAAGGGCAAACCCTAGTGAGTGAAGGGACTCAAGAAAGAAAGTTTTCTTTCCTGCTGATTTTCCAACTCATATTGAGCGAAAATCCTCTCCCTATTGCTAGGTTCTTTACCCGACATCTCGGGTTTTGTAGGTCTACTATTGTACTAGGAGGGTGGACCTAGCATATACCTCTACCTCCCCCTTTTTTCTGATCTCTTTATATATATATATATATATATATATATATATATATATATGTACACAAATACATACAGTGTGTAATATGCCATGTATTATCATTGTTGATTGTAGAGAGGGGCCATGAAACAATGGCAACATATTGCATATTACATTCTGATCATCTTACCTATATTGTTTATGCCACGGCTTTAATCCTGTGTACTTGTTAAAAAAAGATATTTAACCAAACCAGGATGCAAGGACTTACATTTGTTATGTAAGGTAAAATTGCATTGAAGAGTCCTGGTCAAGTATTAGGAAGGTTGCTTCTATTTGTAAAATAATTGTAATATGCAATCTGTGAGGCAGTAAATAGTGGTCATCTCATTTCAACTTTGATCTACAATGGTAATAAACTGGAATTTGACCTCTGCACTGTAGTAATATATGTGTAAATCTGGTATTGGTACAATTGCTCTACATAACACATATTTGCCCACATTTATTTTCACTGATATATATAAAATATATGCATTGAGACGGTACACAAGGCTTGATGAGCCACTCCATGTAAAAGAGACCTTATGTTTTGTTGTAAGAAAGAATTACAGTTAGCCCTCAGCAGGTGAGACTGTTATGTTTATTTATGTATTCCAAAGGTACATTTACCCAACGTGTTTCGGTCTGCTCGGACCTTTCTGAAAGGCCTTCCACTGGAAGAAACACACATCTATTTGAAAAGAAGCACAGCCTAAGTACTGTGTCATCAAATAATTGGAGTGATTATGAGTTCTGCAATCTCCAGCGGAAATTGGAAAGCCCAGTGAGAAGAATCTTCAATCAATTTTGCCCTGTGGCCATGGTCCTTAAATTATTGTCATTATAAAAGAAAGAAAATGCAGGTTTAACTGCTATAGAATGAAAGGTTTGGTCTTGTTTGTAAACAAGCATTGGAATAGAGTAGCCAAAAAAAGATAAATTACTGTAATCTAGTGTAACAGCAAGGTAGGGAGTAGCAGTTTCCAGAGTTTGTTTAGTAGCATCCACAAACAGGGCAATTTTATAAGGTGGGTTTCATGCGAGACGTACAGAGTCGATGTGACCCTGTGTCTAAATTTCTGACTTTAGAACCTGGATTATCTTTGTAAATATGGTGCAATTCAGCTCTCTTCCTTTCACGCAACGCAGCACAGCAAGTTTTCTTTGGAGCGTTGCATTGCTTGAAAGTTTAGTAAATCTGGGGCGTACTCTTTATCATCTATCGCAGGCACAGTAGTCTCACCACTGCTTTTAGAGGTTAACAGTGGTTTAAAAGTGGAAAGCCTCTTTCCCACCCCTTTGTCAATTTAGTGGTCCAAAGTTTGCAATATGTACGTAATGGAGTAATTTACAACAACTGTGCCAGAGAGATATGGTTGGAAAAATTGACAAGATGCAAACATGAAACAAACCATAGCCCCAAGTGACTGATAACATTTTTAATGTAATATTTGTCCCACCTCCAGCAAGACTATTGACGGCCAAAGGTGTTTGCACTTCACACTGACCATATTTTTATTTTTGATTTTATTAGACTGATGGTTATATGAATACTCGTTAAATTATGAAACGCACAGTGCAAGGACTGATCACCATATTCACCCTACAGTCTATTTATGTGGTAATTTTACAATGCATATTTAGTGGTAAAGTTGCTAGAAACCGAATTAAAGTTGTATAAAACATATAGACCCTCCAAAAAAGTCTCTAAAAAAGCCACGGTTTCCCCTTGTTGGCTTTATTAAATTGCCTTGTGCATGTTGTCACTAAAAAAGAACAGGACAAGGTGAGAAAAGGTTCTTGTATGAAATGAAACATGCCCACTGTTCCCCCATTTCTAGTTTCAAAAGCATCGCTGGCCCCTGCTGCTTTGCTCTGACCTACGTTTACCCGTGGCTGTAACTTGTGCAGAAGCACCGGTGTTAATATTGCACTGCATCACTCTCGATGTATGTATGTATGTGTGTATGGATGAATGTGGTATTTGTATAGGACGGACCTAGTCAAAGGCAGCTGGGCATGGTACAGGCTCTATAATGGCTTAAACATGAAGAGCACAAATGCAATAATCACAATAGTCACAATGGCAAAACTGAGCAAGAGGTGAAATCGCCTGGATACAGATTTATGTTTTGATTTTCACAATAAAATGTTCCCTTATTTTGTTTTGGGTGAAAGAACGACATAGTCCGTAATTTCTTTATTTTTGGGAATGACTTTAGCTCAAAGTATTCTGTATTTCTCAAAGTTGCTTGAGTTTGCTGCTCAAATCTTCAAATCCCATTTTATGCCTGTGGTGGAATGCTGGGATACCAACAGTAGCATGGAGAAGACGTGCCTGTGCCAAGTCGCCCTTAAAAAATATTTTCGCATGCATTTGCAAAGGGGAAGGGGTCCCCTGGTGACCCCTTCCCATTTGCGAATGCATTACCACCTACTTGAAGTAGGTGGTAATTGCAAGTGTTTTGCGACCGCAATTGGGGTCGCAAAACATTAGTACATGGGTTAGAGAGTCGCTATTTGGAAGGGAACGCCCCTTCCAAATAGCGAGTCTCTAAACACTTTTTTGCGAGTCGCAATTCATTTGCGACTGGCAAAATTGTGTTAATACATGGCCATACCAATTTTAGCATGCCCAAACGGGTCGCTAACCGGTTTGCACATGCTAAAATTGGTTGTACATCTGGCCGCATATCTTTTAGTCTTATTGGGACATTTTGGAGCACGTCAACAGGGAGTGGAACTGTTTTAGATACTCTTACATGCCTTTGTGAATTGCCCAAAACATCTACAATAGGTAGCTTGTTTTTTCAGACTTATTTAAAAAGGCTTGTAAGAGTACATACAAGAGTACGCCTGGGAGCGTATTATACCAAGCGCAACGGGGGTCTCAAGGGTCGTGTGCGCAGCTTTCTGCGCCGACATGGCACGTTGGCCTTACAGAAGGAGCCTCAGACACTTGCGTAACGCCTTCTGTAATACAGCCCGCACCGGGACCGTTGAATGTGGCATAATCTCAAGGAGCCTTTTCTCATTTGTATTGGCTTGCCACCTTGCAAAGGAGGGAACACTTTGTCTCTGCCCACTCCTAATTAGAGACACGGGCGCAAAGGCCATTAGAAGGCACACTGTGTGCCACACAGAGGGAGCGCAGAGTCAGTGCACCCCCAAGGGTGCCCCTTAGAAGGGGGAAAGGAGACCTGTCGGCTCCTAGACATCCCCCTACAGGCAGGTGCAGTGAGTAGCTGCAAGGGGATCGCTGGGTTGAAGTCTGCACAGTGAAAGGTGGCCTGCCAGATTCAAACATCCGGTCCACCTGCACTAATGTGCTGCTTCCAGAGCAGGCGTGTGTTTGTGGCTGTGCTGGAACAGCATATTAATCTTGGGAGGGGGCGCTGAGCAGGTCTGCGCCGATTGTATCCAGTTAAAGGCAGTCCAGGCCAGTGCGCCCCATCTGTGATCTGGGCCCTGATCTACTATTTCCCATTCTCCTACCTGCTTTTTGTGGGTGACTGTGCATTTCATGGATGACTGCGCATTCCAGGCCGTGCAGCAGCACTTTAGGATTAGAAATACTTTTGCCTGTGGTTACAGTCTTAAAACTTGAGTGTCACTGCTGAAGCTGCCCCTGGCCCGGTGATGGAGACTGGAGCGGTGGTGGGGATCACATGCAGTGGTGCACCTCTTTGTCAGGAGACCAGCCGTTTTTATTATGTCCTGCTTGACAGTGCAGCTCTGCAAGACCTATTGTTACAAATACTTTAAAATATACAGAGTGGACTTTGGATCCTCCGATAGGAGTATTGCTGTCTAATCTCACGCAGTTGCTTACTCGGTGTACCATTCTGACTCCTCTGGAGAGCTTGCATTGCAGTGCATGAGGGACTATTTTACATCTCAAACGTACACTGAATCATCACACAATTCATTCTTTTTCTCATATATGCTCTGTATACATAACATCATCGTTTCTATTCACTGCAAATGCAAGTCAGTGCTCAAAATCCAAGGCAGAACTATTGGCTTTGGCAATGCTTGCCTATTTTGTGATTTTTATCTGCCACGTTCAAAACCCAAGCGATAAACAAGTTCATAAACATACAGTTTAAGAGTTGAATATATGTAATTTGTAGAACAGGGAGAACAGTCTGGCAAATTATTGAAGTTTTAGGACATATAGGGAGATGTATTTCGAGAAACACCTGTGAAATTGGTAAAAAAGAATAAAGAAGTCATTTGATCAAATGTGCAGTATTAATTTTACAGACGAACAACAGAGGACTTGAGTAGCGTAAGCTATGAAAAGATGGTAAAAGAGTTGGGGTAGGTATCAATAGTGCAGCAGGTGCAGTGGTCCCAGGGCATAGGAGTGTGAGGGCCAGTGCACTCCAGTTATTGGTGTCTTTAACAGCCACGCATGTGCTCAGAGAGCCCATTTCCTCAGTCACTTGCATTTGGGCCATGGGACAGTTGCTGAGCCACTGCAAAGAACGGTGGAAATGAGTTGCACAGACGAAAGTAGATTTTGTGATAACACAACCTAGAGTGGGGATGGAAGGCTGTGCTAGTTCCAGAACCTTCTTGAACAGGAGTCCGTAGAAGGTGATGAGCATAAGTTGGGAGGAAGAGAGTTTTACAAGTGGGAAACACAGCCTTAAAGGCCCGGGAGAGCATTTTCAGCCTCTTGAGACTGGAGGCCCCCAGGAAAAGTGCTTCCTTTCTCAGGGATCATAGCTATCAATAGTGCATCAGGTGCAGTGGCACATGGGCTGGGGGGGGGGGTCTCCGGAGCCCCTGCACCCTAATTAGGGCTGTTTTTTACAACTAAACCAGGAGTTGGTGGGGGGGGGGGAGGTGCATTTTCCTTGCATGCATTAGGGAGCCAATGTCCCTGCTCCCGACAGATCATTGGCTTAACATTAGCCCCTGCAGGGGGGGGCCCGTCCGGCACTGTTTGCGAGTGGAGGGCCCCTGGCTTGAGAGCTTCTCCCTGGGTGGGGGGGCGGGAGGCTTTCTATGCTCTTTGCAGGAGGGTCCCCTCAAGTTTCGTTACGCCACTGTTGTCCATCAGAAAAGGGACGTTTTCGAGATCAGTATTTGGTGTGGTGTGTACACACAACATTGTAGACAGGGCCACTGAATGTATGCAGCAGTGGTGCTCCAAATTGTGTGTCACAGTTGACTAAAGTATGCAGCATAAGGCAGCACATTTTTGTGGCATTGTTAATGTATTATTTTTTTCATTTTAATGGATATCAATACAGTCTACACAATCGTTTCACTGTATTAGTCCATGTTTAACACCCAAATACAGCAATCGGCAACTAAAAGGTGACGGCTTAACTTACGCACGGGGGCATATTTACGTTCCCTGGCGCATCCCTGCATATCAGCAGGGATGCGCCAGGAAAATGCGTCACGCAAGTTTACCCTTGCGCCACGTCCGATGCGCCGCATTTACAATGCGGCGCATCGTGGCGCAGGATAAGCAGATGCATGACGCATCTGCCGGCGGAAGGTTGGCGCAGTGCTGAAGTTGTGTCGCAAGCGCGACGCAGCTCCAGCACTGTTCCAACCTTCCTATCCCTAACATGGTGCGTCAATCCCTACGCCTGCTTGAAGCAGGCGTAAGGATTTGACGCACCAGCGTCGGAAAAGTGACTGCGTGAAATCTTGTAGATTTTACTACGTCACTTTTCCGAGGCGTTCCTGCGCCGGAACGCCCCCCCCTGCGCCGGTACGCCCACATGAAACTTGACGCAGGTTTCATGTGGTGCAGGGGTTTACTACGTGACGCATCTCCCTAGATGCGTCACGTTGTAAATATAGCGCAACGCGGCACATGGTTTGCGTCGCCGCTGCGTCACATGCGTGACGCAACGGCGGCGCAAAAGTGGCGCAAGGGGCCTGTAAATATGCCCCGGGGTCTGCCGCTGCACAGCCCAGCACCACAGATAGCACTTGTAGTAACTTTTGATGCGCTGAGCTAGGAACATTATTCAGTATTATATGGCAACTGATATCAATCTTCCATTATGCGGAAAATGCTGCTGCCTCAGAATCGTGTAATACCAGTGGCCTTGATTTATATGTCAGGCAAGCAGTGTGGAAGGAGCATCAGGCTTCCAGGGAGAGGCAGCTGAGAGAATTTAGGACTCTACTGACATGATCACCTTTCCAGGACCCAGAAACTACAACTACAACCACGTGCGAAATTGGATTTAAAGGGGCTTGATTTCTGCCTTGGGGGCTTTGAAACTGTTCATCAGATGGGCCCATACCATAGAGGTCAGTGGAAACCCACCCTGTACATCAGAAGTATTCCTTACTTGAAATCAGAAGCCACGTCAAATTTGTAAAGTGACCTGAATCAGTGACACGTGAACAGGGAGGCAACTCCCAGAGGGCTTCTCACCTGCTCTGCAAATCTTTCCTGTCTCTGTTTAGACTGCAGGGTGTTGGGGGCGTCCTGGGCTTTTCAGTGCCATGAAGGTGGGAAAGAACAGGATCCAGGTAAAAAATGCAGTCAGACCAGAAATGGCGCCTTCCAGTGCATCCAGCCAAATGTTAACCCTTTATTGGCAGTAACTCCTTGCTGGGGGAGGGGTGGTTTGAAGTGAATATTGAAGGTTTCTCCAAAGGCAGGAAATTGGACTAGGAAGCAGTGGCGGCTGCCTCGGACAGGGGTGGTGAGGCGGGGGATAATAGATAAAAAAATAATAATAATAATAAACGTACCTTCGCCGCCGCACGCCTCTCCTCCATCCTCATCTTCCTGCAATGCCAGCACCGGAAGCACCCAGGCTCCCAGACTCTCCCAGCCAATCACAACGCTGACGTGAAGGGGATTTTTCAACTGTAAAACAACACAGAATCCCCTATTCTATGCGGGTTTAGTGCATATATTTGCCAACTGCTATGAGCTGCTGCTGCTGCTTTCATCAATATCTCATGCGATTTCTCTGACCATTAAATAAATACTTCTGTACCGGGTACATCAGGTGCAGAAAAACCTAACAATCGGGCAGAACGAAATTAACTCATGCAAGCATGACTTGTAATCCGACCGAATGAGTCTTATTTAGAAACCACAAATTTTAAACCAATTTGTGACTTTGTCATTATATTATTTACCTGAAGAAGAGCCCTCAGTGGACCCACAGTCCTATTGGTATGAACGTCTGCGTAATGCTTACGTTATATCAATAAAGCCATCATGCCCCCTAGCGCATAGATTTTCTCCCAAAGTGATCAAACATTTTCAAGCTCAGATTATTTTGCAAAGTAATCGGAAGCCGCGTGTCTAGAGATACACAGCACTGGCTGCACCAACAAGGGTGAAAAACTAAAGCCTGTCACTGAAGTGAGTGTTATCATGCACTGCAATTACCATGATGCATTGGGGCAAAGTGAGTGCTGGGATGTGAGGCAGTGTGTGCCCACCCTCTTTTTATATTTAGAGACAGGAAGCATTATTTGTCTTTCTCTTTTTCAACAATATTGGCAGTGTTGCCAATTCAGTTCAATGAAGAGTGCTTTAAGTGGACAGGTGCTGTCAGGAACTGAGTGCCAGCACTTCTTAAATTTGAACGGAAGAGCACCAGGACTTCTCTGGAGCAAACAGTGACTCTGGATAGCGAGTACTTGCAACCTCTGTATTAGCATTTCAAGCACTGGTGTTATAGCAGCCTAATAGGGCCTTTCCAGAAAAGCCATTTTAAAGTACGTAATGCATTTCATAAACCTCTTGCCAGCAAAGTCCACTTCTGCCTCACCTGTCTTTTCGCTATTGACTTCTCCACCCTGGAGGCAGAGATCTCCGCACACCTAGGCATATGATTTAGTTGTAAATGTGGCAGGGACAAGAAGGAGGGGTTGATAAATGGTGAATACTTAATCCTAGTTAAGGGGAAGGGTTAGGAGAAATTGAATGGCTGGTTTTACGTTTTTTATCTTTCTTTTTTTTTTTTAAACTTGGTATTTTTGTGTGTATATGTGACTTTTATGGTTCTCAAAAAAACGAATAAAGTTTATGAACTGAACTGAATAAGGGTTTAGGGAGGGGCATGCAAATAAAAAATGCACACCCTCATAAGGGTAAGACAATTGCAATTCACAAAACACACATTTAAATGTACTACAATTCTACTACTGAAAAGCAGGCCTAAATGTACTCCTGCCCGTCCCTGGACTAAATCATGCACCCCACATGGTCAACCACTTGCACTGCAACACGCTTTCAAAGAAATCATTGAAGGCAGGCAATAACAGTTACAGATAGGAAAATATTTATAAAGTAAATTAAATAATATTTAAAATTAAACTTTATGTACATTATTTTTAACTTTATTAAATGTTTTTTTTAAATAAACATTATTTTTAATATACATATAACATGTTAATAAAATATATTATAAATGATAACCTTAAAAAGATTTTAAGCACAAATAATAGTGAATAACTTACATCTAAGATAGTGATATATTCAACTGAAATTATACTATGGGGTGGAGGAGGGAAAATTAACATTTAATAAAAAACTAAATAATTCAAATGATAAAATGTAACCAAGTAAAAATTTAATATTCGTTTACGTTTTCGAGCATGTGTGTTGTCCCTTGTTATTGCAGAAGTCCTAGATAAACAGGGGTTAGGGTAATGTGTTATAATATGTCTTCATTAAAAAATAAATACTGTTTTTTTTTTTAATTTAAAATTAATTTACTTAAAATTACATATTACTTCCTATAGTGAGAACTTCACCCTAGCGGCAGAAAGTTCCACAAACAGCCGGACAGTAACAGCCGGATAGTAACTTTTCAGTCTTAAGGTCGGTCGTAGGAGCATTTACACCTTCATTTGAGGGTGTGGAGACGTATAAGTCTACTTCTTGGAATTCTATTCATATGGCGATTTACACCTAGATGTAACTGTAGATCTACATATGCAGAGATCTTCGCATGCAAACTACATGTCTTTCTACGTGATCTTTGCATTGTATCTACTGTGCTTTTCTCCCACACTTTCTACCCTCCCTAGCTTGACTTCACAAAGTCAGAGCCCTATGTCCCCATTACTTAAGTAGTCGATGAAGATTTTTCCCATAAGAATAGCACATTTTGCCCATGCACTGATTTACAGAACGAATTAGTGCTAGCACAAAATGTACTGCCATTCTGCAGTTTGCTTTTTAATTCCCATAAGGACGGGACATCGGTGGAGGCTGGAAGGTGGTCCTGCGGCACGTCCCATCTCCCTACACTAGTCCTTCTTGGCCACTTTCCATTCTCCTAAGCCAGCTTGGGTACATCCCATTTCCCTACTGTGGGCTTACATGGGTACACCCCTCCTGCAGTCCTGCTTGGGTACATCCCGTTCCCCTCCTGCAGTCCTGCTTGTGTACATCCCGTTCCCCTCCTGCAGTCCTGCTTGGGTGCATCCCGTTCCCCTCCTGCAGTCCTGATTGGGTGCATCCCGTTCCCCTCCTCCAGTCCTGCTTGGGTACATCCCGTTCCCCTCCTGCAGTCCTGCTTGGGTACATCCCGTTCCCCTCCTGCAGTCCTGCTTGGGTACATCCCGTTCCCCTCCTGCAGTCCTGCTTGGGTACATCCCGTTCCCCTCCTGCAGTCCTGCTTGGGTACACCCCGTTCCCCTCCTGCAGTCCTGCTTGGGTACATCCCGTTCCCCTCCTGCAGTCCTGTTTGGGTACATCCCGTTCCCCTCCTGCAGTTCCTCTTGGGTACATCCCGTTCCCCTTCTGCAGTCCTGCTTGGGTACATCCCGTTCCCCTCCTGCAGTCCTGCTTGGGTACATCCCGTTGCAGTCCTGCTTGGGTACATCCCGTTCCCCCCCTGCAGTCCTGCTTGGGTACATCCCGTTCCCCTCCTGCAGTCCTGCTTGGGTACATCCCGTTCCCCTCCTGCAGTCCTGCTTGGGCACATCCCGTTCCCCTCCTGCAGTCCTGCTTGGGTTCATTCCGTTCCCCTCCTGCAGTCCTGCTTGGGTACATCCCGTTCCCCTCCTGCAGTCCTGCTTGGGTACATCCCGTTCCCCTCCTGCAGTCCTGCTTGGGTACATCCTGTTCCCCTCCTGCAGTCCTGCTTGGGCACATCCCGTTCCCCTCCTGCAGTCCTGCTTGGGTACATCCTGTTCCCCTCCTGCAGTCCTGCTTGGGTACATCCTGTTCCCCTCCTGCAGTCCTGCTTGGGTACATCCCGTTCCCCTCCTGCAGTCCTGCTTGGGTACATCCCCTTCCCCTCCTGGAGTCCTGCTTGGGTACATCCCGTTCCCCTCCTGCAGTCCTGCTTGGGTACATCCCGTTCCCCTCCTGCAGTCCTGCTTGGGCATATACCATGTTTAGTCAGATCCCATTACTCTGTGTCAGTCCTGCCTGAGTACATCCCATTCCCCTCCTGCAGTGCTGCTTGGGTACATCCCGTTCCCCTCCTGCAGTCCTGCTTGGGTACATCCCGTTCCCCTCCTGCAGTCCTGCTTGGGTACATCCCGTTCCCCTCCTGCAGTCCTGCTTGGGTACATCCCGTTCCTCTCCTGCAGTCCTGCTTGGGTACATCCCGTTCCCATCCTGCAGTCCTGCTTGGGAACATCCCGTTCCCCTCCTGCAGTCCTGCTTGGGTACATCCCGTTCCCCTCCTGCAGTCCTGCTTGGGCATATACCATGTTTAGTCAGATCCCATTACTCTGTGTCAGTCCTGCCTGAGTACATCCCATTCCCCTCCTGCAGTGCTGCTTGGGTACATCCCGTTCCCCTCCTGCAGTCCTGCTTGGGTACATCCCGTTCCCCTCCTGCAGTCCTGCTTGGGTACATCCCGTTCCCCTCCTGCAGTCCTGCTTGGGTACATCCCGTTCCCCTCCTGCAGTCCTGCTTGGGTACATCCCGTTCCCCTCCTGCAGTCCTGCTTGGGAACATCCCGTTCCCCTCCTGCAGTCCTGCTTGGGTACATCCCGTTCCCCTCCTGCAGTCCTGCTTGGGCATATACCATGTTTAGTCAGATCCCATTACTCTGTGTCAGTCCTGCCTGAGTACATCCCATTCCCCTCCTGCAGTCCTGCTTGGGTACACCCCATTCCCCTCCTGCAGTCCTGCTTGGGTACACCCTGTTCCCCTCCTGCAGTCCTGCTTGGGTACACCCCGTTTCCTGCTTGGGTACACCCCATTCCCCTCCTGCAGTCCTGCTTGGGTACACCCCATTCCCCTCCTGCAGTCCTGCTTGGGTGCATCCCATTCCCCTCCTGCAGTCCTGCTTGGTACACCCCGTTCTCCTCCTGCAGTCCTGCTTGGGTACACCCTGTTCCCCTCCTGCAGTCCTGCTTGGGTACATCCCGTTCCCCTCCTGCAGTCCTGCTTGGGTACATCCCGTTCCCCTCCTGCAGTCCTGTTTGGGTACATCCCGTTCCTGCTTGAGTACATCCCGTTCCCCTCCTGCAGTCCTGCTTGGGTACATCCCGTTCCCCTCCTGCAGTCCTGCTTGGGTACACCCCGTTCCCCTCCTGCAGTCCTGCTTGGGCATATACCATGTTTAGTCAGATCCCATTACTCTGTGTCAGTCCTGCTTGAGTACACCCCGTTCCCCTCCTGCAGTCCTGCTTGGGTACATCCCGTTTCCCTCCTGCAGTCCAGCTTGGGTACATCCCGTTCCCCTCCTGCAGTCCAGCTTGGGTACATCCCGTTCCCCTCCTGCAGTCCTGCTTGGGTACATCCCATTCCCCTCCTGCAGTCCTGTTTGGGTACATCCCGTTCCTGCTTGGGCACATCCCGTTCCCCTCCTGCAGTCCTGCTTGGGTACATCCCATTCCCCTCCTGCAGTCCTGCTTGGGTACATCCCGTTCCCCTCCTGCAGTCCTGCTTGGGTACATCCCGTTCCCCTCCTGCAGTCCTGCTTGGGTACATCCCGTTCCCCTCCTGCAGTCCTGCTTGGGTACATCCCGTTCCCCTCCTGCAGTCCTGCTTGGGTACATCCCGTTCCCCTTTTGGGTACATCCCGTTCCCCTCCTGCAGTCCTGTTTGGGTACATCCCGTTCCTGCTTGGGCACATCCCGTTCCCCTCCTGCAGTCCTGCTTGGGTACATCCCATTCCCCTCCTGCAGTCCTGCTTGGGTACATCCCGTTCCCCTCCTGCAGTCCTGCTTGGGTACATCCCGTTCCCCTCCTGCAGTCCTGCTTGGGTACATCCCGTTCCCCTCCTGCAGTCCTGCTTGGGTACATCCCGTTCCCCTCCTGCAGTCCTGCTTGGGCACATCCCGTTCCCCTCCTGCAGTCCTGTTTGGGTACATCCCGTTCCTGCTTGGGTACATCCCGTTCCCCTCCTGCAGTCCTGCTTGGGTACATCCCGTTCCCCTCCTGCAGTCCTGCTTGGGTACATCCCGTTCCCCTCCTGCAGTCCTGCTTGGGCATATACCATGTTTAGTCAGATCCCTTTACTCTGTGTCAGTCCTGCCTCAGTACACCCCGTTCCCCTCCTGCAGTCCTGCTTGGGTACATCCCGTTCCCCTCCTGCAGTCCTGCTTGGGTACATCCCGTTCCCCTCCTGCAGTCCTGCTTGGGTACATCCCGTTCCCCTCCTGCAGTCCTGCTTGGGTACATCCCGTTCCCCTCCTGCAGTCCTGCTTGGGTACATCCCGTTCCCCTCCTGCAGTCCTGCTTGGGCACATCCCGTTCCCCTCCTGCAGTCCTGTTTGGGTACATCCCGTTCCTGCTTGGGTACATCCCGTTCCCCTCCTGCAGTCCTGCTGGGGTACATCCCGTTCCCCTCCTGCAGTCCTGCTTGGGTACATCCCGTTCCCCTCCTGCAGTCCTGCTTGGGCATATACCATGTTTAGTCAGATCCCATTACTCTGTGTCAGTCCTGCCTCAGTACACCCCGTTCCCCTCCTGCAGTCCTGCTTGGGTACATCCCGTTCCCCTCCTGCAGTCCTGCTTGGGAACATCCCGTTCCCCTCCTGCAGTCCTGCTTGGGTACATCCCGTTCCCCTCCTGCAGTCCTGCTTGGGCATATACCATGTTTAGTCAGATCCCATTACTCTGTGTCAGTCCTGCCTGAGTACATCCCATTCCCCTCCTGCAGTCCTGCTTGGGTACACCCCATTCCCCTCCTGCAGTCCTGCTTGGGTACACCCGTTCCCCTCCTGCAGTCCTGCTTGGGTACACCCCGTTTCCTGCTTGGGTACACCCCATTCCCCTCCTGCAGTCCTGCTTGGGTACACCCCATCCCCCTCCTGCAGTCCTGCTTGGGTGCATCCCATTCCCCTCCTGCAGTCCTGCTTGGTACACCCCGTTCCCCTCCTGCAGTCCTGCTTGGGTACACCCCGTTCCCCTCCTGCAGTCCTGCTTGGGTACATCTCGTTCCCCTCCTGCAGTCCTGCTTGGGTACATCCCGTTCCCCTCCTGCAGTCCTGTTTGGGTACATCCCGTTCCTGCTTGGGTACATCCCGTTCCCCTCCTGCAGTCCTGCTTGGGTACATCCCGTTCCCCTCCTGCAGTCCTGCTTGGGTACATCCCGTTCCCCTCCTGCAGTCCTGCTTGGGCATATACCATGTTTAGTCAGATCCCATTACTCTGTGTCAGTCCTGCTTGAGTACACCCTGTTCCCCTCCTGCAGTCCTGCTTGGGTACATCCCGTTCCCCTCCTGCAATCCTGCTTGGGTACATCCCGTTCCCCTCCTGCAGTCCTGCTTGGGTACATCCCGTTCCCCTCCTGCAGTCCTGCTTGGGTACATCCCGTTCCCCTCCTGCAGTCCTGCTTGGGTACATCCCGTTCCCCTCCTGCAGTCCTGTTTGGGTACATCCCGTTCCTGCTTGGGCACATCCCGTTCCCCTCCTGCAGTCCTGCTTGGGTACATCCCATTCCCTCCTGCAGTCCTGCTTGGGTACATCCCGTTCCCCTCCTGCAGTCCTGCTTGGGTACATCCCGTTCCCCTCCTGCAGTCCTGCTTGGGTACATCCCGTTCCCCTCCTGCAGTCCTGCTTGGGTACATCCCGTTCCCCTCCTGCAGTCCTGCTTGGGTACATCCCGTTCCCCTCCTGCAGTCCTGCTTGGGTACATCCCGTTCCCCTCCTGCAGTCCTGTTTGGGTACATCCCGTTCCTGCTTGGGCACATCCCGTTCCCCTCCTGCAGTCCTGCTTGGGTACATCCCGTTCCCCTCCTGCAGTCCTGCTTGGGTACATCCCGTTCCCCTCCTGCAGTCCTGCTTGGGTACATCCCGTTCCCCTCCTGCAGTCCTGCTTGGGTACATCCCATTCCCCTCCTGCAGTCCTGCTTGGGTACATCCCGTTCCCCTCCTGCAGTCCTGCTTGGGCACATCCCGTTCCCCTCCTGGAGTCCTGTTTGGGTACATCCCGTTCCTGCTTGGGTACATCCCGTTCCCCTCCTGCAGTCCTGCTTGGGTACATCCCGTTCCCCTCCTGCAGTCCTGCTTGGGTACATCCCGTTCCCCTCCTGCAGTCCTGCTTGGGCATATACCATGTTTAGTCAGATCCCATTACTCTGTGTCAGTCCTGCCTCAGTACACCCCGTTCCCCTCCTGCAGTCCTGCTTGGGTACATCCCGTTCCCCTCCTGCAGTCCTGCTTGGGTACATCCCGTTCCCCTCCTGCAGTCCTGCTTGGGTACATCCCGTTCCCCTCCTGCAGTCCTGCTTGGGTACATCCCATTCCCCTCCTGCAGTCCTGCTTGGGTACATCCCATTCCCCTCCTGCAGTCCTGCTTGTGTACATCCCGTTCCCCTCCTGCAGTCCTGCTTGGGTACATCCCGTTCCCCTTCTGCAGTCCTGCTTGGGTACATCCCATTCCCCTCCTGCAGTCCTGCTTGGGTACATCCCGTTCCCCTCCTGCAGTCCTGCTTGGGTACATCCCATTCCCCTCCTGCAGTCCTGCTTGGGTACATCCCGTTCCCCTCCTGCAGTCCTGCTTGGGTACACCCCATTCCCCTCCTGCAGTCCTGCTTGGGTACACCCCATTCCCCTCCTGCAGTCCTGCTTGGGTACATCCCGTTCCCCTCCTGCAGTCCTGCTTGGGTACATCCCATTCCCCTCCTGCAGTCCTGCTTGGGTACATCCCGTTCCCCTCCTGCAGTCCTGCTTGGGTACATCCCGTTCCCCTCCTGCAGTCCTGCTTGGGTACATCCCGTTCCCCTCCTGCAGTCCTGCTTGGGTACATCCCGTTCCCCTCCTGCAGTCCTGCTTGGGTACATCCCGTTCCCCTCCTGCAGTCCTGCTTGGGTACATCCCGTTCCCCTCCTGCAATCCTGCTTGGGTACATCCCGTTCCCCTCCTGCAGTCCTGCTTGGGTACATCCCGTTCCCTCCTGCAGTCCTGCTTGGGTACATCCCGTTCCCCTCCTGCAGTCCTGCTTGGGTACATCCCGCTTCCTCCTGCAGTCCTGCTTGGGTACATCCCGTTCCCCTCCTGCAGTCCTGCTTGGGTACATCCCGTTCCCCTCCTGCAGTCCTGCTTGGGTACATCCCATTCCCCTCCTGCAGTCCTGCTTGGGTACATCCCATTCCCCTCCTGCAGTCCTGCTTGTGTACATCCCGTTCTCCTCCTGCAGTCCTGCTTGGGTACATCCCGTTCCCCTTCTGCAGTCCTGCTTGGGTACATCCCATTCCCCTCCTGCAGTCCTGCTTGGGTACATCCCGTTCCCTCCTGCAGTCCTGCTTGGGTACATCCCATTCCCCTCCTGCAGTCCTGCTTGGGTACATCCCGTTCCCCTCCTGCAGTCCTGCTTGGGTACACCCCATTCCCCTCCTGCAGTCCTGCTTGGGTACACCCCATTCCCCTCCTGCAGTCCTGCTTGGGTACATCCCGTTCCCCTCCTGCAGTCCTGCTTGGGTACATCCCATTCCCCTCCTGCAGTCCTGCTTGGGTACATCCCGTTCCCCTCCTGCAGTCCTGCTTGGGTACATCCCGTTCCCCTCCTGCAGTCCTGCTTGGGTACATCCCGCTCCCTCCTGCAGTCCTGCTTGGGTACATCCCGTTCCCCTCCTGCAGTCCTGCTTGGGTACATCCCGTTCCCCTCCTGCAGTCCTGCTTGGGTACATCCCGTTCCCCTCCTGCAATCCTGCTTGGGTACATCCCGTTCCCCTCCTGCAGTCCTGCTTGGGTACATCCCGTTCCCCTCCTGCAGTCCTGCTTGGGTACATCCCGTTCCCCTCCTGCAGTCCTGCTTGGGTACATCCCGCTCTCCTCCTGCAGTCCTGCTTGGGTACACCCCGTTCCCCTCCTGCAGTCCTGCTTGGGTACACCCCGTTCCCCTCCTGCAGTCCTGCTTGGCTACATCCCGTTCCCCTCCTGCAGTCCTGCTTGGGTACATCCCGTTCCCCTCCTGCAGTCCTGCTTGGGTACATCCCGTTCCCCTCCTGCAGTCCTGCTTGGGTACATCCCGTTCCCCTCCTGCAGTCCTGCTTGGGTACATCCCGTTCCCCTCCTGCAGTCCTGCTTGGGTACATCCCGTTCCCCTCCTGCAGTCCTGCTTGGGTACATCCCGTTCCCCTCCTGCAGTCCTGCTTGGGTACATCCCGTTCCCCTCCTGCAGTCCTGCTTGGGTACATCCCGTTCCCCTCCTGCAGTCCTGCTTGGGTACATCCCGTTCCCCTCCTGCAGTCCTGCTTGGGCACATCCCGTTCCCCTCCTGCAGTCCTGTTTGGGTACATCCCGTTCCTGCTTGGGTACATCCCGTTCCCCTCCTGCAGTCCTGCTTGGGTACATCCCGTTCTCCTCCTGCAGTCCTGCTTGGGTACATCCCGTTCCCCTCCTGCAGTCCTGCTTGGGCATATACCATGTTTAGTCAGATCCCATTACTCTCTGTCAGTCCTGCCTCAGTACAGCCCGTTCCCCTCCTGCAGTCCTGCTTGGGTACATCCCGTTCCCCTCCTGCAGTCCTGCTTGGGTACATCCCGTTCCCCTCCTGCAGTCCTGCTTGGGTACATCCTGTTCCCCTCCTGCAGTCCTGCTTGGGTACATCCTGCTCCCCTCCTGCAGTCCTGCTTGGGTACATCCCGTTCCCCTCCTGCAGTCCTGCTTGGGTACATCCCATTCCCCTCCTGCAGTCCTGCTTGGGTACATCCCGTTCCCCTCCTGCAGTCCTGCTTGGGTACACCCCGTTCCCCTCCTGCAGTCCTTCTTGGGTACACCCCGTTCCCCTCCTGCAGTCCTGCTTGGGTACATCCCGTTCCCCTCCTGCAGTCCTGCTTGGGTACATCCCGTTCCCCTCCTGCAGTCCTGCTTGGGAACATCCCGTTCCCCTCCTGCAGTCCTGCTTGGGTACATCCCGTTCCCCTCCTGCAGTCCTGCTTGGGCATATACCATGTTTAGTCAGATCCCATTACTCTGTGTCAGTCCTGCCTGAGTACATCCCATTCCCCTCCTGCAGTCCTGCTTGGGTACATCCCGTTCCCCTCCTGCAGTCCTGCTTGGGTACATCCCGTTCCCCTCCTGCAGTCCTGCTTGGGTACATCCCGTTCCCCTCCTGCAGTCCTGCTTGGGTACACCCCGTTCCCCTCCTGCAGTCCTGCTTGGGTACATCCCGTTCCCCTCCTGCAGTCCTGTTTGGGTACATCCCGTTCCTGCTTGGGCACATCCCGTTCCCCTCCTGCAGTCCTGCTTGGGTACATCCCGTTCCCCTCCTGCAGTCCTGCTTGGGTACACCCCGTTCCCCTCCTGCAGTCCTGCTTGGGTACATCCCGTTCCCCTCCTGCAGTCCTGCTTGGGCATATACCATGTTTAGTCAGATCCCATTACTCTGTGTCAGTCCTGCCTGAGTACATCCCATTCCCCTCCTGCAGTCCTGCTTGGGTACACCCCATTCCCCTCCTGCAGTCCTGCTTGGGTACACCCCGTTCCCCTCCTGCAGTCCTGCTTGGGTACACCCCGTTTCCTGCTTGGGTACACCCCATTCCCCTCCTGCAGTCCTGCTTGGGTACACCCCATCCCCCTCCTGCAGTCCTGCTTGGGTGCATCCCATTCCCTCCTGCAGTCCTGCTTGGTACACCCCGTTCTCCTCCTGCAGTCCTGCTTGGGTACACCCCGTTCCCCTCCTGCAGTCCTGCTTGGGTACATCCCGTTCCCCTCCTGCAGTCCTGCTTGGGTACATCCCGTTCCCCTCCTGCAGTCCTGTTTGGGTACATCCCGTTCCTGCTTGGGTACATCCCGATCCCCTCCTGCAGTCCTGCTTGGGTACATCCCGTTCCCCTCCTGCAGTCCTGCTTGGGTACATCCCGTTCCCCTCCTGCAGTCCTGCTTGGGCATATACCATGTTTAGTCAGATCCCATTACTCTGTGTCAGTCCTGCTTGAGTACACCCCGTTCCCCTCCTGCAGTCCTGCTTGGGTACATCCCGTTCCCCTCCTGCAGTCCTGCTTGGGTACATCCCGTTCCTCTCCTGCAGTCCTGCTTGGGTACATCCCGTTCCCCTCCTGCAGTCCTGCTTGGGTACATCCCGTTCCCCTCCTGCAGTCCTGCTTGGGTACATCCCGTTCCCCTCCTGCAGTCCTGTTTGGGTACATCCCGTTCCTGCTTGGGCACATCCCGTTCCCTCCTGCAGTCCTGCTTGGGTACATCCCATTCCCCTCCTGCAGTCCTGCTTGGGTACATCCCGTTCCCCTCCTGCAGTCCTGCTTGGGTACATCCCGTTCCCCTCCTGCAGTCCTGCTTGGGTACATCCCGCTCTCCTCCTGCAGTCCTGCTTGGGTACATCCTGCTCCTCTCCTGCAGTCCTGCTTGGGTACATCCCGTTCCCCTCCTGCAGTCCTGCTTGGGTACATCCCGTTCCCCTCCTGCAGTCCTGTTTGGGTACATCCCGTTCCTGCTTGGGCACATCCCGTTCCCCTCCTGCAGTCCTGCTTGGGTACATCCCGTTCCCCTCCTGCAGTCCTGCTTGGGTACATCCCGTTCCCCTCCTCCTGTCCTGCTTGGGTACATCCCGTTCCCCTCCTGCAGTCCTGCTTGGGTACATCCCGTTCCCCTCCTGCAGTCCTGCTTGGGTACATCCCGTTCCCCTCCTGCAGTCCTGCTTGGGCACATCCCGTTCCCCTCCTGGAGTCCTGTTTGGGTACATCCCGCTCCTGCTTGGGTACATCCCGTTCCCCTCCTGCAGTCCTGCTTGGGTACATCCCGTTCCCCTCCTGCAGTCCTGCTTGGGTACATCCCGTTCCCCTCCTGCAGTCCTGCTTGGGCATATACCATGTTTAGTCAGATCCCATTACTCTGTGTCAGTTCTGCCTCAGTACACCCCGTTCCCCTCCTGCAGTCCTGCTTGGGTACATCCCGTTCCCCTCCTGCAGTCCTGCTTGGGTACATCCCGTTCCCCTCCTGCAGTCCTGCTTGGGTACATCCCATTCCCCTCCTGCAGTCCTGCTTGGGTACATCCCATTCCCCTCCTGCAGTCCTGCTTGTGTACATCCCGTTCCCCTCCTGCAGTCCTGCTTGGGTACATCCCGTTCCCCTTCTGCAGTCCTGCTTGGGTACATCCCGCTCCCCTCCTGCAGTCCTGCTTGGGTACATCCCATTCCCCTCCTGCAGTCTTGCTTGGGTACACCCCATTCCCCTCCTGCAGTCCTGCTTGGGTACATCCCGTTCCCCTCCTGCAGTCCTGCTTGGGTACATCCCGTTCCCCTCCTGCAGTCCTGCTTGGGTACATCCCGTTCCCCTCCTGCAGTCCTGCTTGGGTACATCCCGTTCTCCTCCTGCAGTCCTGCTTGGGTACATCCCGTTCCCCTCCTGCAGTCCTGCTTGGGTACATCCCGTTCCCCTCCTGCAGTCCTGCTTGGGTACATCCCGTTCCCCTCCTGCAGTCCTGCTTGGGTACATCCCGTTCCCCTCCTGCAGTCCTGCTTGGGTACATCCCGTTCCCCTCCTGCAGTCCTGCTTGGGTACACCCCGTTCCCCTCCTGCAGTCCTGCTTGGCTACATCCCGTTCCCCTCCTGCAGTCCTGCTTGGGTACACCCCGTTCCCCTCCTGCAGTCCTGCTTGGCTACATCCCGTTCCCCTCCTGCAGTCCTGCTTGGCTACATCCCGTTCCCTCCTGCAGTCCTGCTTGGGTACATCCCGCTCCCTCCTGCAGTCCTGCTTGGGTACATCCCGTTCCCCTCCTGCAGTCCTGCTTGGGTACATCCCGTTCCCTCCTGCAGTCCTGCTTGGGTACATCCCGTTCCCCTCCTGCAGTCCTGCTTGGGTACATCCCGTTCCCCTCCTGCAGTCCTGCTTGGGCACATCCCGTTCCCCTCCTGCAGTCCTGTTTGGGTACATCCCGTTCCTGCTTGGGTACATCCCGTTCCCCTCCTGCAGTCCTGCTTGGGTACATCCCGTTCCCTCCTGCAGTCCTGCTTGGGTACATCCCGTTCCCCTCCTGCAGTCCTGCTTGGGCATATACCATGTTTAGTCAGATCCCATTACTCTCTGTCAGTCCTGCCTCAGTACAGCCCGTTCCCCTCCTGCAGTCCTGCTTGGGTACATCCCGTTCCCCTCCTGCAGTCCTGCTTGGGTACATCCCGTTCCCCTCCTGCAGTCCTGCTTGGGTACATCCCGTTCCCCTCCTGCAGTCCTGCTTGGGTACATCCCGTTCCCCTCCTGCAGTCCTGCTTGGGTACATCCCGTTCCCCTCCTGCAGTCCTGCTTGGGTACATCCCGTTCCCCTCCTGCAGTCCTGCTTGGGTACATCCCATTCTCCTCCTGCAGTCCTGCTTGGGTACATCCCGCTCCCCTCCTGCAGTCCTGCTTGGGTACACCCCGTTCCCCTCCTGCAGTCCTTCTTGGGTACACCCTGTTCCCCTCCTGCAGTCCTGCTTGGGTACATCCCGTTCTCCTCCTGCAGTCCTGCTTGGGTACATCCCGTTCCCTCCTGCAGTCCTGCTTGGGAACATCCCGTTCCCCTCCTGCAGTCCTGCTTGGGTACATCCCGTTCCCCTCCTGCAGTCCTGCTTGGGCATATACCATGTTTAGTCAGATCCCATTACTCTGTGTCAGTCCTGCCTGAGTACATCCCATTCCCCTCCTGCAGTCCTGCTTGGGTACATCCCGTTCCCCTCCTGCAGTCCTGCTTGGGTACATCCCGTTCCCCTCCTGCAGTCCTGCTTGGGTACATCCCGTTCCCTCCTGCAGTCCTGCTTGGGTACATCCCGTTCCCCTCCTGCAGTCCTGCTTGGGTACACCCCGTTCCCCTCCTGCAGTCCTGCTTGGGTACACCCCGTTCCCCTCCTGCAGTCCTGCTTGGGTACATCCCGTTCCCCTCCTGCAGTCCTGCTTGGGTACATCCCGTTCCCCTCCTGCAGTCCTGCTTGGGTACATCCCGTTCCCCTCCTGCAGTCCTGCTTGGGTACATCCCGTTCCCCTCCTGCAGTCCTGCTTGGGTACATCCCATTCCCCTCCTGCAGTCCTGCTTAGGCATATACCATGTTTAGTCAGATCCCATTACTCTGTGTCAGTCCTGCCTGAGTACATCCCAGTACCTGGCACAAAGTGTGGCTGTTTCTGGGTGATTGGTGTTGCTCTGTGCCTTTGCTGGTGGTGTTACAGGATGTATCTGCAGCCTCTTGTATCGAGGGCCATCACTCGGGGAGGGTTGCTCCCCGCTCCAGGCCATGTGCTTACGCTTCAGGCCACGTGCTTTTTCCAGGACCCACGCTCGCCACATATCTGCTGCAAAATGACTTGATAGATTTTAAAGCAAGCCTGTGTGTTTATTAATAATGAAGCAGAGAGACAATAGCAATAAATGTATCATATGCTGGAGCTGCAGTGTTTTCTCTTTCTCCTCCCTGTAGAATATTTCTGTATATACTTAAGAGCTAGTGCTCCTGCCACCTGGCATAAACGGAAGAAGCATCCATGAAGCTTTTGACCTGCGCCTTACAAAAACTTATGACAGGTCTGCTTGGGTCCCTCGTTTAAATGATGCTTAGACGGCACATGCCCGCTCCACTCATGCCCATCCTGATACCCAAGTAGCTCATGGAAGCCAATGGGCTTGAATAGCGGGCGCACAGAGCGGTTCTGAACCTGCCCCACTGCGCACCACTGCATCCCTCCTCCTCACTACACAGCACTTCCCAGGCCACAGATCCCAATTGTTTAATGGGAGAATATGAGAGCACCTATAGCACAGGCATCCTGCCCCTGGAGTATGTGTGGCTGTATTAAGGGAATCCACTCCTTGATGTTGCAATGATTTTACGTTTTGAGTTTGTCCTTGGATTGCATGAGATACTTGGCTGCAAAAGTCCCTTATTTCAGAGCCTGGCTGCTTTATCTGGGAAACTTGTGATACATTCAGTGAAGTGAAAGATTTTGAAAAGCTCCTGAAGATGCGAACATGTCTTCTCATCTCTGGCAATGTTTGATGTTTACCTTCCTGGGTTGGGCTTACCATATAAGACACAGGGATAATGCATAGGATGCTGAGCACTATGAGGCTACTTTTATGGGAGGATGGATGGAGCAATCAGCAGCTATCTAGCCTAACCAGCAGCCCTGAAGGAACGCATACAGTTGTCTTGTAGATATTTTAGATAATGTGAATTTGTAAAGCGCGCGATCACCCAGAAGAGTATCCTGGCGCTAAGCAGGTGAGAGTCTAGTCCCGCCTCGGACGGGCAAGGCTATTCAAAAATCCAAGGGGCATATTATCAAGGGCTCGATTGCCGCTTTAGCGGGACTTTTTCCCGCTAAAGCGGCGATAATTCAAACGCCCTATTAGCAAGCTGTCGCTAACTGCTGTTAGCGACAGCTTTTAGGCGATAGCGACCGGGTTGGGTGCCGCTTTGCATGCCAGCGATATTTATCGCTAATGGCATGCAAAGTAGGCGTTCCCAACCTAAAAGAGACTGGAAACAGTCGCTAAGGTCGCTATCGCCTATTAGCGAGGCAGGGGAGGTGATTAACGAACCAGCGCTAAACACGTTTAGCGCTGGTTTGTTAACGCCTGGTCTCACCCTGACTTAGCCATGTAATCCAATTGGAGGTGGATTACATGGCTAAATCCCCTCGCCCTATCGCCAAGCTAACACTGAGTCACAGTGTGAATATCGCTTGTTTTCAAGCGATATTCACACTGTTCTCCAGGGTTTCTATCGCTTTGGAGATAAGCGTTGCTGATAGCACGCTATCTCCGCGATAGAAACCTGCGATAGCCGGCGATAATTATCCTAGCGCTAACTGCGCTTAGCGATAATTATCGCCGGTTATTGCTAATAGGCCCCCAAGTCTTAAGCTTCTTGTAGAGCTCAATAAGAGAGGAGAAGGCTCCGATGTGAAGTGGGAGGTTGTGCCGAGCTTTAGGAGCATGGAATCGAAAGCCCAGCCTTCGGATCCATTTCTGTGTATGCGTGAGATGTGTGTGAGTAGGACCGGGCTGAGCGGAGGTGTCTGGAGGGTTTGTAGAAGAAGATGCAACTGTTTGGGTAGATGGGGCCGATGTTGTATAGTGCCTTGGAAGTGTGAGTGAGGAGTTTGAACGGTGTGCGTTTCGTGAGCCAGTGGAGCTCCCTGAGATGTGGTGTGATGTGGTTTCCACGTGGGAAGTTAAGGGCGAGTCTGACTGCCGGATTCTGGATGGCTGGAGTCTTCTGGTGAGTTACTTGCTGATTCCTGTGTAAAGGGTGTTCCCTTAGTCCAGCTTGCTGGTGATTAGGGCGTCTGTGACAATCCTTCAGGTGTTGCTCATGAGCCATTTGAAGATTTTCACCAGCATTCTCTGGGTGTAGAAGCAGGATGCTGTAATGGTGTTGACTTTCATAGTCCTATCCAGTTTGTTGTCAATGATGATCCCAAGGTTCCTGTGGGTGGGTGCTAGGTGCGGGTCCAAGTTCGGCCGGCCACCAGGTGCAGTCCCATGGTGAGGTGTTCTTGCCGAAAATCACTACTTCTGTTTTGTTGGTGTTTTCTCTTGAGACAGTCGGGCTTCATCCAGTTGGTGACTTTGGTCATGAAGGCGGTAAACTTGCTCCGTGTCTTGGGGGTTTTGTCTGAGAGGGAGAGTAGGAGTTGTGTGCCGCGGTGTAGGTGAGGATGTTTATATCATGGGTGCGGATGATCCTGGATAGAGGCATCATATGAGCATTGAAGAGATTATGGATGAGGGATGAACCTTGTGGCACTCCACACATGAGTTTGGGACCAGGCTGACAGCTTATGCTACCTGTCAAGAAGGAACAGATCCAGTGGAGAGTGGGTCCTTGGATGCCAATCTCATCCAAGTCTTGGATGAAGATGAGGTGGGAGACCTTGTCAAATGCTGCAGAGAGACACAATGAGTGCTGTTTCTGTGCTGCGGTTGGGTCTGAAGCCGGACTGAGTGGGGTCGATGAGTTGGTGTTTGCTGAGGTGGTTGGTGAGACATCTGCTGACAATGTTTATATTATGCCATCCCTCTCTCCCAAATTTTGGACTCATTGGACTTGGAACACACCAAGTGGCTAGCCTGAGCACATTTCTCACTGCCATGAACACATTTCCAGAGCTGCTTTTTGCCCCCAGTACACCACTGTTTCCCTGTTACAAATACACCTGAAAAAAGCATACGTGGAGGAGGAGAGAGGGAGCGCAGTGGCAGATCCAAGAATAATATTTATACAGTTAACTCCGGTCCAGGGGTAATTGCACAAGCCTTGCCCTTCCAACCTGATTGAAATGTGATGTTATCTGAGCTCCTAGAGTATCATGGTTTGGTGGAAAGACCCAGAGTAACTTTGAGATGCCTCAATGGAGCTCAGAGATGGCTCAGTATCGTTTAGAGGTGTTTCGGAGCAACGTGCGCTGTCTCACTGTCTAACTGGGACGGCCAATGCATTTCCAGGATACACTTGAGAAAACTCTTCTTACAACGCGTTGTGGGAGTCCTGCATGATGCTCTGTTGCTAAGAAAAGTGGCACAACCGCATCATTAGTCTCCCTTACCAAACAACAACCCCACATGAAGCATCTACACAAGCCTAACTAAAATCTACTTACATAGACTAACAATAAGAAGAGCGCTCAACTGGAGGAAAAGGGATCACATCAAATGTATTGTATGCATTGGGAGATCAATTAGCCCTTCTCACAGAAGTGCCGAAGATAGTTACAAAGGCAGCACACAGGAGCAGTATACACACTTTGGGCCTTATTTACAAGAAAGTGTCGCAGCGCGGCACCGCAAGCCATTTGGCTGCGCCGCGGCACTTTCAAAGCACAGGGATGTGTCATATTTAGAAAAATATGATGCATCCCTGTGCTTTCCCTTGCACTGGCGCACAATCGGCTGCCATGCATCAATGCAGGCATCCTTGCGCCATGATGCAAGGGTGCCTGCGTTGCGGAGAGATTGTTTTTGTGCAGGAAGGGACACCTTCCTGCACAAAAATCAATCACAAGAGGTGTTTTCCTCTTCCTATGTGTGCTGCATAATGCAGCACACATAGAAAGAGGAAAAAACAAGGAAAAATTCAAACATTTCTCCTTGTTGCGCCTCGCTACGCCTCCCCTGGGGTGGCGTAGCATTCTGCCGCATTTCCAGGTCTGTGATTTCTCATTAATCTGGAAATGCGGCAGAATACATGAGTGTTGCGTGGGAACACCCATAGCAATACCCATGTCATGCCCCTTTTACGCAAAGTGTTGTGTGAGAAGGGGCCAAATTTACAAGGATACGAAAAGCCACGCAGGGTGGCTTTACGTGTCCTTGTAAATATGGGGCAGCAGGTTGCGCTGCCGGGGCATCACAAAAAATGACGCACTGGGGGCGCAAGGGGCTTGTAAATATGCCCCTTTGTGCCTAACAAAGAAGATGCAATGGTGGGCTGCAATAGGCTGGGTGACACAAGGATTAATATATTACAGGTAAGATAATTAGATATGTCATAACTTACACATAAGTGTACATTCTAAGGATATTTCAAATCACTGAGGAGTTCACAACAACAACAGCGAAATACAAGGCTGCAAGCAAGGCCGGACTGGGAACAGAAACACAGCCGCGTTCCGTGCAGGTAACAGCAGTGGGGCCGGGTAAGGGTGGATTTCGAGGGACAATGCCAAGGGAAAATTAAATAAATAATTAATTTTCCCTCTGCATCGTCCCTCGAAATCCCCATTACCCGGCCCCACCGCCCCACTGCTGTTACCTGCATGGACCGCGGCTCCCGAAACTGGCCCTGGCAAACTGCTCGGCTGGCCCGGGGGTGGGGGGGGGGGTTGCAGCTGAGCTGTTTGCGAGGGCCGGTTTCGGCCGATTTTGTTACAGGGGGCCGATATTGCTGGCCCCTGGTAACAAAAATGGCTCCCGGGGCCCAAAACAGGCCCCCACCCTGGCGGCCCACCGGGGAAACGCCCGGTGCCCGCTACGACCAGTCCGGGCCTGGCTGCACGCCATGAGGCTTTATTGGGTCATGGAACTCCAAGGGGACTTGCAATATCATTTAACATTTGGGGATATGTTATCCCACATCATAAATGGATCCCCCAAAAGGCCAAAGTATGTTGTGACTCCCAAGTTTGTGCAACACAGAACAAAATGCTCCTGCAGCCTCCTCCACAACACCGCTGTTTGATTTATGGTCTACCTGCGGGCCTTGTTTTGTTGGGTAGGTAGAATGTTGGTGGCAACAGGGTGAGGTTTTGAGAAGGTCTCTAGAATGGCCACCAGTGTGATTGCCCCATATAATAAAGGACGGTGCTTGAACATGGGATGTATTGTGTGGGTCAACTCCACTGAATTTTCTTAAGCCTTTTCAGTCCGTGAAAGAGTCCGTAGTGCCCGAGTTGGCATCCTGGTTTCGGGGGTAGCGTGGTCCTTGCCATTTCCAGCTCCAATGGTTAACCCACAGCCACTCCTGTCAATGGGAGAGGCAATGGGAGGTAGTGCTGATCCAAGGACCTAGTAGGTAAAACATGGCTCCCTCCTCCCACAGGAGAGATCACTTGAGAAGCATTTTAATGTCACTCTATATTTGTAACTAATTGTTACAAGCTAGTAGTGATGTTATTTTCTTCATACAGGCACATTCTAACATCAGAACATGCATGAAATAAGCACATTTAAAGAGATGTTCATGGTTACCTATGTAGGAAGAGTCAGGGGGATTTTAGAGTTCACAACGATTAGTCATACTTGCCCCAGGAAGTGCAATTTAATTTCTTGTTTAAACTCAGCCAAGAAGGGGGTGCTTTTAGACTGGTGTTGCTTGATGTGCCAATGAAAAGGACGAAGAAGCTTGAAAGATGTGAATTCTGTAACAGAAGTAGGTGAGCCTGAGCACGGTAATGAGGGGGAGGTTAGCTGAGCGTAAGGAGTGTGTTGGGGTGTGGCATGTGATAAGTAATGAGGGTGCAAGGAGCTATGCAATGCAACCCTAAAGGTGAATGGTGTGCATGGTGTCCTTTGCTAGCCAGCTTGATGCCTTTTGAAGAGGCAGATGTGCACTTTGGCAGGTTATTGAGTGCCTGTGTGGTAAAATAATATGTGGTCCCATCAGCAGCTGTTGCAGTCGCTCAGCTTCCTGAAGTACAGTGTGTTAATCATGGGCTGGGCTTCATGGAAGGGGAGATATTGCTGGATTTTCCCTGTTTGTGTTAAGCACCTGGCATCTGGTAACAGTAGAAGTGAATGTGATGAATGGTTCGAGTCTCCTATTGAAGTTAAAGGGCCCGTCCAGCAGTAGCGGCTGCAACCAGGGAGTAGTGGTGAGGCTTGGAGGAAGGGGTGTTAAAAAAAAAGAAAGGGGTGGGGGGTGGGTGGGGGGAGAAAGAAAAATGAACTTACCTTCCCGGCGGCTGGCTCTCCTCCATCCTCGTATCCACGACATTGGAACAGGAAGCACCCAGGCTCCCAGACTCCCCTAGCCAATAACAACGCTGCCTTACAGCAGTGTTGTGACTGGTCTGAGCGCCGTAGTTCGGCACTCAGATGGGAACTGGGAGCCTGGGCATGTTCCCCACCAGGCCGTGTATTACAGCCTGGTGGGAAACACGCAAAGTGCGCATGACTGTTTGGCCGGCCCAAGACGGCTGGCCAAACCGTCATGCGCACTTCACAGAGTGCCCACCACTCTCCCCCTGCTCTGTGGCCAGCCCAGCCCTGCCCCGCCCGCACCTTTACAGCGCAAGCCAATAGTGAAAAATAAAATGATAATAACAGTGTTATTATCATTTTATTTTTCCTGTGGGGCGATGCTCCTCCATTATTATCATTTTATTTTTCCTGTGGGGCGATGCTCCTCCGCCTTAGCGGAGGAGCCGCCACTGCCATTCAGTGTAGAGAAAAATCAGTTCTCTTTGCACAGTCCTGCATCTTTAAAAATCACCAGCAAGAGGCATTCTAGAATGTTGCTTTGTTTGATGATGTCACCTGGGGTTTTGAGATGCATTGTGACATAATTCACTGGATGCCTCCTTTAAGTTGTGTCCCAGGGTTCCTGGCTGCTGCGGCGGGTATCGGGACCAGGAGACCATATTCTGCAGCAGTCCAACCACCACAGTGACATTACAGGCCCACCTACAAGTCATGGGCAGTCCGTTCTACGGCCATTCTGAACAGATGACCGTAAACCATGGCCGTATTCTGATTCTATTGTAGAATTTGTTAAGCGCTTACTATCCCTGTGTGGGGTGCTGAAGCACTTACTGACATGAACAGCATGCTACACTGTGTAGGGTGTGTGGTTAGAAGGGCGATGTTCTTGTTTTGAGCCTATGTGGGATGTGCTTTCATGCCATGTGCGGTTACCACCGAGGTGCAGCAATGGAGGCAGCTCCTGGTGGTGTGATGGGTGGGGCTATGTAAAAGATAGACATGCAAATTATAATTGTAATAAAGACTACAACATAGAGGCAGCTACACTGCACCAGCCTAGCCATAAGAGCAGCAGGATGCACTGCATGTGTACACCAAAAAGAGGGGGTAATCAGAGAAGGGCCAGTAATCCACATGGCAACATATGATAGATACAGATAATGCTGAATGAGTAAAAGAATGCCAACAGGGTCAGAACTGGAATTGATGACATCAGGCTTTGAAACATCTACAATCTGATTGGTCGCTCTTTCATCCAATCAGAGTAGGTCCCTGATTTAAACCATACTGATAGGCTGCTGTCAGTCAATCAGAGTAGCCGTGGGTAGCCCTTCCCTCCCTGCATGTCGTTGGTCTTACGATACGAAATCTTCCGTCTCCAATAGTCTGGGTGGCTTTTGCTGTGTTTTTCAGTCCAAACTCCGCTTTTCAAGCTGCCTAAAAAGTAGAGCATTTGAACAATAGCTGGAATGTATTACCATGCGCTCGTATGTTACCTTCTGAAATACTCATTAAAATGTTTTGAATTAAAATAAGAGTACACGTTAGTCATTAAGAGAAAACGGAGACCTGTTTCGCCACCCTGTGGCATGTACCGCCTGAGAGCCCGAATGGAGAGGCTTGGACCATAACAATGCTGCGTGACTCAGACACGCTGTCTGGTTTCTGTACAGCGAGTAGATGTTGCTTTTTCCAGTTTGTGGAGGAGAAAAGGTCACCCAATTACCTAACACCAGAGGGCTGGAAAGCGTTCAGTTTTCCATAATTTCCAATAAAATATGAAACTTGTTAAAGAGGGCTGCGCGTTGCCTTCAGATTTTCGTCGATAGCTGTCAACATCTGCTAATTTTCTTGCTTGCCTCGTCGCCACATTTTTACAAAACGTTCTCCACAGATGTAAAAACGGAGAGCCGCACAAAAAAGGAAAAGTAAGGTGAAGGCAGAAGTACGTGGATTAAAAAAAAGCAACAATTTCCATTAAGTAAATGAAGCCAGGGCGCTGGACACGTGTGAGCTCCTTCAAAACTTAAAACAGTGTGCAGAAAAGCCCCAAACTTTTTAAAAATATGTTAATTTATTAATTTTATAAGTTTCTTTGTGGTTTTGCCGTAACAGAAATGCGCGATAATCAGGTTACCAAAATTTGAATAATTCCTGTGGTTTAGAGAAATTCGCTCATATCACCTGCCCTAGTTTTTATTTTTAGTGCATTGGGATTTCACTGATGTAGTAATTTCATACCCGAGCTATTGATACTCTGGGAATCTGTAATTACCAAGGGATTAAGAGTATTCTCCTATTGAACAAGGTAAGCAGATGCTTCTGCAGCCCCTTCTGTAATACCGATAGCTCCGGAGCACATGTAGCGACATCGCTATTGTGATAGGACGTTCCCTTATTTACATGGGGGCGTGGCTCCACACAAATGAGGAACTCAGGGGCATATGTACAAGTGAAGTGGCGGAGTGAGGCGTTAGCCGTCTTGGCTTAACGCCTCACTCCGCCACTTCTGAAACGCAAGGCTGCACCATATTTACAAGGATATGGTGCATCCTTGCGTTTCCCCCTGCGCTGGCGCACCATAGTGCAAGGGTGTCTCCATGCAGGGGAGGATTGTTTATGTGCAGGAAGATGTCCCTTCCTGCACACAAACAATCCTAAAATACCATTTTGTCACTTTATGTGTGCTGCTTAATGCAGAAACAACAATTGATGGACAGAATGCAGAACAATGTCGTACATTCACCCCAGTACAGAGATCTGGGCCTAAATCCATCTTTGCTCACCATGCCATTCCAGTTTGGACCCAGCCATATGCAAATCAGTCTTGACCCTGCGCCCAATGCGAACAGTCCAGCCCGAACTGCCAGGCCAGGTCCTCCCTGGACTGGAAACAAGCATCCTAGGACCGGTTTCGGGCTTTCAGCCCTCATCAGCCAGGATAACTTGACTCCAGTGGCATGGAGAGCACGGGACCCACGTCTGGGCATACCCGTCCCACTCGGGGTGACAAATGCAAAAACAACAATTGATGGACAGAATGCAGAACAATGTCGTACATTCACCCCAGTACAGAGATCTGGGCCTAAATCCATTGTTTTTTTGCTCACCATGCCATTCCAGTTTGGACCCAGCCATATGCAAATCAGTCTTGACCCTGCGCCCAATGGGAACAGTCCAGCCCGAACTGCCAGGCCAGGTCCTCCCTGGACTGGAAACATGTGTGCTGCTTAATGCAGCACACATGAAAGTGACAAAATGGCATTTTTTTTTACAGATTGTTTATGTACAGGAAGGGGGACCTGCACAGAGAAACGCGGAACGGCTTGAAAGCAGTCACTCTGTATATCAATGAATGCGCAGTTTCGTAGCTGCCGTGAGGGCAGTGCATTCATCATAATAGGGCGCACTTTCCCTGTTTGCACCCAGTGCACCTGTTTAAAGGTGTGTCACGGTGCAAACAGAGAAAATGCGCCCTCATTGTATTACGGGCCCAGATTTCCATCCATTTCATCTCTGATGGAGAGCATTAGAAGGTGCAGGGCAGATGATAAACACATTACCATGAGTTCAACATAAATCCAGACTGTATCAAGGATGGCATGGGCTGAGAGAAGCACCGTGAATGCCACCAACATGTGAATTTGTGAGTGTTTCTAAACTTTCAGGGCGTTCGTGCTTAGGAACCTCCCATCCCTGTGCTTGCAAGTACTTCTATTCACAAGAAAAATATGCATCAATAAATCTTTTTAAAAATGTAAATTTATGTTTTGTGAATCACAATAAAGGCTATTTGCATATGTAAGTTGAACTTACAGGCGGTGTGAATTGGCCCATACTGCATTGATATTTAGTATTCTCTTGGAGGTAAGTGGAACATAAGCTTCCATATCCAGATGGTCCAATTAAAGGTCACCCAGAGGAGTGTGGGAAAGGATGCTGCAGTGGACCCTAGAAAGGACCAGTCGGTACCACCTCGGTGGCAGCCTTCACAGACTATTAGCATGATGCCTCAAAGGCAACTGAGTTCAAAAGTATTCTATTCTAATGTGAAAATAAAAAAAGGTATAAACGAGTTGAACGTTCGCCGCTGACACATGTGGTGAGTGTCGGGTCACGAGTTCGAATCCTGGGAAATCTGACTCAGCCTTATATCATTCATAAAGTTTGTACCTTGAGTAACATTACATTGGGTAAAAGTAATACAGAAGTTAGAAAGAGCTCACAGGTCCTCCTTAATTTCACTCACTGGACTCTCAAAATTTCCAACATTTTGACTTGGATGAAGGCCCATGTTTGACTCCAGCACCTCGCTCACAGTCTCTTCTCAAAACGTCACCAATTTGTTTTCAAATAGCACTTGTTTGGCCATATAACTGGTGACGAAATGCCTCAAATATGCCGCAAGATGTTTGCTAACATGTGGCGGCTTCTTCCCCAGGAGAACTCCCCTTTATTCCACAGAAGGACACTCGTTTGCCGCAGGTAAGTTGCATTTACCCCCATTATCATTCTGGGTTTAAGGCTTTGCAGCAGGGCATTCCATAGGGGTCCTCGTTGGCCTTACCTCTTCAATATCTACATCCGCCCTCTGACCCGGCTGATACGAACCTATCGGGTTCATTTTATGAATGATGCTGACGACACCCAAAGGTTAATTTCTATTGACCATATAGAGTCGAAATCCTATGTGGTTTTCCACGATTGTATGGTAGTGGCACACAACTCAGTGAATTTTGATGTAGGTAGGACACAGTTTTGTTTTAACCTAGTTGTTGTCCTTCCTCTGCCGTCCATAAGAGACTTTGGAGTGTTCCTTTAATTTGTTTCCACGCATTACTGTGTTTATATATGATATACCTTTTGCCCAGGTGTGGTGTGATCAGTAGGGCAAACCCCTAGATTGTGGAGCTTCGCCAGATGTGCGTAATTTAGGCATTGGTCTTAATAAAAAGCGGTCTCTGACTAGCCAGGTCAACCATCTATCTGCTACTTGCTTTTCACTCTTACTTACGCATGTTGAGTAAAATCTCTTTTTTTAAACATCTTTTTATTGAACTTTTCTCATCGTACAGTGAATGCAATATTCAAATCAATTGTTTAGTGTACACTTTATGTAGAGCAGACAAGATAATATACATGATAGCGTTCTGACTCGATGCACAGTATGTATAGACTTCTTTGATGTGATATTTACTGTTATAAAGCGCTCTGATACCTTTAGGTCTAGCTAGCGCTATATAAAACTCTCAAATAAATAAATGGTGGCAGTCTGTATGAGCTGAGCCTTCTCGGCTTTCAGCGATCTCAATCCCCCACATACAGCACACAGAAATGCTGAGCTTCCCCCTCCTCACTTCCCACGTCCATCCCCACATATTCAGTAACCTCGGTAAGTAGGCCAATTGCCCCATACCTTTTCCCATTTCCTAGGGCATCCCCTGCTCTGATAGGTCGAGTAAAATTGTAACTTTCTTACCACCCTCTGCACAACCGTTGGTGGCCCAGGCAACCATCTTTAGGGGCACATTTCCAAGGAAACACTCAGAGCATGGTGATAAGCAAAAATTGCTAACTCCATGCTCCAACAGTTTCAAAACACAGGGATGCACCTTATTTACAAGAATGCGGCGCACCCCTGCGTTTCCCCTAGTGCTAGTGCTAAATTTAGCTTCCTAGCGCCAACACAGGCCCCACTGGACCATAGTACAAGGGTGCCTGTGTTGCAGGGAATGATTGTTCATGTGCAGGAAGGTGTCCCTTCCTGCACATAAACAATCAATAATGGTGATTTGTACCTTCTATGTGTGCTGCAGAATGCATCACATATATAAGTTCCAATGTGTCATTTTCTAATGATTGTTTATGTGCAGGAAGGGACACCTTCCTGCACATGAACAATCACTACTGGAGATTTGCTCTTTCTAGTGTGCTGCATAATGCAGCACACATATAAAAAGCAAATACCAGGAGAAATTAACAGTTTCTCCTCATTGCGCCAGGTAAAGACCAGGGGGCATATTAGCAAGACCGGCGATAAAATTATCGCCGTTTTAGCGGCAGGAAACTGCCGCTAAAGCGGCGATAATGGGCTTGATAATATGCGTTATAGAATTCCAATAGAAGCCCAGGTTAGATGTGCAGGACATCTAACCTGGGCTTCTATTGGAATTCTATAACGCATATTAGCAAGCCCATTATCGCCGCTTTAGCGGCAGTTTCCTGCCGCTAAAACGGCGATAATTTTATCGCCGGTCTTGCTAATATGCCCCCAGGTTTTTCCTGGTCTTATTTTTGACGATGCCCCATATTTACGCCACCCTTGTAAGTAGGGGGCAGAGTCAAAAAGCAATGGGTGTTGCGGTGGAACGCCCACTGCAACACCCATTGTCCGCCCCTAACACGCTAAGTGCTGCCTGAAAGGGGCATTATTTACAAGGTGGCGTTAAGCCACATTAAGTGGCTTAACGCTGCCTTGTAAATAAGGCAAAGTGGTTATCGCCACCAGAACGTCACAAAAAGTGACGTTCTGGTGGCAATAAGCCCTTGTTAATATGCCCCTAAGTTGTTGGACTATTGAACTATTGATTTATTCTTTGTTCCTTGGTTCACCGACTGGGCTCCTAAATGGCTCCAACATATTCAGAACACGTTTTTTATAGCTGCTAGTTACAGGGAATTGAGGTCACAAAGACTTGGAGGTCAGTCCTGCCCTGGGGTGGACCGGATGGCTTCGGGGTACATTGGGGGACAGAGTGCCCTGATGTATACTAAAAAAGATGTCCATGGGATGTTAACTGTCCCTTTTGCCACGTATGCCCCAAAGAGTATCATGACATCGCTGGCCCACTAGGAGATCTTCCTCCCCGCTACCCAGATCCCTTTCTGTGCCCCCAGCCTGATACTTATCCCGTACCCCTTCCCTTAGAAGAGCAATCAACCCACAAGAGTTAGACTGTATCGCCACCGTTGCCCACTCTGGGTGCATGTTCACCACAACTCTCAGTAAAAGGCGGTTAACTCACTGAGCTATATGCTTATACTTCTGAATAATCGAAACATTTCAACTGATTTTTAGGTGGTCACAAGTCTGGTGACAGTCATAGAGGTCATAAACTGTGTCACAAGGGCAGCAACGACCTTTAAGGGGCAAAGAGGTCATCGTGGAGGTAACATCAACAATCAAGAGGTAGCACAGTACATCATAAGGGTAGAAAAGGCTAGCATGGGGTAATAAAGGCTAGCATGAGGTAATAAAGGCTACCATGTAGATAGCAAAGACTACCATAGAGGTAGGAAGGGCCGTCAGAGGCAGAGGGATAGTAATGGCCACCATTGGTGTAGGAAAGACTGTCACAGATCTAACAAAGGGCGTCATGGTGTAGCAGAGGCTTTCATGGGCATAGTAAAGGAGGTGAAGTAAGTAGTGGTGTCAGTGATGCCCAGTGCGCAGGGTGGCATTTTGAAACACTCCCGTGACCCATCAATGGTATTGTCCCCACTCATGAGCAACTTGAATTCAAGGAGGAAAACTCCCCGATATCCTGTCGGCGGCTCTACACCTTCACGCAGCAGAGCTACATTTCTGCACCATTTTCCAATGCCTCCACACCATTGCCCAGTGCATCAAAACCCTTGCCCAATACCTCAAAACCATTGCCTAGTGCCTCAAAACCCTTGCCCGATGCCTACAAAGCATTGCCCAATGCCTCAAAACCCTTGTCCAATGCCTACAGACCATTGCCTAGTGCCCCCAAACCATTGCCTAGTGCCCCCAAACCATTGCCCACTCCCTCCATACCATTGTCCAGTGCCTCCAAACCATTGCCCAGTGCCCCACACCATTGCCCAGTGCCTTCAAACCATTGCCTTCAAACCATTGCCCAGTGCCTACAAACTCTTGCCCAATGGCTCCAAACCATTGCTCAGTGCCCCCCGAACCACTGCCCAATGCCCTAAAACCATTGCCCAGTGCCTGCAAACCCTGGCCCAATGGCTCCAAACCATTGCTCAGTACCTCCAAACCATTTCCCAATGCCTCCAAACCATTGCCCCCCCCAGTGCCCCAAACCATTGCCCAGTGCCTGCAAACCTTGCCCAACGGCTCCAAACCATTGCCACCCAGTGCCCCCAAACCATTGCCCAGTGCCTGCAAACCTTGCCCAACGGCTCCAAACCATTGCCACCCAGTGCCCCCAAACCATTGCCCAGTGCCTGCACACCTTGCCCAATGGCTCCAAACCATTGCCCAATGACTCCAAACCCTTGCCCAGTCCCTCCATACCCTTGCCCAGTGCCCCAAAACCATTGTCCAGTGCCTCCAAACCCTTTCCCAATGGCTCCAAACCATTGTGCAGTGCCTCCAAACCATTAGCCAGTGCCTATAAACCCTTTCCCACTGCCTCCAAACCTTTGCCCAATGCCCCAAACTCATAGTCCATAATGGGGATGATGTCATCATTCCATGATCTGGCCTCAAGACCATGTTCCACTTCTAATCCCATCAACCCAAGTTAGGAATCTGGGAATGACTGAGGACACCAGCACATCCCTGGTCTCCTAAATAAATGGAGCTACCGGACGATAGTTTTACTGCATGTGATCCCTTCGCGGCTTTTCCCTTCACTAGTTTTCCCTCAGAGAGTACACGCTGCCATCACTTTGGTGCTACTGTATGTTGGCTATGCCAGGGGCACCTCTTTACCTACTTTGAAGGCTCCAGGGAGTGCAGAAGGCAGTATCCTGATGGCTACGTTGGAATCTCTGTCCATAGAACCTTGAACCATTCTCCGTACTAGACCACTATTTCTTTGACATAAACGCCACACCTACCACCACCGTAGGACTCTCTTCTAGACTGGTTCTACCGCTGACCATCCCTTCTGTCAGGAAACCTCGCACCACTTCCTAAACAGACCACGCTTAGAAATATATTTTTTTCATGGCTGCGCCTGTTCCCACACTTTTCTGCACCACCTCATTCCAAAACGCTGTAGTCATTTCCTGAAACCTGTAGTACACCTCAGAACCTCATAAACTACACCCAACGCTTTCCACGAAGGCCACACAACAAGCCCACAGTCTTCCAACTATGCACTTTCACAAATATCCAATCACCATGAAAGTGCTTCAGGCGTTTCAGAAAGTGTAGTGCAAGTGCAGCAACCTCATACCGCACAATACAATTCTGTGCAGCACAATACACCGTGGTCAGGTCGTCGCATCTGTTACCTTATTAGGACACTTGATACTGTTCTTGTGGGCGCTTTCCTACTGTCTGCAGGCCAAACTTCCTTTTAAGAAACATCATTTTGGGGACAGCCTTGTACGTTCAGCATTTGCTTACTGCATATTTATAAGATGGATTTACATACAATGGACCTAAATGCAATGGGCCTCATTTGCAACAAATTGGCACAGCGCGGCGCCGCAAGCCATTTTGCTGCACCAAGCTGTGTCATTTTAAAAGCACAGTGATGAGTCATATTTATAACAATATGTGGCATCCCTGTGCTTTCCCCTGCGCTGGCGCACAATTGGCTGCCATGCGCCAACGCAGGCACCCATGCACCATGCTGCAAGGGTGCCTGCGTTGAAGCACTTTCGTTGTGGACACCTCCCTGCACAAAAACAATCATTGTTGAGAAATATAAGTATTTCTCCTCGCTGTGTCTCCTTATGCCTTACCTGGGGAGGCGTAGCATTCTGATGCATTCCCAGGTTTACGAAATGTTGTAAATCTGGGAATGCGGCAGAATCCCTGGGTGTAGTTTGGGAACACCCACAGCAACACCCATGGCACGCCCCTTTCACTCAAAGTGATGCGTAAAAAGGGGCCGTATTTACAAGGCTATGAAAAGCCACGCAGGGTGGCTTTATGTGGCTTTGTAAATATGGGCCAGCCCACTGCGCCGCCGTTGCATCAAACAAAGTGATGCACCGGGGGCGCTAGGGGCTTGTAAATAAGCCCCAATGTATTTAACTACTCATGAGTTGGAGCAAAAAGTCGGGTTGCGGCGGCCCTCTAGGCCAGGAGATTCTGTAAGACTGGGGTGTCCACCGTTGCCCTACTTCTGGGTTGGCGCCATGCCAGATGTTCAGGCCATCCCCTAGAGACACGTATACACAATGGGTGTAAATGGGAATTATTATTTATATAGTGAGTGGCTATCCTGGAAACCTGGCATGGATTTGTCACTGTGGGTCCAATGTCTACTCGCCCCGGTCTCAGGAGGCCGGCCTTGGTTCCTCCAGGCCGCCCCTTAGCGGTGAACTCAAAGCATCTCCCTGCTGTCCATACAAGACCTTACCAGAAGAGAGCATTCTGGAAAAACTCGAGGCTCCTGGATGACTGATATCTCTCCGTCACATCTCACTTCATAGCAAGGAATGTTTCCGTCCCAGCTGACGGCGGTTATGTGGAAAGTCATTAAAAGGGCACTTAGCCGCCCCTGACAGATTCCGCTATTAGGAAAGGGCCGCCGCGGAGCCGCGAGGAATGCCATAAGACAGCATTTTCCCACTGGTGATTGGCATCGCTGCAAAACCTCTGTCTTTGAACCGGGTTCGCGCCGTCTGTGCCCCCACATACCTGTCTCCCACACCAACAATAAAACCTGAGGCGAGACTTTCTTTTTTCCTTTCATCGACACATCAGTCTGAGGCATATTTTGCCTTCATAATTGCTCATTGTCAAGTAAAAGCGAAGAGATACTATATTTACATTTAAAACAGCTAAGCTCAAATATTGTTTTGCAAAAAATCTATTACGGTACGCTGTCGATATATGCATAAGCGTAATATTTGTTTTTTTAAGGGTTCTTGGCGAGTCATTTAAAATGTTTGCAAGTCCTTGTTGTAGTTGAAGGGCGGGGCTTCACACGAGTCGGGGCAATCCAAAGACAAGGCATAAAGGTAGCTCTCGTTGCTCGCGCTTGCAGTAACAAATCACTATCATTCTAGAATGTTCCTTTGTGAGTTGATGTCCGATTGCGTTTAAGACCTATTATGACATCACTCAATAACCGCCTCTATAATGTTGCCCCTAAAGTTACATATTGTGGAGGGTTGTTCGGTTTGAGGTTTGGGGTGTGGTTTTGTATGTTCATGTATGTATGGGTTTGTGGTTGGAAGATTGGATTATGCTTGGCTGGGGTGTGGTATTGCATTATAGACCGGGCCACTGGAATTATGCAGCAGTGGAGGGCCAAATTATGCGGCAGGGTTGAGTTAATTATGCAGCAAGAAAAGGCAAATTATGCAGCAATATGGACATTTTGTGATAGTATTCCTTCATTATTTTGTTAATATAAAGTTAACACTGTCTGGGCATTAGTTGCACCTCTTTAATACCCAAATATAGCAATAAGCAACAGAAAGGTGACCTGTACACTTTGCAAAGGGCCATCCAGTGCACGGCAACACGTGTCACTGAGTTTTTAGTAACTTTTGAACCTTTTGAACTAGAAACATTTAAAAAATCCATAGGCGATGGATTATGTGGCAAATCTATAATTATGCGAAAACCTCAGCAGCCGCACAATTGCATTATTACAGTGGCCCCAATTATATGAAATGCATATTGTGCCTTCATCTAGTGAGGTATTCTCTTCACATTCTAGACATTGGCACCATATACTCAGATTAACCCAACATCTGGCACATCTTAGCCCCATAGGGTTGGGTACTTCCACCATATGCATTTGTGCCATCATACACACCTTATGTACCAGATAATCTGGCCATCATATGATAAGGATGTCTCCTTTTACACACACATTCAGTGTTTCTAACATACACACACACAGTATACTCATGCACACATGTGTACGCACTCTGACACACTGAAGAGCGGACACTCACATACCCACAGACAGCAATCCTTCTACGGTATGACATAACTGCTGAGATGCATGTCAGAGAGAGGATTATTTTATGGGGGGCTTGGAAGAGACCACGTACATACAACATACAAAGAGCTAGGCAGGCCAGCCTGGTAATTAGTTGACAGTGGCTGGTGCTGTGAGCACAAGAAAGGAACCCCACGCAGGGTGACGGTGGGGTAGCAGTTGGCTACCACGATGCATGTCGCAAGCATAGAAAGAGTCTGCCACGCAGTATGAATGTTTGATGACACATAAATAACCATTATATACAGATGGACTAACACTAAATTGGCCACTGTGTCGCTGTCAGTCCCTCTTCCTGACTCCAGAGTGGCCACCTCACTGGTCAGGGACGTCCGTCTGTTGGGCAGAAACAGAGATGCAGCAACGCCAAAGTGCAACGATGTGGATCTCACAACGCAGTGTAGGCCAATGGCAGGCTTGATGTGCTTCATTGTGCTTGTGATTGTTGCGCACGCCTGGTTGCTGACGTCCACAGGAGACGCCCTGGAGAAGATCAAAGCTGGCGCACAGTTGTAAACTGGGCGAGCCTCCACTTGCTTGTGACTGTAGTCCCAGACCTGCCAACCTTGAAATATGTTTTACCATGTGAGTGAGCAGGGAGGGCTTCAGAGATGGCTGAGTCTGGTGGAAGGGCGGGACTTTCAGGCTGTTATAATCAGACCAGACATGGAGGGACATCTGAGGGGTTGGGATATGGAAAGGAGGCAGAGCTTTGAGCTTTGGCAGCCACTCCTATCCCGCCCAAAAGCACAAACGGCCTCCCAATCCAAAATGTGCACAGCCCCCACACACAAACCAGAAACCTACCCTGGTAACAGTTTGCAGCTCACTTTATGCTCTCCGTGTGAAATCAGCTCTTCACCAGGTGACAATTTGATGAGTGCCAAGACAGTGTGACACACAGTGGCCCTGTATGAGTTAGTGCACCCACTGGCGTAACGAAACATGAGGGGGCCTCCCTGCAAGACACGTGGAGGGGCCCCTCTAGGCTCAATAAGGAGCGCTGCAGCCAGAGTGCTGTGCTGAGGGGGCCCCCTGGAGCTTGGGGGGGGCCCCCGCACCACGGGGGCTGCGGGGGCCTGTGTTATGCCCCTGGACGCACCAGTAGTCCCTCTGTGTGGGTGATGTAGAGGACAGGCAAGGGCCCACAGGTAATGCTGCAGATGTAACCTAAGATAAGCTGGTTGGTCAGTTAATAGCAGCGGAAAGCCTGGCACTTTCTGGTAAGAACATCATGTGAATGATGTCACATTAGGTCTCAAAACCCAACCAAACATCATCAAACAAAGCCACATTCCGGAATACTTATTATAGCCTTACCGGCCATTAAAGGCCCACTCCAGAGTTAAAGGTCTGAGCTGAAGGCGAGGGCCATTAACAAGGGAGCGGGCCTTTAATGGCCGGTAGAGCCTGCTATGGAGGGTTCTAGGGCTATTAGAACATTCCGCCCCTAGAGCGCAGAATGTTCTAATTTGTAAAACAAAGGCCTCACGGAGCCCGAGGGGGTTGAAATCCCCTTGGGCTCCGTGAGGCCTTTGTTAAACATTGGAATGTTGATGCTCCGGGCTTCTACCTGCAATTAGAAGCCCAGAGCAATCCATTGTTTGCAATGGAGTGCTCAACATTCCAATGTTCTAATGTTGGTAAGTGTTAGTCAAGCAGGACTGAGTATAGAGAACTGTATTTTTCTCTACACTTAATGGCCCCTTTAAAAAAAAGGCATTGGACAGGCATTTATGCATACACACACACACACACACACGCACATGAGGACACAGAAACACACGTATGCACACACACCCACAAAATACTTAGGGGCAGATTTACAAGCCCCTGCGACACTTTTGCGCCGCCGTTGCGTCACTTTTTGTGACGCAGCGGCGGCGTAAACAATGTGCCACATTGCTGCCATTTACAATGTGATGCATCTACGGAGATGCATCACCTTGTAAAGCCCTGCGCCACATTATACCTGCGTCAGGCATAATGCATGCAGGGTGGGCGTTCCCATGTAGGAAAGCCTCGTAGAAGTGACGCAGTGAAATGCCACTTCTAGGACGCCACTGCGTCAAAACCCTACGCCTGCTTGGAGCAGGCGCAAGGAGTGACGCAATGTTTTGGAAAGAGGCCTCCCCGTTCATTGCTGGAGTTGCGTCATGCTTGCGACACGACTTCAGCAATGCATGACTTTTGCGCCAACAGATGCGTCAGAATTTCTGACGCATCTGTCAATCCTTGCGCCATGGTGCACCGTATTGTAAATACGGCGCATCCATGGTGGCGCAAGGGTTTCGCATGGAGGCGCAGGGAAACTTTCTTGTAAATCTGGCCCTTGTTTTAATTAAACTGCAGATCACTGTGTTAGAATAAGGAGGAACATGGTGGATGTAGACATGCCTGGTGGGCCTCATTACCTGTAGAATAATTTCTGGTGTGCAGATGTTTAAACCCGTGGATCAAAGTGACTGGTGTAAACTGATTATTCAGAGTGTGAGTTGCCTCATTTCTTATTGGTATCTGTCCATATTTATTTTGTGTTTTGTGAATAAATAAAGTTGTAACTCATATATTTCCACATTTATTTAACCAATAAATGTACACTCATACTTTAATGGCTGTCATCACATTAAGTAACCAAATATAATAAAACAATAAACCCACATGAAAATATTCACATTATAACACAGACATATGTTTTAACCAATAAATGTGCAGTCATACTTTGATGCCTGCTGGATTTTAAACGTATGTTGTGATATGCTGGTATTTAAGGAACTCTCTTTCAGTTTTTTAACTCTACCTGCTGCTCTATGACAACATAGAGAGTCATTGAAAAGAAGCTCAGTTTCCTGAACTTCTCTACTTTTAACAATGAATGCAGACGGGGAAACGCAATGTTTTCTGTCTGTATTTATCGATTTTTAAAAAAAACTGTCAAATAAGGGAAAACTGGGAGCCTTAGCCTAGTTATACATTTGTGTTATGCAACAACCAGTCGTATCGTCCCCATTACACGGACTCACCTGGTCTCTCCATTACATCAAGATTTCTATACTCCTGTCCAAGGGAGTAGCTAGAAAATGTAAATGCCCCCACAATGAGAAAACATGATCCTCCTTAGAAGAGTTCCCTTCATCTGATCATCCTTCTTCCATCCATCTACCCATTCGTCCTTTTGCCCTTCCATTTATGTATTTCCATCTATTCATCCATGTATCTGTACATCACTTCGCCTTTCCACCCAACCATCTATCCAGCCACCCACCCAGCATGCTTTTTTCCATCCTCTTATCCAGCCAGCTATCCTTTTAACCTTTCATATAAGCTCATCCTTTCACCAATCCTCCTATGAGTATATCTGTGAATCAATTAATCTATCTATTCATCCACTCTTCCTTTCTCCATACTTTCACCCATCTACCCATTCTTCTATCCTTCTTTTGATTCACCCTTTCACCTATTAATCCTTCCCCTCTTCCATCCATCATTTCACCCTGACACCTATTCTTCTTTTTATCCTTCGATCTTTTCACCCTTCAACCTACTCATCCTTTTACTCGTCAGCCCATGTATTCTTACACACTTCCTTCCTTTCACCCTTCCATTATAACTTTCACCTTTTCTTCCTTCTTGCCTTTCACGTTTCCTTCTTTCCTTTCATCCTTCCTTTCTCCTCCCTTTCATTCTTTTCCCTTGTTATCTACCCATCTTCTTCCTGTCATCCATACTTTTCCTTTTCTACTTTTCTCGCCCATGCTTACATTTTCATCAACGATATGTATTTGATTCCATCACTATGCATATCAGCCCTCAACCCTCTATCATGGTTTTCCATAATTATGATATTTTTTCAGCATTTTGTCTACAGACCAGATGAGGCCCACCGTAAACGGATAATTATTGTTTTAATAGGGCCAAGGTCAAGCTGGTAAAGTGGGGAGCTGACTACAACACCGATCCCGCCTCCACTGGGTACCACACACTGTCCTGTAACATGCACAGCACTTCATGTACAGAGACTTATTTTAAAATAAAGATGTTCTCCGTAAAGTGCTTCGCTGTTTCTTGGTGCTGGGTCAGCGCTATATCCAGGTACCTCAAACATTGAATATCCCAGTTGAGGAATGACTCAGTGGAAAAAGGAGACTTGAAGCAGCACTGATATTTTTAGCCACTTAGACATTTGCATCTACTTTGCAAAGTCGACCCAGGAACAGAATTACTGACTTTCATACAATAGAGCGTTGCATGAAAAATCTCAGCAGCGCGTTGCATGGGATTTAGTAAGAGACGCCTCCCAATGACATCATCGGTGTTGCTTGTATTAAATCTGGCTGTTCTGCATGATGCTAGGCCATGCACTTGTTGCAGAGAGGCGAGCTAGCTGTATGTAGCCTAAGACTCTTTCTAGAGACACACATGCTAGTTCAAATTTCTACATGTAGACAACAGCACAGGGCCAAACATGTAAACTGTGTGGCTTAGGGTTAAGCACACATGTTACACATAGGTGTATCAGGCAATAAACCCCTTTACCTCTTGCTTGTGCCTCCTTCTGCATAGCATTAGGGTCTGCGGCAAAGGCCGAACACGCTATTTTAGTAGATCTGGCTTTGCATCAAAACCTAAGGTTTTTGCGCTGGCCTGTCTCAGATATGCTCGCTTTGCAAACATTAGCAAGGGATTGCGTGTAGAGGTTTGGGTGCAGCGTGAGGGTAAACTTTCGTGTAGATTACCTTTTGTGCATGAAATTTGATCCGTTGCTGCTGTTTGCACCACTTTGATCCGTTGCTGCTGTTTGCACCACTTTGATCCGTTGCTGCTGTTTGCACCACTTTGATCCTTTGCTGCTGTTTGCACCACTTGGCAATGCTTTGCAGCACTTCATGTAGCTTTGTGTCGTGTAAGCACCAGCACAAACCTTTAGTAAATTTGGGCCCAAATCTCTTCTACAATATTTTCATCCTCCGGTGAACGAGCAGTGCCCAGGGACTTCACAAAATACTAAGCAGGAACAAATTGTTTTTTTGTAGTAACTGTACATAGTTGCTGAATCATTAGTCAGTATTTAATTTTCCAATCGAAGTATACAACATCCCATTCAAACACATACAAACATAGCAAACGTGTCCTAGGCCCTAGTGCAAGCAAGGCAAATGGTCCCTTAACTGCATTGCTAGTAGTAAAATATAGATAAAGCTGGCAAGGCGTCTCAGTGAGTTAATCGCTCATTGCTGCCACGTGTCGTGACCTGCAATTCATGAGTTTTAAACCTAGCAATGCTAACTTATCCTTCTGACATGGATAAATGGAATGTTGTTACACAGGATTATAATTACACCTGGCATTGACTGGGCAGTAATAGGACGTGTAACACATATTACAATTCTGCCAGAACCGAGTGGTCACAATTCCACAATTTACATAAGCTTTTTGTATGAAAATCTTCCAAGGAGTAGTTAGAAAAGGGCTTGTGAATACAATTTGCATCTATGGGTGTATTGGAGAGCCCAAGAGATTGTCCTAGGATATACTCATGGGGATAAGCTATATTCAGTTTAAATGTACATTAAATTAACAGAGCATCCTGGATGTGGCTTCAATGGTGACTTAAAGCTCGCCTTAGGTTTGGGTGTCAATGGAATAGCCACTAAATTCAGGAGAGAAAGCAGAATTCAGCGTAGAACCCACCAGTGGAATTCTTCTCACAATACTGTATGGTTCAGAAAAAAATCACCTGGGTTTTTTTTTCTGTACCTGTCACTTCCTTCAGGAAGTAAGAAAGGTTTAAATTGCTTTTCAACTCAAAACCAGACACCCTTTGTCAGTCCACTGGAAAATTGTCTAGGCTAGAGCATTATTTGCATTGCTTTCTCATGTCAAAATGTTTCCTTGAGTTTAAAAGAAAGTAAAGGCTTGGTAGTGTTTCACCCAAAATGACTATCCCTTCTCTCTCCTTTTAGATACCTTATCTCCTTCTCAGCTCTTCCACATCCGACACCAGGCCAAGAATGTGTCCCGTATTCTTCGGAGAAAGCATTGAGGTCAACCCGGAAGCTGTACAAGAAATAAGGTGAGACCACTTTTGATAGGAAAAGCCTATGTGGAATGTTGACCTTTATAATGTAAACCGGGAGGCTTGGATTTATTGGTTGTCACCGGTCTGTTTCCATGAGTGGTTGACCTTGCCCTTTTCTATACAACTTACTGAACCCCTTGCCACATGATGAAACTAAGAGAAACCTGGGGCCATATGTGCAATGAAGTGGCGGAGAGAGGCGTTAGCCTTCCTGGCTTAACGCCTCTCTCCTCCACTTCTGAAACGCAAGGCTGCGCCATATTTACAAGAATGTGGTGCAGCCTTGCGTTTCCCCCTGCGATGACGCTAAGTTTAGCAACTTAGGGGTAGATTTACAAGCCCCTTGCGCCACTTTTGCGTCATTCTTAACATGGGAAAATTGACGCAAAAGTGGCGCAAGGGGCTTGTAAATCTGCCCCTTAGCGCCAACGCAGGCAGCCTTGCACCATAGTGCAAGGATGTCTGCGTGCAGGGGAGAATTGTTTATGTGTAGGAAGGTGCCCCTTCCTGCACATAAACAATCCTAAAATGCCATTCTGTCACTTTCATGTGTGCTGCATGAAGCAGCACACATGAAAGTGACAAAATGGCATTTTTTAAAAGATTGTTTATGTACAGGAAGGAGGACCTTCCTGAACATAAACAATGCATGGCAATTTGCTTTTTCCATGTGTGCTGCACAAGGCAGCACACATGGAAAAAGCAAAAACGAGGAGAAATAATGCATTTCTCCTCGTTTCGCTAACTTAAGACCAGGATTTACCTGGTCTTAATTTTGGCGCTGTCTCCTATGTAGGCCACCCTTGTACATAGGGGGCAGCGTCAAAATGAGTGGGTGTTGCGGTGGAACGCCCACCGCAACACCCACTGCACACCCCTTTCACGCTAACATAGCGTGAAAGGGGCCTTATTACAAGGCAGCGTTAAGCCACGTTAAGTGGCTTAACGCTGCCTTGTAAATAAGGCACAGCCCCTATCCCCACCACAACGTCGGTAATAGTCACGTTGTGGTGGCGATAGGGACTTGTACATATGCCCCCTGGTTCAGTGATAACGCAATCACCTACGCTGACCATCTCCTCACTATTGGTTTCAAGATGATCGGCTGTAATGGAGAAGCAAGCATCTCCTAATTTCTGCAGGGACCCACGGTACAAAGTCCATGGCCCTTCATTCTTGGAGAAGTCCTTGAACTGACCTTCCACCACCAGAGAGCCAAGGACATCCTTGTAGCTGGCGGTATCAGTCTATAGATGGACAGACCAGAATCGAAAAAACTCAGACCTTCTTGAAACCTTGTAGGGCTTGGCCCTCACTCAGGCTGTGGCCAGTTGCATTCCACGTTGAAGGATTAGTGTAAAATGCACACATTTTTATTATTGTGACCTATTCCACAATCCAGATCTAGCTTCTGCAGCTTCTGTTTACTGCTTCAACTATTGTGACCAGCTGGGATAGTGTATGGGAGGACCCATCTTGGCTCAGACAGGAAGCGAACACAGGGCAATGGTACGGAGGGGGAGACGTGGACTGAATTTAAGCTCGAGTTGTGGTAGTTCACTGCGTCTGACCTCGTGGACACAGGTTCAAATACCGGCACGTCTGCTCAGCCTCTCATGTCGCCAGCCCGCCAGAGCCCAACCCATCACACTTTAAGTGAGGCGCTAAGCGTGCCTCGCACTACCAGAACCTCACCATCCAACCCCAGTTGTCCTCGACCCATTGCCATCATCATGACACCCATGCGTGCATCTTTACTGAGACCGGTGCCCAAGCAGTGCCTTTCCGCGCCCTTGTTTCCCCTCCATCATTGATGAATCCAAAATCTTCAAATCAATAGGAGCTGCAGTCACACCTCCAAAGGGTTCTTGGCCAATATATCAATGAAATACATTCGTGACCACTTTGCTGTTTCTTTTGGGGGTGGGCAGGGCAGAAGGCAGTTATTTTCCCCAATCTAACTTTCTGTATGAGGCAATATGCATTTGTCACTCTGCATCGCTCAGTGTTCTAACCTACTTTTTACCCCTTCTTCTTACGCCCCCCATTTTATTACTCCTGTATGTGTTCAATGCACTTTTGAAGCACGCCCACAGCACTGTTTTTTAGTTGGGGCCTAAAGTATCTTTATCTGTTCGCCAGCCTCATGTTTTACCAAAAAATCATAATAGAAATGCCCGCATACGTGCCTGCAGGTGTTTTCAGTCAGCCCTCTTCATCCATTGGTCCATTTAAGTGTCATTCCGCTTCTGCCTGCCCCAGCATACAGCATTGGACCAGTGGGTCTTCCAACTTCATCGATTGACTGGGTTGCACTGCGAATGACACCATTTTGTTGGATCACATGTGTCCAGGTTTCGGAAAAGGAGTATATTTCTGTGCCTGGGCTGCTGTGCCATTCCTTAATTTTTATGTTTATATATAAGGTTTTTAGCAACAAAAAAAATTAAATGTTGAATGCTTGCCGACGCCCCTATGGCTGTATCCTGATGGGCACACAGACCCTGTCTGCACAGACAGTGGCTTGGACTGTGCACACATCATGATATGGTCCCTGACACGCCTACGGACATACCACCCTGAAAGCACCTGATCTGGTCACATGGTCTCTGACTCTTTATCCTAGAGGCATGTCAGCGTGAAAAACGCCTTTTTGTGCTTTTTATGTCGAAGTGCATATTTCAAGTGTTGATGTCGAACTGCCCACTTTAAGTGTTGGAAAATATGCCTTAACAAAAATCATGTTCTGAGTTTTCTGTGAACCCTTCACGCGCCCTTGTGTTGGACAGCCAGGTGAATGTTTGTAGGCTGTCCAATAGAACATGGAATACTCTGTAATATGGCTTCCAGTTCACAAGAGTAGGCGCTTAGGGTAAACTTGCATCGCTTCTGGGCGCTCACTTTCAGTGGCTATAGGATAGAAAAATGGTGCTAAACATAGATTTCTATTGAACTCGTGATCACCAAAAGTCACAGCAATCTCACATAAGGGATCACTCATGTCCCTTTTTTTTATTTACAAGTCACTGCCCCCATATAAGAGTCCACTGCTGCTGTTTAACTTCTGAGGAGGCAAAAACAGAATTCCCGGTAAGTTGAGGTTCCAAAATTCAGAACAACCCTGGCCCAGAAGCATTTATACATCTGAAGTCCTACCACCACCTGGAATGCACCCCTCTCTCAATCTTAGGAAGAAACATTCCCCCCTCGCCTTCAGAAAAACTCTAAAGCCCCTATTTTCAATTTACTCCCTAACTGCCACCGAGCCCTACATTAGACTGTTAAATATGGCGTCAGGGGTGATGCATGGTGGAGGTCGTAAATCGCTCAGAGCCACGGGAAGTGATCCAGCCATGTTGAGTGTTCCATATTGGCGCTCATTCCCCGAACTAAAAAATATAATGGTAAAAGGAGACTGGACAGCTCAGTGGGTTGAGTCCTGGGCCCCACCGCATTCATTTCTTCTGAGATGTAATAAAGGAATCCCATTGTGTTATGTCCCAATAACAACTAGCAGTCAAGTGCCAAGAGGCAACGAACTGTATGATGGTGCTATACAAAGAGTGAATGCTGTGAATACAAATATGACTGGAGTCAGAAGAGATCATTTGCCTCCTGCACTATCACTGGACGACAGGCATCACATGAGCCGTAGGCATGTTTACTGTCTGTTACAACAGCCTCTTCAGACTTCTCACATTTCCTTCTCTTTTCTTCCACAGATGTAACTCAGAGGTAAAATATGACTCCGAAAAGCACTACAGTGACCACATCTTCTACGCCCAGGTCCCTACAGTCACCTCATACAGCGAAACGGTCATCGCTACCCCAAACTGCACGTGGAGGAATTATAAGTCACAGCTGGTCTTTGAGCCCCGGCAAAAGCCCTTACGGTTCCAGAGCACAACTATCATCTTCCCGAAGCACACCAAGAACATTTACAGGACCACCTTGAACTACACCTTCGGGGGTAGTAAGCGATGGTTCGCCTCCAGCGTGCAACTACAGCACTGCGAGGAAACCAGTCCATGCATGATCTACACGGAGAACCTTTAACTTCAACCGTTGGGAACCAAAAAGCTGGACCTTGTTGAGTTGGACGCAAGATCCAGACTTGGCCAGAAGGCATTCAGGCGGTGCGATGCTCATGTGACTCGAAAAGCAGAAGAGTTTTACTACTTGGTGGAAACTGCCAACCTCATGCACTCTTAATCCTTTCCCGATGGACTTCAATTCTGCGGCCTTTGCTGGTGCTTCTGGTCTGTTTCATGCCAGGAAGATGTAGAAAGGGCTGTTGCTCCTTTAACTCAAACTGGTTCCAATTACTGAGACCCATCAGCCTGCGTTGTCCTGCATCATGGTACCTTCTCAGTGGTCCACAGCCACATTCTGCTGTTTGGAAACTTATCATGTACCTCAACTGGATTTGTAAGCATAAAACCATTCAGTGCCAGATGGACACAAACATGTTCCCCTGGCAGTAATTTTTGGAGTTACTTGAAGGCTGGTGAGTTCTGAGCAATCGGAGCGGCACCAGCATTGGTTCAAGACGCAACTACTTTTAAGGGACTGCAGCCTGATAAAAGATGGAGCACTGTGCAAACCTAAATACTCAAGATATGTGATTGACGGGCATCGATTTGATCATCGCATAGAAGATCTAACCCTCACACATTTTACTTCTTGGTGCAGGGCTACTAGCAGTCTATTTCAAACATGCACACTTTTTGTCAGGAGGTAAAGAGCATTTTAGATTACGGTAAACCACTCCCGATTGACTCCTCAGATTGTGGCCAAAGGGAGCTGGGGTTATTGTTAATAGATACAATGTTGGAGGAGCACATAAACCTAAAGCAATGTGTTTTTAACGACCACAATAATCATTTGCAAGTAGTCCCTATTTCCAAAGTATATATTATACATTTATGTTCAGAGTCAATCTAGCACATGAGACAAACATGAACATTAGTTTCTCAAAAAAAGGGGAAAAAGCTCTCCATGTTCTTGGTATGTGCTTCGCCTTATTTACAAGGCAGAGTTAAGCCACTTCACGTGGCTTAACACTGCCTTGTAAAAAATGCACCATTTCATGCTACACTTAGCGTGAAAGAGGAGGGCAATGGGTGTTGTGGTGGGCGTTCCACTGCAACACCCATTGATTTTGACGCTGCCCCCTATTTACAAGGGCAGCGTAAATAGGGGGCAGCGCCAAAATTAAGACCACGAAAAACCTGGTCTTAAACCGGCGAAACGAGGAGAAATGTTTTATTTCTCCTCGTTTTTGCTGTTTTCATGTTTGCTGCGTTTTGCATCACACATAGAAACAGCAAAAGCCCATTGATTGGTAATGTGCAGGAAGGTGTCCCTTCCTGCACATGAAGAATCTTTAAAAAAAATGACATTTTGTAACTTCTATGTGTGCTGCATTAAGTGGCACACATAGAAGTGACAAAACGCCATTTAAAGATTGTTTATGTGCAAGAAGGGACACCTTCCTGCACATAAACAATCTTCCCCTCAACGCAGACACCCTTGCACTATGGTGCAAGGGTGCCTGCGTTGGCGCTAGGCTGCTAAATTTAGCGCCAGCCCAGGGGGAAACGCAGGGCTGCACGATATTTTTGTAAATATGGTGCAGCCCTGCGTTTCTTGGCTTAACGACACGCTTCGCCACTTTATTTGTAAATATGCTCCTACATTGTATCATCACAGAATATTCAAAATATAAAAAGTTTATCAAAGTTAAATGCTTTGAAGAAAAAGCCCATAATTTAATCAAATGCCATTGTGCAAAGACCCAATGAAAGATATTTAATGTGAGACATGATAAAATAATGAAAAGTGCCTGTAAAAAAAAAAGGTCTGGTGAGGCTCAAAATGCCACAAATTTGATTAGCAAAAATTGCAGGTATCACAAATTGTCTATACACATGCTTACAATAGCCAATTTCAAGTGTCATAAGCAATGAAGCAGTAATGGGTCATACTTTCTTTAGATTGGCATCCACAAATATGAAAAATTAAGATCATTTTCAAGGAAAAGGCAAATTACTAAAGAGCACAGAGGTGCCAATGTCTAATGGCTGGCTGTCCCCAAGGATTTAAATGAGGCATTCCAGCTATTGTCCATAAATGCCAGCTTCATGCCACATTTTTAGGATAACCACCGATTATGTGAAGGATTCAATTTACAAAAAATGTATGTAAATTTATCCTTTGTAAATCTGGCATGAATCTGGCTCTTTTGGACCAGCATGGTCACTCAGGGATTGAATGTTCCATTTGAGACCAGAGTTTTATCTGCAGTTATCTGACATGGGCATACCACAAAAATACAGAAGAATATAGATGTGCCCCATGTTGTGCCTTGCAAGACTGAAGACACTCTTTCAACTTTGTTCCCACCTTACCTTTTTACATTGCCTGCATGTGGCTATCCGATAAATAGAAAACATCAATTTATCGATCTCTGATCCTGAAATAGTAACAAACATCAACAATTTGTATTCCATAATGCTCTGTTTGTTTGATGAAATACTTGGTTGAATTGGGATGCACTGGGTCATCATTTAATAGAAGGCCTCTGTCACCTCCCCTGCTGCTTCTGTTATTCCTTCGCGAGACACTGGCTACGTTTCGCCCACGGGTGATAAAGAAGAAACAAGGAATAAGTGCAGGACAAATAGAGGGTAACTGGATGTTGTTAGTCATGGTGGAAGTAGGTCAGCATTCATGGATTTTGCCCCTTAATGACCATTCTATTCTTTGTTTCTAATCAGAGTGGCACATCGTAGCGACCAAGGAAAAGAGAAGAAAGGCAGGAAGGGATGAAGAGGCAAAGAGAATAGAGAGAAAAAGGACCCTGAGAAAGGGGTGTGAAGGTGATCTAAAGAAGGAGAATCAAAAAGGAAGAGATGGAATCAAAGGAAGAAAGTGAATAAAAACAAAAGAGAAGAAATAGAAAACCATGGTAGAAAATGTAAGGCACCAGTGTAACAAAAAAGTAGGACTATGGAAGGATATGGAGAGAAGAAACTTGATGGAATGAGGAAATCAGAGAGCCTAAGAAAAGAAGGAATGGACTTGATAAAGGAAAGAGTTTAAACATAAAGAAAGAAAGGTGATTAGGAAACAAAGACGTAGTAGAGGAGGGAAAGGAGAAGGTAAAATCAAAACAACAAAGAAGGCGGGGAACAAACGATTGAGGGAAGTAAAGAAGGAAGGATTAAAAAAAGGTGGCTTGAGAAAGAATAACAGAAAGAATTAAATAAGTGAGTAGGATATAAAAGAAGGTAAGGAACTGAGGTTGAAGAGATGATAGGAAGAAAGGGGAGGACCGAAAAGAAAAATGGAAAAGAAAAAATATAAAACAAACTGTATTAAAAGAGAAGGTTGAGAAAAAAGATTAAGAAAAATTAAAATAGAGCTGAAGAAATTAAATTGGAAATGAAGACTCAGCGCAGGTATTGAGGAAAGAGATTAAGGGTGGAAAGTGGTGCAGAATGACACTGGTGATTGGAACATTAGTGGGAAGTGGAAAAAAGTTAATTCCAATAATGACATCAGAATGAGGAAAGATGACATTTTAATCTTTAATCATTAAATCCCTCTTTAAAATGAGCATGCTAAAGAGTTTGTCTGCTTCCAATGAACTCCAAAGAAGTCATTTATCACCATTACCAATTACAGCTGTGGCTGGATCAAACGTTGGCCTTCTTAGGTACATTCCCAAAACCCCAGGGGTGGGAAACAGGTGTTTGTGTTTATGTTTATAGACTATTTATTTTCTATGGGAGTAAGAATAAATTGTCCATTTGTATGTAGGGGGTGGATGAGTGAGAGCTATGTGTAATGGCTGTAAATGTTTTCAATCATCTTATTGTGCAAACATCAATTCGAATGTTGATGGAATGCATTTGATATTATTACATCTGGTTGGCCATCTGTCTGGCAATGCCATTAAAGAAATGTGACTTTGCATTGTTATTTTACTGGAATATATTAGGCAACTTACTAAAATGCATGTGTGTCTGCTTAGCCTTTTCCATTGTGTTGTCTCAATGCCTTTCTTGGCCAATATAATAGTATGTAAAATATCCTAGTATCTAAAGTGTGCTTTGCACAGGGCTTTACAATGAGTGAATGGTCAGATTGGAAATGCAACCGACTCTTGCTTGCGGATGTATCATATTTTTATTTTTCTAATTACAGTTGTTAACGTGCTCATGCAGCACTTTTAATATTGTATATGTGGAGGACAGGTACTTGGCGAAACGCTCTTATTTTTGTATATACCTTTCTTAATGATATCTTCTGGCACAACTAATAAAAATAATTTAATAAAAATGACATTCTATCTTATTTTAAAGACATTTCAGGCTTTTGTGTTTTCTTTCTTGCAGTGCTATCAAACTCAAATTTGTGCATATGCCTACTGACAAGTTAACCAAATTTCCACCATCTTGTTGCACACTTTTCTGAACCTTGGTGTACTTCCTCTCACCAGAAAGATATTGCATTTTGGGATGTTATGAAACTCTCCTCCAATGGTTTCGCACCAAAGTGGTAAACCAAGAGAACAAGAGAGTATGGTTTAGGACTTAATTTGAAGAGAGCCTCCTCGCGTTCAGTGGGATGCCATTTTGGAGTTTTGGGCTCATGTATGAAAAGGCCTCACCACCCATCTATCCGTACCCACACGTGAACGTCTGATATTGTCTGTACCCAAAAGCAATTTCTAAGATAAACAGGATATTGCTTGGAGGAATGTAGCTCTTAGATTAACCAAAGTCTTTCAATTGTAGTGGATTCCTGAGAACTTTTCAACCTTAATACAGCACTATTTTATGAGCAGTGCTTCCCCTCACTTAGCAGAAAATATTAGTGAATAATATTATGACGCGTCTATTCTGAAATAAACACAGGGCAGCATGTTGAAGATCTCAGATTGATACCCTAAGGTGCTCAGTGACATATAATGGGCTAAGACCTGTAGAATTAGAAAAATAACTATTGAGGGAGCTTGCTGTATTATCGTAACTGTCAATTAAAAACATTATGTTCGAAATATGAAATCCCTCTACGATGCTCAAGAAAGCCAATAAACAAGGCATGAGTGAAAAGTTTTCCACACCTCCAAAAACCAAACAAATTTCTTTAAAATGCTAATACAACCCATCTGCCACCTTTAAACATAATGAGATGTGAAAAAGCCTAGAATGATCCGACTAGCACTCAAAACAAAGAGGGAGAGATTGTGTCCAAACGGCTAGGGCGGTCAACCTCGGAGCTGGGGAGCCGGGTTCGAGTCTCGGCAGGGACGCTCAACATTCTGTGATTCTGGACAAATCACTTAATCTCCCCGTGCCTAACAAAAATGAATGTGTCCGTCTGTAACGTAATTGGTGCTCATGTAAAGTGCTCCGATACCTTCGGGTCTAGTTCACACTATATAAAACTCCACAGTGGATCTTACACATCGATCAGCTGCCAAGACAGGAACACAGACAAGCTGAAGCATGGATTTATATTTTTACTATTTTCAGATGAATATGACTTGATCGTTAATTGAAGTCAATATGGTGATCAACGGTGTCAGTCGCTCTTTTCCCTCCTTTCAACGTGTCTTTCACTTCACCACTAGGACAGCAGGCTAAGCGGCCAAGAGCCAAGTTGCAATATCACCTGCACCTTGCTCTCCAAAAACTCATCGGAATGGTGCAAAGGCTTCCACGTGAGGCTGCCAGATAGTGCCCGAGACCACAGACACCCTGGTCTGGAAGCTCTCCTCTGGCTGCCAGTGAATGCAAGCATCAAACTCAAGTTTCTTTGTGTACTTTGACTGCACTTGAAGCCCACTCGGCAGAGGCCCAGGATACATAGAGAAGGCAGGAGCCAACTCAAGCGGCTCTAGCGGGTAAGGCTGGATGCTTCGAGCCACCCCGGTGCGATGACCCTCGTACAGCCCCGCTCACTGCGGACATTGAGTGTGCTGAAGTGCCTGTGAGGGGTCAACGGACTCAACGCCTGGTAAAATGGTGCCTGGAGAGGTGAGCTGCAGCACAGAAGATGCAGTGTATGACACAGCTATAGAAACATGTTTATCTTTACTAATAGTGAAGCAGCACTAACCCTGCAGTACAGCAGCCCTAAACCCTAGAAGAGACGTGCACCAGCAAGTCTAGCATTATATTAAGTTGATGGTGAGCTCACCCATGGAAAAGACCGGATCTAACGCTCAATAACTTCACACCTTACCACTCAATGGGGCATATTTACAAGCCCCTATCGCCACCACAACGTCACTTTTCGGGACGTTGTGGTGGCGATAGGGGCATGGCCTTATTTACAAGGCAGTGTTAACCCACTTAACGTGGCTTAACGCTGCTTTGTAAATAAGGCACACTTTCACGCTATACTTGGCGTGAAAAGGGAGGGCAATGGGTGTTGCTGTTCGCATTCCACCGCAACACCCATTGATTTTGACGCTGCCCCCTATTTACAACAACAGTGTAAATATGGGGCAGCACCAAAATTAAGACCAGGGAAAACCTGGTCTTAAACAGGCGAAAGGAGAGAAATATTTCATTTCTCCTCGTTTTTGTTGTTTCCATGTGTGCTGCGTTGTGCAGCACACGTGCAAACAGCAAAACGCCAATGATTGTTTATGTGCAGGAAGGTGTCCCTTCCTCCTCATAAACAATCATTTTAAAAAATGACGTTTTGCAACTTCTATGGGTGCTGATTTAAGCAGCACACATAGAAGTTACAAAACGCCATTTAAAAATTTTTATGTACAGGAAGGGACACCTTCCGGCACATAAAACAATCATTCTCCTCAACGCAGGTACCCTTGCACTATGGTGCAAGGGTGCCTGCGTTGGCGCTAGGCAGCTAAATTTAGCGCCAGCACAGGGGGAAAAGCAGGGCTGCACCGTATTCTTGTAAATATGGTGCAGCCCTGCATTTCTAAAGTGACGGAGCGTGTAGTTAGCCTTCTTGGCTTAACGACACGCTCTGCCACTTTCTTGTAAATATGCCCCACAGAGTCTTCAAACTAGTGAAAGCAGAGAGCGGGCACTGGGTGTCCAGGGCCCCAGGCTGCAGAATGTCCTAAAATAAAGTCCGAGGACAGAGCCTACATCTGACCTCAAACCTGCCCTTCACTGAGTGAACTCAAACTTTGCATCCTGAGGCGTAGCTTCAAGGGGGTTGTTTGGGGTGTTACGCCCCCCCCCCTAAAAAATGTATTCTATAGTAAATAGTTGGGTACAAATGCTTTCAGTCGGGTATGGTGAGGTCTGTGTCGGATTTCACCTGGGATTTTCACATACACGCAGAGATAAAACACCCACACTAGAACTCGCACAGTTTTGAAGGTCTGAAAAACATTTGGTTAGTTTAAAAAATATTTTGATTTTTATGTACTCCTAACAATACGCACTGCCCCTTAAGCCCCCCTAATGCCCATCTTCTCTTATAATGTATTTTCACAAGATATGCCAGCGTAATTGTTGGAAAATCTGAAGTTCACACCCCCCAATCTTACTGACCAAGCTACGCACTATTTGCATCCACAAAATTTAGCCTCCTGGGCCAACCATAGCACTCTGATGTCACTAAAAGGCAACACACAACACTCACTAGCATTGCTTCTTCAAAAATGAAAGATAGACTATTCGGACACCGGTAACTCGACTTATGTCCTCTGTAGTGATGAATGTATAGAAAAGATATAGTAAATGCTGATCAAAAGGTTTTTCATATAAAAAGAAATTCTTTAAATTACTAACATCAAAAATGGAAAGTAACCACACAAATAAAGAATTGCTTTAAAGAATACAATAAAAAGTGTTGAAAATAATTATACAGATAAAAAGTATCTTTCATATTCAGTGTAGTGTGAATGTATATTTCTTGTGTATATAGAATTAACGGATTGTGTAGAACTTGACTCATGTTATGTTATGTTAATAAAACTTGAAATAGCGCAAAAAATCACCCCCGAATGGGTATCTCGGCGCTGAAGCGCAGAACCTGAGAAAAGACAACGAAAAGAAATGCAATCAAAAGAGCCAGGTTTTAAGTAGCTTTTTGAAGCAGAAAAAATCAGAATTAACGCAAATGTGAAGCGGGAATCTGTTCCAATGAGAAAGACACAGGTATGTATGTATACACACTGAAAATGCTTAAAATGCAGAAAATGGGAGATTAGGGGAATGTGAAAAATACTAAAGACTGCTTTCCATTTGAGAAAGCCCAATGAAGACGGGTTTTCTCTGAAATAAAATTAATTCTTGTTAGCCATTTTATCAGTATGGCACAAAAGAATTCTCCTAAAACCTCTTGAGAATGGCATAAAAGGAAATGTATAGGTTATAATCAAGTGATTGTACTCTTAGACAGAATGTAGTGTGGGCATAATGAACACAAAGGCAGACTGGCTCAAATAGGAACAGGGAAGCACAGTTTGTTCAACATGTAGGTGACTGACCTAAGAGCCACCCTATCCAGTCAACAACATCGGGATTATTCGAACATACACATATTCACTGCCTGCTGCAAGCAGATAATCTGGTACTCGTATCACCAACAGAAAAACACACAGAACCTTAATGCACTGTAGACATTCTGCAGCCAATAGAACCTGAAAACCGAGACAAAAACAACATTATGATTTTCCACGAAACCCAAAAGAAAAAAACAAGCAAAGCCACTATATGTTAAATAGGGAAACACAACCAAGTGCACCTAGGTGGAAATAAAAGTAGCCCAACAAAAAAAATTAATCAAAGAAACAAATCTAGGTGTATTTTATGGCATAAAAGCAGCACCGCAAAGTCTGAGCCAGCACCCTATGAAAGGCTTTGTAAGACTATTCAATGGATTTGTCAAATACTCGTCTATAGGAGCTAAGTCTGGCACCCAGCTATGTCCAATACCACACAAATTGGACTTACTAGAAGGCCTATGAGAGCTCTCCCTAGAATGGTTGTTGAGCACCCTTGGGTTACACCAACTACTCTTCAACAAAGAAAAACAGACTGCAACGTTTTGTTTTTAGAAAACCGATATTAAATCTTTTACATTTCCAACACTTAAAATCTGAGCAAAGCAAAATGAGACAATAAATCTTCTGGTAGCTGAAATTCTTGGCATACTAGAATGTCAGATGCATACTTCCCACAAAAAATAACCACAACCACACCACTTGAAGCAGTTCGCAACAGAAGCTGAACAGAGGTATGCAGCCCACTCAGAATCACAGGCACAAAGTAAAACGAAACGCTACACTTTATGAGATGGAAACTACATGCTAGTAGGATATGCAATCACAGACCTACAAACACAGGTAATTGATTACAAGGTACAGGGTTAACAATCATAGACGAAAGATTGAAAGAGAACCGCACCAACAGACATTGAAAGCAGAGCTGATCACATTTGTCAAAGATTGAACTTGGCAGCCCCGGTCCTTGCAGGTAACAGCGGGGGGGGGCGGTGGGGTCGGGTAAGGGGGGATTTCGAAGGACAATGCCGAGGGGAAATTAAATAAATAATTAAATTTTCCTCTGCATCGTCCCTTGAAATCCCCTTCTTACCTGGCCCCACCGCTGTTACCTGCACGGACCGCGGCTGGGACCTGGTCCTTATATAAAACGACTTAGGGCCTGATTATGAGTTTGGAGGTATGGGAGCAGGCCACCACGCCACTGCCCTGTTCCCATACCATCACACGTCATCCCGGCCGCCCGCCAGATTACGTGTTACCTCGTGATCAGGCAGCTGGTCCTTTGGCATTCTCCACAGTGGTGCCTATTAAAAAGGCACAGCATTGGGAGCGCCAAAGCCCGTTCCTGACGGCATTAACTGTGCAGTCCATGTCGTGCAGGAAAGGGGGTGCATGTAGACGGGGGGCACACCATGTGCCCCCTGCATGCATCCCATGGCCCTGAGGCAACAGGGGGCCCTGCAGGGCCCCCTTTGTTTCTTCATAGTCACGGTTTTCACGGCAGGCTCACCGCCATGAAAACCGTGGTGGTGAGGAAACTCGAAATATGCTTGGCGGTGCCTGATACTTTAAAGCACTGCCCATAAGTTATGCCAGTGAAGCATTATTGTATGTATTTGTAACTCACTCAACACGAGAGGAGCAGTCGAGGTCCATGTGCGTACAAATTGACGCGGCCGGCTCCTTTATATATATTTTTTTCTTCTTTAGCCATGCTGCTCAGCATCGGGGTGCCAGTGGCGCGCTTTGGCACCCACTCGTTCAGGACAGGAGCAGCCAGTATGGCAGCGGGGTGCAGCATGGATGATGTCAAGATTGAGAACCTGGGCAGATGGGACCCTAAAACATTCAAGATGTGCATTAGGCAAGACGCGCTGACCAGAAGCATACCCCAACATCTGTGTTTATGAATCTCTAGGAGGAAGCAGAGACAAAAAACAGGAGCATGGACTGTTGACCACTCATACCTCACCGGGGGCAGTGATGGGCTGATAAGAGGAAAAGTTCAAGGGCCTGTGGCTGACAGATACAAGGGGGAAGTGGTTGGGTGCTCCAGTTATTAAATGGCTCCAGCTTCGTTCAAGACTAAAGGGACTCGTTAAGAAGCGAATGCCAGCGGGCCTGCTGGTGATCCACCTTGGGGGCAATCATCAGCCAGCACTGGGCAGGATACTGCTGCTCGTCGACATGAGAAGAGACCTCATTGCGGCATTAAGGCCGCTGTGCAGGGCTGCGATCGTAGAGTCTGAACTAATCCCCAGTTTCAAATGGAGAGCGGGAAAGAGCTAAGGCGCTGTAGAAAGGTCATGAGGGAAGCTGAATATAGCAAGTCCAGGCACTGCAGGAGCATGGGATGGGCCCGGCGCTGTACAAAGGTCATGAAGGAAGCTGAATGCAGCCATGTCCAAGCACTGCAGGAGCATGGGAGGAGCACGGCGCGGTACAAAGGCCATGAAGGAAGCTGAGTGCGGCCATGTCCAAGCACTGCAGGAGCATGGGAGGAGCACGGCGCTGTACAAAGGCCATGAAGGAAGCTGAGTGCGGCCATGCCCAAGCACCTTCTGGAGCATGGGATTGGCACAGCACTGTAGAAGGAAGCTGAATGCAGCCATGTCGAGCACCGCAGGCGCATGGAAGGGGCATAGCGCTCTGGAAAGATCGTGAAGGAAGCCGAATGCATCCGTGTCCAAGTACTGCAGGAGCATGGGACGGGCACGGTGCTGTAGAAAGGTCATGATGGAAGCTGAATGCAGCCATGCCCGAGGAATTTAGGAGCATGGGACGGGCATGGTGCTGTAGAAAGGTCATGATGGAAGCTGAATGCAGCCATGCCCGAGGAATTTAGGAGCATGGGACGGGCACGGTGCTGTAGAAAGGTCGTGAAGGAAGCTGAATGCAGCCCTGTTTAAGCACTGCCGGAGCATGGGACGGGCATGCATGAGGCATGGACTGGTCAATCTGAGAATGCCAGAAAAGTATGGTAAAGATGGTGTGCACGGAGCCGGCATGGGGATAGACATGTGTATTCTAAACCTTAACACTTATCGCTTGAACTGGCTGGATGTAACTGAGCAGGAGGACAAGGGGTCATAGTACATTTTTGGGGCGAGCCACAAACGAGTGGACATTTTGGCTCTATCACTAATAGCAAACAAATGCAAGCGGAGGAAACAACAACTTCACCTCTGCTTTATAGATCTAAAGGCAGCCTTTGACAGTGTAGACCGCCAACTCCTATGGAAAAAATTGCGAGCCTGGAAAATTCCGGAGAGGTTGCTATGAGGAATACTGCAATTTTATTCTAAAACATGGATAAGAATCAAGATAGGAGACGGTTCCAGACTATCGAGGAAGCTGACTACGACCAAAGGACTAAAACAAGGTTGCGTATTAGCGCCACACCTTTTAATTTGTTTATGTCCGACCTTGCACAAAAGCTTGACTGTATTAATTCCCACCCTCCGCAAATAGGTAAATTATTATTAACACATCTCTCGTACGCCGACGATGTGGTGTTAATGAGTTTAACTAAGATCGGTCTGCAAAGAGCATTAAACGAGATGTCAGAATATATCTCATTTAACAAACAAGAAATAAATACATCAAAAACCAAAACAATGATGATTGGCAATTACCGGAGAAGCAAGCAGAACATCTGGCTCAATGGCAACCAGATAGAGGAAGTAAAAGCTTACAAATATCTGGGGTTTTATATAGATAATAGACAAAATCATCTAGAGCAAAAAACGTACATTTCACAGAGAACCAGTGCACTTACATTTGCCTTCAGAATACTGGCAAAAAAACTGAGTGGACCGTCACACAAACCCCTGCTTGCGGTGATGGCGGCCAAAATGCTGCCAACGCTAACATATGCCAGTACCGCTCTACACAGCAAAGATTCAGACCTTTTAAACCGACTAATTGTCTCTACTTATAAAAATGTCTTCCAGATACATTGGACGGCTTCACCGGCCCAGGTGCGACTTGAATTTGGTCTCTTAAACGAAACCATAGGGAGAATGTACAACACAATAAAGCTTTGGTATCGGTTGAAACTGAATGCGGTTACCTCTCCAATTAACAAAGCCCTTTGGACAGAAGTGGATGAGGATAAAAAATCACCATACAACCAATACTTATATAAATCCTTTCTAACAACCTGCACGACCGATTTATGGAATAAAAACTTGTCATATCAGTCCTTCAAACAAACAATAAACAAGTCAGCAAAATTCCATTCACTACTGCTCGATAAAAACATCTTCAGCTCAAGGTCGCATGCCTGGATGGTGATTAACAATTATAAGACCCTTGCACCAGCACCTTATTTGAGCATAACATTCTCAATCAACTTGAAGAAACAACTAATGGCTATACGTTTCGGGAAATTGCCGTCGATAGCGGATCAGCCAACCTGGGTGCACACAGGGCCTAAATCATGTCGACTTTGCGGCAACTACGAAGAAGATTTTATCCATATAATCTGCACATGTACTAAACTTCACAATGCACGAGTCACTTTACTTAGAAAAACATTTAATGCCAGAGGTATCAGGACCTGTCGAGCTGCAATAATTTCAGGGCTAGATCCATCGGACCCACAATTGAATTGCAAATTGATTATATTCCTTAAAATCTTCGAACAGGCCCTGAAAACTGACATTAAAAAATCCAGCTAGAAGATGGTAATGTCTGACCTCTCTGAAGTAAAGCTCGGGACCCCAATTTTTTTTTTATACAACAAATCAAGTCCGCTGAAATGGTTGGAACTTTGACAGTACAAATAGATAGGGACCTGGACTAACACTTAGAGCATGTTTAATTAAAAGTGTGTAATATTTTATCAGCAACATACTGATGTCAAGTGTTAAAAACTGGCTAATTTTATTGATGTTTTAAATGTCTTTTATATTGTTAAGGTTTTAACTGACCAAACAATAAAATTTACTTTGACTTTGAGTGGACATCCCTTAGAAGCTTGGCAGTAAAAGACAGTCTGCCTGCAGAGAAACACTGCTCAGGTCCCAAGAACCACCAGATGGCGTAGTCCTCCCTTACCCGCAAGTCTTGGGGAAACTGCCAGAGGATTATAGGGGGCGGTAGTATGGGCAATGCACTTGCAGCTCAAGCACAGCGAGAGCCGGCTGAAGGACACCTGCAAAGGTAGTAAATGAAGCCAAGTATACTGCTAGCGGTCATCCCTCGCTCAGAAACTTGAGAAGGATGATTGGTCGGCATCAAACTGTTTTATTGCTCTGATGATAAATATTTATGATGACGACCCGCGTACAAGTGGGGGAGAAATATTAATAAACTGTGGCCTTTCAACTCCGGTGAGCATCCTCACCTTGTTATTGTGGTCTAGCTATGTATAAAAGGGGATGGAGTGGCTCGAGTGCATGGGTTAGAGCAAAGGCCTAGAATAGCACGGTCAACCTGCCTTAGTTTTAACCCAGAGAGGAGTCCAGGGGGCAGATTTATCATTATTTCATGTAGCGCAGCAAGCCACCTCGCTGCGCTGCTTGAAAGGGCAGGAATGTGCCGTATTTCACATCAAACGACGCTGTCCTGTCCTTTCCATGTGCTGTGCTCTTTAGGCTGCCTAGCACCAATGCAGACACCCTTGCACCATGGTGCTGCGTGCCTGCGTTGTAAGTCGGATTGTTTTTGTAAGGGAAGGAACACCTTCCTGCACAAAAACAATCCTGTGAGGTGTTTTCCTTTTTCAGTATGCAGCACACATAGAAAGAGGAAAAATGAGGCGAAATAAAGATTTTTCTCCTCCTTACGCCTCCGTTGGGGAGGCATAGCATTTTTACGCATTTCCAGGTCTACCACTACTGGTATATCTGGGAATGCGCTAAAATCCATGGGTGGATGCGTGGAATGCCTCCCTGGGGCAGAGTAATGCAAGGTAGCGATTTGTACTGCTTTGCTTCACTCCAGATTCATCAAGCCATGCAGGGCCACACAAGGTGGACTTGCGTGGATTGATAAATCTGACTTTGTTGTTGCCTCGCCCTTGCACTCCCTTGCTCGGCACAAGGGCATCGCAACACAAAGATAAATATGCCCCCAGGTGTCTTCCAAAACAGATCAACAGGCACTTCCCCCTTTCTTCAGGACAAAGGGAGGAAAGGTGGAGGACGAAGAAAACCCAGCAAAAGCAAGGCAAAGGGCTCGAAAGCAAATAAAAGGCATGAAAATGTAGCCAATAGCTGAAGGCTGGCAGACCAGCAATTTTTAAAAAGGAATCTGGCATGTCTAGATGGGATTAAAAGCTACCTCCAGAGGGCACAACGGCATTGCTCTACCGTGAAGAGTCAACCCACCCGCTCACACCAAAAGGCTCTGGGGCATATTTACAAGAAACTAACGCATCGTGGTGCCGCAAGTCATTTTGCTGCATGCGCTGCGCTAGTTTCAAAGCTCAGGGATGGGGCATATTTACAATATGTCACATCTGTGTGATTCCCCCTGCGCTGGCGCACAAACTACTGCCATGTGCCGGAGCAGGCACCCTTGCACCATGGTGCAAGAATGTCTGCGTCGTGGGGAGATTGTTTTTGTGCAGGATAGGAAAACCCCTACGTTTACGATTGCTCGTAAATCTGGAAATGCATTAGTGGACATGGGTGTTGCGTGGGAACACCCACAGCAACACCCATGTCACACCCCTAAAACGCAAAATGTTGCATCAAAAGGGGCGTTATTTACAAGCACAGGTTAAGCCATGCAGGGTTTCTTTAAGTGTGCTTGTAAATATCACGGTAGCAGGTTGCGTTCCCGGTGCGTCATGCAACATGACGCACCGGCGGCGCAAGGGGCTTGAAATCTGACCCACAGAACTTAAGTGGCATCAGGAGCTTCGCAGGTGCTTTGGTGGGAGGAGGCGGAGACAGCAGAAGGAAAGATGACCTGGCCACAAAAAACAATGGGGCATAGTTACAAGGCCCCTGATCCACCGGAGCATCACTTTTTTTGACGCTCCGGTGGCGCACAATGCTGAACCATATTTACAAGGCCATGTAAAGGCCATGTAAAGTCACCATGCAATACTCTGTGTGAAAGGGGCATTCCATGAGTGTTGCTGTGGGCATTCCCACGCAACACCCATGGATTCTTATGCATTCCCAGATTTAGAAGGTTTCGTACACATGGGAATGCATCAGATTCTAACACCTCCTCAGGGGAGGCATTAAAGTGACGCAACGAGAAGAAATTCCTTTATTTCTCCTCGTTTTTCGCTCTATGTATGCTGCAGAATGCAGCACACATAGAAGGAGGAAAACGCCATCAATTATTTTTTTCGTGCAGGAACATGCCCCTTCCTGCACAAAACCAATCATCCCTTCAACGCAGGCACCCTTTCACCATGGTGCAAGGGTGCCTGCGTTGGTGCTAGTCAGCCAATTGCGCCCCAGCGCAGAGGAAAGCACAGGGATGCTTCACATTGCTGTAAATACGACGCAGCCCTGCACATTCCTAATGACGCAGCTCGGCACAACAAGATCCCCAAACCCCAAAGACCCTAATAACTTCCGCCCGATTTCGCGCATTCCATTACCGGCTAAACTGATAGAAAAAGTCCTTAACACCCAACTTAGTTCTTTCTTAGCGGCAACACAAGCATTGGACCCCTCCCAGTACGGGTTTAGAGGGGGCCACAGCACTGAGTCCGCTCTTATCAAGGCGACAGAAGAGATCAGAGTAGCCGTCGACCAAGGGGGGAGGGCAGCACTGATCCTGTTGGACCTGTCGGCGGCCTTCGACACGGTCCATCATGGTATTTTGATGGACCGTCTAAAGGAGTGCGGGATCCAATCTAAAGCCTGGGCGCTGCTAAGTTCCATCCTGTCCGACAGAAGACATACGGTGGCACTGGGTGGCTGTCAATCCAAACCCTTTTCGCTTCCTTGTGGGGTCCCACAGGGGTCCTCCCTTAGCCCCACCCTTTTCAATGTTTATGTCTCCTCCTTGGCCCCCATTGTCAGATCATTTGGGTTCAGTCTCACGTCCTATGCGGATGATACCCAAATTGTCGTGTCATTACTCCCGGGCCAGGATGTAGGCATAGACAAACGTTTCCAAGCATGCATGAAATCTGTTGGGAAATGGATGGCAGAGAACTGCCTAAAGCTTAATTCGGGCAAGACTGAGGTCCTTCTGTTTGGAAAGGACACTAGTTTCTGGACCCCAGGCTGGTGGCCAGACTCGATGGGCTCTCTCCCACGCCTTCAAAAAGGCAAAAAACCTGGGGGTAGTTGTGGACGAGAGACTAACCTTCGGGGATCAGGTCAATGCAGTGACATCTTCAACCACTTACGTGCTTAGAACAGTGAGGAAGGTAATGCCATTCCTACCCCTGAGTAGTCGACAAACAGTGGTCACAGCCTTGGTGTTATCCAGGCTGGACTACTGTAACAGCTTGTATTTGAATATCCAACAGAAAAGTCTGAACAAATTACAGCTGCTGCAAAATGCAGCAGCAAGACTTCTGACGGGTACACCCAAATTCTCCTCCATCTCCAATGGATTAAGGAATCTTCACTGGCTCCCAATACGGAGTCGAGTGCGTTTCAAATCCCTTTGCATGGTCTTCAAAGCCCTTCACGGCAAAGGCCCAGACTACCTGAACCAGCTGTTCCATTGGTACACTCCGAACAGAGCACTCCGCTCGACAGGTGCCAAGCTGGTTTCGGTTCCACTCAGAAGGACTGCTTTGTGGGGGGCAGAAGCTTTGCTGTCAGCGCGGCGAAGGCCTGGAACGCCCTGCCATTTTGCCTCAGAGATGCCACGGATCTCCTAAATTTTAGGAAGGGCCTAAAGACCTGGCTCTTTTCTGAATAATTTCTTCCTCCTTGTCTTCTGCCCTCAGGATTCATTTGCTAGTGCCAGGACACCCTTGGGTAACCGCTGCGCTTTATAAAAGTTATTAACATAACATAACAAGATGGCTTGCAGCGCCGCGCTGCGCTGCGCTATTATCTTGTAAATATGCCCCAATGTTTGCAAGGGCAACCAGATGGTGTGGTCCTTCCTTACCCTTGGACTTTGGGGTGCCAAAAAGCAGGGCCACTGAGTTAACCTGTAAGTGGGTTAGAGGGGGCCACAGCTGCCTAGAATACCGCAAGTGGCCACCCCCACCCCCTCCCCGAGAAAATTAAGAAGGATGATTGATAGAGGTCAAACTGTTTTATTCTTTGCTAATTAATAACCATTTTAATTTTTAACATCTTTAGTTAGATTTTCAACTATCCAACGTGACAGCAACATAATCAACAGTAACTTGCTCATGCTAATATTAAAATTAATATTTATAAAGTTTTACGATGATGACCCACCTAGAAGTGGAGGAGAAATCTTTATAAACTACGACTTTTCAACCCCCGGCAAGAGCCTTCGTCAAGTTATTGCAGTCTAGCTATGCATAGCATGGCGTTGAAGTGCCTCGAGTGCATGGGGTAAGCCTCCAGGAGCCCCCCGTGCCCTAGTTGTCTCAAGATGTATGCTGCTCACACCCCCTTACCCAGCAGATGGAACATTTTTCACAAGACTACACAAACGTTATTGCTGTGCTGCTCGGTGGGAGGGCTCTGAATTCCAAGTAACCTTATCTCAGGAAAGAAAAGGCCCAGATAGGATTTTAAATTATTTCTTTGTAGGGGAGAGGGCTGTGGAAGCCTCGCCTTATAATTCTATATCGCAAATGGATTCTTCGGCTGGGCTGCAGGGCTGGCAGGCATCAGTCCATGCTGTGATCAGCTGAGCTCTTCCTCCCTGGGACACCATCTGCTTCAGTTCAGTGCTTCTTTCTAAGAAACCAACTACTGTTTTTGCAGCTGAAGTGGAGGGGCCTGGGCATGGCTTCCTTTTATCACTTAAAGGGGCAATGCAGTGCTTGTAACTAAGGTGCCGGATGCTAGGAGTCTTTATTAAGCGAGTGCTTGCACTGATCAGGATTACTGACCTACCCAAACTTCGCTGAGTTTTCTGATTTTTTTAGATCTACGCACTTGAGTACTTTTTTCCTTAAACTGGCAATATTTTCTTGTGATTGTTGGTAGAGGAATGTCTCTTGCATGGTATACAGGCATGTTCATCTATCCAAAGTGTCCAACTGCATTTATCTGGTAACCAGACTTTCATGCTCTGGTGGCACACTGATCTAGGGTGTGCGCAGAGGACAGTGGCGGCTCGCACAGGTAACGCTGTGGGGCGGTGAGGTGTGGCGGGGGCAGGGCGGGGTGGGAGGGTAGTGGAGTTCGACTTACGATGGGAAAGATTAAAGTAAAGAAATAAAGAAATAAAACCACTTACCTTGCGCTTGCCACATTGCCAAGTCGGCGATGCGGCGAGCACAAGGTAAGTGGTTTTATTGATTGATTTATTTACTTTCACCTTTCCCGTCGTATGTCAAACTCCACTACCCCCCACCCTGCCCCGCCCCCACCCTGCCTCACCGCCCCACAGCGGTACCTGTGCGAGCCGCCACTGGCAGAGGGATAAGCATATTGGGGCAGATTTACAAGCCCCTTGCGACAACTTTACGCCGCCGTTGCGTCACTTCTGTGACGCAGCGGCGTCGTAAACAATGCGCCACGTTGCGACATATTTACAACGTGACGCATCTAGGGAGATGCGTCACGTTGTAAAGCCCTGCGCTACATTATACCTGCGTCAGGTATAATGTATGCAGAGTGGGCGTTCCCACGCAGGAAAGCCTTGTAAAAGTGACGCAGTGAAATCGACAAGATTTCACTGAGTCACTTTTACGACGCCGCTGCGTCAAAACCTTACACCTGCTTGAAGCAGGCGTAAGGAGTGACGCAGCATGTTAGGAATAGGCATTCCTAACCATTGCTGGAGTTGCGACGTACTTGCGACACGACTCCAGCAATGCGCTGCCCTTACGCCGACAAGATGCGTTACGCATCTGTCTATCCTTGCGCCACGGTGCGCAGCATTGTTGCAGTGCACCCATGGTGGCGCAAGGGTTTTTTTCCGTGTCATAATTTAACTGGTGCATCCCTGCTAATATGCAGGGATGCACCAGTTCTTATAAATCTGCCCCATTGAGTGGTGGTGTCAGCGTACAGTGATTTGAGAATCCCTATAGTGACCCGACCTTTCATCTGAGTCACTGAAGTGGAGGCCTACTAGTGTAAAGTTCAATTTCTATGTACTTACCCAGTCCTTTGGGGTAACATTTCGAGTGTGTGTTTCGCATGTTGATGCATGTATCCTGTGTGGTATATGCAGGGCCACTGGAATTATGCAGCAGGAGAGGGACAAATTATGTGGCAGGGTTGAGTACATTATGCGGCAAGAAAAGGCCAATTATGCAGCATAATGCAAAACAATTTGTAATAGTATTACTTCATTATTTCATCATTTTTAAACTTGGTAACACTGTAGGGGCATTGGTTTCGCCTCTATTCTACCCGGTTAACACTCAAATATATCAATAAGCAACAGAAAGGGAACAAGTCCAGCTTTGCAAACGACCTTCCACTGCGCGACAACACGTGCCGCTGCATCTTTAGTAACTTTTGAACCACTTAAGCTAGAAACAATTCTTTTTGTTACAATCTGCAAATTATGTGACAGATAATGAATTATGTGGCAAATCTATAATCATGCAAAAATCACAGCGACCGCACAATCACCTAATTCCAGTGGCCCTGGGTATATGCATGATGTGTATGAATGAGCCAACGCAAATGGAGGCCAGTGGGATCCAGTTTGGCTATTTATGGCATGGCCTTGAACCAGAAGGAGGTGAGGGTTGCGCTCCCAGACAGTGGAAGAGTATTGCACACCTTCCTGTTGCTGGAGGGGGACCTAGACACTGAAGTGATGGGAGTGGAGGCAGGCTTCCTTTAGATATGTGGTAAAGCCTTTGCTGAGCAAGGAGCTGATGATAGTCTTCTTGAACACTTCATTAAGTGGATGATAAGGATGAGGGCTAGAGGGCTAGGACTATAAACTCTGTTGTGTATGGTGAAGAGACCTTTTGGTGAATCAATCAATCAATCAAGCAGGATTTATAAAGCACGACTAGTCACCTGTGAGGGTATCCTGGCACTGAAGCTATCCTGGTTGTCTTTCCCTGATTACTCCTTGAGTTGAGCTGACGACAGCCAGGTGCAGAAACCTAACACTGCTTTGTGCCTCTGTTGTGGATGCTCCAAGTTGGAGACACCCTGTTGCAAGAAGCATCACTTTACACAAAAGCTGTGTCTGGATAGCAGCCTCGAAAGACACTTGAAAAGAGAACCACCTACATTTGTTCTACAGTTTCAGACAGTGGATCCACATCTCCTGTCTGCTAGTTGTGCATAAAGGTGAGACCCCCTTATCCCACTTGTTCCAGTTCCAAGTCCTCTACAGTAAAGTAAGGGAATGCTCCAGAGAATACTCAAAGTGCTGCTGTGCAACTAAGGTTGGGTTTTGCGTGACAGCTAGTCTCCCAGAAGTGTTTAGAATTCTTGCTGTAAAAGCTGCATACCTTTCCTGACACGCCTAGAAGTCTGCATGCATGCTGAGACAGGGAAGGTCCCTGCCAACCCTGCAGGAGGAGAGGCTGTCCAGCAAAGAGCGAGGAGCCCCCCCCATCCCTGAAGGGTGTGGGGTGCCCAGATGACCAAGCTGCTTGAGTGCAATCTGAGAGGCAGAACTGGTTTGTGACAAGGGCGAGCTGGACCCAGGCCCAGGGCGCCAATTTTCAGAGGGGAGTACAGAGATGTCTGCATTGTGTTCCTAGAGACAGCAGCATCCCTCTCACTTGGCTCTAATGTTTCAATTAAAGTGCTTGTAATCATTTTTTTTTACTCGCTGCAGGAGCCATTTTATACCCCTTCAGCCCCCTTCCTTCCCCTACCATTTCCCTCTCACCCCTTGTTGCTGCACATTGACAAGCCTATCCACCACACCTACAACTTGGCACCAGTGTGATGGAGCTAAGTTGTGTATGAATCAGGCTAGTTCAGGGGAGGTGTTTGTGTTCAGCGGCCAGTCACTGCTTTAGTGTAATCACCATGTGACTGACCTGTGAACACAAAATGGGCCCCCTGCTGCCTCATTTTATTCATCAGCAGTAGTGAGGGTGCCAAATTTCTAATCCGCCCAGGGCGCTATCTGATCAAGGACCGGCTCTGCTGAGAGGTCCCCAGTGTCAAAGGTCCCTGTCCCCTAGTCTCTCCCTACAGCTCCAATCTGGAACCATGATACAGCAACAGCCAATTGCAGAGGTATGGATAGGGCTGTGTTTACGTCTCATGATAAGCTGTTGTGAGGCTTAGACTACCACAGCTGCGATCGACCTTTGTGAGGCCACAACTGCCGAAAGTATAATCAGCTCATGCAGGACTGCAACTACGGAAGCTGCCACTGGCCCATGCAGGGCTGTAACTACCAAAGGTGTGACTGGCCCATGCGAGGCTGCAGTTACGGAAGTAGTGTCCGACCCATGCGGGTCCACATCCATCGGATGTGTGATCAGCTCATGGTGGGGCTGTGTCAGCCATCTGTCACCAGGCCCTGTTGGGTACTACATCATGAACCCTCTGGTCCTGGCATGGGCCCACTGCTAGCCTCAGAGGCCCTGGACAATTACTGTTGGTCGAGACAGGACTGTCTCATTTCAAGACTGCTGCATCCTGCTCCTGCACACTAGGGGCCTCATTTACAAGCTTTTGGCATACGGTAGCGCTGCAAGCCTTCTTGCTGCGCTGCCCTACATCAAAAGAAAAGGGCAGGAATGCACCGTACCTATGAGATACGGTGCATTCCTGTCCTCTTCCCCAGTGCTGGTGCACAATTGGCTGCCATGCACCAATGCAGGCACCCTTGCACCATGGTGCAAGAGTGTCTGTGTTGTGGAAATGATTGTTTTTGTGCAGGAAGGGATACCTTCCTTCACAAAAACAATCAATCGAGGCTATTACCTCTTTCTATGTGTGCTGCTGAATGCAGCACATGTAGAAAGAGGAAAAAATGAGGAGGAATAAAGTTATTTCTCCTCGTTGCGCCTCCCTATGCCTTCCCTGGGGAGGCATAGGTTTTTGACGCATTCCCAGGATTACAGAACATTGTAAATCGGGGAATTTGTCAAATGCCATGGGTGTTACATGGGAACACCCACATTAATGCCCATGGCATGCCTCCCCATCGCCTTGTGAGGCAACGCAGCAACTTGTGCTGTATTGCCTCCCACTATATCTACAAGGCCACGAAAAGCCACGCAGGGTGGCTTTACGAGGCCTTGTAGATATGGCACTGCACTGTGAGCCGCTGGAATATCAATAAAAGTGACAATTCCTGCAACGCACAGAGGTTTGTAAATGAGGCCCTTGAAGATCCAGAGCCGGTGCACCACTAAACACCGCCCAACAACAGAGGTGGGAGACCCTCGCAGACTACCTGGCAGTGCGCCACCACTCAATAAAGTGTTCAGGTATGCCCCGAGGTTTCGGGCAAACTAAGCGGAACCTGAAAGGACTGTAACCACCCATGAGTGGGTAAGAGATATCAAAGACTGAGGGTCTACATTACAAGGAATTCGCTTAGGGCAGTGCCACAAGTCTTCTTGCTGCGCTGCCCTAAGCCTATGTGAAAGGACAGGAATGTACCGTATTTATTTATTTCTGCCCTTTCCCTCTATGCTGACACATAATGGACTGCCTAGCGCAGTGGCATAGCTGCGGGGGGTGGACTTTTTTGCGGGCAGCGGAGGTGAGCAAGTTGTGTCTGTCGAGTACTACCATCCCTCTGCCCCCCGAGAACAAGTTGTCCGTCAGCTGCCAGAACCCACCTTCCCCCGGAACAAGTCGCCCGTAGGCCGCCACCCCCCCTCGCTCTTATCTGCACCGGACGGCAAACTGAGGGTATGCCCCGGGTGGCAGTAGGTCTAGCTACGCCACTGGCCTAGCCCCAACACAGCCAACCTTGGACCATGGTTCAAGGGTGTCTGTGTAGTATGCAGGATGGTTTTTGTGCAGGAAGGGACACCTTCCTGCACAAACCCAATCCCAAGAGGCGTTTTCCTCTTGCTATATGTGCTGCAGAGTGCAGCACACATGGAAAGAGGGAAACATGAGGAGAAATGAAAGCATTTCTCCTCGTTATGCGTGCTCTGGTAAGGTTTACGTGATTTTGTAAATCTGGAGAAGCATCCAAATACATGGAAAACCCACCGCAATGCCTATGGAACGTCTCCTTGACACAGAGTAAGGCAACTCCATATCTATGTGGCCATGCAAAGCCAGACAGGGAGGCTTTGTGTTGCCTCAGAGATATGATTGAGAGGCCTGTGCCACCGGAGCATCAAAAAAAGTGACGTTCCGGTGCCGCAGGCCTCTTATAAATAAGCCCCTGACTGAGCACTATATTTGGGCATGATCAGACAACACCTGTGCTAGATTAAGACTACTCCGGTTTTCCTCAAGGGATACAGGTGATGGGCACAGGTGCCACAAGGAAACCCAGGATGGGGTCCTCTGGGGATAGGGAAGATCATGTAGAACTGGGGAGAGAGCCTGGGGACAGAGGGGACAGTGAGGGAGAGGGGTGGGCACAGCATCTTCAGTATACCACCCAGTCACTGTACATTGTTGCAGCTACGAGTAGTGTGTAGAGTTAAGTGCCATTCTGTAATAAACAAGTATCTTTTTTTGAAAAGTCAAGTACGGGGCTGGACATTCAATTAATTGTATTTTTTATTGATTGATGAGCGTTGAACTAGAGCACCCCACAATACCTTCCTAAAAAGCATGTCACGGCTCACCCTAGCAGCCACTGAGAGGCAAGCGTGGAAATGGTTGTTCTTGGCCCACTTTGCAGAGCCACTGGAGGATAGACTCCGGGGACATTAGAGACAGCAAACAACCTCAACCACCATGATGGAGGTCCAATAGGCCCGACATGCACCGTGACCCCTGAATGGGGTCTGACAGTGCTGAAAATGGATGTGCCTTTTTCTCTCGAGTTAACTTTGAAACTGTTTTCTTTGTGACAAAATCAGAGTACAGGTTACTATTAAAATAAAGAAAGAAAAGTAGTAAACCTAGCACCACACATAGCCAACCATTTACACTGACCACTCTCCAATAGAAAATAACGGAATTAGGGAATTAAAATAAAACTCCATAGGAAATAATGTTAAATGTAATTACATTTTTAAAATAGTTAAACATATCATTAAATATAATTTAGTATTAAAATATATAAAAATAATACATATTAATAGTTTAAATGTAAAATATTTTAATACCCTATTTTGAATAAAAAATTAATGTAACAACAATTTGTATTAAAATATAACTAAATTAACTTTAATTAATTATGTACATCTCTTTTAATAATTATTGATTCATAATAAAAAGTATTTTTTCTTTAGGTGGGAATTTATTTTTTATTTTAAACTTCAGAAAAATAAGTTAATTTTTTCAAGGAAGGATTGATACTTGCAGAGGTTTTAATGGAGTTAGTACAAGGATGAAAGGTGAGGGCTGATGCAGTGTTGCCGTTCTTTTAATAAGACTTTGCTTCCATACTTTCTTTGCATAAAGGATTGTATTGAGGTAGTGTGCAGATCTGGTTATAGTGATGTTTTGTTTTCTTTGTGAGTGTGAATACTGATGGAGCACCAGGTTAGATTAAATTTTTTCTTCAAACAGAATGAGGTGGAAGAGAAAAGCAAAGAGATATTGAAAATAGTAACTATCCATGCCCTTTAAAAAAAAAGAAATTCGAAATGCACATTCTGTCAGGTGACCACAATGGCATATTTCTTCTGTACCGCTATCTCCAAGCTTGAGTATGCAGCCCTTACGACTGAGAGCCTTATTACGAGTTTGGCAGTCGTCCTGTTGGCCCGCCACCGCCGGGCTGAAAGGAGGACCGCCAAGCCCGTAGTGCACCTGCCCACCGGATTACAAGTGTAATCCGTGGCGGGTGGACAGTGCTGCAGCAGTCTCACGGCAGGAGCTGTTAGGCTAATAGGAGAGCCTAACATGCAGACCGCCGCCGTGAGAGCGCCAACTGCACGTTCCTACACGGTGTGGCATGCACCATGTCGTGCATGCCACACCGTGCAGGAATAAGTGTGCCACAATATTGCCCCCCTGCATGCACCCCCAGGCCCAGGAGCAGCAGAGGACCCAGTTAGGGCCCCCTTAGTTGCCTCTCCGCAACCCTTTTCATGGTGTGCTCATCACCATGAAATGGGCACTAGACATGCAACTCATAATATGCTTGGCGGTGCCGCAGCGGCACCACCAGCATATTAATGCTCCTGACTGCTGTGCCACTGCCGCAGGATCCTGGATCCTGGCGAAGGCAGCGGTCCTGTGGTGGTCCAACCACCACACTCAGAATACTGCGTGGTCGGACTGCCACCACGAGTAAGGCCCTGTGGACCACCGTACTCGTAATAAGGCCCTGAGTGTTCACTGGTAATCCGGTACTTATACGTGGCATTATAGCAGCATTACATTCCCATATGAACTCAATATTAACCTGGATAAAAAGCCTTAGTGACCAAATCACTCGGTGCAAATTTACTGCAGTGCAATTTGGCTTCTGATATATACATTTGTACATAGATAAATGAATTGCGCCCATGCCCCATTGTAATATCTAAGCCGAAGGGTCTAGTAACAGTAAATGATGGTTCATATTCTAGGCAAAATATAATTTTGGTGCTGGAACACTCACCGGCCACTAACTGTATTTTTCATCCCTTTCAATGTCATTTTCGGCCATTTCGTAGCGGTGCGTTCCTCGCTTACAAAGGCAATGGCCTTAAAAGGAGCATCTATTAGTAGCCTGTCCCAACATGCCCCAACATGCCACAGTGCTGTGAAGGGCCACCTGTGAGATGTCTCGGACACCCACTTCAGAAAGCGCAAAACGACTCAACCGTTTCTGTGGTTGTTTGTACACCGGAAAATAAGGTGTAAGGCCTGCTCAGTGCCGTTTACCCAAATGTCTTTCAACTTATTTTCCACATCTTTACTCATACGACACCCTCAAACTGAGGGGTTTCCAGCTGCGTCTCTTAATATTTACATAGGGGCAGATTTACAAGCCCCTTGCACCGCCGGTGCATCACGTTGCGTGACGCACCGGTGGCGCAGCCTGCTAAGTGATATTTACAAGAACAGGTAAAGTCACCCTGCGTGACTTAACCTGTGCTTGTAAATATCGCCCCTGTTCACGCAACACTTTGCGTGTTAGGGGCGTGACATGGGTGTTGCTGTGGGTGTTCCCACACAACCCCCATGTCCACTTATGCATTTCCCGATTTACAAGAAATCGTAAATCTGGAAATGCATCAGAATGCTACGGTGCAACAAGAAGAAATGTTTTCATTTCTCCTCGTTCTTTTCCTCTTTCAATGCGTGCTGCATTCTACAGCACACATTGGAAGAGGAAATCACCTCAATTGATTGTTATTGTGCAGGAAAGTGCCCCTTCCTGCACAAAAACAATCTCCCCACGACCCAGGCAACCTTGCACCATGGTGCAAGGGTGCCTGCGCCGGCGCATGGCAGCAGTTTGTGCGCCAGCACAGGGGGAAGCACAGAGATGCGACATATTGTTGTAAATATGTCGCATCCCTGTGCTTCGAAACTAATGCAGCGTGGCGCAGCAAAATGACTTGCGGCACCGCGCTGCGTTAGTTTCCTGTAGATCTGCCCCATAGTTTTTTGTTCGCTGTTCTGCCACAAAAAACCATAAGATGGCTTTTGTTTTCGGACTTTATTTTTAATTGTTGTTTTGTTTGGTTAAGGTGCCGGGGCAATGTGCAAATGTGAAAATTTTCGTTCTGACGTTTTATTGTTTTACAAAGCCAGGCAGTGATTCCAGACCTAGGAGACAATATTGGTGCATCATACTTCGTATTTTTTTCCCAGCACTTATTTTTAGTAGGGTTATTGTTTAATACAACACTGCGTAGGTACGTATCACTGTAGGTGCCTTAACCGTATGTTCAATGTTTACCAAGAAACATTGATCGAATATTACTCATTTTTATCCCTCACACAAGCCCTATGTTGGATATCTTGGACACGTGTTTCAGGTAATGTGCCCAAACGCTATAAACACCGGGGGGAAGATTTACAAGAAAGTGACTCAGTGCGTTCCGCAAGCCATTTGGCTGCGCCGTACTGAGTCACTTGCAAAGCACAGGGATGCAACATATTTACAACAATATGTCGCACATCTGTGCTTCCCCCTGCGCTGGCGCACAAACTGCTGCCATGCGCCGGCGCAGGCACCCTTGCACCATGGTGCAAGGAGGCCTGCATCGTGGGGAGATTGTTTTTGTTCAGGAAGGGTTCCCTTCCTGTACAAAAACAATCTGAAATGCGGTTTTTCAACTTCTATGTGTGCTGCATTAGCACACATAGATGTTGAAAAACGCCATTGTTTCAATGATTGTTTAAAAGAAAACGAGGAGAAATAAATACATTTCTCCTCGTTGCGCCTCCCTACGCCTCCCCTGGGGTGGCGTAGCATTCACACGCATTTCCAGATTTATTATTCCTCCTAAATCTGGAAATGTGTCTGGTTCCATGGGTGTTGCGTGGGAACACCCACAGCAACACCCACGGAATGCCCCTTTAACGCAAAGTGCTGCGTGCAAAGGGGCCATATTTACAAGGACAGGAAAAGTCACGCAGGGTGGCTTTTCCTGTCCTTGTAAATATGCCGAATGCAGCACACATAGAAAGAGGAAAAAACAAGGAGAAATAGAGATATTTGTCCTCATTATGCCTCCCCAGGGAAAGTGTAACATTTTGGCGCATTCCCAGGTTTGAGAGTTGTTGTAGATCTGGGGATGCATCAAAATCCATGGAAGATGCGTGGGAACACCCACACAATGCTGATGGAATTCCTACCCAGGGCAGAGTAACGCAACGCAGCGATTTGCACTGTGTTGCGTTACTCAAGATCTTTTACTCACTTAGAGCCATGCAAAGTGGCTTTGCGTGGCTTAAAAAAATCTGACTTAGAGGTTTGCGTCACGCATGTACCACGTTGTGCGGTGCAAATGTGACGCAACACAAATAAAGTAGTAAATCTGCACCCACAGGCCTATGAACTCATGTGGCTTAAGATGTACATTTCAGTAACTCTCGAAGCTTTCAGGAGTATACCTAGAACCTGGGGCAACAGTCAGTGGATTCCAAGTTTATTTCTGGCAAAACTTTGTGAATTACTGCTTCTCACAATCCAGATCAATTTCTGCATGCGTAATTGTACATCTTGTACAAGCACTCATAGAAAAATGAGATTTCCTTAATTCTAATGAATCCTTTTTATCCTCATGGAGAAGCCTCTTTCCTTGAACCCCAACCAATTTTGGGGGTGGTCCAGTCCCATTTTGATTATATGCAAAGTAAATTACTTCTGCCATTGTCAAAGCTATGGGGCATATTTACTTGCATTTCACGCAATGCAGAGCCCCAAACAAAGATGATACTCTGCGTTGTGTGAAAAGGAGACAGCAGAAATGCACCCTATCAACAAAGATATGGTGCATCCCTGCTTTCTCCTCGCTCTGGTGCTCTGTGTGCTGCCCAGTACCAATGAAGGCACCCTTGCACCCTGGTGCAAAGGTGCCTTTATTACAGGAAGGATGGTTTTTGTGCAGGAAGGAATACCTTCCTGCACAAAAACAATCCTGAAAGGCATGTTCCTCTTTCCATGCATGCTGCAGAATGCACAAAAATATCAGAAAATAAATATTGTTCTAAAAAATATCGCACTCCTATTAACTAATAAAAACACAAATATCGATACCCAAAATATCCCAGTTAAAGATATCTATTTTTACTTATATCGATAACACAAATATCAGAAACAAAAATATCGTTTCCTTTAAATACATATATAAATTGTCAAAAATATTGCAACACACAATATCGGCTACATTAATAATGCCAAAAATAAAGCCATTTGACAACAAAATAATATAATAACAGTATTTTGCATTAACCACAAATAAAAATAGACTCTAAAAGCATATAGAAAAAATCTAATACCATTATAAACATTTTATATAGCTAGAGGAAACTTAAAACAACCTAAAAAAAAAGTAAACACTTTGATATATCAAATTATAATTAAAGTGAAAATACTTACAGTAAATAATAAAATATAAACATTAAAATATATATATACACACACATATACATAAATAATACACCCAAAATAGCACTGAAAAAACCGAAATATATAGCTAACATTATAAAATAAACACTAATTAGTGTCCACCACAAAAAGCAATGACTCAAAATAAAATTCAACCTAAACAAAGCAAACCACTAACCAGTAAAAAAACTGTAAAGCAAACCACCAAAAACTACTAAAGCTAAAAGACTACGACGATTCTCTTCCGTATTTGCTACAGAAAATCAGAAAACAGAATTGGAAGAAAGTAAGTAAAACATTTCATTAAACAAACTTATCAATACCTAATTAAAAATCATTAAAACTATAAATAGCTAACAAAACACTCTAGTTCTTTTATGTCATAAACATTTAGAAACTACTAAAACATTTATACACCATCGACAAACTACAAACCCACCAAGAAATTACAGCAATTAAATACCTGGAAAAACACACATAAAATGTAAGTAAATTAAAAACAGTTTTAAATAGCAAGTGAAATATAAAAATAAAAGTCCTCAACCCGTACTAACTACCAAAAACAAACGTAACAACATAAAACTTAAACAACATTATTTCCCCAACAGAAAAGAAGTCAACTGATGCACATTATAGCACTCACAATGGAAAACAGAAAAAAATACAGCAATTACCATTGAGAACACACATGTAGGTATAAAATAGAAAACAATTGGCATAATTTTGTATGTACATTAGAAATGTAAAGTAAAATCATTAAAATTTAATTAATTATATTATTAAACATTTTTCAGCCATAAGGATAAAAAGAGAAAGATACATCACATCACAGAAAGGGAAACAATTACTCTCTCACATGGACTACAATTACAGCCAAGAAAGTACAAGCACCAAAAATATTAATTGGGAACATACAAAAGATTACTCTAATGCTTGTTCTGGGAGGGCTACTACAAAAGAGGATATTGTTATTAATGTGAGAGAACATATCCCCTTCCCCCCCCCCAAAGTACCTGAACATATCACGGGCCAGCTACCAGCTATACTCACCTTAAAACAATTAGGGGCCGATTACGATCTCATTTGGAAGTGCTCCGAATCGGATTCGGGCTTGCTGAACCCAATTCGGAAGCCTTGTTTCCGACCTAATCGTTCCCAGTTCTGAACGACCGATTACGATGCCCGAAAACCGTAAGGGCTGTCCGAATCGGTTCGGAAAGGCATTCGGACAGGTCGAGCCTTTCCGGAGCCGATTCGTACAGCTCTATGGACTCAGTTTCTGAGAGAGCGAGTACGATGACCAATTCGGACAGCCGTTCCGATTTGGTTCCTCCAGAATGAAACGGCTGCCAGAATCGGTCTTTGGGGGCCCCTATCAGGCGCCCCTTCACCTGGGGCCTTCCGAATCGGGCCCGTGGGGGTACCCAAGGGACCCCCCTACCCATGCACAGTGTGGCTGGCACCATGTGGTGCCTGTCACATGGTGCAAGGGTTTTCCCAACCACCCCTTTTTTCAATGGGAGTCTGTGTTCTCGTTCGGAACACAGGCTCCCATTGAAGTAAATGGGAGTCCGACCGAATAGTATCTGGAAGCATCTGGATACATCCAAATAGCTCAGTCGGACTCACCAGATCCGAGTCATACGGGAAGCATTCCGGGACCGATTCGGTAGGAATGCTTTCCGTACGAGATCATAATCGGCCCCTAAGTGTAGAATATGCAACAAACAGCCAACTTGCCTTAGAAATAATGAAAACATTGTTTGAGCTAGACTATGTTCCTGTAAAAGAGGTAGCTAATTACAACAACTTACTTATAGAAAGTCCATTCTACAAACAAAAAGAACGCAAACTAAGGGCCTCATTACGATGTTGGTCGGTAAGCCTCCGACAGCTCGTCAGAGGCTTACCGACCGACACCTTAGGTGTACAGTCCAACCACCAAATTTAAATGTCGGCGGTCGGAGTGTAAACCGGACAGTCAATCCGACTGTGTTCCGACAGGCTCAAGGAGCTAGTCGGATACCTGGCTGTCTGGCTCATAATCCCTTACGGACAGTGTTTTCGCCACTGGGATAATGATGTCGGTGTCCGACAGCCTGACATGGAAAGGCTGTTGGAAACTGACTTTGGGGGCCCCTAGCAGGGCCCCCATCCCTCCGCGGCCTACAGTTGTGGGCCTGGGGGGCACCCCTGGTGCCCCCTGAAAATCCCTACAGTGTGTGGCAGACACCATGAGGTGCCTGCCACACAGTGCAGGGATTTACACAAACTCCGATTTCTCTATGGGAGCTTGTGCTGTGGGCGGTTTCTGCCCGCCGCACAAGCTCTCATAGAGAACCAGGAGTTTGCCACCGCACATTGTAATCCAGTGTTCTGAACCACCGACTTACGGTCAGTTGTTTCCCACACCGAAAAGGCCTCCGACCGACATCATAATATGTTTAATGTGTTTGTGAAGCGCTTGGATGCCCCAGCAAATGGGCGTCCCAGTGCTAGTTTCGACGAAGAGATCCACAGAGGACCAGAAAGTTAGACGGAGAATAGCCAGGTCTTCACGGCCCTTCTAAAGGCCCAGTGATTCTGGATACTCCTAATGGATAAAAGGAGAGTGTTCCAGAGGACAGGAGCTTTGTCGCAGAATGAGCGCCCTCCTGCTCTTGATCTTCTAACCAGAGGAACACAGGCTAAATAAAACTTAGCTGAGTGCAGCGCTCAGAGGGGACATAAAGACGTAGCAGATTGGATAGGATGGGAGGACCCAGACAGGTGAGAATTTTATGAGAAATGCACAGGGCCTTGAAAAGGATTTTCTTAACCACCAGGAGCCAGTGCAGCCTGTGGATGAAGCTAGAAACTGGACAGAACTTAGGGACGGCAGATTTGGGCTATCTGGAGTCTTTTGATCGCTGTCTTATTGGAACCTAAAAACAACACATTGCAGTAATCCAGCCTAGAAAGTATTGTGGATTAGATAATCATCTGGTGAGTGTGAGAGTCGAAGAATCCCAAAATGAGTTTCAGACCTCGTAGGAGTCCTAAACACATGCCTACCACTGATTTTGCCTGGGCTTCAAAGGTCATTGTTGACCCAGACACCCAGATTCTTTACCGCCATTTTGGCCTGTGGGGGGTGGTTCTAACGAAGTATGCCACCAATGATTGCTACATTGATGGGTATTTCTCCCTAAGAGAAGAATTTCGGAGTTGCTAGAATTTAGCTGAAGGCAATTGGCTGCCATCCACTCTGCAATAGCCACCATGTCGTCTTGGAATTTGGCTAGGTTCTGTGTGGCGTTGTTAGAGAAAGAGATCACAAGCTGCATATCGTTAGCATATGATACCAATGTGATGTCACGTGGTTTCGCCACCTGAGCTAATGGAAGAATGTAAATATTAAACAGGGTTGGGCTCAATGCGGAGCACTGGGGAACACCATAACGTAGCATTTGAATCTAGGACTTGTAGGGGGAGGAGATGACCTGGAAGGATCTATCGGTTAAAAAGGGGGTGGGGCAAATTAGTGCCACACCGCCAATGCAATCTCTCGTAGGCGACACAGCAAGATCTCGTGAGATACGGTAACAAACGCAGTTCTTAGATCAAGCAGAATAAGAGCAGAGGATCTGTCCTCATCTAGCGAGTCTCGCAGGTGCTCTGTAACTGCCAGCAGTGCAGATTCATTACTGTGTTGAGGTCTGAAACCGTTCTGAGAAAAATCCAAAATATGGTTTGACTCCAAAAATTTAGCTAGGATAGCATTAATATGAGATTCAGTGATTCTGGCAAGAAAAGGTAACAGGGAGAGATGGGACAGAATTTTTCTAGTTTGGAAGCATCCAAAGTAGGTTTTATTTACTAGTGGAATACCTTTAGCATGCTTCCACATAGCTGGTACCGAAGCTGACGTCAGTGACACGATTCATCAATTCAAGACAGACAGGGAACAAACAGTCCTGAAACTTCAGGAATAGGTCGGGCCTAAGGGGATCATCGGGGGAACCCGATTTGACTTTGTTGCATAGAATTAGGAGTTCTTCGAAGGACATGAGGGGAAAGGAGTGTAGGACTGCCGGGGGTAACTAATGGGCAGCTCTAAGAAAGAGTCCCTGATATCTGGGCTAAAATTAGCATAGACCAGTTCTACTTTCCTAATGAAATACCTGGCCAATTCCTCACATTGGATGTTGGAAGAGATGATAGGTTCTTCTGCCAAAGTGGGTTTCATCAGGCCCTTCAAGAGAGAAAAAATAATTTTCGTAGGGTTGCTACAGTTTCTTATTTTCGTAGCAAAATATTCGGCCCTCGACTTCTGGATCAGTTTGTGATATGACTTGATGACCACTCTGTAACGAATTTTAGCAGAGGGCTCATAAGCACATCTCCAGGCTCGTTCTAGGACCTTACTTTTTTTTTTAGCTAAGGTCAAGGTCTCATTAAAACAAGGGTTAACCTGTGTTCTTTTGCTATGAATTGATTTGGCAGGAATACACATGTCCAGAGCATACGTGATCCAGTCATGGAGGAGGCCGTTTGCTGCCTCCATGTTTGGTCGATAATTGCGGACTCTGTATATGGAGAAGGTCACAGAATTTATTGGGATCAAGCTTATGCCAAGGGCGCTTAACAATAAGGGGCCGATTATGATGTCATTAGGAAGGGCTCCGAATCGGTTTCGGGTTTGCCGAATCCGATCCGGAGTCCTTGTTTCCGACCGAATCGGATACACTTCCGAACGACCAAGTACGATGCCTGGAAACCGGTAGGGCTGTCCGAATCGATTCCGAAAGGCATTCGGACAGGTCGAGCCTTTCCGGAGCCGATTCGTACAGCTCTATTGACCCGGTTTCCGAGCGAGCGAGTATGATGACCGATTCGGACAGCCTTTCCGATTTGGTTGGCCAGGAAAGAAATGGCTGTCAGAATCTGTCTTTGGGGGGACGTAGCAGGCCCCCCCTCACCCGGGGTCCTCTGAATCGGGCACGTGGGGGTGCCCATGTGTCCCCTCTTCCCAACCATGCACAGTGTGGCAGGCACCATTGGGTGCCCGTCGACAGGGTGCACGATTTTCCCCAGCCACCGCTTTCTTCAATGGGAGCCTGTGTTCACGTTCGGAACACTAGTTCCCATTGAAGTCAATGGGAGTCCGACCGAATCGTATCCGGATGCATACGGATGCATCTAAACCGCTCGGTCGGACTGCCCTGATCCAAGTCGTTCGGAAAGCATTCCGGGACCGATTCGGTTGGTATGCTTTCCGAACGAGATCATAATCGGCCCCTAAGAGAACGATCGGACAATGCTTTGGAGCCTTTGAGACATATCGACATAGAAATAAGAAAATGGTCAGACCAAGTCAAGGGAAGAGGGGCATACGCCATTAACAGGGAAATGTTAGAAAAGACAGGATCAAGAAGGTGCCCAACAAAATGCGTAGCACAAGGGACATGTTGCGTCAACTGACATGCTGCAAGATCCCCTAAAAAATTGGTAATGTCAGCGTTTTGATATATGAAGATTAAGGTCTCCCACAATGTTGAAATTAGCTGTCTACATTGCCAAAGTGGCAACTGAAGTGATCAGAGCTTCCATAAATACTTTTGAAGGGCCCGGAGGGCAATAGATTAGCAGCCCTGAAAAGGTAAAGTTATTATTGAGTGCAACTTTGATAAGAGCATTTTCGCAATCTGGGATATGCTCGGGTGTGAAACTGCACGTGTAAGACTCTTTAAAAATAACTGCTATGCCCCCTCCTCTCCCTCAACCTCTATTAAGATGCTTCATAGCATAGCCTGGTGGGAGGGCCAGAGCTGGTACAGCAGAAGAGTCCTGAGTCAGCCAGGTCTCTGTTAAGAACAAAATATCTGGGGTCTCATCTTGTAGTAGGTCAAACACTTCAGCATAGTGTTTGACCAAGGAGTTGCAGTTTAAACAGAGGAGTTTGTATTCTGTCATGTCAGGGGGAGGTTCAGCAGTGGAGCCGACCGTACTTGTCTTAACCTCGCAGGAGCTACAATAGAGGGGGCATTCAGTTGGGACCCAGCCATGCTCACCACAGGGAGTGACACGATGGCTGAAAGATAGGAGCTCCTCCTGCGAGTATACCAGCCCGTGGCAGTGCAGAGAAGCAGAGTGCCTGGTGATGTCCAGGCGCAGACGGGCTTACCATTGGCGCTGCGACGTGCATTAAGTACTTGGGGGGAGGGCCCAACTGGCTCCTCCCAGGCTCACCTCTAATTTGGAGTTTCCTCATCACCACCACAGTTTTCATGGCTGTAGATCTTCATCCAACTACACTATACATTAGTTAAATAGATTAAACATAAATTTCATTTTATACATGTTTACTTATAAAATCAATAAAGTAATCATATGAAAAATAAAAAATGTTAATAAATTATATCAAATTTATATTTTCATATTAAACATTATGTAAATAATTCCAATTAATAAACAATAGAATTTTTTTTATTGCTACGACTAATGTGTACATTTTACTATATTATTTTATTTCACACCTATAATTTTACTGAAATAAAAAAAAATCTAAAAGTCTACATTACCAAATAAATACATTAAATAAAAAGAATTATTTGTAAAACATAGACATAAAATTAGTTTTAATAATTAAAAAATGTATTATATTTAAAACAATAAATAAAATACAAAAAAATGTTAAAATGCCAAAACCGATGAAGGGGGTTATTACGAACCTGGAGGTCAGACCGTCAGGCCGTAGTGTCGGCGGTATCCAGACCACCGTATTATGACATAACCGCCATGACCACGGCGGTCTGTCAGCGGTGGCATGCTCAGGCTCAATATTATGTGAGCATGAAGGCGATGCCTCTGCGGTGCAGGGCCTGCACTGTCGTGCGCTCACTGTTACCATGCACCCACCATTTCGTGCATGGCATACAGTGCACACACGACAGTGCATTCAGAGGGGGTCACAACATGTGCCCCCATGCAGTGGCCCCCTTGTTGAAATCGCCCGGGGGGCCTCTTTGGGACACACTCTTTACGTTTCCGACATCCTTTACAGGCTGGGTCACCGCCATGTAAAGGACATCGGAACGGGATGTCATAATCCCGATGGCGGTGCCTGCCTCAGCAGCGCTGCCATTCACTTGCCCTGACACCACCGCTGCACTGTCGGGATCCAATATACTGGTGATGGCGGCAGTGTTGTGTCGGGAAACTTTCGGCCCGACCACAACTGTCCTAACGCGACGGTCAGACCGATGGTCTGTCGGTGGTTGGACCGCCCCCGACAGGATGGCGGCAGTCTGACCGCTGACGTCGTAATCAGGCCCTTAATATTTTACTTGTTATACATAAATATTCATAATTTATAACAAATATAACAACAATGAAATATTAAAATTCAAGTACAAATACATATTATGCATTTTAAAATTATTACAATTAATGTATAATTTAAAAAAAATAGAAATAATTTGTAATTTATTAAGCAAACAAATTTACAAACAAATAATGCACATATTTTAATAATCTCCCTACCCTTTTCAACTATAAACCCAACATACCGTTTCTATAAAATAAAAATATATATTATTTAATACATTATTATAAATAATATTTTAAAATGTATTTATAAGTTTACAAAAGTACAAAATTAAAACTAAATATAAACACTAAAATTAACATACAACAGTGACAAAATAGTAAAAACAACATAATGAAATAATCCATGGAAGCAATATGATATACAACGATATTTTACAAAGCAATATTTTTTACAACGAGGGAACAATCCCACACATAGCCCCGCAAATCTGATTTGCGTGGCTTTGTAAATCACCAATCACATTTTGCTTCATGGCTGTGGCAAAAAAGTGGCGCAACCATGATACCTTCAAGCAAGAATGTGAATGTTCCAAAATTTTCGAGCAAAACTCACCCATTGCCCACCACTTCAGTGTGATATACTCACACACAACATTGCTCCTTTGTAGGTAACATTGCACACGAGTAAAAGATTTAAAAGGGTAAGGTCACCTTTTGTGAATACTTTGTACTCGTAATTCGACCCATGTTCCCACATAAGTCTGATTTACAAGCACAAATGACCGTGAATCAGGCTCCTATAGTGGGGTACCAGTGTTAGTATTTCTGGGAATATGTCAGAATGCATGGGAACACCCACGCTCCACCCATGGCACACCTCCCTGCCATAGAGTAACGCAAGGCAGCGATTTGCACTCCCTTGCATTTCTTTAGATTTATCAAGCCATGCAAGGCCCCGCAAGGTTACACTTGCTTCCCTTTGCATGATGCAAGGGCGACGCAAAACCTTGATAAATATGGGCCATATTATCAAATGTAGTCCGCGCAGCTGTACCCTATTAAAAAGAGGTTTTGAAAAATGTAATAAATGTGTTGCAATCAAGACACCAATCATTCAGCGTGTTTCCAGTAATGCGGTATTATCAAAGTACAAAAGAAGTAATTTCTCATCATCTTTGCAATTCCTAATTATTATTATTCATCTTGAAAGATATCGTAAAGTAACTAAGGTGCCGATTGCGAGTTCAGCAGTTTAACTGCCAGCCCGTGGCGGTCCAGAAAACTCTGCCAGGCCATCAGCATTCCTGCCCGCCGTATTAGGAGTTTTCTGCAAGGCTGGTGGTGTGTGGCCAGTGGAGTCATGGCGGCGGCGGCATGCTTCGTCTCTGGTAATGAGCCAGAAGCCATTGCCGGCAATACTACAGTGCCTCCAGCCGGTCGGGCGCACTGCTCCCTTGCAATACGTTGTGCAAGTGAAACAGTGCGCACACCTGACCCGAAGGCATAGGAGCTCAAAAGAGAAGCACCAGTTACATTTCACAAAGTCGCCCTGGAGGGGGTGGTTTTCCCCTCATTACCTGCCTTTCGGCCGGTTCTCTCATAGGGGTGTCCTGGCCAGGGAATGGTCAGCAGAAAGGCAAGTCGTAATTTGGCTGGCAGGAAGCTTGGCGGGACCGCCTCCATTGGTCGTCTATGGCGCCATGGTAGTAGAAATATCTGCAGTGGTGGCAGTCTGGAGGCGGTGTCCCCGCTCACATCGTCATCGGTCAGTCGCTTTTCGGCAGTCCGACTACCTGTTAACCTGACGGTCCAACCACCGAAAAGCAACAACGGTTCCTTGTCCGCAGAAGTTGTAATCAGTCCTTAAGTGTATTCCAAAAAATAACAAGTCATTTAAGTCAGTTGTGTAATTACCTCATCTGGTCACACTTTCTAAATATTTATTCAGGGGGTTTGTTATACCACAAGACAAGTAAACTTACATTAATTAAATTCCAATATCTGTGTGTGTAATAAACTGTCTTAATTCTGGATGAGTAGTTCCTTCAATCCCAGTTTTCTAAACATATGAAGAGTAATTATAAGATGTTTTAGATCTCAACATTTAAATGGTAATGAGACAGATTATCGAGGCAAAGTACATTAATATCGAGTTGGAAATATTGTGGAATGGAAATATCGAGTGCAAGAATATCGTTGTCAAGAATATCGAATTGAAGGTAAGTAATATTGATTCTAAAAATATAGAAGTCATTAATATCATTTGAAAGAATATTGTTGTTTAAACTATCGATTTTTGTTACGTATTTTAGAATATATTTTAAATGTATGTCATGTAATTTTTTTTGTATAAGTATTGTTTATATTTTTTAATATATGTGTTAAATTTCTAGCAGTTATTACATTTAATTTAATTTAATTTTGCGACTTTTAGTTCCATAGCGGGTTGTGGGTTTATAGGGGAATCGGGTGGGAAGTAATTTAATTATAATAAATTAATGATTATTTTTTATTTAATTATATATATTTAATTAATATTTAATAGTGTTAATTGTGCTTTTAATTTTTGGGGGCTACATTTTATGTGTGGGTTGTGGAGTTTATAGGGGTAAAAGGTGGGAAGTAATTTATTTTTAATCAATTAATAATTAGTTGTTCATATTAATTAATTGATAATTAATTATGGTAATTGTGTACAATTTTTAGGTGTGGCTTGTAGGGCTAATAGGGGTAAAGGGTGGGAAGTAATTTTTTAATTAATTAATAATTAGTTGTTAATTAATATTAATTCATTCATTCCTAATTAATTATGTTAATTGTTTAATTCCATTTTTGGGGTGTGTGGGTTTTGGGTTTATAGGGGTAAAGGGTGGGGAGTAAATTAATTTTACTTAATTTATAATTATTGTTAAATAAAATTAATTTTAACTGTGTAATTTATGTTTTTAATATTACATTTTAGGTGCGGGTTGTGGGGATTATAGGGGTAAAGGGTGGGAAGTTAATTAATTTTAATGAATTATCATTTGGTTTTTAATTAATAATATTTGTTTGATTGATAATTATGTTAATTGGGCAAATACATTTATTTTGTTTACATTTTAGATGTGGGTTCTGGGTTTTGTTGGGGTAATGGGGTGGGAAGTAAATCAATTTTAAGCAATTAATATTTTTTTAAATAATAATAATTATTAGTTTAATAATTAATTGTGTTGTGTGTTTTGTGGGGGTATATTGTGGGAAGTACATTAATTATAATTAATGAATAATGAATATTTAATTAATGAAAATTGATTTGTTGATGAATATTTATATTACTAGTGTAAATAATTTTTTAGGTGCAGGATGTGACTTTTGTGGTGTTATAGGGTGGGAAGTAACTAAACTAAATTTATGTAATAATTAATGTTTTTGTAAATAATTTCTAAATAAAAATATTTATTTGTATGAAAATAATTTTTGTATTTTATTTATAATAATATTTGTAGGTATTTGTGATATGTATTTAACATTATAATATGTTTTTATTTAAAAAAAATTCTAAATATATAAATATTTTTTCAACATATTTATATATTTTTTAATTTACTTAAAGGCCCATTACGATACCCGGCGTAAAAAAATCCGCCACGCATGAAAGCGGCAAAAATCCGCCCGCACACACCGTCTGAACACCGACCACGCCATTACGATGACACAAACCGAAAACCGCCATCGGCGGAAAAATCACACAAGATACCGCCCGCCCTCGTCCGAGTCGGAGTCAAACCGCCCGCCACGGACGGAAACACGCACGACAACACAAAACCGCCCGCCCTCACGGCCGACACACCGCACGTGAAATTACGATCGCACCGCCATGAGCGCGGGAAAACTACAAATATACCGCCCGCCAGCGCAAACAACTCCGATGAAAATTGACACGGCAGAAGCCATGGCGGCCACGTCCCTGCACAGAAACCATCCGCTGACAAAAACAATCGCACACAACATGGCCAACAAGTCCACACAGCAAGGCACGCACAAATACACAAGCACAGTACACATCCCGAAAACACACCCCCTGGACAAACAAAACCCACAAAGGCCAGAACACCAGACACAACACACCTGAAAACAACAGACCATGAGGACACACCCACATAGGTAAGTACAAAAGCAGCACTCCCACAGACCACAACCCCATGCAACATTGCAAACCAGAGAGGAGAGGAGAGGACACAGTGACACAGCAAGGACAGCAGCACACCACAGAAACGCACACATCACAACTACCACCACCACCACCACCACCAAACACCGGCACCACAAACCCCCTGCACATTACACAACACACACCGCACCAGCACCACAAACACCATGGCACCACAAAGAATGCCCAAGTTCACGCCCATTGAGCTGACGGTCATGGTCGACGAGATCATCAAGGTGCACCCACAAATCTATGGAAACCTGGTCCAGCACACACCACTAGCCACCAGAAACAGAATGTGGAACCGGATCGTAGACCAGGTCAATGCAGTCGGGACCCTGCCCAGGAACAGAGGAGAAATCAACAAACGGTGGAATGACGTCAAAGGCCTGGTCAAGAAGAAGGAGAACAAAAACAGAGAGCTGGCTGCCGTCACTGGCGGAGGGAATCCCGCGCTTTTCAAGACCTTCAAAGCGTGGGAGGAGAAGGTGCGAGTCATCATACATCCGGAGATCCTCACCGGATTAGCAGGGGAGTGGAGGCTGGTAAGTACAAACTAATGTATACCAGCACACCGCTATGTACTCACATGCACTACCACCATGCCACAGCTCCCAGGGACAAACACCCCCATGTCCAGCACACAATACACAACACATCACACACACATGCAACAGACACCACCACACACAGCCCAAACCTAACAACTGAAAGATACGTGGGGGCATGTGTACACTCAGCCAGCCACGTAGCCACCAACAGGTCCCCAAGTATGCCAGAAGCGCCACAACGAGCACCCACCACACCCATGTGTCCGCCATAGCTGCACTAACCGACAAGTAACAGGTAAGTGGCAGGAACACAAAGTGCAGTGGGTGGGAGGGTGGACAGCTCAAGTACAACACACACCAGGCCCCTAGTCCCACAGCACAGCAAGGAGGAGCATCCCCCACACCCCACAGCCACGTGTCAGCCACCGCAGTGCACACCGACAGCCGAAAGGTAGACATCACGGTCCACAACAATCGGTGTCAGTGGGTGTCCAGCCATCACCACGACCCACAACACCGCCCCCACCCCCACAGACCTGCAACATGGAGCACCCCCGCTTAGAACCATGTGGCATCCAGTACAGTGCACGCCCGAACAACCTGCAGGTGGGAAACTGGACAGGGCTGGATTACTGGAGGCATGAGGACCGTAACACGACCAACACATGGGACATGTCACGTAGCAGACGAACACGCAGCACCGCCCACTGTCACGAACAAGTGAACAATGTGCACACGGACATGAACCACAGACTCACACCCCACATGACCCATCACAGACACAGCAACACCCAAGGAGCCACGTCTGCATGCACAAGCCACACTGAATATAGTACCACACGGCAGCCACTGTGCAACCCATCACACACAACCGAAACACCATTGAAGTCCTGTCCATGTAGCCCCTACTGCCTGTCAACCACACACCCCACAACTACGCCTATGTAAGACAAACAACACTAGACGCAACAGAGCGGAACAACATAAATGCACACGAACACCACTGAACCCATCAAACACCAAGACACACCATGCACATACAACATCCCATCCATCCCATCCGTCAGCCCCAGTCTCATGAAAGGCATGTCATCCGAACAGCTGCCACACATACAGCAGTCACGCTAAGATACATGCCCATGACCAACCATGTGCCAGAAGTCAATGAAGCGCACGCCACACTGTGAGCAACAACACACAACATGGGCCACAACCCCCCGAGCACTGCAGTGATGCACATGGCACAGGGCAGCACGCACACCAAGGAGATGGGACAACTGCAATACGTCGGGTGGCACACAACCATCACACACTCATAACGATGCGTCCAATGCCATGTCCAGTAATCACAACAGACAGCAAATATGCAGGGCATGTCAGGCATGCACACACCTCAGACCATGCACTGTCATGCTGCCACAACACATGTCACGTTCGGCACCCATGGCTCACAGCATGTAGCCCAAAAGCATATTCCATCCCAAATGCGTTTCTGGGGCATGGCCCCCATGTTGCCATATGCGTTCCTAAGCGTCCCATTTGAACCCCAAAAGCAAAGTACAAACCAGACCCAGGATGGGCCAGGAGCCCGCATACACCAGAGTCACAATAAGTAGGAGCACAGCAACACACCCATCGGCATGGCCAATCCGTCCCATGCCACATGTGCACAGCACACAGTCCCATTGCCAAGCACACACAACTACAAATGGTACAGCCACACACACGCCTCCGGGAAACCCATGTACGAGATTGCACGAACTGTGAATGTCAGACGACAAATACATACTTCGCCAGGTGCAACACATTAACAAATCTCATTCTCCCCACAGGTGACGAAGTGATGGATGCTGGGGATGGAGACAGCAGCCAGCACAGCCAGCCTGCAAGCCCCCAACAAGGACACACGGATGTGGAGGATCTGTCCTCCTCCTCGGACACGGACCACCCAGCAGGCCCATCCGGTGTGGCAGGGCCCAGCCGCTCCCCAGGCCCCCACCTACCCACCAACCCATCATCCAGGGCTGTTGTACATTCACAGCCCCCTGCAGCCACTGTCGTTGCGGCCACACCCACGGTCATTGCGGACACACCCACGGTCATTGCGGCCACACCCACGGTCATTGCGGCCACTACCACTGCCGCAACCGCTACCACGTCTTCGCTGGCCCCAGCACCAGCGCAGGTGGTGGCCCGGCCCACTGGATCCACCCTGGGAGCCAGGGCGAGGACCGTGGTGAGCAATGTGGATAGTGGGCAGGCCGGTGGCAGCAGGACTGGTAGGAGGAGCAGGGTCAGGGAAACGCCAGTCTCCCCTGGGAACCATGCCCTGCCTCAAATTGCCAGGGTCCTTGGGGCCTATGAAGAGGCCCAAGGACAATGGGCCAGGTCTGCTACAGACACGCGTGAGGTGCTGGGGGTGCTGAGGTCCATGGACGCCCGTATGGGCCAACTCGTGGACCTCATGGGCCAGCTGGTGGTGGCGGTGAGGTCACAGCCAGGGACAGCAGCTCCCCTCCGCCACCACCTGCCGGGGCGCAGGCTCGAGCAGCAGTGTCCAGTTCCCCTGCGTCCACAGCCAGTGAGCACACCTCAACCACCAGCAGGTCGCAAGCAGGCACCCCCTCGCAAACGTGGAAGGGGCCGTCCGAAGCGGAAACAGATCTCCCGGGAGGACTTCGCACGCTCCAGACGCAAGTGAGGCAGCCAGCCAGCCTTCCTTGACCACCCACTGCATTGACTTGGACTACGATCCCACTCCACACAGCCATCTGGATGGCATGTGTGTGTTGGACTATGGACATAGAACCAGTGGGTACACCCTGAGCATCACGCAGCCATGACCGACAGCTCATTGTCACTGCACGCACCACTTTTGTCATCACCTCACACACAATCACATGTCACAGTTTGAAATAAATGCACCTCTTCCACAAACTGCTGTCTGTGCCCTGTGTTTTAATTGTACGGAATACAACGGCCACCTTGAGCGGAACGGCACCTGATGCGTGGCATGGCAATGGAACCGGAGGGCCTGTAGGGACCTAGGGGTGGGAGACAGAACAGGAGCACATTCAATGAGTGTGTCACACACCCATCACACAGTACATGTCAACAACTACAAGCAATGTACACACATCGCACAGAGCAATAGGGCACAATGCCACAGCCACCATCAGTGGCATACTAACCTGGGCATGGAGCGTTGACACACAGCACGCAGTGAACAAAAGGCCACCCTGACACAGCACACACACACCTGCACAGATACAGACACATCAGCCGTCGTACATGGACACTCACCGTCAAGTGAAGTAGCGGGCGATGAGCTGCTGACGCACATTCCCAGCTTCATCCTCTCCGCTGTCCTCCTCACTCGAGCTGTCCTGGTCTGCGGGCTGGGGCCCTGGTTGATCTCCGTCATCCACGATGAGGGGGATCTGCTTCCGAATGGCCAGATTGTGCAGCATGCAGCACGCCACCACTATCTGGCACACCTTCTGTGGGGAGTACGCCAGCGCACCCTCGGTGCGGTCCAGGCACCTGAACCTGGACTTGAGGAGGCCAAAGGTACGCTCGACCACACGTCTGGTCCTCCCATGTGCCTCATTGTAGCGAACGTCTGCTGGGGTGCGAGGATTTCTCAATGGACTGAGCAGCCATGCCCCATTCGGGTACGCAGAGTCACCTGGGTGTGAGGGACACAGAGAACCGTTGCTATTCCAACTGGACAGGGGACAGCATCGCACAGCCAGCACGCTACACCACTCCACATACTCACCGACAATACAGCCACGATCCTGTTGCAGATTGGACATCAGTCGTGGCAAGATGCTGTTGCGCATTATGTGTGCGTCATGGGCCGAGCCTGGGAACTTTGCACACACGTGGGTTATCACCATGTCCGCAAGGCACACCACTTGCACATTCAGGGAGTGCGTGTGCTTCCTGTTGCGGTACAGGTGCTCAGTGGCCTGTGGTGGAACAAGGCCAACATGTGTGCAATCAATGGCACCAACGACATGTGGGATCCTGCCAAGGGCATAGAATGCACCCTTCACTGCCGCCAATTCACGAGCCCTGGGGAATCTGATGTACCTGTTTCGGTACAGCATCATGGCTGCCAGTACATCCCTCAGCACCTTGCTGAACATGGGCTGGGACATCCCTCCTCCACTGCCCACTGTGTGCTGGAATGACCCAGTGGCGAAGAAATGCATGGCGGCCATCACCTTAGCCGTGGGGGTGAATGCTGTCGGATACACCCTGCGGGGACGGAGATGGGGTTCCAACATGGCACACAGTCGATGCAGGGTTGGCCTGTCCAGCCGAAACTTCCTTATGACCTCAGTATCGTCCATGTCCGCCAGCAATTGGTATGGGCGGTCAATGTTCGGTCTCCGCCTAGGGAAGATGGCAGTGGACACATGTCAAAGCAACACAACACATAGCAATTTCGCATTCACATCACTGACATGACTGAGCAAGCACATGAGTCACAGCCCAGCTGTCAAGCAGGGACGGCACGGCCACAATACACTTACACAGGTCTCCCACCAATGGCAATGGCTAGTGATACAAACCACTGCCATGAGCATGCACATGGGGATCTAGGCCCCAATGACTTGCGGGGCGTGCTGATGGGGACTGACTGCATATTCGTCAAGCGGCAACGCCACGGCAACATGAATGTCTGCTGAGCATGGCACTGCTTCCGAGGCTGGATGAGTATGGCACACGACGACGACGATGTGGGCACAGGCTGAGCGGCCAAAACAAGTGGGACCTGTGGCACGAGGGGATATGAGACAGTAGTAGGTGTCAGCACTGCACCCTATGTACAGCACTGTACGGATCACACCTCCCGAAACATTGACAGGTGTCCACATTGACAGCCCCATGCCAAAACGGCTGTGTGCTTGCAGACACACGTCACAGGTGAGAGGTTACATTGCACGTGCCAGGTGGCAGACGTACATAGTGGGAGCTGGCATGTGTGTGCATGTGTCTCCTGTTCAGGATCCACCAGATGGGCGCTGACTCTGTACTGACCATTGGACACAGCATGTTTCGTGGAAGGCTTGTGTGTGTGGGATGGTGGCACTGGATGTGCCTCCGTTGGGTGGTGGGCCATGCACAGTGCGGGTACGTCGATAATTGCGCATTGTGGTCACGGTGGGTGCACCCACTCAGATGTGTTGCCCTGTGTTCAATTCCTATGTCCGCATGATGATGGACTGTAGATGTGGGCAGACTACACATTGGTCGATGTGCTGTCTACATGCATGTGCCTTCACACCAGGCACAGCTGCCCCTGCACATGTGACCCCTGCTGGACTCGCTGCTGGGTCTGTGGAGCTGATGCACCTTCTGTGCGTGGGGCGGACAGCTCTCCTCACTTCCCTCATTGCGCATGTCATGACTTTGCCGCAGGTGACATGGATCATGGAGGGCCCACATGTACGCGTGGGTAGGCTACACATGATTGTTCACTGGTCGCCACCCCCAGTCAGTGTTTCGAATGGGAAGGTTGTTGTGCTGGTGGTATATTCGATGTGGCGGATGGGCGGGCCTAGGTGCGGGCTTACATTCCGGACATGGGGGGTAGTTGGATTGGCGACTAGTTGCAGTACACACGGGACACGTCTCTTCCTGTCCACATCTGGGTCATCCCTTGTACTCACTGACAGTGATACAGTCATCTTCGCCCCAGCCCTCATGTCCTCCCCTCGCTCCCCCAATATGCATGTGCACCTGCGAGGCTAGCGCTTGCACAGGCAGCCCCAAGCTCGCACCAGAGAGGGCAAGGAGTGTATGTGTGGGTCCAGTTGCATGAGTGGGCTGTCTCAGGGTATGATGTGTGGCGGGACGCCGTCCACCTGCGTGGTGCCCCAAATGGAGACCCGGCCTGCATGGACTATGCATCACAGTCTTCGCCTTCCGGATCCGCCACCTGCGACACCCAGAGGCTGTGGCTGCCCTTGCGGACAGGCCGCGTCCGTCTGTAGCTGATGGCCCACACATTCACTCTTTGGCCTCTCTGGGGATGGCTCGGGGGTGGTGGCGCACGCGCTTGCACTTTGTCGCAATGGCATGTGGCGTGGTTGGAATAATGGGCAATGGATGTGATGGTGCGAGCCACCTCCCGTGACGTCAGTGCTGCTCGTGCTGTGGTGCGTCCCCCTACACTTCCATTTGACTTGTGCCATGCTACACGTTGAGGTTCTATTGCCTGCGTGATATGACCAGGAGGAGCGCGAGGAGACCTCTCACACACCATGCTCCACTGCCATCCCGTGCCCTGTATCGCCTGTGCGGATTGACCATGTTGGGGTTACACCTGGTCGACTGGGGCTGTGTGTGCCTTGTCAAGGGGCATGGCGGGCGCACAACAGGATCCAGCTTGTCCACAGAGGGTGGGCTGACGTGTGCGCCTGGTACCGCATTGTTCGTGTGCCCGGCTGCTGTGCACACACGTGTTCACTTCCCCCCCCGACAGGTGTCCTCTCACAATGCCCAGTGAAGCGGTGGTGTACTGTTCATGACCCCTCCCAACACGGCGTGCTCCAACTTGGCATGTGCGCATCTACCCGTCACACCCACCCACCTGAGCACTGCGTCCATACGACTTCACACGACACATGTGTGTCTTCCACAGTTGTGCTACTCATTTGCGTTGACATCCAATGCCAGTGGACTACATGGTCATGTCACGACTGCCGTGTACTTCACATACTCTCATCCTCTCTCATTCGTACTTGTGAAATGAGTCAGCGGAGACAGTTTTGGTTTCAAACATTATATTGAGTCTTCTGTCCTCTGTGATGCAGTATAGTGGACACTACTGGCAGCGGAATACATGTTGAGGATATGCTGAGCATGATTACAAATGGGATAGGGTGTAGGGTTACATGTGATTAGCTGTTGCATGTGGGATGTGGGCTTCGGAGTTACATCTGCTTGGCCAAGGCTGTGCTAATGTACATGTACGTATAGCTGCGGAGCTGCGGACTTTGACACAGACGGTATACAAGTAGCCTACCAGACCGCTTGGCATCATGGGCACAGTCCATCTCAGTTCCATGTGACAGGTTTGCTGCGGTTGTTCCTCATGCACGCGTGCATGTGAGATGACATCAGGGCATGTGCTTGCGTGCATGCAGCGGCGTGCCACTTGTTGTTGCAATGTGGTGGTTACTGGACATGTCACAGTCACTGGGGTCGTGTTGTTGTTGTATGCACTTGTCGTCCATGCAAAGGTCCTGGTATGGGATTCCCGGGGCGGGGGTTGGAGGGGTGCAGCACCCACAGACTCCAGGCGACCTATTCATGTCCACTGAGCGGTGTGTGTGTCCATGGGCGCTGGATCCATGTCGTGTCCTGGTTGTTCGTGCAGTTCCGTCCATGTGGGTGCGATACACAGACCCCATGCCACTGCCTCCCACGATGCATGCGGTGTTCCTGGATGTGATGGGGAACAGTGTGCATGTCCCGGTCATATCCGATGTCATGGCGATGTCGTTGATGGTGTGGTAACAGTTGCCGGTCGTTTGGTATGGCTGTTGTGGTGGTGACTGGCCAGTCCGTGCGGAAGCTAAGCATGGGTGCGGGGTTGGACATCATAGGTCAATTGGGGGACTTGCGTTGGGGTCCGACGAATTGACAGGTTGTCAGGTATGCGATGCCGTCCAGCAGGGCTTCCATGTCATTGGTGGTATACATGTTTGCCAGCCAATGTAGCGGATGGTGGCTGTCAAGGTGTTGTTCGTAAGTTGTCCCTTGGAGGAGCATGATGGGGCATGCTGGGTGACATTCGATGTAGCTGTGCTCGATGATCCGTCGTGTGGAGGCACAGTGGTCCCATTGCAGTGCGGGTCCGATGTTTGCCACATACGCCATGCCCCCATAGGCTGAACAGGCCCTGTCGTGTGCGTCCAGAGGGAGGAATAGTTGTAGCAGGTCCGCCTTTAGACATGCCGCGTTGGAGAGACACAACTCCACAGGATGGTGGAAGGGACACCTCCGACAGTAGAAGACGGGTATGACGCAGCTGAACAATGTGATGCGGTAAGTCAGTCGGTAACTTACGTTCAGCAGGGACAGGGGTTCGCATCCCAATATCTGTGTCAGGTTGTGTTTGTACAGCTTGACCTGTCCGGCGTAGTTGGGTAGGTGTGTTGAGAGTGCCATTTTGCAGCGGTGCGTTGTGGTGGCGTGCTCCGGCTGTGTGTGCAGTCTGCAATGTGCACGCTCCGAGGTTGCTGTGAGCTCTGTGTAGTCGTAGGGAGACAGGACTTGTGTTCTGTTGGCTTGTGCGGAGGACACGGGCCCTCATCCCACATGCTTCTCAGACTGTTCAAGGTCGGTGATGTGTGACTCCTTCCAGATAACTTGCATGGGGCCGACATGGGGGAGTGTTTTCTTTTTTCTTTCCCGTCCGTAGTGTTCTTCGGTGATATGCGCTATCTGCCCTGTGGTCGGTCTCCTCTGCATGCCTGTGTTGGTCTTTTTTTGGACAATGGCTGTATTCACCGGCTTCTTTCGTAGGGCTGTGGTTTCGGAGTTGGAATGGAAGGTCATTCAGTGCTGTCTGCTCTCCCTTGTGTGGGCGGCAGGCTGCCTTTCCGCTCTGCGTTGGGCCTTGTGTGTGGATGTTATTCTTGGGCCACCTGTTGTCGATCCCCGGGCTCTTTGGTGTTCCGTTTTGTATGTCTTGTTCATGTGTGCAGGGTGGTATGGGTGTTTCAGTGTGGTACTGGCGTTCCTCTTCCCGAAGGGGCCCTGGTTCTCCTGGTTGGTGTTGCCGCCGCTGTGTGCTTCGCCATGTTTGTTACACTGGGGTGTGTCCTGCTGTTGCGTGACTTCACTGACATGTGTGCGTCGGTTGTGTGACGTTGGGTGTTGACCGTGAATTGGGCGTTGGGGACATGTCTGTGGCAGGCCTGTCACGTGTCATGTGCGTTCGGGGTGGGGCTGGTGTGTGTGCTGCTTGGTTGTGTCCCTGTGTCTGTGTGCGACGCATGCATGGCGCTGCGGTTGGCCTCTGCGTTGTGCGCATGTGTGGCAGCGTCATCGCCGCTTTGGGGCCGTGACGGGGTCGTTGGTTCCTAGTCCCAGGTGGTGTGTACACATGTGTTACGAGATGTTACAATTTGGCCTGTGTGTCATATGTGGATGCAATGGTGGATGTGTCGTGTACACGCGGGGGTGGGGGGTTGTCCGCTTTTTCCGCCCTTGCACTGTGTGCGCTGTTTGCGTGCACTTGTTGTGTGTGTGCCTACCTGCGTCTTCGCGGTACGTTGCGTCCTTGGTGGTGCATCAGATAGAGCATAGGGAGGGCCTGCAGTGCTGGATTCATGCTCGGGGGTGCCGCTTCTTCGATGTCCGTGCTCGGCGTTCGTGTTACCGCTTCGGTTTGACGTACGGTGTCTCTTAGCCGTGGGATCCGTTTGTTTGCGGCATCGTAATTTGTACGCCGGGCGGTACGTGTTTCGTCGGACGGTGTGTGTCACTTGGGCTGCGCCGCTACGTGTACGGGCGCACTTTGATGGCGGACGGTGTCGCTGGCTTGCCGGCGGTGTTTGGCTGACTTTTCGCATCGTAATCGGGCGGGCGTGTGGACTGCTGCGTGCGGACGGTAACTGGTGGTTTTTGCATCCGCCAGCACGGCGGTAGTGCTTCCGCCCGACATCGTAATGGGCCCCTTTGTTTTTAAAATATTTTTATTTTGTTGAAGATATTTTGTTTGTTTTTAATGTTGAACTGACTGGAGTGGGAGTAGTAAATTTTACCTCTCCACTATCCAACACTTTCCCTACTGTTGCATTTACAAATAGTAAATTTTACCCCTCCGCAATCCAACACTTTCCCTACTGTTGTACTGACGCGCGCAACCACCGGGACCTGGTGGTGTAATCCTCAGTCCCGTCATGATTAATTCAGTGATGGGCAAGCGTACGCAGAATAAGGACGAACTTCCTTATTGGCTTGCTGAAAAATTTGGACAACTCAAAGCTGTTTTTCCAAACACCACGCCTATGGAGAAACACAGGATCCTGACCTTGAGTTTACCTAAAGGCCTAGTTCACGAATTAGCTGATTGTAACACTTGGGGTAGGGTGTTTACAGCGCTTTATTCGATGTGTTTTGGCACCCCCTCAATGACCGTTCTCCCTTCCGTGATTAAACGTGAGAAATTGAAGGTGATATACAGTGTACAATTACGGCAGTTTTCTGGGAAAATCTCACCTCCTCATACGACATTTTGTTGGCAGAGGCAGATTGACCTCCACCATTTGTGCTAGCCGCTTCTAGAGGGGAGGACGTGATACTTCCGAGTTTTTCGCGTTACGTCCCTGAGGAACATGCAAAGGCTTACGCATCTGAGTGGGCTTTGGCCCTTGCCCCAGCAGTGTACCGTAATCATGTGGGCTGGGATAGTGATTCACCGGCACATGAGATACCATTACGGTCTATGCCACAGCCACAACCGCAATATTCAATCAGACGTGAGGCTAAGGCTCCCGTTTGTGACATTCTAGCTCAGTTGGAGTATCAAGGAGTGATTGAGTCCTGTGTATCACCGATGAATAATCCTCTTTTTCCGGTATCAAAACCTGATGGTTCATATCGCATTGTATTGGATTATTGAAATCTGAATAGTCATTGTCGTACATTTGCGGTACAGAACACACATAGCTCTGTGCTAGTGAACAGCCTTATTCGTAAAAAATACAAAACTACACTGGATAGATCCAATGGTTTCTACAGTCATAACTTGGCTCCTGAGAGCCGTGTCTTGATAGCATTTACCGCCGTCGGAAATCACAAAAAATGTACGCGCTTGCCTATGTGGTATAAGAACAGCCCCGGGGCTTTTGCTGTACGTGTTGTGTCTTTATTGCACAACGTAGATCCAGATGCATTCTCGTACATAGATGATATTTATCTGACAGACGACGAACTAATGCTGCATCTAGTCCGAGTCGACCGCATCATTCTATCGTTTGCCGACTATGGATACAAATTCAATTTTGCAAAATCACACATCGCTCATTTTGCGGTGCTCTTTTTGGGCTACGAGCTCAATAATGAAGGTAGGGGGTTAGCCCCCCACTTTCTGGAGAAATGTGCACAAATGCAACCTCCGTCTACGCTGAAGAAACTTCAGTCTTTGCTGGGATTTTTAAATTTCGGAAGGACTTACTTCCCCGATTATGCCCAGCGTATCAAACCGCTCTATGCGTTGATACAACCAACATATTCTTCTGCCTGCTGGCTTCCGGAACATACCACTGTTCTGCAATCCTTGCAATCAGATCTACTTGCAACTAACTACTTGTTGACGCGTGATAATACCACGAACCTGGTAATACGTATAGGACAGGGACAGTGGGTTTCACTTACTTGACGTTCAATGAGGGAGACACAGTACCTATTGCATACAAATCACATTTGTACACATCGGCTGAAATGCGTTTTTCAAATGTTGAAAATTTTTTGACAGCTGTCCAAATGGCGATTCTGAAAGAACGCTCGTTGGCGCAGGGGAAACGCATTCTTATGGTCACGCCTCTCCCTGCTTTAGAAACAGTGACTAAGGCAAGTGTACCAAACCCTAAGGCACTATATCCCCATTGGATACAATGGGCTACTTCTTTGACATCGGTTGATGTCATGTTTATCTTTGATCCTGCTCTTGGGGGGCGTGGCTAAGCGCCGAGCATGGCGGCCGCACCTTAACGGAGCTCCTGGCAGGGACCAGCTAAATCCTGCTATTGTAAGCGGAACCTGGGGGCATCTTTGCCTGACTTTTCCCTCTACATGTTGGGATGAGGGTGGAGAGCGATCGGCTGCCATTGCGATGCTGGAGGACCCCGCGGCTGCTGTGAACCGCCGCGAGGGTCTGAACTCAAAAGACGGGACCTGCGGAGACTGAGAGGGCGCGGCTTTCCCGAGGGACGGAGTTTGAAGGCCTTGCGCTGCTCACTGCCGGGCACCGCCTGAAACTGTTCCGGAGCCGACTCTCTGCTGGGTCATGGGCTGCCTGAAGGTGCGTGACCCCTTGCCTGAATGTGAGGACGGGATCCCGTGAGACCGGGGGTCCCGAATACAGCGTTATATCACCAAGCGCCCTGTGACGCACTTTCACTCCCCCAGTGCCTGCCCATACTTTGGACCCTAAATCCCAGACGAACCCGTCCGGAGGACCTCTGCCTCGCTTGCCCAATTGTCCTGAGGCCGGTGTCCCTCATTGGGCTGATAGTGGATCGGCAGGACACTGTTGCCGCGATTTACATTGTGTGTGTCATTGGAACTCTGCTCCTACGAAGTGCTCCCCGTTCCTCCGCGAGCGCCGATATCTGTGAGTCTGCATTGCCAAGCCACCGCGGGAGATCGCCTGCTCTCGTCTGGCCTGCGGACCCTGGCTGGCACTTCCTGCAAACCGGTCTGTACTGGACCACAAGTCAAACGTGTCGCACCGGTGTGCCGGCTTTGAGGTGAGGTGAGGGGGACGGCTCATTTCTCAGGGAGGACACCATTACGTTCGCTTCCTGCCCCCTCTCCGCCTTTTCTTTTGTGACAGCCGGGGTCTGAAGTGTTTCCTGATTGAATGCGAGGCTGCCATGACATGAGAGCGGCCCTATATCAGCACCTGCTCCTTGCTGCCATATTCTATGTGTAATGACCGGGCTCTTCCAACGTCTGTGAACTGGCAGCTTCCATAGCTCTTCAGTCCTGGTCCACAGTGCCTGAACTTACTCCGGTAGATTCATTTTCTTAAGTGGATGCTCCCCTGAGTGATTGCAGAGGTACTCACGATATCCAGCCTCTCTTCGGTTATACTATCCACCGCTTATGCGTGCCCTTGCGGAGGCCGGGTGGCTTTGAAGTGGGGAGACAGGTGTGGACTTCTAATACCGAGGGCTTCTACAGCCAGTTCTGCCACGAGCCTGGGGTGCCCTGCCTGAAGTCTTCAGGGCACGTCCACTTGCCATCCTCCTTGATTTAGTTTTAGCCCTCTGGAACTGCCTTGACTCTAATCCCCCTGTTTGTTCTGCGCAACGCCTGCCCATCTTGCCTTACAGTATATGAATAGTGCTCGACTTGAGTTCGGCTGGCAATTTCACCCTGGATACTTGCCTGGCTCCTGATATCTGCAGCGCTCACTGTGCGAACGCTTGGAATACTCTCCCCACCCCCCTCCTTCTTCTCCCTTTTTCTTTTTGGAATTGTACAGGCTCTGATTCAAGTCACTGTCACCACGCCTGCGGGGCCCCTTCTCTGGCGGCGCTCATCCCTTGTGCTGTCATGGGTCGCACGAAAGGGAAACAGTCTGATATGCCCGCAGGGGATATACCGCTACAGGGAGACTACGACTCGGCCTCCCAAACATCCTCGATTAGCTGTGTCCCGCCAACGGCCCTGACACCCCCCCCCCCGGACAAACTGGACCAAATACTTAATGAAATTAAAGCGTCACGCCAGGCCATGGAACATCAAATGGGCACCATTACTACTAATCTCAATCTCCTGAAGGCGGATCACGCCAAACTCCCTGATACAGTCAAAGACCACACACAGACCCCTGCGGAGATGGTGCCACAACAGAAATACCACTCAGAACAGTTGGCACAAATGCAGAAACGACTCGCCACCCTACTAGACAGAGCAGAGGATGCAGAGGGAAGGGCTAGGCGCAATAACATCCGTATCATAGGTATGCCGGAGAGATCAGAGGGGCCAGATGCGACCCGTTTTGTGGAGAAATGGCTTCAAGAACATGTGGCCCCGGAGGGTCTTTCCAACTTTTTTTGTGTAGAACGTGCGCATCGTATACCTACCGGCAGGCCAACTGCGGGTTTACCGCCTAGGCCGCTCATTGCCCGTACCCTTAATTACATGGATCGCGACCACCTACTGCAAAAAGCGCGTGAAAACGCACCTATTCAATACGAGAACACTCGAATCTCACTCTACCCGGACTACACCATACAGGTACAGCGTCAAAGAGCCTCCTACCAGTCACTCAAGAAAAAGCTCCAGGCCCTTAACCTGTCATACGCTTTGCTGTTTCCCTCACGTTTGAAAATTCTCTATCAACAAAAAGCTCACTTTTTTTAATGTCCTGAAGCAGCTAACGCTTGGTTGGAATCTACTCTGCCTCCCCAGTCCTTGGCTAACATGGACCAACAGTTGCGACGTCTACCAGTACAGCCAGTCAAATTGGGATCCCGTCGCACCAGAACGATCCGAGCGCTCTCGGACCAACAACCTACACCGGCGCAGGCTATCGCGGGGCAGGCATCTGCGTTGCTGGCTGCTGCCTCTTTCCGTGATTCAACGCGGGTCATGTCCCCGGAGCAGTCGGACTACGATCCAGTACCATCTGACTCTGAAAGTAATGATGTCTTGTTCCCCTCGATAACTCCTCAAATTGTGAAGGATCTATATGGTTGACTTGCTCATTTGGATCTTGAGATCTTATTTGCATAAGTATAGAGAACTATTTTTCATATATATTTTTTACACTTGCTTATATGGACCTTATGATCTTACTTGCTTCATAACCACACTCATTCCTCACAGACTTTTTTACTGTTTGCAGGGACCTGGACATGATGTGGACATCAATGTACATGCTCTTCCCATTTGTTTTTCCAGGTTTCTATCTTATTTGTATTTATCATGGGGTCTGACCTATTTGCAAGGAGATGTACACTGTGCAAATGTGATTATAACATGCTCTCTCCCCCCAGGTTCGGCTTTTAATTCCTTTTATTACAGGGTCCGGCCTAGGGTGTAGCTTCGACACCACAAGCTTGACCATGCTCTTCTTGGAACCCACCCCCGCAGCTGCTGCAGTATATAACAGTATGAATGTAATGTGTTTTACTGCAAGTTTGGACCAACCTAGTTTGATCGTTGGCCCTAGAAATCTGAGGTTTTGTTTGATAAGGGGATTTTTGGTTCCTGGTTCGGGTTACATTATGTCTCCTTCTGTGCCCCACAGTCTCTTATATGGTGCATTGCTACGATACCCTGTTAAGCTATGGCTGTTTTGGGCAAATATAAAATATTGACATGGAACATTCGGGGAATGGGGTCTGTGCATAAAAGACATCGTATCTATGCCCAGCTGAATAGACGCAAAGTTCATATAACTTTCATTCAAGAAACTCACCTGACTAATTCAGAAGTTTCTAAAATGCGTAGGCAATGGAAAGGACAGTTTTTTAATACCTCTTATTCCGCTTTTGCCAGAGGGTCCTTGATTTGGATTCGGAATGGGGTGCCCTTCACATTAATAGAACAGCGAGTAGACCCTGAGGGATGCTATGTATTGTTGTTTGGAAACTTGGACGGCTCTCCAGTGATTCTTGGATGTGTTTATGCCCCGAATTCTGACCAGACTAATTATCTTACCAAGCTTAATACCGTGTTATCAGACTGGGCACATATCCCCTGGGTTATCGGAGGTGATTTTAATTCGGTCCTAGATATACATTTAGATTGTTCACATCCCCCACTACGAGGAGCAATACCCATTAAACATGCGGAATTCTTACAGGCCTGGGCTACGGGTTGGACATTACAAGATATATGGCGTGTTCACTACCCTGACTGCAGAGAATATTCCTTCTATTCCCCTCCGCACCAGTTGCACACTAGAATAGACAGAATATTCTGTTCTACACTGTTGATGCCCCAGATGGCGGAATCCACGTATCTTGGGAAAACATTGTCCGACCATAATCCAATGGAAGTAATGCTTGCATGGGGTAGAATTCCCACTCCGGTCCCCACCTGGCGACTCTGGCCACAATTGCTGGAAGACGCAGTCTTTCGCACTACTCTGGGCACCACAATTACACATTATTTCACTGAAAATAGGGGCACGGCCTCTTCTTATCTGGTGGAATGGGATACATTCAAATCTGTCATCCGGGGCATAGCAATCGGAGCTACGGTGGGGGCCCGGCAAGAAGTGAACAAACAGCTTACCATAGTGGAGGCCTCCCTCAATGGGCTTGAGAACGCAGCCCTTACTGACCCATTACAACTCCCACACCTTCAAGAGGCCAGAATTAAACACGCCGAGCTTCTGGAACGGCTCTGGCTCATAGATCATAAGACATATACACAATACAGTCACAAAGACGCTGATAAATCAGGGACTCTCCTTGCACGCCTCATCAGGGATTCTCCTCCTCCCGTGCCCATTACAGAAGTTTATCTCCCGGACAGATCGGTTGTGTCTACCCAAGCAGACATTAATTTAGCGTTCTTTACATATTATCAACGCTTATACACTGCTCCTACTGCCTTCTCACCTGATGACATTAAGGCTTTTTTTCATGGCCTATCCTTTCCCCAGCTGTCAGATGACATTCAATCTGAGTTGGAAGGCCCTATAACTCCCACTGAAATTAAGGAGGCCATTAAAGACCTGCCTAGAAATAAGACCCCAGGCATTGACGGCCTACCCGTGGAATTCTATGCTCTTTATACCGAAAACTTGGTCCCACACCTTAAAACTCTTTACAACACAGCATTGGATAAATCTGCCTTACCCCTAACGACCATGCAGGCGTTAGTGACCTCTCTCCCTAAACCCAACCGAGACCCCCGTGACATTTCTGGCTACCGTCCTCTTTCTTTACTGTCCACTGAATATAAAATACTTAGTAAAGTATTGGCCAATTGACTCTTACCCTACCTTTCCAAACTAGTTCACATAGATCAATGCGGCTTTGTTCCGGGCAGCAGTACATCACTCAATATACGGCGTCTCCACTATATTTTAGAAACAGCGGCGGTCACGTCCCCCACGGCGGGATGTATTTCCCTCGATATACAACAAGCATTTGATACCCTCTCCTGGCAGTATATGTGGGCCGCTCTGGAACGGTTTGGTATTCCCAAGGGTTATTTACAATGGGTGCAGCTACTGGACAGTGCCCCAACAGCGCGTGTCCGTACTGGTGCATATATATCTGCAGCATACTCAATAACCAGAGGCACCCGCCAGGGATGCTCCCTATCGCCTTTACTATTTGTATTGGCGATGGAACCTCTTCTTCTTAAACTTCGAAAGGAGGCGGTGGATCTTGGAATTTTGCTTAACAATACACCGCATATAGTATTGGCCTATGCCGATGACCTGATTCTTTTTCTTAAAGACCTCAATCTTAATTTGGCACCCATCCCATCCATTTTTAAACGTTTTGAATTAATCTCCGGCCTGGCGATTAATGCTACCAAATCTTACGCTTTTTTTATGCGATACAGGGAGAGCCCGGATCCTGTCTTATTTGGTGACTTAACATTACAGACAGTACCTGATACGTTTAAATACTTAGGTATCCAAATATATAGAACACCACAAGACCTAATCGATGGCAATATACTGAAAGCGATAGCTTCCCTCCAGAAACAGGTTTGCTTTTGGATTTCCTTACCACTATCAGTGATGGGAAGAATCGCACTTTCTAAGAAGGTGATGCTTCCTCGGTTATTATATTTTTTTGCTAACATACCTGTTGTGATTCCAGCTTCCATCTTTAAAACTTTAAATACGTTACTGCTTGAACTTATCTGGGGCAATGGCCGCAGAAGGATTGGGCTGGCAAAATTACAACTGCGACCGGAGGAGGGTGGTCTAGGAGTGCCTGATTTTAAGGCCTATTGCCTATCTAGACAATTACAATGGCTTTCATATTGGTTAGCGGGGCAGCACTTACAGGAAATAGAATACACCCCTCGACTTTTACATCGGGGTACTTTGCACAACCTGCTATTACCGACTGGTAGGATTCCACATACGCTCCCTCCCTTGCTTAATACGGCCCTCCTATACTGGAAACAAACACTCAGATGCACCAAGAAAGTTATTCCATACTCCGCCAATATCCCATTAGTTGGGATCCCCACCGCTACTGGTATACTTACTAATAGAATGTTATCCTCCTGGTTAAACGAGGGGGTCTCGACGGTGGGAGCGCTGTTTATAGAAGGCACTCTGACTGATCACGACAATTTCTTGCGTGCCCAGGGAGTTCCCTCGACTTTATTTCTCCTACATGCTGCAGTAGTCCGCTATATTAAACAACACTGGGCTCCTGAAGGGACCGAACCGCCTACACATGATTTAGTTCACGCGTTACGCCTTATGGGGGAAGGTAGACATCTTATCCGTTGGCTGTACAGGGGTATCAGGACTCACTCCAGCACACCCCTACTTTTACTCTGAGCCCGGTGGTCATTAGACCTCAACAAGGAATTCATAGACAAAGAATGGGCCTCGATACTGAAATTCCCTAAGAAAGTATCCCGAAATGCTCGTTTTAAATACATCCAATCCATGATCTTACATAGAGCCAACCTCACACCACACCGTCTTAACAGTATATACCCAGATGCCAACTCTCCTGTCCTAGATGCCAGGAGGCAGATGCAGACCTCATTCATATGCTATGGACCTGTCCTCGACTTCGTTTTTACTGGAATGCTGTTATTTATGCCATACGACAAGTTACTAACACGTCTGACTGGTTGTCACCAGAAGCATGCCTCTTGGGCCTCCATGGACGCCCTAAAATGCAGAAGGTACAACTCAAGTTTGCGGACTTGGCAATACTCCTTGCTAAGCGAGCGATTACAATGAGGTGGAAGTCTGCCTCTCCCCCTATGCCACTATACTGGCACACAGAATTGACACAATGGGGAATGGCTGAGAGTGCTATAATCCGACAAGAGGAATTCCGGGGCCTGCGTAAGACTCCCATCTCTTTGGAATGGGATCAAATGTTGGAAATTTTCAAAGCTATGGATTCCTTTACACCCCCAGCGTCACCAATAGCTCAGACTCACCCTGCTACTCCTGTATTCCCCTGAATGACGTGACTATATCTATTTGACAAATGTCAGCTATTTACTCCTTGTAAACATGTATATGGACCTTTTTGCCCACTAAGGTTGTCATTATATGTCTTTATGTACCACTATGTAACACAGTCCTTGAACGCACAAGAGGTGGTCCCACAGGAGATTGGGTTATTTCTCGGTATTTATGAACCAGTGAACCGGGGGGTAGGGGGGAAGTTGGTTATCTTTTTACTTATTATTTTGTTAGTATTAGGACTGATGCGACAATATACAATGCTCGCTTGTCTATGCTCAGACTGTTTCCTTTCTCACATGTTCATGATATGTAATTTGTGTTTACCCTACTTTGCTGACATTATGTACTGATCGAAGGTCTAACTCTTATTATTTCCTTTGGAAATGTGTAGATACATTCAATATGGACACTGATGTTGTGTTATTTGCCACTGCCATTTGTAATGCACAGTCAATACTGATATTGACAGTCGAATTTTGTGTGTTGTACTATTTGTAAAATCAATAAAACTATGTTACAAAAAAAAAAATCTTTGATCCTGCTCTTCGGACACAGGAGTTTTTACAGTATGAACATGTTCATCCTCCTCCGTTGTCGTTGCTTCCTTTGGATGAGTACAAATGTATCATTTATACCGATGGCTCGGCTCAACCGGCCATCGGTTCCAAACATGCTTATTCAGCGGCTTGCGCTATTGTGGCTGGTTCAATTGTAAATGGAGAATTTTTCTTCCATTGTGAATACACAGGCACTTGGGGACTGTACAGCGCAATTTGCGGAGCTGCGTGCTCTTGTTCTAGCTCTCAAGTTTGCTGATCCTAATGTGAATACTCTTATTGAATGCGATTCTTACTACAGTGTTCAGTCTTTTAATGATAACTTATTCTTTTGGTCTCAAAATGACTATCAAAGCTCTAAAGGCAGCGCAATAAAGCATAAAAGGCTTTGGGTTTGAGTGGCGGAACTTAAAGAACGTCTGCCACTCACACAGGTTATACATACTCTTGGCCATCAGCGTGTGGGAGCACATGCTGTTGGTAATTCTTTGGCGGACGAGGCAGCCAAATCTGCAGTAGCCACGTGTTCGTTGCAGCAGTTACAAGGTCCATGACTAAGATAGATAATGACATTTTGGCAGCTGTAGCTGCTTTGAAGCATGGAACTGCTTATCCGCAGGGCTTCCCTTTGAAGTATTCTTATCATTTATCTCCTGAACAAGCTCCTTATGCTAAAATACCTTCAGTTGGGGATCGGCTGATTCCCAACATGGACCGCAGACTTGCTTTGATCATTGCCGCACACAATGGCATGGCTTCTGCACATGCCGGAGTGTCTGCGACTGTCTCTATTTTACAGCAACGTTATTGGTGGCGTGGTTTATATAAACAAACCCGTAATTATGTACTTTCTTGTGACATTTGTCAGCAAATCAAACCGTCTACGGTCTCACGTCCACCACAAACACAGCTCTGTATTTCAAATCAGCCATTTGGCTGTCTATACCTTGATCACTGCGGTCCATTGTCTTCTGATACTGCATATAAATGCATTTTTGTTGCAGTTGATTCATGTACTAGATTCCTTTGGGTTTGGCCACAACGCAGTGCTGACGCTCGAAATGTCATTAGGGATTTGCGTGTCTTTGTCGGGATGTTTGCCTGTGGCACCTTCCATTCTGACCAAGGTCCAGCATTCGCCTCTAAGGCGTACAAGGACGCGATGAAGTCGATGGGGGGTGCTGGTGCAGTTTTTGTCTCCATACAGGCCTGAGGGCAATTCTATAGTGGAGCGGATGAACCGTGACTTAAAGCAATCTTTGACAGCTAGGGTCTTAGGTACTGGCATGAACTGGCTGGCTCATTTGTATGGAGTTCAATGTGCACTCAATAATCTCCCTAGAAGATCTCTGGGTGGGCGGACCCCATACGAAATGCTCTTTGGCATTAAAATGTTTGTGCCAGACCTTGATGGTCTAGACGTTGTGGCGGCAGCCGCAACCTTTGACGTAGATAATCATTCTACTATGTTACAGGACCTACAAAAGACCTGTGACAGCTACGCAACTGAACATTTGCCCTCTTCCAATGATACGGCACTGCTGATACCGGTCGCCAGCTGGCTTCCTAAGATTGGAGATCTGGTACGAGAAAAGCTAGAGAACAAAAAAGAATTTGGTCCCTCTTATCGTGCACCGGTCCCAGTACTCGAATTGAAGGGTACTCGTACCGTGATACTACCACCTTTGCCTGGTCGCAAAGAAAACAGATACATTTCGGTCGACAATGTCAAGCTACACCGTCTGGCCGATTCTGAATAGTGTAACTCCTGCAGTTTCGTGCAACTCCATCTCTTTGAATCCAGTGCATTCAGCCTCTTCGATCAATCCTTGTGTTTTTGAGGGTGAGATGGAAACTACTATTGACCTTTTGCCTGTTCTGCCTCTATCCTCTTCCAACGCAGAAGACGAGTATACTTACCCTGCGGATGAGTCCAACAGTGAAGTGCTGAACAGTCCTCGACAACATCAAGCTGATGCTGCTCTACCACCTTTACTGAACATGGGTGCAAGCGGTTATTTTGGGGACCGTACGAGCTTCTCTTATGACTCCTCCTCCTCGTCTTCCACGTTGACACTTCCACAGACAAAAACAAGTGTTTTCATCTCTTGGTTCAAAAAGACTTACCTGGTCCCGCCCTGGACCTACATCTGGTTGATACTTATCCTGATTTTCCTTTTCATATCAATTGGATTTGTGACAGTATTTTTCTTGCTCATCAATGGCCATTATTTGCCAGAACGCTCTGCTGTGAAGTTGGTCAATGGTATTCTGGCTCCCCATACATCGTCCCATAATGAAACGTGATCAAACTCTTGTGAACATTTCAGCTTTACCGGTTGCAGATGGCATCGTTTGGGATAAAGTAGCATTCGAAAATCACAGCCCGACGGTGGTCCTCAAGATACCATACGTGTTTCGCGTTTCATTAGGAGATATGGTAACACCCGACATACATTCCGATGATTGGGATGTACAAGCAGTACACTCATTGTTTTCTGATTTGAAGTATTATGCTGCTTTTGATGCTGAGGATTTGTATTTGAATTCTGCCAATTCTGCTGATTTATTCTGTTATCAACACTATGGGCATCATTTCTTACACAAAACAAACACGTTAAGACCAGTTTTTAATTACACGCAATGGGAACATTGTCCAACTCCCTTACAGGGGAGTTCTAAAACTCTTAGGGATAAGTTCACCTATTTCACAGAGTATGACGTCCAATCCAGAATCTTATTTCTTTAAACTGCAATTGTCGTCTCAATCAAAATTTATTCTAACCCACACTAAATTAATCTATTCCAATTCCTTTAGAACTGAATTGGCGATACAGGGTTATGATCACTGGAAAGATACCATTGATTTGAAATCAATTTGGGGCACTAAGGCTTGGCAGGTTCAGGGAACTGAAGCTTTGCATTGTGCCTGCCTAATCCCGACCCAAATATTATTTTTAAATGATACAGTGCACCAAACTACTTGCTTTGGCCTGGCTACTGCCAAACATTTTAATATCCCGTCCATTCCGTCATTGGCAGAGTATGACAATTGGCGTACACACACAAATTATACGATCAATGTATTACAAGCTCTGTTTCGAAATGACACTTTCAATGTCTCTGATATTGAACCGTCCGGATGGTTGTTGTGGCAAACCAATTCAAATGCATGTCAACTGCGTTTTTACAATGCAACGCCTGGTTTCACACAGACTAGACCAGATCCTCGTTTTCCACATTCACATTCGGTCACCACATATTCAGTGGGAAAATTGTGCCAACAATGGTTGGAACACTCCACTTTGTCATCAGTAAAACAACACCTGTCACTCTTGTCGAGCGACATCAATTTGGCTGATTTTATCTTAGGTCGTAGGATTCCTATAACGAAGAGGTTTATCTATGCAGCTTACAATGAAGTATGGAAACTTTCGCAGATTGAGGCAGCACTTCGTCTACGCCAAATTAACAAAGCAAATTTAGAAAAAGTCCTTGCAGTAGTCAACAATAGTAATAATACACTGTCTTCACGCATTTATACCTCGGATAATATTGTTTCATCTGTTATTGATATTGTTCAGAATGATGTATCTATGTTATATCATGGTCAAAATCAATTACGATCGGTGATGCAGTTTGCATGGACGTTACAGACTGTCAAAATGGGAAAGGTACCTTGGGATTATTTGAATGCTTCTGCTTTGTTTTTACCATTCGATCTAACTGATAAACAGAGATTTATGTCCATGAAAGACGCTACATACACGCTATTACACATTGAACAATTAGAACACTTGCCATTCTCTGTGGCGGAGACAGATTCAGCTGTATGGTTAATTCATGGGGTTATCTCTCTCCCATTTTCGCTGTTTCAATTTAAATCTTGTATGAAACATTTCCCAATTAGCCGCTTTGAACCCCTGTGAAGTGTGTTTCTCCATGAATTATGGTCCCTACCTTTCACTTATAGATGTCAACGGGAGGATGAGGAAGATTTCCTAACAGGGGAGGACTGCAATTCCACAGTAGGACATTCCCTAGTTTGTAAACACGTTAAGTTGCACAGCACTTCTAATGTTGCCGCGCCTAATCTTGCTTGTTTTTTAAAAGGAACTCCAGTCCCAGCAATAATTCCCGCTTTTACATTGCTTACTAACGGCAGTTATCTTATTTTGAACAACCACGACTGCTGTGGTTTACGGGCAGGAATCTTGTATTTAGTAACAGTTTCACAACGTGTTACTTTTTGTAGCAATGTGCTTTTTCCGCCCCCGCATGGGAAAGTAGATAGTTTGATTTGGCCTTCCAATCCGACTTTGAAAACAGATTTCAACAAATTAAGCAGACTCTACGCGCTATTGTTTCAACAAGAAGTGGCTCTCACTTCGGCTCGAGAGACCTTCGAATTGCAGGTGGCTAGAACATCTAGCGAGATTCAGTCACTTCTGAACACGAACCTCCCACTTCACTTTGGGGAGCTTATACATCAAATATTTAATGCGACTGATACCAAAGGCCTTGCTCATTTTTTTAAGCTTGTCGGATCCGGCCTTGTGACCTCTTTTCAGACGATATTTGGATTAATACCGGCTTTTATTCATTCTATTTTTTCTAGCGTCTTCGGAGGCTTCCCATTATTACTGGCGCTAGCTGGTGGAATCCTGATTCTTCTGCTCCTGCTACGCAATGGCTGCTCATCTTGCGGTAATGCACAGACCAGACCAATTGCAACTGTACCGTGACCGAATGCAACAACTTTTTGGATGCTTGCCATTGGCAACGCTTAGCGTAAGTTATGGACTAACTTTTCGCTTTGCCTACTTCACTTGCGTGCAACCTGTGTTCTACTGTCAGCGGTGCCCCTACTATTGGGCTTTGGATTTATGCCTCTACAATACGCCATGTTCAGACCCAGATTATGACCAGTTGATGGGTCCCTTAGTGGCCCATTTGCAGGCCTGTTCAAGGGATAGACGTATGGCGCGTGTGGCAGCACTTGGAGTCTTGACTGAATGGGATATCTGTGCAGCTGCACAGAAGCTCTTGCGATGGAGTTTCATCGAATATCATGCAAGTTGTCCAGAAATGCTCTTGGAAGCATCGGATTATGAGGAGCATGTCTGTTCCTTCGGATGGCATCCCTTTTTTCTACTAACGATACGGATGACCTTTTGGAACGTATTGCATTCTTAAGTTCACGTACTTTGATGGATTTACCACCTCCATATTAATCACATTTTCCGTGCAACGGATATATATATATATTTTTTAATTTTTCCAATTTGTTTTTTTCTTAAGCCTTTTGAACTCTGCTTACCTTTGAACTCTGTTTTGGTCTTTTGTCTAAATACTATGACCTTACCAAGGGGAGGGTGTTATATGGCCATTAGGCTCATTGTCAACATTGCTAAGTTAGCATGAGCTCTGCTGCCATGATGCTGCCTTTGCGCACATTACTACATGACTTTATTTTGCAAGACTCTGTTTGTGCCTTTCACATAAGAACTGTCTGCTTTCTGCGTTCTCTGCCTGTTCCTGGAGTTTAGTCTGAACGCGATGTGCAAGGTCAATAAACAAAGCCCCTTGTTATTCTGTTCTGGTCAGTCCCTAGCACCTAGACAAAACATGCTAACACAGCTGCGCTGCTGGAAACTCGTGCTTTGATATTACGGGGATGCATGTTGTTCACACACACACTTGTAGAGGGACCTTTCCAAGGAGAAGAGCTATGCTGTTCCTATAATGTAAAACTTCCATTTAGGCACTAAGGTATGGGGTCTGCTGACAAAGCCCAGAGATCTTCCTTTATATAATAAACTTCACCTTACCAAGGGAAGGGTGGTTAGGCCTTATAGTCCTTTTTCCACTGTCTGTATTTGATGACATCCCCTTTTATATTCTATGGAATTGTAACAATGCTAACTGTTTTAGGTTTATGCATTTCGCTGCTGGTAGTGGCTCATATACTGCATTATAGAGCACGATAGTTAAAATAAACATTTTGAACTATCACAGTGACTCTGACAATTCTTATTGTGGACAAGTACGTGTGAGTGAGCGAAAGGGTATGTCTTGCTACTGCGATTCCTGAGAGAGTCGGGTGTGTTGTGTTCTGGGTTGTCTAATCATTTGTAGCTTCATGATTATGTAGGAGAACGAATGAGACACTATAGCTAGTCGGTTTTGGGATTTTGGGTACTAAGGTGGTAGGAAGGTTCAGCCCCTATACACCGAGGTCCTGTTTTCCTGCGCACAGTTCTGTGTATGTGCAGAATCCCCGCAACACAGCTTCTAATTACTGGTGGAGGTAAATTCAGATGCCTGTGGCAACTTATCTTGGCCCAGGGTTCAAAATTCAGAGATTTGTAGTTAACACCACATCCATGCAATTTCCCTAGATAAATTTTGCAGCTCAAAACTGCTGAAATGTACCGGGTAAAAGACCTGTGTTACAATCTTAGTCAGATGTTTCCTGAGGACTCTGCTTTCAGGATGTTTGTATAGTTCAAAGAGAACCATCCAAAAAACAGAATGATCACATATCCAGATTCCTTTGGGCCACATTCATAACATGTTTAAGTCTTCGAAGGTGGCAGAAGAGGTCATCTGTGACTTGAGGGACTTGGGGTGTATATGTTAGGGGTTTGTCATGGATAGCACTTACGCTCTTAACCTTCGCAGGCAGGACCACTTTCTTCCCAAAGAAATTTTGAACTGAGAAAAGGGACAAGCTCTCTGGTGAAAAGCTAAAGTCAACTCCTCTCCTCCCTGTGCAAGTGTCACCTAAGTTATTGTATTGGTCCCCAGGCCCTGTGATTGTAATGTGGTTTGGGAGCCATCAGTATAGGGTTGGCAATTCAGGTTTAATTATTGAAGGATGAGTCTTAGGAGTGGTTTCAAATATAGGCTAAATGTGGTAGGAGTGAGGAGAGAACCTTGGTTCATCCCACAGGAGATCGTGAGAGAAGCATAGGGAGCATAGGGTCCATCATTAACTATGAAGGCGGTAAAATATCTAGTAGTAGATAATGAGATGCCGGCAATCTGATCCACATTCTGGGTGGAAAGTTCCAGTGTATCAGTGGCATCAGAGACATCAAGAAGAACCAGCACCGACAATGGTTACTATCACGTTCTGCTGTTACTTGAGGTACAGCCCAGACAATTAGAATTGAGTAATGCATCAGCAAAGGACCAAATTATACAGCAGGCTTGACTAAATTATGCGGCACAAAAAGGCAAATTATGAAGCAGAATGTAGAAGAATCTGTGGCAGCGATATGTCACGGTTTTGTCATTTTAACACACATTAATACTGTATGGGTAAAGGATTAACCTTAGTAATACCAGTTTAAAACCTGAGAATAGAAATTACCAACTGAAAGTTAACCACTTAAGCTTTGCAAAGGGCCTGCTTCCGCAACACCAAGTTTCTCAATTGTAAACTTTTAATCCATTTGAGGTTGAAACATTTTTTTTTGTGGACATCTTCAAATTATACAGCAGATGGTGGATTTTTAGACAAGTGCAGGTAATCCAAAAATATGCAGAAAATGACACAGTGACAGAATTGTATAATTATGGTGGGCCTCGGTATAGCTGAGTGTCATAGGCGTACTGGTAGAGGGTTATGCTTGTGTCTCTAATCGACTTTCATATGAGTGCCGTGTATATGTTGAACAGTGGTGGAAAATGGATTGAACCTTTGGGAATCCCAGAGGCGTTTTAAGGCATGGGAAAAATGAGCTATTGTCTAGGGCCCCCACCTTCAAAAGGCCCACCTCGGAAAGTTAACTTTCTCTTATCTAGCTCAATTCTGCCTGCTTCCATAGCTCAGCCTCTCTCACCTGCCTGCCTCTACCCCTGAGTCTCTCTGGCTTTGCCCAGGGGCATCCTAAGACGTTTTGGGGGGCCTGGAAAGACATTTTCAACAGTTTTTGTATGAATCCTGTTTCTGAAAGTTTGGTATCCTGCAGGCTTCAATCAGCAGAAAACGGATAGCAACATTACGGACAGTGGGCCTAAAAATGTCTTGCCTGGGGCCCCAAAATCATTTGGATGACATTGGGGGACCCCATATGGTGTGGGAACTGAATGGGGCTTCAAGTCTTCAAAGTGTGCATGAGCCTAGAGGAAGAAGGTGACCCATTTGATGAAAGGTCCAGTAACACTAGCGTGTGACTTTATAACATCTAAAAGGATCCACTGAATCAAGCGCTGCAGAGTGCCCCAGGAGGATAAGTAGCATGGACGTCATTTGGGGGACACATGGGTCGCAGCTGGGACCCCTGGCTTGCCCCTTGCTACCACTAGCACTGCTTATGCGCCCCTAACTTCTGAAGCGGCAAAATCAATGCCTGGAACACAGGGTCAACTCTTCCTAATGGATGCTGGTTGGAGCTCCACTTGCCTGGTTTCTGTCAATTTTTGAATTATACAAATAGAGAATAATATTATTCACTATGAGTGTAATAAAACAAATGGAGTACATTAGCTGGAATATGACCCTATCTGGAAGCTAAGGTAAGTAAAAAATGCTGTAAATGTACGTTGTATGCATGCTTGCGGATGAGAGTGTGTTTATGTGCGCAAGAGTGTGTGAATGTGTTAGCATTTGTAAGCATGTGTGTGTGATTCAAAGTAAAGGTCAAATGTCGTGTGATGTCACTTCTGCTACCTCTTGCATTTTGGTGAATTGACGTCCATGAGAAGTAGGCAGGTATGTCCTTTGCAAAGCATAAGTAGCATTGTCAACTTCCTATAGAGTTGCAGTTAGTGCTACGCCCCAGTCCGAAATCTTTTTAGTGCTCTCCTTGCAGGCCACCAACAGAGATGTAACTGTTTAGTTGCAGCGCTGCCCAGCTCTCAAGGGTCTTCACTGGGAATGAGAGCCTGCTTTGGGGGTGTCAATATTCATCTGAAGCCTTTTCTACCTGGAGGTGACCTCCTCTACCTTCACACTGTGGGTCAGTTTCTTAGAGACAGAGAAGCATTGGTGAGTCAGCCCCTGGGCAGATCTAGGTTTGGAAAGGAGTTCTCTACCAGGGTCATGGTTATTGGGAAGGAGTGTGAAAAGTTTTGAATATGCTACTGACGTTTTGTATAGACACCCACTATTGGGCTACCGGTAGTTGCAAAGCTTTCCACTTTTCCCTGGCCTGTGCCCTGATGTAAGATTTTCCTGCAAACTCACAATATTTCCTTGTGGTTTTTAGCTGAAGCTGGAAAAGGATGTGCTATTTTCTTGCAAGTTAACTAAAAAACTATTTTCCTCGCCACTATGAACATGGATAGATGGATGTTGGCATTTTTTCGGTGCAACAATTTAATAGAGTGCAAAAGATTTGATGTTGATATGAAAACCAACATGTATTCAACTTTGCAAACTATGGGTAGTAATTGTAGCATTCCAGTAAATACCATAGTTCACAAGTGAAACTTGAAGCTGCGTAAACCCTTAATATAAACTCGCTTATGCAAATCCATGGTCTACATAAGCAACTAAGAGCAGACCATGGCCACATGACATTCCTGGGATGACAAAGAGCCCGCAGGTGGATGTAAGTCGCTATGATTTGCCCACATCAGGGGAAACGTTGTATCAAGGTCCAACTTATACCAATCCCGGATGCCATCATGTATACTTGGGGGTGGTCATGGGGGCCGAATGTACTGTTTTATTCACATAAAGTGGTCACAAATTGCACACCGACTTTTGCGAATGTAATCGGGTTTTGCAATGCAACAAATGTACTAATAGGTCGGTTCACAAAATAACAAATCGAAGGGGGTTGCAGAGCAATGTTCATATTATATGTATTATATATAAATTCATTAGGTAGATCGTCATTTGTGGCACCCTGAGATTGACTGCAATCACAGGGGTGGTGGCCTGCAAGGGACATCCGACTACCATCCCTGCGATTACTTTCCAAAATGGAAACTTTTTTTAAAACAGCACTTATTCCATCATTGAACGTGTGCTGCTTTAAATAAAAGATTTCCATACTTCAGGGGAAGTAGGCAGCAGTCCCCTGGACCATCGCCTCCTTCCCCTGAGTCCTCCACCTTGATTTCTAAGGGTCCCTTCTACTTTGCGAATCAGTGACCACCTCCGGTCAAACTGGTCAAGGTTTGAGACTGGAATTGCAGTCGCAAACCTTTGATGCATTCAATACTCCATTGCAGTTTGGCACAAACACCTCTTTGCTGCCCCTTCCAAATTGCTATTCGGCAGGGTTTGCAGAACCCAATTTATGAGTCAAAAAACATTTTCTGACTAATAAATTGGGGGCCCGATTCACAGAGGTAAACTGAGACGAAAGTCTAACTTTACGACTTTCGGTATTCACAAAGGGCATTTACGAGTAGTAAAGTTAGACTTTTGTCTCAGTTTAACTTAAGTTTTGGTCTTAAGTTTAAGTGAGACTAGACTTTTGGTCTCAGTTAAAGTTGAGACCAAAACTTCAGCTAAACTGAGACAAAAGTCTAACTTTACTACTCCTGAATGCCCTTTGTGAATACCAAAAGTCGTAAAGTTAGACTTTCATCTCAGTTTACCTCTGTGAATCGAGCCCTGGGTTTTGTATGTGAGAAATGACCCTTTTGCAGTCACAAACCCTGTGATTCTTGCAAATCGCAGGTTTTGTGCTGGAAAAGGGCTCAGTGCATGCAGCCCTTGATGCTGATCCGGTACTAGTGAGAAAGCCTCGAGGGAGGGGTTGTACCGTGACATGGTGCATGCAACCTCCGCGTTAACAGTCATGATTCAAACCCTCATAGGCCTCCTGCCGAAGCCTCACGTTTTGTACTATTAATTGTAACTTAACCCACCTCACATGCGTACACGAGGGTAGTGCAGCTGTTTGACTGGGACATTAGATGAACATTATACATCTCTTCGAGACTTCCAGTAGAACTAAATAATATTTCACACGTGGCCACAAAACGCCAGTCCCTCATTTGTCATTTTCAGCATAATTAATTGAGGCAGAAATTGAAACTGCCAGCAGAAAACAGAGTTATGCATGCAGTGTTGAGATCTGCCCATTTCCTGTACATATACATTACCGTGCAATAATATACATTGCTACAATCACTGCTTCTATACAGGCGTGTTGCTTTTTCCATATGCATTGGTATGCAGAGAACCGAAGAACCTCTGTGAGGAATTTATACAGAGTAATCCTAACTCCTAGGTAAACTTTCATTTAAGGTGGTAAATAGACAGACGAACTACGGACTGACTGACGGACCGACGGGCAGACAGATAGACAGACAGACTGACAGACAGATGGACCGACGGACCGACTGACCGACGGACCAACGAACAGACAGATATACAGACAGACAGACTGAGAGACAGACAGACGACCGACTGACAGATGGGCAGACAGATAGACAGTCAGACAGACATCATTAAAACCACTACATTACACCAACATATAAAATAGTTCCGCAGCAGTTCAATGTACATGGGGAAAAATGTAGGAATGTCATTACAGGTAGATTCAAAAAGGATTCTTATGTACAGAGTAGTGACAGATCCACAGTGCAGTGATCCGAGATCACAGAAAATTACAATGACATCATCGAATGGATTAAAATGACCTATATGCAGCGTAGAAGATCTTTCAGAATAAAAGGAAGAGTGGATCAAGGAGGCGACTCGACTCTTCGGGTGACGCATGTGCAGTAGAATTAGTTATTGAGTGAGGCTTTTTTTCTTTCTTTTTGTTTGCAGTTCCATTTATGCAGGCTGTTCCCTGTTTTGAGTCTTATGTATATGTGTATGCAGCAATTTCTTCCTTGTCCTTATGTATCGCTGCCGTGCGTTGCCGTTAGTGTCTTTTCTGCCTTGATCTCACGAAACGACAGTTCAACTGTAGTAAATCCGTTGGGGAAAAACAGGACAATACCGCCTGCCTGCATGATCTAATTCCTCTTTGGTTGAAGAGTGGGTGTAACATTACTTTTCTCCCTGCAAATAATTCCTTCCAAGTGCACCAGATCCTCTTTCCCCTTTCCCCATAACCGGCAGTCGGCTGCGGTCGAATTGCGTTTCCAAGGCGGTAGGTGTAGGAGTGATGGTAGGATGCCCAGTCGGTTTCCCTGGAATTTTTGCTTAAAAAAAGTTAGAAAAGCCCGTATGGAAGTCGGGTTGGGGTACGGCTTTGCAATAGCTATGCAGCACAAGCCAACCATGGGCTCTGCCCGCCACTGCTGTCTTCTCCTGGATTAGTGAGATGAGTTTGATGGTTTTGTTTACTGCCTTTTTGAAGCTGGCATGGGTTGCACATGTTGCCCAGAGATCTTGTAGCCAAGTTGAGTTATGGATTTGTTAAGGTAGGCATGGGCGGGCGAACTGCTTCTGGTTATCAATATGGGCATCTGGGCTAATCACAAGAGACACGTGCACAAAATGAGGGGTAGGTGCATAAAGGACAGAAACAAGAGGGTGCAGATGACACTAAAAAAGCCCCATAACGTGCATGCCAGTGCCTCACGTAAATAACACATCAGCAACATAACATCCAAATGGTAGCACACAGCGAAAGTACCCAACTCTACAGGCACATGTGACCACAACACCTTGGACCAGGCTATTCCCAGCTCTAAGAGCACATGTGACCACAACGCCTGGCACCAGGCGGTAACCAGCTCTACGAGCACACGTGAACCACAACACCTGGAACCAGGTGGTAACCAGCTGCATGAGCACATGTGACCACAATACCTTGCACCAGGCCGTTACAAGCTCTATGAGCACATGTGGCCCAGAGCACCTGAGTCCAGATGGTAAACCAGCTCTACGAGCACATGTGACCACCACACCTGGCACCAGGCGGTAACCAGCTGCATAAGCACATGCAACCACAACACCTGGGAACAGACAGTTACTAGCTCTAAGAGGACATGTGACCAGAACATCTGGGACCAGGCTATTACCAGCTCTACGAGCACAAGTGACCACAACACCTGTGACCACAACACCTGTGACCAGGTGGTAGCCAGCTCTACGAGCATACGTGAACCACAACACCTGGCACTAGGCTATGACCAGCTCTATGAGTTGCAGTTAACAAGGGAACCTGAGAATCACCAGGGACCTTGGGTAAGTGCACGTACAAGAAACACTGGTCCCACAGTTAAAAACAATTCAATCAATAAAAATGACCCAAATTTTTAGTTTAATCATTAGTTATTATAAATCATATATACAGAACTTTTGTATAAAAAGCTTTTACTTTGTGACGGTGCAGTGGGTGTGTAGTGAGAAATGTGCTCAGTGCTCTCATCAAAGTGATACACATGTGCAAATTCAGAGATCAAAGTCGTGTATCTTAAAAACAAGAGTAACACGGTCCATTTATATGTACTACAATCAATCTAGGGTCCATAGTGGTAGTCGGCGATGTTTCGATCTCTCAAGAAGATGGGAAAACCATCATCAGGACTCATAAGATAAAGAGGAGCCTGCAAGAAGGAGAACGAGGGAGAGCAAAGATTGAAAGCATCTGTGGGGAAGAAAGGCGGCTGTCATTGAATCCTGGTGGGTTCACTGAACAGGTAACAATTTTGTAACTTGATGTCTGTCCCACTTGGAGTATGGCTTGCAGATTTTCCAGAAGAAAAATTATAACGGGCGGGAAATTCAACCGATTCCTTGATATCAGAGGAAATATGGGGGGGGGGGATACTGCAAACCGGAGTGCAGACCTGCTGTCCACAGACCATTCTTTGGGAATCCCCTTTTATTTTTCTGAGCTCGGCAAAGCACTCTATGCTCACACTCACTGCGATACAGTGCACACAAATTCTGTGCGTTGGCTTTCTTTCTTTCTTCCTGGAGAATACAGTAAGGACTTTTGGAACTCCTCATTACCTCTAATATCAAGGAATCAGTGGTATTTCCCGCTCGTTATAATTTTTCTTCTTGAAAATCTGAAAGCCCTACTCCAGTGGGACAGACATCACAGTTACAATATTGTTACGTTTTCATTCGACCAACCATGATTCAGGGACTGCCGCCTTTCTTCCCTATAGAAGTTTTCAATCTTCGCTCTACCTGGTCTTCCTTGTTATGGGATCCTCTTTATCTTATGAGTCCTGATGATGGTCCCCCCAACTTCGTGAGGGATCAGAACGTCAGCGACTACCACTACGGACCCTAGATAGATTATTTTATATATAAATGAGCAGTGTTTTGCTTGTTTTAAGATACACAACTTTGATCACTGAATTTGTTCACTTGTGTACAGTAGCAGCTCCTCCGCTATGGCGGAGAAGCGTCGCCCCACTGCTTTTAAGCAGTGCAAGGAAGAAGAAACATAAAATGATAATAACTTGGGGTTATTATCATTTTATGCTTCGTGCTGCTTTGCAGGCGGGCGGAGCCGCTCTGCTCTCGCAGCAGAGCAGGGGAGGAGTGGTTTGCCCACGCCTAAGTGCACATTGACTGTTTGGCCGGCCCTCTCGGGCCGCCCAAACCAGTCATGCCCACTATCCCCGTTCTCCATGCAGGCTGCATTACATCCTGCACAGCGAACAAGCCCAGGCCCCCATTCCCTGGTTGAGCGTCGAACCAGGATGCTCAAAACAGCGTTGTGATTGGTCAGGGGAGCCTGGGTGCTGTTCCTCGAGTTCCATGAGGAGAGCAGGAGCAGAGACGCGGGACCCAGCAGCAAGGTACGTTTATTTTATTTTTTAATATTTTTTTTATTGCGCTACCCCCCACCTTCTGCGCGATCCCCTCGCCCCGCGCAACCCGCCCACCACCCATGAGCCATGCCAGCCGCCACTACTTGTGTATCACTTTGATGAGAGCGCCAAGCACATTTCTCACTACACACCCACTGCGCCATCACAAACTGAAAAAAAAATCATACAATTTCTTTATATATGATTTATTATAACTAATGGTTAAAATAACCATTTGGTTCATTTGTATTGATTGTATTGTTTTCAACTGCAGAACCAGTGTTTCTTGTACATAACCAGCTCTACGAGCACACATGAACCACAACCCCTGCACATGTGGTCTAGTGCACCTGGGACCAGTCGGTAACCAGCTCTATGAGCACACGCGAGCCACAACATCAGGCAACAAAGATAACTAACTCTATGAACACACGTGACCACAACACCTGGGACTAGACTCTAACCAGCTCTTTGAACACATATGACCCAGAACACCTGGCACCAGGGGGTAACACACTAGCACACATGAACCACAACACCTTGGACCACGCTACAACCAGCTCTATGAGCACACATGAACCACAACACCTGGGACCATGCTATAACCAGCTCTACGAGCACATGTGAGACACAACACTTGGCACCAGGCGGTAACCAGGTCTACAAGCACATGTCAACCAAAACAACTTGCCCCAGGCTGCCTGCCTCATCCGTGACCAACGTCTATGAACAAACAAGCCTCAGAGACACATACACCACACTCAAATTCCCCAGCATATCAGAGCTGTGCAGCAGCGCACATTCCACACAGACAGGAGCTGTGCATCAGTCAACATTCCATGTCACAAGGCAACATACATTCAAGTCAGCCCACACAACCTGCACCACATGTGCAGAATAGAAATACAAATATACCTGCAAGTGGTAACCAGAAATTCCTGACAGACAATAGAAGACAGTCCAATGTCAAGCTGGAACTTCACTCAACACGTAAAAGGGCCAACGCATACAGCTGGTCGCAATTTCAAAGTGATCTCAAACCTACAAACATCTTGGAGAACCCATAGTTCTGTTGCCTTTTCCTGCGCTCACCTGTGGTACCATCCTCTGCCCTGCTATCAGCTCAGTTCTCACCCCATTTCAAACTTGATGTAGTTAGTCCTGCAAACCCATAGGGAGAGCAGAGCCAAGCCCAGGTCTGCCTTGGCCCAAGAGCCACACACAAGCTGAGCCATGGAAACAATGTAACTCATGCAAAAGAGGACCAGCACAAGTATGTCAAAATACTACAACAGTCGGTACAGTTTTCATAAAATGTATTTCTGTTATATTTCAATTTAGTTTATTAATTTATATTATTGTATTGACAGGTATTTATCAAAATGAATCGTTTCTAAACACACATTCATTAAGATTCAAGAACACAGTCCCCTGAAAAATCTGATGTTGCCAAGAGTGAGTGTAAAAGTTCGATTTGTCCTGTAAACTATAACATTATCACCAATATTGTTATTACATATGGAGCAATATTGAAGTTTACTGATGACGCTCTGTCACTAGTTTTCGTTTGTCTAACAAATACATTAATTTTCATTACATACATGTATATACACAGTGTGATTTTCACATTAAAGCTGACCATTATTAGTGATGCTTACGTTAACTTACAGCAATTAGCTGATAGAACAAACATACATATCTGATGCAAAACACACTGGGGCATATTATCAACAAATGGTGATATTTATCGCTAACTCCCCTTAGCGCCATTTCCCTTATCGCCGCACTTTGCCAGAATCTATCGCCTCATTAGCGGCGTATCATCAACACGCCGCTAACAGCCGATAGCTACCTTTTCCCGCGGGAATGGACGGCGATAGATTTAGCTTGCCGGCGATAAAAAAACGCACGCTAACGTGAAAAAAGGTGCGAAGGGCCAATCAGCGACAGAATCCTATCGCTAATTAGCACCAGGCCTGCATTTAACGCGTTTAGCGGGAAAATGCACTATAAAAGGCCCGCCAAGCAGAAAAAAAAAAAAAGGAAAATACCAGAGGAGCAATGGAAGAAGCTGGGACCAGTGCAGAGGCCACAAACATGCCCACAAATACCCAGGAGGACCAGGTAGAGACCCATGTGAAGACCAAGAGGAAGAGGAATCCTAAGTTCAGCCTGCAGGAAAACCAGGTCCTGATTGCGGAGGTGACTGAACACCAACAAGAACTGTTTGTCACCTCCACAGTGACATTGGGAAGAAAAAAAGAAATATGGGAGGACATTGTGTCCAAGGTGAATGCCGTTGGAGAGAGGAGGAGGACAGTGGACGACTGCAAGAAGCGCTGGCATGATACCAAGTGCAAAACCAAGGAGAAACTAGCAAATAACGTGAGAGCAGCGAGGCAGACTGGAGGTGGGAGTCCAGCGCCACAGGAAGAGCTGGATGAGTTGGAGGAGCAGGTGTCCCGAGTCATCAGTGAGGAGACGGTGGTTGGAGTTGCGGGCCAGGATAGTGCTGAATCTGAACAGACACAACACCAGGGTGAGCATCAACCAGGGACGGGGGGAAGGGGGTGGATGGGCACAGTGGCACTCATGTACAATTTACTTAAGTGAAGTGCATACCCACATGTACTGTGGATCATGTCCCGGATACCCCTGTCCATGGTGGCATAGGGACATATCACCCTCCTCAAACAACACATTGCACGACACACATTGGCCGGCATACAGACCTTAAAATGAGCACAGGAAAGGAAGCCCAAATTAGTCCTAGGTCAACATCAGACCACTCCATAAGTGCCCCCTCAAATGACAAAGTGGAACAACAACCTGACATGCGGCAGGGTGGCTAAATGGCCCCCTTGCCACATCACCACACACATACAAATTGCCTGCACAAGGACACATCTCACTCTAACGCCAAAATGCATGTGCACTGTGAGTGTGACTGTTCATGTGCACAATAAGGCATGCCACCACCAATGTCAGCACACATGCAGCATTCTGCACATGTGTATGAGTGGTGTGCAGGAATGTGCATGTGCAAATAGGTGGACTTTGCTGTGCATACACAACCTTGCACACTACTCAGACACATGTGCACAATGCTGCAGGTGTGCTGACATTGGTGGTGGCATGCCTCATCGTGCACATGACCAGTCACATGCACAGTGCATCCGCATTTTGGCCTCAGAGTGAGACGTGTCCATGTGCAGGCAATTTGTATGTGCGTGGTGATGTGGCAAGGGGGAAAATCTGACATCACCTGCATCACCATGCAACGTGCCCCCTTGCCTGTTCATGAGATGCAGTCTGCTGTACACCAAGTGGGGAAACATCTAGTGAGTCTGCATACCACACACACATGCAATGTCACAACGAATTGACCATGTAGGCTGCTGGATAAAGGTTGCACCTACAAAAATGCACACAAACAGCACACTTCACTCAAAGGGCGAGGGAATACAATGAGCAAGGTGACGTGCCAACAACCACACAGTACGTGAACAATGCAGAACAGGAATGTACCACACCAATATGTACTGCATGCCTTGTCTGTGTGACATACACGCTGAACCACAATGTGCCTGTAAAGCTGTCTCACTGCCAAAGTATGACAACAAGCAAGGCTAGCTAAATTGAAATAAATCATGTCAACCGGCCAAATGCCACCCTCAACCCCTATGTAAAATTGCACTCCTACCCCCCCCCACTGCCACACAGAATACAGCATTCCACATCAGTCCTTATGTGAGTTGCCCATCACACCATCATGTGCAAGTCAAATTAACGGTTTGGTAAGTCAACTGTGTCAGTGAACAAATATGCAGTCAGGTAGTCATCACCCACATGCCAAGCCAGGCATTGAATGACAGAACCAGGACAGCAGGTATCATCCATGGCAGCAGCAGCGTGGGACATACACAAACACACATCAGCCGCACATTTGCATCTCCTGTGAGGGTGGCGTTGACCAGGCCTCAGCACCATCAATAGGCATCTTGAAATGCACATATATCAGAAAACTGACCACTTACACACCACACGTGGGGTCAACCTTGAGGGTAATGGGTGTTGACACCATGGGGCATATTACCAAGCCCCTATCGCCACCACAACGTCACTTATCTTTTGACGCTGGGGTGGCGATAGGGTCAGCGCACCATTATCAAGGCAGCGTTAAGTCACTCAATGTGGCTTAAAGACACGTTAAGTTGCTTTACGCTGCCTTGAGAATAGGGCCCCTTTCACACTAAACTTTGTGTGAAAGGGGGCGTGCAGTGGGTGTTGTGGTGGGCGTCCCACAACAACACCCATTGAAGTCGACGCTGCCATCCATCATCAAGTAAGGAGAGAAGAGGTGGCAGTGCTGATCTGAACACCAGAGAAATCATGGGCCTAAGGTTGCAAAACTAGGAGAAATGCATTAATCCCCTTGTTATTGCTTGTATCATGTGTGCTGCCTTGTGCAGCCCACATGTGAAAAGTCAAATTCCATGGTATGTTCATGTACAGGAAGGTGTCCTTTCCTGTACATGAGCAAACTGTATTTCTGAATGTCATTTCGTAACTTCCATGTGTGCTGCACGAAGCAGCACACATGAAAGCTACAAAATGCCGTCTTAGCTTTGTCCATGTGCAGTTAGCAGCTACTTCCTACACATGAACAAACCTCCCTGCTCGCAGACACCCTTGCTCCATGGTGCAAGGGAGCCTGCGCTGGCGCTAAGCAGTGTAATTTACTCCCATTGCAGGGGGAAACGCCAGGCTGCAACATATCCTTGATAACATGTATGAGCCTGGCGTTACCAAAGTGGTTGCGAGAGCCGTGAAGACAAGATGGCTAATGCTTTTCCCTGCCACTTCCTTGGTAACATGCCCCTGTCTGTTCAGACCGCAACAACTATCGAAACTCACGCAGAACCATACTCACAACGGGTCAGCCAAACGGAGGGCACTCAACAAAAAACATGAAGGACGACATGCACACCAGACAAATCACAATAGACAAAGCAAAATGGATGTCCATGTGTACCACATAGTGCAGCACATGTTGAAACAGCAAGTAAGGTCACTTGCTAATGTGCCTAAAGTGTGCCCTACTCACACATAACCATACTTGCACAAAACACATGCACATGTGCAGTACCCTGCAATGCTGCGTGTCCGTGAGCCACATTGACAAGGCAAGTGACAGTGCATGAAGAATAGCATGCCTGCAGGCCCAACCTATTAACATGGTTCAGGCCACCTCACTGAGGTGGCTGAGTGTGGACAACATCCTTAAACAAGCAAGTCACACTCTGACACATTCTCGTGTACATACAACCCCTGGCGTAAACAAGACATTTGAAGTCAAACAATGCATAACTCACACAACTCTAACCAAGACCCATATTCCACCCAGTTTGCCTCAGCACAGCATTGTGAATGCACAGAACCCAAAGGCTCACTACCTGAAAGGTATAATGTGCAGCTAAACCAAAGCTGCAGGTGCCACCAGCACACAATGCAGTGCACACACAGACAAATCTGAGCACATCAACATTGACTACTATGTGGGCCAAATAGCATTACTCACACAAATGAACAGAGGACACAACTTGTGACGCTTGGGTGTAGATATTGTACAATAACATTTGTCATAGCTGGAAACTGTGAGATGACAATGTACAACTACAACATCACATCTGCAATTGCCTCAAAATCATCACTATCCTGCAACAAATAGGCATCTCCTCAAAAACAGTATGAATGGACACTGTCCTGCTGTCTGCTTGTAAACTCATCCAATGCAAGATCGTACATGACAAACACTGTTAAACTGTATCTACCCTATCACATTGCAGAGGGAGAGACATCACCTCCTGGACAGCAGACTGGCCCAACCTTCACTGATGACGAGGAGGAATACCCCACCATCGATCAGGAAGCACTGCAACATCTGCTAGACTCCTTCAGCACCCCACCTCCAGGAGCAGGGCAACCCAGCAGCATAGCGGCAACCCCACCCCCCTGCACAAACCAACCAGCAGCAAGCACCACCCACCACAGCTGCCACCCCGGACCTCGAGAACACACACCTGGCCTTCCAATGCCATGAGCTGGAGGTCCAGCGGGAGATGGCGGAACAGGTGCGGGTGGGGTTCGAGCACCTGGCGGACAAACTTGAGGCCATACGTGGGTGTCTGAGTGCCATCCGGGACCACATGCAGAAGATCACGGACACCCACAGTCTGCTCAATGCCCTCCAACGGTCCATGGCTGAGATTGCTAGAGTCATGATTCTGAGACAACAACAACTGTCTGCTCAGAGTGGCTCCAGCAATGTCAACCAGGATTTTGCCAACATCTGTCGGATAATGGAGAGCATGGAGCGGATGCAGGCACAAGATATGACTGCCAGGGCCACACACCAGCGAGAGGTTGCTGGGATTTATCATGCCCTGCACCTGCTCATCACTTCATTGCTGCCACAAGGACTGGCGCAGATGAATGCTGCTGCAGCCTCCACATCCTCTGCTCCGCCACCTGATGTGTCAGTGCCTCACAGTGCTGCACCCACCATACCACCACCCACATGTGAGGCACATGACACACAGAGGACGAAGAGGAGGGTGAAACTGCATTTGTGCTAAGGAGGAAGCGGTAGCATCCATCTGCGCCAAAAGCCCAGTTTCCTCCTTGGTGCCGGGCTTAGTATCATGCCACAGAAAATCTTCTTGCACTGTCTTCCACTGTCACCCGACAATCACCTTGGACCTCCACATGGACTGCCATATAACTTTTTCTCTTGCCAATGCCACTGCGATCAGCCTGCGGACTGAACTATGCCTCTTCCCTTGGACCTGTTACCACCAAATGACTCTGTCTTGCCCTCCAACGGGCATCCATGCAATGTGGGCATGTATGGCCAAGCACTGGTGCAGTCTTCATCCTCTGAATATCAATAAAATTGTTTAACTCACACAGATGTGTGTGGTTCTTGACCAATCAAGTATAGGAGTATGTAAAAAGTGTTAGGACACTGATTCACCCAGAAGGTACACCAAGGGAAATACGAGCAATGTACCAGTTTTACCTGATACAGATGGGCAGTGTGATGGCAGTGTATGTGTGAACTAGCGTTGCACCCATTGCTCCAAAACAACCATCTAGCAATATACCAACCTAGCCCCACGTCCTCTCATGAAAAGGCATGTGTGCAAAAATGTCCTAGTCTGTTGCAGGCCACGAGTTGCGTCCTCCTTAACACTTGTAAACAAATATCTCTTGGCATATCTACTCACACATTACGTGGTGGACAAAGCCTGTTGTGATGGTGCACATTGCATGTCACATCCCAAAATACTGGACAGCATATTCACATTGATGAAGACACGGAAGGGCACATGTCCACCATACACATACGGAACCACAATGTCTGCCTCAGTGAAGTAGATTGGCAAATAGGGGCTCACCCCAAAGTGCAAGCCCTCAGTCAGCTCCTCCCTGTTGACAAACGATGTAACCTAAAATATGCCCCCTCCCATGCTGTGACCACTGCGAGCGTATTGGGCAATGTGTGTAGGGATGTGTGTGGCACTGCACTCAGCATATAGTCAGATGCACCAACAACATTTCAAGGGCGTCATCAACATGAGCCAATGGCAGAAGTAACAGCTGGGACAAGTCTCCATGACACTGTCACTACAGGGAGCAATGCAACATTTTCCCCTTGTGTGCAGCAGGACAGTGTGCCACCCCCCAAACATTAGCTGTGACAAAATCAAAACTTGACTAGTCCAGTGAGTCACGCTAGGCATTTAGGAGATGTCAACTCCGTAAAGCAAAATGCACTACTCCCAAACTACATTTGTGAGTAACGTAAAATGTGAACTCATCACTTACTCACAGATTACTTTTGTAAATCATGAACACTGCTGTTCCATGTCCTGTACACAATGCACACAGATTTCTAACAAATCATGCATGGTCTGGAGAGTGAGCGTACATGAACCGGAACATATCTTGCAAAGGAAGCGGACACACTGGCACTACGCAGCAAGTGTGGCCAGGTCTGTGCAATGTAGATGGACTCTGCGGCAGGAGCATCTGACATGCAGGTGTGTGACGGAATCCGTGGAACCTGGCACATACATCCATCTCCATGATGGATAACAGTAGCTAACTGTATTCACTTGCCATGCCATCTCACTAGGTCATGTCCAAAATGTGCAACAATGTGCTGTCCAAATCCGTGAGTCACACAGAAGATGTAGAACGTCACAGACGACTGTCCCTAGACCAGGGCGTCAATCCAAATTGACACCCTGTCATCAATGCAAGTCCAGTGTGCTCCCATCTAAGGGATCCTGACACAATACATCCTGCAAACTTACATGTCATGAGCAGACTTAGCGATTCCAATGGATAGTCCAGTGATGTGAAAAGTTGCATACAATGGGAAGAGCCACACTCCACAACGTCGTCCCTGACATAAGTGCAAGCAGTAATCCAAAGTATCAAATTTTTATTAGAACAGTATAAATATGCAAGTGACCTAAACTAACACTTATCACTATAACTACTACTAAAATCTAAACTAACTATAAAACAATCTTAATTACCTAAACTATCTACCCTAACTAATCCTAAACATGCAACAACACATCATAGACATCAACCCCCTCCCACCCTTAAGGCACACCACGAGACAGGACAAAGACATCTAAGCTATACATAAACTAACTAAACATGTAACCTACACAAATATATTTTTTTTGTAAGATTTTTTAAAAAAAGTTTATGAAGAAAAAACACATCAACCCCCCCACCCAAAGGAAAAGGAAACTTATCCCCAAATAGGGATGACTAATTAAAATCTTATATCTACCTAACAAGCTAACACTAACTAAAATCTACACTAAAACTACACTACCTAACAAATAAATAACTAACCTAACACTACATAATAAAATATTTCAAACATTGGGGGAAGGGAGAAGAGGGGGATGGTGTCCAACAGGTCCACCCATCATGGCAGTCCCAAGTGTTTGTGTATGTCCATCACTCGTCTGCTGACATCAGACAATTCACGCCTGAGCTCTGCCTGCGACACCACAATGTCCTGTAGCAGCCTCCTGTCCCGCAATGTGAACGGAACCACTTGATCCCCAGTTGCAAGTGGGACAGTGCCTTGGGGTGGGCGGGGGGGCGTAGGTGGATGTGCCACCTGTACCGGCTGGGACACACCACTGACACCTGAAGTGCCTGGGGGGGGCTGTGTGACATCCTGGGCATGCTCAGGCACCGCCTTCCATGTGCCCATCCAACGTTCCTCATGGTACCTCTTGGACATGTTGCGGTACCCCTTCGCAACCTTCTTCACATGGCGGTAACGGTCCTTCCGCACCTTGAAGGCATGTATTTGGCCAGGCGTCATGTTGTCTGTAAAACATACACACAGGCAAATTAGAGTCCCTTAGCCAATTTAAATTTCCTCCATACACATCTGTAATACAAGTTCACTTCAACATGGGAGCATACACTACAGCGTAACTGTGTGAAGTCAGCAAGTGACCTGGACAACGACATGTTGACCCATGGATCAGTGACTACATGCTGGGGAGACTGACATGACAGTGCATGGCATGGAACATGCACTGTTACTAAGTAATTTGGCTGACAGTGCCAAAAGATTTGGCCATTACATACACTGGCAGAGGGTGAGATGTACAAGCAATCGGAGGAGGAGGAAAGCATTGCCCCCCTGTGTGTAGCACCACCCTCATACTCTCCAGTGACACAGGGCTGCATGATAGGTACTATGCCCATGTGCAGGCATGTGTGTCCCCCAGCACATGTGTGCGGTTCTTCACGACTGCGCCAACACAGGCACCCTTGCACCAGAGTGCAAGGTTGTGTGTGTGCAGGTGAGTTTGGTGTCTGTACATGAAGGTGCCCCTTCATGCACAGATTCCATCCTAGAGGACCATGTTGTGACTATCATGTGTGTTGCTTAGTGCAGCACACAGGAAAGATACATTGGGGGAAAATGAGGCATGTTAATGTATGTACTGGAAGGGCCACCTTGCTGTACTTAGACAAACCATGTCAATTCTCTATTCCCATGTGTGCTGCACAAAGCAGCTCACATGTACAAAGCAAACATGATGATCAAGAAGCATCCCTGCTCACATGGCAGAATACAACCGGGATGTAACTGTTGGTGAGTTGTGCACTGCCAACTATGAATGCCGCACTTGGACATCAGGGGCAGCCTCTGATACAATGGGTGTTGCCGTGGAACGCCGAACACAACCCCTAATGCCCGCCCCGTTCACACTCAACACAGCGTGACAGTGTACCTCATTGACAAGTAAGCGTTAATACACGTGGAATGTATTAACGCTGCTCAGATTATGATGCTAGGCCCCTATTGACAACACAACTTTGATGACAGTTACGTTGACTTTGCGATTTGGGCTTGATGATATGCACCTCACTTCCAATGTGTGTCACTGACTGGGGATGGGCCAAGTCACAACTGTGAGACCAATGCATTTGTCCAGAGTCACTTCCCGATTAGTGCACACTGCTGACTTTCACAATACATCATCACACTGTAGGCAAGGTAGACATGATACGCACGCATACTACATACTGCAACGGTGATCATGTGACCCAGACATCCATGCCAACGCAACATGCTAGTCAATTACGTTCCAACTCACCAGTGGTGTGTGGGTCCTCGAAGCTGTCAATGTCCCCCTGTGTGATTGGCGGTCGTCCATCTGTGAGACAAGGGAAGAAATATGTGTTGGGATTAGACTTCAATTCATATGTGTCGTATTCCTCATACCAATCATCACCATGACAGCAAATGCTACGTAACTGTAGTGTGGCGTTTCATGTTGACTACATGATTGGGTCAACTTTGACTGCCATTCACACCAGACCTGTGACAGCTGATCTTGGACAGACAAGACTGTAATGCCAGCTGACATGCCCATAATCGTAGCGTGAGTCATCCACAGGGCAACATTACTACATGCATCCTGATGTTCTACATGCACTTTGTACAATTGAGTAGCTGCAGATTGCACAAAGCAGTCACACAGAGGTTGTTGGTGTATGACAATCTGGGGATGTCCACTTTCCTTAGACCATTTGTACCTATACAATACTTTGTCACACAGCAACTATGTTCACAGGGCAGCGTAGCTAACGTAACACAAATCATGAGGACAGCATTTTGACTCTACCTTTTGGCCAGCACACAGCTCACATGGACAATTCCATGGCTGGTTCATGTACAGTCACCCCTGCCGTACCCAAACAATCTTCTGCCTGCACGCACATTTTGCGCAGGTGTGCCAGCTATGGCAGTACAGTGCCAAGTGTTGGTCCAGCGCAGTGGGTGACACAGACTTGCAACATATGCTTGTCAATGTGATGCTGCGTTGTGTTTCGGATGTGCCAACAAGATGCGCCATTGCATTGCGTCTCCCACCTCAATCAGCAACCATTTCTCACTTTGACACCAGTGTCACACACGTCCTAGTTTTCTTTCGTTACAGTACACCAGATTAAATGTGGAGTTTGTACTTACCACCCTGTAGGCCTGTCATGACTCCCACGTAGTCAAGGAGGTCAGCTTCTCGTGCAAGCATGTCCTGCCAGCGGTGCTTCCACTGGCGCACGTTACGGGCCACTCCAAAGAACCTGCGCATATGCACCCGCACACGCTCCCACCTAATCTTCCGCACACTCACGTTGTATCCTTGCAGGATACGGCCTCCCCTCTCCAACATCAGTGGCAGGTGGAAATTTATGAGCCACAGGAAGCCCCCCAATGCCCCCTCGGACATCCTGCCCTCCCTGCCCACACTTGGCATCTCCCTGCACACCTGTGAGCCCACAGCCAGAGAAAAAAATAATCCCTCTAAAATATCCCCAAAAACAATGTTAGTGTACTACCCCAAGACAGACACCCGACAAAACTGAGGACAGGAGACAGTTAAACACAATAAATCAGTACACAACACTTCACAGACACTATCAACAGGACACAGCAACACTCAAAATCTCCAAACTGCAGCACACACCACCAAACAGCTCCAACACTCTCCACAATCACCAGCAATGTGCTTAAAAGAGAAAGTGAAAGTGGAAAACACTACTCCAGTAGACACGAAGCATGCAGACATCACTTCCTGTCTCTTTGCGGCCCGTTTTTGGGTTAGCGGCGAAAATCTGCACGCAAATGGTCACATGAGTAAACTTTCTAATGGCAAAAAGTGTAGCGCGATGTATTTTAACATTGGGCGGATGGAAAGAGAAAATATCGCTTTTTCGTGTTAGCGGGCAGATCTGCACGCTAAGAGGGAATCAATGCACTGATGACCGTCTTGCTGCAAATTTCATGTCAGAGCCATGTAACAACATGTTGAGGTTGGTTGGCACTCAAATGACACCATGTAAATGATGTTTCACAACACATGACACCCTAACTTGCAACATTCAACACAGGTCACACCATAATTGCATGCCTAACAAGAGAACCATCAATCAATCATGGATTTTTTAAGTGTGCTACTCACCCGTGGGGGTCACAAGGCGTAGAGGCATGACTTTCGGCACGCTTCAAGTTGTCTGTGTACATGCATGTGTTGAAGGTGATGTTGATGTTGCGTAGTGGTTCGTGTGCGGAGGCAGATGTGGCTCTGTGGTAGATGTGAGGGGGCAAGGGGTCTGTGTGGGCCCCTGGGTGGATGCCTTTCCTAGCGGAGGAGGTGTCTTCATCCGTGCATGGTGTCCATTTGGAGATGGCGGTCTGGTTGTTGACTCAGGGGTGCTGGTGGTCCGTCTGCTGTGTCAAGGTAGTGGTCCACATACTTGTTGAAGGGCTTGTTGATCTGGAGGTGGTCGGTGCTTCAAAGCTAATTGCTTAGGACACACAGAAAGGCAGTTTTTACCCCATTGCACGTCCTATTTTCAGATTTTACTCCATTGCACGCCCTATTTCAGATTTTACCCCATTGCGCGCCCTATTTTCAGATTTTACCCCATTGCACGCCCTATTTTCATGTTTTACCCCATTGCACGCCCTATTTTCAGATTTTACCCCATTGCACGCCTTATTTTCATGTTTTACCCCATTGCACGCCCTATTTTCAGATTTTACACCATTGCACGCCCTATTTTCAGATTTTACACCATTGCACGCCCTATTTTCAGAGTTTACCCCATTGCACGCCCTATTTTTAGATTTTACCCCATTGCACGCCCTATTTTCAGATTTTACCCCATTGCACGCCCTATTTTCAGAGTTTACCCCATTGCACGCCCTATTTTCAGATCAGATTTTACCCCATTGCACACCCTATTTTCAGAGTTTACTCCATTGCACGCCCTATTTTCAGATTTTACACCATTGCACGCCCTATTTTCAGAGTTTACCCCATTGCACCCCCAAAGTTTAATCTCTTACCCCATTGCACGCCCACAGTCTCATTCTTTTACACAACGTACACACTCCAATAAATTATTGACCACTGTCAACAGACTACAATTGTGCATTTATTCACAGGCGACAACCTATATTGACTGATTTACACAATGGACATGCAACAATTTTGGATTGGGTAGCCCAATTTGCACCATGAAGACTAGTCTTACACATTTGACACGCTGTAAAGCATCTCTGTACTGGGGAGACATTCCCAGCATGGATGAAGTTTTGTTATTTTCATTGCACATATTGTGCAACGTACCCTTTTCAGAGTGATGTACCCATGCTGGACAATAACATGCAGACAGGGTATGTGTGTAATTTTTATTATTGGCACACACCGTGATTGCGGTCATTTTGCTATGAGATACATTGGAGGGGGACTGTCACAATGTGGTGTGCTCAGTTGAAGAAATTGTTTATTATTCGGTCCCTTCGGGCAGTTCCTGCTGCATTTACTGTGGGGTGTGCGCCACCTGCCTCATCTTCAGCATCATCCTGGTTGTCGTCCGGTGCAGCAGGCACTTGAATCCATGGAGCATTTGTGCGCACACATATATTGTGCAATACACAACATGCAAGGATGATTTTGTTGACCATTTCAGGGCTGTACAGCAGTCTGCCACCTGTGATGTCCAGGCAACGGAAACGTGACTTTAGCACACCAAATGTGCGCTCCACAATGGACCGGGTGCGTCTGTGGGCCGCATTATACTGCCTCTGGGCCTGGGTGGTGGGGTTTCGGAGGGGTGTCATCATCCACGGGCATAGTGCATATCCTTGGTCACCTGTAACATGTGATAGCGAGATGTTTACATTATTGGTTGTGCAGGCTGTGTTGTTGGTGTAGATGGTTTGGTGGTGTGTCATTTGTGTTATGTTGGATTTCATGTTAGCCATGTGTTGCTTCGGACTGATTACAAGCATCACTGCGAATTAAATTGCCTCACTGTTGATACTCCCTTCCCCAAGCCTCATCAATTGTGTGCGCCGCGCGGTTGCATGACTGGCTCTTCTACCATCTATCGATGGCACTCATCCACCCTACTCACAGTCAATGCCATGTGAACGTTGAGATGGCAATGGGCCACACCAGACCCGGTTCACGTTCAGTTGTGCTGCTGTCGATGCTGCCAGACCTGCCCCAATGCACAACACATGCTGTTTCCTGTCCCAAGCGGACACATATCAACAGTCATCAGCCCCCTCGCATGCAGGGCCCATTGCAGGCAGGAACGCTTCACCCACACCATCAGCATCATCAGACGCAACACTGTCCACTCCGTGGACTACGTACTCATTCGGGAGTGTAGCCTCCAACTCACATGCCACGACTACTCAAGGTACATTTGACTCAGGGAAATGTTAGCTGACATCAGACTGTCCCAGATCTTCACCACACTGATCCACAAGGCAGGGCACACCTTTGACGGCTTCTTTGCATGTGTAGACTACGTCCAGTTCCTCGGCCCCACTAAACGCACATGTGTTGACCACTTATGCATGCACCACCTTGTTGATGTACCCCAAACCACCGTTGACCACATGCAAGCCCCCACAGAGTTGGTGTAGATCAGTCACCGATGAGATGCTACACACCACCATCGACAGCAACAACCACAACACTGCAGTCGTCAACAATGGCGCAAGTCCACATTTTCCAAACATGTATCTCCAACTGCGCATGCACCCTTGTCCCACTATGCAACAGCAACATACGGCAGGCAATGAATGCCACGTGGGTCAGCACCAACCTCAGAGTTGGCAGATGCAGCTGCTGACACATGGAGTGGAGCTGGTGCGAGCTTTGGGATACCAGTAAACTGCACCACCAACACGTACAGAATGCTCAAATTCAACATCAACAATATGCACACACACCAAAATGCTCTTCCAGGTAGGATTGATGTGATTTGCAACATGGATGTTCAACAGCTGGGGCGTGCTATACGCAGGGGAAACATGAGTCCTCATCCTCGTAACAGAACAATCAGCATGTGGCATCACCTGGTGGTCCAACGCTTTCGGATGCCCCCACCCCAAATCTAGGTACCTAGGCCCCATATTTGACTCCTCCCTCTCCATGTACCTACAGGTGTACGCAGTGGCCTGCAGCTGCTTCGCCAGCCTCTGCATCCTCCATGCAACCTTCACATAGATACCCCCATTGTCGGGTGTAACAGTGACCCACACAGTCATTGCCATCAGGCTGGGCTACAGAGACACACTATATGCCAACATGGGCACGTCTGCAGTCAGCTTACTCCCAACTGTCCAGCACGACACCTACACACTGAGCCTTGTGTTTCTACTTTCATTATGGATCATGTGCCTCCATCGCACATACATGGTTCCCACCTCTCACCACATTTGCTTATGGGTGACACAGGGGCTAAGCATTTGAGGATGGTTTGTCTACATATCTAGCCACAGTTCCCACAGTTCTTGGTGTTGTTGTGTCTGGTATGTGGGCATGTTGATTGACATGTTGTATGTGTGATTGTTACATGTACATTTTCACAATTGTGAGTTGCATGAATGTGGAGTTGAGGCGTGTGGTGTGTTCAGTTGGTACTTACCAACAAGAACTGCATTTCCATATGTGCCATCCTGGAAGCGCTGGTTTATGATGGACTGTCGGAAGATGTAGGAATCAAGCACCCTCCCTGGGAACTTGGCTATGACATTGGTGAACAGTCCTCGGTGGTCCACTATTGCCTGCACATTCATGGAATGGGTGTGCTTTCTGTTGCGGTATATGTGTGCACTGTCCGCATGGGGCACAAATAGGACATAAGTGCAGTCAATTGCGCCCAACACCTGTGGGAATCCGGCTATGGCGTAGAATCCTTGCTTGGTCTCAATCTGTTCCTGCACAGTGTTGGGGAAGTGAAGGTGCTGGGGTATCAGGCTGAGTATGCCATCCAAGACAGTTGGGAGGAAGATTGAGAAGGCTGCCTGTGAGACTCCTCCAACTCTGGCCGTTGTTGGTTGAAAGGTCCCAGAGGCCAACATATGCAGCACGGCCAGCAGCTTTGTCTGCGGAGGGATGTTGGTTCTCCGCTGTGTTTGTGGCATCAGCCTGTGGGCTATCAGGTTCAGGATGTGTTGGATGGATGTCCTTTTGAGCCTGTAGTGGGCAACGACATCCTCTGGCATCAGGTCTGCGAGGCTGAGACGTCTGCGCAGGGCCCGCTGTCGTCTTTGGCGCTGCCTTGGTGGTGGTCCTGGGGGGGTGGCAGTGGCGGTGGTGGTTGTTGCCTTCCTGGGACTCTGAGCTGAATGATTAGCACCTCCATGGCGTCTGTGGGTCTTCAGGTGTGGGTCTGGGCTGGCCTCCCTTATATACCTCCATTTATCACCATTTTTCAATTTTTGAGACCTGTTTTTTTCAGGTCTTATTTTCCTGCAGCTAAGGGGCCTTAGCTGGACTTTTTTTATCGCTTCGTGGGTCCGGGACATCATTGGTAATAGTGCGATGGTGTGTTAGCGACTTTTTTCATGAAATTTTGAGAAGGAACGCCTACTTTGCATATCATTAGCGGAAACTATCGCTGCCATGCACGGCGATACTAAAAACGATAGCTATCGCCGGAAACCTGTCGCTAACGCTTGTTAGAGACATCTTGGAAATAGGGCGTTAGCGGCATAAAAGTGCCGCCAACGCGGCGTTAACTGGTTTGATAATATGCCCCACTGTATTTCATAGCGTCTGTAGGCTAAGGGCTTAATTACGAGTCTGGCGGTCCGTGGCGGTCCAAGCGGAAATTGTTCCCATTCTAAAGAAAACAGGGTCAGACCCCTTAGCTCTCACAAACTACCCCCCCCCCCCCATCTCCCTGCTTCCCTACTTAGCTAAGGTGTTGGAAGCACATGTGGCAAGTTGCTTCAGCTCCTTTATTGAACATTCCTACTATCTTGACCCCCACCAGGCGGGCTTCAAAGCGGCTCATTCCACAGAGACCGTCACCCTCACGGTTCTGGACGAACTTAGGAAGGGGGCCGACAAGGGTATTACCCAGGCCCTGGTACTCCTTGATCTATCTGCAGCATTTGACATGGTCGACCATGATCTTCTGGCAGACCGTGTCAGTAACGCCGGGATCCAGGGCCAGGCCCTTTAGTGGCTCTTATCCTTTCTGAAGGACCGTTCTCAAGCTGTCCGCCTTGCCCACCTCTCCTCCCCCAAAGTCAAACTAGCTTGTGGGGTGCCGCAGGGCTCTTCTCTTTCACCGCTTCTTTTTAACCTGTACTTACTGCCCCTTATTCGCTCCCTCGGAGAAAGGAAGGTTGGTATCTTCAACTACGCCGACGACCTCCAACTGATATTTGATATCGATCATTCGGCATCTTCTGTTTCCAATTTTCAATCTACCATGCGATTTATAAGTGAGTGGATGAATAGTAACCATCTGAAATTGAACCCCGATAAAACTGAGCTGATCCTTATCGGCGGGCCAACTAACCCCTGGAACTCCAACTTCTGGCCATCCGAATTGGGTAATCCTCCTCTCCACGCGTGCCCAATCAAAAGTCTGGGCATCACCATCGACAATGATGTTTCTATGAAAGCCCAAATTGGGACAGTGGTTTCTTCCTGTTTCTTTCAGCTTCGAAGGATCAGGAAGATCAGCAGATTCCTTACTACAGATGCCCTGATCCAAGTAGTACTGGCCTTAGTCATTTCCCACATTGACTTAGCCAACTCACTTTATGTTGGCATTCCGGCATATCAATTAAAACGATTGCCACTGGTGCAAAACCAGGCGGCCAGATTAATCTACCATCAGCCTAAATTGCACCATGTTACGCCACTAATGAAAAGATTACACTGGCTTCCGGGAGCCAAACATAGGGCATTACAGCTAGGGTGTATTACCTTCAAAGCTCTTTATGGCAACAGCCCGGAGTTTATATACTCTCGGGTTCAGCGTTACGTCCCTTCTCGGGATCTCAGTTCTTCCCATCTGAATCTTCTGGTCGTCCCGTCATTTAAATGCAAGAAACATGGGGGACTAAGATTTGCGGTCTTGGCCCCCCAATTCTGGAATTCTCTCCCTCCGGATATTAGATCACTGACCTCCTACGCTCAGTTTAGGAAACTTTTAAAGACCTGGCTCTTCCGCCAGGCATATGAGTAAACCTTTCAAGCAGCAGTATCCCCCGGAGTCCAGCGCAATGAAAACGTTTGGTGTACGTGCGCTTTAAAAGTTAATTTAACATAACATAACATGGACCACCAGACTCGTGTGGGCGTGGCGGTCTCCTGACTGACCTATTACAATAAGGGCGGTCGGACCACCATTGCCCTGCTGCAGCCACCAGGGAACTGCCATTACCTGGCGGGGTTGCATCAGTGTAGAGGCGTCAATATGCTTGCTTGGACCTCTGCATAGTTTCCTCCTCCATGAAAACCCTGGTGGAGAGGAAACACAGGGGGCCCAACAGGGCCCCCTTGTGCCTCTGCGCCTTGGGGTGCATGCAGTGGGCACATGTGCCCCCCTGTGTGCATGCACCCCAGTTCATGCATGGCGTGCAGAAACTGTTTTGGGGGTTCTCATTAAGGTGCCCATTTTTAGAGGCACAGCTGTGGGAATGCCAAAAAAAAGCCCGCCAGACAGGAGGAAACTCCTAATCTGGTGGGCGGCCCGACTACAGCTTTGACACTACGGTGGCAGCGGGGCAGACCCGGTGCTGCACCGCCAAAGTCATAATCAGGCCCAAAATCTCTTTTGAAACATTTTCACACAAATTTTTGTCTCACTTTTTCAAAACATGCTTTAATAGAAAGTTCATAATTATCCATTGACATCCATAAATTCATGTATATTGGAGAGGACAGTCAAGCTTAAGCCAAAACTAGCCTTGCTGGGCCTCCTAGAGGAGCTGGGAGGCACATGAGAAGACTGTGCCCTTGTCGGCTACGATTATCGCCAAGAGGAACATTGCACGTAAAGCAAACTCCTCTAGCCTGCCTACCCTGGCAGAATGGAAAGCAGCAACGGACTGGTGCACTAAAAAAGAGGCGCCGATCTGCTCGGCCAGAGGCTGTCCCCAAAAGCATCGGAAGATATGGGGGAGGTTGAGGGAATTTTATGGTTTGACAAACACTCCAGGACATACCCTTTGATAGGTTTTAGGGTCCCTCAGGAGACATGTGGATTGGAGGGTGTGGGATGGATGCAATGTTTTACAGTATTGTTGATGTACCTGTTTTTTCATCAAAATCAATCAAATATTACTATGGGAAAAAAAATCATATATGAGTGCATTCCAACACAGTATTTCATAATCATTCAGTAATACTATAGTTGCATAATTCTTAATATTCCACTAACAGACAACCTTCAAAATCCCAATGCATTTCGGGTCACAGACCCTTCATCAGGGGCATGCTTCAAAAAACACAAAAGTAAAAAACAATGTTCACTTGGTATTCATCATGGAAAACACACAAAAATGTCCTCCAACCTCTGCCAGATGTAAAACCATGCTGTGATACATACCTGCCAGTTCACACAGTGGCACCATGTGTCACACGATTTCGGCTCCCTTCAAAGGCTCACCCTGTGAGGTGCCGAAATCACATGGTGACAGGAAAAACGAGCTGAAAACCACTGTAAACTGGAATACATTTTTAGCTCAAATTTAGTACTGTATGGCCCATGAACATTATGCAGATAGGGAACCTTTATCCATGAGCCTTTTTTATGCTGCAATGTTGCTTCATAAGTTTTTGAGGATATGTTTTTATGACTTTATTGTATTTTAAAATTATTTAAACATATATTTTATGAATTTATGTCTGATGTAACTTTGCAAATGATGATATAATGACTGAATAGATTACTACTACTACACCCAAGTTCACTCAAACCAAAATGCATGAAAAACATAATTCTATAAAATAAAAACAAAACCAACAAAAAAAAAAAGTGAACACTATAAATATACGAGGTTACACCCCGGAAGTACAAATGTCACATGACTAAATCAGTTATTCAACACGGTGGCCATATTGAAATAGGGAATTCATGTCAAAAGTCCTTGCAAACTCAATAGTAACATTGATCAAACTCAACAAATATAAACAAAACATAAACAAATTATTTGTAGCGACGTGAACATGATGAATTTTACAATAAGTGAAGGCACAGAAGGACCTAAGTGAAACTAAAATTCCAGTTAAACCACAGAAATTAGTTCTCTTTTTTTTTTAAACATGACATATCAAGTCTCTCATTCATCCCGTTTGGTTGTAAAGTGATCCATACAATTTCTATCTGAAGACGTCTTTTGTTATTATCTATACTTGAATCACCCGTGAAAATGTCCAGAATCTGAATTTGCATTTGGCAAATGTTATGACCTTTTTCCATTCAGTGTGTGGCCACATGGAATTTTTATATTGGTCACATATATTGCTTTTATGTTCTGCAATCTGGGTTTTAATCTTTCTTTTAGTTTTACCCACATACAGTAAACCTCATGGGCATTTTAAACTGTAAATTACATTTTGACTGTTACAATCACCAGAAAACTTTAGAGGTATCTTATAGTCTTTTTTTCTGGTGTATAACAACGTTACCTGTGATAACATTATATTAACGCTTACAATTATTACATTTCCTAGTCCCAACACAACCTCTGACAGATTCTTTTCTGTCAGAAGTCAATATTTCCTTGATGTTTTTAGAACATTGGCATGAAAATTCGATTCCTGTTTGTAATAGCTCACATCTCTTATTAATAACTTTCTTAATCACAGGAGGTTTGGTTGACAATTTAGCCACAAAAATCATTCTGGTGGTGTTTTTTCTATGAGACATATGTAGAAGTACTTCTCTATTAATCCTGTGCACCCTCTCAACGGAGCACAATAACACCTTTTCTGGGTATACTCATTTCCAGATATTTTATATTTTCTTTATATATAGCCAATGTACTCACTTATTCTTCGAGATCAGATGTAATTCTTTTAAGGCGCATGAATTGAGAAAAAGGTAAATGTTCTTTCAAGGATATTGGGTGAAAAAGTTGAAAATAAGGACCGGTGTTCTTATCCGTTGGTTTTCTGTACACAGACGTTTGTATTTCTGATCCAACTATGCTGACCAAAACATCAAGAAACAAAATTTTAGTTTTTTCAATCTGATGTGTGAACTGAATACTTCGGTTCTTCATATTGAGTATCCGAATATTACTTTCCAATTCCTCCTTTTTACCTCCCCAAACGATGAAAATGCCATCAATGTTGCAAAAATACACCAATAAGTGGTCATCCCAAGCCTGCTGTTCAAAAATCTGCTGAGTCTCAAATTTACATGAAAGGATTATTCTAGCTGTCTCTTTTTGTGCTGTTCTCTACTCAAACAGATTACGACCAATTACTCATTTTATTGGCCTATGTATTTATCGACCTTAATTTTTTGCATTTTCAATCAATTGCCATTCTCTTTTTCGTCACAAATGGAGAGAGACCACAATCATTTGTTTAAATATACACATAAAAATTTGTGGTGTTGTAAATCAACAACAGGTATAACAAACTTTCTGAGTGACAATGATAAACAAATTTAAGACAAAAAATGAGACATAAAAATATAACAATCCATATATCAAATTGGTCACAGAAATGAACTAGTCATCAATTTGCATAATCTAGCAGCCGTTGCCTTCATTTCTTTTCAGGATGGATCTATTAGGCTGCTATTGATTCATGGGAACTGATATCTTTGTCCCTAGGCTTGAGAGTTCTTTACCATTCCCCTAGATAATCCTAATCGTGTGCTCGTGTTTCCCAAGAGGTCTAAAGGCGCTGACGCGGTTTGTACCCCATTGTCATTCTAGGGGTTCTCCTCAGGACTATGACTGGGTTTATTCCGCTCTGTCCTTGACAATTATGCGTGTCATCGCACTCAGCTGTTTGCATTACGTGCCGTAGAGCCGCGCTGTTCCCCGTATTGCCGTTGGAAAAGATGGAGAGGACTATTTGAAACACGGAGAGTCCATGACACATAGGGATTAAATACTGGACCGAAATCTGGAAACAAACAGCTTTACAAAGTTCATGATAAGAGTCCGAGGATTTTACGGGAAGAAGTAGCACAAAATGCAGTAATTCCGCGTCAAAGAGTACCGCAGAATTACCGAAGTTACTCCAACTACTCCAGTGTAATTGAAATTATGCCTGGGCCTACTCTCAATATCCAAAAGAAGGCAATTAACTATATTAACAAAAAAGATATCACGGACAGGGCCTGTACTATATAAAGACCAATTTTAGGCATCTGCCTTGTAGCACAATCACAAATGACCACCAAAAGGTGCTGAAATGCAATAGATGGTCTCAAAAAGGCCTTGTTGATAGGAAAATGTAATTTTGCTTGTGATACCGAAAATCCTGAAGATGGCCATACAGTGATCTTTTCATACTAGGTCACTTATAAACTGCAAAGTTAGGGGCCTGATTATGAGTTTGGCTGTGTGGGAGCAGGCCGCCATGCCACCGCCTGCTCCCACAGCGCCAAACAGGACCGCCGCCTGCCAGCCAGATTACAAGTCATTTCGTGGTCTGGCGGGCAGGCGGCGTAGAGGTCCCACAGCGGTACAGTACAAAGGCTCATATGTGAGCCTTAGAACTGCACTGTCGCGGGACCGCCAATACAAGTTCCTGCATGGCATGGACTGTGCAGTCCATGCTGTGCAGAAAAAGGAGTGCATGCAAATAGGAGGGCACAATAAGTGCCCCCCTGCATGCACCCCCATGCACAGGGGCAAGAGGGGGACATGTAGAGCCCCTTTTGTTTCCTCACCGTCAGCAGTTTCATGGCGTGAGAACCACCATGAGAACGCTGGCGGTGAGGAAACTTGTAATATGCTTGGTGGTGGCACAGCGGCACCTCCAAGCATATTGCGCCCTCAAGACCGCTGCGCCACAGCCAGGGATCGCGGATCCCTGGCAGTTGTGGAGGTTCTCTGGAGGTCCGACTGCCGTACTCGTAATACAGCAGTCGGATCGCAAGTGTGGCAGTCCCGGACAGCCACCGTACCTCCACCGCGAGTTTGGCGTTCCCATGGACAGCCATACTCATAAGTAGGCCCTTAGTTTTGATGAGGGCTTTAAGTGGGGTGGGTCCCTCTGGGTCTGAAACCCAGCAGTAGTGAAAAGCGAATGTTGACACTGGTCCTTATTGGGCCCTATATTTTATCCTTATCTTTACAGTGACAATACTGATCATTTCAACAATGGCTGTACAAATCCATAAAACAATCCATGTCAGCGAGATACCTCCTGTTTACATTTCACATGTTTAACTTAATTTTCTTTCCCTGGAGTATTTGCTTTTGCCAGGATGTTGTTATTCTGTGTTTTTCTTTTCCCACAGCATATTACTCTTTAATGGCGCATACTATGACCTGAGTCACCTGTAGCTGTCTGTGTGAGTCAGGTTGTGGGTGGATGTTTATAACGCTGTGTTGTATTTGTACACTTTGCTGATATTATAATGCATTGAATTCATGTCTATCTTCCATCAAGGTTGTACTCCATGTCCCTGGCGGTTATTTGTTTCTTTAAACCGGTTAGTTGTGTGCTCAACTGCTATGAATTTCATAAAAATCAGCTCTGGAGTTGAGGCTGAAGGCAGTGCAAATTTCTCGCAAAGTCTGTCAATGGGGCGTAAAAATGTTTACCATACATGCTCATACAATTCTTTGTCTCTAAGCAGAGCACATAAAGTAATGGTCACAAATGGCATTTGGAATTATGATTCTAGGCAAAACAATAGGAAGGAGCTACACATCTGTCAATTATTTACACTGTGAAAGTAAATGAAATTTCACTGCTTACAGGTGAGTAGTATGTAGGGGATGGTGAATTGAAGGAGATGCAAGGAAGTGCACGCAGGAGAGAGTCAATAAAGGGGGCTGAAGAGGAAAGAGAAGAGTTGTGAAACATGTAGATGGATGGCTTGAGAAAGATGTGAGGAGGTGTGACAAAGTGGATTATAAATTGGGCTGGTCAAGAGGCCTCATCAAGTAATAATGTCACTATTCTGTATCAGGTCCAGTTTGGTTTCTTTATTTCAAACCTTAGCTCAGTTCTGGGTAGCTGTGACACAGAGCAGTCAGGCTTAACTCAAAGGAAAACAAGTGGAAAGCGTTTAGCTGTACCAAAACAGTCAATAAATAAAAAACATAACACAATAAAAATCTCACACTAATTTATAAAAATAGTATATATTTTTATCAGGATTTAAATAGACACCTAAATGACAAAAATCTGATGAAGGGAACCGGATTTATGATTTTTGCAATATTTCAATAAATCACTGCTTTTCACTTAAAAAATTGTCAAAAGCGTGTACTTCACTGCTTTTCCCTCTTAGCTGTAGTCTATGAGCCTCAGACTTGAGGGTCCGGTGCAAATTCAAAGTTTTAGGCTGACCGCTATTGAATTCAGTATTGGATGCGGGGTCCAGGTTGATCCTGGGCAAGATTTTATCTCCGCACTTATAAACATTTCTGGTTCTTTTTCTACTCCATGGTGTCCTTTCCGAGTCCAGTAATGATCTGAGGCTGGGAGATAGTGGTGCACCCTTATTCCAATGTCGAGCTTGTGGGTGGGGAGGACAAACCAGCCAATGGGGCTTCAATTTTCATTGGGTAACCCTACCCAATTTTACATCACGTCTAGTGGGGATGGCACTAAACAATCCCCTAGAGCATCTCTGCCCAAATCCAAAATGTCTGGACACTTATTCCGTGGGACAGAGACACAGGCACGCGCCAGAGGAGTGCCCCGTATAATGAGCCATCCCTCCTGGAAAACCGGATCTACTAAGGTGTTTTTCCCTCTTGTGAGAGAAGCCAGCCTGTGTACCTACATAAAGGAAAGGGCATGCTGCAGTGTTACTCACATTTGCCTATCAGAGGCGGTAACTTCTTTGAAGATGGGCCTTCTGCGGCCACAGCCCTCTGACCTTCCTGTCGGAGGAGGTCACACCTCCTCCTCCTCCTCCCAACTGGTCCTTTTGTTCCTCATTTTTTAGAGCACGTCACAGCTCTTGGCTGGAGGGCAGTGGGCTGTCTCAGGTGACAACTGCCGTAGCTAATCAGAAACAGCTACTAAAACTTTGGAGAAAGAAAGTGGTGACTTTCTAAAGTCACCTTTGCATTAAAAGTTAATTTAAATCTGACTTCAGCATTAAGTCAGGTTTAATGTAACAATTTAAGTGGTGGTAAATTCACTGATATTGTGTGGTGTTTCTTTGGATGCATGGCTTTTTCCTCTCTATCACCGTACCAGGAAAATTAAGGGGTTCCATTGCCGTTGCTGACCCTGGGCCTACCATGTGAGATTCTCTTCCACCTTCCTTTAATTGCAATCTAGAACTTTAGTCCAGTAGGCTCAATCGAGGTGAATTAGAATACAACTCCCAGAATGCATTAAGTTGTTAGATGACAACCACGAAAGGGAGATGTTGACCTGAGGACATGGAAACATCCGGTACCCTTAGACAGTGGGGTAATAACATGGGTTCTGTGGCTGCCCGCGGCCCACGCAGTGGGCCATCCTAAAAGGGCGGCCCCCTTAGTGGCAATTAGGCACAACCATCACCCCTCTAGTCGGGGGACTTGGGGAGGAGTCCACCAGCAAGGCGCGCGGGACGTGTCACTTCTGGCGCACAGAGGGTTGGGGGAAGGTACTTATACCTCCCCCCCTGCCTTCCTGGCGCCCTCTTTGCGCCGGACACGCCGTCTTGTTGGTCGTGCTGAGGAGCTGCTGCGGGACTCGTAGTGCGGTCGGACAAGTTGTTTGCGAGGTGAGTGCTATCACCCAAATTCCCCCAACCCCCCCCCCCGGGGGTCCCACCATACAGGTGTGTGGGACCCGCCCCAGTTGCAGTTCCCTGGCCTGGCCCCTGCAGGAGGTCCGCTGTTGTCGGTACCGCGGGTTGGGTTATGGCTAGGAATGGGGACGGGGCAGGGCAATGGGGGGTTGCGAACTCCCGGCCTCACTTTGCGCGGGCCCGCCCCGGTTGGACGCAGGCAGAGTAACGTCGCTGGCTCCTCGCACTACCCTCCACGCACGATGCTGGGGGCGGCAAGCTGCGCAGCGGGCCCAAGCGGTAGACTTGCAACTGCGGGTCGGCCGCAGCTGCCATGCGTTGAGCTGGAGCGGCATTACCGGGTGGCGTGGTTCCCTGCACCGCTATGTGCATGGTTGGGCCAGCCTCTGGCGCGCCGGCTTCCCGGCCTTAGTCCCTGGGTCCTGGCTTGAGGTAGCGGCTCAGCCATTGGCATGGGGCCTAGCTGCACTATGTCCCATGTGGGACCCCGTCCCTGCAATATTCCTGGCACGGCCCCCGCAGGAGGTCCGCTGGTGTCGGTGCCTGCGGTGGAGTTGTGGTGAGGGATTGGGACAGGGGGCAGGGCAAGGGGGGTGCCAACTTCCCGGCCTTCCGTCCCGATGACCTGCACGGGCAGCCGCAGACAGAGTAACGTTGGTTCCTCTCACGATCCTCCAGCTCGGTTCCCCCCCCTTCCGCAGCACCCTGAAGGCTCCGGAGGCGAGGCTGCAGTGGGGAGCAAACGGTGCAGCGGGCCCCGACCGCGAGTGGAGGACCCGCATTTGAGGATCAGCATCAGCTGCTATGCGGAGAGCCGGCGCGGTTTTTACCTGGGTGGCCGGGCTCCATACTGTGCTCTCCGCGATGTGAGCGATTGGGCCTGTCGTGGCGCGCCGGCATCTTAGCCCGAGTCCTTGGTTTTTGCCTCCCTCCATCTCCGGGCGATTCTTCGTGTGGGGCGGGGGAAGGGGCTGGGCTACCCTTGTAGCCTGGGTGCCGGTGGCGCAGGGTTGTGGCCCTAGATTCTACACTTGACCACAGTGGCGCTGGGGTCACGGTTCCCCATAGTTGCAGGATAGCCGTTCGCCAGGGGCCTAGCGGCGCATTAAGACCATAAGAGTAGCGAATAGAAAAGATTCATGCCAACAAATGAAATGGGCGGGCACGCACGCAAATTAGATTGTAAAGGCTGCTGCTTCTTTTAGTATGCCTTTGATCATCCCGACCCGCAGAGGGCACTATCCCACAACAGTAACCGCGTGGGCATAGAAGCTGCACCTGTATGCTGGGGCCCTTTACGTGCACTTCGTGTACTACTACTAAGATCTGAGGAGCCTTGGGCAGAGGCCAGCCTGCATCTTATCATGCACTTTAGCGTAGGGGTGGATCACTACCGCACGCAATAGGGGAATGTGGTGCGCGACTGTCTGGGACCCTCGGGGGGTTGTTGTGCGCATTGGGAAATGGCAGGGAGGGGTCGGCCGCCCAGCCGGGCCGTATTGTTTTGGGAATACGTGTCGCCTGTCGGCCGGAGCTGCTGGCCGCATGGCTGAGGAGGCGGGCCGGGCCACGGCGCCCTCAGCGTGCTCCGATCGAGTGAAGGATCCCCACCCCTTCGCTGGGCAGACAATTTTAGCCCCGGTCACCGCCCCCCCCCAGCACCTAGTCCACAAGCTGATGTCGCATCTTGCGTGTCGCTTGGGGGGGGTGCGTGCGCTCCACTGCTTGGCAGATGTTGTGGGCAGAGCGCCGCGTCCTTGACACGGATACCAAGGGGGGGGCGACCTATCGGTGCTCACATTATTTGGCTGGTCCTGAGGGTGCTGCTGCCTCGCTTGGCCCGGGTACTCGGGCCCCGTGCACCGGAGGCTCTTGCAGTGGGGGCGCCGCCCAGCCCCGCGCTTGCGGATCTGGCACCATCTATAACTCGGAAGTGTCGGGGAGGGGCCCTGGGTTCGTGGCGAGGCGTGGCCATCGGGAGGTGTTCTTTCTGGGGGCGCCAAAGGTTTGTGCTGCAACCAAGGAGTCACGGTGGCCTAGTGGGCATGGGCCTAGACTCGCACACGCATTTGGTGCCCGCACCATGGTGTTTCATGGCGGTGAGTGCTCAAAATATTTCAGCCATTGTCACTTTCTTTGACCAACGACGCTTAGAGGCGGTGGTCAGCTGCACCTACCGGGGGGTTCTCCTGCTGGTCTGTGCCCAAGGGTGGTGCGGTCAGTTGGGACCTGCAGGCATTTATTGCCACGTGCAGCGGGCGCGGGCAGTTGTTCCTCCAGACAAGGGCGCCAGCGCCACAGGGGGACACCGTGCCTGCAGCTGCATCGGTGAAAACCTCGCGGGGGGTGTTCCGCAAGATGATGGAGCAGGCTATGTTGAGGGGGATTTAGAGGTGAAAATGTCCTACTGTTCTCATGTGCTAATGCTAAAGGGTCACGCTTTACTACCCCTGCTTTCTGGCTTTTGCATCGAGGGGCCAAGCCGCAGGGCGGGGGTTCGCATGTGGTGAGGCCGCAGCGCGCTGATCAGGGCACCCGCCGAGAGGTCCTCTCACCCAGCTGGGCTGACCCTGCTCTCCCAGGGGCTGCAAGTACGGTGCAGCAGGCGTGCACCACGTGGGGTGTTTGTAGCACACCAACGTGCAAGTAAGCGGCGTTGCCTCTGATGCAGTAGGGAAGAATCATTCTTTGGTCAATATTGCAGTACGTAAAAGTGTAGACTGCGGGGGGCATGTGTACAATTTTACCCCCCCCCCTTTTTTAGTCTGGGACAAGCCCTCCCCCCCTCCATTTAATCTCATGGGGGCCCGGATCAAAGGCATAGTTCTGGCCACAGGTCCTGTTGCATGTCGCATGAATTATTGGCGACTCCGGCTGCCATTCACACCGCAGGTTCGATAATTGTAATTTTCCTCTGGCACAACTGGAGCAAAAATCGTCCCAAGATAAGCCCGTCTTTTGTCAGCAAGCCAAGGTTGTGGATTGGGACATGTTCATTATATGCAAGTGAATGCGGCGAGGTTGACAGATGCAACGATCGCACGCATGGCTTACCGTAGCTCCAAAGTTTCACCTCTCCATCCTCGTCTTTGCGGTAGAAAGCCATGGGCTTGGGGTTATTACTCCTGGCCATGATACGGTGACAATTTCTACTGGCAGGACAGCTCGCACAGGTTTTGCACATGTTGCTTCCAGGAGTTAGTACTAGACAGTTGCCATTTTCAGGCGTGGCACGTTACGCTACTTCGCGCTGCATCTTCCACTGCATTAGAGGCCCCCCCCCACACACCGGGCTACGGCACAGCCGGGGGGCAGAGACAGGAGTGGGTAGGGAAACTCTAAGAGGAGAGCACTCCGCTGTATCCTGAATAGCCCTCCACAGCACAGAACACCAGCATCTGGCAGGTGATACACACCTGGACTTCCCTCTCCCTGGCCAGTGCAGGTGATTATTAACCGGTAGGATTGAGTGCTGCATGTGTGGCCTTCCTTGCTTACGTTAAAACAAACTTGTGAAAACTTTGACCCAATGAGGATATCTACGCGCCTGCTAAATTGTACTAGCAGATCGCGGAACTCACCAGGCAACACCCACATGCACTTCCGTCTCAGCTCGCCAGTGCAGATATCTATTAATCGGTAGTGATGTAGCGCTGCACACGAGGTCTCTCCCTGCTCAGGGGATAAAAAAGCATCAGTCCCATGCATAGAAGGCAGACACGGGTCTAGGGGCCACGGACTAAGACACAGAAACCAGAGTGACACCATTCATTTACTCGCCGCGTAATAGCAGCTGGCGGCACACTAAGCTTAGCACAAAAGGCCAGCGTACGGGTCAGCCATGCCCATAATGCATTACCACGCATCCAGGAGGTTGCCTCGGGTGCACCGTGCTGCATGAGGAACGAAACTGAGGTATCCTAGGCCTTGTGTGAGACAACCGGTGCCCAGGTGAGTGGTCACACCTACCGGGCGTGCCCATCATCAACAGTCCCGATGGCGTAGGGAGCGATGAATGCTTGGTCCGCTCGCATTGGCAGGTGAATTCGGCGTGGGCTCAGCTTTGCATGCTACCCTGCAGTGGCTTACTGATTAGGGGTTGCAGTGGATAGTATTGTAGCAGGCGCCGAGAGATGGGTCCTGCGATACCATTAATAACCCTGCACTCGGTTAGTATGCAGGCCAAGGAATGGCGGCATGGCCCCTGGTGTTGGGGATGATTTGTTGGTGGCAAGCCTTTTAGATGTCTGTCGCACGCTTGCACATGCTGTTGTTTCCGCAGAGTTTGGGGGCAGGTTAGCACCCCCACCTTGTAACGGCGGGTGATGTGTCTTTCGGGTCACTTGACCAAGTAGAGCCATTATCGATTGGTACAGCTGGACATTAGGAATGCCAGGCCAGAATCCAAGGGTTATAGAGCAAGTGTTCCCTGTTCTGAGCCTAGCATATGCAGGCGTGTGTAACATGAGTAGCCAGCAGTTCAATCGAGCAGCATTCTCCTTCAAGAGAGTAGGCATTTCTTTAAGTGTGAAATAGGCCCCATACAGGACATCAAAGGAACACTCACCTAGGCTAACCTGACTGTGCAAACCAGTATGATCCGGGTGGAATTGAGCGCTGCAAGTGGGGTTACCTTGCTAGGGTGGGAGTTAACGCCCAAAGGCCGGGCTTCGGCATTGGCGTCAAGGGTCTCTCGAAGGCGAGGGTTCAAGCCCCGACCAGAGACGACATGGTCATCTTTACTCCACACTCCAGTGGGTTGCCTTTAATAATTTGTGCCCTGACTCAATTAGTGCTCCCATCCTTGCAACACCCACTCAGATGGGGTCCTTGTTCCGGCCCTACCACGAGCAGAGGGAGCGGCAGGTTTCCTTTCAGTGCGGTGAGGTGGCATGGGGCCTCACGTACGGAAAGTTTTCTCAAGGGGTCATGGGGCAGAATGGCTTCATGTGCGGCCACCATATTGTCAGACTTCTATTGCGAGGGTTAGCTGGTACTGGTAGCTGCACTTGTTGATGGGTAAAGAGGAACGCTTGTTCTCGCGGACTTACTGCAATTGATGGTTGGTTGATAATGCCATCAAGGAGCGACAGGCTAGTGCGATAAGGGAGATGTATCTAGACCCTCACGCTCCTCCTACCGGGTCCCCTGTGGGTGAAACGTCAAGGGGTGCCTGACAGTGCGGAGGTAACAAGGGTTAGAGAGCATCCCATGGACCCCAGGGGCACAAGTGGTGTGATGGCAACGCAAGACTGTCAGCTTACATGGGGTAGAGGGTTCCGTATCACCAGCCAGAAGGGTATTAGGTGGCAACAACCAGTAAATAGGTTTAACGTAGGTGTACCCCTGGTCTTATAGTTGTTAGAGCCATTCTCTTTAGAAGTATGTCCATGTCAAGAATGTTGTGCGTAGGAAGTTCCCCTTGACTGATGCAGGGTAATTGCAAGGGGAAGAGAGATAAGTTAGGTACTTAATCGATTAAGGCGGACGGTGTATAATTGCAAGTGGCAACCGGGTGAGTCCCTTATTACATCAGCAACTGCTCACTTGGCCAGCAGTAAGCAGCCTGGGAAGTCTGGGGGCAAAACACCACAGAGTAACTGTAACGGGCAAATGCATGCCAGATTGGAGGGATACATGGCAAGTACACTAGTACCCCCCTTGCTTAATGTCACTTAATCCCATGTTCATCGTATAGTTGAGCCTTTTCACGTCATAGTGGGATAGTCACTAAGGTGGATCAGGCTAAGGGGGATGCCTTGCCAGGACAGTGACACACACTTCACATGAACCGGGGCCGCTATAAAGGATAAATGGTGAAGACATGGACTGGGGTAGGTTAGGCAAAAATCTTCTTTACTAAGCGGCAGGCAGTCAATTGTTGCCAGGTGGCTTTGACGGACAGGCAAGTACTCTCAAAGGTGGGCTGCTGCAAATCATGAAACCAAGAATATTGATTCCGTCAATTTCATTAGATTAATAATACGCATGACCCTCTGACCATGCGGGGTAAGAATGCAAGGTGACCAGGATGTAAGCAGTACTCCGTTTTATTCTGTGGAGGGCAATCAAGTTCGGGGATAACTAAGCGAACTAGGTCCATTACTGGTTTAAACACTAGGGTCACAGCTGGCACACAGGTAGGGTCCAGCTGCGTTCAGACGGCAGTTAAGCAAGCCCGGCGGGCTGCGTAAGTGGGTACTCTAAGAAGGGTTGCGGTGACTGCAATAGTGACCACAATGCATGCATTCCCCAAAACCAGATTTACACCACTAATGGGTTCAACAGGGTCTAGCAATCTAAAAGGTCTGTGCAAATGTCTGGGCAAACTCAGCAAATCATGTGCACTCTGGTACCCTGAGCATGTTACAGGTTGCTCCAGTTACGCAATGTATTCCCCGTCCTGACAGCCATAGGCTGGTTGTGGAAGCTGCCTTCTAAAAGTGGGCTGCTGTCCCAAAAAGTTGGGGAAGCACGTTTTGGCTAGGCTGTATTTAGAATATTTGGCATGTCCATTGTTCTAGAAAATTAAATTTGGTAGGAGCAGTAATTTTCCACTGCTGGTGCAGGACACAGTTGTCAGTGTGAACCCCTTATGTTGGGAATAACCAAGTTCGGGGGTAAAACAAGGGCTTGCAACCCTGAATTTAGGCACTATATTGCAGGCAGTATACACTGGTTTATATCAGTCAGAACCATAAAACCAGGAAAGTCTGGGGTTTTCACCACAGAGGGAACTGAACAGGCGAAATTCCCGTAAGGAAGAAGGGATACATGGCAAGTTCACAAGGACACACTTGCTCATTGTCACATAGTCCTAGTTATGAACATCCCTGTTCGCCATGGTTTAGCAATCAAAAAGGTCTGTGCAAGGTCTGGTCAACCGCAACAAACTATGTGCACTCTGCTTCGAGGGCAGGTTACGGATTGCTTCAGTTAAGCACAAAACTCCTCGCCCTGATAGCTATAGTAGATAAGGGTTGTGGAAACGGTCATCTACCAAGTGGGCTGCTGTCCCAAAAATTGGGGAAACCAGGTTAAGAAGGCATATACAGTGCGGATTGCAACTACAGGGCAGGAGGTTGGAGCCTACATCAGCTTGAAGGGTACCATAGCTGTGGATAAGAGTAGAGCTCCCTTCTGGGAGGCCATCACATTCATGCGCAAGTTCACAGAGCATGGGGGCTTTGACTTCATCAGGCATGGGCTGATCCAGGCGAACACCAAAGGTTATTTTGACATAGATGGTGTGCACTTGTCACAGGTGGACATGGATCTGTCCCTACTGGACATGAAGGAGGCCCTGGAAATAGCGGGTTGCAGGTGAGGAAAGTAGCAGTGTTGGTGGGGGGCTATGTAGGCGACGGGGGCCGCCTCCAGAGCTGAGGCGGAGTTACAGGGCGATCTGGAGGCAGAAGGGTACAGAAGGGTACCTCTGCAGGAGCACAAAAGGGGTGCCAGTGCCAAATCCCAGGAGTCCTCATGGGAGGTCCCTGGAAGAAATTCGTCGGCGCCCCGCTAGTCCTTAGGGCGGTTGTGGGCCGGAACAACCGGGGGCTTGCCTTGCAACGCTCCGCCCTGAAAGGGGCGTGAGTAAGATGGTCCAATGGGTCACGTGATCCTAGGGAATGGGATCACTCCATAATTCATAGCACTGATTGGGTTCGCCACAGTGCATTTTTGGCTCATCAGGCGGGCAGGGCAGCATAGGTTAGTCACCGCTGCCTGCCCTTGGATCGCCCGTAAGATAACCCACCATATTGCATACTTTTGTATGGAATAAACCTGCAGCAATATTTTCCCAAACAAAAGTTGTGTTGTGTATTTATTTATTCCATCATGCATGCTTTGGTTTGGGTGGGCAGTGTTGCCTATATAGGCACTATGCGGCTGCCCGCGGCCCACGCAGTGGGCCATCCTAAAAGGGCGGCCCCCTTAGTGCCAATCAGGTACAACCATCACCCCTCTAGTCGGGAGACTTGGGGAGGAGTCCACCAGCAAGGCGCGCGGGACGCGTCACTTCCGGCGCACAGAGGGTTGGGGGAAGGTACTTATACCTCCCCCCTGCCTTCCTGGTGCCCTCTTTGCGCCGGACACGCCGTCTCCCGCCCTACCTCTTACCCGGCGTGTGCTGGAGAACTATGTAGGTGGAACTTTGTAATGTTTTCTTTTGTGTTGCAGGTGGAGTTACAGGGCGATCTGGAGGCAGAAGGGTACAGAAGGGTACCTCTGCAGGAGCACAATAGGGGTGCCAGTGCCAAATCCCAGGAGTCCTCATGGGAGGTCCCTGGAAGAAATTCGTCGCCGCCCCGCTAGTCCTTAGGGCGGTTGTGGGCCTGAACAACCGGGGGCTTGCCTTGCAACGCTCCGCCCTGAAAGCGGCGTGAGGAAGATGGTCCAATGGGTCACGTGATCCTAGGGAATGGGATCACTCCATAATTCATAACACTGATTGGGTTCGCCACAATGCATTTTTGGCTCATCAGGCGGGCAGGGCAGCATAGGTCAGTCACCGCTGCCTGCCCTTGGATCGCCCGTAAGATAACCCACCATATTGCATACTTTTGTATGGAATAAACCTGCAGCAATATTTTCCCAAACAAAAGTTGTGTTGTGTATTTATTTATTCTATCATGCATGCTTTGGTTTGGGTGGGCAGTGTTGCCTATATAGGCACTATGTGCTAGTGATGAAGGCGTAACTGAAGCTCAGAGCATTAGCCCTTAGTGCAAAAATAGCAGGGGTGCAGCAATTTAGGCTAATGAAGCCCTGGGAAAAGCTGTGCTTGGGGTTTCAGAACCAGAAGAGTGAGGAGTGCTAAAGAGCAGGATTGAGGTGTGTTAGCAGAACTATTTGGCACTTTCTTAACTGGCCAAGCTAAATGGCATACTACTACTAGAATCCCGGGTTGTGCTGGGGGCCAAAAGTGGTGTGCATTGGCATAGTTCTCCGCACGATATGCCTACTAGACAACAGTAGGGATATCGCTTAGACTACACTTAGCAATCCTCATTTCTCCGAGACTTCTTCTTGTCCCAGTACTTACACAGTGAGGTCATTTCCGGCCTCCACACGACCCAACACTAGTCTTTTTTTAGTTTCTAGTATTTCTCTTGCCCGTCCTCGTAGGTTGTCCATTTAATAATGGGCCCTTAAGGAAAGGCCAGCTCTTTATTCATCCTGTACTGCCTCAAACTTTGATCCTGCAGGCTGACTTGACTCTATTCTCAGAAAGAGCGTCACAAGTACTAGGGCAGGGAAAGAACTGAGGAACTAATTCCAGGTCCCGAGTCGGGTTGCCACCCTGCTGTGTTTTTTACCTGCATGACAAGTATTTCAGTGTACCAGCCAGTACAAAAAATAGGAAAATCTTCTAAAGACAATATTTGTCTCCTTATCAGTACATTCTAAGAAAGTAAATATAAGAAGAAATTACTTCAAAATGTGTTCTAGAGCTGCGTTAACAACCCCTGACTGTTAATGAAAGCAATAATAGACGGAGAGGCCAAATTAAAATGAATAAAAGCGAATTAAGAAAAAATTATATTTAAATATCATGTCCAGGCCATAGCAAAATCGTACCCCAAAGTTCTAGCAGCCATTTCGGAGTACCTACTGCAGTTGTCACCTGAGGCAGCCTGCTGCCCTCCTGCGAAAAGACACTGACATGCAGCCCACATCCCAGAAACAAACCCTTTGGCAAAGTAAGCATGCCACGTTTGTACATACTCGCGTGGTTTTGTGGCAAGTCGTAAGACCATGTCCTTCCTGGTTGAGCTCCATCATGATTCCACAGAACCAGAAGCTAGCAGTCAAGGAAACAAAAGAAACACATGGAAACACACTGATGTGTGCTAGGTTTTGGTGTGGCTGCTGTCTGGGTCTGTATCACCTATTTGGTGGTAAATTGCACTGGGATGGTGGAGCAATGTAGAGCATGAAGGGGGGTTTGTGTGCAAGCAGAAGTGCGTAAGGAGTGTCAGGGCCGGCTTTAGGGCAGTGCGACCGCTGCGGACGCACTGGGTGCTGACCTGCGGAGGTGGCGCCGACCCGGGGGTTGAGGGGGCGCTGTGTTTAGCAATAGCTTATGATTGGAGAGATGAGGGGCACTTTTGCCCGGTGGTAGTGAGAGAATCTGCGGAGGCGGTCATCATGTGTGGAGGCGCGAAAAATGACTGTCGCACCGGGCGTCACCAGCGCTGAAGCCGGCCTTGAGGAGAGTAATGGAAAGGGTGCATGAGTAAAAAACCTGAAGTTGTGCATTCCCAAGCTCGAAATACTTTAACGCACCCAATACCATTTACCATCAAACGCATAACTACAAATGTAAACTGCACACAACTGGGAATATACCACAGAGGCTGCAGCATCAACTGCACCTAAACTAACTTACTGCCAGGTCTCACACCGGGGACAAGCAACAGCTGATCATCAAGGATGGAGTCAAGAAGAGCAGCATTGGAATTTGAAAAGAAACAATTGTACAAAAAGATACATGAGTAGAAATGCAGGAAGAACAGCATAATACTATGTCAAGGGAGAAATCAATCTTGTCTTGAAAAAACTGGAGCCTCTGTTTAAGGCTGGCTGCCATCTTTGTGTAAGCTATCCGCAGGTCTGTGGATCAACCATTTCAGGTGGAGCACAGGAGGTGAGGGGCGATGGGAAGTAAACAGTGCTTAATTTGTAAAAGAATAAGTGCTAGGTCCTCCCCAGGAGGCCACTGCAGCTTGCACCAGCCATTGTCCCTGCCATTGCCGCCAATGGCAGTACCAACACAGCTAGTAACCATCACACTCCTACAAATGTGACGATCAGACTATTCCAGGCTCCCAAAGCTGTAAGAATGGTTTAGGAGGCAGGTATTAGTAAATTTTTTATGTATATTGAATTAATAAACAACTTTTGTTGCACTCATCTCTAAATTAGACAAACAGCGCCACTAGGTGTTAGACTGTCATAAGTGCTGGTGTTGACAATTAAGTGCGGGTGCTGAGCACTGGAAACCACCGCCTCAAATAAAGCACTGGGAGGAAAGAGAGTGGGTAATGTATCATGCTCAGAAACTTACCATGTGCCCTCGCAGTCCTAAACATTTTGATTAGCAGCAGTGTTCTTACAATTCTTCAGTCAGCCCTAGTTAGAATAGTATTAATTTCATACATAGACGTATTCACATTGATGAAGTTTATGCATTGTTAGACTGGCAATAAACTATGCTATCTATTATTAAAGTTCGGTCATTCGGAGCAACAATGTGATTATTCCATATGCTCAAATATTTTATTATGAAATCCAATTGGAACATGGACTTGCGCACTCCTTTTGCACTTGGTAATCGAAAATTGATAAAGTTTATGGGTGCCTGTTGGTAAACCCCTCCTGAGTTTGAGGGTAAATTAATGACGAGAACAAGCGCTGTCTCCCGTGAGAGTAACGTCCCCAATGGGCACACCTTCAAATACATTTCAAAAGTTTCCTTATAGATTGTTCATAAAGTTGTATTTTTTATTTCGTTTCAATTTAATACTATTATTTCCATAGTATACATTGCTTGGATGGTTATTCAATCATTTTTGCCCAATGCATTTCGGGCTGAACCCTTCATCAGGGGACTTGATTTCTGAAAACATACAATGAGATAAAACATTCATACTGGTACAGGATAAACTATTGTAAGTGTTAATGCAAGTGGATACAAAATAACCGTGGTGAAAGTAATACACAGGTTGAGATGGATGGATAACCTGTAAACTCAGATTGAAACCTTAGTGAATAAGATGATTAGAAACGTGTGCATCGTTGAAAAAAGTGCTCATGCGTGGCATGTCGATGGAAAAGTTAGATCGTAAACGTGTGGTAAAGATAGGTTGATAAAACGTATAACAAAGTGAAAGCCGAGAGCGATAAAGAGCTGTTAGGGTGCAATAACGTACGCGTTGTCTGTTGGACTGTGCTGTGAGTACATCCTGTGCGGGATAAACCTTATTTTAGAATTCGCAATGGTGTCGGAATGATCATCAGATTATAGCATGCAAGAGTAGTTGAAAAAACTAACGGTGCTGACTTACGCGACCGTTTTTATGTGGACAGTACATGTCACAGCAGTGCTCGTGAAGATACTTGTTTTTTAAAACGGAAATCGTAAAACGGAAAACATTCTCGGTTGCTGTCGACCGATACTAGCGGCGATATAGTGCACACTTGAAAAGTGAATGGAGGACTTACGGTTGCGGTATTCAACACCGCCACATGGAAATAGTGGATAAAAGCCTGTGAAGGAACGTACAAACGTTACTGTGGCTCTTTCTCGTTATAAAATTGCTGATACTTCAGCCGTTTATAGAAGTACTCACCGTAGTGGCGTGGTATACACTCGTGCGTTCGGGTCTATGTGTATGAAAGGATTCAAATGCGCCGAGTTGTATTGTAGACGGTCCCGGAAGGGCAAGTCATGTGATCGTGACAGACAAGGTGAAAAGACTACCGATCGTGCGTGTACGTTCAAAAATATAGAATGCTGATGTAATGTGCCGAGGATAAAAATGAAAATCAAAATCAAAATGAAATTTATGCTGAGTGTCGGAAATCTAAACGGAAATTATGATATTCGTGAATGTCACCATTGAAAAAAGTCGCGGTTTGTCCTCAAAGGGGCTCTTAATAAAGTTAACAAACACTAGAATGTGTGTGATATCTCGTAGATAATTTTGGTAATCTCAATAAACATTGGAGTGCTTGTTAAATGGTGTGTCAAAAAAGGAAAAGAAAAATAATGCATAAGCGGTGTAATTGTGAAAAGGGGATATGCGTCAATGGATTCAATGTTAACGGAGCAAACGATGCAAAAGCAAGTATGTGTTGTACTCACTAAGAAGTTGTGTTGGTTATTGATGATATGTCCTACCATATGTGCCAGTATATTCTGATAATATACAACAATCATTTTATTTACAATAAACTGTACTAAACACATGGTGGAAGCGAATTCGTACAAACTTGTTTAAATGCAGTATTTATAAAAAACAACTGAGTTCCAAACGTTCATTGAGTCCTTTAGGATGCAAGGTATTGAGATAATTTATCCAAAATGTCTCTCTTCTCAATAGGTGTTGCGAATTGTCCCTTCCCGGGAGAATAGGAACATTTTCCAATATACAAAACCGAAGCTGACTCGGGTTGTGATTGTGCAAGTTGAAGTGAGTTGCCACTGTGGATTTGGTGTTTTTTAAACGTATGTTACTTTTGTGTTCTATGACACGAGTTTTGATTTTGCGTTGAGTTTTTCCAACATATGCTTGTCCGCATGGACATTTCAACATTACTGCAGTCACAAGTGCCTGTGACCTTCAATTTGATAGGAGTTCCCTTCGTCGGATGCGGTATCTGATTTCCCTTGATTATGGCATTACAATTTCCACAATTGTGACACGGGAGAGTCCCGCGATACCTGATTGTTGTGTTTTCTTCTTTCTCTTGTAGCAATTCCTTGTAATTGCGTGTACGGAGATATGCAAATCTTGGTTGGTGAGAAAAAATCCCTTTGAAATCGTCTTCTAATGTGAGTAACGGCCAGTGACTCAATATGGATTTTTTAATTCTATAGCTTCTTGTGGAAAATTTGGAGACAAATACAGGTCGTTGTTCGTCACTTTTTTGTTTATGCATGAGTAACTCTCTTCGTTCTAAATTTTGGACTCGTTTCGTTGCTTCTGTTAAGATATTATCAGGGTATCTTCTTTGCTTGAACTTTTTGACTGTTGTAATCATGTGTTCTGTGTAAAATTCTTCTGTGGACGCTATTCTTCTGATGCGTAGCAGTTGAGAAAATGGTAAATGCTTTTTCAGTGAAGGCTGATGGAAACTGGTGTAATGTAAAAGATTGTTTCTGTCTGTTGTTTTGGTATGTACTTTGGTTGTGATTGTTCCGTCTTGATTTATGATTGATACGTCCAGAAAAGATATTTCATGCTTGTGAATTGTGGATGTAAAACTGATTCTCTCATTCACTTGGTTCAACTTGTTGATCGCCATTGTGAGTGCTGTTTCCGTTCCTCCCCAAAGGATGAAAATGTCATCAATGTACCTTTTGTACATAATTAGATTTTGATTCCAATCCGGATGGTTCAGCAGATGATCCAGTTCAAACCGGTGCATAAAAATGTTAGCATAGGCCGGTGCGGCACAGTTTCCCATGGAAGTTCCAGAGGATTGAACAAAAAATTGTCCATGCCATTCGAAATAACTATGAAATAACGTAAAGTTTAGTAACTCCATCAAAAAGACTTTTAAGTCTTCATCTTTCTTGGTATGTACTAAAAAGGATTCTACTGCTGATAAGCCCAAATTGTGGGGGATAGAAGTATAAAGTGACTTCACGTCGTTGGTGCATAGAATCATGTCTTTTGTGAAATGTGGTTTGAATTTTTCCAAGATGTTCAAGAAATCGGTTGTGTCTTTGATGTAAGTGGACATTTCGTGGACGATTGGCTGAAGATGTTTGTCGATGTATTTCCCTACTGGTTCATGGATTGAGTTGATAGTGGAAACTATTGGTCGAAATGGTTGTGTGGTAGCATTTTTGTGGATCTTGGGGATCATATATATATAAGGTACAGCGGGATTGATTTTGATGAGATATTCTTTCTCTTTCCTTCCAATGGTGCCATGATCTATGGCTTGGTCTATGATCCGGGTTAAGATGTTCAAGAATTCTTTAGTGGGATCTGTCTCAATTTGCATGTAAGTGTCAGTGTCATTGACGTGTTCATTGACGTTGTTGAGATAAAAATCAGTATCCATGATTACCAGGGCACCGCCCTTGTCTGCTTGTCGAATGGTTATTTCTTTATTGGTTGCCAATTGTTGTAAAGCCTGTCTTTCTTTTTGCGTGGTATTAGTGACTTTAGACCTCGGTTGTTTAAATATTTTTTCCACATCCTTTAATAGAACTTTTTCAAATGCATCTAGCACTTTGTGACTGACTGGAGGTATAAATCTACTCCTATTTCGCAATCCTAATAAGGTGTCTTGTTTTGACTCATCTGATTTTTCCACAACATTCGTAAAAAAAATTCTTAATCGTAATGATCTCAAAAATTTATATACACAAACTTGTGTTTCCAAAATGTTTGAATGGTAAGTCGGAACATATGAGGTACCTTTCTGTAGTGTTTGAATTTGAAACTCGGTTATTTGTTGTTTGGAGATGTTCATCACTAAGATTTCTGGCTTCTCGTGTTTTTGGCCACTGTGTCTTGTATGGACTTTCTTCTTTGATCTCCCCCTCCGGGTTCTTCTTATTGTTCGGTGCCTCTCTCTAAAAAAAGGAACACTGGTTGATGCGTGTGCTCCTGTATTACTGGATGTTGAAGGGCCAGATCCTTACCACAAGGTAACATGGTAAGGTGGCTTGCTGCGCTGTGTGAAAGTTTGTTATACACGCCCGAATCACCAACTGTTTACAATTAAATTGAACTTAAATATGCAAAATATTAATTTACAGCTGAAATTAGCTGGTTATGGTGGCTCAGAGGACTATTCATCCACTCCAGGAATCTGCGTGTGACTTCCTGGTCACATGTTTGAATCCCAGTCCTTTCATCCTTTCCAGGTCGAAACAATGAGCACCTCTGAGTTGGCTAACAATAGGCCTCTATTATTCAGGGCCAAGACACTGCAAGGGGTGACTGTGCGCTTTAAAAATGTTTACGTTATGTTGGCATTTATGCACATTTCCACCCAGTAATTTCATTTTCTATATGCTAGTCTGGTGGACTTTGAGCAGTAGTAACGGTAGGTTTAGGGTGGGTATGGGTGCTGAGAGGCATGGGTAGGAGGGTGGCATGCATAATGCTTGGAACACCCACACGGTCAGAACTTGGTGGCTTTCTCACAAACATGTTATATGGCACATCCACCAATGAAAAACACGCACATTTACTCCTACAAAATACAACTGCAGGCTTGTTTCCCGGGGTGGACACCGGTGTGAAACACTTCACAGAGGTGACGGGCAAAATATTTCTTCATCACAAAATAAAATTATTTCCAGGGGAGGAACAAAGTAGTCGCATGTGCTCATAACTATGTTCAGTGTCCCATCCCAATCCACCGAGCAGCTCTTACTCCTGTCCTTGTCCATAGGCCTGTCCGTGAGGCCTAGTCTTGATCTGGGCCTACCCTTGACCAGTGCATCAGGTAGATGCTTCCTCTGTGGCTTGAGCCAGAATTTAGCAGAGTCTGTCTGCACTGCTCCTTGTTACTTGCCCCTCATCTTACAAAGTCTGTTGGCTTAGTGGACTAATGCATCCACTATAGGAGCCTGTGTTTGACCTCATGGTCACAAGTTCAAATCCTGCTGGGTCCACTCAGCCTTTCATTCTTCTGAGGTCGATAAAATGAGTAGTATTGAGTTGGGTAACATTAATCATCTGTTATTCAGGGCCAAGATGCCCATGGGTGAACGCACGCTTTACAAATACATGTTATGTAAATACACGTTTTGTTATGATAAATACACGTTATAAAGAAGCTGTCTAGCTGCTTATCAGCAGGTGCTGTAACTTGGAAGCGGGAAGTCAGGACAGTGACGTAGTGGCACCAGACTTACGGCAGTGTCCTTATGTATGTAACGTACACAGCACAAACCCGGGTACAAAGCATCTGAGAGTTGTACAAGAGAGGGGTTTAAAACAAGTGTTGGAAAACAAGCAGACAGATGAGTGGAAGCAGAAAGTGTGAGTTCTGGCATTGTAGAGGCTGAGATGGCTGCATGGGGTCATATCCCTGCAGAGAAAAGGAGGAGGCGAAGGGGGGCAGGGTATGCAGAGCGTATGTTAATTGAGAAGCAGGCGAGTGGTACCAAAAGATCGGGCGTGGCTACCACATGCAGAAGAGAAGGTTGGGGTGATGGTGAGGCTGGAGTGGTCAGGACGGGCAGGTGGAATTCTTTTCAGATGGGTCCGGTACCTTGGAATTACACATCAAGAGCTAGGGAAGCTCGCTCAGTAAGGGAGCTAGGGTATGTTGGGAGAGGGACAACTTTACCCAATGTCCACAAATTCTAGCTAGCAGGGAGTAGGCAGAGACACTACCCCACTAGGGAGGGAGGACTGCATCATACATGCAGTAGACCATCAATAGAAAGGCAGTAGGCAGCAGTGTGAGGTTCACAGCTGTCATGTTCCCCAGGTCCATGCGTGATGTGCTGCTCCAGTTCAGGCTTTTTTGCTTTGCATTCCTGAGCTTGTAGTCCTGTTTTGTAATGGAATAAACAAGGCTTCAAGTAAGGAAGGAAGGGCCGATGTCCTGCAGTGTGGACTGAGTGGACAGGGCATGACCATCAGACTCGTAGGTTCAATATCCACACGCACACCTTACTGGTCCATATGTCCCGCCCCAAGACGATGCTGAGTATTACTCCAGATGTCACTCGACTAATTGTACCCATTCTGTGAGAGGATAGACGCTACTGTTTACAATCGTTACTCTCTCACCATGATTGGGTGGGTTTTTTTGTTGTTGTTTAAGTTACGGTTAAAACTATGACACCATCCAAGAAATCTATGTAGATTCTACATGTTACATGTGTGTGCATACCAATGTAAAAGGCATAGCAACACTGACAACACCTAATACTGTAATTCTTTCTTTCCCTGGTCATCTTGTACACAGTTGGTACATGGATTGTCTATCTGTACACCCTTTGCCAAATAAAAACAAGACTTCAAGTCCCAGAAGTCAAGAAAAAAGTCTGGAGCGGAGCAGCAGAGCGCCCATGGACCTGGGAAACTTGGCAGGGCTGGAGGTCTTCAAATGGAAATTCTTCATTTGGTATCAAAGGATAAGGAGCTATAAGCCTTGTTCAGGTCTTCTCGAGCACCGGTGGCCCAGTCTGGCTTCACTCAAAGGGTGGTGGAGGATTCTGGATTCAGGGCCACAGGAAGGGGTTTCCATCAGCTATTTCTCACTGCTCTTCCCTAATTGCAGACTCTTTTCACATGGTCCCGACCAGGTTCCGTTAAGACCTATGTGTGGAGAAGTAGAGGCATAGACGATATCTTGATTCCAGTCCGGAGTTTATTTCAGGCTACAGATAACACCTCATCCAGCTTCTTCTGCATCCGACAACTGTCCACTCCTAATACAAACCTTCTCAGAACCTCCGGCATCCCATCACGAGAATGGTACCCAGCTGCACGTCATGCCATGTGCATGCATGGAATACCCACACCAGTATACCACTCCATGGCCTGTCTCTCCAGTGATGGTTCTGGGGCTGACGAGACGGGGCAGAGCTGGCTATCATGGTACTATTTTTCATGCATGGAGGCCCTTGTGTAGGGAGGACACAGCTAAGAGTATGTTTTCCGAGCTTTCTTTTTCTCCCCTTCCTCCCTCTCCTCTGTCTACACATACTCCCACTTCACCCATCGCTAAGTCCTTCAGGATGCACCGCTACATTACACATTGCATCTGGACCAAGGCCTGGAATGTGTTTCCCAGAGTGGTGTACAAGTTGTACAAGTTATTGATGGAGTGATTACTGCTGCATACTTGAAAAGTCTGATTTTCCGATGAACAAATATACACCTGAAATGTTGCTCAAGTGAAAAAAAAAATCTACGGTGCAAAAGTCCAAATGTATTTGCTTACTTATTTTTTTTGTTTTTCCGAGCAATCCCTTCAGCTACACCCGAACCCATTTTGAGGGTTTTCCCATCCATTTCCCACCCGGGAAAGGAATTTACTCCTTCATTGTCAGGAGTAAATGTCCAACCTCTTAGGGCGTGAAGGGGTCGGAGGGGAGTTTTTGAATATGCTTTATGGGTGTGCTCACAGGACATTCCTGCACTGGGCAGGGGTTAATTCACTCATAAATAAATTTGTACAGTCATGTAAAACAAACTTTTGAGAATGCAAAAAGTGGTATTACAGTAGTGAAAAAGGCTATTTGCATGTGAAGGTCAAAGTTTTATGTGTAAATAGCGGTGTGAATTGGGCCCTCACGGCTCACCTGGGCCAGGAGTAGTAAGTAGTAAGTAAGGTACTTTCTGGTCGCAAACCCCGCGACTCACAAAAATCCAGACCGCAAAATCCCTATTTCCTATTACTAACCCTATTTGGCAATTCAGAAACATTTTCCAAATCCCCAAATGGGGTTAGCAACTCGTATCAAATCTCAATTTGAAAGGGGCGTTCCTTCCAAATTGCAAATCAGTTTCCTATGGATCAATGGTTTGCGACTGCAATTCCAGTTCCAAACCATTGATCAGTTACCGACTCCCAAGTTGGGATGATAACTCATTTCAAAAGGGTCTTTAGACCCTTTCATCTTTGTAAATTGGGGTGGAAGCTTTGGGGGGGAAATAGGAAGTTGTCCATGGGAACACTGCCTGCTTCCTCGGTAGTTTTCCAAAATGGAAATCCTTTTTTCTTTAAGTTAAAAAGACCTACCTAATGAATATTAATTAGATAGGTTAATCAAAATTCCACTGGGATTCCCTATTTTGCAAACCAACCTATAGTTAGCGGCGGCTCCTCCGCTATGGCGTCACCCCCCCAAAAATGACGGGAAAATAAAAATAAAACGACACTTGTTTTATTTCTCCTTTCCTGCCGAGTCTTGGGGCCGGGGCCTGTGGAATGACAGTACGTAGGGGAGTGGTGTGGGCACTCCCTTCACTGCGCATGATGGTTTGGCCGGCTGTCTCAGGCCGGCCAAACCGTCATGTGCAGTGAAGCTCTCTCCAGCCCCAGCTGCCCTGCTGGCGTTGGAGAGAGCAGGCCCAGTCTGTCCTGGAGCGCTAATCGAGGGCACTCAGGCCAATCCTGAAGCTGCTGTCATGTGAGAGCAGCTTCAGGATTGGCTGCAGGGCATTCAGGGAGCCTGTGCCGAAGAAGAGGAGCAGCCAGCTGAAGGTAAGTGTTTTAAAATTATTTTGCCCCCCTCCCTTCGTGACCCCTATGCTCACACCACCTCCCCCTTATCACCCACCGACCGCACAGCCTGCCAGCGACAAGCACTGGCCGCTACTGCCTATATTAGGTAGGTTGGTTCTCAAAGTCGAATTTTAATCCCAAAAAGTAAGTGTGCATTTTGTAACCGTTGTTTGCAAATCGAATCTTAGTACATCTGGTCCTGTTTGCATGCTACAAAGCCCGACTGTCAGTGAGCCCAGGCTGGTACTGCTGCCGCCATCTTGTGCCGAGCTCTGCGGCCCTGAGCTGGATAGGAGTACATATTGAGTAGGGATAATTAGTCGGGTATTGTATATTCAATGCGGCTCGATGCATACTGCATAGTCCCAATACCGGCAACGTCCCCCCACTTCCCATAGGTGAACATGCATAATAAACCACAAGACACATTGTTTATGGGAAAAACTGTCGCAGGTTTATTCCATACAAGGGTATGCAATAAGGTGGGTTATCTTACGGGCGATCCAGGGCAGGCAGCCGTCCAGCCTATGCTGCCCCTGCCCGCCTGATGAGCCAGCACTGTGGGATGTATGCCCGGTCAGCGCTACCTTTGTTGATCCACCACTGGATCACGTGTCCCTTGTTACCATCTACTCACGCCCCTTTCAGGGCGGAGCGTATCAGGGCAAACCCCCGGGTGGTCAGGCCCCCAACCGCCCGAAGGACTAACGGGGCGCCGTCGCGGTTTTCCATGACCCTGCCCTGAGGATCCTGGTCTTTGGCTCTGGCACCCCTATTGTGCCGTGCAGAGGTACCCTTACTGTACCGTCTGCCGCAGTGGTACCCTTACTGTACCGGACTGCTTCCAAATCGCCCTGTAACTCCGCCACAGCCCTGGGGGCGGCCACCGTCGCAGCCAGGGCCCCCACCACTGCACTTCCTATTACCTGCAACCTGCCTTTTCCAAACATTCCTGTAAGTCCAGGAGAAACAGGTCCATCCCCACCGGGGACAAGTGGACCCCGTCCTTCTCAAAGTACCCTTTAACGTTTGCCTGGATGAGTTCATGCCTGATAAAGCCCAACCCCCTCTGTCCCAGGAACTTGCGCATAGCACTGTTGACCCGCTTGCGCGAATGATCTGCTGCCTCCCTTGACCTGGCGCCGTGCCAATGCAATCGGGGGGTTATTTCTGACCAGAACAGTTCGCAGTGACCCAGACGCCTGCTTAGTTCGCCAAAGTCTGTTTTGATGGCCCTGAGTAAACCCTTCCTCCCCATGGTCAGGAGATCATTGCCCCCAAATGGATAACCAAGACATTGGGCGGGGCTCCGCCCAGGGCCAGGCGCTGCTCGAGCCGGTTCATGATGCTGTTCCATCTCATACCTGGGAAACCCATCCAAATAAATTGAGTGTTGTGAAACCCCCGCATCCAGTTCCTGCTCTTGGCCCACTTTTCCAACCTGGCCACGTACGAATGGCCGATCACCCATACGCGAACACCTAAAGAAACGAACGCCATTGTTTAAGAACTGTTTATTGCTCCGAAAATTATATTTGAACATGACACTGCAAAACACGGCACACCAAACTTATTTACATTTTGTGCAGTCACGAGCGGACATATCGTTCAAAACAGCGCGATTGCCACCGCCCCACTTTTTTAATGCCTGCTGATTCCATGCCTGCCTTGAATGCAGCCGTAGCCGCCCCAATTCTGAAGGAATGGCTTGAATACTTTTTATCTGGGCTGGCCAGGCCGGCGCGCGCCAAGCATGCACCCATCACCCGCTCCACTTGAAATTTTGTCAGGGGGGACAAGTCTGCATGTACCAGGAAATAACCCTGTGTTGCAGGGCGCACCGCTACGTAGTCCCCTACTCTAGCGACCGGGCAGTACCTGGGATCCCCTAGCGGGTTAAGAATCACCTCCACCCCGCGCCCTGCCTGGTCCGTCTTAGACCTTCTTATGCGGAGCACCAGCTGGGCGGCCAGCTTCACGTCTTGTATGCCCAATGCATCCCCAGACCTATCCGACTTGGATCTGGCCACCAGTTCGCTCATCCTGAATGCCCCAAAGAATGCTAAACAAAAGGCGGCAGCTAGTAGGCTGGCCTCATAAGGAGAACGCGCAACCTGCTGCAGGGCATCAAGGATACCCTGGAGCCTGGGGAAATCGATGGCCCCTCTGTTATCCGGCACCCTCACTTCCTCCCTGGCCCAGCCCTTGAGAGCCGCCCGTAAACGAAAGGACCTGGCCGGATCAGACCCACCCTTCAGCTTTACGTCGTGGCACACTGCTGCCAGGTGGCTGGACACCCAAGAGTGGCTTTTCCCTTGGTCCTTAGCCCATACCACAAAAGCCTCCACCTTCTGTTCCAAAGGAAGGGGGCTGGTGCCCAGGATATTAGAAACGCCCCAGAAAGTTGCACGGTGGGCCTTGTACTTCTTCCTGGTTCCTGGAGCCAGGGAGCGTTCCCCAATCTCCCTCAGCCGTTGCTCCACTGCAAGATGAGCCACAGATGCGCTGGAAAGGGGGTCATCTCCGCTCTCGCTCGCGGCCAGGCCTCCCGGAATCGGAGCCACTGAAAACGAGAGAGAGCGTCAGCGGCAACATTCTTAACCCCCTCAATGTGCCTAGCCCTGAACTCAATGTTGTGGCGCAGGCCGGCCCTGACGAGCTCTCTCAGTAGGCAGAGCACTAGTGGGCACCTTGCTGACTGGCCATTTATTGCTTGTACAACCGCCATGTTGTCCGACCAGAAGACCACCCTCCTATTCGCTAGCGCAGAGGGCCATAAATGCAGGGCGATGACGATGGGGAAGAGCTCTAGTGATCTTGGTTGTGATCTTGCGCCGGTGCCATGCGTTGGGCCATTTCTGAGCGCACCACTCCTCCCCCATGATGGCTCCAAAGCCCTCCCTCCCGGAAGCGTCCGTGAACAGGCACAGCTCAGTGCTGGCTGCCCATGGCGCCCTCCAGATCACAATTCCGTTGAATTGTACCATGAATTCTGCCCAGGTCGCCAGGTCTGCCTTAATGCCATATCCCAACCTGACCAAATGATGTTTCCTGCGGACGCCTGCCGTGGCCCTAGCTAGTCTCCTTGCGAACACCCTCCCAGCCGGGATCACTCTAGCTGCGAAATTGAGCTTGCCCAAGAGACTCTGGATCTCGCCCAAGGGTGCCTTGTCTCTGCCAAGTAAGCTTTGGATGTCCTTACACAACTCCTTCACCTTCTCGGCAGGGAGCCTGGACTCACCCTTGACGGTGTCCAGCTCAATGCCTAAGAACGTGAGAACCTGCACCGGACCCTCGGTCTTACCTGGCGCGAGGGGCACCCCTAGGCGAGCCGCCAAAACCTGGAAGCAACGCAATCCCTCGCTGCATTCCCGAGACCCCAATCTCCCGATGAACAAAAAATCATCCAAGTAGTGGGTCACTCCCTCCTGGCCGTGTTCCCAGTGGAGTGCCCACTGCAAGAAGGAGCTAAAGGCCTCGAAATACGCGCAAGACACCGCACAGCCCATGGGCATGCAACAATCAAAGTAAAGTTGACCCTGCCACTTGAAACCCAACAGGTGCTGGCTGGACGGGTGGACTGGCAGTAGGCGAAAGGCAGATTCTATATCCGCCTTGGTCAACCATGCCCCTTTGCCAGCCCTCCGCACCATGTCGATGGCCATGTCCAGCGAAGAATAAGAAACTGAGCAGGTGCCCTCCTCCAGCCAGTGATTCACCGAGTCGCCCTCGGGGTATGACAAGTGGTGAATCAGCCGGAAGGCCCCAGGTTCTTTCTTGGGCACTACTCCCAGCGGGGATACTACAAAGTTCTCCAGTGGGGGTGAGTTGAAGGGGCACGCTACTCTGCCTAGTGCCACCTCCTTTCGAATTTTTTCCCCTACAACTCCTGGCAGTTCTTTGGCGGACCTCAAATTGTCTGCATCGCGGCTATAGTGCGGCCCCTGGAACGGAATCGTAAAGCCTTCGAGGAACCCCTGCGCTAGGAGTAGCCTATCTTTGATGTTGTGGTACTGTCGCAGGAGCGGGAGGAGGTTCTGCAGTATGATGGGGGAAGGCCCTTTGTTGGGAAAGTTTGTTTGCACGGTGACCAGGGCTGGGTGGCAACAGGGGGGGCGGCGCCGGGGCTGAGTTCCTGACTGCGCTATTAATTATTCTGCTTCCCAGGGGGGAGGGGGACTATCCCGTTTCGTGTTGCATGACACGGCCGGATGTGCAGCCCCACACTTGCTGCAGTTGTGGGCGAATTTGCATCCTTTGCCCCAGGAGCAGGATCCTGCATTGTATAGCCGGCAAGTGCCGGATGAGAACCTCTTATTCCCTTGTTGCTGGCCCCCCTTGCTGGGTTCGAAAAGGCTGTTTGGAGGCGCGCTTACCTGATTTTTTGGAGGCCCCTTGATTGTCACCCCCTCTCTGTGCTTTCGCCCCTTCTCCCTGCACTCGGTGTTAGGTCTGCCCATATGTTGGATCCAGAGTTGGATCTCCTTTTGGTCCCACCCTAGGTCCGGGCATAAAGACATCCTCTTGCGGAACTCCTGGTCGTAGTAAAACCATCCTAACCCCCCGACAATTTAGCCTCCTGTTGTATGGTGTGGGAATACTGCATCAGGGCAGGGCCCTGTTCTGGGTGTCTCTCCATTACCACTGCTGAGAGAATCGTGAAGGCCTCCACCCAATTCTCTATTGTTTTTTCTGGCCATCGTTGGTACGGCACCTTCTTGTCCTCCTCTTTCCCCCCATCTTCCTGGTGTCTAAACCTGCCTTGCTGTGCATGAGTAGGGTCAAGATGTCCACACATTCCCTTCTCCAAATGCCTTCCTTGGCGGCCTGAGGCACCTCCCACGCCAGAGAACAACGCCCTGACGCTAGTGGAGCTACTGTTATCATTGGAGTCGTCGGGGACCCCAAACTTGCAGTAGACAGACTTGTGGGCAGGGGGGGAGATGGTCTTAGCCAGTGGTGGAGCGGGCGCAGGGACGGGAGAGGGGCGGGAGGAGCCACTGCTGCGGGAGCGTTGCTGGTAGAAGGCGCTGCCGTCTTGTGCTGTCCCTCCCCGCTGGCGGGAACTATATCTTGCCCTGCACTACGCCTAGGTGCCGTCGCGTTCATTCCTGCCGCAGGGGCAGCTACCATGCTGCCTGTCTCGTTTGCAGCCAATGCCGCACCAGCCTGACCCACCCAGACCTGAGTAATTGAAGGGGGCACCCTGGGCGCCAGCGCTGCGTTCACAACTAAGGGGGGCGCCTCCAATCTGTCCAAGCGTGTCTGGAATGTGTTCATCAAGGCCAACATGTTGTCCATTGCCTTACCAATTTTCGCAATGTTCGTGTCGCCCGTTGTGGCCGGGGGGTTGGCAAGGGCAGCCACCGGTGCTGGAGGCTGCTGCGCGGCCACCACCCTGGCCTTGGCCGGGGGGTCCGCCGGGAAGTCTTTGTTGGTGGGCCGTCGTGACCGCTTTGACCTGAGAGGCATCTGCTCGGTTGGTCCTGCCTGGCTTCCTGACGGTTGGTCTAGCGACACCCCGGAATCCTCCTGCCCACAGGCGTCAAGCATTTCTTGAGCCCATTCCACTCCCTTGGCTTTTGCCATTGCCATAAAGGTCCCCCACACTAAATCCTGGGACGTGCTCGGTTGCGACTCATCCACACAGCTGACTTGCGAGAATAAGAGGGCGGGGGTCCCTTGGCTGTTCATGCTGTACTTTGTCTGGCCGACTGCCCAGCCGTGCCCTAAAACAAAAGACAAAGGTGAGTCCCAGCACTGAGCCAGCAGCATAGTCTCCCAGCCGTGGAGCAGCCGCTCCCCTGGGCCCCTCGACCCCGTACGCATTTTCCGCCCAGAGCCTCCCCGGTACTTACTTCAACACAGTTCCTGCCCTCGTGACCTGATTGAACGTGCTAGATGCTGCTTTCGCCCTTGTCCTGCGGAGACGTCCCGTGGTCCCCAGGGGCTGCGAGTACCGTGGATGTCCGGGTGCACTGCGGTGGGGAAATAACATCGTTTAGCTGAGTTCAGTGCAAAGCCATGTGACCACCTTGATATGTCTCCCTTGCCTTCCAGCCGCGCCTTCGGCTGTAAATTTGGCATGGTGAGTGCGGGATGGGTAAATCTAACGGCGGGGTGAGCGGGGGGGGGTGTGCGAGGGGGCAGAGTATGCAGCAGAGTCCCATTACCTGCACAGCGCCCTTGCTCGGTCCACGACCCAGCGAAGCTGCCCTTCAACGTCAGGGCACCCTCTACCTGCTAGGTGCCTCTGCACCAAGATCAATCTGGCGTAAGTAGCTGAAACGTCCGGTCCCGACCTGCTCGGAAACAAAACAAGCGAAAGTGAGTGGCCCCAGTTAGTGGTGATAGCCTTTTCAATGACTTAACTCTTACATCTTTTAGTTCTCTGTCTTATGTAACATTCCCCAATATCTGTTTACACACGTCTGCTTCATCTCTGCGTACTCTGTGTGTATTTTCCATGCTCTGGCACTCTGCACAGGAAGGCTTGCGCCGGGGCTGGGACCAACCTGTGCTGTAACCAACCAATGCCTGCATACAGGGCCCAAGGCCAGACTGACTCTGGACGGACGGCCCTGCATTTGTGTGCCCTAAAGTGGCTAACCGGCACCGGGACTCTATCATGGTCCCCCCTCATCATTGCCGTTTGGAACGTGGACCCCTTACCTCCTCCTGCGGGGCCCCATTCTTGCGGTGGCATGACATCGAGTTCTGCGTAACTAGCTTACCCGTACTCTACCTCAACCCCTTATCAGTGTGGATGCGGCCACCAAAGAATGCACCCCTTCCAACCCCCACACGCCTATCACAAAGCCCAACACTGAAGCGGTAATGGGGGGGGGGGAGGGGCCGCTTGCTGATCCTCAACTTCCGCGTCCCGCCCCTCCTGAGGGTCAGTGAGCCGATCGAATGCCCCCAGCTGGCGCTGCCATGGCCCCTACGGGATTGTGCTGTTGCTCCCACACAGCAATAGGCCCCCTGGGCCCCAAGCGCGCCCTAGCCACAACGCCCTGGCAGCAACGATCAGCTGGCTGGTGGGTCGGCTCTCCTCACGCATGCCACGCGGGCAGGGACACGTGAAATTACTAGTTCCTGGTCCGATAGCAAGCCAGCCCCCAACCCCATGATGTCCTGCCATCCACCCTGTACCCCCGGTGATTTAGCACCCCTCCGGTAACGAGTGGGGGGGGGTGTCCACAACCATGCTGCCCCCCTCATGGCCCCCTTTGCACTGGCCGATAGTGCGGCGGGCTCCCTCTAGCACGCTGCCCTCACACTCCCTGCTGGCGTGCACCCGAAGCGAGCACGTGTGCCCGTAGCTCCCACCTGGTATTGAACCCCCACCATCCGCCTTCTAGGCAACGCGGAGAGCCATCTCCCCTTCGGGGTCCGCAAGTGGTGTGGGTGGCTGGGTAGGGGTGAACCCAGGGCCTTGCGCTTGCAGGGAGATCAGGCACATGCCGGCACAGGGAGATCAGTATTTTGCCCCCGGATAACAAGATGCGGACGCGACCCCGAAGCTCAAAAACCTCGGTAAAGCATTGGAGCGCTCCACCCGATCCCCGCATCGCATTGCACCTACCGGCACAGGGAGATCAAGTGTTGTGCCCAGGGTCACCGGATGCGGACGCGAACCCGAGGCTCGAAACCTGCTTTAAGCATCGGAGCGCTCCACCCGATCCCCGCACCTACTTTCACATTCAGGCCCAGGGAGATCAAGGTTTTGCCCAGGATCACAGGATGCGTGCGCGACCCCGAGGGGTTTAGGCAGTGGAGCGCTCCCACCGAGCACCGCCTCTAACTTCCACTTTCAGGCACAGAAAGTTATGTACACCGGATCCGGGGCGGACGCGACCCCGCGACCCGAAACCATGGTATAGTAGTTGGAGCGCTCCACCGAGCACCGCATCTGCATCCCACCTTCAGGCGCAGGGAGATTAAATGTTTTCCCAAGGCCTTAGGATGCAGACGCGAACCCGAGGACAAGGGTTTCCAGCACCAACGTCGGCAGTCCGACGGGCCACATCCTCCCCCCACAACCACCGGAGACATGTCAGGAGAGGCAGGGGTGAAACGCACTAACCCCGACTCACCCCCACAATCCCTACAAAGACGGCACGACGATGCCCCCGGCGAGCCTGGACCACGTGTCCAGGCGGCGTGGCTGGAAAAAGGAGAAGCGCCCTAGCCACTCAGCCCCGCTTCCGATGAAGGCCTGCCCCAGTAGGAGGGTGATCTGTGCCTGGGCGGTGACGCAGTCGAGACCCGCGACTAGGCCCCCCTCACCCAAGCCCCTGGCCGGTCCCTCCTAACACCCCGACACCAGCCCTTGACGGTGACCAACCGCGATCTCCCAGGCCACTGTGGCTGAACGGGTTGCCACAATGTGGCAATTGGGACCCGGGGGGGGGAAGAGGGGTATCTGCAGACTATTCTGCATGCACCATCGTTGGCCGCAACCCCTGCCGACTTGCCCTGAGCCCTCGAGGAGATGTCCTCCCCCCCCTTGACTAAGGGGGGCCTGGGGGGGAGGATGTACACTTACTCGCAAAGCGGGCAACGACGAGACACGACGGGACCCGACGACCTGCAAGACGGCGAGGCTGGCGGCAAAGAGGCCGCTGGGAGGGACCAGGGGGTATACATACCCTCCCTCCTCCCCTGGGCGTACCGGAAGTGACGCCCACACCCCCACCGCCGCGGGCTCCCGGCGGAAGCCCACTGCAGCTAGGACGAGGGGTAGGCTGTGCCGCAATGGCACTAAAGGGCCGCCCTTTTAGGGTGGCCCCCTTTGGGTGCGGCGGGCAGCCACAAACTGGCCAATAGTAGAATCCTACCATCCTCAATTGTTCCTCGCCTACATAAATCCAACATTACTTACTTATCTGTGAGTGCTCTATAAAACTATCAAAAAGTTATTTTTGGCCTGAGATCAGTCTATTGGCAAGCACAGGATCTAACTAAAATGACCCTGTGGGGGTTTAGCTCCGCCAGGGTAACCAATCCTCTCCAGTGGGGGCTGGCTGGCCCACTCCCTGCCACACAAAGGCCTTTACAAAAGCTTGAATTGTTCCCAAAAGGCAGCACAGGTTCCAGGGCTTTAATTTTCAACTTTTATAAGGCCCTGGGAACCTTTCACGAGCAGTTTAAGGCATGCACTGACAGGGGATAAATCGCTTAGCTGTAGATTAAGGCAGCGATATGCATACATGCACCGGAATGTCCCAGAGCAGAGGAAAACACAGAGGGGCAGATTTACAAGAAAGTGACGCATCTGTAGAGATGCGCCACTTTCCCTGCGCCACCCTGAGAAACCCTTGCACCACCATGGATGCACTGTATTTACAATACGGTGCACCATGGCGCAAGGATTGACAGATGCGTCAGAAATTCTGACGCATCTGCTGGCGCAAAAGTCACGCATTGCTGGAGTCATGTCACAAGCACAACACTACTCCAGCAATGCATTTTGAGGCCTATCCTCATTGTGCTGCGTCACTCCTTACGCCTGCTTGAAGCAGGCGTAAGGTTTTGACGCAGTGGCGTCCTAAAAGTGGCCCAGTGAAATCTTGTAGATTTCACTGCGTCACTTTTACGAGGCTTTCCTGCGTGGGAACACCCACCCTGTATACATTTTACCTAACGCAGGTATAATGAGACGCATGGCTTTACAACGTAATGCATCTCCCTAGATGCGTCACGTTGTAAATGGGCCGTATCTTTACACCGCCCCTGCGTCACAGAAAGTGACGCAACGGCGGTGCAAAAATGACGCAAGGGGCTTGTAAATCTGCCCCAGAGATATTATGAAATAGGGGCAGCGAGTCTGACCCCGCCTGGTTATAGATTACAAGTTCCATTACTGGCAAAGCTGACAGGAGCTTTTAGCCAATCCTGTATTTTAAGCCAGCAGCACTTTGCACGAAGTGGTTTTTGACGCCATACTTATTTGTTCAAAGAGTAACTACAAGTCCCAGAATTCAACCTTCAGTGGGTTAAAAGGCCAGGACTTGCTGATGGCATCACACATGACAATGGGTAAGGTGGCAGCTAAGTAAGAATGCCTTGTAATAATCAGTGCTTAATTTGTAAAAATAAGTGCCAGGGCTCTAGTCAGCAGGTCACACACTTCCCCATTGCCGCTGTCAATTACAGTAACAGCATAACTAATAAGTCACAGTCCTACAAGTGTGACAATTCTGACAATTTCAGGAACCCAGTGTTAAAAGAATGGCTTTGGCAGCAGGTATTAGTCAAACCCCCAGGATATTGCGGCATGGATTAGCAAATTTAGCGGCACAAATATGGAAATTTAGCGGCACAAATATGGGAATTTTGCGGCACTTTATTTTTCAATTTTTTCAACACCAAATGCAGAGATCTTATTTTTAGGCGGTATTTTACAACATGAAAGTTTACACCAAAGCACTGTGTACAGTATTTAGGCTGCCAGGCTTATCTACTGTGTGTATCATGCAGTATTTATGTTCACATTACTTTCAGCTTGAGTACTGTGCCATCGTTACATAAATTGATTTGTATCTCCTTAGTACGCAGTGTTTAATTTGTAAAAAAAATAAGTGCCAGGGCTCTCATCAGGAGAACACTGCAGCTTGCACCACACATTGCCCCTGCCATGCTGCCAATGACAGTACCAACACAACTACTAACCATCACACTCCTACAAGTGTGGCAATTCCGACTATTTCAGGCCCCCAAAGCATTAAGAAAGGCTTGGGCGGCAGGTAATAGTAATTTTCATGTATATTGAATTAATAATCAACTGCTGTTCTGGTCACCTCTACATTAGCCAGATAGCAACACCTTGTGGCAGACTGTCACACGCGCCGGTGCTAACAATTAAGTGTTGGTGCCGAGCACCGGAAACCACTGGCTCAAATTAAGCACTGTTAGTACGTCAGATTATATCAGTGCGTTGACATTCATTCTTCCCCCCACCCTGACAACAATGCGAATATTACTAAGAGTTCAGTCAGTTGTTATGTGCATCCTCTAGGTGGCCTGGGTTCATATTATACATGAACAACATTATCATTTTTCAAATCAAACACATGAGAGTATTTTGTAAAGCGCACATCCTGAAATCATATATTTTGAGGTCCTCTTATATGTGATCACGAAGAAAAAGGAGGGAAAGTGAAAACAATTGCCGTGGACCACACAATTTGGTAAAGAGGGAAACTGAGGATTAATACCAGGTTTTCTGGTTTCACATTGTGCAGTTCAGTCACTAGATATATATGCTTCGCTTCCCCTAAACCCACCGTACTGCAAACACCGCTCTACCAACCCTCCTACCCTGACCACCACCCTGCTGGCATCAATGTGGCCCTCTGTTTAAAGTTATTTATGTTATACAACGAAACCCCAACCTCTGTTACCCCTCCATGATGATCTGGTAAATATTTGTTGTAGATATAAGGTTATATTATAGGTTCCTTTATAGGTAGCTCTGAGTATGGACTGCTTCACTGCATTCACCATGGGGTGTAGTCAAGGTCATCTGCACTTCACTTGGAGGCTATGGTAGGGCCAACCTCAGCCAAAATCAGTCTGCCCCACTCACTCTATTTCTTGAGGGATGTTGACAGCCATGACCAGCCTCCTTGGTGTCAGTCCGCAGGATTTCCACCATCTGGGCCTTCAGTTCAGTTTACACTCCCCCCACCCCCTGGACCCCCCTTAAAGATTACAGCAGTCTTTCTTACCTGTAGTCCCCTTTCACCTTTCGGCCCTTCCCTGAAGCTAGTGGTCATTTAGGTTTCAATCATATTTACTAAATTAATATAGGAAAAGTAGATTAGCCCACAGTCCCACACCTCATTGGAGTCTCTGTAATTCTGCTAATAGCGTCCCTGCGTAGAACCTCAATGTTATCAAATTGAATTAAGGAAAGACAAAGCTGGAGCAAAAAGAAAAACTAAACTTATTTGGCCTAGATAAGGGGAAGGAGATGGAGGACAGAGCAGGAAACAAATTACGAAACCTACACATATACCCCTGTAATCCCTCCCATGGAAGATCCCCTGAGCCCCATCTGTAACTTCACCATCATGCCCTGCTCTCTCCTTTTTCCACTGCCATCACCGTTCCTGCTATAATGGTTATTTCTCTGCCATTTCTGAGCGCATGACATTGATCGTTTTTAGAAGCGTTCTATTATTGCCTGGAGTGAGCTTCTTGTTCACATCAGTCCCCACAGAGAAGCCTTGCTATGGCTTCCTTCCTTCTGGATGAAGAACTCTTCCTTGCTGCCCACTTGTCAGCCATAGTCGCCAGATTGTAGGAAGTTGGGAGGTTACAAGCTGCCTAAGGGCTCAAGCAACCACAGTTACCTATTGGTGTCCCTGGCAGAGGTCTCTAAAGTCACTGCGGTTATGACTGCTGATGGCGTCTTCATAGCGAGGATGCCCCCAACTAATCTTTAACCCCTTTACCGCGGCGGCAATTCCGCCGCAGTGCGGGGCGTTCCATTGTGTGGGCGGGGCCGCGTCGGCCAACGGACGTGCGCAGCACTACCGAGGTAGTGCTCGCGACGGCCGTTGGCCGACGGGCGCAACGAACAGGTTAAGCCCAACGGGTGTTTACTGGCCCAAGATCTCCACAGGGCCTCCAAGAATCCAGCCTCGTCTTCTGCTAGATCCCCAGCCAGTTACCTTCCCCAGCGTCATCCTGCACCATCAGGACTGTGATTAAGTCACAACCTCCTGAGATCAAAACTTTCATGTCTGAGGACTGTTGCAGTTGCATCTAGTGCCGTTTTAGTTTGTCTCCGCCCACATTCCTTCAATTTCTTCAATTTCGCGGGTACTTTTGTAAAAACCGTGGCATTTTTACAAAAGTGCCGATTTCGCGGCAAATCGCCAAATCGCGAAATCCTGGAGGGTCTGATTAGTTATTCTTAATGTATATTGAATTAAAAAACAACAGTTGTGCTCATCTCTGAATTAAAGAAACAGCGCCACCATGTGGCAGACTGTCATAGGTACCGGTGCTGACAATTAAGTGCCAGTGCCAAGCACCGGAAACCACAGGCTCAAATTAAGCACTGGTAATAACGATGTCAGAGTAGGTCTCAGCTCAAACAGGCATCAACTAATAAAGGGACATACCAGAAACCTTATTGTTTGTTATGCAGGGCTGGGTAAAAAGAACTGGGAAGTGTGTTGTGGCTGTAACTGGTGTCCATCTAACATAAGTCTGTGGCTTAGCTTTATCCTCAAATTATATGTGTTGACGATTGCTTTCCTGCTGTAAATCCTGAATCTGATTTGGCATGGTTAGTAGCCTTGGCTGCCCATTTATTAGGCCATGGTTGGGAAAGTTTAGTTCATTTTAGTGACTAGAAGCAGACACTTTACCATCACTGGGGGGGAAACTTTTGCATTGGTCTTACAGGAGCGAAGCATTGGTCAGAATATGATAGTAAGATTCAAATTTTTGCACCACAAAAATTGTACCCTTTCCTGTGCATCGCGCTGCAATGTAAATCAGTGTAGTAAATGTGGAGGGCTGCGGGGGAGGCCCACGGCTCCGCGGCCCTGCCGGCTCCCCTGTCTGCATCCATGCTTGTGTTGCGGGAGCCAACTTTGATGGTTTGCTCCCGTCTAGCGGGAGCAACTTTGGTTTCAATCCTATGTTCCCTGCTCACAAGTGAGCAAGCAGGACGTTGTAGTTCTCCCTGCCCGTGCTCTTGTGGGCAGGGAACAGCATAGTGTCCCGGAGATTGGGGTCCTCAGGACACTCTACGTTGTCTTGCCCCAGGGGATGGGGTCTCTGGGGTCATAGGATGTGTTGGGGAGGGAAGCCCCATGCACCCTCCAAAACTTAACAGAAACCTTCTGCCCTGGGGATGTGCTCCTCGCAGCATTTTATGGCTCAGAGAGGAGGCCTCATACCCCACCCCCCATAAAGAGCAAATCGGCCCCGGCACATAGGGTCCATGGGCCTTAAAATGGCTCAGAGAGGAGGCCAGTGTGCCCCACTTCCCCTTATATCGAAAGTGGCCCAGGGAATGGCTTCGGGAGGGGCTCTCACTATAAATGGTGTTTGTGCTGACACCCCGGGCCCTGGCCCACCCAGGAGGGCATTTATTTTAGAGGGCGAGCCCGCCTTTTTTTGACTTTTTATTTTACTGCAGATCCACGGATACTTTGTGGATCCACTGTACCATTAAAAAAAAAGTATGTTTTTGGTCCAGGGGAGGGTCCCTCTGGGATCACTGCTCCAGGCCTAGGGCCTCAAGGTATCCCTACCCTACCCCCTGTATGTTGTGACTCATCTCATTGCAGGAAAGGGGACCGAGTCCCGGACTCCTAAAATGGCTGCTGTCACATCTCTGATGATGAGGTGTCAACCAATCAGATCTTACTTTTCGATGTGTTCGATCTGCATATCCTCTGCGTCTCAATACATACATACATACATTTGAAAACCTTAATTTCTCAAAAACTACTGAATGGATTTACACCAACTCACTATGAACACACTTTCTGGGTAGAGATCTAGCTTTCTGGCTGTAGCTGTGTCTAATTTTCCTATGGGAAATTTGCATGGTGAAAACGTGTTCTCGCCCCCCATATATATATGGTTATTGGTGTAATTGTAGGGAGTTCTGGTTTATCCTCCTAACAGAACTAAGCACACTGGGTCTGGTAGTTTCACTTTGCCCTTTAAAATTATGGACTCCTACCATGCAGAGTTATTTGCTTTGAAACAAGGACAGACTGAAAGGCATCTTCATGATGTAATTGACCGAAATATTATCGTATGCTGCACCTTAGCTGATATATGTTCTTTCCATGCATAACGATTATTATTCCCCCATAAGACAGTGAATAAAACATGTGCATCCATATATGAAGACCTATTACATATATATCGGATCCACAACTTAGAGTGATGGTGTGTGGCACATTTTTAAGATAAACACTGAACATATAAATGATTCTCAGCTAGATGAACTGAATGTAACATATCTCCAATGCATAACCTTAAAAAGCTGGCATTGATCTGGCATCTAAAGGCCTACTTTGGTCATCGAAATATGTTATGTTATGTTATGTTAACCCAACTTGTATAGCGCAACAGCTGCCTCAGCGAAGAGGCGTCCCGGCGCTGATAGTAGCAGGACATAGAGGCTAAGGCCTAAGCCGGGGGGAAGAGATAGGTTTTGATATCCTTCCGAAACATCAGATAGTTGTCCAGACAGCGGATCTGGGAGGAGGGAGTTCCAGAGTTTGGCCGCTAAGCTGCTGAAGCGACCGTCCCCCAGCACGTGTACGTTTCACCCGAGGGACGGTAACTAGGCATTGCCCCATGGAGCGCAGATGGCGCATGGGTGTGTAAGGCACTAACAGATTGGCCAAAATACCCGGGGAAGAGTACTTCAGAATTTTAAAGGCCAGGCAAAGGGCCTTGAATTCAATACGCTTGGCCATAGGCAGCCAATGTAACCGTCAAATGGCACCGGTTGTCGGGCAGCTTCTAGGGAGCCCAAGCAGGGCTCTGGCTGCCGCATTTTGGACCCTTTGCAGACGCATGACCTCTGCCTTATTTACCCCCAGGTAGAGTGAACTGGCATAGTCCAGCCTTGACAGGATAGCCGCTTGTATTTATTTTCTAGCAAAGTCAGAAGAATAGATCACAAAGATTATAAAATCAATCCAGGTGTTTCATGGTCTGTAATATACTTTCCACAGGCCTGCCCAGAACGTGGATTGTGAATCCACTGGAATTTAATTTATGGGATTTTTGTCTGCATGGTACATTTTTTTATATTATGACAAGCATTCTGCAGACTGATGGTTCTTTCATTCTTGTTAGGTTGACATAAATCTCGCCGAGGACAGACTGTTCCAGTCTGGCAGGCCATTAATGGCATCGCCGAATGCACCACTGGGGCCAAATATTGTAGCGTTTGCACTGGTGCAAGGCGGCAGCACACGCATCTTTCACCGTTGTGTGCCTGTAAAGTTTTGAGGCAGGGTAACACATGAAGCAGACTAACCTTGATCGTTTTTTTACTGTGCTCAAAGGTGAAGGTGTGCAATAAATGTTTCTTCTTCACTCTTGAAATGTGAAAGATTAAATTTGAGTCTAAATTAATTGTTGCTGTTCCCTATTAGAAAAGATGCATGAATAATATAAAAGCAGCAATAACGCGTACATTTTCTCTTTAATAAAGCCGGGCTAGCAAGCAGAAGGAAAATAGTCTTTCCAAGTAAACAACGCTTTTTATGATGGCTGAAAATGTATTATCTCCATTTTTCAACTGTCCAAAATGTTTCATTCAATAGAAAGTGGAGAAGCGTCTGTTTGCGGCATTTGCTATGACTGAGTAAAAAGCAATGTAAACATAGTAATGTGCTCATTCTTTGTGCACCAGGGCATTCTTTTGAAAAATGGGTGGTGCAAGGCGGAATTCAAGGAGGGGGCAGAATGGGGTCGGGCAAATCCGCCGACACACCTGCAATAGTGAAAATCAGAACAAATACACAAAAGCTGCTCTCGGTATTACTCAAGTAGTGCTGCAGACGAACCCCGGGCTCAATGTTACACCACCGAGCCTCGAGGTAAATCAAGCACTGCTCTGGGAATACCACTGCATGGATAGTGACATGAAAGGCTCATGGTACAACAGTCTAGACACACACACAAAATGGTTAGTAAAAAAGTTATATGACACTGTTAATGGAAACATATACCATGTGCCAAGAATGTAAAATATACATCCTTGGTTGGCCATATGAAGACACACAATCGAAAAACACTAAAGCAGCAAACTTTATAGCACTGCGAAATGTACACACAGTAGACACAAATGAGTAGGAAATGAACACTTCAAACACTTACCACTCTGAGGGCCAGAGGGCTGCATTGGCAACATCTGTAGCTCATTCCTCCTCAACAAGCAATCACCCACAGTCCAGCACTGGAAGTAAACCAACCACAGGCACAGCAGGGTTTCTACATGTTGGCGTCAATGTTTGTTGCACAGCCCCTCATCCTGGGGACAATTACTTGAGAGGGATCGGAGCGAGGAGGCACAGAAGCAGGATCACTCTTTTTGGCATGTTTGAGGAAGAACTATTGGGGAGAAACTACTTCCCTCCTCCAGACGTGATCCTGGCCATGGTTGCAGATTGGGAGCAGGAGGTCGCTTCACCAACATCTGCTCCTGCGCCATCCCTGCCCATGTCAAGGTACAGTCAACACTCAACTCCCTGGGCACTGCATCATTCCACAGGACCAGCTGAGTCTTGGCTGGTGTCAGGCAAGTCAGGCTCAGCACTTATAGCTGGAATTGACATGGGTCACCAATCGAGTGTAGCGGTACATTACCATGATGCAAACACTGCACGCAATGGGTAGTAAGGCACATCTAAGTCATAGTCCATTGACCGTGTGTGTGAGGAGCCATTAACTGCACACATGTGGCAATTTGGTCACCCGAGAGATGGCACAACATTATCACACTGGACCCAGCTGCCACTCCATCGACATGCAAGCAGTCTTCAATGTTGGGGGCACTTATTGTATGCCTACACCGCCTTTCATGATGCAACTCATGACAGCTTCATCGTTGACCAGTCAGGCATTGCACTTAAATTGAATGTTTAGTATTATAGAGCCATTACAGCTTGCTAAGAGCAAACAGGACATACAGATTTACTCAGGGCATGATATCACATTAACTGGCACACCTATCACACTTTTGATGCAAGCCATGAATATATGCACGAGAGAAACGTGAAGAAATGTGAATGGAGAGAGACTGTAGTTCATCTATTTGTGCCATGTTCTGAAAGTGTTGTTGTCGGTGGTGTCGGTCCACATCTCTTCATCTCCTTTAGACGTCTGACCCAACAGAGGACACACACTGACTCCAGGAATCACACAGGACACTTTAGACATCCTCAAGTCATGCTTCAGATGTCTTGATTGCATAGGGGGTGCTACTCCCCTGAAGTAGCGTGCAGCATCCTCCTTACCGGCTACGCGAGGCGCAATGTTCCCTCGCAATGGTGCATAAACATAGCCCAACACCCAGTATTCCAGCCTCATCCAGGCCCCCGAGCCGGCCTAGAACCACGGGGGAAAGGTCTACTTGTACTTTACCGACTCATGGCCTCACACCTAACCTGAGCAGCATGCTGGTTTTTGGATCACAGTGGAAGGACAGTGTCGAATCGATGATAAAATGTGGAACTTCTCTCATTCCACACCTATCATCCTCAGACTGCTTCAGTATGATGCATCAGCCATTCATGGTCATCTCAACACCCAGCCAGTATGAATGGCCATCTATAACACGCCCTGTCCGACTTATGTCTTATATTGTGGGACACTAGTTTGAGATTTCCTTTTTCCCCATTTCACACGTGCAGAATACCATAGGTACTGTGCGTATATATGTAGATGTAACAGGTGTAATATTCCATGCAATGTTCATCGGTGCATAAGACAGATGCTGCAGGTGCACAAATGTGCATGGCTTCCCCAGTGACATGTCCATGCTTCAAGGGCTGGTGTGCCCCTTCCCCTTCCCCTCCTTTGAACTTCCGTTTTTGACTTTTTTCAATTTCTATGAAGCCCTCGAAGCATATATATGTAAGCATCATAGGCAAAGTACTTCACCAAGTATGTGCCCATGGAAGTGAACAAGAAAGAAGAGCAACATTGGATATTCCAGAGACATGGAGAGGACAGATCGTCATCCAACTCCATTCTGCTATTGTTCCATCTGCATCGGCCCCCAAAATGGCTGCGAGGAGGTCCTCAAGTTTATCCAGAGAGTGTCCTTAACAGGTTCCATCATCTGTATGGGCACGTGTGATACCCGACTGAGCCAGAATGAATGCCTGACAACCTGGAAATATATCGCCAGGAAGTGGCGAGGGCGCAAGATATAGTTACCTCAGGGCACGAGTTACTGTTACTTGACATAACTAGAACTGGTGAATTTCAGTGGTTTTGTTTGTTTAAAATGGTATGTTTTAACTGACGTTTTCACCTAACTAGAACATCCCTTTAACTTTTATTTTATCAGTGAATTTCTATGGCTTTTTTTAATGTAAAGCAAGATATAATGAAATGAAATGAAATGAAAATGATATTTGTAAAGCGCTTGGTTACCCGCGAGCATCTCAGCGCTGTGGGTAAAGTCGAATAAAGCTGAAGAACGGTCATTTAGGGAAAAGCCAAGTTTTAAGCATCTTGCGGAAGGTCATATAGTTGGGTTCCTTCCGGAGCTGCAGAGGAAGTGAGTTCCATAGCTTAGCGGCGTTGTAGGAAAAAAGACGGCCGCTGCTTCGGGCCTTCTTGATTCTAGGGACAAAGGCCAAATGAAGATTGTTTGAGCGAAGGGCCCTATTAGCTAAATAGGGCTGGATCAAAGATGAAATAATAGGAGGTCCTTTCCCTCCTATCAGCCTGTGAGTAATACATAGAGCTTTGAACTGGACTCTCTCCAGAACTGGGAGCCAGTGGAGAGCCTTTAAGGCTGGCCTTGCTGTTTGGCGGCTGTGAGTTCCCATAAGAATCCTAGCAGCATTACAATTCCCAACTATAGCGTAATTTTCCTTTATAATCCTCTGTTTCTTTCAGTGGATTTCTAGGTTGTTGTGGTTTAATGTAAAGCACCAGACCCACGCTGCGCATGGACAAAGGAGTGGGGTTGGATGCGGCACCCCCCCCCTTATGTAGCCCCCCACAACACATGCACTGAAGGTTGGTGTTGCCCCTGCTCCTCATTGCGGAACCACAAAAGCTAAAAATATGCTAATAAGCCACCTCACCAGGGATTGTTTGGTGCTCCTCACCGAATCCTTGGATATCTTATGAGTGGCTCCTGTCTTTACAATTTTACAACATGCCGTGTATTTTCTATGGTGTTTCTTTTTCCAATCCTGAGAACCTGTTCCTACGGGGCACCCTGGATGAATATAGGAAGTTGGGGCAGCACGGCAAGCCCACTCCCAGCTACCCCTCTTGCTCCCTGCTTGTGCGCGCACCTCAGTACAGAGAGCGGGAGATGGTATTTCTTTCATTTCTCCAGCTGGGAGAATAGCTGATCTGCTGCTCCCACCTGCAGCAGGAGCAGCACTTCATGGCTGGAACACCTGCTTTGCCCCCCACAGGCACAGCACACGGGTGTGGCAACACGCACTGGAGAGAAATCCTTTGCCCAATGGATTGGGTACTAGAGGCAAGTAAGTAATTTTTGTCTTTTGTGCAGGCCCTAGCAGGGCAACTTCGTTTTGCATCGGTCCCCGAGACGATGGGGGCCCGCAGAGGCAAGTAGCATTCGGGGGAGGGTGCCCCATGCACGCCCACCCTTCCAGAGATTTCATATCATCAGTTGTGCACCAGGCCCTGGCCCACCCTAGGAGTAATTTCTAGAAGTACTGGTGGAGCCACACACACCCCATGCGATACGTTTCGGTAGGAGCCCCACGTGATATGTCTTGTTTTCAGGCATGTTAAAATGGGCAAATCTTCAAAACAGCTTAACTTGGGCCCTGTTGGTTTCATTTTCATGACCCTGGGCTCATTTTGCTCTTTGTAGCGCGCTCTAGCCTCCAGGAACATTTTCAACAGACCTACTGGCCTCTAATAAGGTGCATTTTTGTGGATACAGGACGTTCTGGGTTCCTGAGGCAGTCTTCTCTCGTCCTAGCTCTTGGTGCTCCTCTCCTGCTGGTGGGGGCTTTTTGCACAGCCCCTCCCCTCCCAGACAGCAGAGCACCCTTCTGTCCACATACCAATCCCCAGAGGCTGCTGGCTGTCTTTCAGAGCACTTCGGGTAAAAGTGGAGTCCAGTTCTTCTCCCAACTGGTCCTCATGGAAAAATAAGGGAGCCAGCGCCACTGACCCTGGAGAGACCCATCTAGTCCTGGGGATCAGCTACAGAGAAAGTCCTTAGCAGGGCATCAGGTGGTTTCTCCTTCCAGCTGCCCATGATTCTGCTGTTGTCGCCTTCCAGGTCCAGGGTCTCGTTCTCTGTCTCTCTCTTGTGCAGGGATTTATTTGTATGGGTGGAAAGATCTAGATGCTAGGCACCCCATGCCAATCCTAGGATGCCACACCGTCCCTCCACCCCTTTTCAACCCTCCTGCAGAGCATTCTGGGACAATTAAATATGGCAGAACCTTTCTTCCCTTTTTCAGAACTCCTGTGCTCACCCAGAGGTGTGGCCATGGAAAAGAGCAGCTGCTCCTCTGTGGTCACTCTAAATTAGTTCTGGGGTAGCTCCCCCTAACCCTAGGATTGGTTCCTGACTGGTTAGGGGGCAAAGGAAAGGTGCAGGACCGGGTGTTAGCTACATCTGCCTGTTACAAAATAGGCCTCTTTGAAGTTAACCGAGTTACTGGGCACAGCCCCAGGACATCCTGTCAAAAGAAGGACAACACTTCCTCACACCCAAGGCCCCTTTGTCCCAGTTTTGGGAGGAATTCACATCACACTATAGGGGAGCCATCCAGCGGTCAGGTGACTGCTAGTACGGAACAGTACGGAAAGGCCTCTAGAGGCTTTGGACAGGAAAACTGTAACTTTCTGAAAGTGCCTTTTGCTTAATAATTAGACAAAATTTTATTTTACCATTAAATTGGATTTTGAATAACAATTAAAATGTGTTCTAGAATTATTTCTGTAGCTGCTATAAATCTGAATTTAGTTTTTATTAAATGTAACAGTGTAGCCCAGTGTTTCCTTGTGGGCACAGCCAGCCTGGCTACAGTGAAAATAACTATCAGGTCTATTTCTCTGTAAGGACATGTGGAACATTAATGTTTTACATGTCCTACTTTTAAATACCATGCACCCAGCCCTATGGATGATAAGCGCTGCTTAGGGGTGCTATTAATATTTAAAGCCTGTCAAAAGGGTTTATTTTGGCAGGTCAAATTTGCAGTTTAAAACTGACACAGGCTACCTGTGTGCAACTTCTCAGCTGTGTATGAATGTAGTCTCTCACAGGCAGCCCGTACATGTGTGTACATGTGTGCTCATATGTTAATGTGCAACCAGCCCCGTGCCGCCCAGTATGTTTCGTTAAAAGCTGAATACTGACACTAAACACACTCCATCCAATTACTATGAAATTATCATGAGTGAAACTATCAATCAATCAATCAATCAGGGGTTTTGTATAGCGCGCTACTCACCCGTGAGGGTCTCAAGGCGGTGGGGGGGGGGGCGGCGGCTCCGGATCAGTTGAAGAGCCAGGTCTTGAGGTCATTCCTGAACGTGTGCAGGGTCGGGGAGCGTCTGATGTCCACAGAGAGCGTGTTCCAGGTTTTGGCTGCGATGTGGGAGAAGGCTCTCCCGCCGGTCCTGTTTCTGCGGATGCGGGGGACCTCTGCCAGGGCGAGGTCTGCGGAGCTGAGGTCCCTCTTGGGTACGTGGAAGGATACTCTCTCGCTGAGGTATTTGGGTCCGATGTTGTGGAGGGATTTGTAGGCGTGGGTGAGGAGTTTGAAAGTGACCCTCTTCTCGACGGGGAGCCAGTGAAGGCCTCGTAGGTGTTGGGTCATGTGCTCCTGGCGTGGTGTTCCCAGGACGAGTCTGGCTGCGGCGTTCTGGATGGTCTGGAGCCTGTGCATGAGAGTTTTGTTGAAGTAGTGAGACTCACCCACCATAAAGGTCCAAAAACCAGGTGACCAAAAGCAAGAAACCCTGGTGGACTAAATGGACGGAATCCATTTGCAACAGCCACTGAATAAGCAAATGGGATGGTAGGGTCATGTAAAGAAATAACCTCTTTTTGTATCATCAACCCAAAATTTTTGGACTGATGCTGCTGGTTTTCCAACTCGGAGAGTGCACTGAAGCCTGCTAACCGGTACTCAGTGCCAGTGCCCTGACCTTAAAATGTGTATGGTTGATTGGCTCATACCCATTTGGCATAAGCTAACTTACTTGTAAGTCCCTAGTATATGGTACCAAGGGTGCCCAGGCCCGTAACTTAGAGGGTCACCCCAGGGACTGCAGCACTGATTGTGCTACCCTGTGTGGGACAAAGGTAAAACATGGCTCCCACTCCGCCACTACAGACTGGAAGGGCAGTTCTAACCTACTAACTAGAGTTTGCCATTTAAAGCAATGGCAAAGTCCAATCCTCCATTTTTAATAAATGTAAGTCACCCCTAAGGTAGGGTCCAAAGGCAGGGTGCTGTATACTAGAAAGTGGAGCATGTACTTTTACATGTTCCAACAGTAAAAACCTGCAATTGTCATTTTTACTGTGGAGAAGGCTAGTGGCCCCATTGGAGAGTGCAGAGTTACAAACTGGCACCTCAGCCTTGCTAACTTCAGACTGGGACTACTAAAGTTGGACTGTAAGGTATCAAACAACTCATTATATTCAGCCCAACTTGATGCACAAGTGAAAATTGATGTAACTTGTTGCTGTGTGCAACTTTTAAAAGTTGCCACTTTGTTGCCCAAAGTCTCCTGAGCCCGTTCACGGTTGCACATGGGCTATGTCCCTGAGATAGCGTTCTGCCCACCTGGGGAGACATGTAAACAACTCCCAGAAAGGGACACAATAGAAGCCTGCTTGGGGAGAGGTGTGACCTCTCTCTGGCAGGAAGCCACATGGGGGCTGGGCCAATAGGCGAGCTTCAAAGGGGAAGCTGCCTTTGAAGGGCGAATGGCAAATACCAGGGAGAGGGCTGCTCTATTGATTAGGTAGACAGCCTGGCACTAGGGGCAGAGAGGGGAAGCCAGTTGTCAAACCAGTTTTTCAGGGGCATGTAACCCCTTGGTAGTCGCACATCTGGGTTGGGCTAGGGAGCTCTGCACACTGAGAGGGGGTTCTGCCATCTTGAGAGTGGGCAGAATAGAGCACTCTGTGATAGCTAGATGCCACACTTCAGAGGAAGTGGTCATCAGGGAGGAGAGAACCCAGTAGCCCATTGGCTAGTGACCTCAACCTCCCCTGAGAGCATTCTCGGGCCATAAAAAAGGGCACCTATGGCACCAAAACTCACATCTTGTTGGACAAGCTACTAGGACCAAAGAAGGACTCCTCTGCTACACCAAGGACCCGGCGAAGAGAGTCTGTATCGACGTGGGCTGTACCTGCTGTACCTGGTGGCTAGCAAAGGAAGATGGACTGTGCCTGCTGTGTCCTGCTTGTAGAGAAGTCAACTCCTGTGCCCAGCTGAAGCAAGAGACTCCAAGGGTCAGTTGGCTGACTTCCTGTTTGCAGCACAGTGTCATAACAGCTGAACAAGCCTACTGGTGAAAGTTGGTAGCTCAGACTCCCAAATCACATCTCCTTGCCACCGTGCAGCCCAAGGAACCAAGACCTGACACTCAAAAGTTGTCCACGAGTCTGCTGGACTTGGAAGAGTTGTCAGAGTGCAGCTAGGCTGCCCAGAAGGCATGTTACAGGCCAAAGAAGAAAACCGGTGAAACCCATTTATGTTTATGTTTATATAGCGCTCGATTGCCGTGGCGTCTTGGCGCTAGAGTGTATGGACAGGATCAGTGTACTATGTTAACCGAGGACTTAGGCAGAAGTAAACAACCATGTTTTTAATCCTTTCCTAAAAAGCTGCAGGTTGGGTTGAAGTTTCATGGCCGTAGGCATTTTATTCCATAGCTTTGCAGCACACTGTGATATCGCCCTGCCACCCCATCTTGCCCGTCTTGTCTTAGTGGTCCTTATAAGACCTAGACTGGCAGATCTAAGATCGCGTGGGGGGATGTAGGGTGGAAACAGTCTTTTAATGTCCTCGGCACCGCCACCGTATAGTGCCTTATGCACAAGGCACAAAGACTTAAATTCCACCCGCTGCTGAACAGGAAGCCAATGTAGTGATTTGATTCCTGCTGTAGTTGACTGTCCTCTGGGAATACCCAGAAGTAGTCTTGCTGCAGCATTCTGTAGGGATTGTAATTTTCTCATCTGGGACTTGTCAATGCCCAAGAATAGGGCATTGCAATAGTCCAACTTAGACAAGAAAAGTGCTACCATCACCGTCTTTTGCAGCTCTTGTGAAATGAATGGAAAGATTTTCCTCAAAGTTTTTAATAGAAAGAAACAGGAGGAAGTGAGGCTATTTACCTGGGCAGAGAAATTCAATTGATCATCAAAGATGACCCCAAGGTTCTTGACCTTGGGGACAGGGCATGGGCATTCACCAGCCTCGGTTGGCCACCAGGACTTGTTCCATAAGGGGGGGCCCGGACCAAACTCCATCACCTCTGTCTTGTCGGTGTTAATTTTCAGGAAGCTATGGTTCATCCAGGTCATGATCTCGGTGAGACAAACATGAAACCTGGTAGCTGTATTCTCAGGCTGATTAGTAATAGAGATGATAAGTTGAGAATCATCAGCATAAGAGACCAGGGCAAAACCATGCCTCCTGATAAGTCTAGCCAACGGGGTGACATAGATGTTGAACATTGTCAGGGATAGGGCTGATCCCTGCGGGACACCGCATGGAAGTTGGAAACTATCCGATTGCAGTCCATCCCAAAACAGCCTCTGCTCCCTTGCCTCCAGGAAGGAGGATAAGAGGGCCAGGGCGGAAGCCTCCACCCCACATCCCTCAGCCGCTGAACTAACACCGCATGATTCACGGTGTCGAAAGCGGCCGATAGATCCAGGAGCACGAGGACCGCCCTCCCCCCCCCCATCCACCACCCTGCGGATCTCCTCAGCTGCAGTGATCAGGGCTGATTCAGTGGAATGGCATGACCGAAAGCCATGCTGTGTTGTATCCAATAGATTATTTGTATCTAAATAGTCAGTCAGCGCTATGTTTAGTGATTTTTCCAGAATTTTTGCCACTATTGGTAGACCAGCAATGGGACGATAATTTTTTAGTTCGGTTGGGTCCAGGTTTTTTTTTTTTAAAAGAGGTCTAATGGATACTTTTTTCCAAGTTTCTGGATAGTAGCCTGATTCCAGAACTTGGTTTATCAGGCGATTGCTAGTCCAGTGGCAAATGGCCTTCTGCCAAGCTCGAGAGGACTTTGAGGGATGTCGGCCCATGTGGCCAGGATTGTGTCAACAAAGCCTGTGGATCAAGAAATAGACCCAGGAAGACCCCAGTCGACTGCGCATCATCTTTAGCATCTTTGAGCATCCTGTATCCCTTGCATCAGGACCACTCCATAGAAGTCAATGGAAAGGAGCCACTGACACTGGAACTAAACTGAAAACTGCTTTTCTTGGAGAGCTAACTGTTTTTGTGGAGCTTGCTGGCCCCCCTGACTGGCTTCCTGCCGGAGTTGGTCACCTAAAGTAACTCTAAGTATCTGCATTGATACTTACCAAAGTTTTTCTTGAAAAAATGTGTCAAATTCATTGACTTTGCCAATGCTTGTTCACAATTAATTGAAAAGTGTTGATTTGCTATACCTTGTATATTCTGTACCTCTGGAACCCTCCAGTGGATCTCTTTCTTTCTAGTGTCAGCCATTATGTAAAAATCGAAACTATTTTTATAAATCGGTTTTGGACTTCTTGAATGTCTCAAGAATTTCTCTTTCAATTGTTTTGGTGCTGTTTAAATACCTTATACTTTTTCCTTTGTGTAAGCCTGACTGCTCAGAGCCACAGCTACCGAGGTTTGAGCTAAGGGTTTAACAATGATACCTGACTGGTCCCAAAAAGGTTGTTTTTTTATTATATGGTGAGGTCACACAACCACACCATATAATACACCCCATTTCTTCACACGTCATAAGAAAACATGTTCTGTGGAGGAACAAAATCTTCTCCGTAGGAAATGGGGACAGACTCAGGGATGGCAATATAGCTGTGAAGAATTTCTGAGCTGTTGGTGGAACCCCAACAAAGCAGATACATTAGGAAATAAACCTCTCCAGGGTTGTATAATCTTCTGAAAAGATGCTACTGAGCCATGAAGAGGATTTGTTATTCCACAATTTGATGACGTGGCAGTAATGTATGGATGTGCCCTATTAAATGCTGTTAGCATTGAACTTGCTGCTCGTGAAAGCACAGGTAAAAATGATGGCTCTCTATGTATAAAGAGAACTGGTGACAGCAGACATAAGATGGGAAAACAGTGACAAAGAGAGAAAGTAATGGGCAGAAATCTTGGTATTCAGCAATCCAGGATTCAGCAACACCAAAGGTGGGTTTCTAAGAAAATGGCCCTGCACTGCAATAAGCACATGTGAGTGTGAAATAGAGAGAGGAGGTCTCGGAATGGGCATTGGACTGTAAGGGCGCTGGTGTCCAGACAAGCAGCCAAAGGGCACAGCAGGTGGTGTGTAGGGCTTGAGTCTGATGAAGAGCAACAACTGCATCTTCTGTTGCGTCATCCCTGATAGCAAGACCCACCATCTTAGGCAGGGAAGAGGACAGGACCAGACTGAGGAACCAATAGCAGCCTTTGCAAACAAAATGTTCAAACCAGCTCCCTGCTCTCTCTCTCCCTCTCTTTCTATTCTCTCTGTCGTTCTCTCCCCTCCTTTCTCCCTCTCGATCTCTTTCTCGCAACCTCCCTCCTTCCCTCCCTCTTGAAGCCCCCTGTGCCTACTATTATTAACCTCTGAGAAACTGGGTAAAGTGACAAGAGGAAGCAGCAGCAGTGACCCCGGGTTTTCAAAACTGGACTTCATTTGAACCGGTGCACCATGGAAATGCCGGAAGGGAAAAAAGACCAATCTTGCCCTGGGAGAGGAAAGTACATTAAGTCTCGCCTGAGACTGGTGCATGCAATATTGCTTGCAAGCGATATTGTTTTCTAGAAGTGGTTTGGAGCCCGCCCACTGCTTACCATTTGTTGGCTTCATTGTCACTGTTAGTTGCTACCTCGCAATTGGCCAGTGCGTGCTGACTTCACTTCTTCTTTCGTGTGGAGCAAGGACGAAGTACTGATTGCTTTATCTTGATTAGCATCCTTCCACTGCTTGCACTTTGATTGAGGTACTACTTTTTTTACTTCTTACCATTGTGTGCTTCTTCCCTCCCAACCCCCTTATCTATGTTGCTTTTTCCCTCCCACCCTCCTGCTTCCCATGTTGCTTATTCCCTCCCACCAGTCACCAAATTTGTAGAGACAAGTCGCAGCATACAGGTGAGAAGTAGGTTTATTAGAGAGCAAGCTTGTGGCACTCTAACGCCTCCCAGTACTCGTGCCAACTGTCCTCCTTCCCATTCTACATTCCAGACGTCCTCTCATGGCAACCAGTAACCTGGATACCACAGTCACTCTCTCATTGTCCGTGTTGTTACCCACCTCACACGCTGGCAGCATCATAGTGGTTTTTCCTCATCCCGTTACTAGATCCCTCCCATTGTTCATGTTGCCCTTACCTTCCACCCTCCTTCTGTTGTCTGTGTTGCAATCCCCCTCCCACCCAAAGTTTTAAATAAAAAAGAAGCGCTATGACTCAGCCATCACTGGCACTTTTTCCCTAACACTTAGCCATGCTGCTGTACGCTAAATGACATTGCATATCTGCCAACTCCCATAGTGCCACCGCGTGACACAGGATATAGGCTCCCATCACACGGTGTTCCGGTGTGGAGCCAATATCACACTGTGGAGGGAAAAGAACGAGCTGAAGTCCATTGTTGGGGGTGAAACCACCCCAGGACATCGGCAACAGCCCCAGCAAGCTTTTTTTTTCTTTTGGGAGGAGGGGACTTGGGGCAGGGTGGGGTTCAAAAGTGCCTCTTAGGTACTTTTCAGCATGAGGCCCGACCCCTCCTCACACAGTGAGATTTTTGTTCAAGTTGGCAGGTATGACATTGGCAAAACCAAAAACTTTCATAGGCGAGACCGCTTGGCTTTGCCAGTGCTTGTTTTGACTTACACCGTGTCCCTATCTATTGGATCATGCTACAGAGTGAAAGTAACTCACAATATATTGGTGCTGTTTTTATGGTCATGTACCTAATGTCCGGCGAACCGAGCACAGCAGTAAGGCAGGCGACTGGGCGCTCTGAATGAACAGTTCTTCTGCAATCGCTCCTCATTACCAGCCTATCGGCTTTCCTCTTCATATTTCATAATTAGTGGAAAATCAATTATTCGCATGGACACTTCCTCTGTGTGCTCAGTGACAGCCAGTTGCCACCGGTGCGTTTATCAGTCAATGCTGAAATTACTCTTCACGTCGACTGCATGAAGTCAATCACTGCGGTTTGTGTATCTTTCATTCATCCGCACCGGCGAGTGCGGCCACTGCGACGTGTTCGCCATCTACGTTTGTGACGTCTGTTGTTATCCAATCACACAAGGATGCTTTATTTTTTTTTGTGTGCAGATTTATATAGCGCAAACTCGACCTGAAGGTATTGGAGCGCTTTACATGAGCACCAGTTACCTTACACAAGGACACATTCATTTTTTGGTAGGCACGGGGAGATTAAGTGATTTACCCAGAATCACAGGAAGCTGAGCCGACGCCGAGGCTCGAACCTGGTTCCCCAGCTCCAAAGTCGGCAGCTCTGGCCGTAAGGCCACAACCTCTCCAGGAGGACTCGATAAAAATAGGTCAAAACAGGAAATACACCAACATTTCTCCAACATATCGTAAACACGAATTCTCTCATGAGATGCAAATCCTATCTTGCCGGCTTCACTGTACATTTTGTTGTTTGCGTCATACTAACAACTTCTGCTCCTATTGAAAGAGAAGTCTGAGTGTCACAGGCCACTGTCAGCCTCATGTCTACTTTTTCATTTTTGCACTCAACACGTGGAGAATATGAGGAAAAACGCGGTTTGAAGTCGCAATATTTACTCACATTCATACTGGTGGGGCTTTTTACAAGCCCGTTGCGCTGGTGCCTCACTTTTTATGTGGTAAAAAGTGACACACCTGCATCGCAAGGGGCTTATAAATAAGCCCCCTTGTCTGCTGTTGAGCTAAAAGTCCAGCATTTATTTACTTTAATGATGAGGTACAAAGGAGGAGCCTGCATTGTTAGCAGGATTGTTTTTGAGCAGAAAGGGGAACTTTCTGCACAATAATCCTGTGACGAGAGCAAAAGACAAGGGAACCCTACTCACAGGGAGCCAGGGCAGTTAAATTATTAGCAGAGAAACAGTGGCTCCTGTGGACTAATGAAAGCTTATTCTTAATAAAGCCTGCACAATGGCAATGTACAGGGTTAGATCGATGTCAAAAAGAGAGCAAGCCAAATACACCATGGATTTGATTAATGTGGACAATTATTTATGCAGTGAGTTGAAAGAGTCAACAATACATACATAGGGGCCGATTCCGATCTCGGCCGGTAGGGCTCCGAATCGGATTCGGCTTAACCGGATCCGATTCGGAGCCTATTTCCCGACCGATCCGTACGCGCGTCCGGACGAGCGAGTACGATGCGAAATCGCCGACCGACTCGTTCGGGCGTCCCAACCGCTCCGACCGACTCGTCCCGGGTCGACCCGCACCCGACCGACTCGCTCGGACACGACTCGCACCACGCAATGGAGACGTTCCCCGGCCGGGTAAGTACGATGCGCGCCGCCGAGCAGTCCGACCGACACGCGCCGTCCGGCTCGAAAGAGCAGTCAGAGCCGTACTTCGGGGGTCCGTGTCGGACCCCTCTGTACGCGTAGCCGCGCGAGTCGCACACAGGGGGACCCATGGGTCCCCCTACCTGTGCGTGTACGGCGCCAGTCGCTTCGCCGCGTACCCGCTGTAGGGTGCGCCCTTGTTCGCCTCGCACCCATTGAGGCAATGGGAGCCCAGCGTACGCGTTGTGCGACCGGCTCCCATTGACTTCAATGGGAGTCCGACCGACTTCGAGTACGATAGCATACGGACGCATAGTACTTGTTCGGTCGGGCTGCACGGAGTCCGATTCGGTAGGAAATCTCTCCGGGTCCGGCTCGGTCGGAGAGATTTCCGGCCCGAATCGGAATCGGCCCCAGAGTGTTTAAAAAAGAAAAGAATTGACATACTTAGTTTCAAAATGATAATTAAACAATAGTGAGAGGTGTCCCAGTGAAAAAATTGGAACCTAAACTAATGGTGACATATTTTGTGACATATGTACAAGGTTTCCTTTAAAACATAAAGACGACCATTAGGAGATATACATTGTATTAATCAACACTTTATGCAATGATAAGTGCTGGATAATGGTTCGCTTTTGTTAACAGTCGACGGCGTTTCGACCCTGTGTGCAATATAGGGTCTCTTCAGGACCTAGGAGTGTAGGGACACCTGAAGGATGGCCTGCAATGCCTAGTGTAGAAAGAGTATCACCGTGAGTACAGTGAAGAAAAATACTCACAGGGGACCCAGCCGGGCGCCCATGTGAGGGAAGAGACCCTATATTGCACACAGGGTCGAAACGCCGTCGACTGTTAACAAAAGCGAACCAGTATAAAGCAACACACCTCGGGACTGCTGAAAACACCATGGCTTACTGCTAGTATGAATGAGCCCTGAGCTGGAAGAACCTCTCTCTCTCTGGGACTTCAGCAGAAGAGTTGCCTGCTAAGCTTTAAATATGCAAATATTTGTTTGCATATTTAAGCCACTGCAAAACTGTTTGAAGGAAGTGATGATTAAAGAGTGGAAACAGAGTGCATCTAATAAGTTTGCAGGTGCAGGGTTTATGTTGAAGGAAGTGGTCCAATGTGCAATGGGGCTTGTTTGAAAGGTCATATGTTTAGCCACAGACAGCCAATGACGAGACAGCTGGTGCACTGCGTGCCCAGAGACCTAAATCAAGGACTTGTCGTGTGGCTGTGCACTGGAATCTCTGTCGCTTCTGATGGATGAAATACTTCCACCAGCAGGTCTTGGCCAAATTCCTCTGTTCGGGTTCCATTATTTTTTAGCAGATTGGGTATCATAACTTGAGTAATAGTAACATCTCTGCCGGCTAACTAGATGGGGAGGTAGTAGTTTTGTTTTTCAACATCAAAACTATGGAACACCCTATCTACCCACCTGAAGAATTCTTCAGAACTGCTACCTTTCAGGAAGGCCCTTAATACCTGGCTTTTCACCCTGTAGTCATTTTTTATAACGGTCCACGTATCATTATTCTCTTTTCTTTCAGTGCATTTCAGGTTGTAGCGCCTAGACACCCTCGGGCATTAGTTTGTGCTTTATAAATACAAAATCAAATCTCCTTTTCTATGCTTAGAAGTGGCAGAAGTATGTTATGAAGCACTATTTATATGAGGTATTTCTATAGCAGGAATCTAGGCCATAGGGCAGAGAAGAGCTTTACATCAGTGACAAAGAATCATTTCAACAAAGAGCAGTGAAAGTAGTAAAGAATGCTTTGGGGGAGTCAATCGCGAAGCAGTCTCTATAGAAAAGCGTCCTTTCAAGAAGGAAGGAATTTGGGATTGAAGCCAATGTGCTTTGGAGGGAGTTCACAGCGTTGGCGCAAGATAAATGAAGTCTTGTTTTGAGGTCTTGATTTGTGAGGATTTCCAGGCTTAGGCATTTTGTAAATTTGTTTGTTTGTTGTCCCCCTGTGAGTTGGGGTTTATTTTGCAGATATGGAAAGCCAGTGTGGGTAATGCTTTTCATAGGCTCTGGTAGTACGGGTGTAGGGGGTGATGCAACACCACCCAAAATAAACATGCTGGAGTTCAGAAGGCGAATGAGCCATATAGGTGCCTTTAAATCGTTTTCTTATCTTGTCACATTCGCAGAACTTCAAAGACAGATCAAAAGTCAGTCTGTCTTCTGACAAATTGATGCTTATTCTTTTAACATGGAGATTAGTGTTTACCTTCTCTGACTGCAAAGTGAGAGGATTTTGTACACTGAACTAGGTGACAATCCTGCTGAGGTACAGGAAGAGGGAAGGGAAAGGGTTGTAGGATGGCAGTTTTTAGAACCCCCAACAAAATTTGCCTTCCTGTGAATAGACTACAAATATTTCAGAATATATCGGTAGTGAGGAAGGCGTATATTGTTTTGTAATTCTTATGTGTGATGGAAACACACATTTTAATACGATCAAAATAAAGCAACACACTTTACTTGGCGACGTGCAAATGATCAATGTTCGCTGAAACAAAATTTCCCACATTATAGTTTGTGCACTATATAGATTTATCAGCAAAACTGCAGACTGTGCAAATATAGTGGTACAAATTTAGTGGCCATTTCAATGGAAAGTGTGCTGCTCGTAAAACACAGTGGTCTACCACACCATGCTTTAGTAATATATTTGTGATATTCTGCTCCAAAATGCATCACTGGCGACTTATTACACCCTTATCACTCTCCTGAATGGGCGTGGCTCCTTTGCTACACCTGTTCTTTGTGCGGCGCATGGATTTTTCAAAATCCCTATGACTTCAGTGGTGGCTGCACCCCCACTCTGAGAACTGTTCCAGCACCGCTGCTTATGATGAGATATTGAATTAAATCCTGGCTCCAAGGGGGTGATTACGCTAACTTGCACCCTAAGTTCTCTACTAAGTATAGCGTAAGCGATCGATCTTTTATTTACCTAAAGTGGTCGAGGGGAGGAAAACAACTCAAACAGATCTCAACACAGTTGTCATGCCTGAAAAGATCACTGACTTCAAAGTGCAGTTTGAATATTTATTATAAGGCCAAAAACAATTGGATGTAAATACATCTCAATAGCAAAGTATAGAGATACAGAAATATTAATACAGAGCCGATTTTCCTGATATAAGTAATGCGGCCCAAAAGACAAATGATTATAAATTCCAAAATCACAATGCAACACAAAATAGATGCAATATTCAGCTCTCGACTCATTGAAAGAAATCAAAATCTTTCCCTACACTACTCTATATGAGGGCCCTTCCTGTCTCTCTTCTATCGTTCCCCAATGGTGTCAGCACGTGTGACTTCCTAAGAAGTACTCACGTCAAATGGGTCGTTTAGCTTAAGGCTATGGAGCTCGCTCTAAGATGCTCCTTCTTCTCCGAAAGCTAGCAGAAGTCTGAGCTCTCTGTCCCTGCGCATCATACAAAAAGATGGGATTCAATCAATATTGCGTCACCTTTTCTAAAAGTTTCCACTAGACTTCTATACAGTAGCTGGTTCTCTTTCATGAAGCAAAATTAATTAAAGATATCTTCTTCCAGTTGCCTTGGCTTCCAGACAGACCCGATACGCAAAGCATCCTCCCTTCTCGCTTCCAGCTATCTTCAAAGGCATTCCGGATCTCTCCTTAACTCTGAAAATAACGATGTGTATTTCTGCACCTGCAACAGGGTGAGAACATTCTAACCTCGAACACAACAATCATTTAATTCATTATTTCTCGAGAGCAAGGAGAATCTTTTGGGCCTATATTTTTAGACAACTTAAACTAATCACCATTACGATATATAAAATAATATGGTCCTGCACATTATGCGTGAAGGAATCATAATACATACAACATTCTACTTAATGCATTCACTAATTCAACATTAAATGATTCAATTAAATGGTTCTTAATAATCAAAAACACTGCACACAATACGAATACATGAGAGTGCGTTTAAACCATGAGTATAGTGCACTCATACAAATAGAGTGCTATCTGCACTCTATCAGTTCACCCCTCTTATGACTAGTGTCATAACACCAATTTTCTTTTCTTTTGTACTTCTCCTAGTAGAAGAGACCGACCTAAACAGGAGCTGTAGCTTGCCGTCCCTGTCTGAATCGTTATAACCCTTCAAGGTGCTGGTAATGACTGTCCTGCAGTCGCTCAAGTTGGAGCTCTTGCTTTCTCAAAACAGTTTCCTGATGTCGTGCCCTTTGCCATTTGTAAGCCTTGATGGCTCCTAATAGGACAATTATACAAATGACAGCTATTATAATAGGCTTCAAAATATATCCCATTATTCCTTGTCCCAGACTTCCAAACCAACTGCCTATCTTGCCAAATCCTTTCCCCCACTTGCTCCCAGAGTCCTTCAGCAGCCATCTCACGTAACTCTTGGTGTATATCTGAAATATTGTTGATATATTTCCTTATATCCCGACTGTTGTCAGGAATATAAGTGCAGCACTGTTGAACTTTCAACAATTTGCAGACTCCTCCGGCTTTTGCTAGCAGCACATCTAGGGCAAGACGGTTCTGTAAAACCATAGCCCTTATCGAAACCATCTCCCCATCTACAAGTAGTAGAATCTGAGCTGTATTTATGGAGAGCTTATCCACTAATGTTGCCAACTTTCTGATTTTCAAATCATTCAGAATCACACCCATACTCGGTATCATTGCTCCAAATATGTCCCCAATCACTTCTCCTGCACTCGCACCACGTTTCCCTCTTTGAGGTCTCCTTCTCTCTAAGGGCCATAAATCATTCACATGAAAAATCTTGGGAAATACCACAGCCAAATAACACGTGCCATACCAATTCTTGGGCAACTTCACATATGCATTCTTTCCACACACAAAATACACATTGGGCACTACTGTTATTTTGTCCAATAATGCTTTTTGAATTGATTCTTCGATCAAAAGATGTGCTCACACTCACTCTCACCCACAAATATCTTGTCATAGGAGGTGGTCGGGTGTCTAATGCACAATTTCCCCTTCTGTTGGAAATCTAATGCTATGGGTCCAAAACTCCCCTTTGCTTTATGATCTAATTCTTCTTTAGTCCATGGGGTAACCTTATGCTTTGGATCAGGTCTAAATAGAGTCTGTCTATGTCGATCTTCTATCTGATCTATTAACTTCTTTTCAATATCAGTTAACATACAGGTTAAATTGTGTCTATGGGCATAGGACGTATCTAAAGTGATGGTAGGCACAAAATACTTTGACATTCGCTCTACTTCCTTATAATAATCATATTTATTCATGTATTTAAGAACGGGAACTTCTGAGAGTACCACATCATAATTTGAGAAATAGTACTCAAAGTGTGCTTTGCTATAAAACATGCTCAACAACACACTACATGTAATGCCATAGGTCACAGGCAAATGATGATATTGAATGCCTTCCTCTACTGAGGCTGGTAATTGCATACACACATAGCAATACTTCGCTTCCATGGTATCCACATACTCATACAATAATCGAGCATACGCATTCAAAGTAAAATCACCCTTGGACAAATCAACATGTAATCTACGACTAGTTTCCTTAATCATTTCTAGATCCTTTGCGGATGCATCCTCATCTATCTCAGAGATTGGTGTAGTTAGTGTTGCCTGTACCCTATTCTGTCCATCATCCTGAGATCCAACTAGAGATGTAACAATTACCACAGTTATAACGATAAGCACCACCACAATGAGGGTGCAAATGATGCATTTTTGTTTGCGTGTTGAGTTTTCGGACACCATGGTTTCTCTTGATCTGTTCCAAAGCACAAAAGGGAAACACAGTCTCTTTCTGTTTCTTTGTTTTTAACAATGTCTTTCTTGCTTCTTTCTTTCATGCAATTAATGTCGGAGTTCTTTCGCTTGATACTAAACCAATTGAAGAGATGTAGACAGCACTACTCCTCACTCCATCATCTACTAGAAAGTCCCTAATTTTAAATCTTCTTCAACTGGGGTCTAAGTTATCTTCTTTCTAAGGCCTAATGTTTTCTTTGGCTATAATTCAAGCTTCATCGTTAATGATATTTGACCCAAGTATTTATAGGACAAATTGCAAAATCTCCGCACGAATTTCTCCTAGTTCTTGCGCAGTAAGCTGTCGGCCAAATGAAGGGAAAATAACCTGATTGAGGATCAGGAAATGCAATCCACTCAGCTTTGGAGGATTTGGAACTTGCATAGTCAGCTTTCCAAATGCTTCTACGCCTGGGACCAGTAACTGTATTTCAATCGAGAGGGTGTCCCCTTCGTAGCTCACTGTACCAGCTCCCAACCTCCCGGACTTCGCTGGGCTCTGCATTTGCAGCCAGGTACGTCCACTCAGGAGATGCGTATCTTCGAGACGCTATTCTTTCTCTTCTGGAACGCCTCAGACCATCCGGTCTTTCTTCAGCGTCACTTTGATCTGATTCAGATGTTTCAGGAATCGGAGCGAGATCTTTCTCAGATGCAAGCCATATATTCAGCCTTTCTTTTCTTGCTGGCCACTTTTCTGCTCTGGCATCTGTTCTCCTCTCTTCCTCTTGATCTGATCTTTCTGCAATAGACAGCTCACTTTGATCTGGGGCACAGCTCACTTCTGCAATATCTTCTATTTCAGGATCTGGACTCAGTTCAGGAGCATTCAGCTCTTCTCTTTCTTGCTCACTTGGCTGTTCCGTTTCATCCAAAACTCTTACAGCTGAGTCTGTGCAGTTGTCGTTGTCTGTATCAGGTCCACACACGCTCCTCGGTCCTGGGGACCTCTCTTCTTCTGCAGGCGCTTGAACTCGGCGAGTGTGGGAAGCGTGGATCCAATTTGGCAATCCTCCACACTTCACAGCGGTACTCGTGACCAATATCACTTGATAGGGTCCTCGCCAGCGAACATCAAGACAACTCTTCCTTACGTGCTTACGAACGAGCACCCATTCACCAGGATTAAGATCATGCAGCAGGTCTCTCGAGGTGGATGCAGTCGCAGCCTTGACCTGGTGGGATACAGAAGTAACCACATCAGCCAGTCCTTTACAATAATCCAACACTAAATCATCAGTGATGTTTATCAATGCTGTAGCTGGCACCATAGGCAAACGCATAGCTCTTCCAGTAAAGATGTCATGTGGAGAAAGCCCTGTTCTCCTATCAGGAGTGCTACGCAGACTCATCAGCACCAGGGGCAACGCATCCGGCCACTTCAATGAAGTGGACGAACACACCTTTGCCACTCTTGACTTGATGGTGCCATTAACCTGCTCTACTAGGCCTGAAGCCTCGAGCCTGTAGCTACAATGCAATCTTTGATCAATATTTAAAGCAGAGAACAACAGCTTCATGATTTCACTGTGGAAATGAGTTCCTCTATCTGTCTCCACTGATGTCGGGAAACCGTACCGCGGAATCAGTTCTCTTAATAACAATTTGGCTACTGTGAGACTGTCACATCGTCTAGTTGGATATGCCTCCACCCACCGTGAAAAGATACACACCACAACCAAAACATATCTCAACCTATTGCACCTTGGCATCTCTATGAAATCTAACTGTATTCTATTGAAGGGACCCCCAGACCTTCCAATGTGACTCATTCCAACCACAGTTCTCTTTCCAACATTCATCTGTTGACAAGTAACACACCTGTGACATACCGTTTCAGCCCACACACGAAAGCGTGGATTAAACCACGTTTGCCTGAACACTCGTACCATAGCATCTCTTCCCAAATGAACTGCTCCATGAATTTGCCTTGCCATTGGGCTCAGTAGACAATTGGGTAATACTGCTCTTTCATCTGTGGACACCCAAATGCCATCATCTCTTTTTGTGCAACCTGCTCTGATCCATGAAGTGACTTCCTCTTCTGGGACTTCATCCTGCAATCGCTTCACCTCATCCCAAGTATCGGCTATAGCTAACATCATGCTGAGCTCGGTCTCTTCTGTGCTCTCGCCTATATATTCTCCATTGAAAATACAAACATGTTCAGCACAAAATCGTGCTACTTCATCGGCGTAATTGTTGCCCTTAGTGACAAAGTCTTCTCCCTTTCTATGAGCTGCACATTTAACAACTGCTATCTCTTTGAGTTTCTGCAAAGCTTCCAATAGTTGGCGCACATACTCGCCATTGCGTATAGGTGATCCCAAGGACGTTAGAAACCCCCTCTGTGACCATAACTGCCCAAAATCATGAACCACACCAAATCCATATTGACTGTCAGTATACACAGTCACTCGCAGATCAGCTGCAATGATACAGGCACGTGTCAAAGCGACAATTTCGGCCACCTGAGCAGAGAATACTCTATTTAAACAGGCAGCTTCCACTACTCCCATGATGGTGCACACAGCAAACGCTGCTCTCAAATACCCTTCATTGTCTCTTATGCATGAACCATCAACAAAAAGGATCAAATTAGATTGGGGCAAAGGTTCATCGACAATGTCAGGTCTGGGTTTGGTGGATAGGTCAGTAACATCTAGGCAGTCATGCTCTTCACAATCCTCATCTCCTTCCTCCTGCGGAATAGTTAACAATGTAGCAGGGTTCAGAGTGGTACAACGTCTCAGGGTAACATTATCAGCAGCCAAGATAACCTGCTCATACTTGGTAAGTCGGTTGTTGGTCAGATACTGTGTTTTCGTCCGCGTCATCAATAGTTCTACTGAATGGGGCACATAAACAATGAGCGGATAACCCATCACTATGCTTTCGCATCTTTCAATGCTGACACCAGTTGCAGCAACGGATTTCAGACATCCGGGCAACGCAGAAGCTACAGGATCTAATGTAGCTGAGAAGTAGGCTACTGGTCTACGGGCACCCCCATGTTTCTGCACTAGGACTGCTAACGCACATCCCTCCTTTTCACAGCAAAAGAGCGAAAACGCTTTGTTATAATCCGGCATTCTGAGAGCTGGAGCACGACAATACTTTCTTCAGCTCACGGAAGGCTTTCAAGCACTCGTCATCCCATGGTACCGGATCACTAACATCTTTTCGAGTCAGTTTCAACAGAGGCTTTGCTTGCAAGGAAAAATTTGGGATCCATTGTCGACAATAGCCAACCATTCCCAAAAACATGCGGACTTCTTTTTGTGTTTTCGGAGTTCCCATTTGTAGAATCGCCTCTATGCGGTCTGGTGACACCCTTCGTTTTCCTTTCTCAATCCGGTGACTTAGGTACTGAACTTCAGACAAACAATACTGCAATTTGTTTGGAGACCCCTTGTGTCCATTCTCTGCCAAATGATTCAGCAACGCCACAGTGTCAATCCTGCAAGCGTCCTCAGTCTCTGAGGCGACCAAAAGGCCGTCTATATATTGCACTAAGACTGAGTTGTGGGCCATCACCAGTCCTTCAAGATTCTTTTTCAGACATTGACTAAAAATGGAGGGGTTTTCTGTATACCCCTGAGGGATTCTTTTCCATGTTAATACACGATCATCCATCCTAAATGCAAATAAAAACTGACTTTCTTCATGCAATGGTATAGAGAAGAATGCATCACACAAATCTATCACTGTAAACCATTCTGCTTTACATGGTATCTGGAATAGAATAACAGCTGGATTTGGTACCACAGGACAACATGGGATCACAATTTCATTAACCCGACACAGAGCTTGCACTATTCTGTACTTGCCACTTGGCTTTTGCAGTCCCATGATAGGTGAATTACAGGGACTACCTTGTATCTCCTTCAGAATGCCTTGGGCAATCTTAGTCTCAATCACAGGTCTTATGCCGGCCACAGTTTCTGGAGTCAACTTATATTGTGGCGTTCGTGGGAATTCAGCATTAGGTTTGACCTGTATCTTTACTGGCTCAACCCCTCTCATCAGACCTACATCTTCGCCCGTAAAATCCCACACTTTCGGATCAACTGAATCTCTCAAGTCATGTGGCAATTCTGCTTTTGTGAGCACCACAAACATTTCTGCACACAGACTCATGTTAGCCATTTTGAAATCAGCATCATCATCATATGTTTGCAATTCTACACCTCTTGGAGTGCATGATATAGTACAATTGAGCTTGCACAGAAGGTCTTGTCCTAAAAGACAGACCGGACTTGAATTGCACACTACAAATTGATGTCTATCCTGAAATGGTCCGATTCTCACGGGTAATTCGTCTGTCAATGGATTGGTCATTTTCTGATTACTAACCCCCACTACTTGAATCGATCGTCCTGAAAGAGTTACATTCGGGACTACTTCAGTTCTTACTGTGGAGCGAGCAGCTCCAGTGTCTAATAAGAAGGTAACAGGATATCCATTCACATCTGCATCCACAAATGGTCCACTCTGATCTACTTCTAAGATTGCATCTAAGGTGCATTCCTCGTGCACCCCCCTGTGAGTCTTGATTTTTATCGAATCGATCTTGAATTTCAAAGTAAGGCATCTGATGGTATAACTGATTATGCATGGGTATCCTAGGAGGTTGAGGTACTTGCACTTGCGGCTCATATCCTCCTCCATACATAGACCTGGGTCTTGTCACAGTATTGACAGCCTCGGTCAGCTGTCCCTCACCTTCCATCTGTATCTGATTTGCTGGATTCGATCTACACTCGCGCTTCCAATGCCCGATTTTGTGACAATAATGACAGGCAGTGACTCTTTTCTGTTGAGCCACCCAGTCACTTGTACCTGAATCCATTCCTCTTCCTCTACCCTGACCAGGTTGGGTCACCACCTGTTGTCCCATTCCTCTTCCACCTCCTCTATCTCTACCTTGACCTCCTCCAAACACTTGCGTCGTATCAGCGTTTCTCAACTGCACCAACATCAACTTATCCTTTAATTTCTTCTGTGTCGATTCCACTTGATCACTGCAATACTTAGCGTAGCGCAGAATCTCGTCCACCGACTTATTCTGCCAACATATCAAGTGCTGCTGTATCATCAGGCTAATGTCGGATTTCAGTCCCAAAACAAACTTCGAGACAAACTGTTCCATATCTTTCTGTTCAATTGTATCTAATCCACTATGCTGCTTAAAAGCCAACAACAATCGTTCGTAATAATCATGTACTGATTCTTTCGAGTCTTGGGTGGTACGATCAATTTTCAACCAATCAACAGTTTGAGGAGCTACCTTCGATTGCAACCATGTAATCACTTGCTCATACTTTCTCATTACATCAGGTGAAGGACCATGAGTCAATGAATCTCTAGTTGGCTCTACAGTAGGCCACTCAATGGCAATCTTACATGCTGCCCACAAATCCGCTGGCACTACTATATCAAACAAGGTGTTCAAATCAATCCACAATACCTTTGAATTCTTAACAAACCTGTCTATTTGCTTGTACCACTCAGCAGGTTTTTCCCTCAGCCGAGGAAAATCATTCGTAAATGCTGCTAAATCACCCCTGCTCCATGGCACATGTACATACCCTCCATTCTGTACCTCCCTGAGGGGAAATTTCCTGCAGCTCCCGTCCCTCCACCCGGAGGCGGAGTATTCCCTATTCCAGTCTGGAAGCTTTTCTTTTGGCCCATTTATCTTTCCATCTGTCTAAATCTTTCCATGTCCGCATTCCCATCACTAGTTCTCTAATTTGTGCCTTCAATCCGCTCGTTCGCTTCTCTTCCAAATCCTTATCTGTGTAATTTAATCTGCAAGAACCCTGTGTCAGCTTGGTCTTTGACAAATCCACCTCATACTTTTGTGCCAAAAGCAACAATGCATCATAAGCTCATTTGGCCTTTCTTGTCATGTCCTTTGCTACGAACAATAGTTTGCTTGAGTCATAAGTATAAATTTTAATCAGGGGTAGATTACCTTCAATCACCTCGTCTAACTCTGCCTTTAATCGTACCACATCTAACATTGGCACCTTTATTGCGCTTTTTAACACTTTCTGAATTTCCTCTTTTCGTGTCTCTTCCCTGTCACAACTTTGGGTTCTCCTTGGAACTGCACCCTCTTCTGTCTCTGCATCAGGGCGTCTCTCTCTTTCACAACTTCGACTTCTCCAATGGTCACCTGCACAAATCACCTGTGGCCCAAACAGTACCTTAGGCGCTTCTTGTCTCCTGTTTATCTCTTCCCTCGGCATCATTGACTCTCTCACTGGTTGAACCCACATTCGAAGGTCAGACCTAGAATTCGCTAGAGCACCCGTCCGTCCTCGTTCTGCCCCACTATCCATTCGTGATGGATCAGCTGTAGCTGGCAGTGGAGTACTAGATTCTACTGGTAGTCGACAGAACCCTGTCCCACTCATTGCGAGGCTCGCTCCAGAAATTGTCTCTTCTCCTTCACTTATGTGCTGATGACTGTCATCGGTTCTTTCTCTAGGAGTATATATTGGAACCACTGGCCCTATTGTGACTGGTACAGACAAAGCATCTGGCAACTGCATATTTCCTACAGGTGGTTCCGGATCAGTGTTTGAATACCTTCTTCCTCCAGACCCTCCCAGAATGCGTACCATGGTAATCTTGCCTCTTACTCCTGCCGTTGGTTCCCCTGAATTCAGTTGTTCTGCACCTAACTCCTCTTCCGATGGGCGCACCCTCTCTGTCTCTAATCTAGACTCGCAAGGTGGAGGACGGTCCGCTAGCAATCTGTCGAGAAAGCTGTCATTGGTATCACTGTCCTCCTCTGTCTTCTTTTTTCCTTCAGCCCCCTCTCCTACTGTAAGAAGTGGGTACAAGCGTTCTCCCTCTATGGTGTCTACTCTCCATCTCTTCAACTGAGCATCCCATCTAGCATCATGATATGCCTTCATTGCTTTTCTCATCCTTCCATGTGAAGCCTCTCTCTTTTTTACTAGAGCTGCTCTCATCCATGCATCTAATGCCTCGAATTGTGTGGGTCTAGGGGGAGGTTTCAGTGCATTCATCACCCCCCTCACCTGGGTCAGCACCTCCATACGAAAAGACCCATAACGAGGGAAAGCCAATTCACCCTCTTTCTCTGTAATTTTATGCCAATTCTGAAGCCACACGATAGTATGAAGTCCTACATTCGTTGCCATGTAATGTGCCGGTGTGTCCTCTCGCGGGGCTTCTTCCCCTACCCGAGTCACTACCCCTGTGTCACCTCTACACAAATCTCGCAATACCCTAAAACATCTCATTTTGAAATCGATCAATTGTAAGCTCCAAAGTTACGCTGTTCCACTGCTAATGCACTTCTACCAATCCCAGCGCGGCGTTACACCAACCAACCTATCACAGCTCGGCGCACCCTGATGTCACTTCACACTCCTTGCAGCGGCTCACCCGCCTTTACAATTTCACTGCAAACTCACTTACACACATTCGTACTACAAGTAACTGTATAACCAAACGTTATTCAACCAAGTAACTGTTCCTACACAATTACAATAACGTACAGTCACATAAACAAGTAATTGTCTGTCACTGAAGATCGATAGAACACTCTCACAAGAACATTCAGCCGTAGTGACCCCCGACCTGCGTTGGTCACTCAATCGCCATAGTCCACCCCCGGTACCTGAGGCTTTCTACCGCGACCTATTCTTCATTCACACAAAAGGTCCCTAACACAAGTGGATCGTTGATAGCGCTTCACAACACCCACATTTGAACAGACAATTACAATACAAAACTATCCCGGGATCTTGGACTTCTCTTGAGTCCGCTTAAACCAAAAACCACACTCACTCAACATACTCCCCAACTCCGCAAGACATCACCCACTTACTCATTACCGCAATCTAACACAATGCCTTTCATACTCACGCCACCACTGTTTCCGCCGCACCGTCAACGTCCGCCAGTCTCCGGTCTCCTCCGCTCCACTTCAGGGCTCTTCGACCTTCCGACCTTTCGACCCTACTCCCAAGTACTCCCCTCACCTTAGAGGTAAACCACTTTAAAGGTAAACCGTACTCTGCTACCATTTGATTACGCTAACTTGCACCCTAAGTTCTCTACTAAGTATAGCGTAAGCGATCGATCTTTTATTTACCTAAAGTGGTAGAGGAGAGGAAAACAACTCAAACAGATCTCAACACAGTTGTCATGTCTGAAAAGATCACTCACTCCAAAGTGCAGTTTGAATATTTATTATAAGGCCCAAAACAATTGGATGTAAATACATCTCAATAGCAAAGTATAGAGATACAGAAATATTAATACAGAGACGATTTTCCTGATATAAGTAATGCGGACCAAAAGACAAATGATTATAAATTCCAAAATCACAATGCAACACAAAATAGATGCAATATTCAGCTCTCGACTCATTGAAAGAAATCAAAATCTTTCCCTACACTACTCTATATGAGGGCCCTTCCTGTCTCTCTTCTATCGTTCCCCAATGTGTCAGCACGTGTGACTTTCTAAGAAGTACTCACGTCAAATGGGTCGTTTAGCTTAAGGCTATGGAGCTCGCTCTAAGATGCTCCTTCTTCTCCGAAAGCTAGCAGAAGTCTGGTCTCTCTGTCCCTGCGCATCATACAAAAAGATGGGATTCAATCAATATTGCGTCACCTTTTCTAAAAGTTTCCACTAGACTTCTATACAGTAGCTGGTTCTCTTTCATGAAGCAAAATTAATTAAAGATCTCTTCTTCCAGTGGACTTGGCTTCCAGACAGACCCGAAACGCAAAGCATCCTCCCTTCTCGCTTCCAGCTATCTTCAAAGGCATTCCGGATCTCTCCTTAACTCTGAAAATAACGTTGTGTATTTCTGCACCTGCAACAGGGTGAGAACATTCTAACCTCGAACACAACAATCATTTAATTCATTATTTCTCGAGAGCAAGGAGAATCTTTTGGGCCTATATTTTTAGACAACTTAAACTAATCACCATTACGATATATAAAATAATATGTCCTGCACATTATGCATGAAGGAATCATAATACATACAACATTCTACTTAATGCATTCACTAATTCAACATTAAATGATTCAATTAAATGGTTCTTAATAATCAAAAACACTGCACACAATACGAATACATGAGAGTGCGTTTAAACCATGAGTATAGTGCACTCATACCAGGCGGCTAGTGAAGCTTCCTTTGGGCGATGTGTGATCTGGGCTTCTGGTTGCTGTAACCGGCAGGATGGTAGTCTGGAGTACAACTCTCAAAAATATAAAAAAATATAATCATTGTCTAATAGCACTGCTTCGAACAAGAGCGCATGTCCCTTGTAGTGTGTCTAGTTCAGCTGTACAAAAGTGTTCTGAAGATGTAAATCTTAAACCGCACACGGATCTGCAACCACAGAAAACAAAGTGTAGAACGACGTTTCTGTGAGCAAGTTTGTGAATACCATAATCGAATCGAGGTGCTTAAATCCCATTGATAGTGCAGGGACCCTGCAAGATGTTAGCACATTGTCTCTCACCTGACAGTGGTATTCTTTCATTGGAGAGAGCTGCTGCTGGAATATTTCCTGAAGTCTCCTCACCTCTGTTGAATTTTGGCCTCGAAAGAAAATAGTAAAACCAAGGTGCCCAATTGAAGAAGATTCTGAGTTGTAAGAGAACATCATTCTCCAGTCCAACAGTGCCATCTTGTGGACTATGCTGGTAATACGCGCGTGATAAACACAGCGGTTAAAAATAGAAACGTGTTACCAACAAGAACACTGATTATGCTGATATAGCATTCAAATTACTTTAATTACACCTTAATATGTCCCAAACCACATGAAAGGTGTGGGAAAGATCTACAAACGGCCTACCGCTGGTAATTTCTGCTGCTCACGGTCCCTGCTCAGGATTCCCCCCCGTAAAGGACCTTTCATGTCAAATCCTCTCTCACACACAAAGCCAGCAGCAAATGCAGACAGATGACATCATGACTGAAAAGCAAATCCAGCGACCATGGGGAAATTGTGACACTCCTGTTGTCCTTTACAGATGTATCACACTGGAAATCAATAACAACAGCATAACCAGGAAACTTACGTAAACCTGTGTGTAACCCGCTTTCTCTGTAACCACGAAACCCATTTAATCATGTGAGTGTAGCCCTCTTTCTCAGTAACCATTAAACCTATGACTGTAACCCTCTTTCTCAGTAACCAGGAAACTTATGTAAACTTGTGAGTGTAACCCTCTACCTCTCTAACAATGAAACCTATTTAGACCTGTGAGTGTTAACCTCTTTGTCTGTAACCATGAGTGTAACCCTCTTTTTCTGTAATCATGAAACCTATTCAAATCTGAGTGTAACCCTTTTTCTCTGTAACCATGAAACGTATACAAACCTGTGAGTGTAACCCTCTTTCACTGTAACCATGAAACCTATGTAAACCTGTAAGTGTAACCCTTTGTCTCTGTAACAATAAAACCTATGCAAACCTAAGTATAACCCTCTTCCTCTGTAACTCTGGAACCTATGTAAACCTGTGAGTGTAACGCTCTTCCACTGTACCCATCTGTAACAATGAAACCTATGCAAACCTGTGAGTGGTGCCCTCTTTCTCTGCAACTGTGAAACCTATGTAAACCTGTGAGTGTAACGCTCTTTCACTGTACCCATCTGTAACAATGAAACCTATGCAAACCTGTGAGTGTTGCCCTCTTTCTCTGCAACTGTGAAACCTATGTAAACCTGTGAGTGTAACGCTCTTTCTCAGTAACCAGGAAACATATGTAAACCTGTAACTGTAATCCTTTATTCTCAGTAAGCAGGAAACATATGTAAACCTGTAACTGTAATCCTTTATTCTCAGTAACCAGGAAACATATGTAAACCTGTAACTGTAATCCTTTATTCTCAGTAACCAGGAAACATATGTAAACCTGTAACTGTAATCCTTTATTCTCAGTAACCAGGAAACATATGTAAACCTGTAACTGTAATCCTTTATTCTCAGTAACCAGGAAACATATGTAAACCTGTAACTGTAATCCTTTATTCTCAGTAACCAGGAAACATATGTAAACCTGTAACTGTAATCCTTTATTCTCAGTAACCAGGAAACATATGTAAACCTGTAACTGTAATCCTTTATTCTCTGTAACCATGAAACCGATGTAAACCTGAGTGTAACCCTCTGCATCTGTATGCCCCTTTCCGTGTGCAGTCCACTCCTCCCCCTGGAGCCAGGCTCAAGCCCAACAAGCACAGTAATTAATATAACAATGTACAGGTGAAGCTCTGACAGACGTACTCCAGATACTAGTAGAAAGGCTGCAGTAACTCTCTACAAAATTATTCGATGATAACTGCACAATTCTCATAAAAAGCATCCTACAGACTTCGCTACCGCGGAGTTCTCAAAATCAATCAGTGGATTTGTAGAGCGCTTCTTGTCACCCGTTAGGTTATCAAGGCACTAGCTGGGTCCAGTTGATTAGCCAAATAGCCCGGTCATCATGGACTAAGAGAAGAAAGAGAATCCAGGTTGTAGTCTATTAAGTGGACGTCCTGTGATAAGAAAAGAACATTTCTTTTTAACACAGTCTGCTTTGGTAACAATCACCAGCAAAAAACATTCTGGAATGCTCCTTTGTTTGATGACGTCTACTTGGGATTTGAGGCACATTTGAGACATTGTTCACCAAGTGACCCCTTTAATATCCCAGATAAGCAAGGTCTTAAGGCGACGACTCCTACACATAGCATAAGGTTGCCATTCGTTGCTCCACGGACAGGAGTGGATTGGATGCCAGGTACAGGGGCGCGAGTTCAAGCGCCCCCGCCCCTCCCAGCACCATGTACTGGTGATGTCATCCGGATGGTGGGGGTGGGGATCTCAGTGGAATTTTAAAATGCAGCTGGAATGAAGAAGCTGCCGCTGTGTTCTTCAGCCCATGTAACAGTATGCTTCTCCAGAGACCCTGATCCTCCTGCATCTGTGGGCCGCTTGACAAAACAAGCAAGCAACAAGTATCACAGGGTGAGTCTGGGGATTTGGGGGGGGGGGGGTACAATGTTTAATTTGTAAATGGAATGGTTCCGTCATGAGCACCAGTGCTCCTGTGCTCATGACGGAACCATTCCGTGTTGCACAGGCGCACAAAATCCCTCTGCTGCACACAGCAGAGGGATTTCCTTTTTTTTTATTTTTGCCTGGGAGGTGGGAAAGAGCTTCCCCAACCTCCTGACCTTTTTTTCGCAATGTGCCTAGCTGTGGATTTTGGGCCCTAGCGCAGCCGGCACCTGGCAAAACCTAGCAAACGTACACTTTTGAAAACTAGACACCAAGGGCAATCCAGGATGGGGTGGCTTGTGTGCCTCTCACCAGGTTGGGGGATCCACGCAAGCCATCCCTCCCTGGACTCCCCAGGGTGTCTAGTTTTCAGAAATGTGTGGGTTTGGTAGGTTTCCCTAGATGGCGCTGAGTCCGGCGCCAAAAACCCAGGTGCCCCCCCCTTGCAAAACAAGGTTGTTTTGTGATAGGTAATTTTGATGTCTCCACAATACGTTTTGGGCCCTTGCCTGTTGCGGGTACTTGACCCACCCACATGAGTAAGGTACCATTTTTATCAGGAGACCTGGGGGAATGCTGGGTGGTAGAAAATTAGTGTCAGCCCGGTGATCCCACAGCCTTCCACACAGAAATTAGAGGAAAATGTGATTTTTCAGCAAAATTTGAGGTTAGCAGGGAATTCTGGGTAGGAAAACATTGGGGGATTCACGCAAGCCATACCTACCAGAACTCCCCCCGTTCTCAAGTTTTCAAATGTGTGAGTTTGGTAGGTTTCCCTAGATGGCCGCCGAGCCCGGGGCCAAAAACCCAGGTGTCCCCCCTTGCAAAACAAGGTCGTTTTGCGATAGGTAATTTTGATGTCTCCACAATACGTTTTGGGCCCTTGCCTGCCGCGGGCACTTGGCCCACCCACACGAGTAAGGTACCATTTTTATCGGGAGACTTTAAAGAATGCAGGGTGGGTGGAAGTTTGTGGACCCACACAGATTCAGAACTTTCCATCACAGAAATGTGGGGAAAATGTTTTTTTTTTTTTTTTTCAAAGTTTGAGGTTTGCAAGGGATTGTGGGTCACATAACCTGGTGAGAGCTACACAAGTCACCCCTCCTGGATTCCCCTGTGTGTCTAGTTTTCAAAAATGTATAGGTTTGCTAGGTTTCCCCAGGTGCCGGCAGAGCTAGGGTTCAAAATACACAGCTAGGCACATTGAAAAAAAAGGGTCAGTTGCATTTTGGCCCGTTTCTTGTTGCGGGCACTAGGCCTACCCACACAAGTGTGGTGCCATTTTTATCGGAAGACTTTGGGGAATGCAGGGTGGGTGGAATTTGGTGGATCCATGCAGATTCCAGAACTTTCCATCACAGAAATGCGTTTTTTTGACAAAGTTTGAGGTTTGTAAGGGATTCTGGGTCACATAACCTGGTGAGAGCCACACAAGTCACCCCTCCTGGATTCCCCTGTGTGTCTAGTTTTCAAAAATGTATAGGTTTGCTAGGTTTCCCCAGGTGCCGGCAGAGCTAGGGTTCAAAATCCACAGCTAGGCACTTTGCAAAAAAAGGGTCAGTTTTCACTGAAAAATGTGGTGTGTCCACGTTGTGTTTTGGGCTGTTTCCTGTCGCGGGCACTAGGCCTACCCACACAAGTGAGGTACCATTTGTATCAGGAGACTTTGGGGAATTCGGGGTGGGTGGAAGTTTGTGGATCCACGCAGATTCCAGAACTTTCCATCACAGAAATGTGAGGAAAATGTAGGTTTTTTTGACAAAGTTTGAGGTTTGCAAGCGATTCTGGGTAATAGAAACTGGTGAGAGCCACACAAGTTACCCCCTCCTGGATTCCCCTGGGTATCTAATTTTCAAAAATGTACAGGTTTGCTAGGTTTCCCTAGCTGCCGGCAGAGCTCGGGTTCAAAATCCACAGCTAGACACTTTGAAAAAAAAGGGTCAGTTGCATTTTTGCCCGTTTCTTGTTGCGGGCACTAGGCCTACCCACACAAGTGTGGTGCCATTTTTATCGGAAGACTTTGGGGAATGCGGGGTGGGTGGAATTTGGTGGATCCATGCAGATTCCAGAACTTTCCATCACAGAAATGTGTTTTTTTGACAAACTTTGAGGTTTGTAAGGGATTCTGGGTCACATAACCGGGTGAGAGCCACACAAGTCACCCCTCCTGGATTCCCCTGTGTGTCTAGTTTTCAAAAATGTATAGGTTTGCTAGGTTTCCCCAGGTGCCGGCAGAGCTAGGGTTCAAAATCCACAGCTGGGCACTTTGCAAAAAAAAGGGTCAGTTTTCACTGAAAAATATGGTGTGTCCACGTTGTGTTTTGGGCTGTTTCCTGTCGCGGGCACTAGGCCTACCCACACAAGTGAGGTACCATTTGTATCAGGAGACTTTGGGGAATTCGGAGTGGGTGGAAGTTTGTGGATCCACGCAGATTCCAGAACTTTCCATCACAGAAATGTGAGGAAAATGTAGGTTTTTTTGACAAAGTTTGAGGTTTGCAAGCGATTCTGGGTAATAGAAACTGGTGAGAGCCACACAAGTTACCCCTCCTGGATTCCCCTGGGTATCTAGTTTTCAAAAATGTACAGGTTTGCTAGGTTTCCCTAGCTGCCGGCAGAGCTAGGGTTCAAAATACACAGCTAGGCACTTTGAAAAAAAAGGGTCAGTTGCATTTTGGCCCGTTTCTTGTTGCGGGCACTAGGCCTACCCACACAAGTGTTGCGCCATTTTTATCGGAAGACTTTGGGGAATGCGGGGTGGGTGGAATTTGGTGGATCCATGCAGATTCCAGAACTTTCCATCACAGAAATGTGTTTTTTTGACAAAGTTTGAGGTTTGCAAGGGATTCTGGGTAACAGAACCTGGTGAGAGCCACACAAGTCACCCCATCCTGGATTCCCCTTGGTGTCCAGTTTTCAAAAATGTATAGGGTTGCATTTTGGTCCGTTTCCTGTCGAGGGCACTTGGCCTACCCACACAAGTGAGATACCATTTTTATCGGGAGACTTAGGGGAATACAGAATTGTAGAGCAACTGTTATTACCTATGGACTTCTATGCATTTCTGCCTTCCAAATGTAAGACAATGTGTAAAAAAGATGTCACTTTGAAAAATGTCCTATAATTCACATGCTAGTATGTGTACCCACAATTTCGGAGATGTGCAAATAGCTACTGCTTCTAAACTCTATATTTTGTTCCCATTTCGGAAATACATAGGTGTCTTTGATACCTATTTTTCACTCTTTATATTTTACCAAATGAATTGCTATATACCCAGTGCACAATGAAAAACCATTGCAAGACGCAGCTCAGTTATTGGCTCTGGGTTCCTCGGGTTCTAAGTGAACCTACTAGTCCTATATATTCCCACAACTAGAAGGGTCCAGCGGATGTAACGGTATATTGCTTTAAAAAGTCTGTCATACTTAGAAGAAGTTACAAGTGAAAACGTTGGCACAAATGGCTGTTTTTTTAAACTAATTTTCCAATTTTTCTTATTTTCAACTGTTAGTTTCTATAAAAAAAACCTTGAAGGATCTACACAATGACCCCTTGCTGAATTCAGAATTGTGTCTACTTTTCAGAAATGTATAGCTTTTCAGGATCCGTTATTGCTTTCACACCCATTTCTACCACTAACTGGAAGAAGGTTGAAAAGTACAAAAAGTAGCAAAAATAGGCTATGTCCCAGTAAAATGCCAAAACAGTGTAAAATATTTTGGTTTTCTGACAAAAGTCTGTCTGTCCCTGAAAGCTGGAAAGATGGTGATTTCAGCACCTCAAACCGTTTGTTGATACCATTTGCAGGGGAAAAAAACAGACGCTTTCTTCTGCAGCACTTTCTCCCCATTTAAAAAAAATTAAAAAAATTAGCTGTATTTTGGCAAATTTCTGGGTCCCCTCCAGGGGAATCCACAAACCCTAGGTACCTTTAAAATCCCTATGATGTTGGAAGAAAAGGATGCAAATTTGGCATGGATACCTTATGTCGACAAAAAGTTACAGGGGACTAAGCGCGAACTACCCCAAATAGCCAAAAAAGGCTTAGCACAGGGGTGAAAAGGCCTAGCAGCGAAAGGGTTAAATCAAACAGACAGTGGTACCATGTGGTAGACTTTTACAAGCCCTGGTGTTAACAATTAAATGCCAGTGCCGAGCACTGGAAATCATCAGCTCAAATTAAGCACTGGGGGTGCGTGGATGGGGAACATCATCTGGGATGTAGCGAGGGGCTTGGTTTTGAGCTGAGCCGATTTAGTTGCTGTAATGCATGTTAATATCTCACAACAGTAAACAGTCAAGGGAGGAAGATGGGGGATCACCAGCACGAAATGCACAACCATGTGAAATGTTTTTCATGGCATGAAAAGAGATCAAAGTAAATAGCCCTCCGAGATGGCAAGAGGAGCTGACATGGTGGCATATCGCTCCGAGCCCTGGATTCAGAAACTTGGAGGGTCATCTGTGGCCTAGTGGCTCTTGTCTGGGGCTCTCAATGTGAAGGTTAAATGTTGAGTTTTTGTGTTTCCATAGTCATGTGTATTTTTAATTAAATCAGATGTTCGACAAGTAATTTGATACGGGATTTGTCCCAGTGTTTTACTGACACCTGGTGGTTATCTCCTAAGCCAGGGATTCTCGATGGGGTAAGCTGCACAGAATTAATACACGCTCTACCTGGGCTAACAGGGACCACAAGTCCCAGGCTTCCACAGGGCAAGTGAAGAGTGTAGGAAGCTGGCTCTGTATATACTATACCAAAGTAAGGTATAGTGTGCAGAGACTCCAGTGGATCCCCAGAGGCTTTACAGAAGCTAAAGTGTATAATATCTCACTCTCTTTCGTGGTAGTGTGGTTGAGCAGTTAGGCCTATCAGCACTTGTTAAGCATTTGTGTACACACACAGTCAAGAAATGAGGTACACACTCAATGACTAACTCCAAGGCCAATGTTTGTATACAAATATTACTTTGTTAGTTTTATTTTAGAACCAAGAAGAACTCAGTTGCAGGACAGTACCAGTTTAGAAATAGCAATACTTTCAGGTACAATAGGAATGTGTTGCAAATAGCAATAGGAATACTTTACAGTAATATTAGAAATACTTTGTGATGTCAATCAACAGTAGCAAAACTTAGCAATTGTAGAAAATAGACACTTGGGGCAAGTTGCAAGAAATACAATGTAATCCTATGGGAGGAAAACAGTTATGCACATTAACAGGTAAGTACACGACTTACAATCCCAGTCTTCAGGGGTTTGGACCAACACAGGGCAAGGTTCAAGTGGGCACCAAATCTGCACCACCAGCGGCACAGGGTCAACTGGGTGCAGAGGTCAAAGGTGGTGCCCGGAGCTCAATGTTCGTCAATGGAGACTGGGGTTGATCGGAGTTGCACGGTTTGCAGGTAAGTACCCACAGTTTCAGGGCACAGGCCAAAGAGGTTTAAGTAGGCACAGGAGGGGGCCACAAGGCAGCACAAATCATACACTACCAGAAGCACTGGGGCGGCCGGGTGCAGGGTGCAAAGACAGCGTTGGGCGCCCAATGCAAGCAGATGGAGGAACTCGGTTTCACAAAGAGGCTGCAGGCTCGGACCAGGAGGCTGGACAAAGGTGACCAATGACTGGGCAGGTCAGTTGGGATGTCGGGGGACGCCTGGGCACTGTCGGCTGGGCTCCTCAAAGTCAGGGGGCTGAGGCTGCAGGGGTGCCTTTACATGTCAGAAGATCTTTACCAGAGCCGGTCGCGGTCAGGGGGACCCTGCGCGATGAGGCTGCAGGCCTCTTCGTGGGGTCCAGGAGAGGTTAGCCACTGAGGGTTTCAAGGTCAGGATCGATGGTGAGTCTTCGCTGGACCAGTGGGCCTCTCAGACTCGGGCCGAGGGCATCGGGTGCAGAATGGGCAGGACTCACGGATCCAGAAGGCAAGGGAGTCCTTGGTGTTGTTTTTTTTGTGGACAGGGCCACTGTCCTCAGGAGTTCTTGGTCTTTAGGGAAGGCAGGGAGTCCTCCCAGGGTTGTGGAGGTCGCTGGGCCTGCAGGACGAGTTTCTTCTTCGAGCAGGTTTCTTCGAGGGCTGCAGACAGGCCAGTGGGGCTGGGGCCAAGTCAGTTGTCGTCTGAAGTCTTCACTACTGCACAGCTCTTCAATCCTTCTTCTTCTTTTGATTGCCAGGAATCTGAGGATCAAGGTTCAGAAGTCCCCCTTAATACTCAATTTAGGGGCGGTACAGGTACTGGCAGGTAGCATCCAATGGACTACTTACATTTAGGGTGACTACACCCTTTGTATGTCCCCTCCCTTTGGGGATGGGGAATCCCCTAATCCTATTGGCTAAAATCCTTCCATCCAATATGGAGGATTTTCAAAGGAGGGGGTCACTTCAGCCCAGGGCACCTCAGGGGTGGTCCTGGATGAGAGGAGCCCCACCTCTACTGACTACTAATTTTCCCGCCGACCTTGCCGCCAAAAGTGGGGCTTGGTCAGGAGGGCGGGTATCTCCACTAGCTGGAGAGGCCCTGGCCAGCATAACAAAGGGAAGGAAGCCTTTGAGGCTCACCGTCCTTGAATGCTGTTCCTGCTTGGGGGTATGTGTGAACCACCTCCACCCAGAGCAGGCTTTGTTTCTGACCCACGAGAGCACAAGGGCTCCTACCTCAGGGGGTCAGAAACATGTCTGAGAGGGGCAGGCTGGTGCAGACCAGTCAGCTGCACATCAGAGAATTAGTAGTTTTTCAGGGGGTATCTGTAAGATGCCCTCTGGCTCCATTTTACAATAAATCCAACACTGGCATCATGAGGGGGTTTATTGTGCTGAGAAGTTTGATATCAAACTTCCTAGCATTCAGTAAAGCCATCATGGAGCAGTGGAGTTCGTAATGACAAACTCCCAGCCCATGTACTCAATATGGCTTCATTGCACTTACAATGTCTAAGAATGGACTTAGACACTGTAGGGGTATATTGCTCATGCAGCTATGCCCTCACATGTGGTATAGTGCACACTGCCTTAGGGCTGTGAGGCCTGCTAGAGGGGTGACTTACCTATGCCACAGGTAGTGGTGGGTAGGCATGGCACACAGGAATGTGTGCCATGCCGACTCTTCAGTTTTAGCAGCACCAAAACACACAGTCCGCAATGGCAGTGGGTATGTGTTTGGTGAGGGGTCTCTGAGGGTGGCACAATACATGCTGTAGCCCTTAGAGACCCTTTCTGCTTACAAGGCCTTTGGTTTTACAAGGGCCTTATATGCGTGCTGATTGTGGAAACAAAGGTTCAGTTTTGGTACAGAACACAGGCACTGGGAACCTGATTAGCAGGGACCCAGGGCACTCTTAGTCAAAGTGGATCAGAATCAGTCAAAAAGTGGGGATGAGGGGGGTAACTGCAACAGAAACTCCCTTTCCTACAAGAAGGCCCGCCACAGGTTCTCACCAGCTGTTCGGGATTAGCGCTATAAAGCACCTGCCATAACCCTGCGGCGTGGGACACTCTGCTTGGGCTAACAAGGACCATGAGTCCCAGGCTTCCACAGGGCAACTGAGGAGGTCCCGCACCGGTTCTCACCAGCTGTTGGTGATTAGTGCTATATAGCGCCTGCCATAACCCGCCGGCACTGGATGCACGCAGTCCGCACCCGGGCGAAAGGCAGGCCCGTCCTGCGCCCATCAGCGACAGGACGAGGCAGGACAGGGCCATCCCTTTTGGTCCTGCAGTTTTGGCTTCTCCTGTAAGGCCATACAACAGTACTATTCCCTTGTGTCACCAAGCTCTTTTATCTAGGTACTTTGTTTAACATTTGCTCTGATCATTTTTGACTTCTGCCCTCTTTCATGTGCAATAGAGCGGGCTCACGAGAAACAGGCGGTAAATAGAGTGGAAGTTTCCTCTTTAGCACACTGCAGGTACAAAGAGCTGGCTTCTCCCAGTTGTCACTCATTTGGCTGTTCACAGAGGAACTTATGTTGCTTTGGTCCTCTTACAGCTTTTATTTACAACATAAGTCTCTTCTCGGCGCAAGCAAGCTGGGGGTCCAATTGTGGGGCACGCAGGAGTTCGCAGTGTGTGTTCTGCCACGCTTGTAGTCAATCCCTGCCCCTTCTGCCCAAGGGCACAGTTTGCGCAGGGGCTATCTGTTTTTTAACCGCTGTATCAAGAACCCAAGCACTCAAGGAGATATAAGCCTGTGTCCCAGTGGGGCAGGCTACCAGAGGGAACTTTACATTCCATCTCCTACAGCATCAGGAGGCACTGCTGTATGCCTCTCCCCCATCCGTAGCCGGACGCAGCACTATTTAGTGCAGACTCACTCCTGCGGCGTGGGCGGCTTTTGTTGTTCAGTCCCTTGTCACCTCTATTATTCCCCAGGATAATGGGTAAAAGGAAAGCTGCGGCGAAGAATACAATCACCACTCTTGACTCCTTCTTGGTACGTGCGGCAGGGGTTCTTTCCAGGGAAACAGAACTAACCGAAAGACTCCCCCCCCACCCCCCCTGGGTGTGGGCCAGCGGGACCCAGCTGCAACAGTACATCTTGATGGCTCTCTGGGGGTCTAAGGTTTCCTTTGTCACTAATGACCCTGTTGGGCTGCCTGCCCATCCTGACAGTCAGGGATTTAAGTGGGCCGGGTCCTGCCGGTGCTCAGCACCTGCAGTTCTAAAAAAACAGGTGCCAAGACTAGTCACTCTGCAGCAGGACCACCCTTCACTGCCTTTGACGTAACTTCAAAGAGACTTGTTATAGCTCTTTCACAGTCTCATCATTTCAGAACTGAAGCATTTTCAGTATTCTATACAATGAAGCCATAGTTGTTGCTTATTTATCTTATGCAACTAACAACCATTGACAAAGCCAATAGTCCTGGCTTGTTGTAGGTGTAATGTTACGTGTTGTATTATATATCTGGATGCAACGACAGAAGAGGCAAAATACTAGTCGGTGGCACACTAAGCTAAGCACAGATTTTTAGCTTAGGTATTCTTAAGCCACGCCCTTAATTACATAGACCACGCCCCTTTGAGAGACCCCTCCAGTTTTTTCATCCCACTTAAACCCCTGCTGAGAGTACAGATATTGTATACTTAACCAATCCTGACACTTCTTTAGTTAGCGAACCCTTCCGTCAAAAAGAAAAAAAGAGGGCCCATGCGGAGAAAGGCCCCACCTAAGGAGGGTAAAACTAAACATGACGAAGGGGTGATCACTTCTGTGGTGTCGAACTGATGAAATTTGTGTGAGGTTTGAAACAATACTAAAAATGCACTTAAAACCTTAACAAGATTGCTGGAGTAATATAGAGGCCAGACTGACCATATTATCTGAACCTATAAGCATTAGCCCCTCTATTGTTGCATCTACAGATGGGTCTTTGGCTGGTGGTAACCCCTAGGACGCTATTACAGTGTGTAACGCGGCTGACAAACCTCATTCCAACAAGCAATGTGGCCATGATAAACGGAATAATACTACCTTGTCTCCTATGGCAATGAACAACCAATTACTGCCTGCTCCTGTTCGCTCCCCTATTGTTGCCACTCATCCTCCCCCCTCCGCCCTTGCTAACAGCTTTGCCCGACCAACCGGATCCTGTATGCGCCTAGAGCGTGGTAATCACAATGGGTCAGAGTATTCAAACAGGTACTCCGGGATATCTGGTAGGAAAGATCAGATATTGAATTTACCTCCCTCAGTGTGCCCGTATGTCTTAGTATTGGCTAATGTACCCATGATCCAGCTGACCCAGGCTGAGACCACTTAACAATCGATCATTAAGGCCCTTCACTGGCTTACTAAGTACTTGGCATTCAATCCTTCTTTTTCAGCCCGCATCCTAATGGCAAGAAGGGTCGAGTGGATTGGGCCGTCATCGAAAGCATCTCCTGGTGATTGCATAGCTGTCAATTTTAGAGACCCGAATGTTGTCCGCAGCTTTTTAACTTGTCCAAAACCTTTTTTCCCCGGGTCCTCTCAGATATTTGCCCTTCCTCTGGGCTATTTCTACACGCCTCTCTTTCTCACATCTCCTTTTGGTTTTGGCCCAGTTTCCACTCCTGCTTTGAGAGACAATCATGTACACTGCACCTCCAGCTTCCATGGAGTTGCTCTAAGTAACAAATTTGCACCCCTGGAAGGGATGGAGGGCTGTGACTGACTGGCAGGTACACCTGCTGCTGAATCATCAAGTGGCAGGGAGGATCTGCATTTAAAAGTGACAAAGGTTATTAACATTGAGATTTACTCCTGAACACCAGGGGCTAATACCCTAGATATCTGTCCTGTACATTTTATTCCCCCCCTAGAGCAGAGGGGCCTCTATCCGTTCAGTGCTTAGGACCTTGTGTAAGGTCCAGGGGAGATTTGTACAAGTTTGCTTTTTTGTCTTGATACATTGCTGGGATTAACAGCAAAATGATTAATAGAGAATGGCTCTCCCTTGGTGAACAATACGATTTTATTATTTTGCAGAAAAGTTGAGCTATATCCCTAGTAGTTCTTAATGGCTACTCTGGTTATTCTACTCCTGCTACCTTCTCTACTTAAGGGCGTCCAAAGGAGGTTTATTAATCTGGATTACTCTTACAATTAAAGCTAAAATAGTGCAAATGAAACTTAGTAGCCCTAAAGTTCAGGTGTTAGAACTTATCGGCTCTCATCGTTTTAAATTACAATACATCAGCATTTATAGAGCGCAACAGCTACCTCAAGCAGAGGTGTCCCGGCGCTAGCATGATCCAGCAGCATAGGGGAGACAGATCTCCAAACCGAAACGTAATTAACTAGTCCCGGCTAAAAAGCCATGTTTTTAGAGCTTTCCTGAACTCCCCTTCTTCCGGTATATGCCGAAGTCTAACCGGAAGTGAGTTCCACAATTTGGTCACTCCAACTGAGAAAGCCCTTCCTCCAATAAGAGCCTTTACAAATCGGGGGACACACAGCAAGTTCTGTGAGTTAGAACGTAACAATCGCCTTTGCTGATAAGGGCGGATACGTTTTTTAATGTAATTGGGACCGCTGCCGTTCAGGGCCCTGAAAACAATTGTCAAGGCCTTAAACTCTATACGCTGTACAACTGGCAGCCAATGAAGTCGTTTAGCATGTGGAGAAATATGTTGTCTAAATGGCACTCTTCTAATCAATCTTACTGCTGCATTTTGCACCATCTGCAATCTTTTTATCAAGTATGCCGGAAGGCCAAGGAACAGACTGTCGGCATAATCAAGCCTTGAAGTCACCGTAGCATGAACGACTAATTTTCGACAGTTCTCCGGCAGAAGAAAAAGAAATTTCCTCAGACTCTTCAAAATTCCAAAACAAATAGATGTAATGGAACGTATTTGGGGAGCAAATCTCATCTCAGCATCCCATTTTACACCCAAGTTTTTTACCGTAGAAGACGGAGGACCCATTTCCTCCGGCCACCACAGACCCGATGGAGGGGGGGAATTCTTACCAAAAAACAACACCTCAGTTTTCTCTGTGTTCAGTTTTAATTTGTTATTGTTCATCCATCTAGCAACATCACACAGGCAGCCCCTGAACCTCTCGAAGGTGTTTGCCGATAGGTCCCTGAAGGAGAACACCAATTGAGTGTCATCTGCATAAGACACGGTTTTGATTCCCCATTTAGAAATGAGCACACACAAAGGGGCCAGATAGATGTTAAAAAGTAGCGGGCTCAACGCCGATCCCTGCGGCACCCCACACCAGAGAGGCTTAGCTTCTGATTTATAAGGGTGTAGTGTCACTCTGTGTGCGATCGCTAAGATAGGACTTGATCCAAGCGAGTACCTTCCCCTTCACTCCCCCCTTCCTCAGTCTGGCCAGCAATAATGAATGGTCCACCGTATCAAATGCGGCAGACAGATCCAACAACACCAGCATAGCTGAGGCTCCTCCGTCCACTTCCATTCTTATTGATTCAGCCACCTCCAGAAGTGCCGTCTCTGTGCTAAAGCCTGCCCGGAAGCCGGACTGAGTTTCATGCAATATATCGTTATTAACCACGAAATTATTAAGTTGGTGCTGTACCAGTTTTTCCAACATCTTTGCCGGCGCTGGGAGAAGGGAAATAGGGCGATAGTTTTTTAAATCCATCAAGTCAGCATTAGGTTTTTTTATATCATCAATTTTTATAACAATGACTTTTCCAGTACTGTCAACAGGACTTTTAAGATGTTATTTGGTATTGTAGACACACTTATGCTTAATTCAAAATCTGCTGTCTCGGGCTCCAACATTATGATATGTGGTCATTTTAACACTTAACTCAGCTATCCATCTACTGACATTCGTGGTATACATCAGCATGCCAAGGGTGTAGTAGTGTGTACCTCGAATTTGAGAGGTGAAGAGTTAGGCCACTATGTCTCGAGCCGCAATCGTGTTAACATGCATGAATCTGATTACGATAGATCTCCCAGGGTACCCACTTATCATGGGCGGGTCTGTGAATCCACTATTGACTATTGTTTTATTACTCAAGGCTTTTCACAATATTTGTATATAAGTGAGATTTTGCGCTCAGTGATTAGTGACCATAACCCTCTGACCACTACATTATTTCTACCTATAGCCATTACTAAGGGGTCTACGGAAACAGCCCTGCAGCCATTACTCCAGCATAACGGCCTAAGGCTTGATTGGCGCCTGCCCGATACCCCTAAATTCCTGGTTGAACTTCTTAGGGATAACCTGGATATCTTTCTGCTGTGTTTGGCTGAGGTTTCACCCAGGGATAATTTATGTATTCACTTCAGCACACTGTGCAACGTAATTAAAGTTCAGCTGCTTAAGCCATTTGCTGGGGCAGGTTGCCTTCCTACCCACTGGTTTGATAGATCCTGCTCCCAAGCGAACAGGCAATTGAGACTTGCACTATCCGCCAAACACAGAATTCCTGATGCAGTTGCCATGGTTCAGGCCAGATATAACGAAACATTGAGGATCAGAAAGCGAGAAATTCAACAAGTCAATTGGAATCGCTTAACCTGCGCAGCATCACTTAAAAACTCACGGGAATTCTAGAGTGTGTTTAGTGAACTTCAAGCACAGGGTACACCTCAATTCTTATTGAATGACCACATTACTGGGGGATGCATTGGTAGCTCATTTTGACAATATCTACCACAGTTCTTCTGACAGCCATGTTCTTACAAGCTGACAATAGTAGTTTTGATAGGCTTGAGTTTACGGTAGAAGAGGTGATTACTGCTCTTAGCTGTAGTTCCTCTTCTAAAGCCCCAGGGCCTGATGGAGTACCCGTTGATATTTTTAAGTGAACTTTGGGCTCCACTATTGGCCAATGTTTTTAATAACCTGGACTTGAGTGCTCTCCCTCTCTCGTGGTCCAGCTCTACCATAATACCTGTGGTATTAGACCGACCCCAAGTGCTACCGACCGATATCTCTTATCAACTCAACAGTTAAAATTATGGGTAGAGTGATTTTTTATCAGACTGAGTGAGTGGTGCGATGATAACTGTGTTCTGTCTCCCTGTCAATATGGATTCAAGGAAAGTCGGGGAACTATGGCACGATATGGGGTTCTAGTGACTGCAGCATGTTGCAATCTGAAGAAAATCGATATTGTAGGCGACTCCTCTCTCTCCCACACTCAATACCCAATTATATCTGCCATGAAGAGTTGGCCCTGCCGTATCCTGAAGACTCCATTAAGTTGGTGGGATGCTGTTAACCAACGTCCATCTTAGTTTTCTAACAGTTCACTACCCTTGGTTGCTCCATCGGGTCACGCTGCGCGTATGTCACACTTGGATTGGTTGTCTCCTAGGCGACTGTGCCCCCTGGTTTTCCTTTCATTAATATACACTTAATTGTATGGTTGCTTTTTACTCCTTAAAGCGCCGCTCCCCCTGCACTTCTATTTTTTATAGTTCACGTTTGTTCCACGTACGCCGCAATTTTTATTCGCCGTTGCACACTAGTAAAAGATTGTACGTCTTTTCTTCAATTTCAGCCCAACCTAATCCCGTGTCCCTCTCCTTTCTCCCATCTTCTCTCCCAAACTCTTGTCTTTGGAAATTACAGGCAAATGTACCCAGGCATGCTAATGTAAATGTTCTGATGATGATCCTAATATGTTTTGTAAGGATCGAAACGCCGTCGACTTACTGCACACCATATACACTTCTCAACTAAATATCGCTCATGTGTAATGGTGTCCCACTATATTTTGTTTGTAACATCAGTATGTGCTACATACAAACAACTTACTCTGCCTGAGCCTTTTCTGTTACACGTTGTTCGTCCTATTTTGCTGATTTGGATGCAGGCTTGTGTCCCACTTCAAATGTCTTTTGTTCATTTTTTGGAAACTAATTGAATATTAAAGTATCTGTCCGGCTGGACAGCTTCAAATATAGTACTGATTGAGTCTATATTCATTGTTTGTTTAATCTTCTGTTTAGGGACCAGTGTGTTTGAAACTAAGGCAGCTGTGTTTTACCGGAAAAGTCTTGATTTTTAATCTATGTACTTTTATATTGTTATTTCTGATGGTCATGTATGTTTTTAGACTTTTTATGGGCATCTTTTATGATGGTCTTTGACATTTGAATAAAGAGAGTTCTGAGAGTTGAGTTTGAGAATATAGGCTTGTTTTCAATCACTTGCTTGCCTTTGAGGGGAAGTGGGCAACACGATAATATGCGCTTACAATATAAGGGAATATATGTACGCGTGATGTGGGTTGCAAGCAGTATGTGAATCGCTGGCATTCCCTGATGCCACTGCCAATACGCCCAGCAGATGCTAATGGTTTTGTCGTCTTTTACTATTTTAGTTTTGCTAGCAAGCAACCTTTTGTTTAGGTTTTCGCCTACTTTTAATCTGGTGGCCACGGACAGGAGATTTACAAAACAAGGTAGCAGGGGTGCAAGTAACCAGGAATGGAGAGCACAAGAGTTCTTCAAGGGTAGGGATCCTACCTGGGCAAGTCAAAGGTTTTGTTTCCGGTAATCTGCATGTTAAGTGCCCATCTCACCCTCTTTGCAGGTGCATACCCAGTCATTGCATGAGGGTTTGGTTAGCTTCCAATATTGGTGCCAATCCAGAGCCTCGAGCGGGCAGTGGTGGATGGAAAGGAGATATTGCAAAGTAGTACCTGCACTAACTATTTTCTTTTATTTAGTCGCATGGCATCTAAGCGCGCGCGCTGCCACGAGCAGGCGGGCCACACAAGAGGAACTCCTCTTCTTCAAGGATCTCTGGAAAGCAGCGAAGACCCATGGTATCGATTGGGTGCTAAATCTGGTTTCCGGGGGCACAGGAAAGGACCAGCAGCCACCTTGGGCTGTTCCTAAGGTCTTGACTGCCACCTAGAGCAGCGTAAGGTCCAGGACCTCAACAGCCCTCCTCACCACAGTGGCAAATGAGGCCTCTTCCTCCGTAACCACACTAGGAGAGACCGCCAGTGCCTGGAGAGATGTCTAGACCACTGGCATCTACAAGGTCCTCATACTAGTTATTTTCAGTCGCATCCGTGTAGTTGGGATAACCATAAGGATCCCTGGATCCATCCCAATCGTATTCCCCACAGGGCCTATCAGTAAAAGGAGGCACTGTCTCCGATCTGGGGTGCCAGTTGGTGCCGGAGTCGGCACTGGACAATGCCGGTCCAGCTCCGTATCGGAGTCGGGTATAATGAGGGGCTGGTGCCGGCAAGGGGCGTCACAGGCACCGGGAATGGTGCCACTGGAATGGGCTCTGGGAAAGGTCACAGATTCGTGACTAGAGCCGATCCGGATCCAAGAAAGGATCCAAAGTGCCTGGACTTCCACCGAAGGCACACCCCCGATGGGAATCGGGGGGTGGGGGGGGGCTTCAGAGGGGCCAGGAATGGTGCCACTGGAACGGGCTCTGGGGAAGGTTGCAGATTTATGGCCAGAGCTGACCCGGATCCAGGAAAGATCCAAAGGGCCCGGACGTCTGCCGAGGACAAACCCGCTGGTGTGAATCAGTGGGGGTGTCAGCTGAACCCGTGGGGCCCGAAGACACTCCAGAGGTGTTGGCCCAACCAAATATGAGGTGCATGGTCTCATAAAATTCCTTTAGTTGGACGGGGGTCGCTCTGGCTTCGAGAAATTCTGGGAAGTGCAGAGCGGACATAGACTCGGGGTCCGCAGCTGATGTATGGGAGCGGGGCCTAGATTTGTGGTGTCGTTCTTGCGCTTCGTCCGAAGACTTGGACCAGCACAGTGAAGTCAAAGAGTGCTTCGACGTCTTAGATTTCTGGTGTGACTTACTCGATGAGGACTTGGATCGTGAATATAATAAACGGCAACGACTCAGTGAGCGGGCCCTTCCGCGCGACCAAAAACTGGAGCGACACGGAGTCAACTGGCCTTGGGTGACCAGGAGCTTCAGGGAACGCTCTTGAACCGCCTTAGGGTTCATCGTGCAACAGTTGGGGAAGGCCTTGGAGTCGTGGGCTGGCTCCAAAGGCAAACCAAGGTGACATCTGCCTGCGACAGGATCCACAGGGTTTAAACTCCATGAGTTTTCTTTTTTTTAGGGAACTCCCTATAGCACACTGGGAGCTAAATTCAAAAAGAAATTCGACAAAAGGTCGAAAAGTAGTTGAAAAAAATGGACTGAGGTAGTTCTGTCCAGATTTGCAAGGATGATGCGGAAGGAAAAGAACTGATGTCAGCATGCTGGTGTGACGCCTATATAGGCACCGCGCATGCCACATCCGGCGTGGACAATGCCAACGAGGAGCCGATTGATGCCACGTACTCGTACACAGGGGTACTGTTCAAGATTTTCCGGATTCAATCTGACACTGGGGAATATTCTTAGGTATGTAATCTGCGGCTAGAAGTTTCTATCAGATAATAAAATTCAGACAACGTGGCCTGTAAAGGGTTAATTTGTTGAGTGCCGCTCCAATCCACAAATTTGTCCCAGCGGCCGGCGTACACTGATTTTGTGGTGGGATGCCTTGCCGCCAAGATAACATCAACTACCTCGGAATGTAGATCAAAGGGCACTCTCCAAGCATGAAGATGCAAAGTATGTATGGCTGGGAGCAACATCATGCTCTGCTGCTGCGACAGAAGGTCTTCTAGAAGTGGCAGCTTGATCAGAGGACAGATACTCCTGCCGAGGAGTTCTGGGTACCACACTGTCCTAGTCCAATCCGGTGGCACTAGGATGACTTGTGCCTGGCCATTCCTGACCTCTTCAGAAGGCATAAAGGAGTTCTGAGCTCCACTCTAGATGTAAAACGTCTCCCAGTGAGAGCTGCTTTGGAAACTCCAGCGCACAGAGGTTCAGACAGTGCACATTCTTGGTGGAGGCAAAAAGATCTAGCCAGTACTCTCTCCACTGCTGAAGTAAGGCTGTGCCACCTCTGGTGGCAAATGCCATTCATGATCTGTAGGGCACCCGAGCTTGTACGTGCTGGCGTTTAAAGATCACTCCAGGTGGTTCACTACCAGAGGAATGGTTTGGCAGTCCAGCCACTTCCAGGGATGCAAGTCCTGCTGGTACAGAACCCAGGACCCCACCCATCTGGAATCTGAACAGATTTCCCTGATGGTGTGCCCACTGGAATTTTAGGTCCCACTGCAGAACCCGCATGTGCCATCTCGCATGCGTCACCAACAGGATATAGGAGGCCAACAATTCTAGCAGTCCCAGAGCCATCTCTACTGAGATCTAGGTAAGAGGCTGAACCATCAGGATCATAGTCCAAATGTCTTGGACTCTCCATTTCAAGGGAAAGGCATAAAACCGTATTGCATCCAGAATGGCTCAGATGATGAAAGGGAGTGTCTGGGATGTGTGAAATCGGCTTGTTGATAGTGAACCCCAACAACATTAGGGGGTTCGCTGTTGTCTGGAGGTGGCCCATGACTGCCTGGGGCAAGCCTGCCTTCCACAGTGAGTCACTGAGTTAGGGGAAGTCTGGTAACTCTGACCTCTGTAGATGTGCTGCAACCACCACCACCACTTTTGTGAACACCTGAGGAGCACAGGTGAGGCCAAAGGGGAGCACTGCAAACTGAAAATGCTCATGTCCCACTGTGAACCACAGGTAGCGCCTGCAGGACGGGGATGTAAAAATAAGCATCCTGCAGGCCCAACTTCACCAACCACTCTCTAGACCCTAGGGCAGACATGAATTGGGCTACCGTGAGCATCTTGAATTTCCTTCTGCATGAAGGCACTGAGAAGGCAAAGATCTAAAATAAGATGAAGGCGTCTGTCTTGCGGCATAAGAAAGTAGCAGAAGTAACACCCAGTTACTACTTCTGAACCCTCTCTGTGTCCCCTGTGGCCGAAAGGGCCTGCACTTCCTGCCGTAAGACAGATAGATGATTCTCCGTCATTAGCCCTGAAGGCAATGCAAGGTACAGTGGGGTAGAAAGGAATGGAGAGCATAGCCCCAATAGACAATTTGGACGACCCACTTGTCTGTCATAATGGCCTGCCACCCAGGGAGGAAAGATTGGATCTTACCTCTAAGAACGTCGCTGCGTGCCAGCAAGTATACATTAAAGCAATTTTGCTGTAGCAGCCACTGGAGAAGCGGGTAGCTGAGCTGCATGTTGTCCCTGCTTTCCTTGTTGCCTTTGCGGGCCAAGGCCTCTGCCACAAAAGGGTTAGGAGTGCAGGATTGTGAGGTGCAGGATGATGGCAGCGGGCATTCTGTCTATTAACGGGCAGCAGTGATAATGGCCTTCGACCAGGAGTCCAGAAAGGTGTCAGTAAGTGCCTCATTAAAGGGCAGCCGTTGCTCAGTGGGAGACTTTCCAGGCTATAGAACTTCCATAAACTTCTATTCAATAAATTAAATTTCACTTCCACGGTTACCAATTGCAGATCTAACAACTCAGCTGCCCGTTCCATCACTACAGTGAAAGAGACCATTTCCTCTGTAGCAGGATGCATGGAGACACAAGGCCAGTAATAAGGAGAAGGATCAAGCCCACTGGCATCCTGAAGCTCTTCATACCAGTTGTCTTCATCATATCTGGGAACAAAATCGTCCCCTTCATCATTATGGTCATTCTCAGAATCAATGCCAAAATAATTCTGTAAAGCCTGGGCCCTACCATGTAGTAAGGGCAAGCTATCAGAATCAGAGGGATGCCCACGAGGTTGCGAGATGGTGCCAGGCACAACTTTAGTCGAGGTTGTGGCGAGTTAAATTCGGAGTGGGATAGCACTATAGGGTGTATATCCTCATCCGGAGTGTATGCTAAACTCAATATGTGGCAAAAGGAGCACAACGGCACAAAGGGCGAACTCCCCAGCCAAAGCTGACCGAATGCCCTTGCGGATCCTTGGGGCCCAAAGGCGCACCCGAGGGAGCAGGTAAAGCGCAGAAGGCCTCTACTTGTTGCGGCATCACCGACGAGCCGGGAATTCGGGGTGTGTAAGGACCAAACTCAGAATCAGTTCCAATGGAGATCAGGAGCAAGACAAAGAGGCACGTTGATACCCTTGCACCCTGTTTGAAGTTTGAGAGTGGCAAAAAGGGGCCGGTTAAGGCTTGGATTTCTTTTGTTTTTTGTTCAACTTATCCAAATTATTTGAGCGCAGGAATGACCTGACACAGGAACGACTTTGGAAGCGGGAACAGGACCTTCCTTTTGACTTCGAACGGTCACGGCGTAGAGTTTTTCTGTGTTTGGCAACAGAGTTTGGCCTCGGGATCCCTCATGGCCTGCTGGTTAATCTGAGCACAGTCGCAGCAAGCCTTGGAGTCGTGCTCCGACACCAGGTACCACAGACTTTGAAAGGGTCCGTCACAGACATCTATTTGCAACGGTCTCTGCACAGTTTGAACTGTGAGGTTATGGGTGGGGGGGGACATTTGCCATGCATACTGGAGACAATGTCTTCGAAAAAAGGCTGGTCAAAGACCAGAGAGAAACTCTGGATCCACGTCCGAAGGTGCTGAAAGAACGGAAATGATGTCAGCATGCATGGGTGGTGCTTATATGCAACCTAGCAGCATGCTGGAGAAATGCTCTGAAATTTTCCAGATCCAGTCAGACGCCTGGGGATTATTTACAAGGTAAGGAATCTGTGGTTAGAAGTATCCATCAGAAAGTAACAATGGGAACTGATAACGCTTTGCACCTACCAAAAAGTGAAGGAACTAGGGATGGCTCTGAAGCATTGGGGTATGAAAGTAGATACAATGGAGGTCGAGTGCTCCTAGGAAGCTACTTTCTTGCAGGAGCGAATCACATTATGTAGCACTGTCATTTCATAAATTATTTCCAGGAAGGTATTCAGGACCCACATATCAAATACGGGGACATAGTGCAGTCCTTTTCTGTAATCAGGAAGACATCGAGTCCCCTCTCTAACCTGGGAGATGTACGGACACATCCTCCATTGCACTCTTACTTAGCAGAGCGAATCTCTTTTAGCAACAAGGATCTATTTTCTGCTGAGAAAGATGTTTGGAGTAGGTCCTTTAACTCAATAGAGTATCCCGGCAGCACCGTGTGGCTGCATTTACACTCCTCTACTCCCGAGGATAGTCCCCCTGCCTTCCCCAACCAGTGTTTTGTGGTCCAGAGAGGCTTGGATGCAGTGGAAGTCCCATTTAAACCGAAGCATCTGCTGCAGCCTCAATAGTTCCCTTCAAAACTTCCCCTTTACAGGGGCTGGTTGTGTGGGGTTTGTTTTTTCACCTTCCATATGTCTCATTTCCCCATTGTTTAAACTCATCATTCCTCTCTGCAGGAGGGTACTGCACAGCTTAAGGATCACCATGCCACATATTGGTGCACATGCCCACAGAAATAATTAGGACTATGGTGGATTCTACAACTCTAACACTGCATGAATAATTTGGCATTGCAACCATACAATCGTATACTCTGAGCTAGCGCCAGTGGTTATGTGCCTGGTTATCGAACTACCTTGCCAGATTTGAGCGGAGGTTGTTTCTACATACTGAGCGCTACAGTTTCGCCTCACATAATCAATGCCTATGTCTACAGCGAGTTTTATGCTAACTTATATCACCCTCTCACCCATGTGCACACCATCTATTGACTTAGTTTGCCAGACAATTCTCTTACTGGACTAGTAGTCTTCTGGTAAGCTTCAGTCCTTTTTCAAGTATAAATAAAGTGGGGTGGTACGGCACAGTGTCTTCCAAAGGTCTTCTATGTCCTTATCAGAGGGCACGAGCAAGAAACTTGAATATAATTATTTTCATCGTGTGGGGCTAGTCCTCGCAGGCTGTACAACCTGCCACTTAAGAGGTTGCCTACTTCTGCCAACCTACCAAGAGAAAAACTGTATTTCAAGTTCTCCATTCTGATCTTCAAGATGGCAGACTTAGAAGAAAACGAACCCAAGAAACCGAAAGATAGCAAAGTGTGCCAGAAGAGATTGAAATCTGAATCTCCAGTCCTAGACTCCCTGATAAAGTCCAAATCAGACCCAAATGCAAACATGGAATGAATCCTCTAAAGGCTTGCTGCTCTACACAAACTTGCTCAGGGGACAAAGTCTAATACGGACGTCATGCAAGTCGAGATTCAAGGAATGAGGAAGGACTTCAAAGATCTAACAAATCAGATTTCGGAAGCCGAATCGAGAATAAGCTTACTGGAGGGTGAAAGAACAAAATCATATAAATCTATCAGTTCACTGGGAGACACAGTAGCCTCACTAACAAGATTTTATTGAACTGGAGGATTGAAATCCTAAAGGAAATCTGAGAATCTTTGGGCTCCTGGAAGGGTCGGAATATGAAGCTGACTCGCGAGCAGGATTTCACTACAAGTTCTGGGCCCTAATTTTGACACAAGGCTTTGTTATGGAGAGAGCCCACAGGATACTATTGGGGGAAGGCCCAATGAACGCTCTTAACATCGAAACAGCCAAGGATGATGATTTTTAGACCGTTGAGATACAGGCATACTGAGGAGATTCTGAATCAAATTACAATGAAACAACAAATATTGTGGAATGGTGCCAAGATAGGCATTGCATAAGGCTATACAAAAGAAAGTCACCAGAAGCAAAGGGTTCTTGATCCTTAGGAAGAACTTCAGGGGTCGCTCTATCCCATTCCCATTTGCTGGTCCTTCACACTTCTAGATCATCTACAAAGAAAAAGCAAAATTCTCCAAAGACCCACAAGAATTGCAAACTTTCATTTAGAATATCTACTAATTGGAGAAGGGCACCTGACTTTCCTTTGATGGGATCATTACCCTATGGCTTCCTGGAATAGACTCCTTACACATTGCTCAAGATTGTTATTGGCATAAGAACTCATTATTTCATAAAAGAATTCCACAATGGTCGCATGATATATCCTTTTTTCTGTTAGACCATCCTCCTGATATGTTATAATTATATATGTATTGCTTACCCACAGTTATTCAATTGTCAGATATGCCCCGCAGATCGTCTCAGTTTTTTCCTTTTATCCTTTATTACAACCTCAGTTCTATGCTTGTTCTTCAAGGTTATGCACAGTCTTACTTCAGCTGTTTTCATCGAATTTTACAAACACAATGATAAATGCAATTGGGTTTGCTTTGATACCCAGATTTCTGTGATCTGTTTAAGGTACACACAACACTATATAGCCAGATGTGTTCAGATATGTTTATGCCACAGGCACAGTTGTCTCAGTATCACTCTATTGGTCTCTTCTTACTATGACTTTTAGCTTACTTCTTCACTGTGATTGGTATTATACATGTGATTGTATAGGTGAATATGCTATTATACTTTACTCATTTATTGCCACAGGGAGCCAGTTTCCAAAGTTGTCACTCGTGGTTTCCACTGCCATGGCTCTTATCTGGGGTGGGGGGCGTTGGGTTGTGGATTTTGCTTTCATTATTGTGTGCCATTTTTGTTTTTACTCCTTTCACTGTTCCATATATAGTCTACTTTGCTGTCCTCTCTTTCTATCCCTACCTTTCTCTTACTCTTCTCTCAGGACTGGCTGGCGGCTGAGGGCTCCCTTTCTCAACCAGGATAGCAGAAAGTTATATTGCTCGGACAACTGCAAGAAGAAACCACAAAATCTCCTGAGGAATTTGAAACACAACGGAGATAAACAGGTCCTTCACTGTGTTGTTATTAGTTCATTATTACTAATTCTTTCGCTGAACACTAAGGGTCTCAACCACCCTGTGAAAAGAAAGAAAAGAATAAACTACTGCCAGAAGCTGAAAGGGGATATAGTTATACCACAAGAGACTAGATTTGGCCTAAGAGACGCTATTATTTTTACTTCAATTGGATTGAAGATAATGTTGCCTCTCCTGCCCATACATTTGAAATTGTGGTTGTTACTCCAATCTTAAATAAATCAAATATTTAAATGTAGGCACAAGAAGACAATGTCAGTTGTTGATTTTAACAGCAAAAAAAGATGTGAAGTTCTACATTAATAATATCTATGCTCTGAATGATGATGATCCAGAATTCTGTTCTTTCCAAAAAAAAAGGAATCGGACGTACCAAAGCAAACATTGATTGCCCTAGGTGATGACTTCAAACTACCAATGGATTGAAATCTAGATAGGATATCTAAAGTCTAATTCAGAGCCACCAAATCCCATACAGAATGTTAAACGTTAGCAAAGAACATAACCTGTCGAATGTATGACAAATCCACAATCTAACAGGTAGTGATTATCCATTTTACTGCTTCCCTCATGATTCCTACTCGATGATAGATTACATATTAATATATAATCAACATTTCCTATGTAGTTCTAATTCTAGGTTTGAGCCCATTGTGGTTTCAGACCATGCCTGCATCTTGATGGACCTTGACTTAGGTACCAAAATGGAAGAGATGAGACAGTTGAGTATAAATGATATCCTCATGGACGATGAGGAATTGCATAATAGGGTAATCAGGGATATCAACTTTTACAAAAAAAGAAAATCAGAATGATGATTTCTCCCCTGAAATTATTTAGGACGTCTTAAAAGCGACAATAAGAGAATCAATGATAAATATAATGATCAACAGAAAAAAGCTAATTTTGTAACCCTAAATGAGTTGGAAATAAAAATTAAGAATCTGTAGTTTAAAATAAATCAAACAAAAGGTACCACATTTAGAACTAAAAAAAACACTCAAGTATGATTTCAACAAGATCTTGAGCGAGAGGACACATAAATGGCTGGCTTCCATAAAAGCAAAGAAACTTTGCAGAAAAAATAAAGCAGGTGCTTACTGGCAGGCTACCTCAAATATAGTAAGAGCAAAACTACAATCCCAGTTATTAAAGACAATAGGGTGGGTGAACCAAACATCGCCCAAAAAAATCTTGGAAGCTTTCAAATTCTTCCATGACCAACTTCGTAGTCCTAAAAAAGAAACTGACAGTCTCATGCAGGTTATATCTAGATAGCCTTCAGATGCCCTCTTTGGACCCAGAAGAAAACATCAGTGCAAACAAACAAGTTATTCAGAGTGAAATAATCAAGGCCATTCACTCCCTTAAATCTGGGAAAGGGTCGTGCCCGGATGGCTTCTCTGCCAAATTTTATAAATCATGTCCACAAATTCTCTTTGATCCATTCCATGCACTCTTCCAACACTTCGCCAATTTGGCTACGATTCAGGGTTCTGCCACTAATGCCACCATTATCGTCATCCAGAGGAGGGTAAAGTTCTCCTGGAAATCAAAAACTACAGCCCCATTTCCCTAATAAATATTGATTGCAAAATCTACATGAAAATCTCAGCCTCTTGACTCGTAAAGGTATTAAGCCAAAAAACACATACAACCAGAACAATCGGGATTCCTTATAGTAGAATGGCGAGCGATAATGTTAGACTTTTCTGCCATAACCTTGATAAAGCTAGGACACTAAAATTGCAGGTTGGCACAGTCGCTCTTGATGTGGAAAAAGCATTTGATAAGGCCTCTTAGACGTTCTTGGCAAGTTTTACTTAGGCCAAGACTTTTGCTGGATAATTTTGGCTCTCTACTCAAAACCCAAAGCCAGGATATGTATAAATGGCACCCTTTCAAATTCATTCGTGTTGAAACAGGGAACAAGGCAAGGCTGTCCATTTTCTCTGCTTTTGTTTCTTTTAACTATAGAACACCTACTAGAAGCAATTAGGAGCAATACCAAAATAAAAAGGATTCCCTTCTAGGGCCCAAAGGGTTGTGCCCTATGCGGATGACATGTTGCTGTTTACTGAGGACGCAGAATCAGCGCTCCTGTGTTTAATGGAAGAGATCTCCACATTTGCTGGGATTTCAGGATACTCACTCCGTAAAGAGAAAACAGAAGTTTTTCCGTTAAATATCCACTGCACGCCCTCTCTTCTACAACAACTAGGGTTAAAATGCCAAAAAAGGCTCTAAAATATTACAGAATTTTGTTTGGGGAAGATCTAAATGAGACTAGAGAGATTAACAAAAACAAAATCCCATTCAGCAGCGGCTGGGCCAGTGTGATTCCAGCCAATGTATTAGGGGCTGTGGGGAGGTGGGCACCTTTTTCCACATTCTCTGGACCTGTCCTGAAATTCAACAATACTGGGCTGGGGTAGCCCGGGTGATGACCAGTGTAGTTAGCATGCAGGTCCCAGTGGAGGCACGGTGGCACCTATTTGGAGTGACTGGGGAGTCAACCTGGCCCAAACACACCAAAGCATGGCTCATGTTGGCCTCGGGAGTGGCAAAAAGGAACATTGCAAAGTCGTGGGGGGCTGCCAATTCCCCCAAGGGTTGGGGCCTGGAAGCAAGTTCTAGATTGGTGTCAGCGGGCAGAGAAAGTGGTTTACCAAAGCAGAGGGTGCCCGAAAAAATGGGAAAAGATCTGGATCCCTGGGTAAAAATACAGAAATGAATTGTATGGGGCCGGGGGCTGGTGCAGTCAGAGCCCCATATCATTGGGCTCCGAAACAATATGCCCTACTTTGCTCACAACTGTATTGCTCCCCCAGCTATTGTTGACCTACTATACCCTGTATGTATACTGTATATGATGGTGTATTGAGCAATTGTTTAATAAACAGAATTAAAAAAACAAATCACAGCTAAAGTTAAAAATCTATTATTGCAATGGTTCCCAAAATGTATAACTATAAGGTGTGAGGTGAGGCTGAAAAAATGATAGCCCCACTAATAAACTTCACGACCAGTATGCTCCCAAATGGCCCTCAAAACAACATTATTTAGGATGTGTGATGAACTCCGGAAATAATTCATTTGGAAAAACAAAAAGGCTAGATATACATTAAACTTAAGGTAGACAAAAATAAAGGTAGTAGAAAACTTCCAGACTTCACTAGATATCAGGCAGTCTTTTTAACCCAAGGATCAGTGGCTGATTACATTACCTTCTTTCAGTTCACTGTGGTTGCCATTAGGAACTGGGTTGGTGTCACCACTTCCCTTGCACACCTCGCTAACAATAAACAAAGTTAAGAATCTAAACATTTCTCACTCAGAAGACATCATTTTTAACACTGTAGATGGCTTACATTTAATTGACAAAAATGCAAAAGCTACTCCCCAAATCACTTCTAACCTCCCTTTGGCGTAATAATGCAATCAAGATCAATGGCCTCTCCGTCTTCTTAGAGGAACAGGCACATAAGGGAATTCGGCAAACACAAGGAGATGATGGACGGAGCGCTGAAACTTTTCAGACACTCACCCCCAGTCACAGATCTGGGTTGAATCCATCATCGTTCTTTAGCTCACTTCGCCACCCCAGTTCAGACACAGCTATATGCAAATCAGTCTTGACCCTGTGCCTCATGGGAACAGTCCAGCCCGAACTGCGAAGCCATGTCTTCCCTGGACCGGAAACAAGCATCCTAGGACCGGTTTCGGGGTAACAGCCCTCATCAGCCAGGCTAGCTTGAATCCAGTGGCAAAGTGAGCAAGGGACCCACGTCTGGCCATACCCTGCCAACTTAGGGCGAACAAAGCAAACACAAGGAGATGATGGACGGAGCGCTGAAACTTTTCAGACACTCACCCCCAGTCACAGATCTGGGTTGAATCCATCATCGTTCTTTAGCTCACTTCGCCACCCCAGTTCAGACATAGCTATATGCAAATCAGTATTGACCCTGTGCCTCATGGGAACAGTCCAGCCCGAACTGCCAAGCCATGTCTTCCCTGGACCGGAAACAAGCATCCTGGGACCGGTTTCGGGCTAACAGCCCTCATCAGCCAGGCTAGCTTGAATCCAGTGGTGATGGAGCAAGGACTCGTAAATGAGACTTGCTCGGAAGCAATCCTCTCATTTAACTCATTAACGAATTATTAACAACGTGTTTTGTGATTAATAATACGCATTTCCTTTACACACGGGAGAAAATGAAGCTTGCCTCTGTGGTTACTAACTGCAATAACATGAACGAAGGACTAGGATGCATTCTAACACGGGATCTTTACTGCGCATGCGTCTACTGCATCTACGTAGTATGACGTACTATTGCTTGGAGGGAAATTCTGGCACCTGCGCAAAGAATCATAAAATGGCCGCTTGAAAAGCTCACATGCATGGCACCTGCTTAGCTGAAATAGAATATAAGTTTTATACTAACGCAAATGCAGAAAGGGAAATAATAAATGGAGCGGGTTAGAGTAGAGGTTGATGGTATACAGTGAAATCATTTATTTTTGAGAATAACATTTTTCCTTTCCACTTTATTATTAGTGCGTATTTGGGCCTGTTAAAGTTGTCTGAGTCGAGCAGACTGACGTTGCGCGACACATTCGCCCTGGCTATGAAGTACGAAAAGATGACTAACGACTTGTCACGCGTCCAAGGTCGGCGAAGATGTGCCCTGGGAACATGAGGGTGAAGAGTTCATATGAAGGAACTTTATTCAAGAGATCGCAACATTTGTATTAATAAAGTTTGAAGATGTATGGGAAAGGAAGTCGGTAATAAAGTTTGAGGGGAGGAGTTTTGAAACAATGGTTTAAAGAAATAAATGAAATGTAAGCATGGTGTGATGATCATCCCCCCCTGGACTGTCCAATCAGAATTAGTATTTTGTAAAATTGAAACATTAATGGGTGGTACATTGGATATGAAAAGGTATAATTGAGGTAGTTTCAGTTAGTTAAGGGAACAGGCCGCGAAAGAAGTTTTTGGGGAAGCGCGATGCTGGGAGTGACTTTTTGGCGGAAGCATTGCAGAGCCTGGGGTGCTGTCGGTGTTGGGGTGGTGCTGATGCAGTGAGATGCTGATGAAGAAAATCGAATGCAGAACCATCTACTTAATTTAATTGGGTTAGAAAGAAGATCGCGGAAGAACCACGAGGAGGAAGAGAGTGTCAGAGAGGGGTGCGACGCACTCGTTGGTATCTAGAGATGTGAAGTATCCTGTCCTAATTCCTGTCCTGAAGTCTTTGTCTCCTGATCTATCCCAGGGGACCCTTACCAGCCCTTTGGCCAGAGGGTTTGGTCTTCACACCATTCTTGGTAAAAATATATCGTATTTGAATAGATGCTCTTTTCTCTCTGTCCTCTTCTTTCTGAGCATAGTTGTTGTGTGGATCTGAATTATTATATCTATTGAATTTTTGATTGAATTGACACTCTTGTGAATGAGGGTGTTTGTACTGAAAACGCTTGAGATGGTTCACAATCAACTAATTTAGATAAAGATTTTAAAACTTCCTGAGTCTCTGATTATTTCATTTTAATCGAGAAATGTTTGATAAAGTTACGTTAATTATCACTATCAACTAGTTCCACCTAATGGTCCATTGACCAGAGGAAAGAACTATTTGATCAGTGAAAGGTTAGTTGAAGAAGAAATAACTAGATCTTAAGGTATGAGAATCATCATAAACTAAAAGTTCCGGCGGTCTACTTGGTGTTTAGTAGAAGCGAGTTGTATGGGCCCAGGTGAGTATATGGTAGTGGAGTATCTGCTGTTAGTACACCTCTGGATCAGTTTTCTGGTAGCAGAGCTATGGTTATTAGTGACTAGTTTGGTGATAAGTATAGGTTATTAATTATTTGATTTATGTTTTAACAAAAGAGTTAGCGTCTTTGTTTTATGTCGTCTGGAAAAAATTCCCGGGGAATGAATAGCAGGTGGCGATAGAAACCACACTGCAGTGAGGTTACTCGTCTGTTGGAATAACACTGAGAAGCTAAGTAGGGCTGGCAGTGTTAAAGTAGGGACTATTTTCTGTGTAAAAGTAAGAGTGGTTGATAGCAAAGAGTTCGCTAGTGAAACTTTAGGCGTTATATCACCTAGTAAGGGTAACCCTGAAGGAGTAGCAGGTTCTTCTAAGCTGGATTGACAGCAAAGGAGTTCGCTGGTGAAACATCGGTCTCAAATTTTCCCTAAACGGGTGACACCGGAGGAGTAGCAGGTTCTCTGGAGCTTAGGTGAAGAGTAAGCGGAAGGTTTTACTCGCAGTGAAAAGAAATAAACTATCCTTTGATTTAGTGGAACAGACAGAGCAGTGAATGTTTTACGTCGTTATTAACAAAGAAGTTTAAAGAGAATTTCGAGAAATAAAGTTTCACATTACCTTGTAAAGGGAGGGACAGTTGCCGGAGTGGTACTGACGTCACAGAGAGCCGCGCTGGGATTGGTAAAAACAGCGGGCGTGTGACAGGAGCAGCCTTGTAAAGGAGGGGTCAGTAGTCAGGAGCAGAACTGACGTCAGGAAAAGGCCGCGTTGGCATTGGTCAGAGTACGAGTGTGAACCTGATTTGATTGGATACCTAGTTAGAAGCCGCACTAGGATTGGTGAAGAGAGGAATTGTAGGCAGGATTTCGATTTAACTGTCAGTGCAAGACGTACAGGTAGAAGATTTCAAGGGTTTGCGGAATACAATTTCCTACACCGTTCTTCAAGAATGTATGGAGAGAAAAGAAAGATGTCATTTTTAAAGAAAATAAAGAATTTCTTTGTAAAGGATAAGCCTGTGTTGACTAGAGAGGGAATTCTTATTCCGCCACCGAAGACACCAGCATCTTTTATGATGATGGAAAGAGGATATCATACATGCGTGTGGTTAGAAAACTGGATAGAATATACGAAGGATGATGGTGTGTTGGCGTTTCCTAAGGATCGTACATTTAATGGGAGAATTCTTCAGAATTTGAGATTGAAAATGAATGATTTGGAACCCAGACCTAGGTTAACTCAATATGAGGCTTTGGAAGAATGGGAGACGGAGTCATATGAAAGAGAGAAATGCAGAGGCGGAAGGTATAGAGGGTTCTTTCCCAGACATTTGCATGAGTCACGAGAAGGGAAGATGAAACAGTGGAGGAGAGCTATGGTATCAGAAGGGTTATTTCCAGTGTTGATGGCTGAGGAACAGCTTGGAGGAAAGTGTAAGGAGAAAACGAAACACATTAATTCGGCAGGTTATGGTGAATCAGACGACGAGTTGTTAGAGGATGTTTTAATTAAAAACCCACCACCGTATCAGGAAGCAACTAGTAAGGTTACCCCAAGTGCACCGGTAATGGGAATGCCATTAACCCCACAGATTTTACCTGAAATGTCATATAACAGAGTGTTGCAGGATCATGAAAGAGAAGCTTTGAATAAAACTAGAGAAGAAAGAGTTCAAAAGATAGGACAGTTAAATTTGAATACTGAAGCCTTGACAGTACCAGTGACTATTGGTCCGGTAATCCCATTATATGGAGATAATAAGATTTGCCAGAAACCACAATCTGTGACAATTCCACTAAATAGTCCTAGAAAAGAAATAATAATTACAGATGATCAGGTTAGCGAAAGTGAGTCAATTATTTCACTAATGGATCTCCCTATTGTGGAATCTCTGACGGAAACTCCAAAGAGAGTTACGCCTATGAATTTGAGAGAAAGAAGACCTTTGGTTCCGGCTGGAACTGGAGGCGCTACAGTAGTCACCTCTGAAGAAATAGAAAGGTGGGCTCAGGAAAGAGATAATCAGAACCCAATACCAAAGATTTTAGATATCAGCAGATTGAAAGTGGAATTAGAAGAGATGATGACAGGATGTGTGGGCACAGAAAGATTGAATGCTTACAACGATGAGGAGTTACTATTTTTGTGTAAGAGTATAACGAGAAGAGCAAGAGTATTTCATTAGAGACTGACTGAAGTTGCTTCAGAGATTGGGATATAGGAAAATCAAAGTTGTTGCAGAAACCATATAGAGTGGATTTTACTGATAAAGATTTGGAAAGTGTAAATGCTTCTGGAAAGAGACTACAGATAAAAGAATTAATGAACATTTTGAGAAAATGGGGAGACATTGATAAATGGAGAATTAGATGGATAAGAAAGAAAGAGTAAGTACAAGCAAGAGAAGCAGCAGCTGCATTCCCAGTAAGAGAATCAAGCAAAACAGAAAAATTGTGCCCGATGAGAGAAGTTCCAGGAGGTGGATATGTTCATGTTCCTTGGAGTAGACAAGATATTTTGTCATTTACAAATGATTTTCCAAAGCTGAGAGAAAAACCAGTTGAATGGTACAAACAGGTAGAGAGGTTTGTGAAGGTTTCAAAGGTGTTATTGAAAGACTTGGATGGTCTATTTGATATAGAGGTACCTGCTGATTTATGGACAGAATGTAAGATCACAATTGATTGGCCTAATGAGGAGTATCCTAGAGATGCAAAAACAGGAGCACCTTCGGAAGAGGTGATGAAAAAGTACCACCAAGTGATTACGCATTTGAAAGGGAAAATTCCTCCAAAAGAAACAGATTGGGTAAAAATAGATAGAACGACACAGGAACCAAATGAATCTGTACATGCGCATTATGAACGGTTATTGCAGGTGTTTAAGCAGTATAGTGGTTTTGAGAATATCGGTGACAAAGATATGGGACATTTTGTGTATCAGTTTGTATATGGCTTGAAACCAGAAATTAGTCAGATGATACAGCAGCACATGTTGTGTTGGCAAAGTAAGACAGTGGTTAAGATTCTAAAGTACGCAAAATATTGGGGAGATGACATTGAGGCCAGGCGTAGGAAGCTAAAAGAGAAAATGATGTGGGCACAAGTTAAATTGGCAGAGCAGCAAGAAGAGAAAGCAAATGATCAAAATAATAATCAAGTGAAAGAACAGAGTCAGAATAATCAAGGAACGAGTGGTAATAAATATAAGGGACGAATGGACAGAGAAGAAGCGAAAAAGAAATTTCCTTGTCATGCGTGCGGAAAGCTTGGACATTGGAAGAACGAGTGTAAGAGTACTCAGAATAATAATAATAATAACGGGCCAAACCAAAATTTAATCCCACAGATGCAGAATGAAGTACTTATGAATCAGCAGCAGCAGGTAGTTACTCCACAATATCAGGTGCCACTAGCTCCTATGCCAAATTTTGTGAACCATCAGAGTTTCAGTGCGAACACCGGATTTCAAGGAGAAAGTGGTAAGAATAATAAAACAATTGCACAATATTTTTTCCAGAATGATGAAAAACGTTTGAATGCCGCACAATGACGGTGCCTGAGGGGGGAGGAAGAGGAGTGCGTGCTTGGCGCATCCTTGCCGGTAGATCAGTCAGGTCCATTTGTTGATGGGAGAGTAGAAGGTAAAGACATTACTTTCCTATTGGAAACTGGTGCTACCAGGTCTACTGTGAGAACAGCAGACATCCCACACCTACCCCTCTCGGGAGAATCTATCCAAGTTGTAGGCGTGTCCAACCAACAGATTAGAACCCCAATCACAAAGCCAATGGAGGTGCACATAGGGAACTTCAAAGAAATGCATCGATTTGTAGTTTGCGATTCCAGTCCAGTAAATCTGTTGGGAAGAGATCTTTTGTGCAAGATGAATTGCACGATCTATTGTACACCGGATGGTGTTGCTTTCCAAACCCCTGATGAAGATGTTGTTTACAAGATGATGCTGGCCAAACAGGGAACAGAAGTAGATGAAATGCTTTGATTAGTAACCGAGAATGAATTGCCAGAAGAATTAAGAACGACAGTCAATCCAGAAGTGTGGGATTTTACAGGAAAAGACATTGGGCTAATGACAAATATAGACCCAGTTAAAGTGACAGTGAAAGAAGGTGCGGTGTATCCAAACCCCCGACAGTACAAAATGAGTCCAGAAGTAAAAGCAGGAATTATTCCAGAAATTGAACGAATGGTTAAACAGGGTATTCTAAAGGAAGTGATGGGTAGTCCCTGTAATTCGCCAATAATGGGACTGAAAAAGCCTAGTGGAAAATATAGAATAGTGCAAGACCTACGGAAAATAAATAAAATTGTGATTCCCTGTTGTCCAATTGTGCCAAATCCAGCCGTAATCCTTTATCAGATACCTTGGAATGCAGGCTGGTTCCCAGTAATTGATTTATGTCAAGCGTTCTTTTCTATTCCTTTGCACCCAGACGGCCAGTATCTTTTTACGTTTAAGTTTGAAGATCGTATTTACGCATGGTGTCGTGTTCCTCAAGGGTACACAGAGTCCTTCAATCTTTAATCAAATTTTGAAAAAATGGCTAGAATCATTGATCATGCCTGGAAATTCTGTTCTGGTTCAGTAAATTGATGACCTATTGGTGGCATCAAAAACACGAGAAGATTGTGTCACAGATACAATTGCATTACTGAACCATTTGGCTGAAGGAGGACACAAGGTGTCTCCAGAAAAATTACAGTTCTGTCAACAAGAAGTTAGATATTTAGGGCATAAAATAGAAAGAGGAGTTAGAAAAGTGACACCGGAAAGAATAAAAATAATCAAAGAAATGCAATTGCCACAGACTCAGAAAGAAATGAGAATGTTTCTGGGAGTGGTTGGATACTGTAGGCAATGGATTAATGGTTTTTCTATGTTAGCGAAACCATTGATACAGATGATCCGGAAACGAGCAAAAGATCCGATTGATTGGAATGATGACTGCTTAGAGGCATTTGTGAGACTAAGAAACTGTTTGTGTGAGGCTCCTGCTTTGGGTATGCCCGATTATTCAAAAGACTTTGCTTTGTTCTGTTGTGAAAGAGAAAATTGTGCACTTTCAGTCTTAACACAGAGACATGGATTGAGTCGACGTCCGGTGGCATATTTTTCAGCCACATTGGACCCAGTGGCTTCAGCCTTGCCTGGCTGCTTAAAAGCAGTAGCTGCTACTTGTATGAGTCTGGAGCAAAGTGAGTCGATAGTGATGGGACATCCAGTAAAAGTTTTTGTTCCACACTCAGTTGAGATTCTTTTGACAAGAACACAGCACCTCACCCCTAGTCGTTTGACAAAGTATGAAAGAGTGATTTTGGGAGCTGAGAATGTGACTGTGATAAGGTGTACGATCATGAACCCAGCTACCCTACTGCCAGACCCCTGCGATGATGAAGTGAGAGATGAAAGTGATCATGATTGTTTGGACGTGACTGAGTTATGGACGAAGCCCCGCCCGGACATAAGAGATTCACCTTTGAAAGAGGCTGACCATGAGTTATTTGTAGGCGGTTCCTGCCTTAGGACACAAGAGGGAGGACTAAGTGCTGCATACGCTGTTTGTAAAGTATCTGGGGTAATTGAAGCATCCTGTTTACCTGGGGTCAAGTCTGCACAAGTAGCTGAATTGGTTGCCTTAACAATGGCATGCAAAAAGGGGAAAAATTGGAGAGTAACCATATTTACGGACAGCCAATATGGTTTTGGGATTGTGCATGACTTTGGCCAGCTTTGGATGCAAAGGGGATTTCTGACTTCTTCAGGATCTCCTATCAGAAACAGCAAAAATGTAAAAGAATTGTTGGAAGCATTACAATTGCCAAAAGAGATAGCAGTTGTAAAATGCGCTGCACATCAGTCAGGAAATGACTATGTGACTGCTGGCAATAATTATGCTGACCAAGTGGCCAAGTACTGTGCTAAAAATGCAGTAGCCATAAACAGAAAAGTTGAAACGGCTGAAACCAGTTGCCAACTTATGTACTTCTCAGTACCAGAAACATGGGATGAGATTAGACAATTGCAGGAAGAAGTTGAGGAAAAGGAAAAGGAAATCTGGATAAAGGCAGCCTGTACAAAGAGACCACATGATGAGGTATGGGTGTATTTAGATGGAAGACCAGTCATGCCAGATTGTTTGCTTTCAAAAATGGCGAGAGCATATCATGGAGCAACACACATAGGGAGAGATTCAATGATCAGGCTATTCAGACAGAGTTGGTATAATCCGAAGTTCAGGGTAATCGCAGAGAGCCTTTGCCAGAGATGCTTAACCTGTCAACAGCAGAACCCAGGTAGAAAGACAGTGGTAAGCTGGGGTAAGATCGGAAAGGCAGAAGGACCCTTCACCAGATTACAGTTAGATTTTATTGAATTACCCCCATGCAATGGACTGAAGCACAAGTTACTAACTTGTGTAACGATATATCTGTAAGAGACAGTAGTTAGTGACAGATTCCTTACCTTAGAATATCCCCAGGCGTCAGGCTGGATCCGGAAAGTTTTTGCGTAGCAGTACCCTTGCGCGTCGGTAGGCGGCGTCGTGCGGCTCCGCGTCCGTCGTCGGTGTCGTGATCGCCGGGATGACGTCGCGGGCAGTACTTAGACGCCGCCCCTGCGCGCTGACGTCAGTTCTGTACACGACTTTCCGCGCCAGGAACGCAGAGCCATGCAAGAAGCTGACATAGGTGTCTGAAAAATACTAGGGCCCTGAAAGGGATGTCCTTAACCCTAGAAATCAGTTCGCAGAACGGGGAGGATGGGTGGGCGGTAAGGAATCTGTCACTAACTACTGTCTCTTACAGATATATCGTTACACAAGTTAGTAACTTGTGCATCTGAAAGAGACACGTTAGTGACAGATTCCTTACCTTAGAATAGATACCCCAGCAATACCAACCCCGGTGGTGGGTCTGCGAACAAAGATCAGACAAGGAAGTCCCGGAGGACAGAACGGCCAAAGAAGCCGTCCCTACGGACCTGACTGTCAAGGCAGTAATGCTTTGTAAACGTGTGCAGCGAGGCCCACGTAGCTGCCTGACAGATAACCGGCAGCGGAACACCGCGGCCCAAGGCCGTGGTAGCAGCCGTTGCCCTGGTGGAATGGGCACGCAGCCCAACAGGAGGCTCCTTCTTAGCCAAAGAATAGCAGGTCTTGATGCACAAGGTAACCCAGCGGGAGATGGTTCTCTTGTGCACCGCCCGACCTTTTTGGCGCCCACATAGCCAACAAAGAGCTGGTCATCCACCCGGAAGTGTTTTGTGCGGTCGATATAGAAGGAGAGCGCACGTTTTGGGTCCAGACGGTGGAGCCTCTCTTCCTCTCTGGAAGGATGCGGAGGCGGAAAGAAGGTAGGCAAAGTGATGGTCTGCCCAATGTGGAAGGCAGTAACCACTTTTGGCAAGAAGGACGGACGCGTCCGAAGAACAACCTTGTCTGGATGAACAGACAGAAAGGGAGGTTTGCAAGATAGAGCCTGGAGCTCACTCACCCGCCGAGCGGAGGTGATGCCCACCAGAAAGGCTGTCTTCAGAGTCAGAAGACGAAGAGGACAGTTATGTAGAGGCTCAAAGGGAGCGCACATTAAAAAGGTAAGAACCAAGTTCAAGTCCCACTGAGGCATCACAAACGGAACAGGAGGGAAGAGGTGTGTAATGCCTTTTAAGAACCTGTTAACAACAGGGGACTTGAAAAGGGAGGGCTGATCAGGGAGCCAGAGGAAGGCCGAGATAGCACAAAGATAACCCTTGATGGTACCCAGGGCAGAACCCTGTTGGGCCAGAGAAAGAAGGAACAGAAGGACCTCAGAAAGAGGGGCAGAAAGGGGATTCACAGCCTTTGCTGTGCACCATGCCACAAATTTGTTCCACCTGCAGGCGTATACCACCTTAGTGGAGGGACGCCTGGCTGCCAGAATCACATCACAAACTTCGGGAGGCAAGTCGAAAGGAATCAACTGCCGCCGCTCAATCTCCACGCAAGCAGGTGTAGACTGGACAGGTTCGGGTGGAGGACCGTCCCCTGCTGCTGCGACAGAAGATCCTCCCGAAGAGGCAGACGGATCGGGGGATCTACGCTCATACTGAGTAGCTCGGGATACCAAACTCTTCGAGCCCAGTCCGGAGCCACAAGAATGACTTGGGCCCGGTCGTGCCGAATCTTCTTCAACACTCTGGTTAGAAGTGGTATAGGCGGAAAGGCGTACAATAGACCCCAACTCCACTCGTGACGAAAAGCGCCGCCGAGCGAGTGCCGCCTTGGAAATTCCAACGCGCAGAACTGATGACATTGCGGGTTCTCTTCGGTGGCGAATAGATCTAACCAAGGCTCTCCCCACTGTAGAAAGAGTCCTTGCGCCACCTCCGAGTGAAGACGCCATTCGTGATCCATCATGCACCTGCGGCTGAGTTCGTCCGCCCTGGCGTTCAGGGAACCTGCCAGGTGTTGAACCATCAGGAACATGCCCTGATGTTCCAGCCATGTCCAGAGGCACAGAGCCTCCTGACAGAGGGTCCACGACCCCACCCCGCCCTGTTTGTTGCAGTACCACATGGCGGTGGTGTTGTCGGTGAACACCTGCACTACCTTCCCTTTGACAGAGGGAAGGAATGCCTTGAGTGCAAGCCGGATCGCCCGGAGCTCCAGAATGTTGATATGGAGCCGGGACTCCGCCGGAGACCAGAGGCCTCTGATCTCCGCCTCTCCCATGTGACCGCCCCATCCCAGAAGGGACGCGTCCGTCACAACTGTGTGCTCTGGCTGGGGAAGGGAGAGGGATCTGCCCATGACCCATTGCCGGTTCGAGAGCCACCACTGCAACTGTTTTGCAGTCCCCTCCGAGATCTGGACGTGATCGGACAGGTTGCCCTGGTACTGCGCCCACTGGAACTTCAGGTCCCACTGCAGAGCCCGCATATGCCATCTGGCATGATTGACCAGCAGGATGCAGGAGGCCATGAGGCCCAGCAGCCTCAGGGTCATCCGTACCGAAACCCAGGATAAAGGCTGAAAGATCGGAATCATAGCCTGAATATCCCGGACTCGCCGTTCGGGAGGATAGGCCCGAAACTGCGTCGTGTCCAGAACTGCTCCGATGAAAAGGAGCTGTGGAGAAGGAATCAGATGTGACTTCGGCACATTGATGGAGAACCCCAGCGAGTGCAGGAGTTCTGCCGTAGTCTGGAGGTGGGAGACGACTGCCTGGGACGAGCCCGCCTTCAGCAGCCAGTCGTCGAGGTAGGGGAAGACTGAAACCCCTGCCCGGCGCAGATGAGCTGCGACCACTGCCATCACTTTCGTGAACACCCGAGGGGCACTGGTAAGGCCAAAGGGGAGCACGGTGAACTGAAAATGCTCGAGGCCTACCGTGAACCGAAGGTAACGCCGGTGGGCCGGCAGGACGGGGATGTGGAAATAGGCGTCCTGCAAGTCCAACGCTACCAACCAGTCTCCAGGGTCTAGGGCAGTCAAGACCTGAGCTAGGGTGAGCATCTTGAACTTCTCCTTCCGGAGGAAGCGGTTGACGTTCCGGAGGTCCAAGATAGGACGCATGTCCTCCTTGTCCCTTTTGGGCACCAGAAAGTAGTGGGAGTAGCAACCACGCCCTACTTCTGGGGTCGGAACATGCTCGATGGCCCTCTTGGCCAAGAGGGCCGTGACTTCCTTCTGTAGAAGCACCAGGTGATCCCCGGACATGCAGTGGAATTGAGGTGGCATGGCTGGGGGGGTGGTCTCGAAGGGGAGGGAGTAGCCCCTTCGGACAATGTCCAAGACCCACCTGTCCGAGGTGATGGGACGCCAGTGGTGAAGGTGATGGCGGACCCTGCCCTCTACTGGCGTGCTGTGCACCTGAAAGGAGGGACTAGGAGGGCTTGGAGGCCGCGGACGGGTTGGAGGTGGTGGCCTGACCCGCACGCTGGTTGCCCGAACCGCCACGGCGGTATCCACGTCCTCGGCCACGCGAAGACGCCTGCTGCGCGGGCCGGTGGCTGGGCTGCTGACGTGACTGGGCGCCCCTTCCGTGGCCACGATAGGGGCGAAAAGCAGAAGGTAGCGGAGGGCGTGTAGCAGAAAGGCCCAGGGACTTGGCAGTAGCCCGTGAGTCCTTAAAGCGCTCCAACGCATGGTCTGCTTTGGAACCAAAAAGACCGACTCCATCAAAGGGCATGTCCATGAGAGTATTCTGGACATCCCCTGAAAAACCAGTGGTTCTCAGCCAGGCGTGGCGACGCAGCGCCACCGTCGTTGCAATAGATCTGCCCAGCGAGTCGGCGGTATCAAGGCCACATCGTATGGTGTATTTGGCCGCATCCCTTCCTTCCGCAATGGCGCGGGAAAGCAGTGTCTGGACCTCCTCAGAACACTGGGGCAAAACAGTCGCCACCGAATCCCACAAGGAGTGGGTATATCGGCCCAAAAGGCAAGCGGTGTTGATGGACCGCAAGCCAGCACTGGAGGAAGAAAAACCCTTCTTCCCAAATTGATCCAGGCGTTTGGATTCCCTATCCGGAGGGGCGGTAGGGAAGGCGGTTTGGGAAGCGGAGGCTTGGACAACCAAGCTCTCAGGGGTGGGGTGGGGTGGACAGAGAGAAACAAGGGGTCGCCCGGAGCTGGGCGATGGCGTCGGGACACGTTCCTATCCACAGGAGCCCCTGTGTTGGGCTTGGACCAGGCGCCCAAAAGAACGTCAGTAAGTGCATCGTTAAACGGCAGCACAGTCTCCAAGGAGGAGGCCGCCGGCTGAAGTACTTCTGTCAAGAGATTAGTCTTGACCGTCACCATAGGGAGTCGGAGATGTAAGGCTCCAGCTGCCCTACGCAACACCGTTGCAAAATTGTCTCCCTCCTCCGTAGCCACGGGAGGAGACAGCATGCCAGTGTCAGGGGAAGTATCTAGACCACTGGCATCCCCTAGTTCCTCTGCCCAGTCCTCATCATACTGACACTGCTGTGCCAGAGGGTCCTCAGACCCCTCCCAGTCCTCCTCTGGTTCAAAATAAGGAGGAGGAGGGACATTTGGGACCCAAGGTCCCATCGGCGCCGGAACCGGCGTCGAGCGACGTCGGTCCGGCTCCATGTCCGGAGCCGGAGAGTACATGGGGACGACGCTGCCCGGAGCCCCAGGCGGCGTCAGGAACGGCACCGGAGACATCGGCGCCGGCGAAGGCGTGGTCAGGTCGACCGGCGTCGATGGGGGTTGCGGTACCACCGGAGCCGGGATCGAGGCCGGGGCCGAAGCCGGAGCCGGGATCGAGGCTGGAGGCACGAGCGACGCCGGGACCGGAGTCGGCGGCGACGCCGGGGCAACCTCATCAGGGCCCGCGGGGCCCGAAGGCGCACCGGAGGGACCTTGAGGCCCGAAGAGGCGGGCCATGGCCGACAGGAATTCCTGTATTTGGGCCGGATCCGCCCTCGAACCCGGGAAGGACGGGTATTGCGGGGGCGACTCCACAGGCATGTCCGGGGCCGCGGGGACGGTGCCTGGAGGGGCCTCAGCCGAGTCGCGAGACCGGCGAGGCGAAGTCCTAGAGCGATGATGCTTTTTGGACTTCTTGTGCTTAGACTTACCGGACGACGAAGACTTGGATCCCGACGACCGGTGAGGACTCCGCGACCGACCCCTCGACCTCTCACGCGACCGGGGCTTGGAATGGCGCGGAGCCGACTGCCGGGCCTCTAGGAGCTTTCGAGACCGCTCTCGCAAAGCTTTCGGGTTGAGGGCCCGGCAGTCGGAACACGACTTCGTGTCGTGGCCTCGGCAGAAGAGACACTCCAGATGCGGGTCTGTGATGGACATCATCCGAGCACAGGCGTCGCAACGTTTAAAGCCGGGCATCCCTACGACACCTTGGAGTCGATTCGAAGAAACAGTGAAAAAATTCACCAAAAAGTTAGTCAAAAAATGACTAGGGCACTGCTCTTCCCGGATCTGCGCTTGCTGGCGCGGAAAAGAAGAACTGACGTCAGCGCGCAGGGGCGGCGTCTAAGTACTGCCCGCGACGTCATCCCGGCGATCACGACGCCGACGACGGTCGCGGAGCCGCACGACGCCGCTTACCGACGCGCAATGGTACTGCTACGCAAAAACTTTCCGGATCCAGCCTGACGCCTGGGGATATTCTAAGGTAAGGAATCTGTCACTAACGTGTCTCTTTCAGATATACGTACTTGTCATAGTATGCCTTTTCTCAAGATGGGTGGAAGCCTACCCTACCAGAAGAAATGACAGTCTTACAGTTGCAAAATTGTTGTTGAGGGAGTTAGTGCCGCGCTTTGGTTTTCCGGTCACTTTGGAATCAGATAGAGGCCCTCATTTTAATAATGAAATAATTTGATTAATCTGTGCTGCATTTAACATTGAACAAAAACTGCACTGTGCTTATCGTCCAGAGGCTTCTGGAATTGTTGAGCAAATGAATGGCACAATCAAGTCAAGATTGGGAAAGGTGTGTGCATCCACAAAGCTGAAATGGCCAGATGCATTACCTCTTGTATTGATGGGTCTCAGAAGCATTCCAGACATAAAAACAGGAATGAGCCCACATGAGGTTCTCATGGGAAGAGCCATGAGACAGGCATTTATTCCTGGAAATAAACTAATGAGTATAACTGATGATCTGGTATTGGACTATTGCAAAGGATTGGCTGAAATGATGCGTTCTATCTCTCACCAGGTTGGAGAAGACGCAGTTGAAAGACAGCCAGACCAAGCATATGATTTGAATCCTGGAGATTGGGTGCTAGTGAAGAAACACGCAAGGAAATCGTGCCTAGCACCAAGGTGGGACAGACCGCGGCAAGTCATACTAGTCACTACCACAGCAGTGAAGTGTGCAGGTTTGCCCAATTGGATTCATGCCAGCCATACCAGAAGAGTTCCGAACCCATCAGAACAACAAGAGCAACCACTGACTGAACAGGCTGAAGCGTCAGGAGTTGTAAACTGTGAAATTGAAGAATCTAGAGTGATAGATTCTGAAAGACAACCACATGACGAACAGCCCGAGATAAGTCAGGAAGATTGGATACCAGTGATTGAAATAATTGATGATGCTATTGAAACCAGAAGAAGAACAGAACTGAAAAGACAGGAAAGTAGTCAGGAAAAGACAGGGAAAGAAGAACACACTCAGGTGAAAATAGAAAGAGACACAAACAAACCTGAGAAGGGAAAAATAGAAGAACATGTTCAGGCGGAAGAAGAAAAGTTTGAATTAAGACCTGAACAGGACCAGATAGAGTTAGAAGAACAAGTTCAGGCAGAAGACGAAAGGTTTGAAGTAAGACCTGAACAGGGTCAGATAGAGTTAGAAGAACAAGCTCAGGAAGCAGTAGAACAAAATACGGTAGAACCTGAGCAGGAGGAAGCAAAAGAAGATACAAGCACAGAAAACAGAGAAACAGAACAGATTGTGCCTACAATAAATGAAATTAAAAGAATTTTACAAAGAGACAAGGAAGGTGAAAACACAGTAAAAATCAAAAGAGTCAGGAGAGGAGACAATTGGCCAACTGGAGTAAAGAAACTGAAATATCATTTGAGAAAATCTGAAAAGAGACCAGAACAAGTGAACGAAGTCACTAGTCAAACAAGACCTAAACCAACCTTGGCAAAAAATAACTCGAAGAAGTCCAAGACTGAGAAACTTAAATAGAAGATATAAGGCTCCTGAGTGGACTTACGTCATACTCGAAGAGTTTGAATCCTTAGATCTAACTGATGATACATAAGAAATTAATATTGTCCAGATTGATGAAAGCAAATTGAGGCCTCCTTAAAACGAAAAGAAAATTCAAACTGTCAAAGAAAAGATAAGAGAAATTTTCTCAGAATTAAAATTACAGAAACCGAAGTTATTGGGAAACCAAAGTGTGGACTAAAAAGAAAGTGTTTTGGATTTTGTTTTTGTAGTATTTTATTAGCAACATTAGGATGGCTATTCTTAACAGTAGGAGTACCTTTAATAATGAAAACAAGTGACAAGAATAACACAGATACTAATGTTAAGGTGGATAGAATAAGAGAAACTGAAATAGAAATAGGGGTAGAAGATGAGGCAAATTATCATAATGAATCAGACTATAATACGTCCTCTAATGTATTTATTAAGTTGTTGTTTCAATATGTTAGTACTATGGAGATTAATAACTGCTACGTGTGTATGAAGTTACCCTCATCAGTATCAGAAGGAATGACGTATCACCATATACCTTTAACTTATGGTGTGTCATAGTATTTTGCCAAGTTTATTTTATGCTACAGGGAAACTTCAATATTTTTATTCAGATATAGATGTAGTATTTTCTGAATTACCTATTAGAAAGAATATGAATCCAGTAGCTAGTAGTAAAAATGCACTGTTTATGGGTGAATTTTTCATAACGATGAGTTCAATAGATTTAGTTCAGGCACATAAAGATAATCTAACATGTACATTAAGAAAAGAAGAAAAGGATTTTTTGAATTTAGTAGAAGAAAGGAGACAGGATTTGATGAGGAAGGCAATTACACAGAAAACCCATGTACCTCCATGGGTTGGGAAGGAGGGAATCTATGCAAGTGGCAAGGCTCATGCTGCGATGTCCCTGAACTTTGTGAAAAGGGGAAAATTCTGCCTCCATAGATTAAAGACAGATTATAACAATAATTACATTAGTTCCAGTGAATGTGAACATAACTTCCTAATTTTAGGAGGGTGGGGACTAAAAGGGGGAACTGATCCTGTGTTTCCAGGAGTTTATTATGTTTGTGGGAGCAATGCCTATTATAGGTTACCTGCAAGATGGTACGGGAGCTGCTACTTTGGAATAGTATTTCCAAAAATGTATCATGTAGATAAAATCAGTGGAACCAATGGAAATTCTAATGGACTAACACGTAGAAGAAGAGCTAGTTTTTCTGAAATTGTAGGAGACCTCTTTAGTGCATTGATACCCTCAGTTGGAGTCATCCTGAATTCACAGAAAATTTGTAAGTTATCAACCATAGTTGATCGTCTTTCTACAGACACTGCAGGAGGATTTCTAATGATTAACACAGAGATGGTTGCAATTAGATCTATGGTTTTACAGAACAGTCTTGCTCTTGATATATTGTTAGCGAAAGAAGGTAGTGTCTGTGGCATGTTGAAAATTCAACACTGCTGCACTTATATTCCGGACAAGAGCAGAGAAATTAAAGGATATATTGAAAACATTACGGGAATGCATAAAGATTTGACCCAACTGGAGGTTGACAGTGTGTGGGGAAGACTAACTAAAAGTATAACATTAATAGGGAAATGGTTTACTAACTTTGGGAAAGGCTTCTTAGGCCAAATAATAATACCATTAGTCATGATAATAACGGTAGTAATGTTAATAATAATTACATACAGATGTTGTAGAAAAGGTACGAAAGAAAAAGTACAATTGGAAAGAAAAGGAAAGGGACAGACCCGAAAGAGAAAATATGATGAAATATGTTTGGAAGAAATGAAAGGCAGGTTATATAAGAAGATGCAATATTTACAAGGAAACGAAATTATTGATGAAAATTTGAGAGGAGAAATAGAGATAACTGAGAAGTGTTAAAGTTGGTATCTGGGATGGATGGGTAATTTTGTGATGGCTTAATATGCCATCAGAGTGGGGATTGATGGAGCAAGGACTCGTAAATGAGACTTGCTCGGAATCAATCCTCTCGTTTAACTCATTAACGAATTATTAACAACGTGTTTTGTGATTAATAATACGCATTTCCTTTACACACGGGAGAAAATGAAGCTTGCCTATGTGGTTACTAACTGCAATAACATGAACGAAGGACTAGGATGCATTCTAACACGGGATCTTTACTGCGCATGCGTCTACTGCATCTACGTAGTATGACGTACTATTGCTTGGAGGGAAATTCTGGCGCCTGCGCAAAGAATCATAAAATGGCCGCTTGAAAAGCTCACATGCATGGCACCTGCTTAGCTGAAATAGAATATAAGTTTTATACTAACGCAAATGCAGAAAGGGAAATAATAAATGGAGCGGGTTAGAGTAGAGGTTGGGGGTATACAGTGAAATCATTTATTTTTGAGAATAACATTTTTCCTTTCCACTTTATTATTAGTGCGTATTTGGGCCTGTTAAAGTTGTCTGAGTTGAGCAGACTGACGTTGCGCGACGCATGCGCCCTGGCTATGAAGTACGAAAAGATGACTAAGGACTTGTCACGCGTCCAAGGTCGGCGAAGATGTGCCCTGAGAACATGAGGGTGAAGAGTTCATATGAAGGAATTTTATTCAAGAGATCGCAACATTTGTATTAATAAAGTTTGAAGATGTATGGGAAAGGAAGTCGGTAATAAAGTTTGAGGGGAGGAGTTTTGAAACAATGGTTTAAAGAAATAAATGAAATGTAAGCATGGTGTGATGATCATCCCCCCCTGGCCTGTCCAATCAGAATTAGTATTTTGTAAAATTGAAACATTAATGGGTGGTACATTGGATATGAAAAGGTATAATTGAGGTAGTTTCAGTTAGTTAAGGGAACAGGTCGCGAAAGAAGTTTTTGGGGAAGCGCGATGCTGAGAGTGACTTTTTGGCGGAAGCATTGCAGAGCCTGGGATGCTGTCGGTGTTGGGGTGGTGCTGATGCAGTGAGATGCTGATGAAGAAAATTGAATGCAGAACCATCTACTTAATTTAATTGGGTTAGAAAGAAGATCGCAGAAGAACCACGAGGAGGAAGAGTGTCAGAGAGGGGTGCGACGCACTCGTCGGTATCTAGAGAGGTGAAGTATCCTGTCCTAATTCCTGTCCTGAAGTCTTTGTCTCCTGATCTATCCCAGGGGACCCTTACCAGCCCTTTGGCCAGAGGGTTTGGTCTTCACACCATTCTTGGTAAAAAATATATCGTATTTGAATAGATGCTCTTTTCTCTCTGTCCACTTCTTTCTGAGCATAGTTGTTGTGTGGATCTGAATTATTATATCTATTGAATTTTTGATTGAATTGACACTCTTGTGAATGAGGGTGTTTGTACTGAAAATGCTTGAGATGGTTCACAATCAACTAATTTAGATAAAGATTTTAAAACTTTCCGAGTCTGTGATTATTTCATTTTAATCGAGAAATGTTTGATAAAGTTATGTTAATTATCACCATCAACTCGTTCCACCTAATGGTCCATTGACCAGAGGAAAGAACTATTTGATCAGTGAAAGGTTAGTTGGAGAAGAAATAACTAGATCTTAAGGTATGAGAATCATCATAAACTAAAAGTTCCGGCGGTCTACTTGGTGTTTAGTAGAAGCGAGTTGTATGGGCCCAGGTGAGTATATGGTAGTGGAGTATCTGCTGTTAGTACACCGCTGGATCAGTGGCAAAGTGAGCAAGGGACCCACGTCTGGGCATACCCTGCCAACTTAGGGCGAACAAAGCAAACACAAGGAGATGATGGACGGAGCGCTGAAACTTTTCAGACACTCACCCCCAGTCACAGATCTGGGTTGAATCCATCATCGTTCTTTAGCTCACTTCACCACCCCAGTTCAGATAGAGCTATATGCAAATCAGTCTTGACCCTGTGCCTCATGGGAACAGTCCAGCCTGAACTGCCAAGCCATGTCTTCCCTGGACCGGAAACAAGCATCCTGGGACCGGTTTCGGGCTAACAGCCCTCATCAGCCAGGCTAGCTTGAATCCAGTGGCAAAGTGAGCAAGGGACCCACGTCTGGGCATACCCTGCCAACTTAGGGCGAATTTGACCTGGGCCACAATAATTATCCTAAAACATTTGGAGATTTTGCAATCACAATATGTTATGTTACGTGGTTTTATAGAGCGCTCAAATGCTCGGAGGCGTCTTGGCGCTAGCTTAGATGACTAACCGTGCAGGGATGACATGTGCCTGAGGTAGATTGAATAACCAGGTTTTTAAAGATTTCCTGAAGGCTAATAGGTTAGAGACCATCTTAATATGAGGCGGGAGTGAGTTCCAGGCTTTTGTGGCTCCAAGTACAAAGCTTTGCCACCCCAGGTAGCCCGCTTGAACCTGGGAGGCACTACAAATTTGGCAAGAGCGAACCAAAGGGTCCTAGTTGGTGTGTGCCAACTGAAACTATTTTGGAGGAAAAGTGGGCCTAAGCAGTGCAGTGCTTTGTAGGCAAAGTGCCTTGATTTTGATTCTTTGTCTTATCTGGAGCCAGTGCAGTTTTCTTAGGGCATTGGCAGCAGAATGGTATTTGGGATTTTGAAGAGAAGTCGAGCAGCTGCATTCTGTAAGGTTTGTAGTTTGTTCAAAACATACTGGTGGACGGTGAGAAATAGACCATTATAATATAACTTGTCTAAAATGGAATTTTTACAGATTTCTAAAATTAAAAGTGGCACTGCAATGGATCAGACACTCTCACACTCCTGATCATTACAAAATTAAATCAATCCGGGCATATGGCATCCAAAACCTATAGCCAGCTAGGTCCATCCGACCGTATCTTACCAATAAAATGACCAAAATCTGGAATGATTATCAGACAACACAATCGGACCACCCTATATGCCCCTCAGCTCGAGTATATGGAACTCATCTTTTAAAGGGAAAATTACTTCTGGTTTGGCGCAAACAAGATTGTGGACAATATATATTGCTTACTGGAACCCGGAAAAACTACACAAGTTAGGCCTCTTGAGAACCCGCTTTATGCTGGAACTGCACTTTGGACACAGGAGGCTTATATCATATGCTATTCAATATGTGCTCCTGCGTTGACTTACCATGCAGGCATTCATTTGCAAGTTATTTGCCAAACAGTTCACTATTAACCCCAATACTGCTGCACACCTTAGCCCATCAGGGGCCGTATTACAGAGAGTGCCCCGGGGGCGCAACGGGCATTTGCACCCGCTTTGCGCACCCCCCGGGTGCAAATGCCCTTTGGTATTACAGAAGGGGCCGCAGACGTTTGTGCTGCCCCTTCTGTAATACCAATAGTACTGGCGCACATAAAGTGCCAGAGCTATCTGCAGGGGGTGTTCCCTCATTTGCATGGCGCCATGCCCCATGCAAATGAGGGAATCCCTTTGCCTCTGCACCTGCGCCGTATTACAGACGCAGAGGCAAAGAAGCTGTCAGGAGGTGCACTGACAGTCAGTGCACCCCAAGAGCAGCCCTCTGCAGGGGGTAAAGGGTGTCCTGTGGACCCAAAAAAACAAATGAAGAGAAAGAGGAGGAAACTAGAGAGCTTGTTCGTCTGCCCTGGGTATAGAGTACATATAAACAAAAAGAACGAGCATAGAGCTACGCTCTTGATAACCCAAATTCAAGGTTTTATTAAATTATAGCAATTTTACATTTTTTCCTCCTTGACAGGGAAACCATTTGTTTTTTTTTAGAAGAACCCTCACCCACCAACCTAGTTGGTGGCATGCTTCATCATCAGGTTCCCACCCAGAAGGCCGAGTGCCTCCCGGGTGTGCTTCAACGCTTTTAATATTCTGTGGAAAGTGGATACTGTGATAGTGAAAAGGTTAAAACTACCTACAGGATACCTGATCCTTTATTATATGGTTCCTGGGGTAGGATTAAAAATTAAAATTTAGATGGACGTGAATGAGACACTGGTATCGCACGTCTCCTCAATTAATGTGCAAACGTGAGTTTTATGTGAGGTGGTCAACATGTTTCAGCCACATGTATTAAATCGAATGGCTTTCTTCAGGACCCGTGGCTCAGAGTAAACTCTGAGCTCACGTTGAACTATGCACAAACGCTAAGGTGTGCATAGGATTGTAACTTACAGTTATTTACCGTCAAAGTTTCTGTACCTGTGAAGAAAAAGGACAAGGAGACACAGTGTATTTAAAAATCAACATTTGGTCCATTGTGATGTAGACTCTGCATTAATGCATGTGTAATCAGGTGGTGCAAGATTGACTACTGACGAGACCGTCCATGCGTGGAGTGAGCTGTTTTTCAGACATGCAATACTTGAAACCGCAAAGACATTCGTAAATTGTACGATCATGCAATAGATTTTTTTAGCGATGAATTAAGGGTGTAATCGTGAGTAATGCGTTGTCAATTTATACTTCATTTTATGAGAGTAATGTAGATCAAGGCATAGGTATAGTTGTTTAGAGCCTATTTTTAAGGCCATATTATGCGCTTTAAGACAGCAAAATTATGAAAATGTGGAGGCACCTACTTTAATCACGAGAATTTTTCGTGACATGGATCCCGCAGGGAGGCGGCACCTATTGTCACACTCTAAAACATGGCAGAGTAAGTGGACAAAGATGAAAAGTTAATCAATGTTACTTTAAAAGCAAAAAAACGAAGAGGATGATTTTTGCACTTCCAGTCGAGCGTGCGGTGAGCCGGGGCCCTGTTACTTACTGCGTCAAGGTTGGCCGCCTGTATTAGAACCTATTCGTTCCTCTCTCGGGATCCCGGCGAGGCAGAGCGCTGGCTAGGCAGCGTCTTAAGAAGTGACTCCGGTAACAGGCCCCGTCAACGTACGTGGACACTGAAAGAGAAACGGGGTCTCTGATTGGTTGACAGCAGGCGAGCCCTTTCGCCAGAGTTAACCATTAACTGGCTATGACTGGCAAGAAAGTCTGAGCAAGTACAAGTCGTGAGCTCAGAAAGGCGTGCCCTTCAGAGAACGGGATTTGGCTGACAGATATAGTTATGTAAGGTCTTATGTGAAGATTAAGATTTTGGGAAATCTGGGATAACGATGTTTTAACACGTAATTGTGCGTGTATTGATGCATAGAGCGGGTTCAATTAATGTAATCTAGGCATGCTTTTTGTTAGTCTTAGTTGTTATATAAGCACAGATAGGGGAAGTGCTTGGCTGGCTAGTCTAATAGATTTTTATTTTTAGTAGCAGGAAGGTGGTCTTTTAATGCTACTAGGTGCTAAATTGTCACTGATAAATAGATATTCTTCAATTATTGGACCATCGAGCAATTTTGGTATTTCAAAGTATTCCACGGAATGTCGTCGTTCAGACCCTGTCGATGTGTGGAAAGGCGATAAATCCACCTCAGTTCTTTTTCTAGGAGTGCTCACTGGGAATCGTCATGATGTGTGTCTAGTTGTTCTATGATCACCCACTTTAGGTCATCGATCGTGCGATTGGTTCTGATTAAATGGTCTGTTATTTTTGTTGTATTTCTTTTGCATCTAATATTGCTTCGATGTTCGCCGATTCTTGTTTTTATCTTTCTGCTCGTCATTCCAATGTAACGTAGTCCGCAGGGCTATGTTATCATGTAGACAACGTTGGTGGAGTTGCAATTAGTATGCTTTTTTAGGAACCAGGGTTTATTGGGTTCCAGGTCCAGGGTTTATGTCCTGTACGTGGAATTACATGCAGTGCAATTACCACATGGGTAGTGGCCTATCACATCTGGTAGGCCCCACGCATTACATATTGTGTTCTCTCGTGGCGTTTTTCTGGGTCGTGTGGAGACCAGATGATCTTTAAGGCTTCTTCCTGTTCTGAAAGAGAAGAATGGACTTTCCCAATTAAGGTTCCCTGTTAGGAGGATCCTCAAATGCCTGTTGATAATCTTTTTCATCTGGTTAGAGATTGTATTGTAAGTGGTAACGCATGTCAGTGGGGGATCTGTGATAGACTTATCCGTGTCCTCTAGGAGTGCGTCTCTATTTTGGTTTCTGGCTCTTTTCAGAGTTTTGGCAACAATTCTTTCGGGATAGTCTCGGGACCTCAATTTCTTTAAGAGATCATTTGCTTGTGTTTTGAAGTCCTCCAATTTGCTACAATTCCTTCTTATTCTTATAAATGGCTGTACGGTAAGTTTTCCCTCAGAGCCCTGGGGTGGAAACTGTTGAACTTAAGCAAGGTGTTCTTTGCTGTGGGTTTGTAGTGGGTCTTGGTCTGTAGACCGGCATCCTCATGGAAAATGGTTATATCCAGGAAGGTTATGCTGTTTGTTTCAATTGTGTAGGTGAATTTCAAATTGTTGTCACAGTTGTTCAGCCAGTCATGGAACTCCAGGAAAGTAGTTTTTGAGCCTTCCCATATCAGCAGAATATCGTCGATATAGGGCTTTCAAAATCTTATCTTTTGTTTGAAGGGATTGTTGATGTTCAGGATATGTCTCTTCTCGAAATCATGGACATACAACCCTGCTACACTAGGGGCAAAGGTGCTGCCCATTGATGTTCGGTATATTTGAAGGAACAGTGTTCCTTCAAACTCGAAGAAATTTTCTTTTAGAGTCAGCTCAGCACATTCGATTATAAACTCTTTAGGAGCGTTGAATTCCCAGGAGATCTCGTTCAGGGTATTTCTTATCACCTGGATGGTATCGTCCTGGGGAAGACTTGTGTAGAGGATCTCCATGTCGAGAGTAACGAGTAGGTCGATTCCAGGCCTGAAATCTACCTCCTTAAGTAGTTGTACGAGTTCTTTTGTATCTTTTAGGCAGGTGGATGTTTTTTGGACTAATGGTTTTAGGAAGAAGTCGCAGTAGCTTGATAATGGTCCCAAAAGGGAGTTAATCTCTGAGACGATTGGGCGTCCAGGTGGTGGTATCCTATTTTTGTGGATTTTTGGCAGAGTATAGAAATAAGGAATTTTTGGCTGTTTTTTTTGTAGAAAATCTGCCTCTTTGTTGGTTATATAGCCGTTCGACTCTGCTTCTTCGACCAGGTGTCCAATCTTATTTTTCAGTGAAGGAGATGGGTCCTTGTTGAGTGGTTTGTAGTTCTTCTTGTCATCCAGCAGTCTTCTGCATTCAGTTGTGTAGTCTGTTTTGTTCATCACGACCACCCCTCCTCCTTTGTCCGCCTCTTTTATCACAATTGTTTCGTCTTGGTGTAGTTGCTTTAGTGCCTCTGATTCAGCTCTTGTCATGTTGTGAAAAGTATTAGGTGGTTGTAACTCTTCAATCTCCATCACTGCCTGTTCAAATGTAAGTAGTTCCAATGGCGAAGTCGCTGTTGGAGGGCAGAATGTGGACTTGTTTCTGAATTCAGTGTCTCCCGTGATGTCCGGGGTTCCCGTGGTGTGCTGTTCTCAAAGACAGCTTTGCGTCTGACCCACTACAAACCCACAACAAAGAACACCTTGCTTAAGTTCAACAGTTTCCACCCCAGGGCTCTGAGGGAATACCTACCGTACGGCTAATTTCTAAGAATAAGAAGGAATTGTAGCAAACTGGAGGACTTCAAAACACAAGCAAATGATCTCTTAAAGAAACTCAGGACCCGAGACTATCCCGAAAGAATCGTTGCCAAAACTCTGAGAAGAGCCAGACACCAAAATAGAGACGCACTCCTGGAGGACACCTGCACCTCTTTCCCTTTGAGAGAGGGAAGGAATGCCTTCAGTACCAGTCGGATCACCTGGAGCTCCAACAGGTTGATATGGAGCCCGGACTCCGCCGGAGACCAGACGCCTCTGATCTCTGCCTCTCCCAGATGGCCGCCCCATCCCAGGAGTGACACATCTGTCACCACCGTTCAATCTGGTTGAAGAAGGGAGAGGGATCTGCCTCTGACCCAATCTTGGTTCGTTAGCCACCAGTACAGTTGTTGTGCAGTTCCTTCTGAGATCTGAACGTAGTCGGAAAGATTCCCCTGATGCTGCGCCCACTGGAACTTCAGGTTCCACTGCAGAGCCCGCATATGCCACCTGGCAGGATCCACTAGTAGGATGTAGGAGGCCATGAGGCCCAGCAGCCTCAGAGTCATTCTCACCGAAATCTGGGATAGAGGTGGAAACATCAGTATCATAGCCCGAATATCCTAGACTCGCTGCTCGGGAGGATATGCCCGAAACCGCACTGTGTCCAGAACAGCTCCGATGAAAGGGAGCGTCTGAGAGGGAGTCAGGTGTGACTTCGGCACGTTTATAGTCAACCCCAGCGAGTGCAGGAGGTCGCCGTAGTCTGGCGGTGGGAGACGGAAGCCTGGGGCGAGGACGCCTTCAACAGCCAGTCCTCGAGATAGGGGGAAGACTGGAACCCCTGATCTGCGCAGATGAGCTGCGACCAACGCCATCGCCTTTGTGAACACCAGAGGGGTACTGGTAAGGCTAAAGGGGAGCACGGTGAACTGAAAGTGCTCGTGGTCCCACGTAAACCGTAGATAGTGTCTGTGGGCTGGTAAGACTGGAATATGGCAATAAGCGTCCAGCAGGCCTAACGCAACCATCCAGTCTCCGGTGTCGAGGGCAGACCGGACCTGAGCCAACATGAGCATCTTGAACTTCTCCTTCCGGAGGAAGCGGTTGAGGGCCCTGAGGTCTAGAATAGGATGCAGGCCTTTGCCCTTCGTGGGCACCAGAAAGTAGCGGGAATAGCAACCACGACCTACTTCTGGCGCAGGGACCCTCTCTATAGATCCCTTGGCCAAGAGAGCTGAGACTTCCTGGCGGCGAAGTGCCAAATGATCCTCCAATATGCATTCGTAAGACGGTGGCATGGCGGGAGGAGTAGTCTTGAAGGGGAGGGAGTAGCCCCTTCGGACGATTTGCAAAACCCACCTTTCCGACGTTTTGGAATGCCAGTGGAGGAGGTGATGGTGAATCCTGCCTCCAACTGGCTGTTGATGGGCCTGAAATGTCGGACTAGGAAGGTTTGGAGGCTGCGGCGGAGGGTGGAGCGTGGACTGGTCCGCCTGCAGGCTCCCAGACTTGCGAAGTCGCTGGGTCTCACGTCCGCGGAGACAAAGACGCAGAGGCTGTGCAGCTTGCGTCAACCGGTGGCTAGACTGGACAAGACGTGGTTGGACGCCCCTTCCGTTGCCCCGAAAGGGACAAAAAGCAGACTAGAGTGGGCGAGAAGGCGCAGTGAGGTCCAAAGATCTAGCCGTAGCTCTAGAATCTTTAAAGCGCTTCAGCGCCGAGTCTGCTTTGTCGCCAAAAAGGCGATGGCCATCAAAAGGCATGTCCATCAAAGTTGACTGGACATCCCCCGAAAAGCTAGATGTCCTCAACTAGGCATAGCGCCTAAGGGCTACCAACGTGGCAATCGTTCTGCCTAGTGAGTCGGTGGTGTCCAGTCCACATCTAATGGCAAATTTGGCTGCGTCTCTCAATCCGCAACTGCCTGGGAGAGAACGGCCCAGGCCTCCTCCGGGCACTGAGGCAGCACCTGCGTGACTGTATCCCACATGGTATGGGAGTAGCGGCACCAAGAGGCACGCGGTATTCTCGACCGCAGTGCCAAGCTGGAGGAAGAGAACATAAGCTTTCCAAGATGGTCCAGCTTCTTGGATTCCCTCTCTGGAGAGGCAGAAGGGAATGCGCCTTTAGAAGAAGAGGCTTGTACCACCAAGCTCTCAGGGGAAGGGTGTTGGGTCAAGAACATTGTGTCGCCCAGGGCAGGGTAGAGGCGGAGCACAACTGTCCTCTCCACAGGAGTCCCTGTGCCGGGCTTGGACCAAGTGCCCAGGAGGACATCAGTGAGGGCCTCATTGAACGGCAATAGAGGTTCGGAAGAGGAAGCCACAGGCTGAAGCACCTCTGTCAGAAGGTTAGTCCTGACTGCCACCGAAGGGAGCTCAAGGACCAAGAACTCGGCTGCCCTTCTCACCACCACAGCATAGGATGCCCCCTCCTCCATAGCCACGGTAGGGGGAGAAAGCAAACCAGTGTCTGGAGATGTGTCCAGACTACTGGCATCACCCAGGTCCTCTCGCCAGTCTGGTTCTTCTAGCAGGTCAGTTAAAGAGTCCAGTGACTCCTCCCAGTCCTCATCACCACCCTCTGGTCTGTAGGGAACACCAGGGATGAAGAGGGGAACAAAAGTACCCTCCTGCATCGGTTCCGGACGTCGACTGACGTCAATCCTGCTCCGGGTCCAACTCGGGATGAGGATGGGGACGGCGTCGGCCGGGGGCACGGTTGATGCCGGGGGCCTCGTCATCTGGATCGGCGCCGTGGAAGGTCGAGTAAGATCGACCGGCGTCGACCCGGATCCAGGCCTGGATCCTCGGAGGCCCGCCGGGGCCGGTATCGAATGCCCAGGACCCTAAACCTGCTCCACGGGGCCCAAAGGCACACCGGCAGAGTCGGGCTGCCCAAAGACGAGTTGTAAGGCCCTGTAGAATTTCTTAAGTTGGGCAGGGGACGCTCCAGCTCCCAGAAAGGGTGGGAGGCGCAGAGTCATCTCTGAAATAGGTGCCGGAGACTGAGCCTTTGAGCGACGATGCTCCTAGTCCCGCGTCGCGTTAGCCGACCGACGGAGAGAAGGAAGAGCACTTGTGCTTTTTCACGTTCTTCTTGTGTTGCGCTTTACCCGAAGACCTTGACGACTTAGAGTGCAACGAGGAATGGGGGCTCCGCGAACGGTCTCGAGACCTTCCTCTCGAACGAGACCGGGAACGATGCAGAGCTGACCGCCGAGCCTCCAACAACTTTTGCGACCGCGCCCGCAAAGACTTCGGGTGCATGGCCCAGCAGTCGGAGCACGACTTTGGGTCGTGGTCGACCTCCAGACACCACAAGAACACGAGGTGCGGGTGTGTCACCGACATCATCTTGTGACAGGACCTGCAAGGCTTGAAACCAATCAGACGTTGGGACATCCCTCACGCACAAGGAGTCCAAGACTTGAAAAAGATGCCGACATAAGTCACAAAAAAGTCAGCCAAAAAACGTCTAAGGGCTATCTCTCTCCGGATCTGCGCTAGGCTGGTGCGGAAAAAGAAAGAACTGACGTCAGCACGCAGGGGCGGTGTCTAAGTAGGCACCGCGACGTCATCCCAGCGACCACAACGCCGACGACAAACGCGGAGTCGACAGACGCCATCTACCGATGTGCAGGGGTACTGCTAAAGAAAAATCTCTGGATCCAGACTGACACCGGGGGGAAATTCTAAGGTAAGGAATCTATAACCAACTGTCTCTTTCAGATTATAGATTCTTATAAAAAATCCACATTGGATTTCAATTAAAGTTACATTTTTTACGTCAGGGAAAGTATACCCTTCCAAGACAGTCCATGATGGAAAGCGGAATGGCGATTTGAATCTCAAATTCCCTTCACTCATACCATATCAACCTTTATCCTCTGGGTAAAAAATGTATTTTTGAATCCAGTGTATTTACATTGTTTTGCAAATTATAAGAAAATGCCAACATTTGCTGAAGATGCACAAACTTTAGTTACCAAAACAAAGAGTATTTTGTCATGGCGGGTGGTCCGATTAGGGGTGGGACATAATCAATGGACTATCATTGTGAACACTATGCTTCCTATGTACAGCTATAGACATACCCATATTAGGAAGCTGTCAAACCCATCAGGGCTCAATTAATAGGAGACTGGGTACCTTTTTGAAACATCACTGAAGTTAATGATGTGCAATGACCAATTTCTGTGTTTATTTTTTGCAACTCAAGAGACTTGCCACGTTTTCAAAAGCTAGGACCAAGCGCATGCTGTCACAGAAGCATTTTGCTAGCCCCAATTTCAAGAACAAACGTTTTCTAGCTTTTAATGACTATGCAGCAAATTCTTCTCTAGATGCATGTGTAAGTGGTAACTCATACCATAGGCCATCTCTCACAACTGCAAAAAACAATCTTGCACTTGAAGATTGAGTAGCCTTGCAAAATACCATTTGGGTGACTGGAAGCAAGTAATTCCTCCATAAGCCAGGTCACAACAGCAAATTAGTCAATATGATCTGCTTCATTTGGAATGAGAAGGCGACTTCCTAAGTGGCACAGCAGACACCTCATGTGCTGAAGCCACATAGATCACACAAGGCTCATCTGTACACCCTTGATGTCAGACAACCAAAGCAGGCATTTATGCAAACTCCACACCAATGTCAAGGACTAGTGATACAGATGGAAAAATGCTACTCACAGAACCACAAGTCCTGAAATAAATACCCATGATGAGTAAGAAAACATAATAAGGTTATCGAATGTCCACACATTCAGAGCAGGACAGCCCGGAGCATCAAATAAAAGTACTCCTTTGCCAGAAGAAAACATGAAATAAGTTGTTGTGACTTTCATTGCCACCTGCAAAACATAGAGAATGAAGGGGTGTGCTAATATGTGGAGCCATCGGGTAATATGCACTAGGCCATAACGCCGGAGGAGACATGGAAATGTTGTTGGTACTGCTTTTCGGCATTATATATGTATATTTTAAAATATATTTTTATTGTTTGACATTTTCAACAATACATCAAATCAACACAAGTTGACATGCGTCAACAAAAGAGGCACTGATGACTCCTGCAATGAGCATCATCTGTAGGCCTTGTGTGTTCTGTAAAAGGTTTCATCATCCGAGAACTAGTGGACCATATAGTGAAGGGTGAGATTCCACTGAGTGATAATAGAATATAACACATTTATACCATCACAAAGACACAAACAATACTTCCACATTTTTGTGAAGGTTGCTACAATGCAAATTTAATGAGGTAAATACACCTAGAGAAAGCATGGCGCAGAGACCCGACTGCAGACAACATGACCACCCTCAAGCACGCCACCCGAAAACACCACCAGCTGATCCACTCCACCAAGAAAACCGCATTCAAGGAACGACTGGACAACAACGCCCACAACAGCAAGGAACTCTTCATCATCGTCAAAGAGCTCTCGAACCCCAGCGCCGGAAACAACGACATCACTCCCTCGCAAGACCTCTGCAACTCGCTCGCCTCGTTCTTCCACAGCAAGATCGCAGACATACACAACAGTTTCAGCACACAGCCGACGTACCCTACGACCGTTCCAACGTCCCCCACCTCCACCCTCCGAGCCTGGACCCCGATCAACACCGAAGACACTATCCGCACGATGAACTCCATCCACTCCGGATCACCTACCGACCCCTGCCCTCACCACGTCTTCAACAAGGCCGACGCCGTCATCGCACCCCACCTCCGGGACATCATCAACACCTCCTTCGACACCGCCACCTTCCCAGAGAGCTGGAAGCACGCCGAACTCAGCGCCCTACTGAAGAAACCGTCAGCGGACCCCACCGACCTCAAAAACTACCGCCCCATCTCGCTCCTTCCTTTTCCTGCCAAAGTCATCGAGAAGACCGTCAACAGACAACTGGCCGCCTTCCTCGAGACGAATGGATCCCTCGACCACTCGCAGTCCGGCTTCCGGGCCAACCACAGCACCGAGACCGCCCTCATCGCAGCCACCGACGACATCCGAGCCCTGCTCGACAACGGGGAAACAGCGGCCCTCATCCTCCTGGACCTCTCCGCAGCGTTCGACACAGTCTGCCACCGCACCCTAGTGCAACGCCTGAACAACGTCGGAATCCAAGAGAAGGCACTGAAGTGGATCATCTCCCTCCTCGCCGGAAGAACCCAGAGAGTCCGCCTCCCCCCGTTCAGTTCCGAGGCCACCGAAGTCATCTGCGGCGTACCACAAGGATCATCACTCAGCCCCACCCTCTTTAACGTCTACATGAGCCCCCTCGCAGCCATCGCACGCCAACACAACCTCAACATCATCTCCTACGCCGACGACACCCAGCTGATCCTCTCCCTCACCAACGACCCCACAACCGCCAGAACCAACCTACATGAAGGGATGAAGGACGTAGCCGAGTGGATGAGGAACAGCCGCCTGAAACTGAACTCAGATAAGACGGAAGTCCTCATCCTAGGATCATCACCCTCCGCCTGGGACGACTCCTGGTGGCCCCCTGCCCTGGGCAACGCACCCAAACCAACGGACCACGCACGCAACCTGGGCTTCATCCTGGACTCCTCCCTCTCAATGACCCGACAAGTCAACGCCGTCTCCTCGTCTTGCTTCAACATCCTACGCATGCTGCGCAAGATCTTCCGGTGGATCCCCACCGAAACCAGGAAGACGGTCACCCAGGCCCTCGTCACCAGCCGACTGGACTACGGCAACTCCTCTACGCCGGAACCACAGCCAAACTTCATAAAAGACTCCAACGCATCCAGAACGCTGCAGCTCGACTCATCCTGGACATCCCCCGACACAGCCACATCGCCAGACACCTGAGAGACCTGCACTGGCTCCCCGTCAGCAAGAGAATCACGTTCCGACTCCTCACCCACGCACACAAAGCCCTCCACAACCAAGGCCCCAGATACCTCAACGACCGTCTGACCTTCTACACTCCCACCCGCCAGCTACGATCGACCAACCACGCCCTCGCCGCCGTCCCCCGCATCCGAAGAGCCACAACGGGAGGAAGATCCTTCTCCTACCTGGCTGCCAAGACGTGGAACTCCCTACCCATCCACCTCCGCCTTACCCAAGACCACCTCTCCTTCAGGAAGCAACTCAAGACCTGGCTGTTCGAACAGTAGCGGACCCCCCTCCCCCAAGCGCCTTGAGACCCTCCGGGTGAGTAGCGCGCTATACAAATGATTGATTGATTGATTGATGTTAACGCACTTGCAATCATGCCTAGTTATCTTCCTGTTGTCATCAAAGGAACGCTTATGTAATGTGTAATGTACTAAAAGGTACGCATTGCTTGTTAGCCGATACATATTGACGACTGTAAACGGTATAATGCACTGCATTCTACCACAACTATGTACCAAATGTACCTAAGCTCATACATGACTCAAAGAAAATTAGAAAAACCAATAAAGTGTGTTTTTTTTAAAAATGAGGTAAATAAACAGCATTGCCTCGGACCTGTGATCATAAACAGCCTGAATGTTAATTACAAAGCCAATTAAAACCTACGTTTATTATGCACCCTACACCAACTGAAAGACATGTACTTGGACTGAGAGTTAGGAATTGGTGGAGTAGATATAAACAGTGATCATGAATGACAATCTAAAAACTGAACACCCAACGCCAACCGGAAGACATATACTTGACCCCAATTTCAAGGAGTGTTAAAAATTGGCAGAATAAATTGTCAACATCCCTAAATTCCAACAGGCAAGCACAAAGCAGGAGGTGCAGGTTAGTGGCAGGCCACACAGTTTCATGTTGTAATTGTCAATGGATGATTCGGTGAAATGGGATTAGAACACTGGAATGTATAGAGCACCACTCAAGACAAAGAAGTACAATTTGTGCTGATATAGAGTTTCAGCTCCAACATTCCAATGCTTGTTTTTCTGTTTCTCAATTTATTTTGTAACATTCTTCCTTCAGTGGATAGAATGTTCTAATAGCATTAGAGTCTTTCTACTGTGGGCTTTAACAGTTGGTAAATGCACGCTCTCCAGTTTAAACTCGAGAAGAGGGCTTTAACAGCCGTTATAGCCCTCGGCAGAAGGCTACAATGTATTAGAATACTGGACTGTTGGAGCTCTATTGAAGACAAACAAGTGGGTCTGGAAAATAACGGTTGGTATAGACCTTTGGCTTGAACATTCCAAATTGGTCTTTCTGTTTCTCCTTTATAATTTAGAACGTTCAACTCCCTTTGAGTGGAATGTTCTAATAGCATTAGCATTATAGCCTTTCTGTCTCAGGCTACGTCTTTCTTTATAACCCTCAGCAGCAGGTTATGATGCTATATTATCCCACCACTGCTACTTGAGCTGCTGAATTGTAAATGGGTACACATTAGAAACAACTGCTAGGTCCCTTTGCCACAAACTATACTCTTCAGTTAATTCTTCAAATGCAATTTCGAAACAATCAAACATATTAGGCTGCAACTTTATGGTCTGAATATATTGTTGCGTGATCTTACAAGTAGTTTGTAGAACCTTACTACTGCTTGCCACTGCTGTTACCGACATAGCTCAAAGAAGATGGACGAGTAATTCTTTGCTATCAATAAGCCTTTTTATTTAAACAGTAAGGCAGTGTTGTCACACTGCTACCCACATTCAATTGTTGGTGGGTATGTTGATTAAAATAACAGTGAACAAAAACTTCACCTTCCGTAGAAGAAAACAACCCTTTAGAGCAAGCTGCATAAATATGTACATCTCATCGACTCTATATACAATCCGTTCTATCATACAACGTGGTTCAAAACAGCTATATTATCCACAATTTTGTCGTACAAAAGATAGATGCCCCCTTGTACAGTTCAAATAATATATTGTGTTTTAAGGTTTTTTTTACGCCTCTTTTTATACAAACTAGAAAGTTGATAATACTAACTTTAAAGGCTTTCGCTCATAGTTTAACAGTTTTTATTCAGATTGCACAATTAAATTATAGCACGTTGCACGAATACATGGGCCACTGAAAGGAGACAGGACAATTACGCAGACAATTCAGAGTGCAAATGAGTTTATGAAAGTTTCCAAAAATATTGCCCACCATGTGTGGACGTTAAAAGCGAACATAACCTCCAAAGTATGGCTCTTTGTAACTTAGTTAAATGAATTCTAGAGCTTCAGACAAGAAAAGTAGCAATATTTCTACGTGTCTTTTAGTTAATGTAACAAAATACCAGGAACTATACACATGGTGTAAGACAATGCATTAAACTAACCGTGCTCACAATTAAAATCCATTCAAGGACTTTAAACAACATAATCGTCGGTAAACCAAGCACTGTTAGTGTCTAGACCCACTCAGATTGACCAATTTTACATCCAGGCTCCATGACTGACCACAAATGCTGTATAGCAATTCATTATGTACAGAACCACTGATTGTCCAGTTAGGCCTACGTTTATCATGACAAATGCGACAAGTGACAAAGCTCCTGAGCTCATGGTTGACAAGCATGGTCAAACAACAGAGGAGAATCTACCAATGCCTAGATCCATCTAGCTTGGTCACATGACACTCATGCAACTTATCAGCATGTCTATAGGTTCCCATGATCACCATGGGATGTGCACAGAAGAGTAAAGCTGATTTACTGCAAACTGTGGCAAAACAAGCTATTTCATCAGATTTATGATGGACACAAATGTCTAAATCGAATACTCATATATCCGCATTGAGCTGCCACGGGTTATCCATTGGTCAGGCTCTTTCATAATAGTCGCTTGCTACTGAGTGCTTTAACAGGGTATTTTAGCTGATCCAGTAATGTGTACTAGCATCCACAGCCAAAGGTACCAGTGCATAGAATCTGAATAAAAAAGTGGGATTCAGAATCAGTTTTTAGGACCAGTTAAAGCAGATGGATGGTGAGCAAACCTCTGCACCAGCAGTTACCCATGTTGGACCTTTAGTTTCTCACCAAGGTTATTCTCGACTGGGAAAAACTCAAAAAGACCCTATTCTGACGCACATAGAACCTAGAGACGACTGACGCCATGTCAGTAGAAAATGAATACAGCGTACAATTTTCTCAGAGATGAACTCTCCGGGCTCACTGGTAATCTGCATAAGCAGGTACGCACCACACTACCTGCAGTTTTCAATATTTCTTCATCTGGCTTTTCAACTACCTTTGCTTAAATGGAATATATTAAGAGCCATGATTATTCCAAAGGGATAAGTGGAAAAACAAATGATTGTAGTGCATATCCCAATAACACAATAAACATTCCATTTAAATCATAAAAGGGGGTGGAAATGGTCTTTATGGTAAGAATGTTTTATAAACTACCATTGTAGAATAAAGTCCAAAGTTTGTAGACTAGACAGGAAAGCCGGTCGTATCGCAAGAAATTTGTGATTGCCACTGTCTTAAAATATAAGACTCTTGAAGGAACATAAACCAAGACCTTCTGAACTGCAACGCCCAGGCTCAACTAAGAAAACATGGCTGACAAAAACGAAAGCAAAAATGTGGCAACAATGTGGTGGGAGCAGCATTGAGCAGGAGTTACAGGAATGTTTATTCATTGTCAAAGAGGCAGAAGCTGGTCAATTCAAAGCGAGTGTCAGGGGATTGTAAATTTCAACTTTGCTGGTGCCAAAATTTCGAGTGCTTGAGTTCCTTGTAAAATCATTAGGATACCGCCACCTCACTTCTTCTATGCTTTCAGAGAGCAACCCTAAAAAAAAACTAAAAAAAAACTTGTACAGCAGAAATCTTCTACAAATCCACAGTCTGGCAAATCATAATACAGATTGGGATCAATAAAGCGTCAAAAGTGATAAAGCTCAAAGCTGTGTCCTCACTCTTCTAAACTCTGCTACAGGGCACACCCAAAAAGCACTAAGGGGTCAAACTTGCCTATGGAGGCCCACAGTTTGGACGACCTCAAAGCAAATTTATGGCAAAAAATTAGCCACAGCTAAGCTGTAACCCAAACACCCTGGCAACGTAATAGTTGATCAAGATTCAGATTTATTAGGATCCAGGCTTCCAGCTCATCGAACCCAGATACGCATCTTTTCATGCATTGCTTGTTTGCGCGCTTCTAAAATTTAAGAACAGTGTCTAGGCAAATGTTCATAAGAGAACTGTACACCCCGTCACAAAAACTATCTGTCACTGCTAGGTAAATTAAAGCAGATGAATGGCATAATGAAAGATCCCTGTTAGATGGGCATTTAACTATAGTGATGTCATGTGAGCAAACCAATATTAGATCAAGGATTAGGATTGACATTTCTTGAGTGCTTTAATTGTCTTAAGGAAAATTTAGAAGAGACCAGGTGAAGGGAGATAAGTTCTGAAGGAATCAGCATAAACTTGTGCAAGGAAGCAAAAGAGGTGTTCTATGTCTTTGCTTTTCACTGCGGAGACGAGTCATACCACCTTAAAGACGGGAGGAAAGGAAAAAGTCCAAATCATAAAGCATACACACTCTGGGCAAACAACAGGCCTAGCAAGAAGCATCCATGTGACACCGCACCACCGAAAACTTAAAAACGTTTGCGTATTCAAAACAAGGAGTTCAAAGTAAACACTGAATGGAAGAGTAAACACTCATGTAACACGACTTCTATATTGGTGTTCTCACCTAAGTTTGATTCCTGCCCTGAAATAAGCACTGAAAGGTCAATACTACTATTCCAACTCCAGTCCTAGAATAATTGGGGAAAGGGCAACTTTCACCAAATATTCCAGGAAGCTTATTTAGCATTCCAACTCCAGTCCTGGTATATTGTGGGTGAACGTTGTACATTCCCCATGTATTTTTAGGAATGGTTGAAAAGTAGTAATTTTGAATGGCAGAGAGTGCTGCCTTGAGGGCGCAGCTCAGGGCAAAAACTAGGAATACCTTTACCTTTCACTCTGTATGTACGGTCTCCAAATCACGAGTGTCGAAAAGATGCATCTGTAGCCTTCAATGATCTTCCCTGGTTTGTGCTGTGAAAGTGGAAACTTAAGCTCCATTTCACTACAAGTTCCTGTAACAGTCAGCTTTGCGGTAGCCATGCAGTGTGAAGGTGGTGTTTGAATACAGCAGTGTGTTTTCAGGCAATGTGGCAGAGTGATGAAGCATTGACACTAATATTTTACAAGATGTAACTGCTCTGGGTACAGAGGTGAGCACTCAAAATGCTTTGAGTGCCAATAACCATACATGTATCATCTTAATTGCTTGGCAAGATGGATTTTGGCAAGGAGGTACCATCTCAAAATCCCTTATTTAAGCAATGCATGGTGCAATGTTAACAGGCGGCATCATGGGAACAATAAGGCAAGATGGCCGCTCAGCTCTTTTTCATAACAAGATATTTGGAAAAAAAATCAAATATGCAAAAAGTGGCTAAATTAATAGATGCTAGACATAGGACCGATCCTTTAATTCCAAGTAATCATCACTCCTGTATCAAGATTATATGTAACATAACCTTTACTTTACCAAAACACTGAGCAAAAAACAGACTCCGACCTGATATATTTGAAAAACAGTCTGAGCCATTCTTGGGAGGTTTTCAAATGCTCTTTTTCACAAAAATGAGGTCTGAATGCCTCATACTGGCAATTCTGAAATGCCAATTCTAAGATAATTTAATGATCGTCTTACATTATTCAGAAAACAACCCTTTAAGAACAGACACTGCATTTTGGGGTTCCAGTCAAAAAAACGGACTAATGAAATAAAAAATCCTACCAGAAAATGTTCAGATTAGAATAATTCTAACCATGTTTATCGATAAGCGTGACAATGGGGTTGGACTTGTTTCAGATGAAGATATAGGACATATAAATTGTGATCCACTTTAAGTACATTTCCGCACAACATCAATAGTGTTGGAATGTTCACCATCTTGTTTGTGCGGCATGTAGCTTACAAAATGGAGTCTCAGAGTTCCATTTTAACTGGTCCTTGGTGAGGGAGCACCAGAGAGGTAGAATATGCTTCTCTACCTTGGGTGCCTTAGACCCAAAAATATGTTTCTATGGGGATTCTGTTGATCCAAATTCCATGATTTAGAGTAAATTACGTCTCCTGTTGGCAATAACGAAATTACATTTTGCTAAAGGTTATGAGATGTCTGAAGGGCCAAAATCTGATTTTGTGGAAGATTAGAGTGATAGCACAGGATGAAAAAAACAATCTGTCATTAATGATATACATGATTGTTCTTTCAAGTACATGTCCTGGTATGGTGAAGGTAGCATCAGGGTTTGGTCCTGCAGATTCTTAAAATGGACAGATCTATGTTAAAAGCAAAAATCAGAGAGTTGCTGTTGGCCAAAGGGTTTCAATTTAAAGGAGATGCACTGACATCAGAGGTGGAAGACCTCAAATGGATTGGGGTTACATCAGTCAGGTGGCGATCACAACCAAAAATGTAAATACTAAACATTTTCAAATGCTGTGAATGCGTACTGTTTTCAGGTTATTGTATTTGTACTTTGATGGCCCACGAACACATGGGACGGGAAATGTTTAAAAAAAATAAACTGTTTACCAAACATGAAAATATTTTCACGATATAGACCGATTGTCAAATTTACGCCAACATTACTTTTGAAGGGAAATTCAATTTTTCTTTGGCTTTATATTTTCCTGGGCCCTTATCTTCCTTGACGACTTACAGCCTTTTCAAATGTGGACTTAATTTACGAATCTACCTGTAGAACCACACCATGGGACTCAGAACAGAGCTTTTCAGAAAAGAAACACTAGGTCGAATTTCAGACCTCTACAGGTATGTGCACACTTAGTTTTGTAATTTCCAAATCCTGAAAAAGAGAATAGAACCACAGTGGAAAAGCGCCATCTCTTTGGCACTAGACTTCCGAGGTCAAAGGTCAGTTTGTGAATTTTCCCTAGTAAAAATGCCAATAAAATTAAATAAACAATAATAAAAAAAACTCTGCCCACTGCTGAAACAAGCATGATAAAAAAACTGTACATTTATTTAGAAATAAGAATTACAATCTTTGTGATGACCTGAAACTATAATGCCAAAGAAAGACAACAAAAAACTGTTAGTGACAGCGTGATCCTCAAGGGCTGAGATGCTCCCTAGATAAATGAGCCAATCAGGGTTCACCGCTTGCTTACAAACTTTTAAGACATCTGGAAGGCAGCAGAACAGTTCCTGTGAGCTCTTCTTACACAGCAAAAAGCCAGAATCCATGAAAGACTAATACTTTTTCTTATACTAGAAACCAATAGAAACTGGAATGAAAATGGTACCGGATAGCTACAGGCAAAGATATCTTGGGAGATCAAGAGAAATGCTGATATTTATTTGTGAGGAAGAATTTAATGATTCTATGTTTTGCAAAATAAAAAAAACATCGTAAGGGAATTTGAAAAATACCCCTGGATAGGAGACCACGACATGAAGTATTATTTTTGCTTTACAAATATGAACAAACTATAAAACACAACATCCTGCAGTCAGAGCCATTTTGTTCAAGCAAGCGAATACATTCCATTGAATTATCTTGAACTTTGATAAACCTTTGATACTTTTATTTCCACACAATGGACAACGTTTTAAAGTCTGAACACAAATCCTCTTGTACAGTAAGTAGCGTCTCAGAGCAGCATATAATACTGTTTATCTAATGTCCTTCCTCGAATAAAGTATCTGAAATAAATCATTGAAGGTATCAAAAATATACCCTGTAGACCAATACATCATACACAATTGCTTTTTTCTTTTGCCATTTGGGGACGCGACACAGTACAATCCCTCAAGTCTCTCTGTGAACAGATAGTAGCATTACCTAGTAGGGGTGGGCAGGGATCGGAAATCGGGGCTGCATCAGGTCATTTCTACCTCCCTCCAGTAGGGATTATACTTTGGGGTGTTTTGGAGGGACAACCACTCCTACTTGCTCTGAGCTGTGCTTCCCATCCCTTCAGCCACAAGACATGCCAACTTGCCCCGTCTGTACAGCATAGGAGTTCTGTCTGCCCGGTCAAGGGCTAGTTGTTGCCTCCTGTGCTGCGAGGTTCTCTTTCATTCAAATGCATTATACAGCACAGTGCTCTAAAAAGTTATTGAAATATTATAGTTTGTGGGGAGGGGACTTGTCAGAGAATTCTCTGAATTATTCTTTAGTTAAGGAAAGGAGGGGGATGAGATCTCTCATGGACAGCAGAATGGTCCCTGGACCCGCGCCACCATCCAGGCGAGAGGGACACGCTGTTCAGCCAATTCAATAGTGCTACTGGCTAAAGAGCAAGTTTGAATTTGTATGAGTGGTACACGAAGATACACACTGCACAACATTTTTGTTACCCAGGTAAAAGCATTGAATCGTCATTATTATATCTTGGAAGGACAGAGTGCTGGGGTTTGTTAAATGTTCATTAAGTTATAGACACACATTTGCCTCCCAGGAGGCCTATCTTGTATTCACCATAGGGATAAGTCAGCTTTCAAATCCCATTTCAAGTACTGGATACCAGGCAAAGTACAGTATGAATACGCATAAGTTTGTGCACATCTGCCTCATGGATAGACCATGGAATCCTCACGTGGGCACGCGCCCAGACCAAAGAGAACACAGCTGGCATCCTCCACCCGACAGATGTTCAAAAGGAAGCAGACTCTTTGGAACTGGGACACCTCCGTGGTAAGCCGCACCATCTCCTTTTTCGGGATCTCCATGAAGTTAAGTCCACTGAAACTTCAGCTGCTGCAGCCCAGCTAAGCTAGTGGCCATATTAATGTCATACCTTCAATCTGAATTTATAGACGCAAGGGGCGTTGCTCTGCTATACGTCGCCTCTTTGAGGCTGTCCCACTAACACCAAAACCCTGGACCATCATCCAGTATCCCCCATAAGCTGTTTTTAACAACTCTGACTCCTCAGATGTGAACATCCATTCTTGTAAGAGTTCAAGGGGTTAGCAATCCAACAAAACAAGGAAGGCCTTATTGAAATGCATTGAAGAATTTGGTTTGCGGAAAGGTGCTTGTTAAAAACGTTGTCCCTTTTAAGTGGCAGATGCTGTTGTACGCATGTATTCGTTTTGAGTCATTGGCCTCAGTTGCGTTTCACAAGCCATTTTGTGGCAAAGAACCTCCCCCGTGGTAGGCGTGACTGTTTAAGTGCAATCAGAATTTCACTAGACATTAAGAAGACCACTTCGGGAATCAGATTTGAGAGAGCACCGGAGGGAACCAAAGTTGTCTGAGCATGCCATCAAATCAAATGTGCTGCTGTGATGGGGAAAAATGCGAGCGGTGAAAATATTTGCACTAAACTGGAATGTGCACACTGTACCTCTGTGCATAGATAGGTGTGTCCATATGCACACAAACACACACATATATGCCTAAATGCATACATCTTCCTTATGGTTTTCAATGTTGAAGATATGTGAGATCATTCAAGCACCAGGCGGAAATATCCCCTGAGTAAAAAATTGAAATTCAGTGACCAATTGCATTGTTTTGATCTACTTTAAGGTCGCCAAGCATTGGTTTCTGCTGAATGATCTTTTACACACTGGATCATGCTGGCACACAACAGTGCCAACGCTAGAACGAGGAGTAGGCTGAGCTTCATTTTAAGGCTTTTTTTTGATTGAAGACTTGCTAAATTTTCAGGCATGAGAGCAGACTGATTCAAAATGCTGCTCTTTCCTTGGCTTCGATAGCAGTCCTCCGGCTCCATGGTCTCAGAGATAGTTCAGTGCTCCCTGATGGGCTTGCGCCTCCCTCATTCACTGTCTGAGAGGGTTTCATACTGCGAGCAGAGCAGGGGTTTCGGCTCCTCTTCCCAGGCACGGTGCTGGCTGTTGGCGTTTCCTTGTGGAATGGACGTCGGAGGCGGGGCCGCCACTAATCCTGTTGGAAGCCTTATCGTTAGCGGGTTGTACGGAAATGGTGTCGACCCTAAAGACAAAATAGGAGAAACATAGCATTAACAATTCATCTATGAATTAGCCTAACAAACAGTAATCTCAACTTGGAATAGTTAATAGTCGGACATTATTAGTTCAAGTCATTGACCTCCAATCGACTGCTCTATAAATAAAAAAGCGACGTGTAGACCCGAAACACCCTAAATGGGTTTAGAAACATCCTGCTGTGGGCTACGAGAGTTCAATTTGGCTTTGTTACTTCCTTCCTTCAATAAAAGTAAATGCTGAATATTGGTTAATATAATAAACCAATATGGGCTGCAGGAAATAGGACATTAAACGAAAACCTTATCAAAAGTCTAATTTTTTGCATAATCTCAGCGAATCTGTAATGGAAAATTGATAAAGAACAAATCTTAAAACATTCTCACAGGGGTGTTTAAGGTAATTCACAGATCAATAAAAAAAAAAGTAACCAGAGGTGATATGGATAATGGTAAATTCCAAAATGGAAAAGACTCAACTCAGCTTAATTGAGTTAGTTCCCATCTGAAGACAACAATACATGATTATAGCATACACCCAATAAAACCAATGTTTGGTGCAAATATAAAAAGTGCAACTGTGCAATAAAAGAACAAGTTACTTACCTTAGGTAACGCTATATCTGTAAGAGACATAAATTAGTTATAGATTCCTTACCTTAGAATTACCCCCAGGCGTCAGACTGGATCCGGAGAATTTTTCGTCAGCAGTACCCCTGCGCGTCGAAAGGTGGCGTCGGTCGGCTCCGCGTTCGTCGTTAGCGTCGTGGTCGCCGGGATGACGTCGCGTTAGCTACTTAGACGCCGACCTCGAGCGCTGACGTCAGTTCTTTTACACGACATTCCACGCCAGAAGCGCAGAGCCATGCAAGACACTGACCACTGGTGCACAAAAACTAGGGCCCTAAAAGGGATTCCCTGACCCTAGAAGTCAGTTCACAGAACGGGGAGGATGGGTGGGGCGGTAAGGAATCTATAACTAATCTATGTCTCTTACAGATATATCGTTACCGAAGGTAAGTAACTTGTTCATCTGAAAGAGACAATTAGTTATAGATTCCTTACCTTAGAATAGCTACCCCAGCAATACCAACCCCGGAGGTGGGTCTGCGAACCAAGTTCACACCAGAAAGTCCTGGAGAACAGAACGGCCAAAGAAGCCGTCTCTCCGAACTTGGCTGTCCTGGCAGTAGTGTTTGGTAAACGTGTGCAATGAAGCCCACGTAGCTGCCTGGCAGATGTCATTGAGGGGATCTCCCCGTCCCAAAGCAGTGTTCGCTGACGTCGCCCTGGTGGAATGGGCGCGCAGTCCCACTGAAGGCTCCTTGTTTGCCAAAGAGTAGCAAGCTTTAATGCACAAAATGACCCACCTAGAGATGGTCCGTTTGTGCACGGCCCGACTTTTTTTGGCGCCATCGTAGCCAACAAAGAGCTGGTCATCCACCTGGAATTGCTTGGTGCGATCCAAATAAAATGAAAGTGCACGTTTTGGATCCAGACGGTGGAGCCTCTTCCTCCTTAGAAGGATGCGGAGGCGGAAAGAAGGTGGGCAAAGTGATGGTTTGACCAATGTGGAAAGAAGTAATCACCTTGGGAAGAGAGGAAGGTCTGGTTCTGAGGACGACCTTGTCCGGATGAACAACCAGAAAAGGAGGCTTTGAAGAAAGAGCTAGTAGCTCACTCACCCTGCGAGCAGAGGTGATGGCAACCAGAAAAGCAGTCTTTAAGGTAAAACGTCTGAGAGGACAGTTATGAAGCGGCTCAAAGGGAGCGCACATTAGGTAAATAAGCACCAAGTTCAAGTCCCACTGAGGCATTACGAAGGGAACAGGAGGAAAAAGATGAGTAATGACCTTAAGGAAGCGATTTACAACAGGGGACTTGAAAAGAGAAGGCTGATCAGGAAGCCTAAGAAAGGCTGAAATGGCTGAGAGGTAGCCCTTCAGAGTGCCCAGAGCAGAGCCCTGCTGGGCCAAAGACAGGAGGAACAAGAGAACCTCAGAAAGAGGGGCGGAAAGGGGATCCACAGCCTTTGCTGTGCACCATGCCACAAATTTGTTCCATCTGCAGGCGTATACCGTCTTAGTGGAGGGACGCCTGGCTGCCAAGATAACATCACAGACTTCGGGAGGAAGGTCAAAGGCTGTCAACTGTCGCTGCTCAATCTCCATGCAAGGAGGTGGAGACTGGACAGGTTCAGGTGGAGGACCGTCCCCCGCTGCTGCGACAGAAGATCCCCCCGAAGAGGCAGTCGGACCGGAGGATCGATGGCCATGTGTAACAGCTCGGGATACCAAACTCTTTGTCCCCAATCCGGAGCCACAAGGATGACTTGGGCCCGGTCGCGCTTGATCTTCTTCAGCACTCTGGGCAGAAGTGGTATAAGTGGAAAGGAGTATAGAAGACCGCAACTCCACTCGCGACAAAAAGCGTCGCCTAGCGAGGGCTGCCTTGGAAATTCCAACGCGCAGAATTGCTGACATTACGCGTTCTCTTCGGTGGTGAATAGATTTAACCAAGGCTCTCCCCACTGCTGAAAGACCTTGCGCCATCTCCGAGTGAAGACGCCATTCGTGATCCATCATGCACCTGCGGCTGAGTTCGTCCGCCCTGGCGTTCAGTGAACCTGCCAGGTGTTAAACCACCAGGGATATGCCCTGATGATCCAGCCATGTCCAGAGACAGAGAGCCTCTTGACATAGGGTCCACGACCCCACCCCGCCCTCTTTGTTGCAGTACCACATGGCGGTGGTGTTCTCCGTGAACACCTGCACCACTCTTCTCCAGACAGAGGGAAGGAATCCTTTCAGCGCAAGACGGATCGCCTGAAGCTCCAGGAGGTTGATGTGGAGCCCAGACTCCGCCGGAGACCAGAGGCCTCTGATCTCCGCCTCTCCCATGTTGCCGCCCCACCTAGAAGTGATGCATCCTTCACCACCGTGTACTCCGGTTGGGGAAGGGAGAGGGATCTGCCGTTGACCCAATCCTGGTTCGTTAGCCACCACTGCAATTGTCGTGCAGTGCCCTCCGAGATCTGAACGCAATCGGACAGATTCCCCTGATGCTGTGCCCACTGGAACTTCAGGTCCCACTGCAGAGCCCGCATATGCCACCTGGCATGATCCACCAACAGGATGCAGGAGGCCATGAGGCCCAGCAGCCTCAGGGTCATCCTGACCGAAACCCGGGATAGAGGCTGAAATATCGGAATCATAGCCCGAATATCCCGGACTCGCTGCTCGGGAGGATAAGCCCGAAACTGCGTCGTGTCCAGAACCGCTCCGATGAAAAGGAGCTTCTGAGAGGGAGTCAGGTGTGACTTCGGCACGTTGATAGTGAACCCCAGCGAATGCAGGAGGTCCGCCGTAGTCTGGAGGTGGGAGAAAACTGCCTGGGGCAAGCCCGCCTTCAACAGCCAGTCGTCAAGATAGGGGAAGACTGGAACCCCTGATCTGCGCAGATAAGCTGCGACCACCGCCATCCCTTTCGTGAACACCCGAGGGGCGCTGGTAAGGCCGAAGGGGAGCAAGGTAAACTGAAAGTGCTCGTGGCCTACCGTGAACCGCAGGTAACGCCGGTGGGCCGGCAGGACGGGGATGTGAAAATAAGCGTCCTGCAAGTCCAACGCTACCATCCAGTATCCAGGGTCGAGGGCAGACAGGACCTGAGCTAGCGTCAACATTTTGAACTTCTCCTTTGAAGGAAGCGGTTGACGTTCCTGAGATCCAAGATAGGACGCAGGCCTTTGTCCTTCTTGGGCACCAGAAAGTAGTGGGAATAGCAACCACAACCTAGTTCTGGGGCAGGAACTCGCTCGATGGCTCCCTTGGCCAAGAGAGCTGTAACTTCCTGTTGGAGAAGGGCCAAATGATCCTCCGACATGCGATGGTACTGAGGTGGCTTGGATGGAGGGGTAGTCTCGAAGGGGAGGGAGTAGCCCCTTCGAATTATCTGCAAAACCCACCTGTCCGACGTGATGGTGCGCCAGTGGGGGAGGTGATGGCGAATCCTGCCGCCCACCGGCGATTGGTGGCCCTGAAAGGTCAGACTAGAAGGGTTTGGAGGCTGCTGCAGAGGGGGCGGTGGTGGACTGGCCTGCTCGCTGACTCCCAGACCTACGGCGGTGGGCCCCACGTCCCCGGCCGCACAGGGGCTGAACAGCTTGCGCCGGTCTGTGGGTCTGAGTGGAACATGGTGGGGCACCCCTTCCGTAGGCGCGAAAGGGGCTTAGAGCAGACTGCGCAGGGCGGGTGGTGGAGAGGCCCAAGGACTTGGCCGTAGCCCAAGAGTCCTTGAAGCGCTCTAGCGCGTTGTCCATCAAAGGGCATGTCCATTAGGGTAGCTTGGACATCCCCGGAAAAACCAGTCGATCTCAGCCAGGCGTAGCATTGAAGGGCTACCGACGTTGAAATCGTCCTGCCTAGTGAGTTGGCGGTGTCCAGTCCACATCGAATGGTAAACTTGGCTGCGTCTCTCCCCTCGGCAACTGCACGGGAGAGCACGGCCCGGGCCTCCTCCAGGCACTGGGGCGGCACCTGCGCCACTGTATCCCACACAGAGTGGGTGTAACGGCCCAATAGACATGCAGTGTTTACCGACTGCAGTCCCAAGCTGGAGGAAGAAAACATCTTCTTCCCAAGATGGTCCAGCTTTTTGGATTCCCTATCAGGCGGAGCGTTAGGGAATGCGCCTTTGGACGTCGAGGCTTGGACCACCAAGCTCTCAGGGGTGGGGTGTTGGGAGAGGAAAGTGGAGCTGGGCGGTGGCGTCGGGCAATCATCCTATCCACAGGAGTCCCTGTGTTGGGCCTGGACCAGGTGCCCAAAAGGATGTCAGTTAAGGCTTAATTAAATGATAGCAGGGGCTCAGAAGAGCTCGCTGACGGTTGAAGCACCTCTGTCAGGAGGTTAGTCCTGACCGCCACCGAAGGTAGCTCGAGGTTGAGAGCCTCGGCCGCCCTACGCAACACCACTGCGTAAGAAGCTCCCTCCTCCGTAGCCACGGTAGGAGGAGACAACATGCCAAGGTCTGGCGAGGTATCCAGACCACTGGCATCCCCCAACTTCTCTCTCCAGTCCGGATCATGTTCCAACTGGTCAGTTAAATGTTCTCCAGACCCCTCCCAGTCCTCCTCACCCTCCTCTGGTTGCCAATCTGGTCTGAAAGAACCAGGGTGGAACAGGGGTACAAAAGTACCCATCAGTGTCGGATCCGGCGTTGGTCCGGCTTCGTGTCCACGTCGGGGTGGAGGCCGGGGTCGACGCCAGCTGGGGACACAACCGGCGTCGGCTGCGGGCGTGGTGCCGGTTGGATCAACGCCGGTGGAGGTGTTATGAGGTCGACCGGCGCCGATCCGGATCCAGGTCTGGATCCAAGGGGACCCTGCGGTGCCAGGGCCAAAGCCGAGTCTGCGGGGCCCGAAGGCGCGCCAGCGGAGTCGGACCGCCCAAAGATGGCATGCATCACTTCGTAAAACTGTTGAAGCTGGGCAGGGGTCGCTCCGGGTCCCGGGAAGGGAGGGGAACCCGGAGCCGACCCTTCGGGCTCCGTACGCGGAGCCGCGGGAGGGGCACCACCCGCATCCCTCGCTGCGTCGGCCGACGGACGGGGAGAAGTCGAAGAGCGACGATGCTTCTTCGACTTTTTCTTGTGCTTCGACTTACCTGAGGAGTGCGAAGACTTCGAAGATGAGTGGTGGCTCCGTGACCGGTCCCTCTACCTCCTGCGCGACCGGCACCTCGAATGGCGCGGAGCCGACTGCCGGGCCTCGAGAAGCTTTCGGGACCGCTCCCACAAAGACTTCGGATTTATGGTCCGGCAGACGAAACACGACTTGGGATCATGGTCACGTTCCAGGCACCACAGGCACACGGGGTGCGGATCCGTCACCGACATCAGTTTTCGGCAAGAACCACAAGCCTTGAAACCGGGCATCCCTGACGTGCACCAGGAGTCGAAGACTCAAAAACGGTGTCGACAAAAGAGATAGATTGTATATGAAGTGATAAGATGTTGTAAGGCCGGAGGCCTGAATGCATATTTCAACTTATGTATGATGCATAGGGCTTTGAATTCTATGCGTCTCTTGATGGGAAACCAATGCAGTTGTACAAGAGCCTGTTGTGCTCTTGGGGTTATCCAAGAGTACTCTGGCTGCTGCATTTTGTATTACCTGTAATTTCTTTATGACATAGGCTGGACTGCCCATGTATAGGGAGTTGCTGTAGTCGTGGCGTGAAAGTGTCAATCCTTGACCAATCATCCAATGACGCTACAGTGGCAGCCATCTCAGCGTCTTTCTCGGGGATCTGAGCAGGCCAGAGCAAGTCCCCGCTATCTTCTTGGCTTGGGAATTCATTGTCAAGTCTTTATCTAGTATGACTCCTAGGTTCTTTACCTCATCTTTGGGAGTAGGGGATCCAGCCAGACAAGAAGGCCATGCGATATGACCTCAAAGTGATGACTTATTGCCCACCACCAACACCTCCGTTTTGTCTCCATTTAGGTTAAGGCGACTTGCTGCCATCCAATTGGCCATCTGTCCTAAACATATATTAAGTCTCCTGGAGGTGGAATGAATATCTGGGGACATGGAGACGACAATTTGGGTGTCGTCCGCATACAACACCATGGTAAAGCCATGTGCACCGATAATGTCAGACAATGGTCTGACAAATATTGAAGATCGTGGGGATCAACGCAGATCACTGTGGAATTTCGAAAGTGGCTAGTGCTTTAAAAACACTTAAATAATTAATGCACAAGTTACTAACTTGTGTAACGATATATCTGTAAGAGACAGTAGTTAGTGACAGATTCCTTACCTTAGAATATCCCCAGGCGTCAGGCTGGATCCGGAAAGTTTTGCGTAGCAGTACCCTTGCGCGTCGGTAGGCGGCGTCGTGCGGCTACGCGTCCGTCGTCGGTGTCGGGATTGCCGGGATGACGTCGCGGCCAGTACTTAGACGCCGCCCCTGCGCGCTGACGTCAGTTCTGTACACGACTTTCCGCGCCAGGAACGCAGAGCCATGCAAGAAGCTGACATTGGTGTCTGAAAAAATACTAGGGCCCTGAAAGGGATGTCCTTAACCCTGGAAATCAGTTCGCAGAACGGGGAGGATGGGTGGGGCGGTAAGAAATCTGTCACTAACTACTGTCTCTTACAGATATATCGTTACACAAGTTAGTAACTTGTGCATCTGAAAGAGACACGTTAGTGACAGATTCCTTACCTTAGAATAGATACCCCAGCAATACCAACCCCGGTGGTGGGTCTGCGAACAGATTCAGACAAGGAAGTCCCGGAGGACAGAGCGGCCAAAGAAGCCGTCCCTCCGGACTTGGCTGTCAAGGCAGTAATGCTTGGTAAACGTGTGCAGCGAGGCCCACGTAGCTGCCTGACATATATCCTGTAGCGGAACACCGCGACCTAAAGCCGTGGTAGCAGCTGTTGCCCTGGTAGAATGGGCACGTAGCCCAACAGGGGGCTCCTTCTTAGCCAAAGAATAGCAGGCTTTGATACACAAGATTACACAGCGGGAGATGGTCCTTTTGTGTACCGCCCGACCTTTTTTGGCGCCCACGTAGCCAACAAAGAGCTGGTCATCCACCCGGAACTGTTGTGTGCGGTTGAGGTAAAAGGAAAGCGCACGTTTTGGGTCCAGACGGTGGAGCCTCTCTTCCTCTCTGGAAGGAGGCGGAAAGAAGGTGGGCAAAGTGATGGTCTGCCCAATGTGGAAGGCAGTCACCACCTTTGGCAAGAAGGACGGACGTGTCCTAAGAACAACCTTGTCTGGATGGACAGACAGAAAGGGGGGTTTGCACGAAAGAGCCTGGAGCTCACTCACCCGCCGAGCGGAGGTGATGGCCACCAGAAAGGCTGTCTTCAGAGTGAGAAGACGAAGAGGACAGTTATGTAGAGGCTCAAAGGGAGCGCACATTAAAAGGTAAGAACCAAGTTTAAGTCCCACTGAGGCATCACAAACGGAACAGGAGGGAAGAGGTGTGTAATGCCTTTAAGAAACCTGTTAACAACAGGGGACTTGAAAAGGGAGGGCTGATCAGGAAGCCTGAGGAAGGCCAAGATTGCACAAAGATAGCCCTTGATGGTACCCAGGGCAGAACCCTGTTGGGCCAGAGAAAGAAGGAACAGAAGAACCTCAGAAAGAGGGACAGAAAGGGGATTCACAGCCTTTGCTGTGCACCATGCCACAAACTTGTTCCACCTGCAGGCGTATACCACCTTAGTGGAGGATCGCCTGGCTGCCAGAATCACATCACAAACTTCGGGAGGCAAGTCGAAAGGAATCAACTGCCGCCGCTCAATCTCCACGCAAGGAGGTGGAGACTGGACAGGTTCGGGTGGAGGTCCGTCCCCTGCTGCTGCGACAGAAGATCCTCCCGACGAGGCAGACGGATCGGGGGATCGACGCTCATACTGAGTAGCTCGGGATACCAAACTCTTCGAGCCCAGTCCGGAGCCACAAGAATGACTTGGGGCCCGGTCGCACCGAATCTTCTTCAACACTCTGGGTAGAAGTGGTATAGGCGGAAAGGCGTACAACAGACCGCAACTCCACTCGCGACGAAAAGCGTCGCCGAGCGAGTGCCGCCTTGAAATTCCAACGCGCAGAACTGATGACATTGCGCGTTCTCTTCGGTGGCGAATAGATCTAACCAAGGCTCTCCCCACTGTAGAAAGAGTCCTTGCGCCACCTCCGAGTGAAGACGCCATTCGTGATCCATCATGCACCTGCGGCTGAGTTCGTCCGCCCTGGCGTTCAGGGAACCTGCCAGGTGTTGAACCATCAGGAATATGCCCTGATGTTCCAGCCATGTCCAGAGACGCAGAGCCTCCTGAAATAGGGTCCACGACCCCACCCCGCCTTGTTTGTTGCAGTACCACATGGCGGTGGTGTTGTCTGTGAACACCTGCACTACCGTCCCTTTGACAGAGGGAAGAAATGCCCTGAGTGCAAGTCGGATCGCCCGGAGCTCCAGAAGGTTGATATGGAGCCGGGACTCCGCCGGAGACCAGAGGCCTCTGATCTCCGCCTCTCCCATCTGACCGCCCCATCCCAGAAGGGACGCGTCCGTCACAACTGTGTGCTCTGGCTGGGGAAGGGAGAGGGATCTGCCCATGACCCATTGCCGGTTCGAGAGCCACCACTGCAACTGCCGTGCAGTCCCTTCCGAGACCTGGACGTAATCGGACAGGTTCCCCTGATGCTGCGCCCACTGGAACTTCAGGTCCCATTGCAGAGCCCGCATATGCCATCTGACATGATCGACCAGCAGGATGCCGGAGGCCATGAGGCCCAGCAGCCCCAGGGTCATCCGTACCGAAACCCAGGATAAAGGCTGAAAGATCGGAATCATAGCCTGAATATCCCGGACTCGCCGTTCGGGAGGATAGGCCCGAAACTGCGTCGTGTCCAGAACCGCTCCGATGAAAAGGAGCTGTGGAGAAGGAATCAGGTGCGACTTCGGCACGTTGATGGAGAACCCCAGCGAGTGCAGGAGTTCGGCCGTAGTCTGGAGGTGGGAGACGACTGCCTGGGACGAGCCCGCCTTCAGCAACCAGTCGTCGAGGTAGGGGAAGACTGGAACCCCTGCCCGGCGCACATGAGCTGCGACCACCGCCATCACTTTCGTGAACACCCGAGGGGCGCTGGTAAGGCCAAAGGGGAGCACAGTGAACTGAAAATGCTCCAGCCCTACTGTGAACCGCAGGTAACGCCGGTGGGCCGGCAGGACGGGGATGTGAATATATGCGTCCTGCAAGTCCAACGCTACCATCCAGTCTCCAGGGTCGAGGGCAGTCAAGAACTGAGCTAGGGTGAGCATCTTGAACTTCTCCTTCCGGAGGAAGCGATTGACGTTCCGGAGGTCCAAGATAGGGCGCATGTCCTCCTTGTCCTTTTTGGGCACCAGAAAGTAGTGGGAGTAACAACCACGTCCTACTTCTGGGGTCGGAACGCGCTCGATGGCCCCCTTGGCCAAGAGGGCCGCAACTTCCTTTTGAAGAAGCATCAAATGATCCCCCGACATGCGGTGGCATGGCTGGGGGGGTAGTCTCGAAGGGGAGGGAGTAGCCCCTTCGGACAATGTCCAAGACCCACCTGTCCGATGTAATCGCACGCCAGTGGTGAAGGTGATGGCGGACCCTGCCCCCTACTGGTGTGCTGTGGACCTGAAAGGATGGACTAGGAGGGCTTGGAGGCCGCAGAGGTGGTGGCCTGACCCGCACGCTGGTTACCCGACCCGCCTCTACGGGAGCCACGGCCGCGCGAAGACACATGCTGCGCGGGCCGGTGGCTGGGCAGCGGACGTGTCTGGGCGCCCCTTCCGTGGCCACGAAAGGGGCGAAAAGCAGACTGTTGCGGAGGGCGCACAGTAGAAAGGCCCAGGGACTTGGCTGTAGCCCGTGAGTCCTTAAAGCGCTCCAGCGCATGGTCTGCCTTGTTGCCGAAAAGGCCGACACCATCAAAGGGCATGTCCATAAGTGTGTTTTGGACATCGCCCAAGAAACCAGTGGTCCTCAGCCAGGCGTGACGGCGCAGCGCCACTGTCGTCGCAAGCGATCTGCCTAGCAAGTCGGCGGTATCTAGGCCACACCGGATAGTATACTTCGCCGCATCTCTTCCTTCCGCAATGGCGCGGGAAAGCAGTGCCTGGACCTCCTCAGGACACTGGGGCAGAACCTGCGCCACCGAATCCCACAAGGAGTGGGTATATCGGCCCAAACGGCAAGTGGTGTTGACGGACAGCAAGCCAGCACTGGTGGAAGAAAAGACATTCTTCCCAAATTGGTCCAGTTTTTTGGATTCCCTATCCGGGGGAGCGGTAGGGAAGGCGCTTTGGGAGGCGGAGGCTTGGACAACCAAGCTCTCAGGGGTGGGGTGTTGGGAAAGGAACAGGGGGTCGCCCGGAGCAGGGCGATGGCGCCGGGCTACGTTCCTATCCACAGGAGCCTCTGTGGTGGGCTTGGACCAGGTGCCCAAAAGAACGTCCGAAAGTGCCTCGTTGAATGGCAGCAGTGGCTCCGCAGAGGTAGCCGCCGGCTGAAGCACTTCCGTCAGGAGGTTAGTCCTGACAGCCACTGTAGGTAACTGGAGGTGCAGGACCTCAGCTGCCCTACGCAGCACCGTAGCAAAGTTTGCTCCCTCCTCCGTTGCCACGGAAGGAGGAGACAACATGCCAATGTCTGGAGAGGTATCCAGACCACTGGCCTCCCCAAGTTCCTCAGCCCAGTCCTGATCGTACTCACATTGGGCAGTGAGAGGGTCCTCAGACCCCTCCCAGGTCTCTTCGTCCTCCAAATCAGGTTCAATGTAAGGAGGAGGGACATGTGGGACCCAAGGTCCCAGCGGCGCCTGAGCCGGCGTCAATCGACGTCGGTCCGGCGCCAAGTCCGGATCCGGAGAGAACCTGGGGACGACGTCGCCCGGAGCCCCGGGCGGCGTCGCGAACGGCACCGGTGAGATCGACGCCGGTGGAGGTGTCGTTAGGTCAACGGGCGTCGATCGGGGTTGCGGCAGCACCGGAGCCGGGGTCGGGGCCGGGGCCGGGACCGGAGTCGCTGGCGGCGCCGTGGGAACCCCACTAGGGCCCGCGGGGCCCGAAGGCGCACCGGGGGACCTTGAGGCCCGAAGAGGCGGGCCATGGCCGACAGGAACTCCTGTATTTCGGCCGGAGTCGCCCCCGAACCCGGGAAGTGCGGGTAATGCGGCGGCGGCTCCACAGGCACTCCCGGCGCCGCGGGGACGACGGGACCCTCAGCCGAGTCGCGCGACCGGCGAGGGGAAGTCGTCGAGCGATGACGCTTCTTTGACTTCTTATGCTTTGACTTACCGGAGGAGTGCGAAGACTTTGACCCCGAAGAACGATGAGGACTCCGCGACCGGCCCCTCGACCTCTCTCTCGACCGGGGCTTGGCGCGGAGCCGACTGCCGGACCTCGAGGAGCTTTCGAGACCGCTCTCGCAAAGCCTTCAGGATGCAAGGCCCGACAGTCAGGGCACGACTTGGAGTCGTGGTCGCGCCCGAAGCAGTAGAGACAATCCTGATGCGGGTCCGTGATCGACATCATTCGACCACAGGCGTCGCATGGCTTGAAGCCGGGCATCCCTACCGACACCGTAGGAGTCGTAAGACTCGAGAAAACAATGACAAAAGTCACGAAAAATCAGTCAAAAATTGACTGGGGCACTGCTCTCTCCGGATCTGCGCTTACTGGCGCGGAAAAAGAAAGAACTGACGTCAGCGCGCAGGGGCGGCGTCTAAGTACTGGCCGCGACGTCATCCCGGCGATCCCGACGCCGACGACGGACCCGCACGACGCCGCCTACCGACGCGCAAGGGTACTGCTACGCAAAACTTTCCGGATCCAGCCTGACGCCTGGGGATATTCTAAGGTAAGGAATCTGTCACTAACGTTTCTCTTTCAGATACCTTCAAACAATTAATCGTTTCAAGAACCTGCTCTAGAACACAAAGTATTAAACCCCCACAAACTACTGCAGCACAAAACAAGACAAATGCTTGGGATCCCATGTCCTAACCACAACACTTGAACTCGTATATTACATACAACATTAAAACATGAAAGAAAGTTTTTCCCTCTCTTATTTGTACAATATTTGTAGGGAACATATTCTTGCCCATAGGACAGAGTTTATGGGATTTTGACCAAGTGCATTTTTATCACGTTTAAAATGCCTTTTTACAACTGATTTATAAAATGTATTGATGACCCCTCTATGAGCGGGGGCTTTCGAGCCTTTATGTGCAACATTTATTTTTGTTTCTAAAGTTTGTGAGAAAATTCTACGAGATAAAGATTGGTTTTCTCTTAAATCAGACAACAAAACACTAATGATGTTTTTCTTACAGAGAAAACAAGAATTTTATTTTTTTGCACATTCATTTTTAGATCGCGTTTCTCAGAACAACCCTGAAGAGCATTTAAGTTTCTTGGTAAACCAATTGGAGTCAAATCTAAGAAAGTTAAATCATTGGCATACAGCAATGAATGGCAGCCGAAATTTCCTAACTTAAGGAAACTGCTAATAAAGTTAAAAAGTATTTGGTAGGCCACTTGGCTACAGAATGGAAACGACGGAGGCAACAAAAAAAAATACACTATTATTTCAACAAAAAATAGTAGAGGTGAGTCCAGAGAAAACTGAATTTTACGTGAATAAATTTCCTATCACTTCGTAAAGAGATTAGCAATAATACTCGTCATTTATTATCATATCTTCTAAGCTAATTTTTTTTGCAACATACCCTTCAATTGAAGGTGTCAAAGACCAGTTGGCGCTTCTTCTCCCCTGGTAGCACATTCGTAAATGCTCCAATAAATTGCTGGAATTCACTACAGAGTTGGTTTGGGGCCACATTTTACAGTAAAACAGAAAGTTATAGCATCAAAATGTTACCAGCAAGAACCTCCCAACAAAGCTTAGTGTATCTTTACAACTCACAGGTTTACACCGGCTACCTTTTGGAAGCACTGACAGAATAGGCATTCCGATGTACCATGGTTCATCAAAAGGCAATGAAGTAGTACACTAGGAATGCCCTACAATTAAAAAACTTGGAACCGCTGTGACCCATTTTTTTTTTTTTTTTTAAACAATCCAGATTTTCATTACATTCATATCTAGGTGTGCAACTGATTTCAAAGCAAAGTTCTTCAAAATCAGAATACAAATAGTCGACCTTACAGTTCCATGGGATTTTGGTGAAAACCAAACCAAATTAAACCTAACGAACCCTCTTCGTCTGACTTGCATCACCTAAAATTTTCAGCTTGAATTTCAGCCTGGTAAATGTCCAGGCTGACTAAACTAACCTAATGTGAGTGCTCCTTGATGAAAATGTTTTTCTTAGTTTTTGTTTTCCTGATCCTGCTGCTTGTTCCAGTTTGTTCTCTTTTTCTGGCAACACCTTGCATCTATATACTCCTTTTTATTGGAGTGGGCCCTCACTCTCCTTTGCCCTTCCTACTAAAGCTGCCTCTCACACTCACTCCTTCCTTCCTTTTTGCACTGCTATCATAACTCCATTCACAGTATTGTCCCGGTCTCGCTTCCAATCAAGACGCCTTCCCTTGAACAGCCTTTTTTTCAAAACCTTTACTGTAGGGGTCCCTCCAAATACCCCCAACCTCCCTCTTTTTTGTTTTTTTCTCTTGAAGAGTGCCGTGTGGCTCCTTTCTCCTTATGCTCCCTCCCTTAAATTACCTGCTGCTTTACTTCTGAGACATATATGACTTAGCAAGCATAATCCAGAGTTGGGACCACACCACTAGTCTGGAAAAGGCCAATCACTTTATGCCCAAGATGAGGTACATGCACGAAGGATGCTCCCCATTTGAAGCTACTGTGCTTAGCTTTGCTCCTTTAGTAAGAGAATTTCTTATGTAGCAGTCTTTCTAGATAGCACTTCCACCATCTGACCTGAGACAGCTCATATTCAACCAGAAGGGAGGGCCGAAGCCTCAGAGGCTCTCTGAGTGAGGCTGCTGCGCAAAGAAAAGCCTCTTTAGCTTAAGTATGCAGAGGATATTAATTGAAGCATCCACTCCCAAAGTGCCACCACCATCCTCCTAGAAATAGAACCAGCACTTCACAATCGAGGGAAGGTTAACATGTCAGAGAAAATGTTAATGCCTCTGAAGGTGGTTGAAATTCAGAGTACAAGTCCATTACCTTGTAGCCATCATCTAAAGGCAGTGATCTGGGGACCACATCATCCTCCTCTGGTTCTAGAAATGAGTTGCCTCTCTCATATGATAGTATAGGCAAAGGTCAGGCAAAAACTATGGCACAGGTAAAGATAAACCCAAGGACCAACTTGGAGAGAATCTTTGGGACCTGCATATCAAGCCAAGAAGACAGAAGAGGGGGGGAGGAGCCAAGCGCCGGACCAAGATGGCTGCCTGAGCTCTCGGCTCCGCCGATACCGTTCCTCTAAACCCATTATCCTGACTTATCCTGCCCCATATGGACTGCAACGGCAAGCAGTGAGTGAGCGGTGCCGTTTGCTGCTGTCCCGGCTCTCGGACGCCACCAGGAGCTGAATAAACGGGCTCCGACCGTCTGGGCCTGCCCGCTGACCCCAGACCGGGGACTGCGGTGGGAGGACGACGGCTGGAGCGAGAAGAGGAGTCGGCTGCCCGGACCGGAGGTCGCCGGTCGGAGCGCGTCTGCCTGGCTCTGCGGGATCTCGCTTTCTGGGACGGCGCGCGGACTGCGATTGGTGCGGCGGTGAGATCCCTCTCTCCCCCCCTCCCCCCCCTTTTTTTGGCGCCCCGTTCCCTCCTGGACCGGGTGTGGGGGCGGCGGAGTGGGTGAAGTGCTGGGACTGGCGCGGGGACTCGATGGAGCCAGAGCCCTGAAGATCTACCGGTGGAGTGGGAGCGACCTGCATCACGTCTTTCCCCCCCCCCCCCTCGTCTTGGAGCCATCTGTGGAGGGGATGAGACCGGGGCCAACACTGAACTGCGTCCTCACATTGGCCTGCGAGCGACTGGTGGCATCGCTCTGATCGGGATCGGGAGTGTTGATCTGACCGTGTGTCCGGGGCGGCTGAGACACCGCGGGAGTTACGGGCCGCCTGTGCTCCCCGTCCCCGACCGGGCGCTTGAGCCGGTCTATTCCACACGTGGCGGCCTTTTCGTAGTTGCTGACCCATCGACTGCTCGTAGCAAGGGACCTTGTCAGACACCACCTCCGTGTCCTGAGATTCGGGGGGCAAATGGCGAGTAAGGCGGACTCGGACAGGAGCCAGGCCAAGGTGTCCAGAGGGTCGAGGCAGGTCCAATCGAACAAACTGGACCGCTATACCCTGCCCAGAGGCTCGCCGGCGGATCCGCTTCATGCCCATAAGGTGGGGGAGGTCTCTGCGAGCCCCACCTCGGAACTGACCCTGCAAGATGTTATGGCCGCCATAGAGGGGGTTAAATCATCCCTGGAACATAAAATGGACACCATCTCCATTGAAGTAAACCTCATCCGGGCTGACCTAACAAAAATGAATGAAAAAGTCAAGTCCCTGGATATTAAAACGACCGGTCTGACGGAAGATGTGTCGCAGCTCCAGCGCGAGGTACGTGATCTTAAGTCTTTCTGTGAAACGGCCGAACGGAAACTTGACGACAGTGAAGGCAGATCGAGACGCAACAACGTCCGCATTTTAGGGGTGCCCGAAAAATCAGAGGGGCCAGCTTCTGACTTGTTTGTTGAGGACCTTATCCTGAACCACCTTAAACCCAAGGGACTGGGGAACTTTTTCACCATAGAGCGTGCGCACAGGGTCCCGGGTGGGCGACCAAAGCCCGGGGCGCCTCCGCGCCCTCTCATTGCACGGGTCCTCAACTTCAGGGACAGAGACGCTATCCTGCAATGCGCCCGAGCAGCACCCCCGCTGCGCTACGAGAATGCCACCCTCTCTTTCTTTCCCGATTTCACACAAATGGTACAAAGACAGCGTAGAACCTTTCTAGCTGTCAAGAAGAAACTTAGAGACAAAGGACTTAAATACGCCATGATGTTTCCGGCTCGTCTCCGTATCGAAGACAGGGGAAGAGTATGGTTCTTTGATAATCCTGAGATGGCTTCGGATTGGCTGGACGATCGTGCAGCCGGTGGCTCCCCGAGATGTAGTCGCGACGAAGACCAAGAATCGCGGGAGTGACAATTGGCTAACGCACAGGCGGTTTACATGCTCGTGGCCAGGTATGGGGGCCCGGGGGCCCCACAGTCGGACAAAAGCTCACGTTGAACAGTAGCTACTTAGAGCTACACTTCAAGACCTTATGGGAACAATCTATCTGTGAAGTTTGGGTTTGGGGACGGTGGGAGGGAACGCCGACCTTCCTCCTCTTTACTACCTTTAGTTGCTTTTCAGTTTTAGGGTATTGGGCGACAGGCACTCTGCCAGTTTGTGATGGGCAGTTTTAAGTCCAGGGAGCAGGGAAGCAGGGAGGGGGTTGTTGGAAACGGGATTTGGGAGGGGGTTGTTTTATCTTTGTTTGTATTTATCGACACATGATGTGTGTTAAAGTTGTGATTTCGGCAAATCTTATAATCTGCATGACCAAGGCACTAGACGACGCTTACAAATATGACGCATACCCAGTGGGATAAAAGTGCGAGAATCCTGAGCTGGAATGTTAACAGGCTGGGGGACAAGGTTAAACGCAGTATAGTTCTCCAATATATCAGGAAGCAAGCCCCTGACGTCGTCCTGCTCTAGGAGACACACCTGATAGGTAGTTCATGTAAAGCACTGTGTAGATCTGGATATAAGTTAGTGGCACATGCAGGGTTCACCACAAGCTCCAGAGGCGTGGGTATAATGGTAAAAAGCACCTTCCCGCTCACTATAGATCGTATTTGGACGGACGACAGGGGCCGATACATGGGTATTACGGGGTTCTGGGAAGGACGCACTATTACATTGGTCTCCATCTATGTTCCCCCTGGCCTCCAAACTACCACATTTCAGGACCTGCGTACCGCTCTCCTCTCACTACCTGAAGGGGTGTTATTGCTGGGAGGGGACTTTAACTCCGCGTAGGATCAGGGGCGCTGGATCGCCACCCACCGCGGGAACTGGGGCCCTCGCATAGATGGCTGCCAGATTTTCTCGACACCATGGGTCTAGTAGATGGTTGGCGCACTTATAACCCTGACAAAATGCAACACACCTTTCACTTGGGGGCCCATGGCAGCTTATCCAGATTAGACTATATCCTGATCCCCGCCCCCAAATCTCGCTCATCCACGAAATTAGACACCTGGCAAGGGGCATTTCTGATCACTCACCAGTCTGGGTCCATGTACTCCTTGATCAAGCCCGGGTGGGTAGGGTCGTCCCTATTAACCCCTGGCATCTTCGCAACCCTAAAATCCGCCAAGAACTCACCAAGACAATGGATACATACTTTGCCGAAAATCTGGATACAGTGGCCTCCTCCCGGACACTATGGGAGGCATTTAAGACAGGGATTAGGGGGGAGGCCCTGTCCCTGATATCAGGACAAAAGAAAGAAAGACATAGAGAAATTGCGGAAATAGAGGACGAGATCTATCACTTAGAGAGAGAGATGGAGACGACAGTCACACCTGACTTAACCCATTTATTGCGACTCAAACAAGACGAATACAAGGCACTACTGACTGAACGCGCAAAAATGCTAGGAAGAGAGACACTTGGTAGGATCTATGAGCTTGGGGATAAAGCTGGGAAACTATTAGCCTGGCTTGACAAACGCGAATGGGCGAAGAGGTTGGTCCCAGTCCTCCATGATGCCAATAACATTGAAGTAACGGACCCCCAAGAAATAGCAGACTGCTTTGCCAGGCACTTTAACTTAATATACACCGCAGTGGCATCTTACACTGAGGACGAATCCTTCGAACTGCTTCGTGACGTTAAACTTCCCACTCTCTCCTTAGAAGACCGGAGTCTTCTAGATAGCCCCTAACAGCAGATGAGATAGCCCAAGCAATCAGATCGCTACAATCAGGGAAAGCTCTTGGCCCGAACGGCATCCCAATTGAACTATACAAACTCAGCCCTGACAAATTGTCCATTCATCTCAAGAGCATGTTTGAGGAAAGTAGGGAATCAGGAGTGCTCCCAACTGACCAACGTATAGCCACCATAGTAACCATACACAAGGAAGGTAAGCCAAAAACGGACTGCGCTTCCTACAGGCCGATTTCCTCCTCAATGCCGAACCCAAGATCCTTGCTAAAGTCCTCGCCACCCGTCTCATTAACGTAATTTCGGAATTGGTACACCCGGACCAGTCCGGCTTCATTCCACATAGGAACACAGCATTGAACCTACGCCGTGTCCACGGTGTTTTGGGCAGAGTAGACACGATTCTTGAGCCGGCTGTCCTCGTGTCACTAGATGCCACCATGGCATTCAACACTATAGAATGGCCTTACCTTATTGCGGTCCTCCGAAAGTTAGGGTTCGGCCAGGAATTCATGCAATGGGTCCGCCTTTTGTATTCGGAACCAATGGCACAAGTCGTGGTGAATAACAAAAAGTCAGATTCCTTCGTCCTGAGCCGGGGCACCCGTCAGGGGTGTCCACTCTCTCCCCTTCTTTTTGCATTGGCGCTGGAGCCACTGGCTGCATGGATCCGCCAAAACCCAGTTATTCGAGGCATGCGGTGGTCACCTGATTGGGAGGACCGCATTTCGCTCTATGCGGATGATATACTACTATATTTAACGGAGCCCAAAAAGTCTTTAATAGCAGTTCTGGATATTTTAGCTGTGTTTGGTAACTACTCCGGCTTCAGGATTAACTGGTCTAAATCCCACCTCTACGTCCTTCAGGGGGGCCCACCTGCTCTACCCCGAAACTGCCCCATCCACATTAGCACCACTGGGTTCAAATATCTGGGTATATTTCTCTCCCGAGATCCTGTACTCCGCTATGAAAATAATCTTCTCCCTCCATTGCTTCGCTTACGGCGAGACATTGCCAGTTGGAAATCCCTTCCCCTCTCCCTACTGGGCAAAGCGGCTCTTTTTAAAATGATGTCCCTACCCCGCTTTCTCTACGTTTTGCAGAACACACTTGACCCAGTCCCCTCGAAATACTTTAAAGAAATAGAATGCCTCCAGAGGGACCTGCTATGGAACGGGCCTCCCCGTATAGCACTGAATACGCTCACGTTACAGTGGTACGATGGTGGCATCAGTCTGCCTAACAAAAAATATTACTGGGCAGCACATTTGGCAGCCATTAACCACAGCACATACGGAGATCTTGCCAATCCGGGCTATAGGATGGACAAGTGGCTCCTCCCAGGAGGGAACTATAACCGATCCCTCTACACGAAATCAAACAGATCCAAGCTCACAGGGCCCACTGGACACACTGTTAAGGTATGGCACACTGCAAATAAATCCCTGGGGTGGGAGGGTAAATTAACATTGGCTACCCCCTTATGGGACACCGCAAAGCTTGGCAACCTATGGTCCTCGAAGGGATTTGATAAATGGGACCTGATCGGCATATCGCAAGTCAAAGATCTGTGGAAACAGGGTGGAGTAAAACCCTTTGTTGCCCTGCAGACTCAGTACAACCTTGCAGATGCCGAGCTCTTTCGATATAATCAGATTAGCCACGCGCTACACTCTCTCATCCCTAGAGGCACTTCCCTCCCCGACTCATCCCCTTTAGAGGACAGAATATTAGACGGCCCTGTCCCTAACAAGACCATCTCGTTAATTTACAATAAATTAATACACCACATGGATGATCCTCTACTAGCTTTAAGGGGGAAATGGGTAACTGATGGGATGGAATTGGACGATGAGGACTGGCAAGAAGCGGTCTCCTCGCCCCGGGTGGTGGCCATTTCGGCCTGACTACGGCTTGTCCAACTTAAAATCCTGCACAGAGTATATATGACCGGCCCTCGGTTGGTGATGATGGGGAAAGCCGAAACAGGGGACTGTCGCAGGAAATGTGGCCTCACGGGTACGTTCATGCATATTATGTGGGAATGCACCCTAATCCAAAGGTACTGGACAGGGGTACACGCAACGATGAGCACGGTACTGACTGTCCCTCTTAGTCCAGAGGCACGTAGATGCCTACTAAACATATGGGAGCCGACCGATCTTAACGCTCACCAAATACAATGGGCAACGTTGGGCTTCATGCTGGCGAAAAGAAATATAGCTTAGGCCTGGGGGGCGGCAGCACCTCCTACTTTGGCTACATGGGAAAACAACATGGACTGGTGCATGTTTAGAGAAAAGACAGTGTTTACAGCCCGAGGCTGCCCCCGAAAATGGACCCGCATCTGGTCACAGTGGAACGCTTACCGTGGCGATATTTGCATTCCCCCACAAACTGTTGCGCATGATGATCTACTTCCCCCCCCCTGAATGCCTCCACTGTATGTAATTCGCTAGTGAACTGCCTTACTTGTCATGCGTATTTCTATACTGTATTAATTTCAATGCTGATATGCCGATGTTTGTTAATAAAAAGTTAAATTAAAAAAAAAAAGAAGACAGAAGAGGTGAGGACCTTTAGCAAGTGGTGGCCCACTGTTTACCCAAGTAAGGCCTCCAGTGGACACTTGCTATTCCAGTCAATATCTGAAACCCTTTCGAGGATATCAGTCAGCTGTGCTCTCTGACCACATCAGACAGGCGCCTTTGCCCAAGAGTGCTTGATTTCCAGCATTTCTTATCCTCCATCTCCTGCCTTTCACTCCGTCTGAAGTGGGGATGAAGGCGACTGCAGCATGGTACTGCTCCAGTCTGCAATAGTCTCTGTAGAGGTGGCTCACCTCTTCATCTGAATTCGAAAATTCCTCATCTCGTAAGAAGCTGCTTCCTTAAAAGCGAGTGCCCTATTACTGTGATTTTGACTCTGTGGTACAGGAGTCAAGGGGTCTTTAAGTGGCAAAATGTGACCCGTCTCAAGAGCGATACAGATAATCCTCTGCCTGATGTCCGGCCTATGCAGGACACTCTTGAGCTAGACAGCACTGAATGCTCATTGGTGTTTCAACTGGGAGAAATATTTGACCTACACACTGTGGGCTTCTGTAAAACATTTTTACCCAGAAATGTTTGAAGATCTGTAACCTCGCTGGTGTAAAATGGCGATTGGCTCTGGTCCTCCTTATTCATACCAATAACCAGGGGTGGTTCTCGATACATATCCGTCCTGCCCTTTTCAACATGCCCTTTAAACTCCTCTTAGAAAGCCCTTTAAAGGTCACTTTGTAGAGTCCTGCCAGGCCAACATATCATAACACACCCAGTGACCCTCCTCCTGAAGTTAAATAATCATTTTCACAGAAAGACTCACCATGCAGACAATTTGCCTTGGAATGATCCCAGGGCAAGTGGAGGCCACAGGCTTGTGGGAGGTCTTTTAATGGACTTAAAATGGTACTGTCCGTATCTAATACTTGCTCTCCTGGAGGCCTGCTCATGCAAACTGATGGCATGGGCCCAAAAATCATGACGAAGCATCAAAATATTTGGTGTTGATGCCGCATGTAAATCTGCTCTGCATCTTCAACTCCTCCAGCTCCCAAAATGTCTGCTGGTCTTCAGTGCAGTTTCACTGTTATAAGAACACCAACACAACCCAAACCCCAATGGTAGAAAAAAATCAGCAGTAAGTTAACCGACATGTAGTCCTCCCTTTCTGTTCATGTTAATTTTCCCAAGTTCATGGGCCGCAGCTTGACGTACTTCTGGAGACACTAGCGGTCTGCTTCCAGGACAGCTCTGGACTTCAGAACTGGTAGGCGTCCCTGCAACGCTTCCCCTTCCGACTATATGGGGCTTGTGCAGTTCACCCGTTCTCAGTCTGTTCTCCTCATAGTGGACTGTGGGCATTGGTGTCTCGCACCAATCCCTCCACACCTTTAGCCCTAAAACTGCCCCAGGACTGAACCCTAAATCTGACAATATGATGCACCCCCTCCCCTGCACTGACATGCGTGGAGAAAACGATTCGGCATAAACAAGGGCGTAGTAATGACGCCGTTGTGCTGCCGCTTTCGTTGTAGAGGCTTTTTGTTCAAAAGCCTTCATTAAAAAGGACGTTTCCCTCTAAAGAGCACATGTTAAATAGGAATTCTGTTTATTTGTAGAAGAACTCTTAAGGACTGAGCAGTAAGAGAACTGGAGGAACATGACCTCCAAAAGGTGGCTACTTGATTTACAGGCATTGATAAGAGCCACTAGGAAATTAATTAACCTATGTAAAGAAAGTCACTGAAATAAAAAAGCTCAACATAATTAAAGCAAACCTCACACTGCAATTGCAAACAGTGGTGCACATCTGGCAGCAGTTTTAGTTTTGGGATTTAACAATGGTCTTCACTTACTTCAGTGTGTGGGAGAGGCAGAGTGAAATACTTCATGAGCAATTGAGCCACTGCTTGTGGGACTTCAATAGAGAATTGTTAACCTTAATCACATTATGAACAAGCCTTCCTCAATGCAGTTTGACGTAATGTGCAGTGCAGAAAGTTACTGTGTTTTTTGTTCGCCTTAGACGGTATGCCAGCTTGTAAGCACTAGTACTGTTAGTTTGATCTGGTCAAAGAGGTGCGCCGTTACCAGGTTCCTGTTATCTAATGTTTTTCTCCTAGCTGGTCACAAAGTCTCCCGAGACAGAACAATCCTTTTAAAATTGCTCCAGTCTGTCTTAAACCAAGCCCTTGGAGAGAGGGGAGCATAGTTCACAGAAGAAGCAGCAGTTGGAAACTAGTCTGCACAGTCCATACGGTGTTAGATTCCTATCATAAATTGACCACAGAAAGACCACCAAGAATGGAAAGAAACGATGATAGAAAGTTAAAATAATACAACATTTACTGAGTGGGAAATACCTAAGCAAAATTGTCCTTGGACAGAAACATTCCAAAATAAAATGAACAGTTTCCAAACCTCAATGCTTGAAATATTCACTGCACACACACATATCCTTGAGGGAGACTTGCTCAACTGCAAACCACCCTGTGGAACACATCCTTTTGTGGCAACAGGGCACAACATTGGTACCAACCACCTTCCCCAAGCAGTCAGTAGCATCTAGGGCAGCATGTATCACATACTTTGCGGCATCCTATCCATCATGAATTGTTTGGTCCAGAGAGGCTACAAGATCTTCCAGGAATGCCAGCAATATGTCGCTGGCTATGTCCCAAAGGGCATGTATATAGCCACCCAGCAAACAGGCTGCAGTAACATATCTCATAGCCAGGTTGGTTGAAGAAAGGAAAATGCTACTTACCAGTATGCATCTGTTCTTGGCATGTAGAGCTGTAGATTCGTATACTTGTGCATAGATCGCCATCTGGTGTTGGGCTCGGATGTTTGCACTTTGTTTTGTCTTGGAAGAAGTTCTTTGTAGTCACAAGATAGGGGACTCCTCCTTGGGATCATAGTGCGCATGGGCATCGACTCCACCCTCAGATCGTTTTTCGCCATAAAGGTTGATAGTGGAGTTTGTGAGAAACAGAAAGGATGCCCATGTGTGATGTATCTAAGTAAGATAGTACTGGAACAGATAGAGGTATCCGGTGAGGGGGGTGGGCGTATACGAATCTACAGCTCTACATGCCAAGAACAGATGCATACTGGTAAGTAGCATTTTCCGTTCGAGGTATATGAGCTGTAGATCGTATACTTGTGCATAGACTATACAGCAGTTACCTCCTTAGCGGTGGCTACCTGTATCTGTTGCAGTGGTTTGAAAAAGTGTTCTTAATACAGCCTGGCCCACACTAGCTTGTTGTTTTGCTTGCACATCTACACAATAGTGTTTTGTGAAAGTGTGTGGTGTAGCCCAAGTTGCTGCTTTGCATATGTCATCTAGGGGAATGTTTCCTAAGAATGCCATAGAAGCTCCTAGTTTGCGTGTAGAATGCGCTCTAGGGGGAATGGATAACGTACGCTTTGCTTTTTGATAGCATATCTGAATGCATTTAACGATCCGCCTGGCAATTCCAGCTTTTGATATAGGATTGCCTTTATGTGGTGGTGAGAAAGATACAAAAAGTTGTTTAGTTTTCCTAAAAGTTTTTGTCCTTTCAATGTAGTAAAGGATGGCTCTTTTGACGTCAAGTGTATGAAGAGCCCGTTCTGCCACTGAGTCTGGTTCAGAGAAAAAGACTGGCAGCTCAACAGACTGGTTAAGGTGGAAAGCAGAAACTACTTTTGGTAGGAATTTGGGGTTTGTCCTAAGATCCACTTTATTATGATGTATTTGCAAAAATGGTTCTTGTATGGTTAATGCCTGGAGTTCACTAACTCTCCTGAGAGATGTGATTGCTATAAGAAAAGCTACTTTGCATGTGAGAAATTGTAATTCACATTTATGCAAAGGTTCAAATGGGGGACCCATGAGCCTGGTAAGGACAATGTTGAGGTTCCACTGAGGAGAAGGTGGAACTCTGAGAGGAATTATCCTTGTAAGGCCTTCCATGAATGCTTTGATGGCAGGTACCCTAAAGAGTGACAAATGTTGTCTGTTTTGTAGGTAAGCGGCTATGGCGGCAAGATGTAATCGTATAGATGTATATGCTAGATTACATTTTTGTAGATGCAAGAGGTAACAAATAATGTTTTGGATTGAGGCATCTAGTGGATTGATTGCGTTATTACTGCAGTAAATAACGAACCTTTTCCATTTAGCTGCATAGCACGCTCTAGTGGTAGGACGTCTAGCTTCTTTAATGATATTCATGCAGTCTGGCGGGAGGTTGAGGTAACCAAACGCACAAGTTACTAACTTGTGTAACGATATATCTGTAAGAGACAGTAGTTAGTGACAGATTCCTTACCTTAGAATATCCCCAGGCGTCAGGCTGGATCCGGAAAGTTTTTGCGTAGCAGTACCCTTGCGCGTCGGTAGGCGGCGTCGTGCGGCTCCGCGTCAGTCGTCGGCGTCGTGATGACGTCGCGGGCAGTACTTGGGCGCCGCCCCTGCGCGCTGACGTCAGTTCTGTACACGACTTTCCGCGCCAGGAACGCAGAGCCATGCAAGAAGCTGACATAGGTGTCTGAAAAATACTAGGGCCCTGAAAGGGATGTCCTTAACCCTAGAAATCAGTTCGCAGAACGGGGAGGATGGGTGGGAGGTAAGGAATCTGTCACTAACTACTGTCTCTTACAGATATATCGTTACACAAGTTAGTAACTTGTGCATCTGAAAGAGACACGTTAGTGACAGATTCCTTACCTTAGAATAGATACCCCAGCAATACCAACCCCGGTGGTGGGTCTGCGAACAAAGATCAGACAAGGAAGTCCTGGAGGACAGAACGGCCAAAGAAGCCGTCCCTCCGGACCTGACTGTCAAGGCAGTAATGCTTTGTAAACGTGTGCAGCGAGGCCCACGTAGCTGCCTGACAGATAACCGGCAGCGGAACACCGCGGCCCAAGGCCGTGGTAGCAGCCGTTGCCCTGGTGGAATGGGCACGCAGCCCAACAGGAGGCTCCTTCTTAGCCAAAGAATAGCAGGTCTTGATGCACAAGGTAACCCAGCGGGAGATGGTCCTCTTGTGCACCGCCCGACCTTTTTGGCGCCCACGTAGCCAACAAAGAGCTGGTCATCCACCCGGAAGTGTTTTGTGCGGTCAATATAGAAGGAGAGCGCACGTTTTGGGTCCAGACGGTGGAGCCTCTCTTCCTCTCTGGAAGGATGCGGAGGCGGAAAGAAGGTGGGCAAAGTGATGGTCTGCCCAATGTGGAAAGCAGTAACCACCTTTGGCAAGAAGGACGGACGCGTCCGAAGAACAACCTTGTCTGGATGAACAGACAGAAAGGGAGGTTTGCAAGATAGAGCCTGGAGCTCACTCACCCGCCCGAGCGGAGGTGATGGCCACCAGAAAGGCTGTCTTGAGAGTCAGAAGACGAAGAGGACAGTTATGTAGAGGCTCAAAGGGAGCGCACATTAAAAAGGTAAGAACCAAGTTCAAGTCCCACTGAGGCATCACAAACGGAACAGGAGGGAAGAGGTGAGTAATGCCTTTTAAGAACCTGTTAACAACAGGGGACTTGAAAAGGGAGGGCTGATCAGGGAGCCTGAGGAAGGCCGAGATAGCACAAAGATAACCCTTGATGGTACCCAGGGCAGAACCCTGTTGGGCCAGAGAAAGAAGGAACAGAAGGACCTCAGAAAGAGGGGCAGAAAGGGGATTCACAGCTTTTGCTGTGCACCATGCAACAAATTTGTTCCACTTGCAGGCGTATACCACCTTAGTGGAGGGACGCCTGGCTGCCAGAATCACATCACAAACTTCGGGAGGCAAGTCGAAAGGAATCAACTGCCGCCGCTCAATCTCCACGCAAGCAGGTGTAGACTGGACAGGTTCGGGTGGAGGACCGTCCCCTGCTGCTGCGACAGAAGATCCTCCCGAAGAGGCAGACGGATTGGGGGATCTACGCTCATATTGAGTAGCTCGGGATACCAAACTCTTCGAGCCCAGTCAGGAGCCACAAGAATGACTTGGGCCCGGTCGTGCCGAATCTTCTTCAACACTCTGGGTAGAAGTGGTATAGGCAGAAAGGCGTACAATAGACCGCAACTCCACTCGTGACGAAAGCGTCGCCGAGCGAGTGCCGCCTTGGAAATTCCAACGCGCAGAACTGATGACATTGCGCGTTCTCTTCGGTGGCGAATAGATCTAACCAAGGCTCTCCCCACTGTAGAAAGAGTCCTTGCGCCACTTCCGAGTGAAGACGCCATTCGTGATCCATCATGCACCTGCGGCTGAGTTCGTCCGCCCTGGCGTTCAGGGAACCTGCCAGGTGTTGAACCATCAGGAACATGCCCTGATGTTCCAGCCATGTCCAGAGGCGCAGAGCCTCCTGACAAAGGGTCCACGACCCCACCCCGCCTTGTTTGTTGCAGTACCACATGGCGGTGGTGTTGTCTGTGAACACCTGCACTACCTTCCCTTTGACAGAGGAAGGAATGCCTTGAGTGCAAGTCGGATCGCCCGGAGCTCCAGAAGGTTGATATGGAGCCGGGACTCCGCCGGAGACCAGAGGCCTCTGATCTCCGCCTCTCCCATGTGACCGCCCCATCCCAGAAGGGACTCGTGCGTCACAACTGTGTGCTCTGGCTGGGGAAGGGAGAGGGATCTGCCTATGACCCATTGCCGGTTCGAGAGCCACCACTGCAACTGTTTTGCAGTCCCCTCCGAGATCTGGACGTGATCGGACAGGTTGCCCTGGAGCTGCGCCCACTGGAACTTCAGGTCCCACTGCAGAGCCCGCATATGCCATCTGGCATGATTGACCAGCAGGATGCAGGAGGCCATGAGGCCCAGCAGCCTCAGGGTCATCCGTACCGAAACCCAGGATAAAGGCTGAAAGATCGGAATCATAGCCTGAATATCCCCGGACTCGCCGTTCGGGAGGATAGGCCCGAAACTGCGTCGTGTCCAGAACTGCTCCGATGAAAAGGAGCTGTGGAGAAGGAATCAGATGCGACTTCGGCACATTGATGGAGAACCCCAGCGAGTGCAGGAGTTCGGCCGTAGTCTGGAGGTGGGAGACGACTGCCTGGGACGAGCACGCCTTCAGCAGCCAGTCGTCGAGGTAGGGGAAGACTGAAACCCCTGCCCGGCGCAGATGAGCTGCGACCACCGCCATCACTTTCGTGAACACCCGAGGGGCACTGGTAAGGCCAAAGGGGAGCACGGTGAACTGAAAATGCTCGAGGCCTACCGTGAACCGAAGGTAACGCCGGTGGGCCGGCAGGACGGGGATGTGGAAATAGGCGTCCTGCAAGCCCAACGCTACCAACCAGTCTCCAGGGTCGAGGGCAATCAAGACCTGAGCTAGGGTGAGCATCTTGAACTTCTCCTTCCGGAGGAAGCGATTGACGTTCCGGAGGTCCAAGATAGGACGCATGTCCTCCTTGTCCTTTTTGGGCACCAGGAAGTAGTGGGAGTAGCAACCACGCCCTACTTCTGGGGTCGGAACACGCTCGATGGCCCTCTTGGCCAAGAGGGCCGTGACTTCCTTCTGCAGAAGTACCAAGTGATCCCCTGACATGCAGTGGAATTGAGGTGGCATGGCTGGGGGGGTGGTCTCGAAGGGGAGGGAGTAGCCCCTTCGGACAATGTCCAAGACCCACCTGTCCGAGGTGAGGGGACGCCAGTGGTGAAGGTGATGGCGGACACTGCCCCCTACTGGCGTGCTGTGCACCTGAAATGAGGGACTAGGAGGGCTTGGAGGCCGCGGACGGGTTGGAGGTGGTGGCGTGACCCGCACGCTGGTTGCCCGAACCGCCACGGCGGAATCCACGTCCTCGGCCACGCGAAGACGCCTGCTGCGCGGGCCGGTGGCTGGGCTGCTGACGTGACGGGGCGCCCCTTCCGTGGCCACGATAGGGCGAAAAGCAGAAGTCAGCGGAGGGCGTGTAGCAGAAAGGCCCAGGGACTTGGCAGTAGCCCGTGAGTCCTTAAAGCGCTCCAACGCATGGTCTGCTTTGGACCCAAAAGACCGACTCCATTAAAGGGCATGTCCATGAGAGTATTCTGGACATCCCCTGAAAAACCAGTGGTTCTCAGCCAGGCGTGGCGTCGCAGCACCACCGTCGTTGCAATAGACCTGCCCAGCGAGTCGGCGGTATCAAGGCCACATCGTATTGTGTATTTGGCCGCATCCCTTCCTTCCGCAATGGCGCGGGTAAGCAGTGTCTGGACCTCCTCAGAACACTGCGGCAAAACAGCCGCCACCGAATCCCACAGGGAGTGGGTATATCGGCCCAAAAGGCAAGCGGTGTTGACGGACCGCAAGCAAGCACTGGAGGAAGAAAAAGCCTTCTTCCCAAATTGGTCCAGGCGTTTGGATTCCCTATCCGGAGGGGCGGTAGGGAAGGCGGTTTGGGAGGCAGAGGCTTGGACAACCAAGCTCTCAGGGGTGGGATGTTGGGAGAGAAACAGGGGGTCGCCCGGAGCAGGGCGATGGCGTCGGGCCACGTTCCTATCCACAGGAGCCCCTGTGGTGGGTTTGGACCAGGCACCCAAAAGAACGTCAGTGAGTGCATCATTAAACAGCAGCACAGTCTCCGAAGAGGAAGCCGCCGGCTGAAGCACTTCTGTCAGGAGGTTTGTCCTGACGGCCACAGTAGGCAACTGGAGATGTAAGGCTCCAGCAGCTCTACGCAACACCGTTGCAAAATTAGCCCCCTCCTCCGTAGCCACGGGAGGAGACAGCATGCCAGTGTCAGGGGAGGTATCTAGACCACTGGCATCCCCAAGTTCCTCAACCCAGTCCGGGTCAAACTCACACTGTTGCGTGAGAAGGTCCTCAGACCCCCTCCCAGCTCTCCTGGTCCTCCTCTGGTTCAAAATATGGAGGAGGAGGGACATTTGGGACCCAAGGTCTCATCGGCGCCGGAACCGGCGTCGGGCGGCGTCCGGTCCGGCTCCATGTCCGGAGCCGGAGAGAACCGAGGAACGACGTCGTCCGGAGCCCCGGACGGCGTCAGGAACGGCACCGGGGACATCGGCGTCGGCGGAGGCGTGGTTAGGTCGACCGGCGCCGATGTGGGTTGCGGCACCACCGGAGCCGGGATCGAGGCCGGGGCCGGAGCCGAGGCCGGGATGAAGGCTGGTGGGACAAGCGGCGCCGGGACCGGAGTCGACGGCGGCGCCGGGGCAACCCCATCAGGGCTCGCGGGGCCCGAAGGCGCACCGGAGGGACCTGAAGGCCCGAAGAGGCGGGCCATGGCCGACAGGAATTCCTGTATTTCGGCCGGAGTCGCCCCCGACCCCGGAAAGAACGGGTAATTCGGGGGCGGCTCTACAGGCATGTCCGGGGCCGCGGGGGCGGTACCGATTAGGGCCTCAGCCGAGTCGCGAGACCGGCGAGGCAAAGTCTTAGAGCGATGACGCCGCTTAGACTTCTTGTGCTTCGACTTACCGGAGGAGCGCGAAGACTTGGATTCCGACGAACGGTGGGGACTCCGCGTCCGGCCCCTCGACCTCTCCCGGGACCGGGACTTGGTGCGGCGCGGAGCCGACTGCCGGACCTCGAGCAGCTTTCGAGACCGCTCTCGCAAAGCCTTTGGATGAAGTTTCCGGCAGTCAGGGCACGACTTCGTGTCGTGGTCTCGGCCGAGACAGAAGAGACACTCGAGATGCGGGTCCGTGATCGACATCATGCGAGCACAGGCCTCGCAGGGCTTAAAGCCGGGCATCCCTACGACACCTTAGGAGTCGTGAAGACTCGTTTGGAGAAACAGTGAAAAATCAAAAAAGGATAGTCAAAAATTGACTAGGGCACTGCTCTTCCCGGATCTGCGCTTACTGGCGCGGAAAAGAAGAACTGACGTCAGCGCGCAGGGCGGCGTCTAAGTACTGCCCGCGACGTCATCCCGGCGACCACGACGCCGACAACGGACGCGGAGCCGCACGACGCCGCCTACCGACGCGCAAGGGTACTCCTACGCAAAAAACTTTCCGGATCCAGCCTGACGCCTGGGGATATTCTAAGGTAAGGAATCTGTCACTAACGTGTCTCTTTCAGATTCTAAGATTTCAGGAGCCAGATCGCTAGGTTCAGTTGAGCTGGATCTGGATGCCTTATTTCTCCATGGTTCTGTGTGAGGAGCTTTGGAGAAAGGTGCAACTTTTGATGTGGAACTACTGTGAGTTCCAGCAGGGTTGTGAACCATGGTTGTCGTGCCCATGTGGGAGCAACTAGGATCATTGTGAGAGACTGTTGTTTTACTTTGCGCACCAGTAAGGGAATGAGCGGGAGAGGCGGAAAAGCGTACGCAAATCTGCCTGACCAGTTCATCCATATCGCATTGCCTTTGGACAATGGGTGTGGATACATGGCGGCGAAGCTTGGGCATTTTGCGTTTAGATGTGTGGCGAACAGGTCTATCTCTGGTTGGCCCCACATCTGAAAAAACGGATGAAGAACTTGGAGATGAAGTTCCCATTCGTGGATCTGCTGTCTTTGACGACTGAGCAGATCCGCAATCTGATTGTGGTGTCCTGGAAGATGTTCTGCTAGGAGGTATATCTTTTGAGGAATGGCCCATCTCCATATGCTTTGCGCTAGGCGTGAAAGCTGCAGAGAGTGTGTCCCCCCGTTTTTGTATATAGTACATTGCTGTCATATTGTCCGTGCGGACGAGGACAGCTTTGTGTACGAGGTGTACTTGGAATGATTTCAGCGCAAGAAAAATCACCAGTAATTCGAGGTGATTGATGTGGAGCATTTTTTGCTGATGGGTCCACATACCCTGAATGGTGTGGTTTAGGAGATGAGCTCCCCAGCCGGTGAGCGATGCGTCTGTTGTGAGCACTATCTGTGGAACCGGATCTAGGAACAGCCGCCCTTTGGAAAGGTTTTGTGTGTTCCACCACTGCAGAGAGCGATGTGTGCGGCTGTCTACCAACACCAGATCTGTAAGCTGACCTTGAGCCTGGTTCTACTGACGTGCTAGACACTCCTGTAAGGGATGCATTTGGAGTCTTGCATGAGGTACGATAAAAATGCAAGAGGCCATCATTCCTATTACTTGCATAAACACTCGAGCTGGTAGTGAGTGTTGAGGTTGAAACCTTGTTATGAGAGTTTGCATGGTTGCCATCCTGACTGGATTGGGGTATGCAAGGGCTTTGGAAGTATCTATTGTGGCGCCTAGATACTGGTGGGTGTGGGACGGTTGAAGATGTGACTTGGTGAGGTTTATTGTGAATCCTAAACGATGGAGCAGTTGGATTGTTTGGTGTGTGTGTTGTACACAATCGCTGCGTGACTTGGCTTTTATAAGCCAGTTGTCGAGGTAAGGAAAAACATGAATGTGTTGTCTTCGCAAGTGAGCTGCTACTCCTGCGAGACATTTTGTGAAGACCCTGGGTGCTGTAGTTACCCCGAAGGGGAGCACTTTGAATTGATAGTGCTGACTGTCTACTACAAACCGTAGATATTCCCTGTGAGCAGGGTGAATAGGAATGTGAAAGTAGGCTGTGAGAAGTTGGCCTGGCATATGCTGTCCACTAGTTATAGTGGGCACCTTGCACCAGTCCAAACGACCCTTATTGATGATAGGTTTAAAGACAACCTTTATTGAAAGCTATCCTAGTGGTAGCTATGGAGAGCAGCCTTCAGGTAAGTCTTGAAGGAGTGTAAAGCAGCTTGGTTTACCAGATTATAACCTCTTGAATGACCAAATGAAAGGAGAACCACACCAGGTATATATATAAAATATATTTATTTATTTCTAAACACTCACTACTAATCTCTTTATGAGATTAGAGTCCAAGATACACAATATCACAGTATTAAAACGACAGTAAATAGCACAATATACAATGGGCCCCAGGGGGGACCAAACCATATATTAAGAAATTGGTATAAGAACCACGACTTGACTAGACACAGTGCCTAGAGCACGTAGAATCGCTGGGACCCCAAGGAACCACCCAAGGTAGTGACACAGGAGAACCACGGGGGACGTGTGCAGTGTGAAAAGACAGCCGCGAGCGCCGTAGGATTCTATGCGGAAAGTCGCGGTTGGAATTTTAAAGATAAAGGACACTTAGGAGAGGACTTTGAGCAAACCCCTTTAGACTTAAGGGTTTCTAGGGCCAACACCCACGGGAGCACCGTAGTACTCGAGTTACCTCACCCAGGGAAGCCGGGTGCATAGGTGGCAAAGGGTGTCGGGAATCGTCGTCGATTTCAATGGCGATCTGCTACAAAGTGCTGCTGCCGTGAAGAAGAAAAGTGTCCGGGATGATCCAAGCCTGGATCGAAGATGTGAAGAACCTGAAAGCAGAGGGGACAGAGTCTGGGTCACTAGCCAGTGACCAGGAGCGGAGCAATCGAATGCCCACCGATGTCGGGTGCTTCAGGTGCGAAGAGGTGAAGCTTGACTCTGCAGCCACGGGGTCCTGGAGACGTCGACGACGACCAGGAGCCAGATTCGAGCTGTCCCACGAAGGATGTCGAGTGCTGGGGTGTCTGTGCTCGGATTGAACACAACAAGCCTTGGCAACAGCAACCCACGCAGGAAGAGAAAAGATGCTTCTGTGAGGACCAGCAAGGTCCTGGGGACTCCCAAGCGATGGAGAGTCAGGGCACGTCTGGAGCAACCAGGGAAGCCCAATTAAAGTTAGAGTTGCCTTCTTGGGGACCCACAGGTCAACGGACCAGGGATCGCGAAGGGACCTCGAGAGGAATCACAAAATGGCGGCCCACGGAACACTCGTTGAGTGTAGGCCGGCAATCTTCGGTGTGATCACTGCTCGGAGTCAGGGCTACAAGTAACCCAAAGCTCAGCCTCAGGGGTCGCCGGAAAGCTGATGCTTCTGCAAATGGACGCGATGCCCAGGGGTTCGGGTTGCACGGTCACCACGAAGGATACGGGCCTCAGACTTGCTGTGGGCACAGATCGACCTCTAAGACCTCGGAAAACCCACCTCCTGTGTGGCAATATTCTTCGGAGTCCATCGGAGCTTCGGAGATGCCAACCGGTCAGTTGCGTTAAAGGTGCCTGCCGTGCAGGGGAGTAACTCCTTTACTCCAAGGGAGATTCTTCTGTCATCCAGCGTAGTGTAGATCGTCAAAGTACTTGGTTTCTGTGTCAGAGTTTAGTCCAGGTGTAATCTAAAGTCCTGTAGTCAGGGGTTCCGACTTTATACCCAAGGAAGGGGTGGGACAAACTCTGGTGACCCACCTATGGGAGGGTCAGGAAAGAGGGGTGGCTACACCCATTTCCTTTGTCCAGTTTCGCGCCAGAGCAGGGGCTGGTAGCCCCTGCAACCGGTTTGAGCTGGACTATGCACAGGGACACCAAATGTGCCCCCAGTGCAGACTTCAAAGCACTCTTGGAGTGCACCCACTCAGCCCCAATACACTAAAGCCTGTCTGGGAGGTGGTCACACCTCCCTGTGACAGGAAACCTATTGTCCAGGCCTCCCCTGCCGGAGTTTCGTCCAGCAGCAGGAGGGCAGACTCGTGTCTGTGGCTGCAGCATCCATTTTGTGATGCCAGGGTTCTGTTAAGCTGGTACCGGGTGTATCGGTGGTGCCATGTTTCTCCCTCTAGTAGGGTGGAATCATACCTCCCACCCCAGTTACTGGGGTGGAGGTATGATTCCAAGGTGTTTGACACCAAACACAACATGTTTCCATGCAGCCATTCTCAAGTTAGCATTTACCGCGAGGTTATAATGCACTTAAGAGTATATGGTTGGCTGCAACACAAACAACCACGGAAAGAAGATTCCGAAAGCTGCAGAGGGGCTCTGCTCATGCATGGGCACCCTCTCACATGAAACCCAGCACCCTGCCTTCAGGATTGTTAAGGCCTGCCATAGGGGTGACTGATAGGTTTACATGTGCAGTGATATGGAGAGATATAGGGAACCTATATCTCAGTAAGGGGTGGATACACCACCTTACACAGGCTGCTGTAGCAGACCTGTTGTGTCATTTTGGGTGGCCTCTCAGGGGTGGCATAATACATGCTGCAGCCCCTGGGAGGCCTCTGGGGTACCTATGCCCTGGGTACATAGTATACCATATACTAGGGACTCATAAGGGTACCCCAGAAGCCAATCTGGAGTGTACCTAAAGTACATGCAATCAATTTAAGGGGAAAGCAGATAGGCTGGGGTCCTGAATAGCAGGATCCCAGCCAAACTAAGTCGAAAACCAGCAAAACACCAGGAAAAAAGTGGGGGCAACCATGCAGTCAGATTCCACCTTCCTACATAACCCCCCTCCCAAACGAAAGGAGATAAGGCTAACCTTGTCCAGTTGAGCCTTTATTGACTAAGTGGCCATATAAGGAAGAACCTGCCATAGCATGGTTACCCCCCGTCTTATGGTCCACTAAGCAATTCCTAACCCCAAGGGTATTGGATGATCTCCACCATTTGGAATTACTACCTGTGGTGTGTTTTGGCAAAGTAAAAGGCTGGTGGGGTGTCGGAGTAGAGAAGTGAGGCCCTACTAAAGTTGGTCTCAGCTTCCTCAGATCACTGGTCACCATGGAGGCCTTTCTTTCCTTGACTGAGTCGTATCTGGCCCTAAGGGTCAACCTCTGGCAGCCTACAGCTGGGGGTTGGGTCCCTTTGGTTGGAACAATGGAGGGACATGGTAGGTTTGGAACCACTTGGTCCCAGGTTTGCCTTTGCCCAACAGAGTCCATCTGGGGGAGGTCCCTACACAATGGTAAGAGGGATCCCTCAGTGTGCTGAGGAATTTTCACCTGGCTAGGGCTACTAGACTGGGTGCCCCTAATCTGTGGATGAGGGGTTCCTCTGGACAGGGAGCCCTTAGGGGTCCACTGACCTCCCTGACCTCTGCAGCCCTGGGCTGACAGAGGGAGGGTAGAGAGGGGCAGGTTACCTGCTCCAGACTGGGTACCACCTTGGAAGGGTCCCCTGCCATCAGGGGTGTTGTCAGGCCAGGCCTGACCACCTCTGGGGCAGTTCCTTCACTAGGGGTAGGATCAGTTCCCTGAGGAAGCCGACCCTTACCTACAGTCTGGGGGGAAGAAGACTTTTCTTCAACCCTTCTGCTCTCTTGAGGAGTAGAGTGGGCCATTCTTTCAGGCTCCACCTCTCCAAAATTTCCCTGAGATGGGGCTGAGGCCCTAACAGACCCACCAACCTTCTCAGAGAGGCCCAACATTTTTAAGTGGGCCTGGTATTCAACTTCAGCCCAGGCTGAAACCTCCAGATCATTGTCCAACAGGCAATCTACAGGCAAGTTTGGGGACACTGCCACTCTCTTTGGGCCAGTGACCCCTCCCCAGCTGAGATTGACTATGGCCATGGGATGATCTGTTCTGATACCATCAATGTTGGTCACCTGGTACTGGAACTCAGGTAAAAGCGGTTGAGGGGGGACTAGTTTCCCTGTCACCATGGTGACACTAGCCCCTGTGTCCCTGAAGGCCAACGCCTTCTGACCATTGATTAGGGGCTCCTGTCTGTACTTGCCCAAAGTATTGGGACTCATAGTAAAAGTGGCAAATCCCATGCCACCATCACAGACTAAGGAGGCCTGGGAGGAGGACCTTGATAAACTGGGGTCCACCTCAGTTCCCCATGAAAATGCACCTAACTTTTTGGGTGCATTACTACCACCTGGGGGATTACTACTTGTAGTACCAGGAGGAGTGGTAGTATCACTTGGAGGAACAGTTTCCTTATTGCCAGCCTTGGAGCAACTGGGGTAATTTTTTCAGTGGCCAGGCTTCTTACAATTATGGCAATAAGGTTTCTTTTCAGGGGAGGAAGGAGTTTGGGACCCACCCCCAGGAGAGGACTTTTGGGGCCCTGTAGGGGATTTGTCTTTTGATTTATCCCCACCTTTCTCTTGGTTTTTGGAAGAATCTTTCTTCTGGTCACCACCCTGATTCTTTGGCTTTACTCTGGTTCTGACTCATTTGTCTGCCTTCTTTCCCAATTCTTGGGGAGAGGTCAGATCAGAGTCCACCAGGTACTGGTGTAAAAGCTGGTTTTGACAATTATTAAGAATCTGCTCCCTCATAATCAAATTGTACAATCCTAAAATTCATGCACCTTGCTGCCATGTATCCAACCTTCCAGAGCCTTTGTAGCACAATCTACAAAGTCAACCCAGTCCTGAGTCTGTGCCTTTTGGGTGTCTCTGAACTTTAACCTGTATTGTTCAGTGGTTAGGCCAAACCCATCAATCAGAGCACTCTTCAGGACTTTGTAATTATCAGCATCCTCTTCTCTTACAGTGAGGAGCTTGTCTCTACCTTTGTCTGCAAAGAAGAGCCACAAGATTGCTGCCCACTGCTCCTGAGGGACCCTCTGTACTTTACAGGCCCTCTCCAGTGCAGTTATCCATTTGTGGATGTCATCCCCACTCTGGTAGGGAGGGACAATCTTGTTCAGGTTCCTATGGGGATGAGTATCTTCTCTATTCCTAGGGACACTGTTGCTGCCACCATGGGGCTCTAGCCCCAACTTTTGAGAAGCTCTCTGAAGTTCCAGGGATTCCCTGTCTAAGGCCAATTGCTCTCTCTTGATTCTGAGCTTAGCTCTCTCAAACTCAAGCAGTTGGCATTTCTTCTCATAAGAGGATGCCCTTTTATGAGAAGCAGAGGACCCTATAGAAGTACCAGAATGATTAGATTCCTGAGGAGATCTTGATCTTCTTGGTAGACTATTAACCCTTCCAGGTGGGGTAAAGAGAACCCCACTGGGGTCTCCTTCCTCACCTTTAGGAAGAATTGGATTTTCCAGGTTGGAATCATTTTGATCCCCCTGGCCAGCATCAGAGTCTGGGTCATAGTAGTTTTCATTACCTGGCCTTTCCTCTTCAGCTGCCCCACCCTTTGCCAACCTCATCAGACCCTGGGATCTTTCTGAGGTCATCTTCAAGCAACATCTTTATTAGATGTTGGGTGGTTGGGCTTTTCCCAGTCTTCAATTTCCTTGAGGCACACATAGTCCTCAATTCTTGGTATGAGGCATGGTCATACTTAGTTGGGAGAGACCCACTGGTTTCTGCCCTTGAAGACATGACTAGTGTGGTGTGGTGTATGCACCTACCTACTCTAGTGGGGCCTACTAAACTCTCTTGAGTTGTAGAAAGGGTGTGCTAAGCCCTTGACACACAACTCTAAGTTCAGTAGAACTTACTGTATTCTAAACTTGATTTATATGTACCTATGTACCTATAGTGGTTTTCAGTTAGTCACTCAAAGAGATTATCTGGTAAAGCAATAGCAAGCTTGAATCCAACCGCTGCATACCAATGTGAGAAATTGGCCTGGCATATGCTGTCCACTAGTTATAGTGGGCACCTTGCACCAGTCCAAACGACCCTTATTGATGATAGGTTTAAAGACTACCTTTATTGAAAGCTATCCTAGTGATAGCTATGGAGAGCAGCCTTCAGGCTAAGTCTTGAAGGAGTGTAAAGCAGCTTGGTTTACCAGATTATAACCTCTTGAATGACCAAATGAAAGGAGAACCACACCAGGTATATATATAAAATATATGTATTTATTTCTAAACACTCACTACTAATCTCTTTATGAGATTAGAGTCCAAGATACACAATATCACAGTATTAAAACGACAGTAAATAGCACAATATACAATGGGCCCCAGGGGGGACCAAACCATATATTAAGAAAGTGGTATAAGAACCACGACTTCACTAGACACAGTGCCTAGTGCACGTAGAATCGCTGGGACCCCAAGGAACCACCCAAGGTAGTGACACAGGAGACCCACGGGGGACGTGTGCAGTGTGAGAACACAGCTGCGAGCACCGTAGGATTCTATGCGGAAAGTCGCGGTTGGAATTTTAAAGATAAAGGACACTTAGGAGAGGACTTTGAGCAAACCCCTTTAGACTTAAGGGTTTCTAGGGCCAACACCCACGGGAGCACCGTAGTACTCGAGTTACCTCACCCAGGGAAGCCGGGTGCATAGGTGGCAAAGGGTGTCGGGAATCGTCGTTGATTTCAATGGCGATCTGCTACAAAGTGCTGCTGCCGTGAAGAAGAAAAGTGTCCGGGATGATCCAAGCCTGGATCGAAGATGTGAAGAACCTGAAAGCAGAGGGGACAGAGTCTGGGTCACTAGCCAGTGACCAGGAGCGGAGCAATCGAATGCCCACCGATGTCGGTTGCTTCAGGTGCGAAGAGGTGAAGCTTGACTCTGCAGCCACGGGGTCCCGGAGACGTCGAGGACGACCAGGAGCCGGATTCGAGCTGTCCCACGAAGGATGTCGAGTGCTGGGGTGTCGGTGCTCGGATTGAACACAACAAGCCTTGGCAACAGCAACCCACGCAGGAAGAGAAAAGATGCTTCTGTGAGGACCAGCAAGGTCCTGGGGACTCCCCAAGCGATGGAGAGTCAGGGCACGTCTGGAGCAACCAGGAAAGCCCAATTAAAGTTAGAGTTGCCTTCTTGGGGACCCACAGGTCAATGGACCAGGGATCGCGAAGGGACCTCGAGAGGAATCACAAAATGGCGGCCCACGGAACACTCGTTAAGTGTAGGCCGGCAATCTTCGGTGTGATCACTGCTCGGGGTCAGGGCTACAAGTAACCCAAAGCTCAGCCTCAGGGGTCGCCGGAAAGCTGATGCTTCTGCAAATGGACGCGGTGCCCAGGGGTTCGGGTTGCACGGTCACCACGAGGGATACGGGCTTCAGAATTGCTGTGGGCAGAGATCGACCTCTAAGACCTCGGAAAACCCACCTCCTGTGTGGCAATATTCTTCGGAGTCCGACGGAGCTTCGGAGATGCCAACCGGTCAGTTGCGTTAAAGGTGCCTGCCGTGCAGGGTTTACTCCAAGGGAGATTCTTCAGTCATCCAGCGTAGTGTAGATCGTCGAAGTACTTGGTTTCTGTGTCAGAGTTTAGTCCAGGTGTAATCTAAAGTCCTGTAGTCAGGGGTTCCTACTTTATACCCAAGGAAGGGGTGGGACAAACTCTGGTGACCCACCTATGGGAGGGTCAGGAAAGAGGGGTGGCTACACCCATTTCCTTTGTCCAGTTTCGCGCCAGAGCAGGGGCTGGTAGCCCCTGCAACCGGTTTGAGCTGGACTATGCACAGGGACACCAAATGTGCCCCCAGTGCAGACTTCAAAGCACTCTTGGAGTGCACCCACTCAGCCCCAATACACTAAAGCCTGTCTGGGAGGTGGTCACACCTCCCTGTGACAGGAAACCTATTGTCCAGGCCTCCCCTGCCGGAGTTTCGTCCAGCAGCAGGAGGGCAGACTCGTGTCTGTGGCTGCAGCATCCATTTTGTGATGCCAGGGTTCTGTTAAGCTGGTACCGGGTGTACCGGTGGTGCCATGTTTCTCCCTCTAGTAGGGTGGAATCATACCTCCCACCCCAGTTACTGGGGTGGAGGTATGATTCCAAGGTGTTTGACACCAAACACAACATGTTTCCATGCAGCCATTCTCAAGTTAGCATTTACCGCGAGGTTATAATGCACTTAAGAGTATATGGTTGGCTGCAACACAAACAACCCCGAATGAAGATTCCGAAAGCTGCAGAGGGGCTCTGCTCATGCATGGGCACCCTCTCACATGAAACCCAGCACCCTGCCTTCAGGATTGTTAAGGCCTGCATAGGGGTGACTGATAGGTTTACATGTGCAGTGATATGGAGAGATATAGGGAACCTATAACTCAGTAAGGGGTGGATACACCACCTTACACAGGCTGCTGTAGCAGACCTGTTGTGTCATTTTGGGTGGCCTCTCAGGGGTGGCATAATACATGCTGCAGCCCCTGGGAGGCCTCTGGGGTACCTATGCCCTGGGTACATAGTATACCATATACTAGGGACTCATAAGGGTACCCCAGAAGCCAATCTGGAGTGTACCTAAAGTACATGCAATCAATTTAAGGGGAAAGCAGATAGGCTGGGGTCCTAAATAGCAGGATCCCAGCCAAACTAAGTCGAAAACCAGCAAAACACCAGGAAAAAAGTGGGGGCAACCATGCAGTCAGATTCCACCTTCCTACATAGGCGTCCTTGAGATCTAAGGTGGCAAGGAAATCGCCTTGTTGGAGTAATGGGAGGATCTGTTGGAGAGTGACCATGTGAAAGTGGTCGGATTGTATGTACAGATTTAACGGTCTGAGGTCTAATATTGGCCTGAGAGTACCGTCCTATTTTGGGATGAGAAAATAAAGGGAGTAAATCCCTGTGCCTTGATGGTGTATGGGAACAGGTTCCATTGCGTGCTTTTGCAATAGAGAGAGAACCTCCTGTTTGAGAAGCGTGAGACATGGAACGCTGTCTGGGTGCTTTGTGTGGAGGTGTAGAAGTGAGTTCCAGGCAGTAACCATACTGGATAATTTGTCTCACCCACCTGTCTTTGGTGATGGAATTCCAGACAGGTAGGAACTGTGATAGTCTTCCCCCGACTGGAGTGGAATGTTCGGGGGGAAGTGGTGGGAAGTCACTGTTTTGTAGTGGGGGAGGAGCGGGTGTTATTACCGCGGCCTCTTCCTTTTGAGTTTTTGCCTCTGTAACCCCCTCTAAAATACCCTTTGTTAGAGGAAGTTTGAGTGGGGTTTTTGTAGGACGGAGAGTTGTCTGTACTAATGGTTTTAGAGGCACCCCTATAAAAGGAGCGACGGAAGGCGCCTCTAGCTGGTGGTAACTGTAGAGCCCCCATAGATTTAGCTGTTTCAGTGTCCTTCTTCATCTTTTCTAAAGATGTGTCTACAGTAGGGCCGAATAGGTGTTCCTGATCAAAAGGCTGATTAAGAATTTGAGACTGCACCTCCTGTTTAAAACTAGATATGCGGAGCCATGCGTGTTAACGGCATGAGATGCTGTGTCCGCTGCATCAAGAGCACATTTAATGGAGGTGTTGGTAATGAGCTTTCCCTCCTGTATGAGGTCATTAGCTTTTGCCTTATATTGCTCTGGAAGATGTTGCATTAATGTCTCCAGTTCATCGTAATGCGCCCTATCATACCTGGCTAGTAAAGCTTGGGCGTTAGCAATACGCCAGTAATTTGCTGCCTGCGACGTAACCCGTTTACCAGATGCGTCCAGTAATTTAGATTCTTTATCTGGCGGAGGGGCATCCCCTGTTGTCTGGGAGTTTGCCCGTTTACGTGCATTTGTAACCACTAGAGAATCTAGAGGGAGCTGTCCTTTGATATAAGCTGGATCATTTGGAGCTGCTTTATATTTTTTATCAACCCTGGGGTTGAGAACTCTAGCCCTGACAGGGTCTTTAAATACATCAGGGGCATGTTTAATCATACCCTTGAGCATAGGTAAAGTACTTCTTTGTGTCTGTGTGAAAGTCTCTAACCGAAAATCTTCATCAGAAGGGGGTGAGTGTAATTCTACCCCATGGTATTTGGCTGCTCTGTCTATGAGTTGTGCAAAGCCTATGTTGTCGTCTGGAGGGGATGGCTTAGATGGGTATGAGTCTGGCTCAGGTATATCTGGGGCCTCATCATAATACACCCAGGGGTCAGGTGGTGGAATACTGTGGATGTCATCATTGTCGTCATCCCCTTGTGGGTCTCCCCCCCCATCCCCATCCCCTGAGGCATCCTCCTCATCCTGTGGTGTAGGTGTGGAAGGAGGTATTGGAGAGTGTGCTGGAGAAAGTGGCACAGTTTGAAGTGCTGGAGGGGGTGAGGAGGGTCTAAAAGGTGAAGTTGCCATGTCCTTTTTTTTTTTAAGGGTAGCTCAGGTGCTTCTGAGGTGTCCAATTTCCTCTTCCTAGATGGCAATGCTGTTACTTGACCTGCAACAGGGTCAATGTGTAAAGTCTTTTGTTTCGGACCCGGTGGATCTGGGCGAAACAGTTCTTCGGAGCCCTTGTCTTTGTTCGGCACCGAGGATTTTGTTTCCAAGTGGTGCTTTGACTTAGTCTGTGAAGCTTTAGGAGGGGGCTTGGTCTCCTTATGCTTCGTTGGAGTTTTCGACTCCGAAATTTTCTTCGGTTCCGAAGTTTTATGGGATTTCTTCGGGTCGACGGGCTTGTTCTCGGCGTGTTTCGGTGCCGAAGGGCTCGGCGTCGAAGCCGTCTTCGGTGCCGATGTGTCAGAGCGTGGCACTGTGTCTATTTTGGACCGTTGTTTCGGTGCCGGGGATTGTTTGTCGGTACCGGTAAGCGGCTGGCTCGGTTCCGAGTCGCCGGAAGGCTTTATTTTGGGCTTCGGAGCCGGGCCTGAGGGCGGGCATTGGAAGCTTTGTCCCGGTGTGAACCTGAGCCCGAAGGTGAAGGTGTTACCGGTGCCTTATGTTGAGTTTTAGTTGGGGCAGGGGCGTCGAGGTCAGTACTCACGGTCCGTTGCCCTGGAGTAATCTCTTGGTCCTTGGCATCTGAGTGGTCTTCTTCGGAGACGCTGATGTCCTCATCATCTGGTTGCTGTTGTTGTGAAGCCTCGGGGCCTGCATCGAAGATGTCATCTGGCGCCGAAGCCGTTGGTCGAGACATTGTGTGACGTCGAGCCCGGCGATCACGTATGGTCTTTTTGGATCGGAATGAAGCACACTCCTGGCAGTCTTTATCCTCGTGTTCGGGAGAGAGGCAGAGGTTACAGACCTCGTGGAGATCAGTGTGTGGGAATTTGCACCACACAGGGGGCATTTTTTAAATGGAGTTCTTTCCATTGACTGCAGGGTCTGATGGCCTCGATGGGCCCAACGGCCCGCGTGAACGACCGGAATCGAAGTTGTGATGGATACTTTGGATGTGCGTCGAAAGGTAACGCGATCGAAACAATACCGTCGAGCGGTGAGGGGTTGCGCGTCGTAGGGGTATCGAGTACGACACCGACCTGGAGCGCAGCAATTTACATCCGAACCCGATGGCGGAAAAAAACAATCTGAGGGTGGAGTCGATGCCCATGCGCACTATGATCCCAAGGAGGAGTCACCTATCTCGTGACTACAAAGAACTTCTTCCAAGACAAAAACAAAGTGCAAACATCCGAGTCCAACACCAGATGGCGATCTATGCACAAGTATACGATCTACAGCTCATATGCCTCGAACATATTAGTTTTCCAGATGCCTCAATCTTTTTGGACTCCTTATCCGGACGAGTGACGGGAAATAATTGGGGTTAACCTACTGGTTGAAGCCTGCACCACCAGGCTCTCTGGAGTAAGATGTTTGCTGATAAAAGCCTCTGGGTGCAGGTCTGTGACGTCTGGCCACCAGCCTATTTACTTGCGGGCAGGAGGCGGGCTTTGACCAGTGCCCATCAGAGTATCAATGAGAGACTCATTGAAGGGAAGCAAGGGCTCAGATGTAACAGGCACAGATTAGAAGAAATTAGTCTTCGTATTGACAGAGGGCAGCTGCAAATCCAGGTCCTCATTTACCCATCTGACCACAACGCACAAGTTACTACTTGTGTAACGATATATCTGTAAGAGACATTAGTTAATGATAGATTCCTTACCTTAGAATATCCCCAGGCGTCAGACTGGCTGCGGAAAGTTTTTCGTCAGCAGTACCCCTGCGCGTCGGTAGGTGGCGTCATGCGGCTCCGCGTCCGTCGCTGGCGTCGTAAGCGCCGAGATGACATCACGGAGACTACTTAGGCGCCACCCATGCGCGCTGACGTCAATTCTGTACACGACTTTCCGCGCCAGGAACGCAGAGCCATGCAAGAAACTGACCACTGGTGCCATGAAACTAGGGCCCTGAAAGGGATGACCTTAACCCTAGAATCAGTTCGCAGAACGGGGAGGATGGGTGGGGCGGTAAGGAATCTATCACTAACTAATGTCCCTTACAGATATATCGTTACACAAGTAGTAACTTGTGCATCTGAAAGAGACACGTTAGTGATAGATTCCTTACCTTAGAATAGATACCCCAGCAATACGAACCCCGGTGGTGGGACTGCGAATAGATTACACCAGAAAGTCACGGAGAACAGAACGGCCAAAGAAGCCGTCTCTCCGGACTTGACTGTCAAGGCAGTAATGCTTGGTAAATGTGTGCAGCGAGGCCCACGTAGCTGCCTGACAAATATCCTGCAAGGGAACGCCGCGTCCCAAGGCAGTAGTGGCTGCCGTCGCCCTGGTAGAATGGGCACGCAGCCCCACAGGAGGCTCCTTCTTAGCCAACGAGTAACACGCTTTGATGCACAAAACGACCCACTGAGAGATGGTTCGTTTGTGCACGGCTCGACCTTTTTTGGCGCCCACGTAGCCAACAAAGAGCTGGTCATCCACCCGGAACTGTTGAGTGCGCTTCAGATAGAACGAGAGCGCACGTTTTGGGTCCAGACGGTGGAGCCTCTCTTCCTCTTTTGAAGGATGCAGAGTCGGAAAGAAGGTGGGCAAAGTGATGGTCTGCCCGATGTGGAAGGGCGTGACAACCTTTGGCAAGAAAGAAGGACGGGTCCTTAAAACCACCTTGTCCGGATGAACAGAAAGGAAAGGAGGTTTGGAAGAAAGAGCCTGGAGCTCACTCACTCTTCTGGTAGAGGTGATAACTACCAGGAAAGCCGTCTTGAGAGTGAGAAGACGCAAAGAACAGTGATGAAGGGGCTCGAAGGGAGCGCACATCAGGTATGTCAAGACAAGGTTTAAGTCCCATTGAGGCATTATGAACGGCACGGGAGGAAATGTGTGCGTAATGCCCTTGAGGAAACGGGAAACAACCAGGGACTTAAAAAGAGAAGGCTGATCTGGAAGCCGTAGAAAGGCGGAGATGGCCGAAAGATGACCTTTGATAGTGCCCAGAGCAGAGCCCTGCTGGGCCAAGGATAGAAGGAACAGAAGAACCTCAGAAAGAGGGGCAGAGAGGGGATCCACAGCCTTTGCTGTGCACCATGCCACAAATGTGTTCCACCTGCAGGCGTATACCGTCTTAGTGGAGGGACGCCTGTCTGCCAGAATTACATCACAGACTTCGGGAGGAAGATCGAAAGCTGTCAACTGTCGCCGCTCAATCTCCACGCATGGAGGTGGAGGCTGGACAGGTTCGGGTGGAGGACCGTCCCCTGCTGCTGCGACAGAAGATCCTCCCGAAGAGGCAGTCGGATCGGGGGATCGATCGCCATGCTGAGTGGCTCGGGATACCAGTATCTTCGTGCCCAATCCGGAGCCCCAAGGATGACTTGGGCCCGGTCGCGCCGAATCTTCTTCAGCACTCTGGGCAGAAGTGGTATAGGCGGAAAGGCGTACAATAGACCGCAACTCCACTTGCGACGAAAAGCGTCGCCGAGCGAGTGCCGCCTTGAAAATTCCAACGCGCAGAACTGATGACATTGCGCGTTCTCTTCTGTGGCGAATAGATCTAACCAAGGCTCTCCCCGCTGCTGAAAGAGACCATGCACCACGTCCGAGTTCAGACGCCATTCGTGATCCATCAAGCACCGGCGGCTGAGTTCGTCCGCCCTGGCGTTCAGAGAACCCGCCAGGTGTTGAACCACCAAGGTAATGCCTTGATGTTCCAGCCATGTCCAGAGGCGCAGAGCCTCCCGACATAGGGTCCAGGACCCCACCCCGCCCTGTTTGTTGCAATACCACATGGCGGTGGTGTTGTCCGTGAACACCTGCACTACACTTCCCCGGACATAGGGAAGGAATGCCTTCAGTGCAAGTCGGATCGCCCGAAGCTCCAAAAGGTTGATATGGAGCCAGGACTCCGCCGGAGACCAGAGGCCTCTGATCTCCGCCTCTCCCAAGTGGCCTCCCCATCCCAGGAGGAACACATCCGTCACCACTGTGTGCTCCGGTTGGGGAAGGGAGAGGGATCTGCCATTAACCCAATCGCGATTCGTGAGCCACCACTGCAATTGTCGTGCAGTGCCCTCCGAGATCTGGACATGATCGGACAGGTTGCCCTGATGCTGTGCCCACTGGAACTTCAGGTCCCACTGCAGAGCCCGCATATGCCATCTGGCATGTTGCACCAGCAGGATGCAGGAGGCCATCAGGCCCAGGAGCCGGAGGGTCAACCTGACCGAAACCCGGGAGAGAGGCTGAAAGATCGGAATCATAGCCTGAATATCCCGGACTCGCTGCTCGGGAGGATAAACCCGAAACCGCGTCGAATCCAGAACCGCTCCGATGAAGGGGAGCTTCTGAGAGGGACTCAGGTGCGACTTCGGCACATTGATGGAGAACCCCAGCCAATGCAGGAGGTCGGCCGTAGTCTGGAGGTGGGAGACGACTGCCTGGGGCGAGCCCGCCTTCAACAACCAGTCGTCGAGGTAGGGGAAGACTGACACCCCTGACCTGCGCAGATGAGCTGCGACCACCGCCATCACTTTTGTGAACACCCGAGGGGCGCTGGTAAGGCCGAAAGGGAGCACAGCAAACTGAAAATGCTCCTGGCCTACCGTGAACCGCAGGTAACGCCGGTGGGCCGGCAGGACGGGGATGTGAAAATATGCGTCCTGCAAGTCCAACGCCACCATCCAGTCTCCAGGGTCGAGGGCAGCCAAGACCTGAGCCAGAGTCAACATCTTGAACTTCTCCTTCCGGAGGAAGCGATTGACGTTCCGGAGGTCCAAGATGGGGCGCAAGCCCCCTTGTCCTTCTTGGGGACCAGAAAGTAGTCGGAATAACAACCACTCCCTACTTTCTGGCCCAGGAACCCACTCGATGGCCCCCTTGGCCAAGAGGGCCGTGACTTCCTGCTGGAGAAGCGCCAAGTGTTCCCCCGACATGCGGTGGTACTGAGGTGGCATGGCTGGAGGGGTGGACTGAAAGGGAAGGGAGTAACCCTTGCGGATGATCTGCAACATCCACTCGTCCGATGCGATAGCGCGCCAGTGGGGGAGAGGATGGCAGATCCTGCCACCCACTGGCGTGGGGTGCCCCACAAAGCTCGGATTAGGAAGGTTTGGAGGTAGAAGCAGCGGGGCGGAGGTGGACTGACCCCCACGCCGATTTCCAGACCCGCCCCTGCGGAAACCGCGTCCGCGCTGAGGCTGGTTCTGCACAGGCTTGCTGAAGGAACGTGCCTGGGCGCCCCTGCCATGGCCACGAAAGGAACGAAAACCAGGAGTGGCTGGGCTTTTCGTGGAAAGACCTAAGGACTTGGCCGTGGCCCGCGAGTCCTTAAAACGCTCCAGCGCACTGTCGGCTTTATCGCCAAACAGGCGAGTGCCATCAAAGGGCATGTCCATGAGTGAGCTTTGGACATCTGGCGAGAACCCGGTAGATCTCAACCAGGCGTGGCGATGAAGCGCCACAGTCGTAGAAATTGCTCTACCTAGTGAGTCCGCGGTGTCCAAACCACACCGAACGGCGAACTTAGCCGCATCTTTACCCTCGGCAACAGCTTGGGACAGCACAGCTTGGGTCTCCTCAGGACACTGAGGCAACACCTGTGCAACTGTATCCCACACCGCGTGGGAATAGCGGCCCAATAGGCATGCAGTGTTCACCGACCGCAGCCCCAAGCTGGCCGAAGAGAACAACCGCTTGCCGAACTGCTCCAGCTTCTTAGAGTCCTTATCCGGCGGAGCCGTGGGAAAGGCACTCTGGGACGTCGAAGCTTGGATGGCCAGGCTCTCGGGCGTAGGATGAGTGGTCAGAAAGGCAGGGTCACCCGGCGCCGGGCGATGACGCCTGACGACGTTCTTATCCACAGGGGCCCCTGTGGCTGGCCGCGACCAAGTGCCCAGTAAGACGTCAGTGAGGGCGTCATTAAATGGCAGCAGGGGCTCCGACGAAGTGGACGCCGTCTGGAGCACCTCAGTGAGGAGATTAGTCTTCAGGGCCACCGTAGGGAGATCAAGGTTGAGGACCTCAGCGGCCCGACGGAGCACCATCGTGTAAGAAGCGCCCTCCTCCATGGTAGGCGGAGGAGAGGCAAACCCCGGGTCAGAGGAGATATCAAGGCCGCCGGCCTCCTCTAACTCGTCCGCCCAGTCCTGCTCAGAGTCACACTGACGAGCAAGAGGGTCCTCGGACCCCTCCCAGTAGTCCTCCACCTCCGCCGTATGTGGAACAGACCTCGGCGGAAGGGCAGGGACCGGGGAAGGAACAAACGGCACCGGGAACGGCGCCGGACGGGGCCGAACCGGCACCGTGTCCCAATGCGGATCCCAGGTAGGGACAAAATTGTCCTGGAACCTGAGCTGGGGCGGAACAAAGCATCCACAGCGGCGCCGGAGGCGGAGTCGAGGGTGGCGCTGGGGCCGGAGCTGGCAGCGTGGGACCTTGTGGCGCCGTGGCCGGAGCCAGCGGCGCAGGATCCTGCAGCGCCGGGGCCGGAGCCGCCGGCCCGACAGGATCCTGACACAGGACCGCGGGGCCCAAGGGCGCGCCGGCGGGAGCCCGAGGCCTAAACAGGCGGTCCATGGTAGCAAGAAATTCTTGCACCTGTGCGGGAGTCGCCGACGGACCCGGGTAAGGTGGGTAGGCCGCGGGACTCCCGGGCTCCGAAGGAGCCGCAGGGGCAGAACCCCTGTCCCCTCGTCCGCATCCGGGGACCGACGGGGGACGTCGGAGAGCGACAACGCTTCTTCAACTTCTTTTTCTGTCGCCTCTTACCCGAATCCGAGGGTGAAGACTTGGAGCCCGAGGAGCGATGATGGTGGCCCCGCGAGCGTTCTCTGGAGCGGCCCCTAGACCGAGAACGGCGCTGGGACGAGTGCCGGACCTCAAGCAGCTTCCGGCGCCGCTCCCTCAAGGCCTTCGGGGCCATGGCCAGACAGTCCATACAGGACCGGGAGTCGTGGTCGCTCTCCAGGCAGTAGAGACAGACGTCGTGTGGGTCCGCCACCGGCATATTGCGACGGCAGGCCCCACAAGACTTAAAACCAGGCATCCCTACGTGCACCAGAGTAGACTCAAACTTACAGGAGACAAAAGTCTCAAAAAGATAGTCAAAAAGTGACTAGGGTACGTGCTCTAACCGGATCTGTGCTTACTGGCGTGGAAAAAGAAAGAACTGACGTCAGCGCGCATAGGTGGCGCCTAAGTAGTCTCTGTGACGTCATCTCGGCGCTTACGACGCCAGCGACGAACGCGGAGCCGCACGAAGCCACCTACCGACGCGCAGGGGTACTGCTGACGAAAAACTTTCCGGATCCAGTCTGACGCCTGGGGATATTCTAAGGTAAGGGATCTATCACTAACGTGTCTCTTTCAGATCGCAATTTTCAGTCAGTGGTCCAAGTGGCGAGCGCAACCCCATATCAGGTGAGGTATCAAGCCCATTGGCATCTTGTAATTCCCTGTAAAAACTGTCATCATTATAATGAGGGTGAAGACCACCTTTCCCTATCTCACATCTTCATCTCCCTCTGGTGGTTTACCAGAGTTAGGCTGTATAACGACTAGTCGTGCTTTAGTTACTATCTAGGAAGATCAGGCTAAAGCAGTTTATGGGTCGGATAGCGAGATCAGAATCACATCCTCTTACGGCACTGGCGACACTGGTACCGGCGTGGACGGGTGGCAAACTGATGCAGGTCCAGAAGCCTGTCCTGGAGTCAGTACTGGACCCGGAACGGGGTCCAAAGTGTCAGCCAGTGCAAAGAATGCCCTGCTGGCGGTAACCTGACTGGAGGCCTTGCGGCCCAAAGGCACACCAGAGGAAGGCGGAAAAACACTGAAGATCTGCAGCAAGGCCTTTTTGAAGGCATTGAGTTGCTGCGATATCAGCGATGGCTCTGGAAACCCAGGGCGTACCAGGACCAGCTAGGGGATTGGCTCTGCACTCAGGGGCCCCATGGGGAGACCGACCAACACCCTTGTGACTTCTCCTTGTACACAGAGTGACGGAATGGGGTTGAGTCCTGCTACGCTTTTTTACGTTAGCATTTAGACTTTGATTTGGACTTACCAGAGGACTTCAGCAGTCAGATATACCTTTGGTGAGAAGGGCCCCGGGAGCAAGACAGACACCGCAACCAGGTCCTGGACTTATCAGAGGATCTACAATTCTTGTTAGGCAACATACAGCTTCAACTTCCCATCCCGAATCGGCTTCAGGTGAAAGAGGGTACAGTTGTGGCACAAATTTGAGACACCAGACACAACTCATGTGGGTTAATGACCAACATCTGTTTTCTGCAACCATGTCATGGATTGAATCCTGTCGTTTTAGGAGGGGACATCGTTCCCTAGCACACTGGCTTTCAAAATTTGAGAAATCGTTGTAGGCTGACGAATGTGTGAGTGGAGCTCCAGATCCATGTCTGCTCCACTCAATTGCTTCCAGGGTACTAAGTAGCCAGCGCGGAGCTGCACGGCAACACTTAGCGGAGCGCAGGAGGATTGGGGAGAAAGATTCTGGATCCAGTGTGCCACAGAATGGGGAATATATGATCTAAGGTGAGAAATCTACGTTTAGAAGTATTCATCGAACATTATTTACACACTACTGTGGCACTGCTGTTTGGCTTACAAGAGCTCCCGTGTAATGTCACTTTACCTGTTGAGGATGGCCTGTCCTCCCAAACACGACTGGTCAGTGGAGTCTTTCTATTACAGTCCCCCTCTGAATGTACAGATGACACCGAAGGCGGTCGCTCCCCAGAGGACAGGCCAGGTGCTGGTGACTTGCTCTTTCTGTTATTAGACCTGGCTGCAATCTTTGGCTTTCCTCCTCCTGAAAATGTAAAACATGGAGTCTTTCATACAACCGGCTAAAGAAAGCACGGACAAGACAAAACTAGGCTTGTTAATCACAGTAAATTATAAAACTGTGCTTTGCAAAGTAATACCAAAATTACACAATAGTATTGATTATCCTAAGCATTGAGCTCACAGATACAAAACTTTTGAATTACTTCCTGGCATTTGTTCGGAGTCAGGGCGTCAGTATCGTAGTCCATCTTGGGCCTGGGAGTACTGAGTGCCTAGTTATAACTGGTTAACCCGTGCTGAACTGACACTCTGCCCCTTGAGAATTTATCTATGGCCCTGAACCTATGGAAATTTCAAAAAGATGCAACAGCAGAGAAACCTAATAGAAGAGGGATACTCCTAGAAATCAGTGCAAATGAAAAAAAAATTTCATGCACTGAGTGTTACTACATATTGCCATGTTCTGAAATGCTTCTGATGCTGCACCCTAAAGCACTGTTATATGGAGCTGAGGAAATGCATTGATCAGGTGAGCAAACTGTACTCGAAATCAGGAAAAGACTAAGAATTGCAGATCCCTTATCACTGTAATAATTTATACAAATATAGTAAATAAACATATTGCCAGTATTTAAAACCAGACCATGATTATCTTCTGCTGCCTGTGTCGGAATAGATATCTGTCACATATATGGAGTTAGAGGCTAAGAGAAAGGTTGCAGCCAAACTCAGGTTTGGCCTCAGGACATAGGGCTTGCCTGAAAATGATGTGCATGTCAGCAGACATCAGGATCAGATACACTTCTGTAGCGACTCTTCTCCAAAAGACACATGCAGAATCTAGCACATGCTCAGACCAGCACTGTCTCCCGAGTCAGAAATGACACCAGCACCACAAAACGATTGTCTAACAGTCCAGAAAACAGTTCTGATTGATGCTTTCAATGTATATGATGGGTTGTATTCTGAGGCCAACAGAAAAACTATCTGTGGCACCCTGCCTGGCGCAAAATGCAAGCACAGGGGAACTGAATCATTGAGGGTGCAACACCTTCCCAGAGAATCACAAACCTAAACTGGAAAATGTGAGTTGAACGTGTAACTCTTGCCAATAATGGAATGGAGAAATTATCTATCACTGCTTCTCTGAAGCAAAGACTGGTCGTTGGCCATCAGTCCACAAAGATTCATTCTACAGGCTGGTATTATGAGGCCTACGGTGTCCATGAGCTGGGCACTCTGATGTATTTCAGTCTGGTGACCCAGGCTCCTCTCCAAGTTCTATCCTTTGGCACTCTGAGGTGCCCAAACAACATAATCAATGAATGGGCGGGCTTTTTAAGAACCTGCTCAGCGGATTCAAATTCCACTTGCGCCTTAATTTTATTGGACTTATACGCCGTCTTTATACCATCAACCGTACATATCATAGTCTCTAGGTTAAAGCAATGTGGTGTTAAGGGAACAACTCTCAAATGGTTTCTCTATTTTCTGGAGAGGGTACCTTAAAAAGGAATGATTGGCAGCTTCATATCTCCATCTGTCAATATCTGTACAGGAGCCCCTCGGGCCTCTATGCTCTCCTCCTTATTGTTTAACCTTCATGTGCTTCTGCCGACCCATTTAATCTGGAAACCTAGATACTTATATGGATGACATCCAAGTAATTTTTCAGCTTAGAGAGGCACATTCTAAACAGGGTGTTTTAACAAATTGCCTTGTTATTGCCCAAAAAAAAGGATGGATCTCAACTGGTTAACATTAAATATGGAGAAGACAGAGATTTTATTAGTTGGTAAAAGCCCTGCCGTGTCGTCTTCTTCAATTAGACCTGAGACTTTGGGCTCTTATGCCACCCCACAATAAGCATCCTGAGGAGTCAAACGTAATCCTAATTTGAAACCGGACACTCAAATATCTGCAGTGATGTCTTTGATTGTTTTACATTTTTGCAAGCTCTGACACATTCTTCCTGAAGTGAGACAGAGGCCAGACAGGCTCTTGTCAACCATCATAAGCTCAAGGCTTGAATATTGTAACGGACTACGCTTGTGAATCTCAAAACATCAAACACATGGGTCTTCAAGTTTACAGAACTAAGAAGTCAGATCGTCTGACTTCGGCGATTGCTATTAGCCAAACATATTCTTTATAAGTTAGACTGTCTTCCCACACAGAACCTTCTACCTTCAATATCGTTAACCCATATCACTGATCCTCTTTCAAGGTGCTGGCCGCACCCCTTATGTAACAACTCCTGAATCACAGGTAAAAGTAAAGGGAGCTCTTTGCTAAGGTAACCACCAGAAAGATCTAATGACAAAGAGAGGGGTCTGACATTTACTTACTTGGAAATTTGGGCAATTAGGGTGGGAGAGATAAATAGATAGAATTCTGTGGAAGTCAAAGTAATGAAAAATAAACTTTACCAGGCTAAAAGGATGAGGGATAAAAGTGAGGACGACGAATAAGTTATTTACCTTCAGTAAAACTTTCTGGTGGATACTCTAACTGCAGATTCCTCACCTTCTGCATCTTCCCAGTTTGGAAAAGCTTGCAATAGCTCCTGCGTGCCAGAAGGTGGCGCTATCATCCTCCATGGTGGCTCCTGAGACGATGAAAAAGAGCCATATACAGGTGAAATCCGTACTCGTTAATATCAGTTTATTCAATGTTCTTTTCTGTGCTTTAGACGCAGAGCGCGGTTGGCTAATTGAAATGAGTGGGAAGTGTACAAATCTACTTTGGAACCTTATTCATTCCTGTAAATCCACTCCACAGAGCGAGCGATGAGAAATCTGCAGTTAGAGTATCCACCAGAAAAATCATTACTGAAGTAACTTATTTTTCTAATGGCTACTTCAAATTGTAGATTCCTCCCCATGTAGATTGATACCAAAGCAATGCATTCTCCAAGGAGGTGGATCAGAGGAGTGGAACTGCAGGACAAAGCAGGCAAAATGACACTCCATGCGGACTCAAGAGTTGATACAGTAGGGCCTGATGAAAGAATTTGACGGGTGCCCATGCGTGCGATCTGCCAGATGGGTAAATTCAGAACTCTCGAGCCAAAACCACAGTCATGGCCTTTACTCTTCTGGATTGAGCTTGACAACCTTTTGAAGGATCTTTTTTGGCCAAGGCATAACAAAGTTTGATTCAAAGAGCAATCTCTCACATTTTCAGCCTGTCTTTCCCTTCGTCACACCATCAAATCCAACAAAGATCTTATTTGTCCAGCTTTTACTCCTTAGTTTTACCAATGTCTAAACTATGGACTCGCTTAGGATTTAAATGGTGTAGCCTATCCTCCTCCTCCAAGGGATTTGGCAGAAAGAAGAATGTAGGGGGTGTGATGGGTTTCTTCGCATGAGAAGGTGACACCACTTTTGGCAGAAAGGACAAATAAGTTCGAAGTGCCACCTTCGCAGGAAAAAAGGCAGCATAGAGAGGCCAGACGGACAATGCTTATAGCTCCCTGACACGATGACGGAACGTGGAATACACCTCCTACAGGACATTAAGAAGAAAACTCTAGAACTCAACAAGCTGGATACAATGTTTTTCTGGGCAAAGATGCATACACCACCTCCATGTGCCAGTCGTGTTTGGCAAGATGACTACTCTGCTCATCTTCTCCGACATTGAGACTCATTGGATGACTGGGGAAATCTGAGAAGCTCCAGCCATTACCACAGCTTTAAGGCCTTCAGAAAGAGTCAAGACACCCTAAACCCCCCCTGCTTGCTGCAGAACCACATGATGTCCATTTTGTCAGATAGAAAATTGAACAACCTGCCATAGGTGAAAGGCACAAAGGCCTGGAGGTCCAGCCGGATGGCAAGCAGTTCCTAAAGTGATGGCACTGCCACATCCGAGACCAGAGGTCTCTGACATCCACCTCGTTCACATGCTCTTCCAAGGAGCGGGTAGGCACTTCTCTCAGCACTGTACCTAAAGAACAAGTTACTTACCTTTGGTAACGATATATCTGTAAGAAACATTAGTAGTGATACATCCCTTACCTTAGAATATCCCCAGGCGTCAGACTGGATCCGGAAAGTTTTCGTCAGCAGTACCCCTGCGCGTCAGTAGGGGCGTCGTGCGGCTCCGCGTCCGTCGTCGTGGTCGCCAAGATGACGTCGCGGGCGCTCCTTGGACGCCGCCCACGCGCGCTGACGTCAGTTCTGTACACGACTTTCCGCGCCAGGAACGCAGAGCCATGCAAGATACTGACCACTGGTGCACAAAACTAGGGCCCTGAAAGGATGTCCTTAACCCTAGAAGTCAGTTCGCAGAACGGGGAGGATGGGTGGGGCGGTAAGGAATCTATAACTAACCTATGTTTCTTACAGATATATCATTACCGAAGGTAAGTAACTTGTTCATCTGAAAGAAACAGTTAGTTATAGATTCCTTACCTTAGAATAGATTCCCCAGCAATACCAACCCCGGAGGTGGGTCTGCGAACTAAGTTCACACCAGAAAGTCATGGAGAACAGAACGGCCAAAGAAGCCGTCTCTCCGGACTTGGCTGTCCAGGCAGTAGTGTTTGGTAAACGTGTGCAACGATGCCCACGTAGCTGCCTGACAGATGTAATTGAGGGGGGCTCCTCGTCCCAAAGCAGTGGTAGCTGCCGTCGCCCTGGTGGAATGGGCGCGCAGCCCCACTGGAGGCTCCTTCTTAGCCAAAGAATAGCAGGCTTTAATGCACAGAACGACCCACCTGGAGATGGTCCGTTTGTGCACGGCCCGACCTTTCTTAGCGCCCACGTAACCAACAAAGAGCTGGTCGTCCACCCGGAATTGCTTTGTGCGATCCAAGTAGAAAGAAAGCGCACGTTTTGGATTCAGACGGTGGAGCCTCTCGTCCTCTTTTGAAGGATGCGGAGGCGGAAAGAAGGTGGAAAAAAGTAACCACCTTGGGAAGAAAGGAAGGTCTAGTTCTTAGGACAACCTTGTCCGGATGAACAGCCAGAAAAGGAGGCTTGGAAGAAAGTGCTTGGAGCTCACTCACCCTGCGTGCAGAGGTGATGGCTACCAGAAAGGCAGTTTTCAAAGTGAGAAGCCTGAGAGGACAGTTATGTAGTGGCTCAAAGGGAGAGCACATAAGATAGGTAAGAACCAAGTTCAAGTCCCACTGGGGCATTACGAAGGGAACAGGAGGAAAAAGATGAGTAATGCCCTTAAGGAATCTATTTACAACAGGGGACTTGAAAAGAGAAGGCTGATCAGGAAGCCTAAGAAAGGCTGAAATGGCCGAGAGGTAGCCCTTGATAGTGCCCAGAGCAGAGCCCTGCTGGGACAAAGAAAGGAGGAACAAGAGGACCTCAGAAAGAGGGACGGAAAGGGGATCCACAGCCTTTGCTGTGCACCATGCCACAAATTTGTTCCATCGGCAGGCGTATACCGTCTTAGTGGAGGGACGCCAGGCTGCCAAGATAACATCACAGACTTCGGGAGGCAGGTCAAACGACGTCAACTGCCGCCGCTCAATCTCCACGCAAGGAGGTGGAGGCTGGACAGGTTCAGGTGGAGGACTGTCCCCTGTTGCTGCAACAGAAGATCCTCCTGAAGAGGCAGTCGGATCGGAGGATCGATGGCCATGCTGAGCAGCTCGGGATACCAGACTCTTCGTGCCCAATCCGGAGCCACAAGAATGACTTGGACCCGGTCGCGCTTGATCTTCTTCAGCACTCAGGGCAGAAGTGGTATAGGCGGAAAGGCGTATAGAAGACCGCAACTCCACTCGTGATGAAAAGCGTCGCATAGCGAGTGCCGCCTTGGAAATTCCAACGCGCAGAACTGCTGACATTGCGCGTTCTCTTCGGTGGCGAATAGATCTAACCAAGGCTCTCCCCACTGCTGAAAGAGACCTTGCACCACCTCCGAGTGAAGACGCTATTTGTGATCCATCATGCACCTGCGGCTGAGTTCGTCCGCCCTGGCATTCAAGGAACCTGCCAGGTGTTGAACCACCAGGGAAATGCCCTGATGTTCCAGCCATGTCCAGAGGCAGAGGGCCTCCTGACATAGGGTAGGGTCCACGACCCCACCCCGCCCTGTTTGTTGCAGTACCACATGACGGTGGTGTTGTACGTGAACACCTGCACTACTCTTCCCCGGACAGAGGGAAGGAATGCCTTGAGTGCAAGACGAATCGCCCGAAGCTCCAGAAGGTTGATGTGGAGCCCGGACTCCGCCGGAGACCAGAGGCCTCTGATCTCCGCCTCCCCCATGTGGCCGCCCCATCCCAGAAGTGATGCGTCGGTCACCACTGTGAACTCTGGTTGAGGAAGGGAGAGGGATCTGCCCTCGACCCAATCCTGGTTCGTTAGCCACCACTACAATTGGTGTGCAGTGCCCTCCGAGATCTGGACGCAATCGGACAGATTCCCCTGATGCTGCGCCCACTGGAACTTCAGGTCCCACTGCAGAACCCGCATATGCCACCTGGCATGATCTACCAGCAGGATGCAGGAGGCCATAAGGCCCAGCAGCCTCAGGGTCATCCTGACCGAAACCCGGGATAGAGGCTGAAAGATCGGAATCATAGCCCGAATATCCCAGACTCGCTGTTCGGGAGAATAAACCCGAAACTGCGTCGTGTCCAGAACCGCTCCGATGAAGAGGAGCTTCTGAGAGGGGGTCAGGTGTGACTTCGGCACGGTGATGGAGAACCCCAGCGAATGCAGGAGGTCGGCCGTAGTCTGGAGGTGGGAGACGACAGCCTGGGCGAGCCTGCCTTCAACAGCCAGTCGTCGAGATAGGGGAAGACTGGAACCCCTGATCTGCGCAGATGAGCTGCGACCTCTGCCATCACTTTCGTGAACACCCGAGGGGCGCTGGTAAGGCCAAAGGGGAGCACGGTGAACTGAAAGTGCTCGTGGCCAACCGTGAACCGCAGGTAACGCTGGTGGGCCGGCAGGACGGGGATGTGAAAGTAAGCGTCCTGCAAGTCCAACGCTACCATCCAGTCTCCAGGGTCGAGGGCAGACAAGACCTGAGCGAGCGTCAACATTTTGAACTTCTCCTTCCGGAGGAAGCGGTTGACGTTCCTGAGATCCAAGATAGGACGCAGGCCTTTGTCCTTCTTGGGCACCAGAAAGTAGTGGGAATAGCAACCACGACCTACTTCTGGGGCAGGAACGCGCTCGATGGCACCCTTGGCCAAGAGTGCCAAAACTTTTTGTTGGAGAAGGGCCAGGTGATCCTCCGACATGCGATGGTACTGAGAGGGAGGAGTAGTCTCGAAGGGGAGGGAGTAGCCCCTTCGGACTATTTGCAAAACCCACCTGTCCGACGTGATGGTGCGCCAGTGGGGGAGGTGATGGCGGATCCTGCCGCCCACTGGCGTTTGGTGGCCCTGAAAGGTCGGACTAGGAGGGTTTGGAGGCTACTGCAGAGGGGGCAGTGGTGGACTGGCCCGCTCGCTGGCCCCCAGAACCACGGCGGTGGTTCCCACGTCTCCGGACGCGCTGGGGCTTTACAGCTTGCGCCGGCCTGTGGCTCTGGGCGGGACATAGCGGGGCACCCCTTCCATAGCCACGAAAGGGGCGAAAGGTAGACTGCGCAGGGCGGGTGGTGGAGAGGCCCAAGGACCTGGCCGTAGCCCGAGAGTCCTTATAGCGCTCTAGCGCGTTGTCTGCCTTGTCGCCGAAAAGGCGGCGGCCATCAAAGGGCATGTCCATAAGGGTGGATTGGACATCCCCGGCAAAACCAGTCGAACGCAACCAGGCGTAGCGGCGTAGGGCTACTGACGTGGAAATCGTCCAGCCAAGTGCATCGGCAGTATCCAGTCCACAGCAGATGGTAAACTTTGCTGCGTCTCTCCCCTCGGCAACCGCATGGGAGAGTATGGCCCGGGCCTCCTCCGGGCACTGAGGCAGCACCTGCGCCACCGTATCCCACACAGAGTGCGTGTAACGGCCAAACAGACATGCGGTGTTTACCGACCGCAGTCCCAAGCTGGCGGAAGAAAACATTTTCTTCCCAAGATGGTCAAGCTTTTTGGATTCCCTATCCGGGGGTGCGGTAGGGAAGGCGCCTTTCGAAGTGGAGGCTTGGACCACCAAGCTCTCAGGGGTGGGGTGTTGGGAGAGGAAAGTGGGGTCGCCCGGGGCCGGGCCGTGGCGTCGGGCAATCATCCTGTCCACAGGAGCCCCTGTGTTGGACCTGGACCACGTGCCCAAAAGGATGTCCGTGAGGGCTTCATTAAATGGCAGCAGGGGCTCCGAAGAGCTCGCTGCCGGTTGAAGGACCTCTGTCAGGAGGTTAGTCCTGACTGCCACCGTAGGTAGCTCGAGGTTGAGAGCCTCGGCTGCCCTACGCAACATCACTGCGTAAGAAGCTCCCTCCTCCGTAGCCACGGTAGGAGGAGACAACATGCCAATGTCTGGCGAGGTATCCAGACCACTGGCATCCCCTAACTCCTCTCTCCAGTCCGGATCATATTCTAACTGGTCAGTTAAAGGGTCTCCAGACCCCTCCCAGTCCTCCTCACCCTCCTCTGGTTGCCAATCTAGTCTGAAAGAACCAGGGTGGAACAGGGGGCCGCCCTACGCAACACCACTGCGTATGACGCTCCCTCCTCCGTAGCCACGGTAGGAGGAGACAACATACCAAGGTCTGGTGAGGTATCCAGACCACTGGCTTCCCCCAGTTCCTCTCGCCAGTCCTGTTCGTACACCAACTGGTCGGACAAAGGGTCCCCAGACCCCTCCCAGTCCACCTCGCCGTCCTCTGGCTGCCAATCTGGTCTCAAAGAGCCAGGGTAGAACAGGGGCACAAAAGTTCCCGCCGGCGTCGGATCCGGCGTCGGTCCGACTCTGTGTCTACCTCGAGGTGGAGGCCGGGGTCGACGTCGGCTGGGGACACAGCCGACGCCGGTGGCGGACGTGGTGCCGGTGGAATCGGCGCCAGGGGAGGCGTAACTAGGTCGACCGGCGCCGATCCGGATCCAGGGGGACCCTGCGACGCCGAAGCCACCGACGCCGAAGGCCCAGGGCCCCCAGCCGAGTCCGCGGGGCCCGAAGGCGCGCCGGCGGAGTCGGGCTGCCCAAAGATGGCGTGCATCGCTTCGTAGAACTGACGAAGCTGGGCAGGGGACGGTCCCGGGAAGGGGGGGAAACCCGGAGTCGACCCTACGGGCTCCGCACGCGGAGCCGCAAGAGGGGCACCACCCGCATCCCTCGTCGCGTCGGCCGACGGACGAGGAGAAGTCGAAGAGCGACGATGCTTCTTCGACTTCTTTTTGTGCTTCGACTTAGCTGACCCCGAGTGCGAAGACTTCGACGAAGAATGGTGTTGGCTTTGCGATCGGTCCCTCAACCTCCTCTGCGACCGGGACATCGAGCGACGCGGAGCCGACTACCGGGCCTCGAGGAGCTTTTGGGACCGCTCCCGCAAAGACTTCGGGGCCATGGTCCGGCAGTCAGAGCACGACTTGGGGCCGTGGTCGCGCTCCAGGCAGTAGAGGCGCACAGGAACCGCAAGCCGTGAAGCCGGGCATCCTTCGTGCACCAGGAGCCGATGGACTCAAAAACGATGTCGACAAAAGTCGAGAAAAAGTCAGTCAAAAAGTGACTGGAGGTACCGCTCTCTCCGGATCTGCGCTTGTTGGCGCGGAAAAAGAAAGAACTGACGTCAGCGCGCGAGGGCGGCGTCTATGTAGCTACCGCGACGTCATCCCGGCGACCACGACGCCGACGCCGAACGCGGAGTCGACCGACGCGCAGGGGTACTGCTGACGAAAAACTTTCCGGATCCAGTCTGACGCCTGGGGGTAATTCTAAAGTAAGGAATCTATAACTAACTGCTTCTTTTAGATCATGTATTTAGGTGTCATCTTGACCATATTGTGGAGCTTGGGCAAAAACATTTTTGAAAATCCTTAGTCAAAACTCTGTGCACCATATTGCAAAGGGTGAGGCTATAATGACCAAGGAAGCAAACCACAATCAAGGAATGGAGTGTTAGGCTGACCAATTGGAAAACTTTCATGCCCACTGCCTCAGCCCTTTCAATGCCCTGTACAGGAGTTTGGGTTAGCTTTGTTCATGAAGGCCAAAACCACTACTCTCTCTCCAGTATTGGTGGGCATTGCATCATGGTTTTCAAGTCACACGTCACTGGCCTAAGTCGTCTTGCAACAAATCAACTCACGGGTGTGGCTAAACAAGGTTTTAATCACATGCATAATAAAATCAGTCAGGGTCTCGTTAAGTGCAGCACCGGTTTTTAAGTTGGAGGCCCAGGCTTCAAAATCTAAGTAAGGAGACTGTCTCTGGTCTCTTCGGCGAAGAGCTGTAATTGTAGGACGTCAGCAGTCCCTCAAACCAGTATGGCAAATGCAGTACTCTCTTCTGCTGGGGGCTCTAAAAGTGGATTTACGTCTCACTCTAGGGAGGTATCTAGCCCATTGATACTTTGAAGATCAAGATATAAGCCAGCAACGACATAATGGGAAGAGAGTAAGAGATCTGTCTCCCTGCCAACAGCCTCATCAGTAAGGCATGCTCAAGGATCAGCACAGCGTCAGCATCTGAACCAAGGACTGCCTCCAGCATCTGAAAATACAGCCGTAAAGCAAGAGGCACACTTTTTCTCAGGGTGAGTTGGAGCTTATTTATGGTGTAGTATGGACACAGGGTGAGTCTGTACCAAACCCGGTTCGAGATATGAAATCAGAGTACCTCTGGAGCCAGTAAAGGAATAACCAGAAACACCTGCAACAAGAGCATCAAGGTGTGACCCAAAGCCAAAGGAGGAACTAGCAGAGGTTATCTGGAGTCAGTCAGCACCAGGGGAGGGCCTGTGGGCCAACTGGGGACTCCAAAGGATCTGTGGGGTCAAACGGGACAATAGAGCAATGACAAACCAGCTTTAAAAAAGCAGCATTGCCTCTTTGAAGGCTGTTGAAACTCAGGGTGAATCGACTCCAGGTTCAGCATTGGATCAGAGTTGAAGGTTGAAGCTGGAGATGTCTTCCAACATGCACATCACAACTTGAAACCTGTAATTTTTGGGGGCACCATCCCGACACACTGCCAGAAAGTTTGGAACAAACTTCCATTAAAGGACTAAAACCAGTAGGGGCATCACTCCATATCGGCGGAAAAAGAGGAATTGACACCAGAGGTCAGGGGTGGCTTTAGTGTCATCATGTCCGAAGACAGGACAGAGTTGTGAAGGAGGCCCATGGCTCTACCCAGGAGGTATTGCAATACTTTTTGGATTCAGTCTGCTACCTGGGGAGATTCACAAGGTGAGGAATCTGTAGTCAGAAGTGGCCGTCTGGGTGCCCCGTTTCATATACAACTCAGACACTCCAGGTAGTACATTATCGCAGTCTACACATAAGAGTATGGAACCAAAATACATCCTTTTAGCAAAGAAATTTTCATGTTTCACCTATACACATTCAAAATGGACTTCTTTGAGTGACCAACAAACCAAGGAAAAATCTGTGTAGTATGCAGGATGCGAAGAGATCCAAGTTGGAGGCCATCCTATGACGGTTTGCAAAAAGGATCCAATCAAAGTGAGGAAACTAGGATGAGAAGAAAAGCCTACTAGAGGAATCTCTAGGCTCTGGAGGGGTGTTATATAATGTTGGATGCAGACTCCACAGGAGCATCTGGAGGAAAATAAATTCCAGTGAGTGGAATGATGCTCCAGAGTAGCCAGTCATTAGGATTGTTCGAAACAAGTTTACATTTGTTGGCGGCAGCCTATGCTTTAGAGGGCTAACCTTAAAACTCCACACACCAGCACAAAGACTTAAGTGAGTACTTTTAGGCATTCCTGACCTGCCAGTCCTCATAGGCTAGGCTGTACAAAAGAAAGGGGTACAGCCATTTGGTTCAACAACCAGTAAAATCGCTGACTGTGATTGCAACGAGAGGTTGGGGAAGAAGACATATAGACGGACACTTTCCCATTGGTCTGTCAGGGGCATCACCAACCCCAAAACTCTACCAAAATAAATATATGGCATGAACATAATACACAAAATCACATTTTGCTACATTGAGAACCAATACCATCCGTGCCGTCGCAGAGAGGAAACAGAAAGAATAGAATTTCCCAGCAGAAAGGAAATGGATTATGCCCCTGAAAATGGGCGAAGCTTATAAAATCTAGATTAAAAAAATTAAAAGAGAAGGGAGTCCACTGAGCTGAAGAAGTGTAAGTCTACAGGGTGAGGCTCTACCTCAATTTTAAGAAATGTTACAAGGAAAAATAAGGAGGTGGCAATATGCTTAACCCATATCTGTTGTTTTTCACTTCTTGCTCTTGGTTTCAATTTTGCGAGCATGTATGTTATTTCTTATTCCTTTTGTTGAAGTACTGTTTTTGTGAGAATACTCTAAACAAAAACTTTTTCTTTCATGGATAAAATGTTCTTCACAGCATGACATGCATAACTTCACTTAGATTGCCATTAAGAACACGTTGCTTACCTTCAGTAATGCTCTTTCTGGTGGAAACTATCTAACCGTAGATTCCTCACCTTTAGAATATCCTTGAGGCGCCAGACTGGATCTGGCCGTTTTAACATCACTGCTCCCATGCACCCCTAGACCACTAGGAGGCACCATGCACCTCAGTATTGGCTTCATTCTGCCCAGAAGTGACGGAGCAAAGAACCAAATAAGCAGCACCACTGTGTGGCAAGGTCAGTTTCTTGCCTGACTCTCTCTGCACCTTTGGACACGGGGTATAATACAATTCTTGGTACCAGTGTGCAGGTCTCCAATTTGGGAACTTTTCAGATGGTAAAAAGAGACCACTCAACAAACTATAGACATGGAAGTGCAGTGAGGAATCTGCGCATAGAGTATACACCAGAAATAGCCAGCCTCGCCCTCGCCACAGTCCCCCACATCCGGAAAACGACCGCCGGCGGCAGATCCTTCTCCCACCTCGCCGCCGCCGCCACCAACCTCCGACAGACCCAAGACCTACTGGCCTTCAGAAGACTCAAGACCTGGCTCTTCGATCAGTAGCAGCACCACCCCCCTCTTCCCCCAGCGCCTTGAGACCCTCGCGGGTATGTAGTGCGCTTTATAAGTGACATGATTGATTGATTGAATAGCATTACCAAAGTAACTTGTTCTTCTGATGGATACTTATAACCATATATTCCTCACCTTGAAAATCGATAAAGCAATACCCCCACAGGTGGCGGTACTGTGGAGAAGACTCAAACCAAAAGGTCCTACAGGATCGAGCAGGAAAAATGCCCTTCCCATCGGACCTGCTTGTCAAGGCAGTAGTGCATTGAGAGTGTGTGCACTGATGCCCATGTCACAGCCTGACAGACGTCAAGGACAAGCCCTCTGTGAGCCAAGGCACTGTTGGCAGTCGTAGCACGGGTGGAATGGGCTCCCAGACCTTTCGAAGGCCGCTTTTTAGCCCATGTGTATCAGTTCTTAAATCAGAGGACTACCATCCACCTCCACAGAGTCATCTTCTGCACCGCCTTACCCTTTGTTGCCTCCGAGAACCACAGAAAGAGCTGATCATCCACCCAATAGTCTTTGGTACAATCAATGTAAAAGCTTACGACACATTTGGGGTCCAGCCAATGCAGCCTCTTCTCCTCTTTGGAGGGGTGATTCAGAACAAACATCGATGGGAGGGTGATGGATTTCCCAATGCGAAAAGGGGTCGCAACTTTTTGCAAAAAGGCTGCTCTGGTCCTCAACACCAGTTTGTTTGGGGAAAAAGGTGGCGTATGGTGGCTGCACCAAGAGAGCTTTGGCGCTCATGCAGGTGACCAGCTGAAGTGATTGCAATGAGGAAGACAGTTTTTAGAGTCAAAAGGCGCAAAAGGCAGCTGTGTACTAGCTCAAAGGGGGTGCACCTGAGGAACATCAGCACCAAATTAACATCCAACTGTGGCATCACAAACTGTTTGGCTTGTGGCCTGATGTGGAGTTTGTGTTGCAGACTCCACAGCAGCCTACAAATTTGTCCTAGTGCCTGGCATAAATGGGGGAGTAAATTGAGCAGGCCTAACTGCAGAACCCTGTCCTGCTTCTGTGACAGAAGACCCTTCTGAAGTGGCAGCCTGATTGGGGGGCTTATGCTCATTTCTAGAAAGTCCGGGTACCACACTCTCCTGGTCCAGTCCAGAACGCCTAGGATGACTTCGACCCAGTCATTTCTGATCTTCTTCAGAACTTGGGGTGGCAGATGAAGAGGCACTCTAGCCAGAATGAGTCTCCTAGAAAGAGCTTTCTTGTGAACTCCAATGCGCACATGTTTTGAAATCGCACATTCGACTGTGGTGAAAATGTCCAACCAGGGTTCTCCCCACTGTTGGAAGAAGACCTGCGCCACCTCATTGTTCAACCGCCATTCATGATTTACCAGGCACCTCTGGTGGAGCTCATTGTAAGAGTGTGTCCCTTTTTGACATGGTCACCCCCACTTTTGCCTGGCATTCGATGCAATTTCGACTGGAAGTGCACTGGGTTCCTGCTAACTTTTGCCTGGCATTCGATGCAATTTCGACTGGAAGTGCACTGGGTTCCTGCTAACTAGGTCCCCAATGCCAGATCTCTTTCCCTAAAACTGTGCAATTGTACCCAATTGGCAATAACTTTAGCACCCCCTGTACGTCCCTAGTAAATGGTACCCCTGGTAACTAGGGCATGGATTATTAAAGAGGGTCCCTAAGATCAGCAGCTTGAATTGTGCCACCCTAAGAGACCCCTCACCAAGCACAGGCAGACTGCCCATGCAGGCTGCGATTCATGGTGCAGACAAAAGTGAAAACAAAACATGTCACACATCCCTTTGTCTCATGCCCACAGACACTGCATGCAGCCTGGGTCAGTCACCCCTACAGCAGGTCTTACAGTCCTAATGCAGGGTGCACTATACTGCATGGGTGGACATATCTGCATGAGCAGATATGCCCCTGTGCTGGTCAGTTCAATTACTAACAGTACAAGTGATCAGGGAAGCCATTTTAAGTACATGTGCTGGACACTGGTCAAAAAACGAGTTCCCCAGCTACCTGATGGCTTGACTGAATCCCAAGATGTTTGGTATCAAACATCTCGTATTAATAAACTCACTCCGATTCCAGTGATGGATTTATTAATACATGCACCCAGAGGGCATCTTGGAGGTGCACCCTGAAAACCTTCAACTACAAGTGTGCTGACTGACTGGTCCTAGCCAGCCTGACAACACAGACTAGTTTCTGACCCCAGGGGTGTGGGCCTCTACAGTCAGGAACAAAGCCTGATCGGGCAGAGGGGGTTTACACCCCCTCCCACAGGATAACCTGCACATTAGCATTCCAAGACAGGTAACTTCAAACAGCCCACCGCCTTTGGTATGAAAATCTGGCTTCAGGGAGCGGTGGGGGATCATGGGGAACAAATTAAGATACACCTTGCCAGTGGAAGCTTGGACCACCAAACTATTAGGAGTAGGATGCGGAGTATGAAAATCAGGGTCACATGACACCTGTCTGTGGTGTCTGGCCACCTGTGTTTACTAGTGGCGTAGAGCAAGGTTTACACCAAGTGCCTATAAGGATGTCAGTTAGTTCTTCAATAAATAGTAAGGGCTCAGAAGAGGCTGGCCTGGGTTGGAGAACGTCAGTAAGTACATTTGGTTTAACCCCAATAGAGGGATGTTGTTGATCAAGGATGTCAGCAGCACATTTGATGAATACCACAAATGAAGCACTCTCTTCCGCTGGTGGGCTAGGAGGGAAATCAACCCTGTGTCAGGGAAAGTATCCAACTCACTGACCTCCTGTACATCCAAATATAAACCGTCATCAACATAATGTGGGGGTAAATCATCCCTATCATCTCCACTGTCATCTCCAAGTGGCAGCAAACTCTGGTCAGAGTAGGAACTGAAAAGCAGGTGGCGCAACAAGGATGGCTCTGTGGTAAAGGGAAAGTTTTGTCTCAATCCCACAGTAAGGGAGCTGGGTGCGCTGGAGTGGAGTCAGAGTGTGATCTCGTCTGGGTCAAGGAGGGTTCAGATTGGGGTCAAACACCGGGGTGAGCATAGAATCCACCTCCGGCGCTATCCGGACCAGAATAGGTCTTGAAGCTGGAATATAAGTCTGCACCAGAGTCACTGCTGAATCAGAGGTAGGTTCCAGGGACTCAGCACAGAGAATGGATCTGCCGGGGTAACCCAAATGGAGGTCACAGCGGATCCTTGCGACCAAAGGTGCACTAGAGGGAGCCGCAAAAGTGAAAAACTATGCTGCAGCATCACAGATAGCTAGGGGCACAACTGGATCAACTGTGCAATCAGCCAGTCAATTGTAGATTGGGAGAGAGATCGAGTGGTACTTTGATGCCCTTGTGAATTCTCTTTATCTAGAGAGTGGCAGGCTGGGGTTGAGTCCTGGTTCGCCTTCTTGTGTTTGTCCTTCAAGCTTGAACTTTGGCTTAACAGATGACTCTTATATGTGGCTCTGCCACTTCCAGGACGGAATGAAGCCAATGCAGAGCCACAAGTCGCCAGTTAGTGGTGTGTGGAAGAGCTGCTGTGAAAACATCTGGATCCATTCTGGAGACTGGGGGATATTCTAAAGGTGAGGAATCTACAGTTAGAAGCATCCATCAGAAATGTCTCTTATAGCTTTCAAAGGATTCACTATAATTGCATGTACTATGATTGTATGAACTGTACGCTCAAACTGTTGTTCTGTCAATAACCACAATTTTCTCTCCAAACACGTTTAATAAATTTAAAAAGTATTAAAAAAAGCAGGTTCAATGGTCACTATGTATACAATTCTTATGATGTCGCTCAATTTTAAGTATGCAGTAGACACGGGCTATGATGTCACAAGCAATATAAGTTGAATGCAAGCAAGTTACGAACATGTAAAAACAGATCACAATAGTTAGAAAGCATTCTCGCCGGACCTCACACTTAACCTTATATGTTTTAGGCTGCTCATTAGTCACTGTACTTTTAACAACCAATTTCTGTCATGTAAACTCTGATACAAAAGCCTATGTTGGTCTCTAGTTTGACTGCCTAAAATCCATTTATGGTCTGCTCCCTGACATTAGGAAACCCTGTTTCATGCCGTGCCACTATTCCGTGGCATAGCCATGTACCCAAATCTATGACCATGGACTTTTAAGAACTGCCAGCTATAATGCCTCTCGGCCTCTCTCTTCTACAATGCTGTGCTTGTATTTATGTGGCACATCTCGAAAATGGGTCTACTGCCCTGATCAAAAAGTGGTCAATTATGCTACATTCTCCAGTTTGGAACACCTTAGGCAATAGTGGTTGTACTCCAATATGAAGCACATCACAGGGAATCATAGTCGCAAATTATCAAATAGGCAATGGGAGCAGAACATGAAGGTAGGGGAGGCATGAACAGGAAATCTCTCCTGAAAAATTGCTAAATGTACTCTTAAAACTACTTTTTTTTTTTCATTTATGAACTACTGGAGAGGGAAAGGATGTGGAGTGTAATCCCTTTTCCCCAAACTAAACACTAGTCTTCATTCTTATCTCGTTATTCTTTTTCCCATGATCTTCAAAATCAATTTACCACCAACAGCTTGTTTCAGTTATGGCTTTAAGATATACTCTGATGGTATAATGTTTCAGAAATAATATAGAATGGGTCAATATTTTTAAACTCCATTTTGCTGTACTAATTGGGTTAAGTGATAAAAAAAGAAAAACAACAAAGCTGAAATTGTGGATGACCCCTTAATTAAAAATAAATATATTTAGGTAATTGGAAATATTTGTAGCACACGGAATACATTTGGAGACATGATTTGGACCATGTACTATTTCAATTCCCCAAATTGGTGGACCTTTGAAGGAGGTATCTTTATATGACACGAAATAGCCATGGATTACAACTTTGTGTCTGTCAACAGGACATATACTAACCCAGAGTCAATAAATGCTTGTTATAAATGTTTACTTTTTAAAAAAAGTTATTTTCTTGAATTTTATTTAATTCATACAAAAATGAAATTATATATATATATATATATATTTCATGAAAATAGCTGTGTTTTGATGCATTTAGCTCTGCTGATCTTCCTTGAAGGTCTGTATCAAAACCAATACTTCGTGAATTGAAAATGAATCTTACGTGAAACAAGACTTTGAGGGTGAGCCACTAAAAGTAGTAGTGTCTTATTTACTGCTTTCAAATTTAACTTTTCACAATAACCAAAAAATAAGTTTGACAAGGTCTTCTGACTAAACCCTTTGTGCCAAGATTCTCTGTACAATCCCAAATTTATCTCCAGGGAGCATAGCACTATCGTGACAGGGCAACCTGTCTGATACGAGGACTTTCTCTGCTGACCAATGTCTATATCCTAATTGTAATAACATACAACTCACTACATGATTATTATTGTCACATGAGATTGCGTTAAACACAATATCCTTTATCGGAAAAGGTGAGGAGGAACGAAAACAGCATTTGTAAGTGTTTTAGAGATAAGCAGAAGCACCTCAACAGCCTGCACAAAAACCAGTATTAGCAAACTGAAAGCAAAGAGCTGGGAAAAAATTAAGAAATTAATGACCATTAGAGATACGGCAAGATGGAAAGGGCTGCAGACCTGGCAAGGAGCGCATCTCGTCAGTCCGTCCTTCAGCAGCGGTTATGGGCATAGCAGCGGGCACACTGGCATTCAAAGGGTTAAAAGCATTGGCACTGAGAGGCGAGCGCTCTTCCCACTGCTCGTCATATTTACCCATTAGGGCCTTCCTAATAATTGCCTCCAACCCCATGTTGTTGCTGGAATTCTCTTGGACTGACTGGCTTCTACAGCTGATTGGCCCTGGGAGGTGAGACAGAACCATTAGGAGAGATAAAAGGGGGAGGGGAGAGAAGAAGAGAAAGAGAAGAAACCATCAGCACATTCTTGCAAGCCACAAACCGCCATCATATGTTAAGATCTGCACTGCAACAAGACAAGCTTCACGGCTACTAAGAGAATACAGAAACACACCTCATTTCTGTATTTCGTGTTCAGTAAGCGATATTTACAGTATACAATCACCATGTTTACATTTGCATTTGTTCCCAATGATCACTACTAAAATAAGCAAATATTAGACACTCAAGGACCACATTCTGTGACAGGAGAGCAGGACTGGGGCACTCTGGCCATAGCAACTCCCCATGTAAAGTTTCCAGAAGGGCCGTTATACAATAAATGTCAAAGAACACTTTTGGTTAGTTTTCAAGCATGCAGTTAGGACAAGTTACACTTAACAAAAACTTATCTTGGGACTGGTAATGACAGATGTCATCTCTAATCTGACATAATGAAGATCCTAACTTGGTAATAAGCGATGATGTATGCCCAATTAGTATAACAAAAAGACAGGACAAAAACCCTTATGCCCATACGCTAAACAGGATATAACATAGAAACAACCAAAAAGTTCCATGGGTCTCATTCATGTAATCCCATGAAGATACAATCAATTGTTACTATTACCTTGTTTGTATCTTCATGGAGTTATATAAATGAGACCCATGGACAATTCTGGTTATTTGTATGCCCAATTTAAGCATTAGAAATTTGGGAGCTCATTGAAGACAATGAAGTGGCTCCGGGCTAATAGTGGCTGGAATAAAGCCTTCTGCTCCAACATTACAATGTTTGTGTTTCTTCCTTTTAAATTTACAACATTTGACCCTCAGTGGGTGTAATTTGTAATAGTTTTATAGCCCTTGAGCCTCAGGCTGCACCAGTTTTTAAAGACCTTTTTAACGCGGGTTCAGGGCCTTTAACAACCAGTATAGCCCCCTGCAGTGGCTATATTGTAAAACATCAATACCAACCACCTCTTCCAGCACTATATTAACTGCTCGACTTTATTTTGATTTGCATATCTTGGAGACCACCGAGAAAATATAATTAAAGCATTAACCTAGTCAAGAAGCACCAATGAGTATTAACATGAAAAACGACACTGGGGCTAAAAAGAAAAGATACAAGTGTTTCTTAAGCAGAGGAAGGGGTAAGGGGTTTGTTCCGTGAGTCCCCAGTGGCTGCTCAAACTCCTGCCGGTCTGAACAGGGGTTTGCCTGAAAAGGCCTACAGTTCTCTCAAGTGGGCCCTACAGAGATAAACAGTGGTTCTTTGTGTTAGTTGTAACTGGAGTCGTCTTCCAATTAGCATAACCAATACATTGCCCACGGAGTACCTAGTTAGTTGCTGGTCCCACATCACAAATTTCATATACTTGTACTGTGGCTGCACTGCAACAAACCAGCACCAATGTCTTTCAGGTGGGTACCTTGGCTTTAATGGACACATTGGCAAACAGTTCCCCACTTTTCACAGCGGTGGTTCGAAAGCAGTTGCATATTCAGACATTAGGCTTCAAGTCTTGATATAAGAACAGTAACAGCTGCATGGGAATTGCAAATACTTGTGGTGTGGTTTCACTCCAACAAACCAGAATCCTAACGTGAGGAACAATTATTGCCACAAACATATTGAAATGACTGACAGGCATAGTTTTTTTTTAAACATGCAACTGTCCTCTAATGGAGGGATTGTGGAAGAATCTGCAAGGTCCAAAACTGAGACCAGAAACTGAGGAAGGGTTATTAAAGGCATTGTACACACCTGAAAACGAGCTGAAAGACACCAAACCAGTTTGAGTGCAGCTACAACAAATATTTTTGGATAAATAATTTCATAACAGCAGGAATATTTTAGATAATTGTGGTAACATGGTTTTTGAACCTCTATGGCTTTCATGATAGACAGGGTGGAAAATGTGCAAGTAGGCAGACTTGTGTGATTCTTTCTTTTTAGGTCTGGCCTAGACAAACCTTTAGTTGTCTCACTAGCCCCATAAAAGTATAACAACAATACATACATAAATTGGTTTGTTCAAGTGTCATTCACATTTTTGCTTCCACCCACCACAACTCAAATGGGGCAAAAACTAAGCAAACAACAGTCATGGTCTTGCACTGAGTGATGCCATTTTACATGATCACATCTGAACAGCCACCTAAAAATGAGTGCTCTTTCTAATTATTTTTCTTTGCAAATATCTGCCTAACACCTTTAGGTGGCTGTATTTTCCTTTTGATTTCTATTGCATATGCTTGCAAAAAAATAAATAAAAAACTATGCTTCCAAAAGCCAGACCTATTGGTTATGCCAATGCTTGTTTTTTATTGTACCTACTGATTGTAAATCGAGTATAACGTTTGCATATGCCAAGCTAATGCGCAATATCATGTACTCCTGTTGTTTGAAAACAAATATTAATTGTACGCAATTACACAGACATATATACGTATACAACCCTCCTGCATGCGCACTTAACCCTTGTTTTTTGCTAAAAAGCTCAAACTGCTGAGCTGAAACACACCAAACCAAGAAAAGCATGGAAAGGAGTGAAACACTATGTGGGAGTAAAATGTGGTGGAATTTTGCTCAGCCCTACGAGTCTTTCCCATAGGAGTCACCACTGGCGATTTCTGTTATTTGCACACGGGTGTATTTGGGACCCAACAATAACATTTGACACTATAGACCAAGCAGCACCCTAGTTTACACACAGAAGAGATTCATTCTGCTGACTGCTTCCCTAAAGTTTGGATCAAATGAGTCCAATGGGTGCAAAAAATTGAATTCTCCAAAGAGTAAGGAACTCTGTATATATACGTGATTTAGTGTTGCAGATTCACATGCTCTGCATACTAATGCAATTTAGTGTTTAGTCTGGATGTTTGCAACTTGTTTTCCTTCAAAGACGTCTGAGTCACAAGACCTGTTGTGACTCCACTCTTGATCTACAATGTAGCAGCATGCTGGCTCCACCGAAGTGGAGTGCAGTGTCGAAGACAGAGTGCGCTGTGCATAGTAAAGGGAGTGAAAAAGACATAGAAATATATGTGATCATCTCTAGCTTTCAGGAAGGAAGGTGGGCACATTTGAATCTACAGCACTACACGCTATGAACAGATGGTGACAGGGTAAGTAAGTAATTGTATGCTGCAACTGGGGATGAAAGTGTAGGAAAGGCCTGCCTTGTGTAGGTGCAGAAGGTAGCAAGCAAAAACCGGCAAAGAAATCTTAAAGGAGTCTAACTGTTTAGATATACAGTGCTGCATGAACCTTTTTCATTTAACTGTGTAAAAGGCGTGGGATGTGGGCTTATGAACCTCTTGCAGGATAAGCATGCATTCCTCTGGAGGTTTTAGACAGACAAAAGGACTCAGGTGCCAGATCGCAATGTTCAGCTGTCTGGGATCTGGGTGTCTGAGCTGACCGTGATGCTGAGTGAGATGGTCCTGCCTGATCGGAAGCATCTTGTGGGGACTTACTGACATATCTAGGAGCATCAAATACCTCAGCTGTCTTGCCTAGGTTGGTACTACTAGGATGAGGGTCATGGATACTTGCTTCATCTCCCTAACTAGATATGGGATGAGGGGGAAAGGTGGAAAAGCGTACTGAAATATCCCTGTCATCCATAGCACTAGGTACGAATTGCTCATGGACTGTGGATGTGGATACCTGGAGATGTTTTGTCATTTTGCATTTTCAGGCAAACTGGTCTATGGACAGGGTCCCCCCACCTTTGAAAGTGCTTGAAGGACTTGGGAGAGTTCCCACTCGTGGTTTGTCGATGCGTCTTGTTGACCAAGTCCCCAAAGCTGTTCTCCCTACTGGCAAATACTCTAAGAACAGGCGAATGTTGTGAGTTGGCCAGTATCAAATTTCATGATTAAATGTAGAGTTTGGAGGAGGGGGTTCCCCCCTGCTTCTAGATGTACTACATTACTGTCATGTTGTCCATCTTTTGTCAGGACTGTCTTGCCACAAATGAGCTTGAAGAATGTTTTCAGGGCTTGTCTGATGGCTGGTAGCTCCAGGTAGTTTATGTGGCACCCCTAGTGCTGAGGGGTCCAGGTGCCTTGGACAGTCACCTTGTGGAGGTGAGCATCCCACCCCATGAGAGAGACATCAGTAGTGATGGTCACATGTGGAAGGGGGTCTAGAAAGCGTCTACTGAGCAACAGGTTGTTGCTGTTTGAGCAAAGCAGAGAGTACTGAGCCCTGGTTGTTACCAACACTAGATACTCCCAATGCCCTTCTACTCATGCCTATAGCCTAAAGGAGCACTCCTGAGCGAACGCAACCTGGTGTATGGCACTATTGCGATGCATGATGCATCATCCCCAACAGTTTCATTACTGTTTGGACACTGATGGAATGGTGTGTCTGAAAAAGAGGCACCTGCTGGAAGGCAAATAAGCTCTGTTTGTTGGAGTACGCTTTCCCTGTTATCACAATTAGAACAGGGCCCAGGAAGGGCTAGACCTGCTAAAGTTGAATGCGCAACTTTTTCGCATTGATGGTGAAACCTAGGCTGAGAAGTAGGGGCATGACTGTCTTAGAGTGTGTTCTACGCATTGACGTGTGCTGCTGCTCTTAATCAGCCAGTTGTCCAAGTGTGGGAAGACATGTATGACATTTCTGCATAGGTCTATTGGAAGACATGTTTGGCATTTCTGCACAGGTGCACTCCTACTACTACTAGACACAGGGGCCCCATGGACTTTGCAATGTCTGTGTCCTTTTTGATTTATTTGAGCATCTGTTTCCACCAGGGGGCTGAACAGACACCCACCGTCAAACAGGACATTGAAGGGGTGCTGTTGCATCTCAGATCTGAACCCCGAGGCAGGCATTGCTGCAGAAGAGGATGTTGGTATCAATCCCTCTATTTTCAGTATCTGCAGCGTTGAGTGTGCATCTGATATGCTTGTCAATTATAGTTTTACCTTCAGCAACTAGCTCTCGACCTCTTGCTCGGTGGGCCTCTGGGATGTGCTTTACTAGCTCCTCCATTTTCTCCAAGTGGTAGCGGACGTACCTAGAGAGCAGGCCCATGGAATTTGTAATGTGCCATTGGGTGGCTGCACACAGCTCTATGTGCTTTAGCGCCACGTCAATGCACTTAGACTCTCTATCAGGTGGCACGGAGATCCCTGCTGCGTGCGCAAATGCCCTCTTGTGAAAAGTGTGGACAACTAAGGCGTCGAGGCAATTTGCCCATGGATATACACCAGATCGTATGGGGCTGGCTTATACTTTATTTTGATTTTGACCCTGGGTGGCACCAGTATGACCTTTACGGGCTCCTTGAAATTGTAGGTGGCTGACCGGAGTAATCCCTTCAGCACTGCAAGGTAAGGTACTGTGTGTTCTGTCTAGGGTAGGGTCTCTACTGAAAGACTTATCTTGCACTGAGTGCATTTTGACCTCATGGTATTGTGCAGCCCGCTGCATTACGGCATGTAAAGCGGTGGTGTCGTTAGGTGGTGATGGTTTCGCAGGGCAGGGCTCGAGGTCAGAATCCTCTAGTATGTAGTCCTCCCTTGGGTCATTTCCCTCCCAGGGCCTGAATGGCTCATCCTAGGGATCATGCGAGGAATAGGGGCTCCCAAGATCAGAGTCAGTGTCCTGTGAGTCAGGGGGAAGCGTGTGTGGAGGTGGTGTTGCAGTGTCTAGATGTATCTTCTTCTGTTTTGCATCAAGCATCTCCAACAGTTCCTTGAAAACTAACCAAAAATAGTACACCGAGCACAAGCAAGTAGTGCATGACTGTTTCCCAAGCAGAAGATGCAGCAGTTACATGATCTGACTACTGGAAATGGCCGCTGACATAATAGGCATGGCCTAAAATAGGAGTAGTGCAGCTTAAGTTAACCGGACAGTAGAAAGTGGGAACACAGATAGAAAAGAGCAAACTGTTTACAGAAAAACAAGACCAGAATGCCACTGAGTGCAAAGGAAGCAGGTTGAGATTCAAGGCAATAGGTGGAAATAAGGAGACTGGCAGGAATGCACACTCAGTAGGAGGTCAGTGGGTATGCCTATGACTGACATACTCCCCCATTCATGGTGCTCAGTGTGCAAAGATATACTATACAGCTAACAAAGAAGTGTCCTATCCGACTTGCCCACAGGCACGACTAAACCTCAAAGAACGAGGCTCCAAGAGCGATCAATAAGCTAGATTTCACATAGTTCTGAAAGTGTGCTGTGATTTGTATTATTGATTAGATATGAACTATTTAAAGGGCACATATTTATTTAGATGTCAATACCATTGTGAAATCATGCAGTTAATTATCAATCAATAGTCATGGCTTGATAATTAAAGTATCACAAATACAGGAAAGAAACTGGGACGGCTCCAAAGCAAAAGGGAAATTTGATCATCAACAAGTGTTAATAGTTAACAAATCTGCATATGCTGGAAATATGTCTAAAATTTAGCATACCTGCACCAGTGAGGGCTGGCATATAGAAAATCTCTGTTCCAGGCTTTCCAATATCTGTGGAAAGAAAATAAAGTCTAACTATAGAACCGTCATTAATAAGGGCACATGACATAGGTGGGTAATCAGAAATGAAGGAAATATTACGCACTTATGTATACTAATGAACATTTCTCCCAATGGCCTTAAATATGAAAGACACTGACTGAGAACTGCAGGACTCTCCCACTCAATGCACGTCGATCAGCGCACATTGAGCATATGGTAAAGTAAAAAGCTGAATGTGGAATGTCTTGTCACTAGGGACCGTGAGACTGCTGGGTGGTCTGATGGACCTCACAATAAGAAAACAAAAAAATCAAAATCCACAAACTAACTCTAGGGCCTTAGGGAAAAGAACGTGCAGGGGAAGGTAGCACATTCCTGGCACCTTATTACAGTGCCTTGGTATTCACCCATATGCATAACAATGCCAACAAAGGATAAGGTTCCCAGATCACATATCAATAACTCAAAATTATGTTAATGAAAGGAATTTGGTAAAGCTTTGTTTCTCTACTGGAGAAAAGCTAGTATTTGTAACAGTGACAGCCTTGCTTGCTTGTTCTTAAAATGCCCTGAGATGATTATGCCCTTGTTTTAGATTTTAAAAAGCTTTTGCATGCCTTTAATAAACCAGGAATGTATCCTGCTGTCTCATGCTGAAGTGGAGTTTGAAGAAAAACATAGCATAAAGGCAAACCTACTCCAAAGTGTAAGAATAGCAGCTTAAATATACAAACCATCAATGTAAGGACCAATGGTATAATATTAAGGACTCTTTTTTGATCATTAAATACAGGTTAACAATTATCTTACAGTATATACCACTAATAAGCTATATAAAACTGATCCCGTAATATATAACCCTTGCTGTCCTGATGTTATGCAGACATCTACACTGTTTATATCGCTTCTGGTGGTTTCTATCAGAAGCTAAAGGCTTACTCCCGGGTTAGAATTATTGGCTGAAGTGACCTAGATCCAAACACCACTAGGTAGCAGCTACGGTGTAGATGCACAAAGGTCTCATTTTAGAATCTTAAGATATGGTAAGACAATGCACCGACCATACAACTCGCCAACCATAAGGTTAAGTGAACTCATCCGTGCTGTTAACGAGCAACTATGACATTTTATAATACTACAACAGCAACAAGCTTCAAATAAAATCTAACTACAATCCACAGAAGTCATAAAGCCTTTCATAAGAAAAAATTCCAATTGTTATCTTACCACCATTATAACATTTTGGAAAAACGTGGTACCCTCATCATCCTCACAAGCAGAGTGCTCAACGGAACCAGTCTAGCTGGAGTTCAAATTGGATAACTCTGTGTCAAACTACTCCAGGTTCAAACTCACTACAGCCCCCACTGCAACACTACTGAGCAGTGAAATAAATGTGAAATATTGCTGTGGCCCTTAGCCTTTCCTGTCTCCACTCCAAAATGAAACCAAGTCATTCGATGGCTTTCACTGCTACTGGGATGATATTACTATACAAGACGCTCTGAATAAAGGCAACAGATACTTCATTAGGGGAATACAAAGCTATAAGATTATAAAAAGGAGTAGCAAAGGCAAGGCATTTCTAAGAATTGTGGTGCTGCACAGTACTAATTATCAGGGGTGTATTTTGTGTTCTTCGCTCAATGTGGTACAGAGTGCTAAATCTGCATTACCCCATCCAATTACTGCCAGATGAAAAGAAACATGTAAAGTCTTACTATACTCAGGCTCACTCCTGCTGGTTGTACTAAGTTTTTTATTGATCTCTTGTTTCTTGGATTTAACCATAGCGGAGTTGCTCTCTGTCAGCTTACTGAAGAAGGCTGGAGGCTGAGTGCCGTTTCCAGGAGATTTGGAACCCATTCTGAAGAAAGAGAGAGAAGAAAAAAACAAGCAGAGGAAAACATAAGTGGGACAGAACTGAAAGACATTGTCCTTCACATCATTCTCCCCAGTTCCATTTCAGTACCTTCCACAGTATAATCGTCAAGTCATACAACCAACTAGGTCTATCTTCCTTTATTCTCAGCACCAGGTTTTCAGCAATTCCTCCAACACTATTGCCCTTCCACATGCAATTAGGGAGGATGTGACTGATGAAACTTACCTACAGGTTACATTGAGACTCAAATTAATGCTTTACGAGTCCAAAAGAGACCTTATCTGAAAAAGACTAAACGTTATGTTTTTCTCTCCAATCAAAGAAATATGGATGGAAACATGAGCAACTGATGGGAATCAGAGGATCAATGGTTTTATATTAAGAACTGCGCCCGGACTGAGGTGGTTTAAATATTCATACTGATTTGAGACACTTTATAAATGTTTGAAAAGTAACTTGTAAAGTGTTCAATTCCAGGAATGCAAAGGCTATCTACTAGAGAATCAAGTAACCTACCCAATACATTAGTTCAGCCCAAGCTTTCTTACACATTACCTAAAGCTGTCCTGTCTAACAATTCCGAGGAAAATGTTTGGAGTAAGGCTAAGAAAACAGGAAAAGCATAATCATGCATGGTAATGTCTGCTCTCGCAAAAGCGCTATATTGCAGCATGGTTATCAATCACATCTCAATTTATTTGTAACTTTCTTTTCTACACAGGACAGAGGCAGGCAGGGGCAGCTAAGTCTTATCCTTGGTACACTGCAAGGGCTGCAGCAATAAAGGGATGCAAAGCCTCCCAGGTTGAACAGGTATTAGAACAATGGAACACTGAGCACTACAGTAGAGATAACAGCCACAGAGGATGTTCATTATCCCATGGTCCAGCGTCAAGGTCGTGCCTCTCCCCGTTACAACATTTTACCTTTACTGGATGGAAATTACTAATAGCAAGATAGTCCATCCGCCAAGGTGTACACAGTTGTTAGAAATTCTTTGTCTATGGTGGGTTTGGAAAAAAGACCCCAGAGAACCTTCACCATGGAGGTTATGTATGGATCCTTGAGCGTGCCTGATTTTCGAATATGGTCTCCTTCCTTTGTTTTTTGGGTGTACCGGGTACAAAAACAGCTCAGAAGAACTGCATACAAGATCTGGTTTGTTTTTGCACCCAAATGTACCTCTTGATGCAAACAAAGGGGAATAAATCTCAAAAACTGTTTTTGGTCCTGATCTTTCATGTGGGATTCCCTCTTAAGCGAAGTTTCAGAAATGAAATATCCTTTAAGTGGAAACCTCGAGGAATCTGCATGTACTATACTCCAGAGTTGGCAGTATTTCCACTCATCTCATTATGGAGTGAAAGTGAAAAACCTGAGCAAAAACTGACATATGTACCCAACCTGAATGTGGTGTATAGTTATCATACACCTGTGGCAAACGCTCACATAAAGCGTTCTAACGGGTGACATCATGGAAGGTAACAGTCGGAGCAAGATGGTACCAGCCTAAATGTTCACTAGTCAAAGGGATGGTTTAGCAGAGGCTATCTGAATAGGTTTTCAAAGTTTTTCTTCTCTCTCTGAATAATGCTCTATCTCATGAGAGGTTTTTGAGCCCTATGAAAAAGAAAGCTATGCATCACACTATGAAAAATTACATCTGTGGAAAGACAATGTTGATTCTAGTAAATGAACAATATATATATATATATGTGTGTGTGTGTATGTTTAGTCTCACATTATTAACTTGTGATGCGCAGATGCCTGCATCAGAATCACTGAATCTGGATTACCCTGGGAATTGCCCAGAGGGTGCAAAAGTTGAATGTGCCAGTTGTTTATGTCCATGGGGTACTTTGGAATTCCTTAAGGGCTCGGTCCCACCTATAATAAAGGATTGTGCAGTGCTATCACAGAGTGTCTTTCCCTAATTTGCATGGGGGGATTGTGTTCGCACGTAAATGAGGAAATCCTTTGCCGCAGAGCCCCTCACCCCTCTATAAAGTCAAATAGGTCATCAGGAGGCGCACTGTGAGTCCCATACAAGTGGTGCACAGCCAGTGTGCTCTTCAAGGGAACCCCTTGGGAGGAGGTCTGGGGGGTCACACCATGGGACAATGTGCTCTATCTGTAACATGGTCCCTATTTGTAATATCTAAAAGAAGTATTGCAGTCAAGCGGAATCTGGTCTAAGAATAATACCACAAGGCAATTTTCCTTGTTGATATTAGCAAATGACAGACCTTTAAGAATAAAGAAAAGTATTTCCTGAGCAAAACGGTTATGAACAACAAAAGGCAAGCGACAGAGTGATGGTTACCAGGAAGTCACAAAACTATATGTATTTAAGGGCAGGTACACAAGAGGAAAAATCTGAGGGCCTACACACTAGACGGACCTCTGACCACAGCGAATGTGGAATATGCTATAAAAATGGGATTTCATGATTTTGAAAATCCACTCATTGTATTGTGAAAACACAGATCACTGAATGAGCAGGCAATATGATTATCATCAGTATTTAGAATCCATTTTTAAAATTGTAGCTGCTTTCTTATTTGTGGTCTTGTGGAATCCCTTGAGTCATCAACATAGCTTTTAATTTGGACACAAAAAGATTCAGAAGGACCAAGTTATTTCCATAAAAAGCAGGAGCTGATGTTCAGAGATTAAAGATAGAAGTGAAGCACAGTATCCCTTCAAGTAGCTGCGAAGGATAGCAAGCTGTCTACTAATATGGCATCTGATACGTGATGGCGAAAGTGCATGGAAGAATCCTTCTACATGAACTATGACTTGGTTTAAGTTACGTTGACTTGGGAGGCCATTGGTCACTAATTTGAGGCTGAGCAAGTCTGCATTCTTTCTGTTTTGCATAGTGGGAAACTGAATGTCATCAGATTGCAGGAGAAACTAGGACCAGTTTCTGGTCTTGAGACTGGTTACTTCAGTAATGTTAGTGTGTCCAGTGCACACGACAGATAGGACAAGTTCCTGGTCTGCAGAGTCGGGGAGAAAGAAAGGGAGGATCTTGATCTCGGCGGGTATGTTAGTGAGGTGACTATTTTGATACTGCACGTCATCTTTGCCAGTGAAGCATTGGACACTTGCTTGTTGTCAAGGTAAAGTTTGTCAACTGACTACGGATGTAAGGGGACCAGTTGTGAGTTCAGAGTGGTGACAACTGAAGTAAACACTGTGGGCGCTGATCAAGAGAATGTCCTGCCCAGTATGTGTGCAATATGGTCGTCACAGAATCCCTTTAAAGCTGACAGCTATGGCAGAAACAGTTGTGCTTGTTGTAGGGGCAAACCAGAGAATAAAATCACCCAGAGCAATGAGACATGACGCTGAGTTCAAAGATGGAGTAAAAGCATGGGAAAGTTTCTGACAAAGGTGAAGTTTGGTGTTAGACCATTTCAGTGTCGCTGGAAGAGAGCTATGATGAAAACAGTTGTACTCACAACATGAAAATAAATATTTGCCATGAAAAAAAATACCCTTGAAGAAGACCATATTCTGATGGCCTTTTTGTAGGAGGAAAGAAAGATGGGTACATCCAGCACTACTTACGCATATGGGGACCACCGACTAGGGTATTTAATGCAGGACTCTGTAATATCAAGCAACAACTGAAAAATCTGGGCATATATTAGTACTGAATGGATCAATGCCTACCATAAAACAAGCATTGGCATAGCCAATAGGTCTCGCCTTTGGGACCTTATAAGTGTTTAGCCATGCAAGAGTTGATGTTGCTGCACCAAGGATATTGTGCTGCATAACTAAATACTTATAAGGTCCCAAAGGCGAGACCTATTGGCTATGCCAATGCTTGTCCTAAAGTGGATGGCAGCTGATCACAGAAGGTGAGCGTCACAGAGCTACACGCGTAAATAACACACCCCATAGATGTCGGAATGACTGAAAAGCCATTGGATGAAAACTATTACTATTAACAAACCCAATAGACAGCCCCCCTAGCCATGGATTTCGGTTCCCCTTCAAGTTGGAGTTCGCTTCTGCTCGAGCAAAGCATGACAAACGTTAACGCAAGGACGTAATGCATTGTAGTAGGACTGAACTGCGATCTGTGGCGAAACTAGATTGCAATGGGCCCTAATACAAACAAAGGAAAATAGGCCGCTATCCCCAGAGTGGGTTGTAAAAGGGCGCCATAATTGATCTTCAGTGGGCATTCCACAGTCTGGGGCCCCGGCCCCACTGCACCTGCTGCATCATTTATAACGCCCCCCCCCCCCCTTATTGTGATGTAATTATAAATAATGCTGGATATTGTCTCACTTTCTTATTCGCTGATAGGATAGATAGCATCGTCTCTCTGATCGGCTACCCTGTCCTTCCTCGTGTTTGGCAGCCGCCCTTTGTCTTGCTCGGTTCCTGCTGTCTCTCGCTCTGCATTGTAGCCTGGTGCGGAGTACACAGAAGTGTTTGCTCCAGCGATTGTTCGTCTGTATTGGCGAACAGGTGGACCGATTAGCACACGAATGAGGGTGTTAGTTACCCGCAGACACCATTCTAGCCGTCACATCTTATGCGTTTCAGCAATCGTCAGTCAGCGGGGCGCCCGCAGATCAAATCACCACAGGATGGCGGATGAATGACAGAGGGCGTTTCACAAAGGGGCGCGCACTCACACCTTGTAGCTCGCGCTACAGCAGGCTCTTTGTGTGCTAGAGGACCGTGGGAAGAATATATCACACCCGCCCTCCAGTCACAAATTCGTGTTTCCATACGTATACAGAGTATAGGAACCCGGATATCAAATAGCCGTCAGATGTGAATGCGCAGCTCATCAGCACAGTGTTTGAAGTCGCGGTTTCTGCACCCCTCGTTTCATTTGCTTCTTTTCTGACAAGTAAGGACTTGTTCGCTGAGCTCCTCTTGCACACAAAAAAGTGATCTGAATGTAAACAATAACAACTGAAAAGCAATTGTTCTAAATAAAAACGCCTCTAAAGGCACAAAACGCGCGCATTATTTTATGAAAAGGATAAAAGAAATGAAAGTACGTAAAATAAAATGGAAGGGGCAGGCAAAGCTATATAGAACTTTTTTTTTACATGGCCGTTTGGCTTGACTTTTATATTTCTGATGCCATTTCATGTGACTTTGTATGTGTGAACATATATATACATAACGTACTTTGTGTGCAAAATATGGAAACCCATGAGTTGTTCTACGAAAACGTTTAATCGAGGCGTGTAATAAACATCAGAATTTTGCTTAGTCCTTCTTTATGGCAGACACCCTGGTGAAAATGGCAGCAAAATGGCCACATTCAACTTAAACCAGTAAAAGCTTCGCGGGTTTAACCTCTTTCCTCGGGACCTCAGCAACTCACAAATTTCGCAGTAATAAAGAGTGGGCGCCTTTTAATCTAGAGGGACGTGGAAACGTAGCGAACGCTAGATGATGAGGGCTGCCTGTGCGGGTTGGCAGTACCACAAAGCAGACAACTTATCTTAGGCGAATCGACTGCAGCGCTGCTTTTTTATGCATTAAACAAAAGTGAAAAGGGATTGTTTATCCAGAGCTAAAGATCACAGCTCCATAGACCCCGGGCCTACCGTGCTCAAAAGCTGCTCCGGCCCCTCGGCCAAAAGGACCCAACACGTCACATCAATTATCTCTCCCGGTTAGTGAAGCATCTATCATGGTGCGCCCAGTAAACAACAGCCTCAAAGACAACTCAAAGGGCTAATGCACCTGCTACGAGGGTCTGTATGCAAGCCGTTCGTCACAGGTCTGACACAATCCTACTAAGGCAGCTCAGTAAATTAATGGACTTGCAGCAGAGTGCGTGTTTGTGTGAATGAGGGTGGGAGAGAGACCTGGTTATTACAGGCTGTAATCTCAATAACCGGTTCGATAGAGGGTTCAGCGCTTGCTGCAGTGATCTATGGTACCTGCGAACCGTGAGCGTGCACAATCACAATCTCTGCGTAATACCTGGCTGTTAATGCAAACCAAAGTCAAACAGCTCAGTGAGATGTGCACTAACAACAGCGATCTAAGTGTAAGTCACAGCCTTCAATTACAGCCGAGTCCAATCAGCCTTTCACCCACCCGATGTCGATAAAATAAGCGCCGCTTACTCAAATAACCATAAAAGGTTTTAGTGTAATAACCAACAATGAATTCATTTCATGGCGTGCATTTGAATATTGTGTGCTCAATGCAAAAGTCACGGACAGGGAAGAGGATTGCGCACTTACCGCCAAAGGCGTCTCCGTTGTGGAAGTTCTTGCCCTTCTGAATAGTAACCTGATCAACAAGGACACGAGGAATGAAGCTGCCACCCTGCGCGCCGCTGCTCGCTCCCGAGAGCAAAACGCCGTGGGAGTGAGCGGCGCTCTGGTAAAACAATGTTGTTAACTGTGTGCACTGAAGCATAGCTGCTTTTAAACTTTACCGCGAGAAAGAGCCAGCCGGGAGCCTGTGGTGCAGCGCCCAGTATGGGCGGCGAACAGAGGAGCTATACAGGGTGGGGGGAGGCTGCAAACATATATCAATCCTCTGACAGCAAGTATATATAAAATAGGGACGAGGGGGGTGGTAAACAAGGACAACGGGAGGGGCGGGAGTAAAGGCAACAAACAGACAAGGGTAGTGCCTACACTCGGAGCAGAAGCAGAACAAGACACCAATGCTACTGCTGCATTTCTTCTGAAATTCGAGCAACTGCAGTGTGCAACATCTCTCAAAGGAAACCTGTAGGAATTAAAGGCAGCAGAAAACTCTCACCCTTATAGTGGGGGGGCTGTGCGGGATGGGGCGCAAATGGAACACTGCTAAATAGGCACCCATTATGGACATGTTTGATGGAGGCCTCCCAATTGCAGTAACTTATTAAAAACAAGCCATACCGTCAAATTCTCTCACTTTGTAGTCAGACTTTCTTTCCGTGCGTCCAGTGGCAGAAGCAATGCCCCAATTGTTTCCCCAAGTGTTTGTACCACTCACCAATTAAAGAACAGTCGGAAGTCCATTTAAAAACAAAAATGCAGAGACATGCCATCTGAGAATGTGAAATATAACAATGCATGTTTATAAGCACTACGGCATCCGGGAGGTGCGAAAGCGCACAGAGTCCGTGTAGATTGCCTGGCCTATGTTTGTAAATCGGATTGTTTATCTGAATTTTAAAGGGCCCAACAGAATAACCCTGCCCTTTCCAGAGGCTGGAGAAAGAACAGACAAATTCTTGGCAATAAACTATTCACCCACAGCCTTATCACAGATCAAAAGGAAAGACGGTAAACACCCTGAGGAGACGAAGGAAACCCGGTGCCTCTCAAGGCAGCCAACTTGTAATAAGTGGCCGTCCAGCATAGAAATCCTTGTCAGCGATTAACGTACCTCGCAGCATGTGTGGGGCAAGAAGCGAAACCCAGTGCCTCTCAAGGCAGCCACCGCTGGCTCCAACCAAGCTTTTCTCTCCTTTTTGCCAACAGTGTGGGCTTCCAGCAACATGTCGGTGGCAAAAAAAACAAGCGAACGCTGCCTAGATGACGCAGATAGGAAGAGCAGTGTGCACTAAAACAAGCGAACAGCCTGGAGGCATGCTTGCGAGACAGTACTCAGCTGCAGATAAAACGGATTGGCAACATAAAGAAAACTAGCGAGCGCGGCAGCCTGCTGAGCTGACCACACGCTCGTGCACAATGGCCATGTGTTTTCAATTATCGCGCCCGCGTCTGGGCACGATAATTGGAAACAGATGCCGGCCGTGCGGGTAACCGCACAGAAAAGGCCATTGTGCACGAGCGTGTGGTCAGCTTTTGTAAGCCCCTTACATAAAGTCTCGCACAGCAGCGCTTGCGCGCTACTCTAGGCTCGACCTAAAAACCTCTGTACAATGTTAACAGGGGAAGCATCGTACAAGAAAGTATAAGGAAATCAAGACAGTTCCTGAACCAAAAAACGTACATTTCATTTTCGAGGCGCTTTACCTCTGTTCGGACTGATCTTCTCTATACAAGGTTGGATAGGAGGCACTCCGAGAGTATTCAGACTCCCCCACACCATCTGGTGGCGACACTGGCTCAATTCCATCTTCTGATCCACTCAATACAGAGGCCTTGTTTTGCTCTGGTGACCTGATATATGAACCAATATTATTATTTAAACACCAAGTTCATCTTCCTCAACAGTATAACATATTGCACATTTCGGAGTTAAGTAGGTCTCAAAATATTGTAGTACTTAATTTTGTGCTAACCCAACAACATGTTGGTGGGGATTTGAACACTAATTTTCGGTACATGAACAAAAATTGTAAGTTTGTGTTCAAGACTATCGTCTGCTGGCCTCACATTTCAGACATGATATAAACATGTTAAAAACAGCTTGCTATGTGATATCAACTATTCCCTCAATTAAATATTCCTGCACCCACATACATCCCGATTACATTGCGGTTTCTGTAATCTGGTCTCAACAGGATCCCCAACCCACAAACACATATCACACTGTTCTATGTGTAACACCACATGTTTGAAATGCTCCTACTACAATTCTAAAACAAAAGGATGGTAAATATTTTTTCAGGCGCAAACTCAAACTGCTTCTTCAGTGTGCTCTGCTATACCTTATCCAATATCGTATTAGAATGGTGGGCGTCATTACAGATCCAAACAGCTTCTCAGTGATTTGCAACCTGGTGAGAAATGTACTTTCTCTTTCCATAGCCGGAGTATCTCCAGGCCATTTGAGCAATGAAAATCTGCTCAATTATATTTTAACTTTGGTAACATTCCTGAAACTAGGGCACATGTGTGCCACAGTGTACTGGAGCAAAGTATTCATTTACAAATCTTCACCAATTTAAAAAAGAGAAAAAAGCAACTTCTTACCTTTTACCTCCTTCTCCAACCGGAGAAATCCTCGGAGTTTGATGGAGTTCTTGCTGCTGTAGGAGACCAGGGTTGGGTGCCCTCCGCAGGTCCAGGACAGGGCATCCCGCCCCCTGGTAGGAGTACATTGGTGCCTGAATCTGCGAGTTCAGCTGCTGGGGGTGGTTGCGAGTGTAGTCTAGTGTGATCACCTCCTGCGGGATAAGGCAACACATGAGCTGCAATGCACCATACCTTACCACCACCACCAAACAACCTCTCTTTCACAAATACAACTCAAATTGCAAATCGGTCCACCGTTTCTAAATATATATTCTTGAGTTTCAATATTGCACCCACACTTTCAAAAGTTGGTGAATTTATTTCTTGTTGGGTTGCAACCTACAAAGTTAGGAAACACAACTCAAAATTGACAACTAAAACTAGGGCTGTCTACTCTCTTCTTCGAAACTTCAGAAGTTTCCCCCTGCTATTTTGTGCATTGTGGGTAAAGACCAGATCAACTGCCAAGAAAGAGAAATGCAGAAAGGAGTAGGTGGCAAAGCTGACAACAACAGATGGTGAAGAAATCTACTTTTGTGCAAAACACCAAGAAAATAGGTAGACCATCTGGGAGCGAACACTGCAGCCAAAGTGCCATGATGACCCTTATTGCAGATTCAGGGAGCACGAAATGAAGGGCAAAATATTTTATTCCATTTGAATGAATTCACTTGCAAACAAATAAACCCTTTTTGCCTACAGAGTGCATGAATGAATAATTACATTGATATGTTGTTCAAGGGTGACGACCCGCTGGTGGCTCTTCATATACTGATTCAGCTGCTGTGGGTGACAGGGCGAATGCTGGCCTTCACGCGCCTGTCTTAAGTGCTGTAAGTGACTGTCTGGTGCCGAGTGTTTCAGAGATGCTTTATTGGGGAACAAAAGGAAAAGAAAGATTTTGAGTAGCAGGAACTTCTCCTTCAAAATTTAATTTCCATCACGGAAATCTGGTGATCCTACGTGCAAACATTGAAAATACCAAGTGCATAGCTAGCCCAGCATATTCCGTTGTAGGACACGGCTGTCCACCTCCGGTCAATTAGAAAACATCCATCCCCACTTAATTTAGGAAATCCACTTGGGACAAATGTGCATACAAAGCAAAGGAATCATTTACAAAGACAGTGGTTATCATGAATGTCTGGTACACATGTGCGTGTCCTACCTTGGAACACACTTCCAGTGGGGTTTCCAGATGACTCCATGTCACCTGCATCACCATGGTCCAGTCTCTGGACTTGATGCACAAGTTACTAACTTGTGTAACGATATATCTGTAAGAGACAGTAGTTAGTGACAGATTCCTTACCTTAGAATATCCCCAGGCGTCAGGCTGGATCCGGAAAGTTTTTTGCGTAGCAGTACCCTTGCGCGTCGGTAGGCGGCGTCGTGCGGCTCCGCGTCCGTCGTCGGCGTCGTGATCGCCGGGATGACGTCGCGGGCAGTACTTAGGCGCCGCCCCTGCGCGCTGACGTCAGTTCTGTACACGACTTTCCGCGCCAGGAACGCAGAGCCATGCAAGAAGCTGACATAGGTGTCTGAAAAATACTAGGGCCCTGAAAGGGATGTCCTTAACCCTAGAAATCAGTTCGCAGAACGGGGAGGATGGGTGGGGCGGTAAGGAATCTGTCACTAACTACTGTCTCTTACAGATATATCGTTACACAAGTTAGTAACTTGTGCATCTGAAAGAGACACGTTAGTGACAGATTCCTTACCTTAGAATAGATACCCCAGCAATACCAACCCCGGTGGTGGGTCTGCGAACAAAGATCAGACAAGGAAGTCCTGGAGGACAGAACGGCCAAAGAAGCCGTCCCTCCGGACCCGACTGTCAAGGCAGTAATGCTTTGTAAACGTGTGCAGCGAGGCCCACGTAGCTGCCTGACAGATAACCGGCAGCGGAACACCGCGGCCCAAGGCCGTGGTAGCAGCCGTTGCCCTGGTGGAATGGGCACGCAGCCCAACAGGAGGCTCCTTCTTAGCCAAAGAATAGCAGGTCTTGATGCACAAGGTAACCCAGCGGGAGATGGTCCTCTTGTGCACCGCCCGACCTTTTTGGCGCCCACGTAGCCAACAAAGAGCTGGTCATCCACCCGGAAGTGTTTTGTGCGGTCAATATAGAAAGAGAGCGCACGTTTTGGGTCCAGACGGTGGAGCCTCTCTTCCTCTCTGGAAGGATGCGGAGGCGGAAAGAAGGTGGGCAAAGTGATGGTCTGCCCAATGTGGAAAGCAGTAACCACCTTTGGCAAGAAGGACGGACGCGTCCGAAGAACAACCTTGTCTGGATGAACAGACAGAAAGGGAGGTTTGCAAGATAGAGCCTGGAGCTCACTCACCCGCCGAGCGGAGGTGATGGCCACCAGAAAGGCTGTCTTCAGAGTCAGAAGACGAAGAGGACAGTTATGTAGAGGCTCAAAGGGAGCGCACATTAAAAAGGTAAGAACCAAGTTCAAGTCCCACTGAGGCATCACAAACGGAACAGGAGGGAAGAGGTGAGTAATGCCTTTTAAGAACCTGTTAACAACAGGGGACTTGAAAAGGGAGGGCTGATCAGGGAGCTTGAGGAAGGCCGAGATAGCACAAAGATAACCCTTGATGGTACCCAGGGCAGAACCCTGTTGGGCCAAAGAGAGAAGGAACAGAAGGACCTCAGAAAGAGGGGCAGAAAGGGGATTCACAGCCTTTGCTGTGCACCATGCCACAAATTTGTTCCACCTGCAGGCGTATACCACCTTAGTGGAGGGACGCCTGGCTGCCAGAATCACATCACAAACTTCGGGAGGCAAGTCGAAAGGAATCAACTGCCGCCGCTCAATCTCCACGCAAGCAGGTGTAGACTGGACAGGTTCGGGTGGAGGACCGTCCCCTGCTGCTGCGACAGAAGATCCTCCCGAAGAGGCAGACGGATCGGGGATCTACGCTCATATTGAGTAGCTCGGGATACCAAACTCTTCGAGCCCAGTCCGGAGCCACAAGAATGACTTGGGCCCGGTCGTGCCGAATCTTCTTCAACACTCTGGGTAGAAGTGGTATAGGCGGAAAGGCGTACAATAGACCGCAACTCCACTCGTGACGAAAAGCGTCGCCGAGCGAGTGCCGCCTTGGAAATTCCAACGCGCAGAACTGATGACATTGCGCGTTCTGTTCGGTGGCGAATAGATCTAACCAAGGCTCTCCCCACTGTAGAAAGAGTCCTTGCGCCACTTCCGAGTGAAGACGCCATTCGTGATCCATCATGCACCTGCGGCTGAGTTCGTCCGCCCTGGCGTTCAGGGAACCTGCCAGGTGTTGAACCACCAGGAACATGCCCTGATGTTCCAGCCATGTCCAGAGGCGCAGAGCCTCCTGACAAAGGGTCCACGACCCCACCCCGCCTTGTTTGTTGCAGTACCACATGGCGGTGGTGTTGTCTGTGAACACCTGCACTACCTTCCCTTTGACAGAGGGAAGGAATGCCTTGAGTGCAAGTCGGATCGCCCGGAGCTCCAGAAGGTTGATATGGAGCCGGGACTCCGCCGGAGACCAGAGGCCTCTGATCTCCGCCTCTCCCATGTGACCGCCCCATCCCAGAAGGGACGCGTCCGTCACAACTGTGTGCTCTGGCTGGGGAAGGGAGAGGGATCTGCCCATGACCCATTGCCGGTTCGAGAGCCACCACTGCAACTGTTTTGCAGTCCCCTCCGAGATCTGGACGTGATCGGACAGGTCGCCCTGGTGCTGCGCCCACTGGAACTTCAGGTCCCACTGCAGAGCCCGCATATGCCATCTGGCATGAGTGACCAGCAGGATGCAGGAGGCCATGAGGCCCAGCAGCCTCAGGGTCATCCGTACCGAAACCCAGGATAAGGGCTGAAAGATCGGAATCATAGCCTGAATATCCCGGACTCGCCGTTCGGGAGGATAGGCCCGAAACTGCGTAGTGTCCAGAACTGCTCCGATGAAAAGGAGCTGTGGAGAAGGAATCAGATGCGACTTTGGCACATTGATGGAGAACCCCAGCGAGTGCAGGAGTTCGGCCGTAGTCTGGAGGTGGGAGACAACTGCCTGGGACGAGCCCGCCTTCAGCAGCCAGTCGTCGAGGTAGGGGAAGACTGAAACCCCTGCCCGGCGCAGATGAGCTGCGATCACCGCCATCACTTTCGTGAACACCCGAGGGGCACTGGTAAGGCCAAAGGGAGCACGGTGAACTGAAAATGCTCGAGGCCTACCGTGAACCGAAGGTAACGCCGGTGGGCCGGCAGGACGAGGATGTGGAAATAGGCGTCCTGCAAGTCCAACGCTACCAACCAGTTTCCGGGGTCGAGGGCAGTCAAGACCTGAGCTAGGGTGAGCATCTTGAACTTCTCCTTCCGGAGGAAGCGATTGACGTTCCGGAGGTCCAAGATAGGACGCATGTCCTCCTTGTCCTTTTTGGGCACCAGAAAGTAGTGGGAGTAGCAACCACGCCCTACTTCTGGGGTCGGAACATGCTCGATGGCCCTCTTGGCCAAGAGGGCCGTGACTTCCTTCTGTAGAAGCACCAAGTGATCCCCTGACATGCGGTGGAATTGAGGTGGCATGGCTGGGGGGTGGTCTCGAAGGGGAGGGAGTAGCCCCTTCGGACAATGTCCAAGACCCACTTGTCCGAGGTGATGGGACGCCAGTGGTGAAGGTGATGGCGGACCCTGCCCCCGACTGGCGTGCTGTGCACCTGAAAGGAGGGACTAGGAGGGCTTGGAGGCCGCGGACGGGTTGGAGGTGGTGGCCTGACCCGCACGCTGGTTGCCCGAACCGCCACGGCGGTATCCACGTCCTCGGCCACGCGAAGGCGCTTGCTGCGCGGGCCGTTGGCCGGGCTGTGGACGTGACTGGGCGCCCCTTCCGTGGCCACGAAAGGGGCGAAAAGCAGACGTTTGCGGAGGGCGCACAACAGCAAGGCCCAGGGACTTAGCAGTAGCCCGTGAGTCCTTGAAACGCTCCAGCGCATGGTCTGCCTTCGAACCAAAAAGACCGACTCCATCAAAGGGCATGTCCATGAGAGTATTCTGGACATCCCCTGAAAAACCAGTGGTTCTTAGCCAGGCGTGGCGACGCAGCGCCACCGTTGTTGCAAGCGATCTGCCGAGCGAGTCGGCGGTATGAAGGCCACAGCGGATGGTATATTTAGCCGCATCACGCCCTTCCGCAATAGCGCGGGTAAGCAGTGTCTGGACCTCCTTAGAACACTGCGGCAAAACATCAGCCACCGAATCCCACAGGGAGTGGGTGTATCGGCCCAAGAGGCAAGCGGTATTAACAGACCGCAAGCCAGCACTGGAGGAAGAGAAAGCCTTCTTCCCAAAGTGATCCAGGCGCTTGGATTCCCTATCCGGAGGGGCGGTAGGGAAGGCTGTTTGGGAGGCAGAGGCTTGGACAACCAAGCTCTCAGGGGTGGGGTGTTGGGAGAGAAACAGGGGGTCGCCCGGAGCCGGGCGATGGCGTCGGGCCACGTTCCTATCCACAGGAGCCCCTGTGGTGGGTTTGGACCAGGCACCCAAAAGAACGTCAGTGAGTGCATCGTTGAACGGCAGCACAGGCTCCGAAGAGGAGGCCGCCGGCTGAAGCACTTCAGTCAGGAGGTTAGTCCTGACGGCCACTGTAGGCAACTGGAGATTTAAGGCTCCAGCAGCTCTACGCAACACCGTTGCAAAATTAGCCCCCTCCTCCGTTGCCACGGGAGGAGACAGCATGCCAGAGTCGGGGGAGGTATCCAGCCCACTGGCATCCCCAAGTTCCTCAACCCAGTCCGGGTCAAACTCGCACTGTTGTGTGAGAGGGTCGTCAGACCCCTCCCAGCTCTCCTGGTCCTCCTCAGGTTGAAAAGATGGAGGAGGAGGGACATAAGGGACCCAAGGCCTCATCGGCGCCGGAACCGGCGTCGGGCGACGCCGGTCCGGCTCCATGTCCGGACCCGGGGAGAACCGGGGAACGACGCCGCCCGGAGCCCCGGACGGCGTCGGAAACGGCACCGGGGACATCGGCGTGGTTAGGTCAACCGGCGTCGATGGGGGTTGCGGCACCACCGGAACCGGGGTCGAGGCCGGGGCCGGAGCCGAGGCCGGGACGAAGGCTGGTGGGACAGGCGACGCCGGGACCGGAGTCGACGGCGACGCCGGAGCAACCCCATCAGGGCCCGCGGGGCCCGAAGGCGCACCGGAGGGACCTTGAGGCCCGAAGAGGCGGGCCATGGCCGACAGGAATTTCTGTACTTCGGCCGGAGTCGCCCCGAACCCGGGAAGGACGGGTAATGCGGGGGCAACTCGACAGGCACGTCCGGGGCCGCGGGGCGGGGCCGACAGGGACCTCAGCCGAGTCGCGCGACCGGCGAGGCGAAGTCTTAGAGCGATGACGCCGCTTAGACTTCTTGTGCTTCGACTTACCGGAGGAGCGCGAAGACTTGGATTCCGACGAACGGCGGGGACTCCGCGTCCGGCCCCTCAACCTCTCCCGGGACCGGGGCTTGCTGCGGCGCGGAGCCGACTGCCGGACTTCAAGGAGCTTTCGAGACCGCTCTCGCAAAGCCTTCGGATGAAGTTTCCGGCAGTCAGGGCACGACTTCGTGTCGTGGCCTCGGCCGAGACAGAAGAGACACTCGAGGTGGGGGTCCGTGATGGACATCATACGACCACATTCCTCGCAGGGCTTAAAGCCGGGCATCCCTACGACACCTTAGGAGTCGTGAAGACTCGTTGAAGAGAACAGTGAAAAATTTCACAAAAAAGATAGTCAAAAAGTGACTAGGGCACTGCTCTTCCCGGATCTGCGCTTACTGGCGCGGAAAAAGAAGAACTGACGTCAGCGCGCAGGGGCGGCGCCTAAGTACTGCCCGCGACGTCATCCCGGCGATCACGACGCCGACGACGGACGCGGAGCCGCACGACGCCGCCTACAGACGCGCAAGGGTACTGCTACGCAAAAAACTTTCCGGATCCAGCCTGACGCCTGGGGATATTCTAAGGTAAGGAATCTGTCACTAACGTGTCTCTTTCAGATATAATACTTTTAACTGATGCATTCTCAAAGTTGTAGTGCTGGCTCACTTCCACTGCACCACAAATCCTAATTACATATGTTTACAAAAAGGGGAGGCAAAGGTGTGAAAACAATGGTACCTTCAGTAACAGTCAGTGAGTAAGGAAAGTTTTCCTTACCTGTAAACAAGGGTTTGCAGCTGGATATGTAGTAGCTTCCCATGTTGTTACTTCTGGCATCTGGAGGTTGGGGTTAGACTTACCACTTGTTTTTTTTCTTCAGATGTAAGGTTTGTGGAAGTGTCCAAGTACAGACCCCAGTCATGATGTTGTTGGCCAACTGAGACCCTGCTCCCTTGCCGGATGTGCGCCTAACTTGTGGTTCTACAACAAATATGCTACAGACCTCTTCTTCACAAGCCAAGACGCTACATCCTTGCACTCAACCTCCTGAGGAACTGTACATCATTACAACTGCTTTTTAGCCATATTTGCTTCCTCCCAACCTCAAGCTCCACCTCCCACAGGTAAGTCACTGTTACCAGAATTATGATTTCATAAAATTATTTCTGAAATAACTCATAAAATGTCATAACTGATAGGTTTAAATTTGGAATGGGTGCTCCGCCCCAAGAGTTGGTGGAGTTTAGTTCCAGCCAGATTCTGCCAACCATCATGTGGTGGAGTTTTTTCTAGTGCACAGCTCACCAATGGTTAGTTGAAATCAGTGCATGCAGCGTGACGTGCCGATTTCCGTTCATTTGCAGAACTCTGCGGAATCTCGCAGAGTTTTCATGTAACTCTGCGGAGAGGAACTCCATGAGTTCCGCCCACCCCTAGTTTGAATGACACAGTGAGATGCACAACAAGAGATCGAAACCCTATCGAGGACAGGTTTGAACACCCCCCTCCGCGCCATTTTGCATTTCAAATTCTTGAAAATTAATTTCTGCATCGATCTGTGCAATTGTAGCTTAAGGAATTCAGATAACAAGCTCAACACCAAACCAGGCCACAAATGCCCTCCTTTATTTAAAGTTGAACCATCAAAGAAGGGTTGTATGGCGTTACAACGCATGCTTTTACCCCGCATGCCGTTACAATGCAAATTTTTACCCCGACTTGCTGTCGGGGTGCGCTGCATGTTGGAATGGTATAATTTACTATTCCAACTCCAGTGTGTGCAACAGTAGGGAAGGTGTTGGAGTTAAATCCAACACCTTATAACCTCTGCAACAAGCCATTTGCGTTGTAACGGCATGCGGGGTAGAAGCATGCGTTGTAACAGCTGTTTCCCTCAAAGAACAAATATGGCCATGGCTTATTCACACTCAGCGTCTTTTTTTCACCATCTAAGTTCACAATGAAAAGCAGTTTTGTGATTTTTCAAGTAACTTGTGAGACAAAAACACACACTTCTGAATTTAGCAATGACATACATCTCTGCACAACGAAAAGGCAGCGCTAGTTCTTCACCATGGTTCACTGCACCAAAGCTTCACTGAGCTTTCACAGACAAATTTGCTATTAGCGGGTAAGCTTCAATTCCCAAAATGTCCTCCACACCCTCACAAAGACAGGGCAAGCATAAGTGTAAAAAGTGAACATTGTGCAGAAGAGCCAGTGGGTAACACAAGTACACCATTCATGTTAACAACACTCAAAGGTATTTTTACGCTTTGTACTCAACTGGAGAAGTGAGATGCATGAAATACATGTAGTATATTGTCCTCCAAAGCGATGCAAGGGCATCTATCAGGTGTGGGCTCTAATCAGGCAAACACCTCCTCTGGGTTAGAATTCCATCCATGCAGGATGTGCGGCAGAGCTGCTAACTGTGCACATCCTATCGGGAGCCCTTTTATCAGCTCATGGCTTTTTTGGCAGCAGAGCTTTGAATGCTGGACTTGTAGTTTTCATTTTTCTATTTAGGGCATGGGTCTGTCTACAAGTCCCAGCATATAAAGGTTTGTGAGTTAAAAAGTCAGTACTGGATAATGAAATACCGGATAACACAGCACCAGTTGGCACCTCTGCGTGATGTAAAAACAAAAAGGGAGCTCCATATCACCTTGTTGCGTTTGCCTTGTGTCCTGCTCCATGTGCCCTTTTTCGGCTTCCTGTATCGCTGACCGGACCAGTTTTTCTTGAGATACAATGGGAGACCTTGCAGGACTTCGTGCATCAACACCATCAGGGCTGTACCCACTGGGGAAAGCTAAAGTAGCACAATAAAAAACAAGAACGCACACTTAAAAAAAATTTCATGGTCATTGGCTGGCAACACCATCCACCAAACCCCTTTTTTACGAAGTGACGTCCTACAACTAGCGCTTCGATAATTCTGTGTTACATTCGGAAGCTTGACTGCATCTCTTAGTTTCATCCTGTGATTTCAGTCTCCCCGTGGGCTACAAGATCCTGAAAAACAAGCTTTGCTACAAGACACCAAAAGGTGAATGAACAACACGCTGCAAATGGGCAAAGGTTTGCTCATCCTGCCAGCTGGCAAAATGACTACTGAAGCCTTTATATTTGATGTTATCAAAATATAAAAACGATAATTAAACATAATTACTAGTAGAAAACGATTTGCAACGGTTAATCTTTCTAAGAAGGATCGCAGTATTTGGTTAAGCCTCCAGAGAACATCAACATGATACAAAGGGCATTTGAAAAGCACTGTCCACAAAACTCAATAGCAGCAAATGGTGACCGTTCAGCTTGGACATATATAGCTGCTGTCTTTAAAATTAGGCCCGGGCCCAATTTGAATTCAGCCAGCCTAATTTGGCTAATTCAGTGAATTTTGCTTTATGCTTGTTACGCGAAATTTCAAAATTAAGCCAGTTACCTAATCACAGCAGCTGTGTAATTACGCTGCTATTCTCAGTAATGATATAGCGACAGAGGGCGGCAAAAACGCAAACAACCAGAACGCAAGTGGCTGTTTGCATCAATTGTGTTTGCCACGCTAAATTACAGATTTGCATTTAGCAAAATTAGGCATAATTTTGCTTATTTTTCCACAAATTTTGCATAATTACTTGAAAGCAAACTACGCGAATTTTGCAAACCTTAAAATGGATTTCTCAGTCACTAAGGTGTAAGTTAAATAAAAATGGTGCAGCTAACATGCCTACACATCTATTTTCAATTATTTAACCTCTCCAATCAAAAGCGCAACTTAACACTTCCTTTGTAATTGCTCACAAAAGGCGCGACACATTTTACAATGCTGAATTTAGATTTCAAATTCAAAACATGGGGAGTTACTGAAAAGCTTTCCTTCATATAAGACACTATCTTGGCACTCATCAGAAAAATGTTCATGTGCTTGTACTGAGTCTGCACAATTTTCTTGAAATCAGACCGCACATCAGCTTCCATCCATGCCTGAATAGAGCCAGGCAGGACTTTACCATACATATTCCTTGCTGCATCCAGGAGTGAAATCCATTTGGAACTGGCAGCAACACCATCACAGCCTTTTGTTAATGAATTGGGATTGAATGCTCTCCTCTGTGAGTTGGGAATATCAGTGGTCGGTAGTAATGCCTTCACGGTATGTGCTGAAACATTAGGTCATGCAGACGATTAAGCGCAGTACATACATGTGGGAAAAAAAATTGGGAGCTCAGGCTCTATTCGGTATTTGGGCATCCGTAGCTTTAGTTACTCGAGTCCCTGTCAATAATAGCAATGCAGTCTCTTGGGCAGAAGCTACATTATCGGAGTGCTTGGGCCAGCACCATTTCTGTGGTATTTGTCAAATACATTGTGGAAATGATTCCCCAATGCGTCAGCATTTGAAAGGAGATGGAGCCCAGTCATTGCAGCTCTAGACCCCATTGGAAAAAAGACCCCCAAAATTGCCTTGCATTTTTATTTCATGGAAACTACAAAAGGTTACTCCATGCTTTTCCCGGGACTGTACTGTTTCCGGCAAACTGAGATTTTGTATTCTTTCCCTTGTACTTGAAAACTAGCCTATCTTACCCCTCTTTGAGTCTAGACACTTTTGCTTACAAAACTTATCATCAAACTACCTACAGGGTGACAAGTCCCTTTCCAACGAGCCAGATGTGGTGTTAGGTGTGTAATGTTAACTTCCCACTCATGGATTTGTTCAGATTCAACATATGTTCTTTATCCACATGCTCAGTGTTTAATATCTTCTCGAACACTTAAGATGTGTCACTGAGCCCCATTTCACCAATGTGTGGTGACTAGTCACTTCCAGATTTCGAAGATCATACCCTTTTTACCGAAGTGTCTGGAATCAAAAGTGTTCCTACTACTAAAGTGGCTACAAGAGTTGTGGTCACTTCCTGACCCAAATTCAACTCTCATTATTGAGAACCAGGTTTCTATATTATGAAGGGAAACACATCAGGTGCAGCCAAGTGGATGGAGATTAAAGGTGACTTGTGACTCATGAGGACAACAGATATCAAACAGGGTCATAGGCTGCATCCAGTCTTTGTCCTCTGATTCTGAGCCCCATCCAGATATATTACATCTGCACGTTGACATTAAACTTCATGGAAAGAACAAAGGGAGTATTCAGCTCCCATATTTAGACAGGCACCAAACACAGGATTAAGATTTAAATGGAGGGTTGGCAGTCAATTTGTAAGTCTGATGCTCCAAAAACAGATCTGTGGGTTAAATGCTCAGCAAGAAGTAGATAATAGCTTTTTTAGACCATAAATGACCTGGTACCTTCAGGACTTGGACATAATTGCCTGAAGACCCATACTGCACTGAGCCAGATTACAAGCTAATAGCTGTTCACCTAGAACCCCTGAAAGGAATCCTTCCTTTGATAAGCTGTGGAATGAGTTCTGCTGACCAAGTACATGAAGGGCCCATCAATTAAGGTACATTGGTTTCATATGTGGAAGGCTCATGCTGGGACAATTAGAGCTTTTTACAAGAAATACAAAAAATTAATGGCCTTCAAAAAGGATTAAAGAGTTGGTGGATGCCCAAGTAGGTAGCTGGCTGCAAAAACATTTAGCAAAAAGACACAGAGGTGGATAGGGATTTACATTGATCTGATTGTTCCAAAGGAACACTATTTCTGTACTTTTCTATCCAATTTAGATTAAGTACAGGGCGAATAAACGTCTAAGAGGGCATTCTGAACAGTACAACAAACTGGGTTTTGTGGTTGGAAGAACAATACACTGATGCTGTATTGTACAGTAAATAGCAAGTCTATGAGTAATTCGTTTATTGAAACTTTTTGGAGTCTTCCGCTGCAAGCAAGGATTAGCACTTTGTTACCAAACAAACCACTCCTTGCTCCACTTAGTACTTACTGGACTCATCTACATTGTCTTCCTCAAAAAGGGCATGAAGACGAAACCTCAAGCATCAACTACAGTATGCTGCTAAGCCTCAAGCTTTTGTGTAAGAAATAAAAAGCTATTGCTAGCACTGCTTCCTGTCCTCCACCTTTCAAAAAGTCCTACTGAAAACAGCAGCATACATAGTGCAGGCATTGTCAAGATTCACTTGAACAACATTTCTAGCTTTTTAGGTCTTGGCTAGAAAATGCATGCGCTGTCTCAAAGAGACATGGCGTGTTCTATCTGTGGGCTTACAGGTCGCCCATATCCTACCATTGGTAAACTTTAACGTCGCTTTCATTTTCTTTAATGCCATTCGTCATGGCATGTGAGCGCCATGCCCTCTTCTTGTGTTTAGCCCTCCCACAGTGCTTGAGCCAAGTACATGTCTCCTTACACTGCTCCCGGTTTTCGGAGCTAATGTTTTCTTTATACTCAAGCATTCCATAGGAGTACTTGTGTTTTCAGGCCGTCTCCCTTATACACATACACAAATACCACTAAAATGCATGTGTGTGTACATAAACTAATGCATTTCTTAAAAAGTTGTTAAAACACAATCAGCACTTGTTTTTTAAATTTTTTTATTGCACGATCCAATGGTATTGGAGCGCTGCTCCGTCTTGCCATAGCGCAAACACGAGCCAATGGTATTGGAGCACTTTAAGTCCTCACTAGTTGCATTACACAATTACATATTCATTTTTTTAGGCAGGGGGAAGCATAAGTGACTTGCCCAGAATCACCAATTGTTCAGCCGACCCAGAGATTCGAACCTGGCTCCCCAGTTCCCCCGTCGGCAGCTCTGGCTGTTACGCCACATGCTTGCTTCACTTCAAAGCTCCTCAACTGTTTCTCACTATCATTTGTTCAGCAAGACGCCACCAACACTAAACAAGCACTGGCAAAGCCAATAGAACGACAATGTCCAGGCTATTGGCCTGGTCAATGTGAATGTCTTTTAGCCACGTTGTCTAGCAGCACATCTGTTCAACATGGCCGAAAGTCACAGAAAATAGCACTATGAAGCGGCCAGCGCAGGCCACCTCGTAGGGCTTTTTTGTGTTAGGAGGAAGGAGGACAATAAACTCAACAAGGAGGGCGAAGAGACTCAGCATCGGCTCAATAGCCTGTGATTCTGGGCTTTCAGTCACTTTCAGACATACTGAACAGCAGATGTGCTGGTAGACAACATAGTTAAACGACATTCACATTGCCAAGGCCATTAGATCGGGCACTGCCGAGATCGATTGGCTTTGCCAACGCTTGTTGTTTTAGATCTCGTCTATGAGAAATATGTAGGTATCTCATGAATAAAATCATCACTTTCCAGGACTGCCATCTTAAAGGTGCAATAAGGGCCATCTTTATTTCAACGTCTTCCCGTCGCAGCTGCTTTACAAGCCCATGACTGATAGTGCTTAAAAACCTACATCTTATGCTGGCTGTGTCTGTGTCTTTCACTGGGAAAAGATACAGACGTTGCAAATCTTGAGTCACTTCATGAACTTCTCCACGATGACTGCAACACACCATGTAAATTCCTAATCCTCATTTTCTCCTGTGAAGTGTGCATCTTCCTGCAAGGAACAATAGTCTCAGGTGTTCATTTCCTCGTCACCGTGCCCTTGCCACAACTTGCTTTGATTACAATAGACAGACCGCGAGCTGTGCTGGAGGAGGTAGGACTCGGAGTCCAACGTGTGTTCTTAAAAGTGCTACTATTCATTTATACAATTTTTTTCTTGCAACATTTGCCAAGCCTTTGGCATAACGCTGCAGCTCACAAATAACTTTTGTTATAACTACTAGCTGTGGCTATTGCTCATTTATACAAACAAACACACTTGTTGGCTATCAGTATAGAATCACTGCCGTAGAGTCTTAAAGCGAACTGAGAAATGCAAGAGCGAGTATTGGTTGGGCCTATCTTGGCTCATCAATTTTACATCCCCTGCACACACCGTCCCCCATTCCTAAATGATTTAATCCAGTGAGTTCCTAAAGGGCTAATCAGAGAAAGACAAAGAGAAGAAGCTGATCTCTGGTAAGAGGGTAGAGTCAATTAACAGGGACTTGTGGAGGTATGAGTGATACATAACTGCTTCGCTCTCTTCCATGTCCAACATTTGAAAAACAATTTCCAAGTACAGTCGACTTGGAAACATTGACAGCATGGGCTCAAGCCAGGCTTAAATCAAACAGCTAGTAAAGGAGAGTGCGGAAAAAACTGTCTGCCCTTGAACCTGATAAAGATTTAAACAGAAATAAGGATGTGTTTACAATAGGACATAATGCAAATCTCCTTCATAAAGCTGTATTTGGGGAAAACCATGCCCTGACTTTGTTCTGGGTAAAGGAACATCAACTCCCCACCAGAACAAAATACCTTGGATATTGATGCAAGAAAGAATGCAGCAAGCACACGTGGAAGGTGCATTTATGAGCAACTTCATACATCTAGAGAAGAAACAGTGTATTCTACCCTACTCCAAGAGACCACAAGCTTCAATAAGAGAAATTAATAGTACCAAGTAATAAATCAAGACTCAGTCAGCTAAGCAATAACGCCTGTTCATTCTAGAGCAGGGGCTCTTAACCTGTGGTGGTAAATACAATTAAAGAAGCAAAATTGGAAATTTTAAAGTTTTTTCTATATTTGATTGTTAATCAAACTACTTAAATATTTGAGCATTTGTTTGGTGTATATTTGTTTTTGTATTATTTGTGTGTATTGTTTTGGGCTTCAAACCACAGAACTTGTTTAGGCTGTGGGTCCCCAACTTCCAATAAGGACTCAGTGGACGTCCTGGGATTCAAATACTGATGTAGTGGGGGTCCACAGAATCCAAAAGGTTAAGAACTGCTGCTCTAGAGGTTTACATGTACTTTAAAATCAGTCTGTATTTAACTCTTTCCCTTTGCAGAAGCACTAGATAGTAAGTAGATTGTTTCACAGCTACAGGAAGCTACTTTGCATATGTAAAACAGAGTTCAGATATGTTGTGAATGTACAAGGTGGAAAAAATGTGTAGATCCATTATAGAGTCTTTTAATAACTCGACTGACAAGGAAAAGGGCTGCACTGGACCATATTTATGTTCTGCCATAGTCGGCAAATTCTTATTTGCAGATATTAATGTCAAGTGTCTTTCAACAATTGTAGGGAAAAGGTTTGCAAAACTCAAGTAGGAAAACTAGTGGGTCTATATGTTGCACTCGAGGCTAATTTCACGCAACCTGAGAAATTTACTTGTGTTCTGCACACTGGATGCATTCTTTCACGCCACCAGAGGAAGCCCGAAATACTAGGCTAGCAAAACGCTGCAGAGCCAAACCTGACCAACCAAGAACTGCTCCTGAAGGAGACCGAAGACAACCTTAACCCTGGTCAGAAGACTATGACCCGCCAACGATTCTGCCACTACAGGATGCGAGCGGTGTGAACGGCATACCACGCGCATCATGCTATTTTTTCATATTTAGACCAAATATAACATTCACATGTAGTTTTTGTTGAATGCAACTCAATAAAGCAGTGTTATGTTAAATAAGCAATACTGCTATGATAAAATGAAAATATGCACTCAATGTCTGCAAGTGAGGGTGTCAAATTCAACCCAGGGCCCTCTCCGCGTCTCTCATCAAGCCTTTAGGAAGAGTGAGATGTTCCCCCAATACATCCACCACTTTGAGACAGCATGCTATAAAAATCCTGAAATACAGTACCCCCTGGTTTACGCCAGTGCTCAAATTCAGAGTTGAAGACTTGCCACACACGGATCACCTTTTCTCCTCACCATCCCTCACTAATGCACCGTGGGAATAGGGGAACGATCTTCAGGAGAATTCAACACCCCCTCTCTGGGCAGGTTGCCCTGGTGCCACCTGACTGCCGCCATTTTTACCTCTGTGCCCGTGAATTTTCCCCTTTATGACTCCAATGCTCATAACGAGGCATCTAAACAACAGTAAATAAACAGATGTATGGTGGATTGAAGTTACCAGATTGAGCTTGAGGCACAGCTTAAAAGAGCTTCAAAACATGGTTATTAAAAAAGGCTCTTACGGGAGACTCTACCGTTCTTTTAAACCCGCACAGGCAGACGCTACCTTCTACCAGATGCAATCCTAGATCTGTGTCAAAGTTAACAGCCTGGCCCTTTTTGGATACTGTTGTGTGCGCAACTCACAAGGTAATGCGGGCTTGATAGTTTATGCGCTTGCATAGTAGGAGACCTTTGAAAGCTGTAGGTAGCCAGTTCTAGTATACATGTCTTATGGTTGCTCATCTTGTTGATAAGCGCTTGTACAGTGCACAATCTGCTGTTAATTATTTCGCTGCAGCACCTTTCAATAGTCGAAGGTATGACTTTCCAAATGTTAACGACAGCATTTCCATCTATGTGAAGCCTGTTTTTAAATGCCAGCAGAAGACCATAGGTTATCATAGCCAGCAAGACCTGTTGTGCCTGCCCTCTGGGTATAGTAGATAGAAAGTGTATCAACATAGCAGCCGAACACAAATTTACCAAGCAGAATTCTTTCAATAGACTATCATATAGATAGCGAAATCCCCTCCAAATGCAATAAAAGCCATGGGAAAAAAAAATGAGCGCAATGTCTAGAGCATTCAGATCTCATTTAGCGAACTGCACACAAAGCGACAACTGAGCATCAGTTCCAAAGCCTTTAAACCCGTGACCCTGGCTACAACGCCTAATTGCATTCACAAGACTGGCAAAGCACGAATTGGCAAAAAAAAAAGTAAGAGAATGAATAAGAAAAATGCCGAGCTGATCTCTTATTTTTTAAAAATAAAAGTTAATTAAAGAGTAAATTCACAAATGATTAAAAATAAAAATCAGAAAGCTGAAAAAGCCAATCACCAGAACGTGCAATCTAAAAAAAAAAATTAAAAAAAACTGAAAAAATGTAGGCCAGACACTACCAGTCCCCCAATGTCTTACCATCACTAGTGGAGTCGGTATTTAGCGAGGTTCTTTCTCGCTTCCCATTATCGCAAGTAATTTGACGCATGATAATCGCGTCTATGAAGTTGGCCGCTGTCATGGTGGTCTTACCGAGTGATCGGAGCTCCAGTTCCTGCATGGAAAAGGATTTACTTTGATTCTTTTCCCTATTGTGCTGCTCAATGGCCGAAGCTGCAGTCTGTTCCAGGGGCTGGTGAGGCTGTTTTTTCCCCTGTGCGCTGCTATACTGATGTGTAGAGCTTGGCCCAGAGGGTGGCAGGGGCCTGGACTCCATGGGATTTGAGGGCGATGGCGAGGACTGTTCTACATTCGCCCCGCTTGGCAGCTTTGAGCTGAACATGTTGTTCTCAGTCCTAGTCCGCTCTGCTTTGGTTTCACGCCCTCTTGATGACTCCTTCTGCAAAATGGCTGGCTCAAGTATAGGGGGGTGACTGTCAGCTGGGCCCATCGTTCGATGCAAGGCTGAAGAGAACCCAGATGATCGAACCGGTGATGTGGTTGAGACAGAAGATCTTAAATAACAGAAGGAAACAAGAGGATATGTTATAGCTGGTAAAACTCTCAACTCGAGGATTCACAAAACACCTTAAAGCACAAGTTACTAACTTGTGTAACGATATATCTGTAAGAGACAGTAGTTAGTGACAGATTCCTTACCTTAGAATATCCCCAGGCGTCAGGCTGGATCCGGAAAGTTTTTGCGTAGCAGTACCCTTGCGCGTCGGTAGGCGGCGTCGTGCGGCTCCGCGTCCGTCGTCGGCGTCGTGATCGCCGGGATGACGTCGCGGGCAGTACTTAGACGCCGCCCCTGCGCGCTGACGTCAGTTCTGTACACGACTTTCCGCGCCAGGAACGCAGAGCCATGCAAGAAGCTGACATAGGTGTCTGAAAAATACTAGGGCCCTGAAAGGGATGTCCTTAACCCTAGAAATCAGTTCGCAGAACGGGGAGGATGGGTGGGCGGTAGGAATCTGTCACTAACTACTGTCTCTTACAGATATATCGTTACACAAGTTAGTAACTTGTGCATCTGAAAGAGACACGTTAGTGACAGATTCCTTACCTTAGAATAGATACCCCAGCAATACCAACCCCGGTGGTGGGTCTGCGAACAAAGATCAGACAAGGAAGTCCTGGAGGACAGAACGGCCAAAGAAGCCGTCCCTCCGGACCTGACTGTCAAGGCAGTAATGCTTTGTAAACGTGTGCAGCGAGGCCCACGTAGCTGCCTGACAAATAACCGGCAGCGGAACACCGCGGCCCAAGGCCGTGGTAGCAGCCGTTGCCCTTGTGGAATGGGCACGCAGCCCAACAGGAGGCTCCTTCTTCGCCAAAGAATAGCAGGTCTTGATGCACAAGGTAACCCAGCGGGAGATGGTCCTCTTGTGCACCGCCCGACCTTTTTGGCGCCCACGTAGCCAACAAAGAGCTGGTCATCCACCCGGAAGTGTTTTGTGCGGTCAATATAGAAGGAGAGCGCACGTTTTGGGTCCAGACGGTGGAGCCTCTCTTCCTCTCTGGAAGGATGCGGAGGCGGAAAGAAGGTGGGCAAAGTGATGGTCTGCCCAATATGGAAAGCAGTAACCACCTTTGGCAAGAAGGACGGACGCGTCCGAAGAACAACCTTGTCTGGATGAACAGACAGAAAGGGAGGTTTGCAAGATAGAGCCTGGAGCTCACTCACCCGCCGAGCGGAGGTGATGGCCACCAGAAAGGCTGTCTTCAGAGTCAGAAGACGAAGAGGACAGTTATGTAGAGGCTCAAAGGGAGCGCACATTAAAAGGTAAGAACCAAGTTCAAGTCCCACTGAGGCATCACAAACGGAACAGGAGGAAAGAGGTGAGTAATGCCTTTTAAGAACCTGTTAACAACAGGGGACTTGAAAAGGGAGGGCTGATCAGGGAGCCTGAGGAAGGCCGAGATAGCACAAAGATAACCCTTGATGGTACCCAGGGCAGAACCCTATTGGGCCAGAGAGAGAAGGAACAGAAGGACCTCAGAAAGAGGGGCAGAAAGGGGATTCACAGCCTTTGCTGTGCACCATGCCACAAATTTGTTCCACCTGCAGGCGTATACCACCTTAGTGGAGGGACGCCTGGCTGCCAGAATCACATCACAAACTTCGGGAGGCAAGTCGAAAGGAATCAACTGCCGCCGCTCAATCTCCACGCAAGCAGGTGTAGACTGGACAGGTTCGGGTGAAGGACCGTCCCCTGCTGCTGCGACAGAAGATCCTCCCGAAGAGGCAGACGGATCGGGGGATCTACGCTCATATTGAGTAGCTCGGGATACCAAACTCTTCGAGCCCAGTCCGGAGCCACAAGAATGACTTGGGCCCGGTCGTGCCGAATCTTCTTCAACACTCTGGGTAGAAGTGGTATAGGCGGAAAGGCGTACAACAGACCGCAACTCCACTCGTGACGAAAAGCGTCTCCGAGCGAGTGCCGCCTTGGAAATTCCAACGCGCAGAACTGATGACATTGCGCGTTCTCTTCGGTGGCGAATAGATCTAACCAAGGCTCTCCCCACTGTAGAAAGAGTCCTTGCGCCACTTCCGAGTGAAGACGCCATTCGTGATCCATCATGCACCTGCGGCTGAGTTCGTCCGCCCTGGCGTTCAGGGAACCTGCCAGGTGTTGAACCATCAGGAACATGCCCTGATGTTCCAGCCATGTCCAGAGGCGCAGAGCCTCCTGACAAAGGGTCCAAGACCCCACCCCGCCCTGTTTGTTGCAGTACCACATGGCGGTGGTGTTGTCTGTGAACACCTGCACTACCTTCCCTTTGACAGAGGGAAGGAATGCCTTGAGTGCAAGTCGGATCGCCCGGAGCTCCAGAAGGTTGATATGGAGCCGGGACTCCGCCGGAGACCAGAGGCCTCTGATCTCCGCCTCTCCCATGTGACCGCCCCATCCCAGAAGGGACGCGTCCGTCACAACTGTGTGCTCTGGCTGGGGAAGGGAGAGGGATCTGCCCATGACCCATTGCCGGTTCGAGAGCCACCACTGCAACTGTCTTGCAGTCCCCTCCGAGATCTGGACGTGATCGGACAGGTTGCCCTGGTGCTGCGCCCACTGGAACTTCAGGTCCCACTGCAGAGCCCGCATATGCCATCTGGCATGATTGACCAGCAGGATGCAGGAGGCCATGAGGCCCAGCAGCCTCAGGGTCATCCGTACCGAAACCCAGGATAAAGGCTGAAAGATCGGAATCATAGCCTGAATATCCCGGACTCGCCGTTCGGGAGGATAGGCCCGAAACTGCGTCGTGTCCAGAACCGCTCCGATGAAAAGGAGCTGTGGAGAAGGAATCAGATGCGACTTCGGCACATTGATGGAGAACCCCAGCGAGTGCAGGAGTTCGGCCGTAGTCTGGAGGTGGGAGACGACTGCCTGGGACGAGCCCGCCTTCAGCAGCCAGTCGTCGAGGTAGGGGAAGACTGAAACCCCTGCCCGGCGCAGATGAGCTGCGACCACCGCCATCACTTTCGTGAACACCCGAGGGGCACTGGTAAGGCCAAAGGGGAGCACGGTGAACTGAAAATGCTCGGGGCCTACCGTGAACCGAAGGTAACGCCGGTGGGCCGGCAGGACGGGGATGTGGAAATATGCGTCCTGCAAGTCCAACGCTACCAACCAGTCTCCAGGGTCGAGGGCAGTCAAGACCTGAGCCAGGGTGAGCATCTTGAACTTCTCCTTCCGGAGGAAGCGATTGACGTTCCGGAGGTCCAAGATAGGACGCATGTCCTCCTTGTCCTTTTTGGGCACCAGAAAGTAGTGGGAGTAGCAACCACGCCCTACTTCTGGGGTCGGAACACGCTCGATGGCCCTCTTGGTCAAGAGGGCCGCGACTTCCTTCTGTAGAAGCACCAAGTGATCCCCTGACATGCGGTGGGATTGAGGTGGCATGGCTGGGGGGTGGTCTCGAAGGGGAGGGAGTAGCCCCTTCGGACAATGTCCAAGACCCACCTGTCCGAGGTGATGGTACGCCAGTGGGGAAGGTGATGGCGGACCCTGCCCTCTACTGGCGTGCTGTGCACCTGAAAGGAGGGACTAGGAGGGTTTGGAGGCCGCGGACGGGTTGGAGGTGGTGGCCTGACCCGCACGCTGGTTGCCCGATCCGCCACGGCGGAATCCACGTCCTCGGCCACGCGAAGACGCCTGCTGCGCGGGCCGGTGGCTGGGCTGCTGACGTGAAGGGCGCCCCTACCGTGGCCACGATAGGGGCGAAAAGCAGAAGTCAGCGGAGGGCGTGTAGCAGAAAGGCCCAGGGACTTGGCAGTAGCCCGTGAGTCCTTAAAGCGCTCCAACGCATGGTCTGCTTTGGACCCAAAAAGACCGACTCCATCAAAGGGCATGTCCATGAGAGTATTCTGGACATCCCCTGAAAAACCAGTGGTCCTCAGCCAGGCGTGGCGTCTGAGTGCCACCGTCGTTGCAATCGACCTGCCCAGCGAGTCGGCGGTGTCAAGGCCACAACGTATGGTGTATTTAGCCACATCCCTTCCTTCCGCAATGGCGCGGGAAAGCAGTGTCTGGACCTCCTCAGGACACTGGGGCAAAACATCCGCCACCGAATCCCACAGGGAGTGGGTGTATCGGCCCAAAAGACAAGCGGTGTTAACGGACCGCAAGCCAGCACTGGAGGAAGAAAAACCCTTCTTCCCAAACTGATCCAGGCGTTTGGATTCCCTATCCGGAGGAGCGGTAGGGAAGGCGGTTTGGGAAGCGGAGGCTTGGACAACCAAGCTCTCAGGAGTGGGGTGGACAGAGAGAAACAGGGGGTCGCCCGGAGCTGGGCGATGGCGTCGTGACATGTTCCGATCCACAGGAGCCCCTGTGTTGGGCTTGGACCAGGCGCCCAAAAGAACGTCAGTGAGGGCGTCGTTAAACGGCAGCACAGTCTCCGCAGAGGAGGCTGCCGGCTGAAGCACCTCTGTCAAGATGTTAGGCTTGACCGTCAAAGTAGGAAGTTGGAGACGTAAGGCCCCAGCTGCCCTACGCAACACCGTACCAAAATTGGCTCCCTCCTCCGTAGCCACGGGAGGAGACAGCATGCCAGTGTCAGGGGAAGTATCCAGACCACTGGCCTCCCCTAGACTCTCTGTCCAGTCCTGATCGTACTGACAGTGTCGTGTCAGAGGGTCATCAGACCCCTCCCAGTCCAACTGGTCCTCCTCTGGTTCAAAATAAGGAGGAGGAGGGACAGTTGGGACCCAAGGTCCCATCGGCGCCGGAGCCGGCGTCGAACGACGTCGGTCCGGATCCATGTCCGGAGCCGGAAGGAACAGGGGGACGACGCCGCCCGGAGCCCAGGGCGGCGCCGAGAACGGCACCGGAGACATCGGCGCCGGCGGAGGTGTCGTTAGGTCGACCGGCGTCGATGGGGGTTGTGGAGCCGGGATCGAGGCCGGGGCCGAAGCCGGAGCCGGGATCGAGGCTGGAGGCACGGGCGACGCCGGGGCCGGAGCCGCCGGCGACGCCGGAGCAACCCCATCAGGGCCCGCGGGGCCCGAAGGCGCACCGGAGGGGCCTGAAGGCCCGAAGAGGCGGGCCATGGCCGACAGGAATTCCTGTACTTTGGCCGGATCCGTCCCCGAACCCGGGAAGGGCGGGTAAGGCGGGGGCGACTCCACAGGCATGTCCGGGGCCGCGGGGACGGTGCCGGGAGGGGCCTCAGCCGAGTCGCGAGACCGGCGAGGCGAAGTCCTAGAGCGATGATGCTTTTTGGACTTTTTGTGCTTCGACTTACCGGACGAAGAAGACTTCGACGCCGACGACCGGTGTGGACTCCGCGATCGACCCCTGGACCTCTCACGCGACCGGGGCTTCCGCGGAGCCGAATGCCGGGCCTCGAGGAGCTTTCGAGACCGCTCTCGCAAAGCTTTCAGGTGGAGGGCCTGGCAGTCGGTACAAGACTCCGTGTCGTGGCCTTGGCCGAGGCAGAAGAGACACTCCCAATGCGGGTCGGTGACGGATATCATCCGCGCACAGGCGCCGCATCGCTTGAAGCCGGGCATCCCTACGACACCTTGAAAGATGGAAAAACAATGAAAAAATTCACCAAAAAGTATGGTCAAAAAATGACCAGGGCACTGCTCTTCCCGGATCTGCGCTTGCTGGCGCGGAAAAAGAAGAACTGACGTCAGCGCGCAGGGGCGGCGTCTAAGTACTGCCCGCGACGTCATCCCGGCGATCACGACGCCGACGACGGACGCGGAGCCGCACGACGCCGCCTACCGACGCGCAAAGGGTACTGCTACGCAAAAACTTTCCGGATCCAGCCTGACGCCTGGGGATATTCTAAGGTAAGGAATCTGTCACTAACGTGTCTCTTTCAGATAGGGAATATTTTGTCCTTCCCAGTGTTCCTGATCATGCATCCTACCTAGGTTTATTATTTAGCTTAAAAGAAGATTTGCACTCCTAGAAATGTGAAGGGTGGGCCAACTTTATGTATACCTCGACTGACCTGACGTAACAGCTGGTCCTACGTCATGAAGTTTCACATTCCAACATGGCAGCTTTCTACAATACCTAAAGAACTTCTATTATTTATATACTTCTCTGGTGCTCCAAAATCAAAACAGCGGTCCAGGAGTAACTCTACAATTGTGATCCTGGTCATACAAGAACTGTCTTCGTAAACTTTTGTTAGTAGCCCTAATTTCAGAAAAATTATCATATGCATGTGAAACCTTAAAACAAAGAGTTCCAGAAAATTTCTACTCTGCAAAGACATTAACACCTAATTAATTTTTTGTTTTATTTCTTTATTAAAAAATTCCATGAAGTTCTTGCCGAATCTTTTGGTTACTTCAGACCACCTGAGAGATGGGTAAACGGATACAGAGGGATAGGGTGAGGAGTTTAGAATCCAGAGGAAGGGCAGTTAACCATGTCCGACACGCCTTAGTCGACACCCCTTGTTCTGTGTTGCGCTCTGTTGAGTAAAAAGTATGAACACTTCTGTCTTCAAACGCTTCCTGCACCAAATGTAGTTCAGTTGGCATCTCAAGTTCACACTAAGAGTATTCCAGACCTGTGGTCTGGACCGCTAGTCTCAGTGATCTTTCTCCGTTTCATCCTTTCAAATAATTATGGAGTGATCGGATGGGCAGACAGTGAGTGAAGGGCTGTTACTGGTGCATTGTGGAGGGCCAGTTTCCGCAGGTATAGGAAGCAAGTTTTAATCCAGTCACCAACAGGGAGCGAGTGAAATGTTTAAAAGCAGGCCTGGCACAAGGCCACAGGAGATTATTTTCCTGAAGGTGCATGGATTGGGCTGATACTGTGGTTGATGTGGAGAAGTGGTAGGATGTTTAGTAAGGCGAGACAATTGACATTTACACCATATACCATGTGTTGACTTAGGGACAAAAGAGAGGTCAGAAGATTCTCTCTGGAAGCAAACATTAAATGACTCCTTGGCTCACACAATATGCTGAAGAAAAAGGACATGCAGTAGGATTTGCAAACATTTAATCGAGGGACAAACATCGACTCACTCTTGATGTCGGCATTTGCCCCACAGTGATTGCCACTGTCTCTCTCTTTTTTTTTTTTTTACAGGGGATGCCCCGCCCCTCCCTGTGTCCTCACTTTCATTTCAACTCTACTGACAGGCATTTCACAACTTAAAACTGCAGCACTGTTTAAAAAGGCACTGTAGAGCAGGTGGCGAAAAGCCCACTGGCAATAATGACGCGCCACAAAGTCCGCAAAGCACACAGTAGAAAGTGCAACTTCCTCTAAGAGCACAATTCGACCTCTGCAGGTAAGCAACAAAGTATAAAATATGGATAGCTACCGCAAGACAGATGGAGTGTTGCTTTCACTGGAGGTCATGATGTTTTTCATGCCTGTATTGTGAAGTACGCTTGGGCGCTGCTGGATGTTTTCATGCTGCGTGCGAGGAGAAGCTGGGGTGGGTTGATGGCTGTGCGATTGTGAGGACATACGGCCACTGCTTTGCTCTGTACCTGAAAAATACAAGAAGTTGGAGAAAACGACCCACTGTCTGAGACTTCCATTAGTGAGGGCACATCTGACCCATGGACTTCTGATACTCGATCCAATATAAAGCAAGGCTTGAGTACAAGTCTTCCGATGACACAAAAACACTTCCAGCAATTTGATCAAATGGACTTTTGCTGTGCTTACCTGGCCTCCATATCGGCGCATGCTCAACATTAGAAGCCGTCGGGGTGTTTTTATCCCTCTCGCGATCTCTTTCTCGATCTCGTTCCCGATCATAAACTGATGCTCCAGATTGTTTGGAAACATGCGTGGGGCCTGCTGGGATGGAAGAGGAACTGGATCAACCTTCCGGAGTCATACAACAGTGCCGGCAGAGCAAATCAGACATTGTCATTCCCTCTTCCCAGGAGCATGACTATTATTACATTCACGGTACAGGAAACCCAACAAAAAGAAAAGCATATGTTTTAAGGCCTACCAAAACACAGAGCAGTGTTGACAATAGTACACCTTACAGAGAAAGCTGGCACAAAACCAGGCATGTAGCCAGGGTAAATTACTGTGTTTTGGGTGACTGGTGATTGTTTTGAAGGACTTTAAAAATGAAGTCCTACATTTCTTGCCTCTTCAACTGAGAGGTGTTCAACCATGAGGGTCTACAAATGAGACTTGGCTGTGCTCCAGCTGGAGTAATTGTTGAGGACAAGAGAGCAGCAACTTGTTAAAGGTCAAACAACATAAGGCAGTCTTGGTGGGCAATGTACTTCTGCAGGGGATGTCAAATGTTGATCCAGGAAGGACTCCAAGAAGGGCATATCTGTGCCACATTTTCAAGATATCCGTAAGGGAACAATTTACATTCAGTTCATCTATAAGGTAATCCTTTCATAGTCTGTGGTTACCTGGAATGTGATCTAGAGACAGTCTTCATGAAACAATGGTCATCCTGGCAGTATATTTAGATTTAGGTGTTAGAAGTTCAGCTCCACCTTGTGTGCTTAACTGATGGGTTATTACAGTGCTTAATTTGTAATATGTGCCAGGGACCTCGCCAGGTGGCCACTGCAGCTTTAACCACCCACTGCCCTTGCCAGCACTGCCAACCACAATACCTACGCGACTATTAACCGTAACACACCAACAAGTGTGCTAATTCAGCCTATTCCAGGCCCCCAAAGCTATAAGAATGGCTTGGGCAGCAGGAATTGTTTTTAATGTACATTGAATTTATAAACAGCTTTTGTTCACCTCTAAATTACATAAACAGCGCCACTATGAGGCAGACTGTCATAAGTGCTGGTGTTCACAATTAAGTGCCGGTGCCGAGCACCAGAAACCACCAGCTCAAATTAAGCACTGGGTAATTATCTTTACTTCTCATTGCCTTTGATCCTCAAATGTAGGTTGGGAGAAGCTGGGCGTTTTTCTAAGTCATAATATAGATTTAATCATATAAAAATTGTAAAACACATGCCTCCACGCATCATATATAGTCCATCATATAATTATTGTCTGTAAATCTAAAGATCTATGTGATACTGACCAATTGTGAACTGCAGGAGCGCTCCTAATTACCTTTTTTTGTCAATACACAATATGCAAACCCTATGTACTACTTGCTGGGCCTAGGTAGTTTGATCGTTCGAGAAGTAACCTAGGTCTTCCTGAAGGGTTTGCCAACAGGATGGTGAACCCTTACCCATTTAATGTGGTGTGCTTCATTATCGGGTTGCTCCTTATTAGTGACGCAAGTTGGAATCCTAGCACGTAGGTTCAAGAGTCCTCAACCAAATTGGTACCACTAAGTAATATGGCAATAACATTTGCTACCACTGTTCAGAGAGGATTCCTTTATTAAGTTTTGCGACTGCTACAATACAAAAGAACTGTGAATATTATAAATGCATGAATATCTGGTTCTTAGGACTTCTTGTATAGCTCTCGCAGTTAAGGGCTTTGAGGGGTTGCCCAGAAACAGCGTCAGCTGACTCACTTTAGTCATGTTTTTAACAATAAATAAACTATATACATATGCACAGGGGGCTTTTGATCTGCCATTTTCATTCATTAGTCTATTCAGGTGTCATTTAGATTAAGCTTGTGCCACCGTAGGATACCATATCGGGCAATCGCTCAGCTAATTTCACCCATTGGCTCACCTGCACTGCTAGTCGCAACATTTTGCCTGATCACATTTGCAAGCCATCAGAAAAGGAGTGCAGTTCAGTGCTGGATCTGATGCGTGTAGGCTGCTGAGACACTCCTTTGTTTTTATATTTTTGCATATTGCATAGGTTTCCAAAAAAGGAAATTTAAAAATGGCACGCTTGCCAACGTTTAACTTTCTAACCTACATGAACATTAGTACATTTTGAACACTTAAAAAACTTAGTTCTAGAAAGTTTCTGTTAAAAGTTGGCTTACAGGAGGAAAAACATTGCAAAAAATTCTATAGAGAGGAATTTCTTGCAGATGTTTTCCTGTGAAAACAGTCTTGCAAAATTTTTTTATTCTTAAGTGGAAATTTTCTTGTGCGAGCAAAATTGAGCAAGGTAGCTTTCTTGTAGAAGCCAAGTGGGTAAAACTCAACAAACTTGGCAAGCTTGGTAAGGTGTGCCAACTTCATGGTGAGTTCAAAAAGTTGAATACACAAAAGTGGGCTGCCCCTTGAATCAATTCCTATGCTTATCTACAGAGTTCTATAGAGATGCACTACCAGTGGGGGCATCTCATAAAAAGTTACGGACTAGCCTCACACACCGCCGGGTGTCATGCTTCATCATCGGCTGTCCTCGCCCTATAAAACTTGGTTTGATAGAGGGCGGGCATACACCTGGAGACAGGGATGCACTTCTAAATCTAAGTGATGGCCGTGGGGGAGTGATAAGTGATTTAAAAACCATTACATTAGTCCATGTGCTATGCTTTATTCAAATGGTAAATGTATGGTGGTTAAAAACTAAGTGAACGGTGGTATGGGATATTATTCTCCCTTCACCGTATGAAATGCGGTCGACATGTTTCTGCTGAGGTGTCCCCGAAGGGTACGTAGCATTCTTCAGGACCTAAAAAGGGGGGGGGGGGAAAGGGGGGGTTATATACCCTATGTGTTCACTTCCTTTTAACTAGTGAAAAATGGAAGGAAAATCCTGTCGCTAGATCAGGGGAGGGGTTAAAAAACACTATGTAGGTGGATACTTCCCTCTTGGTATAGTACCACTGAGAGTAACTCCTGTATTTCTACCCTAAACGCTCCATGGGAGGGCTGAGGTGGAAGGACCTACTTAGACTTTTGTCTAGTTTCAGTGCTTCCAGCCGTTCTTCCCGGAGGCGTCCTCTCTGTCTCCCCGCAAAATTGAGCAAGGTAGCTTTCTTGTAGAAGCCAAGTGGGTAAAACTCAACAAACTTGGCAAGCTTGGTAAGGTGTGCCAACTTCATGGTGAGTTCAAAAAGTTACCCGCGCCCATTCAATATTTGACACTGTTTAGAAAGAAAATGTCAAAATCCAAGATAAAACAGATTTCTTGAACTCTGGCGTTCTGATACTACTGCATGACTTACCTGGGGAGAGGGGAGAGCTGCTGTGTCTGCTGCTGAAGGTCTGGGGTGCTGCAGGCATGTATGCAGCCATCCGGTCCAAGGACGCAGGGGATCCTCCTGGGCCTTGGGGGACAAGTACGGGCAAATGGGGTACTTGGGCCAAATCAATTATTCCTGAAGAGCAAATCAGATTGACTTGTTAGAAAATAAAAGCAATTGAAGCCCAGCAAGCACAACAAGAACAAATATCCGGCACTCTACAAGCAGGACACACCAGTTGCAAAATACAAGCCAGAAAGGTCCAAACATAGGATACGAAACAATATATCTGAACTAGAATGAGAAATACAGTGCTCGTTTCGGGCTGAAGTAAAAATTAATATGAGTGGTACCATGGATGTTGCTTCATTGTAAAAACTAACAGGTTGTGTTTAGTACAAACCTTTAATGAGAGCGCAGAAAAAGGAGATTCAGGCTAAGTCTCTGGTTGCTTTTGTCACTCGAGGTTTATTTCAGGCTGGTGAGTTCGAGAATAGGATTCTTGCTCTGTATACTGCTACATTACAATGTCTAACCTGAGGTGCCTATGGTAGATCTCTAGAACGTACTATTGCTCTGAGGTACTTTGCAACGTGTAAACATCAGGGACCCTGCTACGACTGCCCAGCGGCAATAATGTACTGGGTAAACACCAATATTGCACAGTGTGGTATTACAACATTAAGTTCTGGATCTGAGAATGGGTTTTAACAAAGTAGTTAAGCCCGGGTGAAATTGAACTTACCCCAGCCTACTTACGCCACATTCACTGCAAAATGATAGTACGGTACAACAAGAATGATCAGAATGTAAGTTTGTAGTTTTTTGGGAGCAATTTTTTTTGTGAGAACTTAGTCCTCTTTATACGCAAGGACGCATTTCGCGCTAAAATATAGCACTAAGAGCCGGATTTGTATTTCACATAATGTTGCAGAATTTTTCTGAAATTTTGCATAATTACGGGAACACAAATCATTCAAATTTTGCACACACATACCAAGAATTGGTGAGGCAGTATTTCTGTGCATGAATTTCACTAGGCTTTATTTGGCGAAAATCATGTGAGGGAAGAACTGCAGAGTGGACAATGTATTGCACATCTTGGAATACTGATGCAGGCAAAGTCCTGCAGCTCTTAAAAATGAAGGGTTGCGCATTGGACCACAATGGCTACCAAGGCAACTGCAAGCTGTACGTTCCTCTAGAGGGGATATGCTAGACCTGCTACTGGCACTTTCAAAAGGCTATTATACTTTCTAAGATAAATTATTTCATTTTTTTAGGTGGTAGAGGGATTTACACAGAACATGCCTAGCCCAGAGGGACAGCAGAAACTTTATAAGCCACAGGAATATGTGGCAGGCATGTATGGTTACAAGGTGTGTGTGATGATGCTCTGGGAGGAGAAGAGGAGACAGATGGTGTGTAGATGGGGAGGTTGCAAGTGAAGAGAGTTGGGGGGACTGGAGTTGTATGTAAAGTCTTGTATTTGTAGGTTTACAAAAAAATGACCCGAGATCTAGTAGAAAGTTATATAGAACATTCATTCCTGTGTAGAATATACTCACCACATGCTGCACAATGCCAGAATGGGGCACTTTAGATTGGCTAGAGAAAAGCAGCTTCTGCGAGGCAGGCTTTGCCAATCCCAGCCACCACTGCCTCAAAGAGATCACATGACGTATGAAGCAGTGCTTCAAGTGTATCAAGCAGGGAAGACCTTAAAATCCATACACTGCTGGCACCCAGAGAAGATAGGCGATATAGGGACTTCATACGCTACAACAAAGTAGGGTATGAAGAGCTGGACACACACATAAAAATATGACTGGGGGGCGTACCATGATGGTCTTTTCTGTAACAGGGCCTATTTTATAAACCTGCAGGGCAAAAAATGAATTCATCTAAGCCAATATTTCTCCAAGATAGTGTTTTTTAATGGGGAAAGATTGCCTTTTTCTGAGCTGTGCGGTCTGAAAATAAAGCAGTAACTCCGAAAAGTTTCAGGTTAAGTAAATTCTCCTTATGCCCTGCAGGTGCATACTACAGGCACTCTGCGCTGCGCCAGAAAAGGCCATCATGATGCGGCCCCTGGTTATTTTCCTGCATACTGAGAATTAGCTAAATGAAACCTCTTGCCTCTGTAGTTATAATCATTGCTATTTACCCATCTGTTTATACAAAGTCATTCACTCGTGTTCATTCAATCATTTAAGAGTCACCTAGCATCCAGATGTCAATCATGCGAAGCAGAAGAAGGATAAACGTATAGGCTGAGACACGGGATATGCTATTCCTTCAACCATTAATACTCTGCCCCTCAGCTCATGTATCCATGCCTCCATTCATCCTCGCACCCACCTATCAATTATGCAATGCCGAGGACTGCTAAAAAACAGGGGGTGTGGGGGCTTTTTCCCAGCATTCCACAGGGAAAGGGTCTTAATGTGTAAAAATAAAAAAATACCAAGGTTATAGAGTGGAGATTGGAAAGAGTGATTTCCACTCAAGCACTGTGCCATTTCACCTCAGTTTTAAGTCACTGCAGGTATCAGACATTTATCAGAACTCAACGAGCTCGCAAGCAACAAGTCAGACAAGCAAACAGTACATGAGTGAGCAAAACAACTATACAAAAGCACTGGGGCAGGTTTGGTTAGTTTGTCATACTTCGATGACCTGCTGGATAGCTGAGGGCCAACGAGGGATCCCGGGGCGACAGTCCGCGCAGCATGTCTGCCCGCTGCGCCATGGCCGTAGCGGCGGCGGCGTTTTGGTGCATTTGCTGAGAGGTAATATAGTCGTTGATGATGGTCTGCCTGTTCTCCATGGCGGCTGTGTCCGGGTATCCTCTGATGAGGTATGGAGAGGGATACAGATGGGAGTAAGTGGGGTTCGGCGGAAGATGCCGCGGGAGGTAGTAGGCAGCTGAAACAAAAACACAAAGATGGAGAATTATTTCTTGACTTTTAATGTACAACTGAAAGGGGTGGATTCACAAGAGCATTTGCAAGTATCGGAAATAGTACTATAGGGAGTACTCTTCATGCCTTTGAGAACCGGTCTGAGAATGCCTAACTCTCTTTTAGCAAAAGTGCAAATAGCACAGTCCTTTCTATTTGTACCAACTGTATATAAATATTGCCAGAATATTCCAATTTTATTGACATTTAGCTACTCTGAGGACAATTCACAAAGCCATGTAAAATTACATAAGAGTAATATCGGAGAACTACTTTATTTACACCAAAAGACTTTAGTGAATAGGTCCATAATGTGCAATAAAAGAGTTGTCAATTATCACCTAAATGAAAAAATCTACAGGAGATTAGTGGAAAATCTGTATTAAGGAACGATTTTAAACCCAAGATACCCGCTTGTAACGTAGGTTTTACTCAAAGGTGTCTATGTCTACATAGCACTATTACATCTCACCCCAGTGCTGCAGAGAAAGCACCCGACCGCTAGCCTCTGTACAGACTCCTGAGTGGCACCAATTTACATGTAGGTATTGGATACAAAGAGTGGATAAGGGAAGTGACCCACAATTAGTAAAACGTGGAGCTTTATCCATCAAACCCGAAGATTGCCCTGGGTTAAGTTAGTCAGTCATAAGCCTGCTCCATGACCACATACAAGTCGTGACGACAAGCACATCCCCTCTTTCCACAAATACACCCTTCCATACACATCTTAGATCACAACTTGCAACCTGAAGAAAGTAGAGAAGAGTTACTCGGAGAATGGAGGAAAGCTGAACTAATTACAACACGACGTAAGGTGGCCTTGAAATCTTGTATTCCATCTTTGGTAAACAGAAAATACAAGCCACCGGCGCAATGACAAAAAAAAAACAACAACTTGGAAACACCAATAGTACCAAATAATGTATACATTTTTAAATAAATAATATAAGTGGAAAATTCACCATAAGGCATGACAAAACAATCTTCAAGAACCTATGAAATTGGGCAGCATAAAGAGTTTGGGGCAAGAAGGTTTAGAAGGGTTTTGAGTAGTGTGATGGCATTGGTTCTGTTGAGACTGGACTACAAGAAGTGAGCATACCCTGGCTTATCACAATATTTGTTAGAACGCACACAAGCCTTGCTCTGGTTGAAATGAAGGCAACACATACCACATAGCAGAGGTCTCTTCACTGACTGCTGGTGAAACCAAAGGTATTGTTTATCATATTGATTGAAACCAGCTTACACCGAGTGTGCTGGATCATTTTGGACAAATGCCCTGCAATAGACTACAATTCAAACGCATGGACGATGCTTGTGCAGCCTTGAGCTCCCTCGGTAGGGATGGTCATGACCAGTACATCATAAAATGTTAGATCTTCTTTTTGGAGCCCTGTTTGGAATAATTGTGTTCGGTCCAGATCCTCGCCCCAGAAACTCAACACTGTAATGATGCTACCTTTCCATGAATTTGAAACCAAGCCAGGTGTTGTTAGAAAAATGGGGAAGAGCTAATTCCCTTGAGATTGGATTCCATCTTAAAAATATTCTTCAGGATGCTGTTCGGTGCAGGGGCTTTTGATGACCCGCTTGACAGAATAAGGTCTTTCAATGATATGTAGATTAAGTTCAGGTTCAAAGGTTAACCTACTGACAGAGAAGTGCCAGAGCAGATAGAAATATATAAACCTCTATGTAAGCCTTCCATTTGGAACAAGTTATACTACAAAAGAATTGCCTACTACTTGCACCACCTCGTGACACAAATAGCATTCATTCTCTTTTGCCCTTCTTGATAAGGAGTTCAAACATTTTTCCTATTGCCTCTTATGGTAGGTGTCCCATTTGGCTGGCACTCAATGTTGGAAATCAGACTTCATTGGTGAAGCATAGCTGCATTAGAGCCCTCACGCCCACATTGCTCCTTTGACTTACAAGCAAAGGGACTTCTCCTGTCAACAAATAGTTCACGATCAAACCAGATTATTCAATGAGAAAGAGAACGGTTCCTCCTGTGTCTCGTCTTATTAAACATTTCAGTTAAACAAGTGTACAGTAAAATCTAATTTAAAGACCATTCATCAACCATCTTCACCTCATCCAACAAAACTGACAGTGTAATTCGTTTTAGATACTCTTTTTTTGTATCTGTTTTTATCTTCCCATTCACCTATGTGGTTAAATTTAAGCAAGACTGTCAGAGATCTCTGCATTGTTATTGAGTGTGATGGGTACATTTTATGCTGGAGACAATGACAAAGTCAGTAAATATGTTGCACTGTTATGGCGAAATTAGTAATATGCCAGACGTGTACATGTGGTGGACCTGAATAAGAATCTTCTATTAAGAGTATGAGTTTTTATACGCCTTAAGACATTAATAATTTCTTTCCATGTGAGTTACTTTACTGATGCTAAAAGATAGCACTTTGTATAATATAAGCTTCATCAATTGTAACCACCATTTCATGAGGGTGTTCAAAAGCAATGCCCCAGGCATCGAAAAACTCCTGCGATTAACATAATATTCTATCTCTTATGCCGGAACATTGCAGTGCACAGGATAAATTCCAGTAATGGTACATTAATACTTGTACAAGGGGTGTATGGTCTATAAGGTTTGTGGAAGTATCAGATTGTGGGGAGTACCTCTGGTTCCAAGAGCATAATCAGAGGGATTGTTGTAGTAACTGTGATATCATTCCACCCATGATGAGCAGGCACCCACGGATGGAATGACCAACTATCAAACCTGCATGCAAAAGAATTTTGCAAAATGAAAACTCGTGTGCCCAAAAAATAGCCTGACTAAGCAGAAATTAGTTTAGTCAAGCAGCTGCCGTTCTTGTCTTAGTCTCAAATGCCACATGAGGCAAACAGACTATGGTATGTAGCTGTAGCACAATATAAACAGTATAAGAAATTCATGTAGTCTCTAAAGAACATACTCAAACCAGCTTTTGCCCTACTGCTCTTGAAATGAAAAACAAATTGCATACCTGCTTCCAATGGAATTCCCCTGGGAATACCGGAAGGATCGAATGCTACTGGAATGTGTCCCCGGTACAAGTCTGCACCACTCATTCCCCTTAACAAATGTTCATAGGGTGACATGGTGTGGTGATGCTCTGGAACGGTTGTATGTGGGGACTTAGAATTTGCCAGTTCTCTTGGAGTAGGGGTGGACTTCCTCTCCTGGGATGCTGCCTTGCCAGAAGATCCACTGCCTACGGGTGAAACAAAAAAAGGAGTTCAGTAGATAAAATTTAACAACTGTATAGAACCTGATTTAAAATGGTGCTCTTCAAAATATCTGCTCCGCATCAGACTATCACATTTTACAACCGTTCTCCTCCCCTTTTGGAAAGAACAGCACAATGTATGACCTCCTTATCTTTTCTTTTTATTTTTAGTTAGGATTTTTCCATAGGCTATTTCATTGGTGCTACAGTGTGATGCTAATTGGTCCCTTGGCAACTCTAACCAATGGTATAAGTATTAGGCAGGTAATTACAATAGGAAGGTATTTACAATTTCATGAACAAAAATAAACACAGTTTAAAATAACCGCAGTTTAACAGAAACCTGTTTGCTACAATTTATTCAGTTCTACAAGATGAAAATTAAATAGTAATAGTTTACGCAAACAGATTGTAAAATGAGTTGCAAGTGTTCCATTGATATATTTCAAAGAAAGGTGATGCTCCTCTAATGGATAATCTTAAGGCGTCTCACTTTGAAATGTACAATTCATAATTATTTTATGGGGAGCACCATCTACTGCTCTCCATCTCATTCATTTATGCTTTTCAGACGTATGCTCTTTTTTAATTTCACATATTCTTATGCAGTCACACACATTCTTTCACTGGGGATCTTTTACAAGTGGGAGGGTTTGCTCATGTTTTCTGTGGCTAGTGAGTTTGTTGGCTTTAGTTTCACACACATGAAAGATTCCCACCCACACCACAACTTATTACAATGCCTTGCATTATTACTTGAAAGGCAGGTTTTTCACAATGGCGTTTATGACTGGGAAAGGACAGATATTAGTCTTTCTTCTAGATTCATGAATGAACAGACTTCCATTTACTTACCTGAAGCACAAGCATAAAATTAAATACTCTTCAACAAGATCAGTAAAGAATCCAACTGGAATTTCAGGTAAGCGTGGTGGTTTGTCAAAATATTTCTTTTACACACTTTTATACAAAGCATCCAGAGCCAGCTTTAGTGTTATCAAATCTTTGTTACTGGATTTTTATTTGTGGAAGTAGTCGGTTAAATTGGGCAAGGAACAGCGCATGGTAAATAATGAAGCCAGGTTCACAAAGTGTACATATGTTTCATTGTTCATGTCTAGAACAGTGTGTGCTTCACTTCTTATCAGGGAATAAAAATAGGGGTTGTGTCTTACTATAGACACTCCTTAGATTTTGCAAAGATGAAATGGGATGGCTACAGTATAAATTCCTGGCTGAGGTCAAAGATCACATGATGAACTGGAAAACTCTAATAGATCACATGCCTTGCTCTAGTCGCAAACATTTGGAACAATGAGAAAACTTGACATAGGATGCACCGTCTCACAGAGGTGCACAATTACTAAAGACTGGGGCTAACACTTTGTCGTCAAGAGCAAGAAGAATTAGATAGGTCTTCTGGATGGTAGGCAAGGTCCAGTCAATGTGCCTGAGACTTGAGTGTTTACACTTGTAGACGGGAGGAGAGGGCTGATGCAACACAGAAAGACAGATATACATCTGGCCCAGCTCCATGACTTAAGCATCTCCTGTCTGTCCTAGTAAAATATTCAACGGATTTATTCTAACCCAGTGTGTCCCTTATGCAGATACAGTTTTAATTATGAGAAAATGAAGGCATTTAGACACAGAGTGTGACAAAACAACAAGGAATAAATTGAGATATGCACAATTCGAGATAAACATAATCAAGAAAATCTCTACTAAATTGCTTTAGATGAGGCAATTGCTCTTCAACACCGAGATGAAAGCCTTCTGATCACCTTATAATATTAAGAGGATTGAAAAAGACAATTTGCTTGAAAAAGTGGGCTTTCTTTCATCTCGCATTTTAAATTCATTAATGGCAATGTTTTCTGGCAAAAATATAAGTATCTTTTGATAGTCCAATTTCAAGGTATCTAAACCCAGGATTCAAAATACTCGCCATCAGGAAACATCGGAGTCGAATCTGGGGTTAGTTTTAGCTTTTCATGGAGTTAGTTTTAGGTTTTGATATTCTATAATGCTTTGATCCGCGCAAAAGCAATTTGCAGCAAAATTGGAATTGCTGACCTATCTTGAGTTCTCTTGAAATTCATGTAAGCTTCACTGTTAAAGAGTACTTGAGCTTCAGGAATCATCTCTTGGGTGAATACACATTACCAAATATATATATATTTCTAAATTGCCGATTCTCAGCGGTCAAAATCAGAAGGCCTTTTGCGATGAGGGTGTTATGAAAAGTTTCTGTTTAATCCACAAGAAAAATACAGTACTGTATACAATTATCTTTTTTGCAGCAAGAGAGATCACCCTATACTCCTCAGAGTGCCCTAGTTGGATAAAAGGCTCCTGGATATAAAGAGAGACTAAGGCTGAGAGAGAAAGTGGGTTATAAAACTGTTAAGATGTAAAAGAAACAAGAGGCACAAAGAAATGCAAAACGAAGAAAAACAGATAAAATTAGGGTGATTTCTCTTTACCAAGGTACAAGTGACCCCACCATTTTGACCTCTAGTATTTGACTTTTGAGCAACACCTAAACCACTTAATACACAACGTTTCTCAACATTTAGGACTCTGTAAATGTTATAGAGCTGCAATTTAGCAGGACAATCATGTTGCGTAGGCCAAGTCAGGTCAGTCGATAACTAACCCCCCACGATCGGCTGCAATCCACATTATCATTAACTCAGAAAGACATAAATACTCTGCTATTTGTGCAAGATATCTGAACTAGTTTGCTACTCACAAAGCACAAGTTACTAACTTGTGTAACGATATATCTGTAAGAGACAGTAGTTAGTGACAGATTCCTTACCTTAGAATATCCCCAGGCGTCAGGCTGGATCCGGAAAGTTTTTTGCGTAGCAGTACCCTTGCGCGTCGGTAGGCGGCGTCGTGCGGCTCCGCGTCCGTCGTCGGCGTCGTGATCGCCGGGATGACGTCGCGGGCAGTACTTAGGCGCCGCCCCTGCGCGCTGACGTCAGTTCTGTACACGACTTTCCGCGCCAGGAACGCAGAGCCATGCAAGAAGCTGACATAGGTGTCTGAAAAATACTAGGGCCCTGAAAGGGATGTCCTTAACCCTAGAAATCAGTTCGCAGAACGGGGAGGATGGGTGGGGCGGTAGGAATCTGTCACTAACTACTGTCTCTTACAGATATATCGTTACACAAGTTAGTAACTTGTGCATCTGAAAGAGACACGTTAGTGACAGATTCCTTACCTTAGAATAGATACCCCAGCAATACCAACCCCGGTGGTGGGTCTGCGAACAAAGATCAGACAAGGAAGTCCTGGAGGACAGAACGGCCAAAGAAGCCGTCCCTCCGGACCTGACTGTCAAGGCAGTAATGCTTTGTAAACGTGTGCAGCGAGGCCCACGTAGCTGAATGACAGATAACCGGCAGCGGAACACCGCGGCCCAAGGCCGTGGTAGCAGCCGTTGCCCTGGTGGAATGGGCACGCAGCCCAACAGGAGGTTCCTTTTTAGCCAAAGAATAGCAGGTCTTGATGCACAAGGTAACCCAGCGGGAGATGGTCCTCTTGTGCACCGCCCGACCTTTTTTGGCGCCCACGTAGCCAACAAAGAGCTGGTCATCCACCCGGAAGTGTTTTGTGCGGTCAATATAGAAAGAGAGCGCACGTTTTGGGTCCAGACGGTGGAGCCTCTCTTCCTCTCTGGAAGGATGCGGAGTCGGAAAGAAGGTGGGCAAAGTGATGGTCTGCCCAATGTGGAAAGCAGTAACCACCTTTGGCAAGAAGGACGGACGCGTCCGAAGAACAACCTTGTCTGGATGAACAGACAGAAAGGGAGGTTTGCAAGATAGAGCCTGGAGCTCACTCACCCGCCGAGCGGAGGTGATGGCCACCAGAAAGGCTGTCTTCAGAGTCAGAAGACGAAGAGGACAGTTATGTAGAGGCTCAAAGGGAGCGCACATTAAAAAGGTAAGAACCAAGTTCAAGTCCCACTGAGGCATCACAAACGGAACAGGAGGGAAGAGGTGAGTAATGCCTTTTAAGAACCTGTTAACAACAGGGGACTTGAAAAGGGAGGGCTGATCAGGGAGCCTGAGGAAGGCCGAGATAGCACAAAGATAACCCTTGATGGTACCCAGGGCAGAACCCTGTTGGGCCAGAGAGAGAAGGAACAGAAGGACCTCAGAAAGAGGGGCAGAAAGGGGATTCACAGCCTTTGCTGTGCACCATGCCACAAATTTGTTCCACCTGCAGGCGTATACCACCTTAGTGGAGGGACGCCTGGCTGCCAGAATCACATCACAAACTTCGGGAGGCAAGTCGAAAGGAATCAACTGCCGCCGCTCAATCTCCACGCAAGCAGGTGTAGACTGGACAGGTTCGGGTGGAGGACCGTCCCCTGCTGCTGCGACAGAAGATCCTCCCGAAGAGGCAGACGGATCGGGGGATCTACGCTCATATTGAGTAGCTCGGGATACCAAACTCTTCGAGCCCAGTCCGGAGCCACAAGAATGACTTGGGCCCGGTCGTGCCGAATCTTCTTCAACACTCTGGGTAGAAGTGGTATAGGCGGAAAGGCGTACAATAGACCGCAACTCCACTCGTGACGAAAAGCGCCGCCGAGCGAGTGCCGCCTTGGAAATTCCAACGCGCAGAACTGATGACATTGCGCGTTCTCTTCGGTGGCGAATAGATCTAACCAAGGCTCTCCCCACTGTAGAAAGAGTCCTTGCGCCACTTCCGAGTGAAGACGCCATTCGTGATCCATCATGCACCTGCGGCTGAGTTCGTCCGCCCTGGCGTTCAGGGAACCTGCCAGGTGTTGAACCACCAGGAACATGCCCTGATGTTCCAGCCATGTCCAGAGGCGCAGAGCCTCCTGACAAAGGGTCCACGACCCCACCCCGCCTTGTTTGTTGCAGTACCACATGGCGGTGGTGTTGTCTGTGAACACCTGCACTACCTTCCCTTTGACAGAGGGAAGGAATGCCTTGTCCGTCACAACTGTGTGCTCTGGCTGGGGAAGGGAGAGGGATCTGCCCATGACCCATTGCCGGTTCGAGAGCCACCACTGCAACTGTTTTGCAGTCCCCTCCGAGATCTGGACGTGATCGGACAGGTCGCCCTGGTGCTGCGCCCACTGGAACTTCAGGTCCCACTGCAGAGCCCGCATATGCCATCTGGCATGAGTGACCAGCAGGATGCAGGAGGCCATGAGGCCCAGCAGCCTCAGGGTCATCCGTACCGAAAACCAGGATAAAGGCTGAAAGATCGGAATCATAGCCTGAATATCCCGGACTCGCCGTTCGGGAGGATAGGCCCGAAACTGCGTTGTGTCCAGAACTGCTCCGATGAAAAGGAGCTGTGGAGAAGGAATCAGATGCGACTTTGGCACATTGATGGAGAACCCCAGCGAGTGCAGGAGTTCGGCCGTAGTCTGGAGGTGGGAGACGACTGCCTGGGACGAGCCCGCCTTCAGCAGCCAGTCGTCGAGGTAGGGGAAGACTGAAACCCCTGCCCGGCGCAGATGAGCTGCGACCACCGCCATCACTTTCGTGAACACCCGAGGGGCACTGGTAAGGCCAAAGGGGAGCACGGTGAACTGAAAATGCTCGAGGCCTACCGTGAACCGAAGGTAACGCCGGTGGGCCGGCAGGACGGGGATGTGGAAATAGGCGTCCTGCAAGTCCAACGCTACCAACCAGTCTCCGGGGTCGAGGGCAGTCAAGACCTGAGCTAGGGTGAGCATCTTGAACTTCTCCTTCCGGAGGAAGCGATTGACGTTCCGGAGATCCAAGATAGGACGCATGTCCTCCTTGTCCTTTTTGGGCACCAGAAAGTAGTGGGAGTAGCAACCACGCCCTACTTCTGGGGTCGGAACATGCTCGATGGCCCTCTTGGCCAAGAGGGCCGTGACTTCCTTCTGTAGAAGCACCAAGTGATCCCCTGACATGCGGTGGAATTGAGGTGGCATGGCTGGGGGTGGTCTCGAAGGGGAGGGAGTAGCCCTTCGGACAATGTCCAAGACCCACTTGTCCGAGGTGATGGGACGCCAGTGGTGAAGGTGATGGCGGACCCTGCCCTCGACTGGCGTGCTGTGCACCTGAAAGGAGGGACTAGGAGGGCTTGGAGGCCGCGGACGGGTTGGAGGTGGTGGCCTGACCCGCACGCTGGTTGCCCGAACCGCCACGGCGGTATCCACGTCCTCGGCCACGCGAAGGCGCTTGCTGCGCGGGCCGTTGGCCGGGCTGTGGACGTGACTGGGCGCCCCTTCCGTGGCCACGAAAGGGGCGAAAAGCAGACGTTTGCGGAGGGCGCACAACAGCAAGGCCCAGGGACTTAGCAGTAGCCCGTGAGTCCTTGAAACGCTCCAGCGCATGGTCTGCCTTCGAACCAAAAAGACCGACTCCATCAAAGGGCATGTCCATGAGAGTATTCTGGACATCCCCTGAAAAACCAGTGGTTCTCAGCCAGGCGTGGCGACGCAGCGCCACCGTCGTTGCAAGCGATCTGCCCAGCGAGTCGGCGGTATCAAGGCCACAGCGGATGGTATATTTAGCCGCATCACGCCCTTCCGCAATAGCGCGGGTAAGCAGTGTCTGGACCTCCTCAGAACACTGCGGCAAAACATCAGCCACCGAATCCCACAGGGAGTGGGTGTATCGGCCCAAGAGGCAAGCGGTATTAACAGACCGCAAGCCAGCACTGGAGGAAGAGAAAGCCTTCTTCCCAAAGTGATCCAGGCGCTTGGATTCCCTATCCGGAGGGGCGGTAGGGAAGGCTGTTTGGAGGCAGAGGCTTGGACAACCAAGCTCTCAGGGGTGGGGTGTTGGGAGAGAAACAGGGGGTCGCCCGGAGCCGGGCGATGGCGTCGGGCCACGTTCCTATCCACAGGAGCCCCTGTGGTGGGTTTGGACCAGGCACCCAAAAGAACGTCAGTGAGTGCATCGTTGAACGGCAGCACAGGCTCCGAAGAGGAGGCCGCCGGCTGAAGCACTTCAGTCAGGAGGTTAGTCCTGACGGCCACTGTAGGCAACTGGAGATTTAAGGCTCCAGCAGCTCTACGCAACACCGTTGCAAAATTAGCCCCCTCCTCCGTTGCCACGGGAGGAGACAGCATGCCAGAGTCGGGGAGGTATCCAGCCCACTGGCATCCCCAAGTTCCTCAACCCAGTCCGGGTCAAACTCGCACTGTTGTGTGAGAGGGTCGTCAGACCCCTCCCAGCTCTCCTGGTCCTCCTCAGGTTGAAAAGATGGAGGAGGAGGGACATAAGGGACCCAAGGTCTCATCGGCGCCGGAACCGGCGTCGGGCGACGCCGGTCCGGCTCCATGTCCGGACCCGGGAGAACCGGGAACGACGCCGCCCGGAGCCCCGGACGGCGTCGGAAACGGCACCGGGGACATCGGCGTCGGCGGAGGCGTGGTTAGGTCAACCGGCGTCGATGGGGGTTGCGGCACCACCGGAACCGGGGTCGAGGCCGGAGCCGGGACGAAGGCTGGTGGGACAGGCGACGCCGGGACCGGAGTCGACGGCGACGCCGGAGCAACCCCATCAAGGCCCGCGGGGCCCGAAGGCGCACCGGAGGGACCTTGAGGCCCGAAGAGGCGGGCCATGGCCGACAGGAATTTCTGTAGTTCGGCCGGAGTCGCCCCGAACCCGGGTAGGACGGGTAATGCGGGGGCAACTCGACAGGCACGTCCGGGGCCGCGGGGGCGGGGACGGTGCCGACAGGGACCTCAGCCGAGTCGCGCGACCGGCGAGGCGAAGTCTTAGAGCGATGACGCCGCTTAGACTTCTTGTGCTTCGACTTACCGGAGGAGCGCGAAGACTTGGATTCCGACGAACGGCGGGGACTCCGCGTCCGGCCCTCGACCTCTCCCGGGACCGGGGCTTGGTGCGGCGCGGAGCCGACTGCCGGACTTCAAGGAGCTTTCGAGACCGCTCTCGCAAAGCCTTCGGATGAAGTTTCCGGCAGTCAGGGCACGACTTCGTGTCGTGGTCTCGGCCGAGACAGAAGAGACACTCGAGGTGGGGGTCCGTGATGGACATCATACGACCACATTCCTCGCAGGGCTTAAAGCCGGGCATCCCTACGACACCTTAGGAGTCGTGAAGATTCGTTGAAGAAAACAGTGAAAAATTTCACAAAAAAGATAGTCAAAAAGTGACTAGGGCACTGCTCTTCCCGGATCTGCGCTTACTGGCGCGGAAAAAGAAGAACTGACGTCAGCGCGCAGGGGCGGCGCCTAAGTACTGCCCGCGACGTCATCCCGGCGATCACGACGCCGACGACGGACGCGGAGCCGCACGACGCCGCCTACCGACGCGCAAGGGTACTGCTACGCAAAAAACTTTCCGGATCCAGCCTGACGCCTGGGGATATTCTAAGGTAAGGAATCTGTCACTAACGTGTCTCTTTCAGATACAAACATACAGTCGAAATTTGGGATATTCATGATGCAGTCACATATAAACCTCTAGATCCAAAAATAAGATGGTTTAATTTTGAACAATTTGATCTAACATTCGAGTAATTCTCTAAGGAGCACATAATATACCACTTCTTGGAACACTTCAAGCCTACCACATTCAGTCAACTCTCTACCGTGAAAAGCAGCCATACACTATTCCAAACACAGAAAACAATTATCCAGATTACACTGTACCTTCGTGCTGCCTCTGTGCCGGTTCCCTCGATGGCACTGGAGAGCCCCTTGGCATATGACTGCTGTAGACGACCCCATGAGATGCCGGATGGTCCTCGTAAGACAGCGGGCTGTGGCGGGGTTTGCCTGGCTCAGGCACAATGACAGGGGCTCCTCTGGTGATGGACCCTCCGGAGTTGGTGACAGGACAAGTCCTACCTTTGAGGCTCTCCTCATAGCACGCTCTTTCAAGAGTCCTGGGGTCCTGCATCACCTCCATTGGGTGGACAGAATGAAACGCCCGTCCCGGGCTCCCAATGATTGACCGGACATCATGCTTTTTGGCACTTACTGACAATGAACTACTGTCGTACTTGAGAGGCGTACCCTAAAGGGAGGGGGAACGCACTGATTACACTCTTGAAAGAGGCAAAGTATTTACTTCATATATTCCATATTGGTGAAGACACAATCTCCCAACTAACAATTTGCAGTTAATTTGAAAAGATGTTGGGTCATAAGTTGTCGAATTAAGGGCAAGCCCATTGAAAACCAAAACCTAATGGCTACAAAGCAAAGGCCTAGATAATCAAATGTGATTCCCCATTGTGTGTCTGTGGCAAAGCTGGCTCCTAATAGCAGCCTCACTCCCCTTCACCAAAACACAAACCCCTCAGGACACAGCGGCCCCCAAGTAGGACATGACAACCAACTGGCTGGCTAAAGATATGCAACCTGGACCATGGAATTGAACACTATGACTTAATGGAATATATGTTGTTGGAAGGACAGGTTACAAAACGAGTCTCCAGTGACTGGCAATGGCTCTGAAGACCCTGCTTAAGTCTACACAGCCCCTACTGTTCTATAGCGAGTTGTAATGCACTGAATTTTCGGTGTGTGCCCCCAACTCTGACATCATCTTCAGCATACAACAGTAATGCCAATGTCCCCTCTGTCGGCTGCAGGCAATGAACGAAAGGATGATGTAGTCTCTCATTCAATGTACAAGCAGACCATGCTAAGGGGTATGGACTTTGTCCATACTCTTGTTGTTAAATAGTTAAGGTTCCCAGTTTCCCAACAGAGAGGCGTAGACTAACACCGTGTCCTAATAGCAGGAGACACTCAGGTGATTGAAGGCCGGTCATCCCAATTACCCAAGAGACACAGTAATGGACATGGAGCGCCCAAGGTTAGAAAATTTGGCTCTGACACGTAATCAAACATTGCAAAAGCATCTCTTCTTGCATAGTGCAGCTTAGGTTGGCCAATACAACAATCAGTAAATATTGCACAGCACAAATGTTAGTACGAATGAGTAACATTTCGGAGAAGGACAACTATACACAATTTGAAAATCAAATAAAAACCTCAAGGTGCATATATTCTAGGTACAGAGACTGACAAAGAACGTTTTAACAGATTAGTCTACACATTCCGATTGTAGAGGCACACACGAAACCACTCCACCATAATGAATCTGGAGAAACAGAAGAGTGGAATCAAGAAGACTCTGTAGCCTCAAGGGTTTGGAAAGAGGAATGTGTGAGGCCTTGTCCTGGGGTCCTTGAGAAGTCAATGGTTATGGGGTAGTATTTCCTATGGGTACTGCAATTTGTCACCAGTGTTCCAAGTTAACCAAGACCAAATCTGTCCAACTACACAACTTTAGACACTTAACTCTCCAAGGGTAGCACAACCGAACAAAAAAAGGCTTCCTCTAGGAGGTGATGAGGCTGAGGGGACCAGGTAAAATATAAGCGACCCGATTTTCAAAGAAATGGGTACAACTGAAACCAGAGGTGAACAACACAGCATGGATGTAGAGTTAGCCATTTTTGGGATTCACAGACGTTTCACAGGATGCACCTAGAAAAATGTGACTGCAAATCTTTACGGAGTTAGCAAATGCCACAGTGCATAGACACTTCTGCATTTCACAATGTTACACAATGCATGATTGTGTATGAGGAAATTCCCTGGTATTTGTCCAATGGCATTTCTTTCTTTCTTCTCCACAGGGAGAATCGTTGTGAATCAACACCTTCCCATAAACCCTCACCAATTTCTCTTATTGTGAACAATATTTAGACCAGACGTTTCTGGAGTACATTCCCTACCGTTTGCAGTATGGGAAGGCCTCTGAGAGAAGTTTGTGAATATCCACAAACTTGTAAGTTTTAGGGTGTTCAGAAACTCTCAAGGCATTCCTGCCTTATAACGTCTACCTCGCATCTCTGGTCATATGTTCATTCAATAATGAGAAACCAAGTTTTATATAAATTCGAAAAGGGGTATTGCATTTATGCACGAGGCTATTTGTGTGTAACTTACATCTGCAAAGAGCTCTGAGAACGTGGTAAAAAAAATGTAAAATAAAATGTGCAGTATACATTCCCCACTGCACAACTTTAAATTTTAGACACTGAGCAAATTACACAATTTCAATATATAGAGCATTAGTCCATTCACAAATATGATTTGCGCAGGCATGTGTATGGGAAACTGTCAATCAGAATAGTAACAAGAACACGGTTCTTTCAATCCAGGGTTTGGGTGCAAATGACCATCAAACTGCTTTTTAAAAGCTAGATTAGCCAACATAACAAAATCCCAAGTTGTTTTCTGGATGGCCCAATGGCTGCCACATTTCACAGCAGTCTACTTGAATATTACTTGAATATGTCTACATACGCCCTTGGAACGGACTAGCCAGTGCCTGCTCCACGAATCATATAACCAAGCATTGGCAAACCAAATAGGTCTGGATTGTATTTTGAGTCTTGACTAAAACACTACAATTCCTGCTGCAGTGAAAAAAAGAACAAAAAATTACATTCTGTATACAAAGCATCCAAAAGATAAAAAATTCAATGTGTGAGGATTAAATGTACTTTTGAAATGTAAAATAGCCCCTCATACATTGCAATGCAAGTACTCCATATGAGGCGGATTAATAAACTTAACAGCCAGTAGTGTGTGGTGAACAATAAATACTGTTCTGGGCACAGCTAAAGCGCACTCGAAGTATATTTTAAATAATTGGTAATAGGTCACACCTGATCTAAATAGGGTGCATTTCACAATATTTTATCAGCACTTTATCTGCTCCTTAGGTTACTGACATAAATCTGCTGCTTGTAGGTGCATGTTGTTTCACCCTGCTGAACTGGCAATGAGACATAAATCTACAGATCAAAAACTTGCATCATTCGCTAGCGGCAAGATGGCTGCTTTCTAGGTGGCTTTGCCGGCCTGAGCATAATAATCCGTCAGGCATCCGGCTGCAAAATACACATCGGAACCTAAAAAGCACGAAATCCAGCGCAGCAACACATGCGGACTGCACTGATGTGTTTTGAGCTACGGGACGCTGTGGCACATCGCAGAACGCTGCACCGGCCCTGATGACCGAGCTCGGGAGGGAAACGCAAAATGGTGCCTGGAAAGTAAATAGTGCATAGCCCAGTCCTACCGTACTTGCAGCGGCTGGGCTCTGAAACCTGTTGAAGTCGGAGTGCACCTGAAGAGCCATAGCAGTGAGAATGTCCGTCCGGCGTCGAGGGGTGAGTCTGCTGGTGGCTGCGGCGGACTGCTGGGCATATTGCTGGGGGAAGGGTGGACGAGCGCTGGCCGTGATCCCCGCCCACGCCACCGGACGCCGTTGAAAGGGGGAAAGTGGTCCGTTGCGGAGATATTGCCGGTGCTGCGGAGGTGCCTCCGGTGAAGCCCGTACTGCAGAGGTGAGCGGCAGAGCTGTATGTGAAGGCCCAGTCAAGAGTGACTGCATCGGCGAGCCGCGGGAGCCTCCGCGGCTGCTTACTGCTGCGGCGCGAGTGCTCTGGCGGCTGGGACTGCCTGCTGGATTCTCTCTGGAGACCGGGAGTCGCAATACTTTTCACTGTTTTACCTCCTCAGACATGGCTCTGGTGCGGCTGCCGCCTGAGGGACGGGGTTAGCCTGCTCAGTTTCTTGCTGGGACTGTCTGTTCTATTACCGTCGCTGCTTCCTGGACTGGAGCCGCTGTTAGGTGGGTCACCAGGACGGTTAGCGCTAGCTGTATACATCGCAGGACTAAATGGACTGCTGATGTTGCTATGTCGTGCACTGCTTTACCAGAGAATAATGGAGACCGACTGAATTCGAACTTCAATGACCCATCCCCCTTGCCTGACTTCAAGATGGCCGCCTCCGTGGGACCCTCCTCGATGCTTTATCTCTCCTGGTCTAAAATCTTTGTTCATCGTCCCGATGTTGATCAGCCCTCACCCGACCCTGTTCCTGCTCACCTACTAGGACATTTACTATGAGAACTTTCCCCCGACAGCTGAGACATAGCCACTTTGTCTGATGCCTGGTGGAGCTTCCTCGCTAGCTATAGGGGAGATGGGCCATGGATTCCCTCCTTGACCATCACCTACCCAGCCGATCTTTGGGCAAACTCTCCTATGTCTCTCTGGACCTAATCTCCCTCCTCCCTTCACCCTACCCCTCTCCGCTCTACTCTTCTCCTCTTTGTAGCCATTGACCTTTGCCCTCACCCGTCCCTGCTCATAGTTCCCACCCTCTTTTATCCACCTGACTTTCTTTTGTGAACTTTTCCTTCGTCAGTTGAGACCTAGTGATTTTGACTTATGCCCGATGGAGCTACCTTGCTTAGCTATAGGGGAGACAGGCTGTGGATTCCCTCCTCGGACGTCACCTACCCAGTCGGTCTTTGGGCAAACTTCCTTTCGTCTCTCCTGCCTCTTCCCCCATCCTCCCCCTTCACATTTCCCCCTTCCCCCCTCCGCTCTATCTGTCTCACCTTTCCTTCCTCTCTCAATCTGTTGCTTATTTTTGATGTAAAGTGTCATCTGTTATTGTCTGTAACATTGTGTAACCTAATGTAAAGCGCTCTGATACCTCCGGGTCTAGCCAGCGCTATATAATACTCTTAAAAATAAAAAAATAAAAAAATAAAAGCAATCAACTGCGAATGGCCTGCAAATATCTACACCACATGCTGAAAAATAAGCTTAAAATTACCAAATTTCAGAATACTCTTGTGCACCAATTTATTTTACTCTTCAAAAGTAACATGCTTGTACCTTCTTGCTAACAATTCTCACACTGAGAGACCACCAGCTGGAATATATTGCCCTTAAGAAAACGTCTTACCATAAACTAACATTTCACATGAAAATAATATATAGCTAAAAACGGAGTCAATAGCAAAACATTTATGTTTGGTCAAAAATAAGAACATGGAGGAACAGCACAAAGCAGTCCAAGGCTGATGCGTTTCCAAATTCAACATACTCCTAGAATTTTACCCAATAAAGTGTTCTAGTCAGGGTCTTCTCTTAATATTGGAGCCCAGACCTAAACCCAACACCTTCTTTACAACAAAGCTTTGTCTTTTAAAAGTAGCAAAATTGGTAAATTATGTGGCTCACCATCAATTTGACGTCGCAATGTCAACACCCCCCAAGATGATGTATGAAGTATGCTGGTTTGTACCTGGCCGAGTTCTTTCTTCCAGGTCCAAATTCTTGTACGGGGCCCGTTCCATCTTGCTCCTGGTCTCACCTTGACCTGCCCGCTTTCCCCCATCAACACCCACTTTCTCCCTTCACCTTGTGGACTCACCATTTTCAGACTGTGAGAACTCAGCAAGTAAAGAGGGACAGGGATGCTGAGCAGGGAGGAGTATAAGTGCACTCTGATGTAGCAAATGACACATTGGAGATGCAATCTTTGCACATACCCCATCATAATGCCTCAGTGCACGTAGTGTTCGAATCCCATGGTTCGTTCTATTAGAACATAGTTAAATAAAGTGACACCTGAACATACCTGCGTAATGGACCCCTCTTTCAGAGGCCTTGTGGGAATAGGCATCTCTGGCGTGCGTCTCAGCTCTTCCCTGGGGATTTCATGGATTGATCTTCCTGGTTCTTTTACCGTAGCCACCAGTGCCTCGTGCGCGGATTTCATTTTCAGAGGCGTCCCCAGGTTCTCGTGGGGCCTCCCCTTATAGCCTTCTGGCAGGCCTCTTGGAGGTGTGCTCTCCCTCTTCATCTGCTTGGCTTCCCGCCTGAGGTAGTCCTCGGGCGCCTCCACGTAGGATCGAGGAATTCCTACAATATACCCCCAAGAAAGGCAAAGTTATTTCTTACCAAAAGAAAACAAACCGAGCACTGATATATACTGGAAAAGTAGCGGTAAGAGGTGGGTGTGCCGCAGCAAGGGTTGCAGTGAGGCTGTGGGGCAACACTGTGACCAAAACGGGTTGAAGCTGCAATAATTGGTCTACAAATTACATTATAGTTACCAGACTTCAGCATCTTCCAGCTGAAAGTATATCCAGATTCATGGGATGCCCAAAAAACTAGAATTGTTTTACAATGTCAAAAACTCAATAAATGCACTGGATGGCTATGCTGTAAGGGCCTGAGCAGATCCCACTGTATTATGAAGCGTGTGTATCTGACACATGCCACCCAATTTCCTCACACCCTGTCCTGATACATCACCTTCAGTAATTTGCTGAAAGGGATTGTTAGAATCCTTGGCCTCTGATTGCTATATTGATGTGACTATTATGGATAGCAAGCATGGGATACTCTAAGGTAGATGTGCCCAACTTGGCCCAGGAGTATCAGACTTATACTAGATTTTCAGGATAGCCACTGAAAGATTTAGATTCCGATGTAGAGAATGGCTCATGGTTACGTGGCCAAAGCCCAGCAAGTAGACCCCAGAACAGATTATTCCCCCTCCCCTCCCCGACATCTGGCTTGGAGCTAAAGTTGGGTGCTTCCTTTTCGAAACTGTGTAGACACTTTAAAAACTGGCTTTTAAGCACCACAATAATGCCCAAATGGGATGGCACTGAGTGAATATAATCTCTAAAGAGGGATAGAATGCCCTTGGTGGTTTAGAGTGAAATACATAAAGATTTGAATCTAGTTATCCTATGCTTAGGGAGGCGGTAGGGTTACAAGCCAATGGCGTGAGGTGCTCTCTTCTGGTTCTTCAACAACCTGCTGTCCGGCACGTTTTGAACACGCTTCCATCTTTTCTCAATGATCAATTTTTGGTTAAAGATGCAAGCTAATTTAGCCGAATAGAGAAGACACAGCGTTCAGTGAAGTTACTTCATGGGGAAAGATGAGGAAGGGGATGTATGTTTGCAAGTGCTGCAGTTAAAAGATTCCGAAATGGGTTTCCTACATAGACATTATAGAATTCAGTCCACTGCCAGGGCTATGCTGGACAGGTTTGGCCAACATGGCACTTTCAAGTTTTGCTTTAGGTGCATTGCCGTGGACCAGAAAAAGGCTGCCGGCTTGCTTCAAGAAGAGCCTGCTAGTAGCATTGCATTACCCTGTGCGCCTGTGATCAGGGTCCAGATCACAACTGTGTCTTAGAGAGTGACACAATAAAAATGTAAGGCTGCCTTCTCAGTAACAGCTTGTCACTCAAGTAGAATCCAAAGACACTGGACCTTATTAATGATGGGCTGCACCCCGCTCCACCAAGCCAGTGGAGGGGTGCACTTTGATGCCCAAGCAAAGTACAGCTTGCAGTATTTATAAATCGCCACTAGGTAGGCCTCCCTGTGCCTGCAGCAGAGCTACCCCATGGTAGCTCTGGTGTGTACCCTGACGTTTCGCTGCGGTGGCGCCATGTGGGAGTTTGTGTTTGAAAAAACAACAACTTAATGGCTCTCATGCAGCGGATGTTTTTCCAGAGAGGGGAAGGGGGCATAATTATTTTTATTTCCTGTTCCGGTCCTCCAGGCTGTCCGTGGCGGTCCTGAACAGGAAAAAACAAGCATTGACAACTGCAACAGGTCTGGCTATAAAAGCATGTTGCATGGTAATGTGAAGCATTACATGTAAATAGCACAGGAATAAATATGTATTTGTGTGGAATCAAAGCACTGTAGAATAATATTGGTGTAGGTTAAAAGGTTGGTTGACAGTTGCACTGTCAATCCAGAACGAAACATCCAAGTTTGTTAATGACTTTCCTCTTCTCACCTGTGCTGCTGTCAGAGAAAACCACCATACATTTTCTACTTATCTAAGACACTTTAATAGCATTACAATGTCATTAATGTGCCCCTGAAAGTTCAAGCTCAGGTACGTGGATAAATAAACAAAATGATCACAGTTGTGTGGAGGGCACACACTTTTGTTGTAGAAGAAATCAACTTCTGCCCAATCAAAATATGTACTTCTAGTTCCCAACAGGTGGGCGGAGCTAAAGCCCCTCTCTAGTGATGCCGACCATAATGATGTCTGAACATATGCCCCAACAGCTTGGACAGTCTGAAGGTTCAATGTCAGTCTTGCCACCAGACAAAGGTTTCCGCCGGCAGAGCCAGCTGCTGCCGGAAACATGGTAGTCCCCCTGATTCTAAACAGAGCAGCATAACCACAAGTTTGGAAGGCAGGGTACTCGTTTTTGGTGAATACCTGTCCATTTAACTCTAAACAGGGCCCCAGGTAGGTAAAGCCATCCCAGGAAAGGTCCTGGAACTCCGTTCTTGGGCATAACTAGATGATGGAACACATCACATAATCCCGTTTGGACTCTGAAGCCACTGGACAAATCTAAAAAAGATACCAAATAAATACTGCTCCACCCGTCTTTTAGTCTTGCTGGTGAACAACCTAGCTCAGCCACAGTAAGATTATTTCTTCAATTTCACAAGCTTCTTATATCATCATGTGATAAAAAAGCAATAGTATGGTGTTACAGGTTTGTAGGACTCGCTTCACAAAATACATACTATACACCCGCACACAGACTGGGGTAGAGACACATCTGTCATGAGACCTGCAGATGTTTGGCAGAACAAACACTGATAAATTTCAAATGAAACATGGATTAGTGTAACTTTCAAAGCTCTTTATTCAATAAAGCTTGCGCCCATTTGGGCAAAAAACATTCTGTTAAGGTGAACAGTACAGAAGGCAGAGTGTTTGCTTTCAGATAGGAAACGCCTGCCTTTTAAGTGTGCAATGCAGGACTGACTGCAAAACTTTGAAAATGCAGTGCACTCTGCGTTCTGGCTAGGTATAAAGCAACAGAATAGGAAATTTGAGTTCTGCAAATCTCTATGAAGTTAGCCATAAAGACAGAGGAAAGCCTAATCAATCTGAGTATGGGGGAGTCTGTTAAAATCCAGAGTATTTTAAAAACAGATTGGCTTCCTCGGAATTGTGTCCAGGTGCTCCTCTGCCAGGAAACAGAAGTGTGAGTCCTTCAGTAGCTACACAGATGTGAATACATAATTCATGCACAGCATCAGAGAGCACCATGACCTCAGGATACTCCGCGGAGTTATAGAAGAGGAAAAATGGCTGATAAATTATTCACAGAATTTCAGTGTTTTCGTTCTCGTGAAGGCACTCTCTGAACGCGGCGCCGACCCCTTCTTACAAGAACTCTGCATTTACCGTCCTTCCTTGTCGAGCAACCTGACACAATATATTGGGAGAGTTCGCTGGAAAGCTGCATTTCTATTTTTAATGCAGGTTTGCCTGGCAGCCTCCTGTACATTTTAAGGAGTGTGAATGGTACATAGATAGGGAATATGAATTAATCATCACCCATGGGCACTTGAAATCATACGTGACCAAAGGCTTACATTAGGTACCTCATGCTGACCGCGCCAGTGGGTCAAAAGAAATATCTTAAACTACCCACAACAATGCTTGTGGAGCATGGCTGAGAAATAGATTCACATGTTGTGAATATAACCAACCATCTAGTGTTTGGAGACAAAAGAAAAGTGCTACTTTTTCAATTGAGACCTATCACGTTTGCCTTAGAAATAGGTGAATGTGAAGCTAGACCACTCAAAAGTGGGAGAAAAAAAACCTGTTGTGGTGCAAGTCTTTATTTTTTTCCAGACAATCACGCAGAAGAAAGAACTGCACAACAAATTACTATAAACAAAGGAAGCAGACCAACAAGACAAAACAGCTACAAAAAATGTTGAGCTACCCTATACATACCAACTAGATCGCTGTCATGAGAGTCACTTTTAGACCCTGCTAGCTTTTTAAACTTAACTTTGCATAAGCGACTTGGAGTTTCAGATTCCAATTATAAGGGACCTACAAGTCCAGAAACACTAGCACAGGCTTAAGAATGTCCGCCTGACAAGGGGCCAGTTAGTAGCAATCAAACCACACAACCCTGATTCAGAGAGAGGATGACAACTGCGGAAGAAGTTACCTTGTGTGATAGAGCCACGCGAGTGAGGATGTTGCTCCTTTAAGGAGTGCGGACTGTGCCTCTCTTGTGGGACAGCACGGCCCATTAGACCTAAAATTAGCAAAACAGAAGAATGGGAAAATAATTAATGAAGGCGAGGATGTGGGAACATTAGGGTATATTTTCTTAGCTTCTTATGCTGTAGTCTAGTCAGAGGGAGGGTTAAAGGATGTTTTGCCCCATCACTGGATAAGGGCAAAAACAAAAAGAGCACTTAATACAATTTAGAAAGGTACTCAAGGCTTTTAGGTTACGTGGCCTTTGAAGGCTTCCATAATAAAGCTCTCCGTCTACACGCTAGAATGTAGCACTAAGAGCTTGCGAAACTAACCATAGAACCCAAAGACCTTAAAGGCAAAATAAACTTAGAAAAAAAAACACAGAGGTCAGGAACTCACCGACAATTTAGCCTTCTCAGGATAGACTCCATGAAAGTGAACTCTGTACACAACCCCCAATCATGTTGTTCCAAAAATACCAATGACAATGTCTCCCCCACCATTCTTCTCACCACCTTGTGACAAGCCCCTTGAAGCTCTCTTCCACCTACCTACCCTCTTACCCACTTCTCTTCGAGGCTAAACACCGCTTTGATATTCTCCTTCTCAGCACTTCTCATCACTCTGATCCATTATGGCCACCTGTAGTCTGCATCCTTCACCACCAGAAACGGACACTGTAAAGCAGTGTTCAACCTGTGGCGGGCTCGGATCCCACAATTCAACTTGATTTTTTGAATTACAGATTTCTGGTGTCACAGGATATTTTTTTTTTACTTCTACATCAAGGAAGTTAAATAGGTGATGCACACATCTGGGCTGCACCACCAACTACACAAGTTGCTCAGTGTGTGCACACTGCCTGCAATGCAGAATAGCACAAACCTGCATCCTGGATGAAGAAAAAAAAAAAGGACATTGTGATCCCCTTGAGTGTGGGTCCAGTGAAACCTGGGGCAGCACATTCAGATACAGATGTGAGCCAGAGATTGTGTCTCAGACAGGAGCTTTCTGCCATGTCTTGAAGCTATTATTCCACTTACAGTCCACAAACCTGGGCTGTTTAGCAGTTTTGGCCAATGGGATGTGCAAACGAGTTCACCTACCAGATGCAACCTCAACTGCAACCAATATTCTGATAATGAGTGAAGTGCAGACCACATGTGGGCAATCAAATTTGAGAAAAAACAATCCCAGAGCAACAGCATTCTCAATCATGTCAACGCTTCTCAACCCCACAAACAGAAAACATGAGCAGCGACTACCTTCAATATTAGATGCAGAGAGATCCCGGACTTGTAGCACCCGGGGGATCCTTCCTTCCATCATATCGTAGGTCCTTTTAGACCCCGCTGGGTCATTGGAGGCACCAGAACCTCGATTGTCCTCCTTAGCGTTCTGGGCAGCAGGCACACCACCTGGAGAGAGAACAGACGAAGGTAAAAGCAAAAAATCCAAGCACTAAATTCAGTTTAAAGGGAAGCATTGCAGCAAAACAACTCTCCAACACTCGGCAAACTCTACAACAGCCTAATGTTGGTCACATGATGACAACACTGTCATCATCCCCAAAATAAAGTCTTGCTAACTGTTGGTGCCAGTCTTACATCTTTCCAGGGTACATAAATTAAACATATTGACTTTGGCAACAATAGTCATTTGTCATATTTCAGTACCGCCAGGAGACCTCCTTGGGGAAAAGGCATCTCAAGGAATACGCACTGCTTATTTATGTTGCTGTGCCATGGTTCATAATGTTTTTTTACACATTTCTATGTTTTTTGTAGTGTTTTGATTTTTGCACTTTAATAATTCAAATCTAAGACCTAAAGGGGGGTGGAAGAGGTGGGGGTAGACATATGGGAGATAAATGGAGAAGATAAAGGTCTGGATTTCCTTCCTGAATGCCTTGAGAGAAGAAGTCCTCTCTTCTTGTTTACTACTTTTGGAGTGCTGTGGGGGAGACCCAGGAAGCAGTAAATGATTTGTCACCGGTGCATAGCGCCTTGAATCTGGTGCATCTTGGAAGTGGGAGACTGTAGAGTTCCAGGAGTGTGGAGTTGATGTGGTTGTAAATTCTTGACCAGTGAGAAGAGAAGGGGTTTGGGACGCCATGAAAGGCATATTTCAATGACACAAGTGTGTCATTTTGCAGGCCTTTGAGAAGAGCATCGCCTCTGTCAAAAGGCAGTGGAGAAGCCCTGCACTGTAACGCTGACTGTGTGGAAGTTTGGTTTTGCACAGCGGGCTCGTCTGATAGCATTTATCTGGCACCTCTTCTGAATTTGTTCTTTGAATAAGTGGCTGGGTCGATTCTGAAACCCAGAGATCGAGCAGATGATGTCAGGAAGAAGGCTTCAGAATGCGCGACTGAGCTAATCTTAGATCTGAGCACCCTGGCAGCCTCGCTTCTCCACAGACTGGCCAATCTCCGATGGGTGGGGGACCCTTACTTCAACAGGAGAACAAAGGCAGCTCTGATTGGGTTCAAGTGCATATATCTGATTGGGTTCAAGTGCATATATCTGATTGGGTTCAAGTGCATATATCTGATTGGGTCCAAGTGCATATAAGCAGGTGCCCTTCAGCTAGGATGGGAAAAGAAAAGATCGGGGAGGGGGGATCCTCCCAGGCACAGGGCAGCAAACTTCAACCATGGAGCCCGCCTGTAGTTTAGAAACTGGCATATGAAACAGCTGAATGCCCAGTGTTTATTTCAGTAACTCTAACTGAGACAGTTGGCTCTGAGCTGACAACATGTTGCCCGCATCCTGGCACAGTGCAGTGCACCGTGCCAGGGACTGGCAGTCTCCAGACCGTCCTTTCTGGCAAACACTCCTGACCGAGAATAGAGGCAGACACTAAACAACATTTTTTCCAGGTTTTATAATGAAACCGTGTCTGTAACCAGCTGGTTTGAGAAAACATAAGACACTGAGGCAACCCTCCCCTGTCTCCTCACTCATGCCTCCGCCCTCACCGGGTAATTGATTTATTTCTAGAGCCAGACAGGCAAAGCAAGGCCTTTAAAATCCAGAGGGAGGACTATTTATGGACAAGAGAAGGCCACGGGATGATGGTGTGCACCGGATATCACAAACCAGAGCCCCTGAATCTGCTCCTGAAGTAGGCCTTGGATTTACTAGTTGTGATTGGTTATTTTATCGATGAGAGGCGATGATCAGCTTCGAACCCGTGACCGAGGCTTCTCGAGAGGGTTTCACTGTGCAGTGCTGTCACAATCAAACCTGAGCCAAATGGGTCTGAAGGCCGAGAGCTCAAACATGAGCCAATGCTTACAAATACAAGGAAAGGAAAAATGTTACCAAAAAACAAAAGTGGCAACCAAAACTAATAAACAATAGCTAACATAGAAGTTGAAAGTAAGCCAACACATAAAACATTGGAAATGGCTAACCTTTTTTCCCTCTTTTCAGCACACTGATTCAAAAGCTTGTTTCAACACACTCTAGGATTTACAAAGGTTTTTGCTGCACTTTATTCTTGGCTACTCCTGGCTTACTCCTGAATTCCAGGAGTACTACAGGAGATTAGTGCTTCTGGCTTACTTCAGAAGCCCTGGAGAAAGACAGGAAGAAATATGTGTGAATTACCCTTGGAATTCAGCAGTAGTACAAAGGTAAATTGTACTTGTATTTATAAATCACAACTACTCATTGGAAAATCTGTGTAAATCACTCGCGCCCTCCCCCACCCCCCCCGAGCCAACACTCGACCAGCTGACAAGCACTGGTCAGAGCCAGTATACCACCATTCCTAGATGCTAGACTATCTCCAGTGTCGAACAGATATGAAAGACCTGGTGCTAGTAACGTGCCGGACAGCATACAAACATAGCCTGCCTTGCCCGTGAAACTTTGGGCTCGATTCACAAAGGGTCTCCATGCTCGAGCAGGTGAGCCCACACCCATGGTGGTACCTCCACATGTCAGTTTCTCTTTACGGATGTTTCGCCACGAGTGCGGGGCCCCTCGCCACAAGAGCGGAGGCCCTTTAAGATGGGGCTCTTATTTATTAAACTTGTGCATTCTAGCTGAGTGTGCTATTGCCCTGTCCAGCATGACCAACCAGACCAATGCTGAATTACAAGAATATAAATGATTTCACAATGAAGCGAACTCAACTTCGTAATCGATTAATAGATTGTATATCTGGCAAGGATTAGCACTCTATTCTAGGTTGACACCTCTGGCCTAAATTGTTTTAAAATGGGGTTCATGAAAACTGGCATTTGGTATGTGATTAGTAAGCACTCTGGATCCACCTCTTTCTAAAGCGTACTGTGAAAGATCACCTTTTTTGCATTTATTTGCATATTACAATGGGACAAACAGAGCTAATTTTGTGTATTTCTACTTCAAACCCCAAGAACGGCAACAACACTGCTTCAGCCAAACAAACGATCCTCAGTCCATCCCTCTGTGGCCCCGCTCTCAAGTTTCTCTAGACCAGGCACGAGTAGCTCATCCAGTCCAAGATATTTCTTTGTATTATGGAACTTGTAGTCCTGACTCTCTAAAGGGATATCAAATAAACAACGGAAGAGTGAAGCCAACAGAAGAAGAGCCAGCAAGAGGGGTCACTCTTGTTTCTTTAAAACAACCCTCACTCACCAACCTGGTTGGTGACATGCTTCATCATTGGGTTCCCACCAGAGGCCGAGTGCCTCCCTGGTGTGCTACGACGCCTGACTACAGCGGAGTGTTTTTTTTTGTGTTTAGTGAGTGTGAAAGGTGATGGTGGAAAATTTACATTTGAAATGCCTTGATTTTATCCAGCAAAAAAATTTTTATTAGTGGAAAACCAGGCACAGTTAAAAGACAGTGTAGTGGATGTTTGGGCTGGATTAAAATGGCCAGCTACATCCAGTGTGACAATAAGAGTGTGGTCAACATGTTTCTGCCTCCAGACGCCCTTAGCGAGGCATTCGTCAGGACCAAGTACCACGGCAGTGTGCGCACGCTAAGGCGCACCCTGACCTGTGGTATATAAAAATGACTACTGCAACTTACAGTTTTAAGTCGTAGGGCCCTCAGAGATTCTGAAAGCCAAAGTGATTCTGTAACAACAAGAAAAGACAGACAAATCCAGTCACAAAACAGAAGGTACGTGATGTCTCATATACTCGCTTTGTCTGTGAGTGAGACTGCTCATGCTGCTCTTCAGTGCTCTTCGGGGTGCAGCAGTAAGCTTATCATTAAAGGCTAACGTGCTAATTAGTGTAAGTAGTGCGTGGATGTTTAGTACTAACTGTTCGTGCCATAAAAGTGACCCGGTACATACCAGGAATGAGGTTTTTTAATGGCGATATATCCATAATGTATGCGCGCTCTCAATCCTACACGCTTACTTGGGCATTGCCGGTAATTAGAAGATTAAAAACAAGTGAACATGACTATTTAAAATGTAGCCACAAGCGATCGTCAGGCTCGTGATAACAACAATGCAGGTAGAATGAAAATATGGAGAAACAACAGCTTACAAATAGTGTAGGATAGCCTTACACCATGGGTCGCAGTGGGGGGCGAGTACAAGGGAGACCTATTCCTACAGTCCACAGGGACTTCAATGGGAGGTACTTTCGCCCCGAGGGTGGCGGGCCTCTATGTGCATGACTTTGAGCGCAAGCATACCTTGACAGAAGACAATCCCTACACGTCCTTTATATCTTTCTGGAAAAGATATATTGATGACGTCCTTGTGATCTGGCAAGGACCAGAAAACTCTCTGAAAGACTTCTTGGAGTGGATCAACACTTGTGATGCCAATCTTAGGTTCACGCATACGTTTGACAAAGAGGAAATGATCTTCTTAGATGTCGTCATTACTAAAACTGAAGGGAAACTGTCTACCAAAACCCATTATAAACCTACTGCTAAAAATCTACGTTAGAGTGGAAGCTTCTTTACATTTTGATAGTAATAGTGGAAGTGAGATGAGAGGCACTATGTAAACCATTGAGATTGTAGGTTTATGTGGCTTCCTTATCGGTATTCGTCATGTCAAGTAAACGATGATATTTGAAGCCTATCGTTATTATTGGTCGTGACAAAGACTCACTCGATTGTGTGTATGCGAGTGACATGGAATGTATTCTGCACATTTGGAACTTAGATAGGCTAGAATCGTCTGGCAAAGGATTTAAGGCATGGTACAAATTTTGTGGCACGTCCCTCCTTGTCAAGATGGTATAGACGTCTAACCTGCCTCCAGTGTATTATGGTTTCTATATGTGGGTGATCAGGAGCAAAGGTAGAGTCCAGGTACTGTCAGCGTTGAGTCCGTGTGTGTGTGTTGCAAGGCGGTAGACCCACCGTTGTTCTTTCTCAAACAATGTTTTAGACAGGTTGTTGCCCGGTTTTGTTTGTTCAATGATAGTCCAGCGCAAATCATTAGTGGTGTGATTAGAATGTAAAAAATGCTCACTCATCCTGGTGATACTCTTCTTGCACAGGATGTTACTCCGGTGCTCACACAATCGTTGTTTAATTTTCCGTGTGGTCATGCCCACATACCTCAAACCACATGGACAAGTTATGAGATATACCACGTTAGTGGAATTGCAATTTGTGTGGGAACGTTGTGTCCAAGTCTTGCCCTGTTCCAGATTTAGGGTTTTAGTGGGTGTGGTCAGATGGCATATGCTGCAGTTGCCACAGGGAAAATGCCCTGTGACTTTAGGTAGACCCCAGGCATTCAGTACGGATGGATTGTCATCGCTGTCAATTCTTCTGGGACGGGTATGTACTAATGCGCCCCTGATACTCCTGGCCTTCTTGAAGGAGAAAAGTTTTTTTTTTCCATTTTCTGTTGTTGCTTTCTAGGATCTTCCAGTGCGTATTTATTGATTTAGTAATAGCATTGGAAGCTAGACAATAAGTGGTGACACAGGTGAGGGGGACCTCTTCAGTGCGTTTGGGATAGTCCTCAAGGAGGACCTCCCTTGGTTGGTTTCTTGCCCGTTTACAGCTCTTCTTGAGGATCCTCTCCGGGTAACCCCGGTTGCGGAATTTGGTAGTTAGTTCCGCCGACTGGGAGCGGTAGTCTTCAACCTTGCTGCAATTCCGTCTTATCCTGAGGTATTGCCCATAGGGGAGATTCTCCCGCAAGGGTCTCGGGTGGAAGCTAGAGAATTTGAGTAAGTTATTTTTAGCAGTAGGTTTATAATGGGTTTTGGTAGACAGTTTCCCTTCAGTTTTAGTAATGACGACATCTAAGAAGATCATTTCCTCTCTGTCAAACGTATGCGTGAACCTAAGATTGGCATCACAGGTGTTGATCCACTCCAAGAAGTCTTTCAGAGAGTTTTCTGGTCCTTGCCAGATCACAAGGACGTCATCAATATATCTTTTCCAGAAAGATATAAAGGACGTGTAGGGATTGTCTTCTGTCAAGATATGCTTGCGCTCAAAGTCATGCACATAGAGGCCCGCCACGCTCGGGGCAAAAGTACTGCCCATTGAAGTCCCTGTGGACTGTAGGAATAGGTCTCCCTTGTACTCGCCCGCCACTGCGACCCATGGTGTAAGGCTATCCTACACTATTTGTAAGCTGTTGTTTCTCCATATTTTCATTCTACCTGCATTCTTGTTATCACGAGCCTGACGCTCGCTTGTGGCTACATTTTAAATAGTCATGTTCACTTGTTTTTAATCTTCTAATTACCGGCAATGCCCAAGTAAGCGTGCAGGATTGAGAGCGCGCATACATTATGGATATATCACCATTAAAAAACCTCATTCCTGGTATGTACCGGGTCACTTTTATGGCACGAACAGTTAGTACTAAACATCCACGCACTACTTACACTAATTAGCACGTTAGCCTTTAATGATAAGCTTACTGCTGCACACCGAAGAGCACTGAAGAGCAGCATGAGCAGTCTCACTCACAGACAAAGCGAGTGTATGAGACATCACGTACCTTCTGTTTTGTGACTGGCTTTGTCTGTCTTTCTTGTTGTTACAGAATCACTTTGGCTTTCAGAATCTCTGAGGGCCCTACGACTTAAAACTGTAAGTTGCATTAGTCATTTTTATATACCACAGGTCAGGGTGCGCCTTAGCGTGCGCACACCGCCGTGGTACTTGGTCCTGACGAATGCCTCGCTAAGGGCGTCTGGAGGCAGAAACATGTTGACCACACTCTTATTGTCACACTGGATGTAGCTGGCCATTTTAATCCAGCCCAAACATCCACTACACTGTCTTTTACCTGTGCCTGGTTTTCCACTAATAACATTTTTTTGCTGGATAAAATTAAGGCATTTCAAATGTTAATTTTTCCACTATCACCTTTCACACTCACTAAACACAAAAAAAAACGCTCCGCTGTAGTCAGGCGTCGTAGCACACCAGGGAGGCACTCGGCCTCTCTGGTGGGAACCCAATGATGAAGCATGTCACCAACCAGGTTGGTGAGGGAGGGTTCTTTTAAAGAAACAAGAGTGACCCCTCTTGCTGGCTCTTCTTCTGTTGGCTTCACTCTTCCGTTGTTTATTTGAAATTGAAATTTGGGGGACCGAGAGTGGCTCCTATTCTCCTTTTTCCCTCCCTCTCTTGTTGATTAACTATCTCTAAAGGGATAAACAGGACTACAAACTGCAGAATGCAAAGAATAAATCCGGAACGAGGTGAAACACTCACGCATGGGACAGGAAAACTTTTAAGCTCTGTTGTGCAAGGCTAACAAAATGGTTTTAAGAGTGACTCAAGATTTTAAAAAAAAAAAAAAAAAAAAAAAAATCCCGAAACATTTTGCTGAAATAAGATAAACTTGCACCAACATAACACCAATGCTAAGTCAGCATAATTGAGTGTACATCACCTCTGAACAGTAAGTAATACAGAGGATTAGTACTCTAGAAAATGAATCTGTTATGCATCGCCAATTCCTGATTAATGAGGGTTGTGCAATGTATATTTCTCAGCTCCTCTGAGCACAATGGCGATGCTTCCTTGGAAGTGGGAGGAGAAAAGAGCTGACCGGTGTGTTTCTGTTACTTTTTTGTGGATTTAGGTGAGTAACATTACTCCACCGGGGGTAGTTTGGGTATTTATCAGACAACCGTATATTCGAGAACATTTTACCAGTGATCAAATTGTTTTTTTCGACGAGTGTGCAAGGACATGGCCCTTACTGTGACCCACTGTCCAGCAGCCAACCCTGCGGTAAAAGGATGCGCTGGAAGGGGCTACCTGGGCGGTTCTCCTTTAAAGAGCTCTCAGCTCGAGCTGCTTGCAGTAAAGGAGGCCAGCACGGGCCCTCGGGTACCAGACCTGCCACAGAGTCCCACTTACCATCATAGGAGAGGACGTGTCCCTTTTTCCCTTCGTAAACGACTTGTCCCTTGGGTAAGGCCTCCTCCCTCGCTCTCTCCGCGCGTCCCGGGCTGTCTTCTCCGATTATCCTCGTAATGGTTCCTTTGTACACCACTTCTGCGGGGGTGCCCTTGGAAGGAAAAAAAGCACAGATCCATATTTAACAGTGTCACAAGCGATTAGCCAGGAAGAATCACAAACAAGAACACGGCGTTCCCAAAACATGGGCTGAGCAGAGAGTGCAGAGACGAGCCGTGGGGGCCAGTGGCTGGAAAGCAGAGGGTTTTTAATTATGAGCGCGGTTACCGGCGCAGAGAAGCGCACAGGTCTCATGGAAGCTTCCCAAAGATGCTGGGTACCAAAAGATGCAGGCGAAGGAGATGTGCTCTCCTCCTCCTGCTACAGATTACGATGTTTTCGGGTAGTGTACGCCGAAATATAAATGTAATAAAAAACCACCTGTGTAGTGGGTTTTGGGTTCCTTGCCTCACAGGAATCTTGCAATAAGGGGGCCACTTCCGAGGAAAGATGCTGGCGACGCAGAGCCAACATGCCACCGTGGCTTGCTGGCATGGTGCAGATACCGTCATAAATGTGGCTCCTGGAAATCTACACTAGAAGAAGGATTACATATCACATTTTAAATGTCCCTGGCCTAAAACGAGTTTCTCTCTGCATATCAGGGATATTCCTCCGTGCAAGACCACCAGTGTTTCTATGGTGGTCTTATACAGAAGTTTTGGCATGGGCTGGCCTCCTGAAATTGGGAAGTTGGCCCAACACCTTTTCGAGCTGTGTCACGGCCGCAAAAACTGGTCCTTCTACATGCCACAGCAGGCAGCAGCTTTACTGTGTGGAACACGGCCTACCCCCTGAACACAAAGAGGAAAACAGAAGTGCCAAGGACAGCTTTTCTGACTTTTCTGGGGATGTGCCTATTAATGCTCACCTCTAAAGCAGGCCTTGGAACTAAACTTCACAGCTCAAGAGGACATCTAGTCAGGGCTTTAAGTGGGCCGGGTCCTACCAGAGCTCAGCACCGGCAGTTCTAAAAAGCAGGTGCTGAGACGGGTCCCTATCGGGATCTCCATTTTTGCCCTCACCCTCAGGGTGAGAAAAAAATCTTAACCCTGCGGCAGTGCCACCCTACACTGCCTCTGATGTAACTTCAGAGACTTGTTATAGTTCTTTCACAGTCTCATTTCAGAACTGAAGCATTTTCAATATTCTGTACAACGAAACCATAGTTGTTGCTTATTTATCTCATGCAACTAACAATCATTGGCAAAGCCAATAGTTCTGGCTTGTTGTAGGTGTAATGTTACTTGTTGTATTATATATCTGGATGCAATGACAGAGGAAGCAAAATACCAGTCAGGTGGCGCAGTATGGTAAGACCAGATTTTTAGCTTACATGTTTTAAGCCACGCCCTAATTACAGAGACCACGCCCCTTTGAGAGACACCCCCCAATCCCAGTTTTTTCATCCCACTTAAAGCCCTGCATCTAGTGACTGATGTCACAATGGGTTTCGCAACCAATTCCAAAAATTTTATTTCGGTCATTACAGACCATAAAAAGTAAACAGTACAAATAGTAAAAAAGACAATTTTAAACATTTTTTAAAATTAGATCAATTAACTGTCTATACCACCAATGGAAAAGGAGTAATACAATGATACATTGTTATTAGTTTAAGACAATAAGAACAGCTAAAAACATTTAAAAAACTTTAAAAAATAATAATAGTAAAATACGAATCAATGCTCAATGGAGGAGATTACTACCTACAATGATAGTCTTAAGAATCCCATTCGACTCTACCACATTGAATTTAAAAAACGGGACACTGCAAACACAATAGGTGGGTGTGTGTCAGTTTGTAAAATTCTGAATGCCTCTAAACATTGATTACACCCTACATTTCTACAAAGCGGTACGAGCCAGCGCTGTCTAGCCTTTGTATAGCCTGAGCAAAAAAAGAAAACATGGATAACCGTCTCATCTGAACAGGTACAACCAGACCTCAATCAGAGGGACATTCGGGAGCCCTCCTTGATGGTGATTGTTGATGCGACAACTGATGGGCAAGAATGCCAGCTTCCTTCTTTTCACTGGATGGTCCCGCTAAAGAGATGACTGGACAACATTGTTTTCAAACATTTGAGATTATACTTCTCATTTTTCATAAAAAATTAGGGTTTAATAATTTGAAGGGATGTGGGGCCAGATGTATGAAGCCATTTAGCAGTCATGAAGCCAAGCTCACTAAGTTTGCCACCGTGAAATAGTTTTTTTTAGTATGTACTAAACCCATTTTACAATTTGGTAGTTTACCAAATAGCAAAATAGGTTTAGAAATGCATACCAGATCACAATTTGGAAGGGGCGTGTTAAGCGCACGAAAGATGTTTTGCACGTGTTTGGCGATTTTGAGATTCGACCTAATAGTATCAGTAGCGGCTGGTCTCGCGGCAGTGGTAGGGCGGGGCAGGAGAATGGAGTGGGGGCGGGGGTGACGGACGGCAAAATAAACAAACATAAAAAAGAAAATAACTTACCTGCTCCTCACAGATCTCTGCTCTTCTCCTTCCTGCGGTTTACGTGCTGAGGCTCCCAGACTCCCCACAGCCAATCCCAACGCTTCTCTCAAGCTGGCCAGCAAGACAGTAGAGCTGGTATTGGCCTGAGAGGGCTTGCTTTCTGCTCCAAGGGGGACTGGCAGCCTACGCCTGCTGTTCTCCCCACCCAGCAATGCAGCTCGGGTTGGGGAGATGTCAATGTGCATGACGGTTTGGCCATCCTAACACGGCTGGCCAAACTGTCATGCGCCCTGACAGCAGTGCTGCTCACCACTCCCCTTCCGTGCCTGTCATGGCATGACCCCGCCCCCAAAGACTTGGTTCCGCCCAGAGGAAAAAATATAACAATACTGTTTCATTATCATTTTATTTTACCTTTCGCTCAGCTGTCCTCCCGCAGGGGGTTGGTGAGGCGGGGCTCCTCTGCCATAGAGGAGCCGCCGCTGAATAGTACATAGGTTATAAAATCAGAATCAATTTGCAAAAAGTCAGTGCTCAATTTGGCGCACACTTTTTGTGACTTCGATTCTTTGTACATCTTGCCCCGAGACAGGAATATATTCTGTTTGTACTGCTCCATTTACCACCATGTGGACAATACTTACGTTGATACATTTTACCGTAACTTCATAAAAGCACGTCCAGACACCTAGGGCATCTATACAATGATCCACATGCTTGAAACAACTTCAAAAAGTCTCTATACAATGATACACGTACATGAAACAACTTCAATGGGTGCTAGCAAATGCAACTGCTGTGACTGAGCCGCGTGTATACATTACCGTTTTTATTCCATGAAACTCAGCAAAAGGTGAATTTAAGAATATAAAGGACTCTTTCTATGGTACAAAGGCCCGTAATCTGGGACTGGTTGGCCAAAGAATGAGGCAGCTTCATAGGAGAAAAGATCTGGCAGAGCCTTTATAGCACTTCTGATCTGATGCCAGCACTGTGCACAACATTCAGTCGCTCGAAGGCTCATCACAGGCACAATGTGTACAAGGTGGGAAAGGGTGGGAGGGCTCGCCGACTACTCCGGCAGATCCTGGCTCATCCCTGTAGACTTCATCCCTGGGCTATCCTGCGACTTGTACAACATGCAGGTAAGGATGCAGCTTTTCCGCCCCGGTGGACACTGCTACGATAGGCGGGATAGGTGGTCGAAGAGTGAGGCTTGTCTCCAGGACAACTGAAGGGCAGTGCCAGAAATGAAGGAGACTGCAGCAGCATTGATGGAGTGAAACCTGGGCACCAAAACCTGACAACATCGCCCACTTCTAGAGCTGTGTAAATATATTCAGCATAGAAATGTTAGAGTCTGGGTCGGTTTTCTTGGCATTCTGTTATTCAAAGCCTTGTTACAGAGGAATTGTAAGACCAGCCCAAATAAAGAAGGGATTGGAGTTGTGTTACAAGATAAATTATCTATCGGGCTAAAAATAAAACGTGATGTTTTCACTAGGCTCCACTTCCCTGGGAAGTATGCGCCATGCATCTTTTCTTACAGCAGAAGTACTTGGAAGCCAACCTAGAGATGGACGGTGCGCTACATGGATGCTTCCCAGTGCATCACCACTGCGACGCACCACTGTTCACAGCCCACCCTATTATGTGGAATACAGGCGGCTGGTGCCAGGTTATCCTCCCTCTCCTGATCGCGCCTCCAGACACAAAACTGCACATCCTTAGACAAGCAAGCACTCGTCCCACATGGCCAGGATACTGTGGCAGCATTACTGTCCCTACTGGAAGGGAGCCCCCGCCAAACCCCAAAGAGCTCTGCAAAATACTGTTACACAGTATTTTGGAGAAACAGGGCAAAACCTATTTTCTGAAGACACACAAAAGCATGCCAGCCCTAAATAATTTGCACACTGATTGTGGTCCTTTTTAGGTCGAGCCTAGTGCAGCGCGCATGCGCTGCTCTATGGGAGGCTTCTTATGAGCACTCCAAACTTCCCTAAGCTTGTCCGTGTGATTTAGTTAACTCCCACATATTTCATTGGCCATTGCGTGTGTCTTTCAAAAAAGAGAGCACGCAAATGGCCGAAGGCGTGTGTTTGTCCCACCTTTTGTTGAAATGTTCCCTCCCATGGCGTTTGGGTCTCGGGAGCGAGCAGGGGCGCGCAGCGTGGCAGCTGCATTCCTCCCTTGTTGTTGGGGATCATGTTACTAATAATTAACACAGCGCGGTCGCTTTCACTTTCGCGGCCACGCTTGTTAGTCACACTTGGCCTGCTTCGGGGGAGTTTCTCGGACCTGGCAGTGGAATTCAGCTGGATGCTGAGGAAACGTCAGAGTATAAAAGACGCAGATACAAAGAAGTTTAGTGCAGGGGTGGTATTGGTGCTGCTACGGTCTCTATGCATTATGGCATCTTTTTCACTCATGATGTCCTCATATCCTTTGTATAAGATTTCTAGACCCTGACGTGCATGTCAGAAAATGGGCTATGTCTCATCCAAAAAATATGGCTAATTGTATATCCGTGATCTTTGGCCATTTGCTGTACATATCATTGAACAAATACTGTTCCAAAATGGCCGCCAGGTTACGCTGGCTTTTGGGGATTAGACCTGTAGGCGAGCTGCGGACCTTCCTTGATTCAGCAGAGAAGTACGCTACCTGCAAACTGCAATTAGTTCCAAGGTTTCAGTTTAAGACAGAGAGCTAGAAACAACCACTTATACAGACCATCGCGGACCTATCCGAGTTCTGGCTTCCGGATAGGGTCACAGCTTAGTCCTTCCTTTGTGGCAACAGCCTGGGGAGTGGCCGCTGAGCTCACCACAGACTTTTCTGCAAGCCTGAGGATCTCCTTCAGATACACTGTGACCCCTGCTTCTTACCGCGATGGGCGCTCAAATTAGCACGGTAGGTGTCTCATAAGGGAGGTCGCATCATATCATTTGCATGCTGAGCTGTAGTCTGAGCAGCGGACGTCCAAATGTGGCTTACGCAGGCGTAGTTTCGAGAGTGCATCCTGGCACGGGCTTTCTTCACCCGCTTTCCTACCACTAATGCACAAGTCTGTGTGCAAGAGGCAGAGGAAGTGCGTGCATGCCTATCTGCAACTCCAGGAGTTAGACACGTAGTTTCAGCATGCCTTTAAGTGGCATAAAAAGGAGGTGGCTATCCGAAAGCGAGCACTAGGAAGCATAAACTAGAAATCCTTCCCAAGAGGCGTGGCCAATGTAATTAAGGGTGTGTCTTAAAACATATAAAGTAAAATCCCTCATTTGGTATAGCGTGACATCTGACCAGTATTTGGTGCCTGTTAGTTTTCTACTTTCTGGTGGGCGCTTCTGAATGACAACTTTGTTGGGAACCGGGTTTTGTTTGGTGCACAAATAAAGTGGATTTCCCCGGCCTGGATTCACGGAGCTGAAACCTCCCAGTAACTTGAGATCGTCTCGGAAGGCAGCCGGCCGCCGGGGCCCCCAGTGCAGGGAGGGGCCCGGATTACTTGCTGGGGCAGAGAAGCCCAACAGATGAAGAAGGGGCTGCACCGCCTCCCTACAGCCGGAAACCAGAGGTAAGGCTGGCTGCAGTGTCACCCGCCTGGCACTTGGGCTTCTTGCCTGGGCTTCTTGTCTGTGTGACTACTCCGCCTCCCTGCCCGGGAGTTGCTCCTCTCGGGGCTTTAATATGCAGGCAGAGGGGACCCCGCTGGCAGTGAAGGGGCGCCAGTCCTGTGTGTACACAGACTTCTTTGTTCACAGGATCTCAGGCAGGGGCGCTCTGCTTAGAGGCACCGTTTGTCACACTTTCACCAACAGGCTCTAACTGCCCTCACACACCAGGCCGAGCTAGAAAGTAGCGCTGTAGTCTGCGCCAATGAGGACGCAGCAAGTGTGTGGGGCGCAGAGTTTGTCTTCTTTCTTTTACTTCCCCAGCCCCGGGGAGGGGGCTGCTCTCGTGTCCCCTTTCTCGCCCGTAGGTCTCCCTTTGCTAACAGAAGTGTCTGTGCAGAAGAGAAGTACTAGTAAAACTTAAAAACAGTGAAAGCGTGTGTAACGAACCCCCAACCACGCAAAGCTGAACACGGAGTAAACTTTTCAACACATATCCCGTTTCCTCGGATTTAATGGCACATCGTTTTATTTGATCAAACACTAAGCCAATGTCCGTTGAAATTCGAGGAGGTTTTTGACGTTAAAACGAGGATGCTCGGGTGACATTAGACCACAAAACTGCCACTTTATATGCCTTTTCCTGATACTGCTGTCTCTCTGGATGTGCTGTTATTTCTTTGCTGTTCGTTATTCCCTTTACTTTCAGCCACGCTGCTATACAACATGGCTAAAACATATAGACAAAGCCAACAGCTCTCGGGTAGTAATGTGCTGCATGGCTAAACACTTAGAAGGTCCCAAAGGCGAGACCTATTGGCTATGCCAATGCTCGTTTATAATTATTTACGCACTATCTGCAGCAATCACGTTGGCAACCTTTACTGCTCAATAAATCCTTTGAGATATATATTATTTTTTAACCTACTGGTAGTCGCCAGTAGGTAGTATAGTTAGGACCATGTTTCCACAGGAAAAACGTCTTTTGACTTGCCTATATCTTTGGTGGCATTTGACGAATCTTCACAAAGTTTTTCCCAAAAAGTGCTCTGGTGAATCTTGTTGCGCATGGAAAGTTTCGGGGCGATTTGTGAAGCAGGGGCTGAGAAAAATGGGGTAAAAAAAGGGTGCGTTTGCAATGGTAATTCCCATAGGACCTGTCAACACGTCTACAGCCCGGAGCACTGGACAGAATTACACCAAATGTGGTAGCAAGGTTGATTTTTTTACGCAGATCACGCTTTCAGTTATTTGGTGTAAATACGTTCAGTAGTTGAGAAATAAAAATAAAATAAGCTAGTGATATTTGTGGGCGCGATCATTTCACGAAAAAGACGAGCTCATGCAGGGAAATACAGAGCTCTGAGTGGCTGCCAACACTTCAACCAGGAAGTGTTGGCAGCCATCTTGGGACTCGGCTTCACCCACAAAAAAAAAAAAAAAAAAGGTGGCAGGGTAGGAATACTCTGACCCCATAAAGTTGGTCCTGTGGTCACAGAGGGACCCCACAGGCCAAAAAAGCTTTTATAAAAAAATATATATATCGCAAAATTGCGATATTCATGAGAAAGAAGAAGCGCAGGCTCCCGCGCTTCTTTAGTAATGGGTCCTCGGTGGGCCAGGTCCCGGGGGCATGTTGATCATACAGGAGGGAGGCGCACTGGCCCCCCAGGGCTTATTAATACCCCGGGGACCACCACCTCCCTAGTGTCATAACGAATTTGTATTGGGGGCTTCAGGAACCCCACCCCCCGGGCTCCGAGACCACCACCTCCCCGCCAGCAGGGGCTGCAGGGGCCTTCAGGCTCCCCCCGCGGTCCCAGTGGAGGGTGGGTGCCCAGCAGACATGGCCGGGCCTCAAGGAATGGGGTCCCCAGGTTCAAATTTGTCCGCACAGCCCACACCCCATCTATAAATATATGCACATATATTATCTACTGGCGGTCGCCAGTAGATAGTTATAGTTAGGACCTATTTTCCATAGGAAATCCGCGACATTCTATTTGAAATAACTCTTGCGTCGGTTGACGAATCTTCGCGAAATTTTCAAACTTTATGGCCCGCTCCGGTCCGCTCCTACCCTGAAAGTCTCAGGGTGATTCGTCAAGCGGGGGCCGAGAAAAAAGGGGGGTCCCAAAACGTGTTTTCCCCATTCATTTTCCCATAGGAAACTTTAGACACAGCTACAGCCCGAACTGCTGAACGGAATTACACCAAATTTGGCAAAGAGGTAGTTCTTGGTTCAGAAAGAACCCTTTTTGTTAAATGGTGTAAATCCGTTCAGTAGTTGCGGAGAAATTAAAAAAATAAGAGTCAAAAATCAATTTCCCATAGGAAACTTTATGCAAGGCTACAGCCCGAACTGCTGAACGGAATTACACCAAATTTGGCAAAGAGGTAGTTCTTGGTTCAAAAAGAACCCTTTTTGTTAAATGGTGTAAATCCGTTCAGTAGTTGCTGAGAAAATCAAAAGTAAAAACACATATATATCTGGGCGGAGCCTAACCACACATGTCATCGTGAGATCTGATTGGCTGTCAGCACTTCATCCTGGAATTGCTGGCAGCCATCTTGGGACCAATATAAATGATAGTACCCCATTGAAATGCATTGTAGTGAATCGAAGATTTTGAGGGTTACCAAAAGGAGAACTATAAAGGGTGATAACAGACTTTAGTTACATTAGAATTCATTTGTTGATGGTACCATACTAATTTCAGGAATTGTGGTGTGTTCTAAGGTGATTTTACCCTGTGAAAAACCTTCTGCTGGGATATCATGAATCATGTTTGAGAGAAAACTATTTTCACATGCTTGTCCCATACAGTTTTGGAAGGTGCCCCAGAAGCTAAAATGAGAGCATATTTTCTGTAAATTCACATTATCTTTCTCAGTCATGTGAGAATGAAGTCTGACATTCTCAGTAAAACATGTACATCCAACAAGTGCAGAGACTGTCAGTTGATTCCTTTGTGTTCTACTGCAGCTTCCCAGAGTGTTCTAAAGAACAACTAGAGCGCTAACAGTCTTACTTATGACAAAAGTATGGCACACCTGAAGCCATGTTGATTGGAATAAACTGGTAACACTTAAAACATTTAATTTAAAAAGGAACAAAATGATGGGGTTCATTTTGTCATAGAAATTATGGTTAGTGCTATAGAAAGAAAAATTAGGACATGTTTCAAGTGTGATCTCAAATATCTTCCTGTTATATTTCAACAGGAGCAGCCTGTCAGTTGATGCCTTTGTGTTCTACTGCAGCTTCCCAGAGTGTTCTAAAGAACAACTAGAGCGCTAACAGTCTTACTTATGACAAAAGTATGGCACACCTGAAGCCATCTTGATTGGAATAAACTGATAACACTTAAAACATTTAATTTAAAAAGGAACAAAATGAGGGGGTTCATTTTGCCATAGAAATTATGGTTAGTGCTGTAGAAAGAAAAATTAGGACATGTTTTAAGTGAGATCTCAAATATCTTCCTGTTATATTTCAACAGGAGCAGCCTGTCAGTTGATGCCTTTGTGTTCTACTGCAGCTTCCCAGAGTGTTCTAAAGAACAACTAGAGTGCTAACAGCCTTACTTATGACAAAAGTATGGCACACCTGAAGCCATCTTGATTGGAATAAACTGGTAACACTTAAAACATTTAATTTAAAAAGGAACAAAATGAGGGGGTTCATTTTGCCATAGAAATTATGGTTAGTGCTGCAAAAAGAAAATTTAGTGCATGTTTTAAGTGAGATCTCAAATCCTCTTCTATTTCATTCGAAAATTCTGACATGCAGACTGAAACAATCACTTTCAATACCAGCAGTAGACTTCCAGTTAACTCCTTGGTGAGCAGTAGCTTTACTACAGTGATCTAATGAACAACTAGAGTAATAACATTCTGAATTTATGGCAAATGTGTGACACATCTGAATGCATTCTTGATGGAATCAAAGTAAAAAACTGAAAGCATTTCCTACTGAGGAGACTGCAGTAAATGAGGAAATTAGGAAACTTCATAACAAAGAGGTCTTCCAAGATGGCCACCAGTGAAAAAAGAGCCCAAATGTAGCACAAATATTACCCAGATGTAGCCCACATATAGCCCATTGACAAAAGTGTGCAAAACACTTTTTATTTTTAGTTTTTTTGCAGTTTTATGTAGTGCAGACTGGTCAGGTATTGGAGCGTTGCATCTTAAAACATGACCCCCTACACTACAAAAACACCACTGCACTACCCTAAACCCTAAAACACTACCCCAGCACGACCCCCTACACTACACAAGCACCACTGCACTATCCTAAACCCTAAAACACTACCCCCAGCATGACCCCCTACACTACACAAACACCACTGCACTACCCTAAACCCTAAAACACTACCCCAACACCACTGCACTAACCTAAATCCTAAAACACTACCCCAGCATGACCCCTACACTACCCAAACACCACTGCACTACCCTAAAACATGACCCCCAACACTACACAAACACCACTGCACTACCCTAAACCCTAAAACACTGCCCCCAGCACGACCCCCTACACTACACAAACACCACTGCACTACCTTAAACCCTAAAACACTACCCACAGCACGACCCCCTACACTGCCCGAACACCACTGCACTGCCCTAAACCCTGAAACACATACCCTAGCACGACCCCCTACACTGCCCGAACACCACTGCACTGCCCTAAACCCTGAAACACCACCCCTTCACGACCCCCTACACTGCCCGAACACCACTGCACTGCCCTAAACCCTGAAACACCACCCCCAGCATGACCCCTACACTGCCCGAACACCACTGCACTGCCCTAAACCCTGAAACACTACCCCCAGCAAGACCTCCTACACTGCCCGAACACAACTGCACTGCCCTAAACCCTGAAACATCACCCCCAGCAAGACCCCCTACACTGCCCGAACACCACTGCCCTAAACCCTGAAACACCACCCCAGCACGACCCCTACACTGCCCGAACACCACTGCACTGCCCTAAACCCTGAAACACCACCCCCAGCACGACCCCCTACACTGCCCGAACACCACTGCACTGCCCTAAACCCTGAAACACCACCCCTGCACGACCCCCTACACTGCCCGAACACTACTGCACTGCCCTAAACCCTGAAACACCATCCACAGCACGACCCCCTACACTGCACGAACACCACTGCACTGCCCTAAACCCTGAAACACTACCCCCAGCAAGACCCCCTACACTGCCCGAACACCACTGCACTGCCCTAAACCCTGAAACACCACCCCCAGCAAGACCCCCTACACTGCCCGAACACCACTGCCCTAAACCCTGAAACACCACCCCCAGCAAGACCCCCTACACTGCCCGAACACCACTGCACTGCCCTAAACCCTGAAACACCAGCCCCAGCACGACCCCTACACTGCCCGAACACCACTGCACTGCCCTAAACCCTGAAACACCACCCCTGCACGACCCCCTACACTGCCCGAACACCACTGCACTGCCCTAAACCCTGAACCACCCCCAGCACGACCCCCTACACTGCCCGAACACCACTGCACTGCCCTAAACCCTGAAACACCACCCCTGCACGATCCCCTACACTGCCCGAACACTACTGCACTGCCCTAAACCCTGAAACACCACCACCAGCACGACCCCCTACACTGCCCGAACACCACTGCACTGCCCTAAACCCTGAAACACCACCCCCAGCAAGACCCCCTACACTGCCCGAACACCACAGCACTAAAGCCTGAAACACCACCCCCAGCAAGACCACCTACACTGGCCGAACACCACTGCACTGCCCTAAACCCTGAAACACCACCCCCTGCACGACCCCCTACACTGCCCAAACACCACTGCACTGCCCTAAACCCTGAAACACCACCCCCTGCACGACCCCCTACACTGCCCGAACACCACTGCACTGCCCTAAACCCTGAAACACCACCCCTCAGCACGACACCCTACACTGCCCGAACACCACTGCACTGCCCTAAACCCTGAAACACCACCCCCAGCACGACCCCCTACACTGCCCGAACACCACTGCACTGCCCTAAACCCTGAAACACCACTCCCTGCATGACCTCCTACACTGCCGGAACACCACTGCACTGCCCTAAACCCTGAAACACCACCCCCAGCACGACCCCTACACTGCCTGAAAACCACTGCACTGCCCTAAACCCTGAGACATCAACCCCAGCAAGACCCCCTACACTGCCTGAACACCACTGCCCTAAACCCTGAAACACCACCCCCTACACTGCACGAACACTACTGCACTGCCCTAAACCCTGAAACACCACCTCCAGCAAAACCCCCTACACTGCCTGAACACCATTGCTCTGCCCTAAATCCTGAAACACTAGCCCCAGCATGACCCCCTACACTGCCCAAACACCACTGCACTGCCCTAAACCCTGAAACACCACCCCCAGCACGACCCCCTACACTGCCCGAACACCACTGCACTGCCCTAAACCCTGAAACACCAGCCCCAGCAAGACCCCCTACACTGCCCGAACACCACTGCACTGCCCTAAACCCTGAAACACCAGCCCCAGCATGACCCCTACACTGCCCGAACACCACTGCACTGCCCTAAACCCTGAAACACCAGCCCCAGCACGACCACCTACACTGCCCGAACACCACTGCACTGCCCTAAACCCTGAAACACCAGCCACAGCACGACCCCCTACACTGCCCGAACACCACTGCACTGCCCTAAACCCTGAAACACCAGCCCCAGCACGACCCCCTGTACTGCCCTAAACCCTGAAACACCAGCCCCAGCACCACCCCCTACACTGCCCGAACACCACTGCACTGCCCTAAACCCTGAAACACCACCCCCTGCATGACCCCCTACACTGCCCGAACACCACTGCACTGCCCTAAACCCTGAAACACCACCCCCTGCAGCACCCCCTACACTGCCCGAACACCACTGCACTGCCCTAAACCCTGAAACACCACCCCCTGCACCGCCCCCTACACTGCCCGAACACCACTGCACTGCCCTAAACCCTGAAACACCACCCCCAGCACGACCCCCTTTACTGCTCGAACACCACTGCACTGCCCCAAACCCTGAAACACCACCCCCAGCACGACCCCCTACACTGCCCGAACACCACTGCCCTAAACCCTGAAACACCACCCCCTGCACGACCCCCTACACTGCCCGAACACCACTGCATTGCCCTAAACCCTGAAACACCACCCCCTACACTGCCCGAACACCACTGCACTGCCCTAAACCCTGAAACACCACCCCTAGCACGACCCCCTACACTGCCCGAACACCACTGCACTGCCCTAAACCCTAAAACACCACCCCCAGCATTACCCCCTACACTGCCCAAACACCACTGTACTGCCCTAAACCCTAGAACACTACCCCCAGCACGACCCCCTACACTACCCGAACACCACTGCACTACCCTAAACCCTAAAATACTACCCCCAGCACAACCCCCTACACTACCCGAACACGACTGCACTGCCCTAAACCCTCAAACACTCCCCCAGCACGACCCCTTACACTACCCGAACACCACTGCACTGCCCTAAACCCTAAAACACTCCCCCAGCACGACCCCCTACACTACCCAAACACCACTGCACTGCCCTAAACCCTAAAACACTACCCCCTCATGACCCCCTACACTACCCTAAACCCTAAAACACTACCCCCGCATGACTCCCTACACTACCCAAAGACCACTGCACTACCCTAAACCCTAAAACACGACCTCCTACACTACACAAACACCACTGCACTACCCTAAACCCTAAAACACTACCCCCTACACTACACAAACACCACTGCACTACCCTAAACCCTAAAACACTACCCCCAGCAGTACCCCTACACTACCCAAACACCACTGCACTAACCTAAACCCTAAAACACTACCCCCAGCAGTACCCCTACACTACCCAAACACCACTGCACTACCCTAAATCACTACCCCCAGCACGACCCCCTACACTACCCAAACACCACTGCACTACCCTAAAACACTACCCCCAGCACGACCCCCTACACTACCCAAACACCACTGCACTACCCTAAACCCTAAAACACTCCCCCAGCACGACTCCCTACACTACCCAAACACCACTGCACTACCCTAAACCCTAAATCTACCCCCAGCATGACCCCCTACACTACACAAACACCACTGCACTACCCTAAACCCTAAAACACTACCCCCAGCACGACCCTCTTCACTACCTAAACACAACTGCACAATTTGTTACAGGCGTTGCAACGCAGGCCTGTGGTGCTTACTGAAAGTACCTAGTGGGCTAGTTGGGCCCCAGGGGACCCTCAGGATTCAAGGTGACCTAATCCCCCAACTTAAAACGCACCACGGGGCGCGTTTGCACAGTGGTGAAGGGAGGGGCGGGGCCTCAGGTGACATGTGCGCAAACACGCCCTGTGGTGCGTTTTAAGTTGGGGAATTAATTCCTTTGAATCCTGAGGGACCCTGGGGGCCAACTAGCCCACCAGGTACCTTCAGTAAGCACAACAGAGTTGCGTTGCAGAGAGGTGAAAAAGGTGCGTGGCCTCGGAACGCCTCTCTGCAACACAGCTCTGTGGTCCTAACTGTAGGTACCTGGGGGCTAGTTGGGCCCCAGGGACCCTCAGAATTCAAGGGGACTTAATCCCGCAACTTAAAACGTGCCACGGGGTGCGTTTGCACACATGTCACCTCAGGCCCCCCTCCCTTCACCACTGTGCAAACGCGCCCTGTAGCGCGTTTTAAGAGGTAGTTTTAACCCCCTGCCCTATTATGTACTAGGGACTTGCAGAGGAGGTCATGCTAATCACAGGGGTACCCCAACGCATAGTGTTCCCTAGTGTATGTAGGTGTTTTCACTGTATTCTAAGTGTCTTTTAGCATAGCACTGGCTCTGGTTAGTCAGAGTCAGTTACCACCAGTACCCGTCTGAAAAAGTTGTGGGCACAGGATGATTTTGCAACAAGGCCTCTTTCTGCTCCTCTGTTGGTTCTTTCTGCACATCTTTTGCTTCTTTCTGTGCGTTTTTTCTTCTTTCTTCACATGTCCTACCTCTGTAGGCATAGTTAGAAACTAGCATTTAAAAAAACCTTTGAAATTCACTTAAAAAATCATAGGTTTCAGGCACGTTATAGTTAGAAATTAGCATTTAAAAAACCTTTGAAATTCACTGAAAAAACCATAGGTTTCAGACACGTTATAGTTAGAAATTAGCATTTAAAAAACCTTTGAAATTCACTGAAAAAACCATAGGTTTTAGGGACAGTTATAGTTAGTTGGACATTTCCCTCGTACAAAACCATAGAAATTCCCCCGTTATAGTTAGTTCAGCTAACTATAACTCGCGCCCCGCAATGCACTGCTGATGACGTCACATATTACATCACTCATGACATGGTCAGTGACATCACTGATGACATCACTGATGACATCTCAAATGACATCACTGATGACATCATCCATGTGATAATTTCATGCATCTTCTCACACCCTAATATAACTTTTGATACACCCACTCTAAATTACAGACTGCCATTCTCAAAACCATAGACACTCCAACACCAAAAACTACATACCCACTCACTGATTCTTAGGTCTTCACACACATCCACTCACTCACCCGTACAGTCACTAATACTTAGTCACTCAGTACAGGACTATCATATGCACTCATACACCTATATAAACACTCACACACCGCCACTCATCCATAGAGGTACTCACACACCTAGTCAGTCATGCAAAAACTTAATCACACACCCATTTACTCACCTATACAGTTATACACACACCAGCTCACTTACTCATACAAATACTAGCACATTCTTACACTCTTATACAATCACTGATACAAGTACACACTCATCCATACAGCCACTCTCACAATCACACACTCTCACTTATAGCCATTTATATACTCCAACACACATATATACTGCCTTTCACATATGTAGTTACTCACACATGTACCACTGAGATATACATTCAATCACTAACACACCCATACACACACTCACCCACCCATACAGTCCATCACAGATGCACTCTTGAAACCATGCACCCAGTGAATCACCAACTCACACATCTATGCACAGAGTCACACACACCCCACCCACACAAACACTCAGGCACCCATACAGATACTCAGACAATCAATCAATAACCCATGTAGACACTCATGTAGCTATTCAGAAAGCCATGCAGCCGCTTACAAACCAACAGACAGACGGATACAGACATTCACACAGTTTAGTCACTAACCCATGTATTCAGTAAGATACATTTAATCACTCACTTGTAGAGTCAGTCACTCACGTACTAAATCATCCATTCTGACACTTATACACCCACTCATTCTTCAATACGCCTTTCCCTATATATATTAAACATATTTAAACTTTACAGAAACACACAGTCACTGGATGATGTCATCAGTGATGTAATTTGAGATGTCATCAGTGATGTCATCAGTGATGTCACTGACCATGTCATGAGTGATGTAATATGTGACGTCATCAGCAGTGCATTGTGGGCGCGGGTTATAGTTAGCTGAACTAACTATAACGGGGGAATTTCTATGGTTTTGTACGAGTGAAATGTCCAACTAACTATAACTGTCCCTAAAACCTATGGTTTTTTCAGTGAATATATATATATATATATATATATATATATATATATAATATATATATATACACACACACGCACACACATACAGACATACACGGACATGTATACACACACACACGTATATATATGTATATATACATATATATATATATATATACACACACATACGCACATATGTACTATGGGGAACACCGTTAACATTTTATTCGCGTTTGGGCATAAACTCATTACTCTACCACAAGATGATGGTTTAGGATACCAGGATATAGAATTGTAGATACTGTTGGAGGACTTGCCAAAGAGTTCTAGCTTGCTGAGTGGATTAAAACACCCGGGTCTTTTCTAGATCTTGAAACAGACTGTGGAGAACGAAAGACCTGGCCCTAGGTGGAAGCTTGAAGCAGTTTGCATTCTGAATGCCCATGAGACATGTTTACGACTCTATGACCACTTGCTGCTGGTGACTCTGGAAAAGGAGACATTTCTGCCAAAAGTGGGTATATGGAACGGGTGAATCAACTGCAGACAAGTATTAGTTGCATGGTCTTAATTATATGTCTGCAAAGAAGCAGGTTTTTCGTTTAATTTATTGTATTTGGTATATGCTCCAAAGAAACTAGCAGAATAGTGCACTTCTAAAATGCCAGGGGTAGCGGAAGTGACATCATACACACATCCGAGCCACAATAAAATCATAAGGTTGACGTCATTCTGTCCCACCATAAGCCCCTCAACACCTTCCCTTTGCAACTGAGGGGCTGGGGAAAGGGCAAGGAGCAGCAAGGACAAAAATCAGATATAGCTCTGGAAACCATGTTTACTTTCTCCTCCTGCTGCTCCCTTCATGACCCCAAGACCGGGGGTAGCAAAAGCACTGTCAGGTGCACTGTAGTGCAAGCCATGGACAGCAGGTATTCTCCGGGGCTACTCTGACTGCCGTGATTAGACTCTCCGAGACGGTAACCAGGTGTCCGAGACCTACAGCACCAGACGCTTCTTTATATGGCATGCCTTCGTACCAAACTCGTCATACATTGGGATGAGGTTTGGCAAGTACTGAGGTCTGGTACAGCAAGACCACTACAGCCATGCCCCTTGCAGTTCTGGACTTGAAAAGCCACCAGCAATGCCTTAATAATACCGGTGGCTTCAGAATAAATGTCTGTTCTATAGAATTTTGCCACCTACAACACAAATAATTAAACTCTTGGTGCTACATTCCCCCTTTCGCCACAATAGCAGTGATCAGCCATTCAGACACTCACTCACCCATACACTAACACACACACTCACCAATACAGCCACTCACCAACACAGCTACTCACACACCCACGTATACATCCACACAGCCACTCACGCCTGTTAAAATCAGACCTAAAACATTGCAAACCAATATTTTGTGCCCAACAGAAGAGAGCGAGAGAACGAAGGGGGAGAGAGATTGCATGCAATCATTGACTTTCAAGCGGAACACAACAGCAAACAAGCTATTAAGCGGAGTACTGATGGAGGAGTGAAGTAAAAACCTACGTGTGTGATGGATCCTCGATATGAAATCGGATTGTCTGGAGGCGCTCGGCTGCTGGGTGTTCCCTTCGTGATGCTTCCACCCGGAGACGGACTCAGTGACGCCCCTGTGAGAACCAATAAGAAATCAAACAGTAGTCCATTAGCTGAAAGTGCCTGTCACAACGGAGGCAAGAGGCATGGGCTCAATGACACATTGCATGCAGTTTCAATGCTGTTCTCAAGTGCATGTTCTAATCCTAAGGGATGATGTTTGCATGAAAGCAGGTGGCATCAAGCTTGCATACCAATTTATCAAGCACACTTGTGGTCAAGCCTAGTGCTCTACAGCGAGCATTAATTACACTAATGATCCAGTTTCGATGCACTGTTCTGTTCCAGTGCCTCAAGTGAACACCTCCTCTGCCGCTGTCTGAACAGCAGCAGTGATCTTGGGCAAATTGTGCGCTGGTATGCTGGGAAGTGTGCTCCCCCCCCCCCTTGTTTTGATTGGCTTCTTGCTGAGTTATTGGGCTGACAAGCTCACTGGGATGCACCTGTGCTCTGGGAGTGGCACAGAAACCTGAGCAGACTGTGAAAGCACTGCAAATACAAAGTGTTACTCTTTACTGACGAAGGACAAACATTCTGAAACGTGTGTCTAGAGAGACACACAGCACTGGCTACACTGGAGTGACTGTTATCATGCACTGCCTTGACCAGAATGCATCTGGGCGAATCGAGTGCTGGTATGCCAGGCAGTATGCTCCCTTCGCCCCTTGTCCTGAGCAGAAGCGATATTGCCCAGATGGGGTTAGCGTTCTCCTCATCCTGCGCCGTGAAGGATCGCGCATCAAACAGGTGCCACTTGGGTTTTGCTCGGAGGTGGTGGGCTAGGTAGAGTAGGGCTGGGGTGGGTTGACATTTAAACCCTAAATCTCCCACCTTATAGCACCCTGGCTGGCATCTGCACACTGGCCAGCCTTTTTCCAAGGTGCTTAAAGGTGCCAAAACTGAATGTCCATGATCCAGTCTGCGAGTCCTGTTGGCTAAAAGCAATGGGTGTATATAACATTTGCATCAGAGGGGGTACACAAAGTATGGGTCAGAGACAGGAGAGCGGTGGTACTGTGTAAGTACGGATAATACACGAGACTGAGCAGCACGTCAAGGAAAGTTGGGGAAACAGACATGTGATTGGGCCTGGCATCTCAAAGTGCAACTTTCAGTGTTTTTTTTAGTTTTTAGACACACTGCAAATTTATTGACCTTTTCCTCCTCTTCCACAGAACTCACCACCTCTGCCCCATTTGAATGTTCCACTCTCACTGTATGCACTGATGTTGCTATAAATCTAGATTCCATTCAGTCAATAAATGTATTTTACCATTTGTATAAAAACATTATATATTCATAGGTTGTGATGTCAAATTCAACCAAAAAAGAAAAACAGACTAATGACAAAGATTACATAGTATGGTGTATGTACATATTTCTCTTTACCGATATAATTACAATGGACTCATAATTACAAAAATCAAGGGGGCGTGTTAAAGCTACATGTAATAAGCCGTTAACATTACTCTATTCTATGCTGCGTCCTCCTGATACGAAAAACTTGCAGAAATGTACTAACTAATAGAGGGAAAGACTGTCCGATAATACAAATAAAGCCAGGAAGGCAGACATTCCAAGGGGCTTTTTAATGGGTTTATCTATAGCTACTCGATCACAAGGGTAATAAAATAAAATTTAAAAAAACACAATTGCCATCTCCATATGCGTGGTTTACCCTAAATAGCAGCGAACCACAACTAAAGTAGGCGAGCAGAGATTAACATAATAACCACAAGCTTCAGCAAACATCTCTCTGGTCCAGTTAACATTTTCAATGAAGGCAGGCTGGAGCTGTAAACACCTGCAGTCGTTGTGCCAGCAGGCAGGGTGACCTCTCTCTCTGGGTGACTTCTTTTAAGAAAAGGTGTTAAAAGAGGTACATTTTATTTCAAGAACACAACAAAAGAGTAGGCCCGTGCTGTCTTGAGATTATTGAAAGTCATTGAAGAACAGAGCATCCCTGGGGATGGTCCAGGGCAGGAACATTACGAAGAGGATGCAGGAACATTACGAAGAGGATGCAGCAGCGGGGCGAAGCTCTACTCAAGATGTTGGCAGCTCCTGGAGAAGAGAAGCCCAGCCTGGGGCTCCGAGGAGTATTCAAGGCCACCAGCCTCTTCAATCTGGGAAGCCCCGTAAGCCCCAACTGGAGGTGGCGCTGAGGATGAAGAATGCCCCAGGCACCCACGACACAGGATCCACAGGTTGCTGCTGGAGGTTTCACCAAAGTGAAAGATGGCTCCATTAACTTGGGCCATGAAAATGCAGTCTCGTCACCTTTGGCACATAGGGGAAACTCAGCACTAACTGGTATCCTGGATAGAAGGCGGAATCTGCACGTTCCAGCCGGTTGGTCCTACGCGGGACTGGTCTACATTTCATTCTCACAGGACCCGGAAACACTGCTGCGGATCCACTTACATTTGTTGTGAGCCCTCTTTCTAGACATCACTACCTACCCAGGGACCAGCACACCCCGTTTGTTGCCTCTCATCAGCCACGCCTTTTGGGTCAATGGAACAGCAGTAGCAACAACGGTCACTTTTTACCCAGTGTGTAAATTACGTACTGTAGGCCACCTTACCATGGTGTACGCTCTCCGTAGGCCCCCGTTCCTCTCAGTTACCCCTGATCTCAACAGCTCTACTCACTTACGCACATGCTCTGAGGTTGGCTAATCTCAGGAGATGCTTTGGAAGTATCAGGACAAAGTACCAGGTCTTCATGGCTGGCCTGCTTTAAAAAGACAATGCAATCACAAACTACAACTCATCACGCCATAGAGAAGGGGGCGTGCACAAGTACACCAGAACAAGCATGTGGCTGGAACCAATAGAAGATGCAGCAGAAACACAGACCCAAAATGTTGATGCGAAGCAATGGGCGTTTCAAGGGATTGGTTTAGGATGGATAAAGTTAAGGGCCTTTTTGGGCAAAAATTAAAGTGTCCCTCTACAGAATGGACGGTGAGTATCAGGACAGCTTTTCAGCATCACAAATGGAGGTGAGAATGACCTCAACACATGCAATTAATCTTCAAAGAGAAAACCGATAGTAGTGGCCCCGAATTGGAAAATGGCCGCACCTCGTACTGATATTTAAATACAGGTTAGACCTTCCGTGAGAATTGTCTATAATTCCAGTAATTTTTGTATATGAATAAAGGTGCAATTGCGGCTCCGGCACCCTGCTACCAAAGGTGGCCTTTGGTAGTAGGGGTCCCATGATTTGGGGTTTTAAGGATGGCAGCATAACGGGGGCGGAGTCACGACGTGAGGAGGATCATGGGATCCCACGCGAGGAAGCTTATTCTGGACTCCCTCATATACTAAACAGGACGACCGATCACCACATACATACGTTACGTGAATCGACTGCAATTGTTGGCAACAGCTGCAATATACTGATTACCCAATTTTTGGACTTGATCGTGTATAGGGAATCAGAAAATATACTACTTAATTGGAATTTGTTGGAGAAGTGAACAGCTCAGTATTTTACACATTGGACACTGTAGACCATTTTGGGACTTTCTTGTAAGATATTTGTGCGAGGATTTGGATAAAGGATCTTTATTACATTGAGACTACCGACACACATCTGCCTTGAAAAAGTCTAAAGAGACGAAACACGTGTTGGCTGAGGTTTGGCTGGAAGTATTCCACAGAATAAACCAACATTGAAAACTTGGAATATGAATTGGACTTGATTATTTACACTTTTTTTGCGAGGAAATTTCTACATGTCCCTGTACAAGGACATATGATTTGTACTATATGTGTGCTTGTTTTTGCTAATGTCCAATATTATTGTGGACTAAACAACTGCTCAAGAGGGTGCTGGGTGCAGTTCCAGTAACTGTTTACATGCAATTAATCTTATTTCAATGTATTAGGACTTGAATGTGCTGGTAACAAGGTTTGAAAGTGTGTCATAGGCGCATCTACAGAAGTCTAGCGCCAAGCCAGATATGGAAATCTTGGTGTTGACAACAGAAGGTGATTGTTTATCATTAGCGGTAGCTCTTTTTCACTACTGTGATATTGTTGAGCTCACGCTGCTCCCACTCATTTCCATAATAGGCCTCTTCGAACAGTGTCAGAGGAAGGTAACTAACAAGAGCGTGGATGCACTGAGGCCGGTAGGGCTGGGAACCTACCTCAGACTTATTTGTGGTCGAAAGTGGAGTGAGTAGTGGCGAACACGTCACATTCCTTACTCTCTTTCCCTAAGACAAATGCCACCACCACTTTGCACAAATACTTGTGCATCTTCACAATTTCAAAGGCAAACAAGCATTGGCATAGCCAATAGGTCTCGCCTTTGGGGCCTTATAAGTGTTTAGCCAGAGCTATTGACTTTGCCAATGTCTTCAAGCTGTGCTGTAGAGAAGTGTGGCTGCTGTGCGGCATGCTGAAAAGTTATACTAAAAAAGTGTCAGAAGCATTTTTGTTACTTTATATATGACCAAGAAGGCATTATGTAAAACTGAACGACCATATTAAAAAGTATTTACAATAAAAAATTTCCTCAGTTTTCTTTTGTTTTTGCAATGCTGGCAATGGTTGTTTGTTAAAGCTTTTTTTTTGAGGGGGCATAAACAATCGGAGGGTGAAGGTTGGGAACTAGTACCTGTATTATAACACTAGCAGCGGCCAGACGCTAGGGGAGAATCAACAGATGCCAGATTCCGAGAGCAGGCTGAGGTGGTGCTGAGTGATGCTGAGGGGGTAGTGGTGGTGGTGGTGACTGTTGCGGAGACGATGCTGAGGTGATGCTGAATGATACTCAGGTGTTGCTGAGTGATACTGCTGTGGTGCTGAGTGATGCTGTGGTGGTGCTGAGTGATATTGTCTTGGCGCTGAGTGATGCTGTGGTGGTGCTGAGTGATATTGTCTTGGCGCTGAGTGATGCTGTGGCGGCGCTGAGTGATGCTGTGGCGGTGCAGAGTGATGCTGTGGCGGCGCTGAGTGATGTTGTGGCGGCGCTGAGTGATGTTGTGGCGGCGCTGAGTGATGCTGTGGCGGCGCTGAGTGATGCTGTGGCGGCGCTGAGTGATGCTGTGGCGGCCCTGAGCGATGCTGTGGTGGCGGTGAGCGATGCTGTGGTGGTGCTGAGCGATGCAGTGGCGGTGCTGAGCGATGCAGTGGCGGTGCTGAACGATGCAGTGGCGGCGCTGAGCGATGCTGTGGCGGCGCTGAGCGATGCTGTGGCTACGCTGAGCGATGCTGTGGCTGCGCTGAGCGATGCTGTGGCGGCGCTGAGCGATGCTGTGGTGGCGCTGAGCGATGCTGTGGTGGCGCTGAGTGATGCTGTGGTGGTGCTGAGCGATGCTGTGGTGGTGCTGAGCGATGCTGTGGTGGTGCTGAGCGATGCTGTGGTGGTGCTGAGTCATCCTGTGGTGGTGCTGAGTGATGATGCGGTGTCGCTGAGTAAAGCTATGGTGGTGCTGAGTGATGCTGTGGTGGCGCGGAGTGATGTTGTGGTGGCGCTGAGTGATGCTGTTGTGGCGCTAAGTGATGCTGTGGTTGTGCTGAGTAATGCTGTGGTTGTGCTGAGTAATGCTGTGGTTGTGCTGAGTGATGTTGTGTTGGTGCTGAGTGATGCTGTGCTGGCTCTGATTGATGCTGTGCTGGCTCTGATTGATGCTGTGCTGGCTCTGATTGATGCTATGCTGGCTCTGATTGATGCTGTGGTTGCGCTGAGTGATGCTGTGGTGTTGCCGAGTGAGAGATAGAGTGAAGATATAATGCCCAATTAGAGAGGGTGGTGAGAGAGAAAGAGAGAGAAATGGTGTACATAGAATAAAGAGTGGAGCGGGATAGAGAGAGAGAAAGAAGGGGAGAGAGAGTGAATGAAGGAGTTTGAAAGAGAAACAGATAAAGGGGTGAGAGAGAATGAAAGGCTAAAAAAGATAGAGAGGGGAGAGTTAATTAAGTAGAGAGAGAATTAGAGATGGGAGAGAGAGAGAAGGAGAGAGACAATAAGAGTGGGGGGGTGTGGAGTTTAAATAGAGTGAAGAAGTGACGCGGAAAAAGTAACCTTAAATATAGCTTTGTGCTTTGCGCGAATAAATATTTTTAAAAAAACTGTGAGAGACAAAAATACTGGTAATTAGGCTGTGACTCCCAATATAAAAGAAATAGCGATATAAGGTGAAATCAACCCACCGAAGCAATATTTCTAACTAGACAAAAAAAAGCTTGCATTTCAATGCTAATCGCTGTTGTGTTTCATGTGACTGTAGTGTGAGCTGCTGCTGCGATTGAAACATCAGAGTCCAGAGAGTTAATGAGCCATGACGAGGAAATGAGGAAGAGATAGGAAACCCAGATGCCAGCTGCGCGTGCACGCCATCGTGAACTCAAGCTGGTCGCCAGCCGAAAGCCAGTGTTTGCACTTTCAAAACCCGCTTACTAAAACTCTCGGCCAGACCAGCGCAAGCGCTGGTGCAGGCCGAGACCTAAAAAACTAGGGTGCGCACACAGAGACATACTTCATCTGAAGGGCACAACACAGTCAGCAAACACATGCAAAGCAGCAAAACCACAATTTCTACACACATTTTTGAGGCCTTGGCCAGAGAATTTTCTAAACAGTCTCGTTGCCTGCTGCTTTTCCACTGATGCTCAGTCCTACAGCGTCTAGTCCTAACGGGAGATATCTGTAGAGGAAGCAGGCCCCTGAGACCCAACCCTCTACCCCCGAATCCGAAAGACACTGCAAGACCCGACATGCATGATCAGGCCCGCCTAATAAACGTGCGCCCTGAGCGTAAGTGCCGACCAGCTTTCCTTATCGCTAAGTGTTGACGCATGGAATACTTTGTTTTTTTTTTACTTATAAATATTTCACGGCGCGCATCTTACCCTTAAAGATGGAGGTCTCCTGGGAGGTATGCATCACCAGGCTTTCGGGATGGTTGACCTGGCTTCTTGGAGAGAGCGGCTCTTGCTTCACTCCAGGGAAAGGCACTGCAAACAGAAAAGAAGAAACCCCTCAGCCTTTGCATGGTACACCCCAGTAAATGGAAATGCGCGTTTTCATTTGTATGTGATTTCCCTGCGGCGCTAACCATGTCCCGCCTGCGGTCTCTGCCTTTGTCGCTGCTTTGCATTGCACGCTGCTGGGGCAGGCAGGGCTGGGGCAGCGTGACCCCAAGATTACCTTTAGCGGCTGCTGACTCTAGATAATTAGGCAAGCTCGCACGACGCAGCAAAAGTCCACCTTGAGGTCATACCTGTCTGGCCCCATGTCAGGAGGGCGACTTTCAGCCTTTCAAGGTTTTACAACCAACAGCACCAAGCATGCTGGGAATTGTAGTCCTGTACGTCTAATGGCAAACGTTAAACTTTAAGCTTCATCATGCTTGCCCCCCCCCTCCCCCCGCCCCCTTCACCACCTCTCATGTGCCCCCAAGACTCTCTTGGGCTAGCTATTCAGTCAGTCACCCACACGACCAAAGGGACTTACATTTCTGTCACCACACCTGACAACTTAGTGCTACGTACATAACAAGAGTAATTCTGACAATAAAAACTGGTTTTTAATATAGCATTTTATTATATCAACGTTTTGTTTCTAGTCCCTGTAAATAGCAAGTGTTATCCAAATGAATGATACACAATGTATCGAGCTAAGAAGGATCTATAGCTGAGGTGGTCTTGCAAGGATTTACAGCATTCACTTGCAGGTCAGAGCGGATGTCAGCAGTGAGCGTTTAACTCTTCGAGATACCTTGCAGGATGCGTCTCCACCTGAAGAAATGACCCACTAGAGACCATTCTCAAACATCATTTGAATTTCCTCTATCAGTCTGTTGGATATACTCTGCTTCCGAGCAGATCATCATCACAAGGGCACCAGAATAAGACAAGGAACCAGGGAACATTGCCTACTATGCAACAATGGTTCCTTTTAGAATTCGTACACATTTTTTTTTTTTTTTTACATTTTAGGACCAGCTAATGTTCCAGCATGTATTTTTGTGAATTACTTTACTAGAGAAAACATTCTACAGTCACAAAGGCCAAGGGCATTAAAATGTGCAGCGGACACAGGATCTTTAAACGGAAATGACGTTCTCGACACTTGTAGCGCACAACAGTACCTTAAGGGTGAGCACAATTTTGTATTTTTTACAAAAATGTCAGTAATATTACGCAAATTGTGGGCTGCTGGTACCTCGAGTGAAAATGTATACCTTGCATAAAGGATGACACATGTGATACGGCAGAATACTGGTTTGAGCAAAATGTGAACATTTTCTGAGAGAACCAGTCTCTCACGGCCGAAACTTGGGCAAAATTGTGTAACGCAAAATTTTCACATAAGAGGAAATTTCCCAACTTTTGAGTAACGCCCAGGGCTACTCAGTGCAGCTGGATCAGAAGAGAGGCGCCTTCCCTTACTCTAGGCACGTTCAACTTACTCAAATTGAAGACACCAACCAGGGCAGAGAGAGTGGGACACTTACTGAGTGCGCTCAGAGTAGGTCCATGCGAGACGGATGGATAATATGAAAGGCAAGAAAGAGACAAGTCTTGCATCGTTCAAAATAAACATTACTCTGTCACACGACAATAAAATCCGCAAAGAAACGAATACACAACCAGAGAAAAAACATCAACAGACTGCCAAAGCTAACGATGCATTAAGACAGACACCGAAAGAATCACACTTATATCAGAACGCGTTGTGAGAGCATCCCAAATAGGACAAGAAATGCTTTTTCTTTTTTTAGTAACTGCAGCCACGGACCTCACTGTAGACAAAGCAGAATGTCCAGTGATTGGTCCCTGAAATTAAGCGGGGAGCTTGTCTTAAAATCTGGACCACAAATGGCAACTTCTAGACAGTGCCGCTGAGAGCTACAATAACTAAGAATAAAAAGGTGGACAATAAAAAGATCGGCTACAGAGAGAACGAGAAACAAAGGTTATTCACCTGTAACACTAATTTAGGCTTCGGTGTTACAGAATCACATGCTTGCAATGCTGCCACCTAGTGGCTGGGGGCTGAATAATTTCCTAAAGGGTTCAAGCGATCCCTGTAGGTGTAGACCAGGGTCCCTGGCTGTATGTAACCAGACCCTTAGGACGCGAATGAGATTCGCTCTATAATTCACCATCTTCTACAGATTTCTCCCTCCATCACCCTCACTCGAGGAATAGAAGAATTCACAGAACTTCTGAGCGACCCGAATCAGAAAAGAGAATGAAGGCAACTTGTCGACGCAGGCTCAGCGTTGCTTAGAGGAGTTTCGTTCCTCAGTTCCATACATTCTTCCAAGTTTTTAGGTGCCACTGGGGTGGAATACGAAAAAGTGGCAGCCAGCAGAAAAAAAACAACATTTCAATAGCAAAAGTTCCCAAAGGGCAGGGAGAATTTGGGGGGTGCCAGGGAGAAGCTCCACAGAGTGCCCATGGCTACAACATAAAGGGAAAAGGGCCTAACCTAAGTAAGCAACAGATTTTTAACTGTGATGTTCAAGGCCTGCTATCTACCGTTTCAGAGCTCTGCCCAATTTTCACTGTTCTTTATGTTCACATTCGAAGGGGCAATATATATCACCCTAAATAAAGATATACATGTTTGAGTTCCGTCTCCTGGTCTCGTCTGCTAAGAACCTCATCCCACGGTTGTTGAAGTCGCAGCAGTGTCATCGAAGTAGTAAGGTGTGTTATCGAGCACAAAAGAGGGGAGTTGAAAATAACCTGGTGCTGGCAATCACCCGGGAGGGTAAAAGTCCACCGTCAACTGAGACAACTGCTTGCATGGGGTCAGCAGTCTCATTGGGTGAGGACTTTCACAGGTCCAGCGAAAGCGTGGCCGCTGACCTGTCCAGTAGAAGAGATCTGGAACAACCTGGAAGGTATTCAGGCCAAGCCCAATATTATTGCTTTAATGCTCCTGTCTTAGAGGGTTCACGCGCCTGCTAAGTAAACCACACACCTCTTCACAACGTCAACTTTTTTTTTTAAACAAAATAAGAACACTGACCTTGTTGCACTCCCGAGCATTACATCGTTATTTGTTGATTTGACATTTTCTGCATTTAGCTTTTAGTCAGCAGAAACATAGCGCTTAGAAGCAGCATTATGCATTAGAGAACATTTTTGCTGTAGCAAAATAGCAGGTGCTATGTACAGAACAGAAAGAGGCAGGAGTTCTGTGTAACTCCACATTACAGTACCAGGATGTGATCTTTTGGGTGGGGATGGGGGCTGAATTGGTTAATACCATTGCGACTGTCCAGCTTTGTTTTTTCCCCAATAAGGCATCAGTTGGTAAAACAAATTTGACCACAATCCCCTAATTTTTTTCAATTGATTGCCTAAACTGGTGTTGGACCACGTCGACTCCCCTTAACATGAAGTGGCCCCTCCCCCCTGGGGTGTAGTCTCACCCTCCTGGGAGTTACCGCGTGCCCCTCCTTGCATTCACATGCCTCCTCAATGTCTTTATTTTTTTGTAGACAATGCTCTCCATCGCTCAGTGGTTTGAGATGCACACACACACACAGAGCCGGCTGCAGTAAACACAGCTTTGGGCGAGGCCCATCAGCTGTGTTGAGGTTGTCTAACAGGAATACAAGTTCGGGGTCGTTCAAGTTCAAGTTCCTATTTCCTCTTTAGAAAAATCAAATACTCCAGTGCAGGTTTACACCAAACCACAAAAGGAAGGCAGCTTTTACCAAACCCTTCCTTCCTGCCAAGGATGATGTCATTTCGTCCACCGTGTTTTGCTGCACGCTTGAACAAAAATATCCCAGCACTTTAAGAAAGACAGGTTTTTGGACCCACCTCCCTCTAAAAACGTTGATCCCTTCGTGGGCAATCACCACGAAATTTGATGAAAAATTCACTCAGAGGAGGTCGAAAGCATACTTTTGAAAATTTCATGCAGATTTGTCAAAGTGGACCAAAGTTTTAAGACAAGGCTTAGACAGACTGTCCGCCACCTCATTAGTTAATGTAAGGTTTTTCCTTTGATAGTTCAACTTAACTGTAACTACACACTAAAAGGGGGAACACTACACCTGCGACTGACGTGAGGGTATGTGGAGTATTACACTAAAGGGCAGACGTACCAGTAAACTGATCGTTGTGTCAGCAACAATCTGCATTTACCAGTCTTCTCTTGCAGGCGTAACTTTGAAAAACAAGCATTGGCAATGCCAAGAGGTCTGGCTTTAAAAGAATGTTGTATGATAATGTAAAGCATTACACGTAGATGGCATGGGAATGGATATGTATTTGTGTGGAAACAAAGAACTAGGTTGAAAGGTCAGGGGACAAGTGCACTTTAGGTTGTAAGGTTAGTTGACAAGTGCACTGTCAAACCAGACCTAGAAACCCACTCGGAGCATCCTTACCGCAAATTTAATGGTCCACCCGCCAAACTTATATGCAGGCGGACCATAGTTTGGCAACGGTGGAGACTACTTTGTCTCCACCGTGGACAAACTTCTCCGATGGCCTGAAAGAGTAAGGGCCGTAGGACTAAATGCCCGCTTAATTTAGATGGGTGGACATAAACCTGTTTTTTACTGCCCATCGCTGTCAGGAAAATCCCAGCGGTTAGGGGCAGTAAAAAACGAAAAATGCCCCCCTCTTCATGGGAGGTGACTCCCTTGGTCAGAGGGGCATTGTTTTTTATTTCCAAAAAGAAAATTCCAACTTTGGATAAACTTAGAGAGGCATGCGACGGGGATCTTGGCCCATTAGATGGAGATGATTGGACGGAGGCGCTGGCCTCCCCTCGGGAGGCTGCGATTGCGATGCAGCTACACCTCATTCAATTAAAAACCTACACCGGGTGTATTATACCAGAGTCCGGCTATAGAGGGCGGGCCTAGTGTCATCCCCGATATGTTTACGATGCAGTCGGGAGGAGGGCACTTTCATACATACGATCTGGCATTGTACAGCACTCACGAGATTCTGGCGAGGGGTTCTGGCTTGCCTCGCGGAGGTATTGGGGTGGGAGCTCCCCTTCTCACCAAGGTTGGTAATCTTGCACATAATGGAAGGTATCGGGGGGAAATATCTACAAAAGACATCTAATGATGTTTGGGGCTCACACTGGCTAAAAGGGACATTGCAAGGCTGTGGAAAGCAGTGGTCCCACCTTCGCTGTCAGCATGGAAGAATGGCCTGGACTTCTGCATGGGGTTGGAGATTCCAATTTTTAAAGCCAGGGGATGCCCGCAAAAACATCCAAAGATCTGGAAGCGATGGGCGGACTATCGGGGTCTCTACCTGGAGCCGGTACCCCCTGTCGATGTCTCGATCCTAGGATAATCAGTTAGGCCTCTGGAGTGTGGGACCAACGACACAGTGCTAAACTTCATTTGGTGGAGTGGGTGTTGGAGTGGCGCTTGAGACGTAGTGACGAAATAGTGTGATAGGAGGGGGGTTATGTTGTTTATGTTCTCTTGTTTTTTCTGACAATGTATAATCTAAATGTCAAGGCAATTATTCAGCATTATACACTGTGGCAGAAGTCTTCTGGGGTACAGAGCTCTGCATTGTATTTGATACTTGACACAATAAAATCTGTTTATATATAAAAAAAAAAAAAAAAAATTCCACTTCAGAATTTTCTGTTTGAAAATTTAAAAAAAATAGTTTGACCGACGGCTCTGTCATCTTGACGCAGACATGCATCAAACTTGATAGCATTGACAGGAACCGCCAAACCATAATAACAAGGCACATTAATGTTTTGGTTGGGGGCTTTCTGAATACTTTTAAGGCCAGAAAACAACAAAATACATCCGTAAATAATCCCTCAGAAAGTAAGGGCTTGTATGCACTACAGCGCATGCTGAACAGGTCACTTTGAATTATTTCGATAATATTATATTTGCATAAAACTGCCTGTTTTCAATATTTTATTTTTCAAAAATATGTTCTCTGTGAAGTCTTGGAAGTACTCAAACTTGTTGGCGACTGGTTTTCCCTCGAACGTTTTTCTTCTTCGGCTCTTTCCTTTTTTCTTTCTCTCTTATCCGGAGTCGCTCCCTCTACTCTCTGTGCCCACACTGGATTTCTGCGGATCCCACCCACCGTCTGCGCCGTCTTCCAATTTATTCTAAAACCTGAAAAACAGAAGCCTGGGGGAGTCTTCCTCGCACTCCACTCAATGACTGTCTTTTGCTTTTAGTGTCACACAAGTCATTCATTCCTTCCATTTTAAGCATGGAATTACTCAGACTTCAAAAAATACAATCACCACGAAATTGTTCCGAATGGAATACAAGTCCACTCACAAAATGATAATGGAATGTTTAGGCGCAATTTCCAAATAGTTTCCCAAGCAATCCCTCCCACTGCGCTGTTGTGCTGAACTTTGGTTTACTAAGGTTTCAGAGTTCAACCACACGGTGCACTCCAGGCCCTCGGGAACCCTGGTAAACATTGACAGTGTCTCCTTGGCACCAGTGCTCGTTTCTTTGGGCTCCTGTCCACTTCCGCGTGCCAGCACTCCTGACACTGCGGCCGACTTCAATAACAGGCACCACAGCAATAAACAAGCCCTGACAAGGCCTTTTAGTATAACAAAATATCAGGAAAGGTTACCCTGACCTATTATTTCATACTTTGCACCTTGGAGAAAACTTCTCACAGCTTTGCCAATTTCCTTTTTTCCTGCTACTTTCGCGCTAGCCAAATTCGGCGCCTCTCTCTCCTGCGGATTATTCGGCCTTGCTTCGTCTCACCACAATTTGCCTTCAACTTTTCATTAGAGCTCAACCATGTAAGTCTTCCTACAACTATCCCTCATGTTCCAGCCTTCCTACGCCAAACCTCTCTCCATACACTCCAATAAGAGAGCGGCCCGAGCATCAGAGCAGCTCATGGCAGTAAACCGCAAACCCTTTAAACAAAGGGCCTGGTGCCTTGTCGGTCTCTCAGGATTCGTGACTATGTAAAACAGATATCTCCAATGTAGACACAGGACAGAATTTAGATTCACTGTATGTAAATTTATCTTGGAGGGATATACTGAAAATCTGGCATGGATCCGACTGCCCGGATCCACATTGGACATCCGAGGACACAACCGATCCCCTCCATCGGTTATATAAACAGCTCTGAACTCAGAATTGGGGGGAAAAAATAATCTATGGTGGGAGTCGCTGTCCTGGTGCGCTAAGTTTCCTGTGGTTGTAGTCACTGGTCCATAGAGGCACGAACTAAAGACCTCGAAGAAAATCAAATTACAATATTCCAAACCCAACACTAGAAGGCAGGAGAGAAACCTGCATGCTTTTACACCACCACCTTCTGCAAACAAAGATTTTTCTTTTTTGGATATCGTGAAAACAGACATGGCCCAACGTGGACAAACGTTAAACCCACCTGCTTTACACACAAAGCTGCTTTGGCCATCTCGCCAGCCCCTCCCGCCAAGGCTTGGACAGACTGCCACCTCATTCGTTAATGTAATGTTTGAGCTCACCAAACCAACGATAAATGTGCCTTCACTGTCCCTCCACCCAAGACAGGAGCCAGTACCTGGCCCAACAGTTGTTTTTCGCTCTAATTCTGGTACTTGTCGTTTTGCATTACCCCCCATTTGAAATGCAAGCCTTAAAATACCAAAATGAAAAAAAACCAGCATGGATGATTTACGTAGACAACTTGAAAGTTCGGGAAACATCTTAAACTTTCAAAACTAACTACTGTTTCCTTCCCTCCTTATGGTAGTGTGCCAGACCCTTGAAGGTGCTGTTGACTCAGAGCTGTCAGTCTGTCCACTGCATACTTCTTGTTGCCTTCCGCTCCTTCGACTTCTGCACTCGACTTTCAATGGAAAAGACACTAGGTGATCCTGCAAACACAACTCAGTCTCACTGAACCACAATCAGCTATGTTCCAGCCGCCAATTCCTCGATTTACCTCAGACTTTCCTCCGACCAATCACCCTGTTTCTCACCTCACTCTCATTACCGTATTGATTCGAATCTACTGCAGTTGTACGTCATTTCCCGTAAATTATTCGCAGAAGCTTTTTCAGCCCGGAATCGAGACTGCTTAAAACTATATGACGCATGCGCAGACCGCATTTACATGTGAGCAAAATGCTAAAAGTATGTGTAAATGATGCACTAGTCAGTCCCGCATGCATGTGTACAAGGGGTGCTCGAGGGCATGACTGGACAAGTGGCCGGCTCCAGGCAAAGCAAAATAGGGTGGTGCAAAATAAGAACTATTAAGGTATTCGTCAAACCTGAGACATTGCATTGTGTGACCCACAAAAGAGACAGAGAGAAGGGTAGTGGAAGGAAGAGGCATGAGGTAGATTCAAGACTAGGAATCTTTGGTGTTGGGCAACCACAGCATATGGCAGAGGAAGACGCTTAAAACAAGCATTTGCAATGCAATAGGTCTCGCAGTTGTGAGAGTTTGAGCTAATGGCATTGTAAATGGCAATGCCTTTTATTTACGTGTTGGTTTTTAAAACATAAATAAATGCCAATAGCTTAAACTCTCGCAAATGCGAGACCTATTGCATTGCAAATGCTTGTTTAGACTGGATGTGGTTTTCAGTGCAGGCACTGTGAAAAAGGATGCACAGGAGTGGGGCCACGTGTTTTTTTGGGGCTCTCTAGACAGTTTGTCAAGGAATGTATTGAGGCATCCTATACATATGATGTTAAACCAGCCCAGGTATGGCATCATCACTGTGAAGATCAACATAATTATCCAGATTTTTTGCAGGAGTGTCAATGAATTGCAATAAGGGGCATGTGTATCCCTAATAATAATTGTAAAAAAAACACACTTGGCCCACTCAACGGTCGCCTCTGTGTCCCTGCACATAGCATGTCTGTGCATGCATCCCTGCTTGGGAATAAACACATCAACAGGCAAGAGGTCTGCACGGTATAAAATGTGGACGAGACAAAGAGGGTGGGATGTGTCCTGCGACAGAGATCTCCATGGGTGATGCGCCCTGCGACGAAATCTGCAGGAGCGAGATCTACTAGGGAGATGGATCAGAAAGGGAGATCTACTCTGGGAAAGAGGTAAAGAAGGGGTACGTGGCACCCAGAGATGTGCAGACGAGCCGAGGTGACGATCTGATGAAGCCTTAGATGTACACTGGGGGGGGGTGCTCAAGATCCGCAGAGGTCGGCAGACGTAAAGTGCAGTGGGACAGAGAGCTGCTGAGGGGGTGGGGGGGGGCGGGGGGAGAGATGTGCCCGAGGGAGATCACGGGGGGCCGGTGAGGGGAGGGCTCGCTGAAGGCTAGCCTCGCTGCAGAGGTGTCACAGGGGGGATGCTCCGGGTTTTGCTGGGGTGGGAGTAGCGTAGAACACAGTCTCGTCTCTCTCCGCAGTGACCAAAACTCTCAAGTGCGATGTCACTGGCGTGAGAGGGCATCAGTTCACTGCAGTGTGGGCAGCAAAGGGTAATTACAGTGCAGTGAAGGCCGCTCGCAGTGTGGCACTGATGCAACGGTAAGCGCGCCCAGTGAGCTGCAGTAAGAGACAGCATCCTGTGCGCTGTGACTGCAGTAATAGCATCACTAAAGTAAAGACCGCTGTCACTGTCCGGAGACTACAGCAGGGGCTCTCAGTGTGATGGACTAGTGTAAGTGCAGCTCTCGGTGTGATGTCTTTCACCCATCTCCTGCTGAAGCATGCAGTTCAGCCAAAATTCCTTGCTCGCTCATCATACACCCCACTACTCGGGCTTTGGCAGGTATCTGGCTTCAGTTATACCATCCAAGCCCCACTTTATCGCCAACGTGGTCACAATCTCTCTTCACTTCTTACCCCCTCTGGAATCCGCCCTGGGTACCCGCTCCCTCACTCCGATATGCCCATACCAACCTGGGGCCATTACAAGATGTCCTCTCTTATTTTCACTCCCCCTCTTGGTCATATTTCTGTACTAAATTAAAACACATGAATCTGTTCACCTACTCCATAGTTTTACCCTTCCTTGGCTTTTCTGTCGTCTTTCATGTTTTTTGAGGGATTTGATGTAGCCAGGATTGGAACCCGTCTGCAGGTTGCAAAGGTCACCGCTAATACAGGACAACATTTACCCTCTAAAGTCCTGATGCACAAAGATTTTGCTGTGACTTACTACTGTATTACTCCTAGAATGCATGAGATAACAGAGAGCAGTATTGGCATACACCAAAAAAGGGTCCATGGAGGAAGTGTGTAGAAGTAACATTTATTTAAATAATAGGAAGTGAGATGAAGGCACAGGGTCCCATTCACAAGGATGTCCCAACGACGTACTCCGGTACTACTGGTTTACTCCTGGTTTTCAGCACTACTGCAAGAGTAAGCTACACTTACTCATAGCAAAATCTTAGCGAATTGGGCCCTCTGCTGTTAATATCTCACTTCCTTATAGGAAGGCGCCATTGTTTATTTTTTAATTAATCTCGCCCCATCTTCACACGACGTCTCTGAATTCCTCTTTGTATGTGACAATACTTGCCTCAGTTATCTCACCTGTGAACAGGAAACTGCAGTCGGATGCTGATAGCATCTCTCTGCTCCTCAAGCCTATTACGCTTATATGCATAAGAGGGAGGCTGCATATGCAGGCTCACTACCATGCTTGAAAGCAAACACAGGATCCCTTTAAATCTGAGGATTAGAACTTCAGATCTGATGCATTAAATTGGAGGGAAAAAAAGTTATTTATTTTGCATTAACTTTGATAACAGCTCAATAGTATGCACAACTCAAAGGAGTTTCTATCCCTTTGAAGAAAGGATGTGAAGACCGGACCGCTACACTAATCTATTTACATTTATATGGATTTCAGGCTTTTCATGTAGTCACCTTGCCTCCTGCATGGGGTGGCTCTAGGGCAGTCCTGCACAGTGAGTATTGTTTGCAGACAGTTAGGATACCTCAGTGAATAAGCTGTTCTCAGAGACGAGGCCGACATTAAGAAAGTTCCGGGTCACTTTTCACATGCCATGCACAGTAATGTCCAGTTGTTTTGGTTTTCTGGAGGTATTTGCGAGAACTAATGAGTATTTTTGCAACGATGAGCTCCTTTCTTGAGCTTCACATTGCGTCTCATTCATATTCAACATCCTCAACGCCTGGTTCACACACCAGACCCCGTGTATAGTACATGATGTCCACTGGGACACAAGGTGGAGTGACCATACCTAGGCAAGTGTGCTTTCACTCATATAAGAGGGAATAAGAGGAAGAAAGAGAGAGGGGGCAACTGCCAGCGGCAGAGCAGAAGTGCACACTGTCCTCGTCTTCTCTGGACAAGAAGGGGAGAGGAGTTGGCCTAACGGCTAGGGCGGTCGACCTCAAATCTGGGGAACTGGGTTCGAGTCTCGGCAATGACGCTGAACATCCTGTGATTCTGGGCAAATCACTTAATCTCCCCATGCCTAACAAAAAATGAATGTGTCCTCATGTAACGCAACTGTTGCTATGTAAAGCGCTCTGATACCCGATACCTTCGGGTCAAGTTTGCGCTATATAAAACTCCGTAAAATAAAAAGAAAAAGAAAAGACAGAGTCCTTTTCCTTCTCTGCCCACCCGTTCGTCCCCCAACGGCCACGAACGTCGAGCCTTATCTGTAGGCCGTGGCTATTTCTGCAGTCCTGGGACGCATGTTTAAAAAAAATGTAGGAGAACGGACTTTATTGAATTAAAGAAGTAGGGACACGCCGTGCACTGCTGATCCCGCCCACTTCAACCACTGGCTTGGAGGGAATTCTCAACTGTACAGACATTCACAAAGAAGCTGTGGCAAAAACGTGAAATTTGGTGTAAGGGCATCTTCGAGTCACTTCTACAAAGCAGCCACTGTTAGTGAAAACACAGTCAGCACATTATCAACTGACAATGAATTATTGTTGCTTGACCACTTCAGCTACCCTGAAGATGGTACGGCGACCAATCACATCACCCTCAAACACACCAGAAGAATACACGTCGAAAAGCGAACTGCCCAAAGAACAACACGCCAGCACTATTCAAAACAAATGAAGAATAACAATGGACAGATGCCACAATGTATTTCTAGAGAGTCTCAATACCGGTTTGTCTTACCATGGCAAAGTCTGAATGAACTAGGTGTGGCGTTAACGCCCGGTGGAGAAATTAAGATTAATAATAGATTACTTACCCAGTTTTTTGGGATCCATGATCAATGGCAACCCCATAGTGATCGAACCCACAGGGACTTTTGCATGTTCTGAACTGTAAGGCGTATGAAGCTGCATAGGTACGCCCTAAAAAACAACCAAAACTACATTTTAGTTTAACAATAAAATGGGGGAAAAACCAATGGAAATTAAAGGCAACATTAGCGAAGGTCTTAATCTTGACGCAGAATTTCACAAAGCTTCATGGACTGCAGCAGTCTCTTATGGAAACATTTTTCTTGAAGCACCTGCATGAAAATCCACAGTGTGCCTGTTGAGATTAGTGAAAGTATGTTTAGGTTTTTAAATCAAAAGCTATGGTATAGCAATTTATTAAGCGCACAAATATCAAAAGGTGTCTTGGCGAAATGATAAAAGGAAAGTCTCCCAGCCACTAGCTCCACAACTTAGCCAAGAACAGATTACTGAAAACTGCATAACATCAGAGCCACTGGAATTATGCAGTTCTGCGGCTGCAGCAACTTCTGCACAAGTTTAGATTTGCATTTGCCATCTAATCCATCATCTGCTGCATAATCTGCAGATTTTAACATACAAAATAGTTGCTAGCTCAAACAGATCAAAAGTTACTAAAAACGCAGCAACACGTTGCCACGCAATGGAAGGCTCTTTGTAAAGTTTGTCCGGTCACCTCTCAGTAGCACATTGCTGTATTTGGGTGTTGAACTAGTACAAGTGAGGTGAAAATTTCGACCAGGCATTGTTAACAAATGTCAAAATGACCAATTCGTGAAGTAAGACTATCACAAAATGTGTTGTGTTATGTTGCATAATTTGCCTTTTCTTGCCGCATAATTTAGTCAAGCCTGATGCATAACTTGGTCAGACCCTGACACATAGTTCCAGTGGCCCTATGTAACATATACTACTTTTGCAAACATTAGGTACAAAAATGGAGCAATAACATCACCGTTTCAACCCAATATCTTGCTCATCTGTCTAAAGTGCAGTCCTTTAACTACACTGAACAGAGTAAAGAAGCAGTATCTTTATCACAATAATTTCAGCTCCCCGGGACCTCTTTTCGTCAATTATTTCTTGAAATACCTATTTTATCACAGGCACATATTTAACCGGATAGTATATTTTTTCAGGTTTGCCTGTCCCTATATCCCTTACGAGATCCTGGGTTAAAACAGTGATTTTTGTGTCCTGTATATGTGAACAATTTCTAATTTTCTTTGGTAAGCATGGACTATTACTTATTATTCAAAATGTTGTAAATATTTTTTTTTTTGCTAGGTGTATTACGAGTTTCAGTTTCAGAAGGGGACGTGCGGTACGTGGCAGTCTGTTTAATTTCTTTATGCAGGCTTTGTGTTAAGGTACCAGGTTTTGAAAATAAGCAGATGTTTCAATTAGGAGCCACTGGCAATTAAAGAAAATTAAGGCGATGGGGTCAGTAACATCAGAAATTAAAATCTTCACTTTCCGGAGAATGAAGACCATGGTGGAAATCACCAGACTTTCCAACTCCGCTCCTCAAAGAAATGTTTCAGCACTAGGCTGTACAGTGATGGTAAGGAAAATGCTACTTACCAGTATGCATCTGTTCTTGGCATGTAGAGCTGCAGATCCTCACACTGTGCATTAGATCGCCATCTGGTGTTGGGCTCGGATGCTTGCATTTTGTTGTTGTCTTCGAAGAAGTCTTTGTAGTCATGTGATAGGTGACTCCTCCTTTGGACAATAGTGCGCATGGGCATCGACTCCATCCTCAGATTGTTTTTCGCCATATTGGGGAGTGATGGAGTTAGTAGAAAAGGAAAGAGATGTCCATGTGTGTGTATCTAATTAAGATAGGACTGGAACACATACAGGTCCCGGGAGGTGGGTGGGCGTGTGAGGATCTGCAGCTCTACATGCCAAGAACAGATGCATACTGGTAAGTAGCATTTTCCGTTCGAGGCATGTGAGCTGCAGAGCTCACACTGTGCATAGACTGTACAGCAGTATCTCCCCTAGCGGTGGTCACCTGTATGTGTTGCAGTAGTTTGAAAAAGGGTTTTAAGGACAGCTTGGCCCACTGAAGCTTGTTGCTTGGCTTGCACATCAACACAATAGTGTTTAGTGAAGGTGTGTGTTGTAGACCATGTGGCTGCCTTACATATGTCTTCTAGGGGAATGTTCCCTAAGAATGCCATGGAAGCCCCTAGTTTGCGTGTTGAGTGCGCTCTAGGGGGAACTGATAATGTGCGTTTGGCTTTTTGGTAGCAGATTTGGATACATTTAACAATCCACCTTGCAACCCCGGCTTTTGAGATGGGATTACCCTTGTGTGGTGGAGAGAAAGCTACAAACAATTGTTTGGTTTTGCGAAAAGACTTGGTTCTGTCAATGTAATACATAAGGGCTCTCTTGACATCTAGGGTGTGGAGAGCTCTTTCTGCCACGGAATCTGGGTTTTGGAAGAACACGGGTAGTTCTACCGATTGGTTAAGGTGGAAAGGCGAAATGACTTTGGGAAGGAATTTTGGGTTTGTCCTGAGAACTATCTTATTATGATGTATTTGTAAGAAGGGCTCTTGTATAGTTAAAGCCTGTATCTCACTGACTCTCCTGAGAGAAGTGATTGCAATTAGGAACGCAACTTTCCATGTAAGGAATTGAAGTTCACATTTATGTAGGGGTTCAAAAGGTGGTCCCATGAGCCTGGTAAGTACTACATTAAGATTCCACACTGGGGAAGGTGGTAATCTGGGAGGTATGATCCGCTTAAGGCCTTCCATAAAGGCTTTAATGGCGGGGACTCTAAAGAGTGATAAGTGTTGCCTGTTTTGTAAGTAAGCAGCAAGGGCTGCGAGGTGCAGACGTATGGATGAGTATGCAAGATTACATCTTTGCAAATGTAGCAAGTAGCAAATGATGTTTTGCGTGGAGGCCTGTAATGGTTGGATATGATTGTTAGTGCAGTAAATAGCGAATCTTTTCCATTTTGCTGCATAGCAGGCTCTGGTAGTTGGGCGTCTAGCCTCTTTAATAATGTTCATACAGTCTGGCGGTAGGTTAAGGTAACCGAATTCTAGGACTTCAGGAGCCAAATCGCAAGGTTCAGTTGAGATGGATCTGGGTGCCTTATCTCTCCATGGCTCTGCGTTAGCATTGATGGGGAGAGGTGTAGTCTTTGGTATGGGACTACCGATAGTTCTAGTAGTGTGGTGAACCACGGTTGGCGTGCCCATGTGGGAGCTACTAGTATCATTTTTAGAGACTGTTGTCGGAGCTTGCGTACTACAAGTGGGATCAGTGGTAGCGGTGGAAAAGCGTACACAAATCTGCCGTACCAGTTCATCCATATCGCATTGCCCTGGGACTGCGGGTGTGGAAACCTGGCGGCGAAGGTTGGGCATTTTTTGCGTTTTGGTGTGTGGCGAACAGATCTATGTCTGGCTGGCCCCACATCTGGAAAAAAGGTAGAAGAACTTGTGGATGTAGTTCCCACTCGTGAATCTGTTGTGTCTGTCGACTTAACAGATCGGCAATCTGATTGTGAACCCCTGGTAGGTGTTCTGCTAGAAGGTATATGTTTTGTGGAATGGCCCACCTCCAAATGTCCTGTGCCAGTTGGGACAGTTGTGGCGAGTGTGTCCCCCCCTGTTTTTGTATATAGTACATGGCTGTGATGTTGTCTGTTCGGATCAGGACAGCCTTGTTCTGTACGTGGAGTTGAAAAGATTTGAGAGCTAGGAATATAGCTAGTAACTCTAGGTGGTTGATGTGGAGCAGCTTCTGTTGAGTGGTCCACTTGCCTTGTGTTGTATGATCTAACAGGTGTGCTCCCCATCCTGTGAGTGATGCGTCCGTGGTTAGTACTATTTGTGGAACCGGCTCTAGGAACGGCCGCCCTTTGGACAAATTTTTGGTGTTCCACCACTGCAGAGAGCGATGTGTGCGGCTGTCCACCAACACCAGATCTGTAAGATGTCCGTGAGCCTGGTTCCATTGGCGCGCTAGGCACTCCTGTAGAGGACGCATTTGAAGTTTGGCATAAGGGACGATGAAAATGCAAGATGCCATCATGCCGATTAGCTGCATAAACACTCTGGCTGGGAGAGAGTGTTGTATTTGAAACCTGGGGATAAGGGTTTGTATACTGGCTATCCTGGCTGGGCTGGGGTAAGCTAGAGCAGTGGAAGTGTTTATTGTGGCTCCCAGATATTGAAGTATATGGGAGGGCTGAAGGTGCGACTTGGTGTAGTTTACTGTGAACCCCAAGTTGTGTAATGTTTGTATTGTTTGGTGAGTGTGTTGGACACACTGGTTGAATGATCTGGCAGATGAGCCAGTCGTCCAGGTATGGGAAGACATGTATTTGTTGTCTTCGTAGGTGCGCTGCTACTACTGCAAGGCATTTGGTAAACACTCTTGGAGCAGTGGTGACTCCGAATGGAAGTACTTTGAACTGGTAGTGCTGTCCATTGAGTACGAACCTTAGATACTTCCTGTGGGCAGGATGTATGGGAATGTGGAAATAGTCGCCCTTGAGGTCTAATGTGGCAAGGAAGTCTTGTTGTTGTAGTAAGGGAAGCACTTGCTGGAGAGTGATGATGTGAAAATGATCTGAATGTATATACTGATTGAGGGGTCTGAGGTCTAAAATAGGCCTTAGAGTGCCATCCTTTTGGGGATTAGGAAATACAGGGAGTAAACCCCTGTGCCCTGCTGTAGTAGAGGAACTGGCTCTATGGCGTGCTTTTGAAGCAGGGAAAGTACCTCTTGCTGTAAAAGCGTAAGATGGTCTGCGGACATTGGACGCTGCTTGGGTGGTATGTTGGGGGGTAGCTGTTAGTTCCAGGCAGTAGCCATGTTGGATAATTTGTCTTACCCACCTGTCTGTTGTAATGGAGTTCCAGACAGGTAGGAACTGTGATAGCCGTCCTCCCGACAGGGGTGGTGTGGTCGGGGGAAGTGGAGGGAAGTCACTGTTTAGGAGTGGTGGAGGTACGGGTGTTGTTATTACCTCGACCTCTGCCCTTAGTGTTGTTGCCTCTGTAACCACCTCTAAAGTATCCTCTATTGGGAGAGGTTTGGGTGGTGCTTTTATAAGAAGAGGAATTGTCTGTGGTGTTCTCTGTAGAAGGAGCGGCGAAAGGAGCCACGTTGTTGTGGGGACTGCAATGCTCCCATTGACTTGGCAGTGTCAGTGTCCTTTTTCATTTTTTCCAGTGCTGTGTCAACAGCAGGACCAAAGAGTTGGTTTTGGTTAAATGGCTGATTTAAGATGGTAGTTTGGACTTCTGGCTTAAAACCTGAAATACGGAGCCAGGCGTGCCGTCTGATGAGTACGCTAGTGTTGACGGACCTAGCGGCGGTGTCGGCTGCATCCAGGGCGCACTTAATGGAGGCATTTGAAATAAGTTTGCCCTCCTGAATGAGGTCATTGGCCTGTGTCTTGTACTGATCAGGTAGGTGTTGCAATAGGGTCTCTAGCTGATCATAGTGGGCCCTATCGTACCTAGCTAGTAGTGCCTGGGTGTTAGCTATGCGCCAGATGTTGGTGGCCTGCGCAGCTACACGTTTGCCAGATGAATCCAATAATTTTGACTCCTTGTCAGGGGGCGGAGCATCCCCTGAAGTTTGGGAATTAGCTTGTTTACGAGCATTAGAGACGACCAGGAGTCAAGAGGAGCTGACCTTTGATGTAGGCGGGGTCATCAGGGGCAGGTCTATACTTTTTATCTATTCTAGGGTTAAGGATCCTGGCCCTTACAGGGTCGTTGAATATTTCAGGGGCATGTTTAATGACACCTTTGATCATGGGTAAAGTTTGAACAGTTTTTTGAGACTGTTCAAAGGTGTCTAGAAGGAAATCTTCCTCTGGTTGGTTGGTGTTTATATGCACCCCGTGAAAGACAGCAGCCCTTTGGAGAAGTTGTCCAAAACCAATGTGATCATCTGGTGGAGATGGTTTTGTGGGATAAGGTGGAGGGCTGGGGAGGTCTGTAGGATCTAGGAGGTCGTTGTAGCCCCAGTCGTCCTGTGGTGGGTTATCTGGGTCTAGAAGTAGATTATCAGGGTCATCACCATACCCCATGTCGTCCTGATATTCATGTGGTGGAAAAGCTACAGGCTGAGGCGGTGTAACAGGGATGTGGAGAGGAGGGGTGTTAGATAGAGGTTTAGGAGAAGAAGGAGGCATAGGGGAAGTAGAAGAGTCCTTCTTGTTTGGAGGGACAGGCTTGTGGCGTGGCACAGAGGAGATATGTCCAGTGTTAGGATTAATATGTATTTTCTGTTGATTAGGATCGATGGGATCCGGTCGAAACAGTTCCTCCTCCTGAATATTTGGCTTCGGCGCCGACTTTTTCGGTTCCGAGCACGGTGATGGCTTCTTTGGATGTTGTTTTGTGTTAGAAGGCGTAGGGGAGTCCTTCGGCTTAGCTATCGGCTCAAACAGCTTCGGTTTAGGGGCTGTGTCGTGGAGCCTGGGTTTCGGCGCCGAGTGATCCGCATGCTTGGAGGCGGATTTTGGGACCGAACCGGATTTCGGAGCCGGGTGTTCTTTTGGTTTCGGCGCCGAAGGTGCCGGTGGAACGGACACGTGTGGTTTGGTCGGTGCCGAGGAGCCGGAAGGCTTTATTTTCTTCTTCGGCGCCGAGCCGGAAGGCGGGGCGTCCGAAGCACGTTTACGGTCGCGACTGGGGCCTGCAGGCGAAGTGTTGACCGGTGCCTTCGTTTTTGCAGGTGGGGTTGGGGCAGGGGCGGTAGTACTCACTCGTTGCCCTGGAGTGATGGAACCGTCTCGAGACGATAGTGAGGCCTTCAGAATCTTCCTCTGGAACATCGGGACCCTCATCGAAGATATTGACGGGTTCCGGAGCGGACCGTTGCGCCATGATGTGCCTTCGGGCTCGACGATCGCGAATGGTCTTTTTGGAGCGGAAGGAAGCGCAGGCTGGACAGGTGGCCTCGTTATGGTCAGGTGAGAGGCACAGGTTACAGACCTCGTGGTGGTCACTGTGGGGGAACTTTGCTCCACACTGGGGGCATTTCCGGAAGGGCGTCCTTTCCATGGGCAGTAGGCCTTACAGCGTCGATGGGCCCAACGGCCCGCGTCGACGGCTGGAAAGGAGATCGAGGAAGGGACGTCGAGATGTTGATATCAAGTCGTAAAGTGTGAAAACGCTGAAAATGAAGTTTCGAACCAGAGGGTCGAAGTTGCATCCGAACCCGATGGTGGAAAAAAACAATCTGAGGATGGAGTCGATGCCCATGCGCACTATTGTCCAAAGGAGGAGTCACCTATCACATGACTACAAAGACTTCTTCGAAGACAACAACAAAGTGCAAGCATCCGAGCCCAACACCAGATGGCGATCTAATGCACAGTGTGGGCTCTGCAGCTCACATGCCTCGAACCTACAGTTACTGTAATTTATTTGTGGTTGAAAAACTAAATAATTTTACAAAAATCAAAGGCTTATTACAGCTGCTAAGCTGAAGAAACACTGATAGGGTGGTACTGTGGTTACGGGCTCCCTTAACTGTGTACTGAACCAATGAGCAGACAAATACAACGGAGAACACGTATTTTACTTCAATGCGCTGATTGACTTACACCATTGGTAGACGTTCGCTAAGTCATCCTAAGAGGACGAAAGACTAGCTGGTCTTTTACCCCCTTCCCTCCAACCCCCATGGCTTTTCTTGAACATGCGTTTGAAATCAATAGGAGGACACTCTGACTCCTCTGAGGGTAATCAGAGAATTTTGTAGAAATATTCATGAAAGACGGGGGTGTCTCATCTGAGAAGTGATGGAAAAGCTTTCAACCACAGAGATGCTGGCAGTTTGGTAAAAATTACAGAAGTTCTAGCTTATGTGAAAAATCCATTAGGAGAAAGGGCTGCAGAAGTGGGCCTATGAGTTGTATCAATTTCACCACCAAATAGGAGCTGGAGTTTGATGCCACACAGAAGGACAGCACCGCCAACTACGACACAGTTCTGCAAGAGCTTAGTGTGGAGAACAGTGGCTGTGTTAAACTTGGTGTCCTGGAAAGGGCATTCTTCTTCGGCTCCTGTTTTGTTGGCAATGAGAAGAAGGGTTTAAGGTTGAGGAAGCCTTCTTGGATTAATGGCCTGTCCCTCTTTTTTTAAGCATATTCTCATTGAAGTCGACTATTCTCAAGCCAAAGTAAGATTTCAGAAGGAGGAAAGGGTGGAGCCTTTGCATATTCTATTCGGCAGAATCTGTAAGACGCTGCAAAGGCAACCATCACATGAGCCACAAAACCCCTTACACATGTTGTGATGTTTTAATGGTTATTGGACAAAGGCTTCATTGCTGCATGATCAACGAAACAGAATTTGACAATTCGTAAGTACCGATATCTAGCAGGATGTGAACTGGAAGCTGCGGAATGCACAGTCCTTAAACACTATACTCACCACCCAGAAAAGGGAACTGTGGCACAAGAGTCCCTACTCTTAGGTAACACAAACATCGCTTCCCCGCCTTCCGCTCAATGGAAATTGGAAATGGGAATTTGCAGTAAATATGGGATAGTTAGAAGAACGCATCGTGGCTGCGTATTTGATGGTGCATACCCGCTCTTTAATAAAGTGGACATTCAGGTGTCTGCCCCTTCACTGGGACTATCCTCCAAAACGTAGATAATCTGAAGGAGCAAAAAATTCAGCTAATCCCCAAACCAAATTCTTGATGCACTGAAACCTGTGTGTAGCATCCATCGAAAAGCATAACTTGAAGGAGGGAAGGAGGAAGTTTGTAATGCAGACCAGCCGCGGCCCGTGCAGGTAACAGCAGTGGGGCGATGGGGCTGGGCTGGGGATTCAACAGACGCCACAAGGGAAAATTGAATAAATAATTAAATTTCCCTTGTGGTCCTCTGTCAAAATCCCTCCCCCCCCCCCCCACACACACTCTTACCTGCACGGGCCGGCCGCGGCTGATGCAGACCTCATCCAGAGTCCAAGTGAAAAATATTTGGAATTACAACCCCAGTGGATCCTTCGTGCTGAGACTATGACAAGGGAACATCTCCCTTGGTGCGTCACCCACATCATCTATCACAGGTTGCGGATGACAAGATAGAAATTTTTTAAACGCACTCAGAAAAGTCCTGATAAAGCACAGGGCAGTTCGAAAATGTATTCAGTTACGGTGGACATAGTATGAGTGTGCAAAATATGGTGTGTATAACATGATTCAATTCAACTATTTTTGTACTGAAGTGACACTAGGAGTAGAATGATCCACTGATAATGTGATCGTCTTAACCTAATTCAAATCTGGTCTTACACTAGGCAGTCACTAAATTAAATTGAACATTGACTTTCATGAATACAGGGCCATCCATTTTAGTAAAGGTATTTTTTATACACACATTTAGGCTACAAGACCTGGATTGGCCCCTTGGGCTTGTAACAGTTTTTTATTTTTAAACACCTTCTGGCACGGGTTTTAAGTCCCAGTTACACATCATCACAATGGGCATGAGAAATTTTCAAAATTAGCTTTAGACAACTTTAAGAAGTTGGTTTTTAAACTTTGGAAACGTTGCCAACTGCATGCAGTTTGTGTAATTCAAATAATACGTTTTAAAAAATGCAGCTAAGAGTAGGGTTTGTGCCAGAAAAATGTCCTTTTTTGTAGTAAATTTCATCTGCAGATGAAGCTTTGTGAACAGAACAAACTTCACAACTTTGCCGGCAAAATGATAATTTCATAGGCCATTAATCAGTACCTTGTGGTAATGGTCTTGCCCACCCATACTTGGTCCATGGCACGTTCTACCATTCTATCCACAGATAACGCCAGTTCCCTGCCCCAGGTTAATGTATACCATCCTGTCACAGCATGATCACCGCACTTACCTGGGATATGGAGCCCATGGGCCTTTCAAGGACCGTAGGATGCTTGGTGGAGGAAATAAGAGGAGGGGGATTGGACATGCCACATAGTCGGGGAACCCCGGATCGGGCACTCTCGTGCAGGTTTAAGGGCATTGGGTGACCTGTATAGAAAGACAGTACATATTACTCTACTCTTTAAATGAACATGCTAATGCACAATTCAAAAACTGAAATAGAAGCAGTACTTGCAGTAGGGTTACATCGAAGGTCTACTTTTCATCTACTCCCTTCTAGAAGATTTGTTTATCCACAGAAAGACCACAATTTGAAAGCTCAAATTTAAGGGTGCAAAGCAGCAATCAACCAAACTGGTAAATATCTAATGAGACCACGCTGGTTTTCACTATGGCAGTATTTTTAGAATATACAGTTACCCCTGGAGAAACATGAAGATACTATTGGCTATACCATCTCACATTCTGCGATAATTCACGCGTGTACACTTTGCAGTCCTTCAGCTGCCACATTTCTAATCGGTGGAAAGCCTTCCTCCACTTCATAAGCTACTCAACTTAAATTTTATCTAAGAAGCCCTCCAGGTTGCCACCTCCAAAGATCACACATTGAATCAACCAGAATATGGCCAGCCTCAGCCCTCGTTCCTGGACAACTGAGCCTGAAGGCATCTCACAGACATGCAGGCACTTTATATACAGTACCCCACATATCTGAGCACTGGATGTCCGTGGTGCTGCGATACCACCCAGCTCATGCACACTTTTGAGACCACTAAAAAACAAGTTAGGGATGACTCTTGGGGGCAGCAGAAGAAAATAATAGATTACGGGACAATGAGCGTGAAGGCAGCAACTTCGTCAGCAGTGCAAGGCACCAGAGTTCCTGGCCATCACATACGCTACATCCCTGGCCCAATGCTGCTTTGGATGAAGGGCCTCTTAGGACAGCTTAGGACAGGATTCTTGTCCTCTTAAGAGACGACTATGTTAATTGTGTCTCATTAGAGTCTTATAAAATCTCTGCTTCACCATCTGCAAAATGTGGCAGCTTCCCCCTACAGATCAGACGTTAACGAGAGACTGTGACTTCCCGTCACTATGAACACTGCAATGGCAACATATCAAATGTGATACTCTTTGTATTGTCAATACGCTGCCTATCATCTCAGCCATCTTTTCATAACTAATAACTGAATTCAGCACTAACGTTTTAGACAGGCCTGCTCTCCATGCCATCCGTGGATTGAGATCCTGTACCAAGAAGGTTAGAACTGGAGGACATGATTTCTTGGTAAAAGCTGCTAAGCTTTGGAACAACATCCCACCTCATTTGGAAGCCACAGAAAAATGACCTTGACTTTAGATGCTTACTTAAGGTTAGGGCTCCCGGTTTTATGGCATTTATTTTTTCTACATTTCCGTCTGTATTTATCCATATTTATTATTTGCTAATTTTGTCTGTATTTATCCATTTTTATTTTGTGTTTTCTGTATAAATGAAGCTGCAATGGGTATTTTTCCATATTTATTTGACTGATAAATGTATATTCGCATTTGAATGTCCAAATGGTTGCATCAGTATACAGTGCAATAGCGTTATCTGAAAACCCTTTCATTGCAGAATAGCATAAATAACTGTAGATCTGCGCTTAATTAAGCTTAATTAGGAAACCTATTGTCTTTTTTCATCTCCCCTACCTCTCAATCTGTACACCTACTGACCTAGCACTCGTGATTGACAGTGGGAAAAAACATCCAAAGAAGACCTATTTTCCATATTTTTCTGTATTTAAAAATAAATACAGACAGGAAAAAAATACTTTTCGGTCTGTATCTATCTGTAAAAATCAGTAAAAACGAAAAAAATGGGAGCCCTACTTAAGATGTGTACATCGGTGTAAGCTGGGTACCCTAGTCTGTGTCTTCGGTGGCAGAAAACAGACCATCACTTGGAAAAACTGCGCTTTCCTACAGTGTTTTACGTTTTCTTCCACTGGAATGTGCAAACCTTGAGTCCAACAGTGATGGTCGACATTTAAACAAAGTTGGCAAACTTTAGTGCTGGGCTCTGCTGAAAAGGGGTACATCCAAAGTGAACCCCAATATACAGCTAGTTGACAATTGTTATAGAGGGTACAAACAAAACAGCAACTGATGGCAGCTGATTCATAGTTTAGGGGTACATCATTTTACCAACAGGTTCCCTTGTAAAATTTAACTGTTCCTTTATGTAGTGTGTAGAGCGACGTATTTGGGACCAGGTGACTGTGCACAGGATGACAGGTTTTTTTCCCTAAAGGTTGTCTATCCGCAGGACACGTGCCGTACTGTTTTTTTTTATTCTGGCCACACCCTTCAATAATGTAAGCGATGGATGGTATAGAGAAGAATCACTGGCTCTTCCTGCTCTCCTCTGTGCATTGGCTGTATCCTAGCAACATGGAAACTGGCTCAAACAATCTGTATGGACTCAAAATACCACCCTGACCTCTCGCTGTCACTGGTAAAGTGTGGCCTTACAAAAGGAGAAACACCAAAGATGCACTTCCCGTTGAATGGAGGAACATTTCAAAATATAACAGAATGCAGCTCTCTGGTTCATTATGGCTTTCTACTGGTGTCCCAAATGGGGGTAAATTCGGGCACTTTGGTCTACAGAAACTAATTCGTCTGGAGTTCGAGGAGATTCTTCAGCCCTCGATGGGGGCCACCTCCCCTGAGGGATGGTTGCAGAGCCTGAACCAGATGTGGAGCAGCCTTGCTGCCGTGACCCTCCATAAACAGACTAGCAGAGGGCACAGCAGATGTTTTGCAAGAAGGATGCATCTATGGCAAGAGTTGTCCAGGAACCTACAGAATCCTTGCATCGAGCCCGATTCTCCAACATACATGCCGAGATCCTCCAAGCTCAAGGCGCTCCAGATAGACTTTCCTTGACAGAATCTCAGGTGAGCCAGCACCATCTCCAGCTTGCCCATTACCCCTTTGGAGTTTGCTGCTGCTGCCCCTACAAAGCCCCAAAGAAATACAGAGATGTCTCCTCCTCATTCCCAGTCCTGGGGTTGTGTCCTGTTAGCTTTGGCCAGCTACTTGGTTTCTGGAACCATCTGAACCATCTCTCTAACCCTTACTGCTCTGAGATATGGGAGCGCCAGGCCTCTTACTCTGAATTGCAGTTCCAAGTAAGAACTGGTCACACCAGTGGGCCCAGTGAAAGGCCCAGGCTCCGTGGGTGCTCTACCAACCAAATATTTCAGCCACACTGGTTTGTTTCTGCATATGGGCCTCTAGGGTATAGTACCCCTGCGGCACGCATTTTGGATACTAAACAAAAAGGGTCCTTTTGACCCTTTTTTGCAAATTTACATGAGACTTATAATACTATTTGCGTCCTCAACAGGTCTCATTTAAACTGTGTCTCATGGGACGCAGACTACTAAGCCCCCTATAATCATCCTCCATTCACTAGACAAGAAACAAACTTGCCTTTGGTACCCCAGATAGCTGAAGAACTTGGACGGGACCAATGTCCCAGAGGGGGTGGAGGGTTTTCACAGGGAATCCCGCCGTAGGGTCTCCAACCTACTGAGCATCCCAACCTTGCACCTGGAGTCCCAGAGCCATGAGTAGAGGGCCAAACATAACAATTCAACATGGATACACTGAAATCTGTCGGGTGGCACATCTGCTACACTGAATAACCAGAAATCAACAAACAGTACTATGAGTCGATGTCCACAAATGTTTACTTTGCCATGCTTCATCTGAGTTTGGAGCCCCTAACACCAGCCTCGTCAGATTGACTTCACTACCACTGAGAAAGTCACAGGCCCAAAGGGAGTTATTTGGTCATCCAACTGGAGTGCATTAGTGTCGGTGGCCCTGGAACACCAACGGTAAACCTCTGAGTACACCCATACGCTGCAAAGTAGCAAATGACAGCCAGAGGACCCATAAGAAGAAAAAAAACTACAGCTGCCACTACCCAATTCTCATAGTGACGAAAGGCCACCATTGTAGGCAAAGTGCAGTTCAAGAAACATCCCATTAATACAACTTTGCGAAGTAGTTACCCTAGCCAAAATTCCGGAACTCATCAGAAGCTCTTTAAGTCAGCCTAGCTTACTGCGCGCCATTACTGTTTCCAGCGGTCGATGACAGCAAACCCAGGATTATCTTTATCTTACAGTACAGTTGTTTCTCTTGGTACCGAAGATTAAACTACCAGAAACCTGAATACTCCTATGGGGGATTGTCAGGAGTAGTACCCGAATTTGGCACTTGGCAGAGGTGGCCATTTATTAAGCTAGGTCCTACTCAAACCCTTCTTCAGCTACACAGATGTACGAGAGACCCACTAGCAGCTGTTGCGAGGAAATTCAGCAACCCTGGTATGGTTAACCCTCTCTAACAATCCTTCATAAATCCTAGTGAAGGCCTTGAATCGGTCTGTTCTCTCACTAGGAGCCAGGGTGGCGGCTCCGAAATGGAAGCGATGCTTTTTCTCCGGTCTATCCTGAGCGGACAGCTACATTTTGCAATAACTGCAGCCTCTTGAAACGGGAATAGACTTTCTGAATTTGAGATCAAACACTTGACCTGTTGCAAGGAAGTTGGCTAATGAGAAGCAACCATTTTCAAATCTACGAACTGCAAGCTCAACAAAAACAGAGTCCTTCGTGATTCGAGAGTGAGTTTTGGACGAGCACACACCCTCGTGGCTTTAGTTAATTCTATTTTTCATCCATTTCAACGAGCAGCCAAATAGTTGCAGGCTGTCTACATAAATACACCAATGCCACATTGAAGGCTTGGAACAAATTGTACGATGGGCACAAGAAAGAAAACTCTAAGTATGTGAGGGTGTGGAAGAGCCTCAAATGACTCCATCTTATGATCATGGCTGTGGCTGGGATATAATAACCCCGAATATATCATCCCCCCCATCAGGATACTACTGGGAATGTTTCATCTGTCTATGGAGATACTTCACAGACCACTACACAAGAATTCACATCTTCTATAAAGGGCTTTGCCAACACAACTTTATAACTCTGACAAACAATAAAAAAAAAAGAATCTGTTCAATGCAGTGACTTTTCACCAGCAAAGTCATTTTTTCTGCCGATATCAGTAAACTCCCTATACAAAATCCTACCATGAACAACAGAGAATCACCCACAATTGCTTACTAAAATAAAAAAACGATGCCATTACATTTATCTATTATTTTGGGATGCAGTCCATGTCGTTTGCACCAAGATATTTAAGATGCTGATTGGTAACTATCCCCACGGAAGAAACAGTACTAAACTAAAGAGGGTCTGTTCAAAATTGTTGGCTTTTTCAGTAGAAGAAGTTGAGACCAAAACAAATTCACCAAAATCATATTAAAAACACTCTAAAAAACAATGGATTCAAGCTAGCCTGGCTGATGAGGGGTGTTACCCCGAAACCGGTCCCAGGATGCTTGTTTCCGGTTCAAGGAAGACCTGGCTTGGCAGTTCGGGCTGGACTGTTCCCATGAGGCACAGGGTAAAGACTGATTTGCATATAGCTGGGTCTGAACTGAGGTGGCGAAGTGAGCTAAAGAATGATGGATTCAACCCAGATCTGTGACTTGGGGTGAGTGTCTGAAAAGTTTCAGCGCTCCGTCCATCATCTCCTTGTGTTTGCTGGGGGGTGACATAGACCATTTAGTGGTAATTGGTCTATGAAATTATTTTTTTATTTGTTTCGGTGTTTGTGTGTTACCCTTTAATCAGTGGGTGCAAGTGAAAATTGAAAAGTGCATGCAACTTCCTTGGACTCTTGCAAAGTTACGTCAGAGTTTATTAGTGATAGAAAGGAGGAACATCACAAATGATTGTAATAAACAGTAGCAGCGCAAATGAACATTCTAGAAGGTTATATTTTGACTTTGGTTTTATCAGAACATGAAAGGACTGTCCTGAAGCACTCTCTGCAGCAAACCCCTATCCACTTGTGTGTTGTGCAATCACTGTGTAATATCGGGCAAGTTGCATTTGCATTCAATATTTGCCTGATGAAAATTTAATAAGGGAGATCTAGATCTTGCAAGCTCATTTTCGTACAACAAAACTGGGGTGCACAGGCCAACTAAGCGAATAATTTAACACGGTAACAGGAGGCAGGAGAAAGCTGGTGCAATGCTTGATTCAATGCAACAATAAATGTCTAGGTGTCTGGGACACCCACTACAAGCTTCACAAGCTGCACACTCAAGTAACACCTGAGAAGAAGGTCCCACCTCCCCCCACACACTCATTTTGCCCCCACACCCCTGTTTCTCATCGCAGACCAGAGGGGAACCTAGACATCACCAGAAAAGAATCCTGAAGGAACCCAACAGACGTCTGCCATATTTACCCGCCCCCACTACCCCTACCCAAGAAAATACCACAAGATGACAATTTGCAATGGCAACCCAAGGTCCTCCCCCCCGGTGCCGACTGCCCGCTCACCTGGTAGGCTGTACTGGTAGAGATGAGGCTCTGGCTGGGAGGGGCCCCGCAACACATCTCGAGGCGGCGCTTGATACGGCAGCACCGAGGGCCACGACGACATGGGTAGCTGCTCCCCGCTCTGCTTCTGCCCCTCAGAAACCGGTGGGAAGGACGCTGACTTGTCTAAAAGAAAAAACGAAAGCAGAGACAGTGCTCAGGTGAAGCGGACTCCCAGCAAGAAACAATACTGGTGTAATCTGACGACAGGGGGATATTCAACGATGCAAGAGCCTGTGAGTGCAGGAGCCATATTTATTTCAAGGAAGCAGCGGGATGAACAAAGAGCGAAGACAGGATTACAGTGACACGACACACTCATGGAGGCAACAATGTTCCTATCTTAATGCTCCATAAAATGCACAGGAGGAAATGATTCAAAAGTCATCTATGAATTTAAGCATCAAAGATGCAGAGATCACCTGCCCAGGAAGAAGGCAAGCAAGGGCAGAGCATCTCCAGCACTTTTATTCCACGAATGATCTGTTACAAGGACCAACTGAAAATATATGTGCAAGAATACTGGTTTGAGCCGCACACCAGAATAAAGGATGAGGCCGTGGATAAGGGATGGGTCTTTAGGAGCAAAGATGGATCCTTTTTAATAATTGTAATTTCTAATTGTAGGTATGTTTTAATGAACGTTGTTCATGTTGGTTTGTTTATTTTGTAATGCGTCTTCATGTTTAACGCTGGGCACCATGAACAATAAAAAGCAACATAAGTCAGATTGGGTAACTCATTCTGGGCTAGTGTTGAGTCTCATTTTTAAAGACCTCTTGCGGACCATACTAAAAACCTACAGTGGACTTACAGCCAGCACATTGCTTACCGTTGGTTGGCTTTTTATCTTATTTGCTTACTTTTTAATCATTGGCTTTCGTCCTTTTCTTGTGTTTGGCCTCCCCTGCAACAAAGCTTCTTCACCATCCTTTTTATTGGAGTCTTGTAACCTTCTACTGCTCACATTTAGGGAATTACTTTTTTCTTTAAGCACTGTATGAGAGCGCTAGTATTTTCTTGCTTCGTGTCGTATGCTGCTTCTCTCCTTTAAATACCTGCCCCCTGTATGTTCTTTTTTGCTTCCTCTTCTCCCACTTGCTCTGTCCCTAGTGTGCTGATTCTGCCATTCCATACCTGCCATCCACCACACGTTTCATGTTGCTCCCTGCTTCCCCCACCTGGTCTATTTTTCTCCCACTTCAAATTTTTTTTTTGGGTATTATTAATTACCCCAGCCTAAAGTTTGTCTGTTGCTCCCCATCTAATCCCCATAACTTCCTCTCAACCTGCTCCTCCATTGCTTCCCCACCTCCCGGAGGTCCTTAAAATAAAATAGTGTATTTTAAAACATGTTGGGAAGGCCCTGCCATTTGCTGCGATGCTGAAACAAACAGAAAAAAAAGTGCTTTTGAATAAGTAAAATTAGAGGTTTTTTTTATTTACCACTCCATGTGGCGACTGCCATCTTGGATTGGTAAATAAATTTAAAGAAAAACGGCGCCTGTGCAATTCCATCGATGCACGCATATGCACAAGTTACTAACTTGTGTAACGATATATCTGTAAGAGACAGTAGTTAGTGACAGATTCCTTACCTTAGAATATCCCCAGGCGTCAGGCTGGATCCGGAAAGTTTTGCGTAGCAGTACCCCTGCCCTTCGGTAGGCGGCGTCGTGCGGCTCCGCGTCCGTCGTCGGCATCGCCGGGATGAAGTCGCGGCCAATACTTAGACGCCACCCATGCGCGCTGGCGTCAGTTCTGTACACGACTTTCCGTGCCAGAAACGCAGAGCCATGCAAGAAACTGACACTGGTGTCTGAAAACTAGGGCCCTGAAAGGGATGTCCTTAACCCTAGAAATCAGTTCGCAGAACGGGGAGGATGGGTGGGCGGTAGGAATCTGTCACTAACTACTGTCTCTTACAGATATATCGTTACACAAGTTAGTAACTTGTGCATCTGAAAGAGACACGTTAGTGACAGATTCCTTACCTTAGAATAGATACCCCAGCAATACCAACCCCGGTGGTGGGTCTGCGAAGAAAGATCAGACAAGGAAGTCTCGGAGAACAGAACGGCCAAAAGCCGTCTCTCCGGACTTGGCTGTCAAGGCAGTAATGCTTGGTAAACGTGTGCAGCGAGGCCCACGTAGCTGCCTGACAAATGTCCTGCAAAGGGACACCACGTCCTAAGGCCGTGGTGGCGGCTGTCGCCCTGGTGGAATGGGCACGCAGCCCAACAGGGGGCTCCTTCTTAGCCAAAGAATAACAGGCCTTGATACACAAGACGACCCAGCGGGAGATGGTCCGCTTGTGTACCGCCCGACCTTTTTTGGCGCCCACGTAGCCAACAAAGAGCTGGTCGTCCACCCGGAACTGCTGTGTGCGGTTTAGATAAAATGAAATCGCACGTTTTGAGTCCAGACGGTGGAGCCTCTCTTCCTCTCTAGAAGGATGCGGAGGCGGAAAGAAGGTGGGCAAAGTGATGGTCTGCCCAATGTGAAAAGCAGTAACCACCTTTGGCAAGAAGGACGGACGCTTCCTAAGAACAACCTTGTCTGGATGGACAGACAGAAAGGGGGGCTTGCAAGAAAGAGCCTGGAGCTCACTCACCCGCCGAGAGGAGGTGATAGCCATCAGAAAGGCTGTCTTCAGAGTGAGAAGACGAAGAGGACAGTTATGGAGAGGCTCAAAGGGAGCGCACATTAAAAAGGTAAGAACCAAGTTCAAGTCCCACTGAGGCATCACAAACGGAACAGGAGGGAAGAGGTGTGTAATGCCTTTTAGAAACCTGTTAACAACGGGGGACTTGAAAAGGGAGGGTTGATCAGGAAGCCTGAGGAAGGCCGAAATGGCACAAAGATAGCCCTTGATGGTACCCAGGGCAGAACCCTGTTGGGCCAGAGAGAGAAGGAACAGAAGAACTTCAGAAAGAGGGGCAGAAAGGGATTCACAGCCTTTGCTGTGCACCATGCCACAAACTTGTTCCACCTGCAGGCGTATACCACCTTAGTGGAGGGACGCCTGGCTGCCAGAATCACATCACAAACTTCGGGAGGCAAGTCGAAAGGAATCAACTGCCGCCGCTCAATCTCCATGCAAGGAGGTGGAGACTGGACAGGTTCGGGTGGAGGACCGTCCCCTGCTGCTGCGACAGAAGATCCTCCAGAAGAGGCAGACGGATCGGGGGATCGATGCTCATACTGAGTAGCTCGGGTTACCAAACTCTTCGAGCCCAGTCCGGAGCCACAAGGATGATTGGGGCCCGGTCGCGCCGAATCTTCTTCAACACTCTGGGTAGAAGTGGTATAGGCGGAAAGGCGTACAACAGACCGCAACTCCACTCGCGACGAAAAGCGTCGCCGAGCGAGTGCCGCCTTGGAAATTCCAACGCGCAGAACTGATGACATTGCGTGTTCTCTTCGGTGGCGAATAGATCTAACCAAGGCTCTCCCCACTGTAGAAAGAGTCCTTGCGCCACCTCCGAGTGAAGACGGCATTCGTGATCCATCATGCACCTGCGGCTGAGTTCGTCCGCCCTGGCGTTCAGAGAACCTGCCAGGTGTTGAACCATCAGGGACATGCCCTGATGTTCCAGCCATGTCCAGAGACGCAGAGCCAGACATAGGGTCCACGACCCCAACCCGCCTTGTTTGTTTGGTGCAGTACCACATGGCGGTGGTGTTGTCGGTGAACACCTGCACCACCTTCCCCTTGACAGAGGGAAGGAATGCCTTCAGTGCAAGTCGGATCGCCCGGAGCTCCAGAAGGTTGATATGGAGCCGGGACTCCGCCGGAGACCAGAGGCCTCTGATCTCCGCCTCTCCCATGTGACCGCCCCATCGCAGAAGGGACGCATCTGTCACAACTGTGTGCTCTGGCTGGGGAAGGGAGAGGGATCTGCCCATGACCCATTGCCGGTTCAAAAGCCACCACTGCAACTGCCGTGCAGTTCCCTCCGAGATCTGGACGTAATCGGACAGGCTCCCCTGATGCTGCGCCCACTGGAACTTCAGGTCCCACTGCAGAGCCCGCATATGCCATCTGGCATGATCGACCAGCAGGATGCAGGAGGCCATGAGGCCCAGCAGCCTCAGGGTCATCCGTACCGAAACCCAGTATAGAGGCTGAAAGATCGGAATCATAGCCTGAATATCCTGGACTCGCCGTTCGGGAGGATAGGCCCGAAACTGCGTCGTGTCCAGAACTGCTCCGATGAAAAGGAGCTGTGGAGAAGGAATCAGGTGCGACTTCGGCACGTTGATGGAGAACCCCAGCGAGTGCAGGAGTCCGGCCGTCGTCTGGAGGTGGGAGACGACTGCCTTGGACGAGCCCGCCTTCAGCAACCAGTTGCCGAGGTAGGGGAAGACTGGAACCCCTGCCCGGCGCAGATGAGCTGCGACCACCGCCATCACTTTCGTGAACACCCGAGGGGCGCTGGTAAGGCCAAAGGGGAGCACAATGAACTGAAAATGCTTGTGGCCTACCGTGAACCGCAGGTAACGCCGGTGGGCCGGCAGGACAGGGATGTGAAAATATGCGTCCTGCAAGTCCAACGCTACCAACCAGTCTCCAGGGTCGAGGGCAGTCAAGACCTGAGCTAGGGTGAGCATCTTGAATCGAAGGGCATGTCCATAAGGGTGTTTTGGACATCGCCCGAGAAACTAGTGGTCCTCAGCCAGGCGTGACAGCGCAGCGCCACTGTCGTAGCAAGCGATCTGCCCAGCGAGTCAGCGGTGTCTAGGCCACATCGTATTGTGAACTTCGCCGCGTCTCTCCCGTCTGCAATAACACGGGTGAGTAGTGTTTGGCTTCCCAAATTGCTCCAGTTTTTTGGATTCCCTATCCGGCGGAGCCGTAGGGAAGGCGCTCAGAGGTAGAGGCTTGGACAACCAAGCTCTCGGGGGTGGGGTGTTGGGAGAGGAACAAGGGGTCGCCCGGGGCCGGGCGATGGCGTCGGGCTACGTTCCTGTCCACAGGAGCCCCTGTGGTGGGCCTGGACCAGGTGCCCAAAAGAACGTCAGAAAGTGCGTCGTTGAACGGCAGCAGTGGCTCCGAAGAGGTAGCCGCCGGCTGAAGCACTTCCGTCAGGAGGTTAGTCCTGACAGCCACTGTAGGGAGCTCGAGGCGCAAGGCCGCGGCTGCCCTACGCAACACCGTTGCATAGCTTGCTCCCTCCTCCGAAGCCATGGAAGGAGGAGACAGCATGCCAAGGTCTGGAGAGGTGTCCAGGCCACTGGCATCACCCAGTTCCTCTGCCCAGTCCCGATAAGGCTCACACTGAGCTGTGAGAGGGTCTTCTGACCCCTCCCAGTCCTCCTCGTCCTCCAATACAGGTGAAAAGTATGGAGGGCGGACATGAGGAAAGAAAGGTCCCATTGGCGTCGGAATCGGCGTCGGCCGACGCCGATCCGGCGCAGTGTCCGGTTCCGGGGAGAACCTGGGACGGCGTCGTCCGGGACGTCGGACGGCGCCGTGAATGGTACCGGAGTGGCCGGCGCCGGTGGTGGTGTGGTTAGGTCAACCGGCGTCGACCGGGATCCAGGCCTGGATCCGAGGGGGTCCTGCGGCACCGGGGCCGGAGCCGCCGGAGACACCGGGGCCAGAGCCGCCGGTGGTGGTGCCGAGGGAGGATCCCCACTGGGGTCCGCGGGGCCCGAAGGCGCACCGGGGTAACCCTTAGGCCCGAAGATGCGAGCCATGGCCGACAAGAAGTTTTGGATGTCGGCCGGAGTCGACGCCGGACCCGGAACAGGCGGGTAGTCCGGCGTCGACTGTTCGGGTACCCCCGGAGCCGCGGGGGCGGTACCAACAGGACCCTCCGCCGAGTCACGAGACTGGCGAGGGGAGGTCTTAGAGCGATGCTTCTTAGACCTCTTGTGCTTCGCCTTACCTAAGGACGAAGACTTTGACCCCGACGAATGACGACGGCTCCGCGACCGGCCCCTCGACCTCTCCCGGGACCGGGACCTCGAGCGGCGCTGAGCCGAGTGCCGGGCCTCGAGAAGCTTTCGAGACCGCTCTCGCAAAGCCTTCGGGGCGAGGGACCGACACTCGGGGCACGACGTGGGGTCGTGGCCGCGCCCCAGGCAGAAGAGACACTCTTGGTGCGGATCCGTAATCGACATCATGCGATTACAGACCTCGCATGGCTTGAAGCCGGGCATCCCTGCTGACACCGTTGGAGTCGAAACGACTCGAAAACTGGGACAAAAAGTCTCAAAAAAGATTCAGTCAAAAAATGACTGGGGCACTGCTCAATCCGGATCTGCGCTTACTGGCACGGAAAAAGAAAGAACTGACGCCAGCGCGCATGGGCGGCGTCTAAGTATTGGCCGCAACGTCATCCCGGCGATCACGACGCCGACGAGGGACGCGGAGCCGCACGACGCCGCCTACTAACGCGCAGGGGTACTGCTACGCAAAACTTTCCGGATCCAGCCTGACGCCTGGGGATATTCTAAGGTAAGGAATCTGTCACTAACGTGTCTCTTTCAGATATACCACATATGCAGGACTACGGAATGACTTGGTCACCACAAGCATCATGATGAGTGCACGTTCATGCGCCCATTTTCATCATTGCATCTTTTTGCTGATGCTGTACAGCATCAGCTAAAAACATTGCCAAATCCAATAGGTCAAAAAGGTGAGACCTACTGGCCTTGCAAATGCTTGTTCAATAAGTTCAAAAGTCAAGAAACGCATGTTTTGTTCCTGAGTACAATAGGTATCTCTGACTCCTGATTTCATCAAAACACCATACTGCCAGACTCTAGAACTAGAGGTCGGCACAGCAACTTTGAGGAGAACAAAGAGAAAAAAAGGCTTCCATCAAAAACTTTCAAAAAAGAAACCAGTGTACAACCACTCCGCAGAGCAGACAAAAGGAGAGTGATGCTCCAGCAGCTGAGTGGATGTGTGACAGCTTCACAACTGAGCGTTAGCCAAGACCTTTTAATTTTACTAAACTTTTATTTTTAACATTCTTACATATTAGCCAGTACTCTTCAGCCATTGGTCTTTTACTGTGTCATTCACATTTTTCTTCTATATACTACAGCATGCACAATGAGGCAATGGTCAGCCCACTTCAGCCATTGGCTATCTTCACTGTCAGTGACGGTCTCCCATAATTTCACAAGGAGCCCACCCACACACAACATAGTTTGCTTCCGTGCCAGGGACTACTATGGCAGTGTGTGCTTTGAGATCAAATAAAGAGGTTGCTTTTAGGCAAGAGCTCGCCCAAAAATAAAGTTTTACAAAAGCCATGACAAAACAACAAGCATTGGCAAAGCCAAAAGAATGGTAGCCAACCACAGACCTATTCTCTTGGCCAATGCTGTTTTTTCCTTCTATAATGCTAGTGCAGTGCCCCATGTTGCTGGCTGTTCCGTGAGTCCCATAAAAGAGGCTGCGCCATGAGAATATATCGTGTTTGTAGGACAAATGCACTCCGTGATGAGGTCTTCCTTTTCGTGCCCCAGTATGTTATCCCCAGGTTTTGTAAATACTAAATCAGTCTTAATTTTCATCAGGCTTGTAAAGTTTACAACTGCCTTGAGGGACATAGCCCACCCACTCTTAGGATATCAACAAGACCTACAGTGATATTGAAGAAATAAAAAAACAATAATTAATCAGATACCCCATATTTAGCCTCAGAATCTGGCATGGCTCGAGCCCTGCTGGACCTCCACTGGGAACACTCTGGACTAAGCCGACTAACTCAGACATGTTCTCCTTACGGCTAATGTTTATAGGTCCTTCATGTTGCCATATTTCTTAGCAGAACTTAACAGAACTTAAACAATGATTTATTGTTTTCATCGGTTTTAGGGTACCCTATTTTATTAGTTTTTTCTTTCCACACCCAAGAGTCACATGCCCTAATGTTATGCTTTTTTCCCTATATTTATATGGTAGCCTAGGACCTACTTTTTCTTCTCCTAGAGTTAGTTCTTGGTTGTGTTGGCTGTTTCTAATTAATTACATTATTTGTTGTGCTATTGTTGTAACTAAATGCTGACGGCACTACTCAAGATATTAGATTAAAAAAATGAAGGGCGACTAACCTTCATGCTGTGCGAAATGTAACTCTGCTTAGAGAGACCATCTGGTGAATGATGTCACAGTAAATATCAAATTTAAGCAGACATCATCCATCAAAGAAACATTCTGGAATATTGATTGTGGGTGACTCTTAGCGATGCAGTACCGAGTAAAGAGAACTGTTTTTTCTCTGCACTCTATACATGATTGGACTGGCTTATAGGGCGACCAGGCAGTGCCGGAAGGACTGGTCTCACAGATTAGTGTCTGGGGTTGTTTACTGGCGGTTTGTGGACCTATTTTATGGTCAGGAGGTCCAGTTTTTACAGTTGATTTACCTGATTATACCACGAAAATAGCCAGCAGCACGCACCAATGCATGACGTCTCCCATACGTTGCAAAACACCTACACACCGTCTCTTTAGAAGGTCAAAACTGCCAATGTGGGACACTTTTCTAGCTCTCTGATTCGATAATGGTGGCCCACTTTTATTTTGGTGCCAGAGACTACTTTCTTTCCCAATCTGACCCTGACTGGATGGCCCATTCAAACCGCATGCAGACTGTTAAAAGTATTTTACTAATGCCCACCCACGGACACATTCAGGTATTTACCTGAATGTTTATACAGCGCGTCATACCCTAAATTTTTAAAGGTCACAACATCAGGTGTGACTATTACCCCCCAACTTGGACGTATTAGCATCTCAGTCTATCTAAGTTATGCACTGCCGGTAGTCTTCGGCAGAGGCAACCTGGCGTGAAGAGCCATTTAATCAGCAGTATTTTAGAAACTCAGCAGACTGGGAGATTTCAAAACGGCTGAAAATGCAACACAGCATTGAATGTGCAGACTTCGAGGGTCCCTCTCAGCGTGGAACTGCAACCACCGCCATTATGGGATCAAGGGCCAAAGTTTCATTAAAGCCACAGAAGAAACTGCAATGAAAACTGGATACTGTCAATATATTAATGTTTGAGGAACCTCGGTCCTCACAGTGGTGATAGACAAGGTGTTTTAGTGTCTCTATTGAACGCCTAAAAGATGTTTTGCAAAAAGAAGCACCGGCCCCAAGGTGTGTGCGTGGGGAGGAGGTGGGGGTCACGATCTGCACTAATTAAATGTAGAATTTCAGAAACAATATATGTAGGGTTAAGGAAAGCAAATTCCTTCCAGGCTCAGGAACAGCTGGGTGAAGATTCATGGTTTTGCACCCGGCTTCGTCTCCGCCATGCTTGACAAACCTGAAATTGAGCAAAACGACTGTTCAATGTTTCCTCGATGGAAGAAAAACCAACCTAAGGTCTGACAGAACAATGTGAATGAGACATACCACAATGTATGGGGGCGGGTGGGTCAGCCTCTAAAGGGCATAAGGGGCACCGAATAAAAGGAATTGTAGGCCAGTAGCTGTAGAGTCAAGGGGATCGTAGTATCAGCCCCCTGGGACATGGCGGACAGTAATATCAGGCTCAACTCTCCAGAGAACATAGGCCAAAGAAAAACCATAACATTTTAGAGGTAACCCTGCGCTAAATTAAGCGCTAAGAATGGGGCTCTGTGGTTATTTTCTACTTCTAAAATGATATAGGTTTCGGGGTGCACTGCACCTTGTAAAGATACCAATGTGCAGAAACATTTCACCGCATAGGCGTAAAAAGCTGCACCTGTAGACCAAAAACTGGAAAACCCGAGACAATGCAGTGACAATGCGGCCGAATGGGTCCTAGATATGAAATCTGGCCCGTGAATCCCAGCGCGTTTATGTTTTATAAATGACTCCAACCCTAATCCGTCCGGCCGGTGTCTAACAGGATTCCTCTTCATTTATTTAAACCTCCACCTGATCCTCTCCGCGCCGCCGTGTCCCACGGAAGGGTGATTAAAGTCGAGGACAACATCCGTCAGCAGGTCCAGCGCAAGAACTTTGTACGAGGCTATTCGAGGACAACCGGAATCTTTGGGACAAAAGACTTCAACGAGCCAAAGAGCAAACACGAACACAAGTTCAGCCTCTAATATCACTGGGCTGGCTCTGCGGCTGCTCCTTAGCCCGAGGCTTCTGAAGCCGCAGAACAAACGGGTGTGACCCCGGTTACCTTGAAAGCACTATTTCATGAGTGCGCTTTCAGAGCTATGGCTTTTAGAAAAAGTAATAGAAAGCTTTGCTGCAAAATGCGTGTGTGATGTAAAGTGCTCCGACACCCTGCGATGGCATGAGTAGCGCTATAAAACAAATGAAATACGTGTGAGGCAGGTGCTATTGAGAGGTGAGGGAAACTGTTGGAGGATGTTGGTGAGGGAATCCGTGAAGCTGCAGCTCATTGGGAGGAGGGGGCGCCAACAAAGGCTGTCGTACCGGGCGCCACCATGTTAAAGCCGGCCCTGTTCGGAGGCCGGCCCCGCCAGGATCGTAGATTAGGGAGTCCTGTAGCAGGGAGTCCTGTAGTAGGGCCTCACCGGGCCCTGCCCGAGTCGCAGGTTCGGGGGCCGCCTGAGTCGCAGGGTCGAGGGCCCTGGAGCTGCACTGGGCCCCATCAGGGTCATAGGTCCGGGGGTGCTATAGCAGTGCCTCACCGGGCCCCGCCGGCGTCGTAGGTTTGCGGGCCCTGGAGCTGCGCCGCACTGGGCCACGGGTCGCCCGAGCCGGGCACTTTGTTGACAACAAACAGAGCCGGAGCAGACAGCAGCTGGAGGGAAACTTTCGGTCCCAGGAGCGGTTGCATCACGCAGCTCCTTATCAGGCCGCGGTGTTTATGCGCAGGGCAAACATCAGATAACAGGCGGCAATTCTGGGAAACGAGGAGCGGTTCCTCACACCACTGCACCAGTTCCTTGGAGCTGGGGCACAGATGCCCACGTGGGCAGCGCGGCTCTGTTTGCACAATCCGCAGCTGCAGACTGGAGGACAGGGGGGTGTATGCAATTAGATGGCCGATAAGGGCCGGGGCAAGCGCGTCATGCGTGCCCATTCCTGACCTCTCTTGACTTATGACCCATGACCCCTTCCACTGGCAAGCGCATCCTGTGTGCCCATTCCTAATTCATCATGACCTATGACCGGGGCCATAGCAAGCGCATCCTGTGTGCCCATTCTGGAATGACCGTGACCCATCACCCCAGACAGGAAAGCGCATCCTGTGCGCCTACTTCTATCTTCTTTTTTTATCTATGGGCTGTGCCCTTTCTTGACTTCTTTTTATCTATGACCTGAGCTACGGCAAGAGCATCCTATGTGCCCGTTCCTGACTTACCTTGACCTATGACTCGGGCTGTGGCAGGCGCATCGTGAGTGTCCATTCCTGACCTACGTTTACCTGTGACCGGCCAAGTCAAGCACTTCCTGTCTGCTCTGTCCCGCCTTCTCTTTATCTATGGTGACCCAGGTCATGGGAAGCACATCCTACGTGTCCGTTCCTGACTTTCCTTGACCTATGACCCAGGTCATGGCGAGCGCATCCTGTGTGCCCGTTTCTGACTTCTCTTAATCTAGGACCCGTATGTGGTAAAAAATGTAAATCCGTATTTGTAAAGCGCGAACTACTCACTCTTACGGGTCTCAAGGCGCTGGGGGCCGTCATGGAAATTAAGTGAGCTATTGCCCAGAGTCACATGGTGCTGATCTGAGATGCCGCCGGAGCCGGGGATCGAACCGTGAGCCCTGCCCTGGCCGCTGCACCACACTTCTGGTGGTGTTCAGCTTCACCACACTTGTGTAGCCTAGGCCCATGATTGGACTGTGTGACTTCATTTAGGGCCTTGGTTCCCATGAATTCTTCTTGGGGTGCACGGAGGTAGCACCCTCAGCTGAGTTTACCGCCTGCATTACCCCCTCTATGGTCAATACCGCGCAATCCTCTTGCTGAAAGATGCCTCCCTCTTCAGAGGTTGAACATCTTCCTCTCCTCAGGCCCACCTTCCTTGAGAGGATACATATTCAATAGGTATGCTGGGTCCTCCTTTGTTTGTACGGCTACATGTCTGCAGGACACAGGCAGCACAGCGCAGCCATGCCGTGTACGAAAGGCTGAAGGTGTCTGGGGCTCCTGTGCCACAAATCAAGTGAAGGCCTGTGAAGTCATCCACCTGGACACCAGCTCGGGGGACTTAATGACCAAATAAGTGAGCATCACTAACACCACCAAAGGGGATTGTATCTTCTACTCCTTATAGAAGCAACAACCTCAACCACTGACCTACGTGGCTTCAGTACTCTGTTCATTAAGATGAAAGGCGAACAGACGGGAATTTTATTTTCAAGATATAGATCGGTACTTTTTAACTCTACAGTGTCCAAAACACAGAGGAATTCTGTTTTATAAGCAAACTTCCTTCTCAGCAGTGCGAGTCACCATTTTGCATCACCGACTTGTCTAGAAGGATGGATTTCCACTTCTGAAGCTCAGAAACGACTGCTCGCTCAACCATGGCCGAGGGAAGGAAGAGGTTGTTAGTAAGGGGCACCTAGGAATTTCCACCATAAAGTATCTTGCTCCACAACATGACGCATGACATGGAGGCTAGAGTTCTCTTATTTGAACTCTAAATTGGAGCTCTTTGAGAAGCAACTTCTCTTTAAAGAAAAGGGCAAGAAATTCCCGCCCCGTTGGGAGAGAAAGAACCACTCCTGTATAAAGTGGCCAGGAGAGGGCCACAGTGGTCCTACCCAAATAGGGCTTGAAAGCCCACCCCGCTAGTGCGATGCGGCTCAAAGTAGTATCGCAGGCAAAAGGAGAGCAGGTGTACAGAACCCCCCACCCACCAGTTCACCAGGTAGGCATGCTTTAAGGCACTGTGACCAGCTGTCACTGGTGAAGGGACACGGACGGTGTCGTCAAGTACTGAATTCCCACAAGGAGCATCCAGGGTTCAGTTCTCATTCCTCAGTAGCATCATGAAGTCTCCTTAACCTGACCACCAGGTAGAGGAAGAAGAGATGCAGTGAAGGATGCTTCTGCTGATGATGTGTTCTGTCCATACATTTGCTGAGACGGAGTAGAATTTGAGGTGAAGATCGGCACATAGCAATAGTGCGGCTCGAAAATCATGTGGCAGTTAAATATTCTTATTTCACTTCACAAGCATCTTCCCCGGGATAAGGAGAAACACATTCACAAGGATGTCAATTGCTTTCACCTCAAATATGTAACTAATTTTCAGAAATTCTGCGTCCTATCATTTAAGACTAGAAGCCTCAAAAGTATCCTTTAAAGGTCATGGAACCCCAAATGAGATGCAGACAATAGAAACTCGCAGGTCTCTATGGGAACATCCATCAGCAGGGCCCGTGTCTAGAACCCACCAACCTAGGGGCACAGAAAAAGTCTGGAGACCTATTTCAACTTTGGGTCCATAACTTGGCCATAACAGAAGGAAAGCTCCACCTGCCATCAGGACAACCACCCCCGTAAACATCAAACTGCAACAGAAATGGGGGGATAGAAGGATGAGCCCCCCACCCCCAAAGGAAGGCAGGACAAGGTGCTCTTGCCTATCCAAATAGCCTACGACCTTTGACTTGACTTTAACAAACAAGTGGGCTTCATCACTGAAAATACCATGCTGCAGATATGGTACATGCCACCTAGAGCATACATCCAAGAGGGTTGCATCTATGGAAAATTTTCAGGATAACCAGTAATTATGTAACAATGTAAACCAGTTCCATTTAGATTCAATCTCTATAGGTTTGTCATATGTTGATATCCTGAAAATGTGTCATGGATCCAGCGGTCCGGACATATGTTGGAAACCTCAACCCTAGAAGGTGGTGTGGGTTTGCCTGGAGCAGGAGGCCACAGCGTTCAATTATACAGACAAGAGAGGACAACAACCCATTGGTAGTTTAGGTAGGATGCAGACACTGCAAAACATGGTGATGGGGATGCCGGCATTCTCACCAAAACACAGCTCCTGGCACCCTCAGCGCCGGATCCTCAACGCAAATCGATAAGAACTGAAGTGACCTTCTCAGACGCGCATGTTGAAGTGCGAGCTGTGGATGTGCACTAGGTGGGATCATTACCTCTCCCATGTGGAGGCTAGGATCTGTGTAAGACAACACTGACAACAAATGGGCTGGGAGAAAGCAATAGAAGAATAAATACTAAAATTCGGTTTTTTCACTATGACAACGGGCCGCAAATGAAGGGAGAGGCGCACTCCTTCTTTGGCCTTGCTTTCGCACAATTCAGAGAAGGTCACTGTTCTCACACATGGAGAACGGGGAGGCCGGGAGTAGTAACATCATGTACTGCTAGGTCAAAGTGTTTACAATGCTTACTTTGTCTTTCTTCCAAAATTCAGTAAGGTAACACTTGGTTTAGGACCATTTACTGCAAGATACAGCAAAGGAAAACAATTTTTGTTGAGGTGAACCCATACGCTGAGCACCTTTTCTTTCTTAAAAAATAATCTTTACCAGCAATTAATACTAGACCACCAATGCACTAAGGGAGGTGTTAAACACAGTGTTAGAGAGCCTAGTGTCTAATTTGTAGAGCTCACATGAGTTTTTGCCAGTGTGGTACTGGCTACCAGAAGCCTAGACAGCTGTGGCGACAAGGAAGAGCAGGTCGGACCCGGTTCGGATCCCCCCTCACGCACTCCTGTTGAGCCAACCCTACGAGAAACAAAACAGCCGGCTGTGATTTGCACATCTTTGCATTTAGCAGAGCCAGCGCCATGCCATTTGATCCACATGAAACTGGCAGCTTCGGCAGTCTGTTGGGTTATTTAGTCATACGTTGCATGTCTGCAGTGTGATGAAAACCCTACCTTTGGAGGAGGCACTACTGTTTAGAGAGACCACTCGGCAAAAAGTAAAAAATAAATGATTTTTACTCTACAATACCATTGGCATTGCAGCAGTGCTTAATTTGAAAAAAAAAATAGATAAAAATACATGCCAGGGCCCTCAGCAGCAGGCCATTGCAACAGGCACCACCCACTGCCTCTGCCAGTACTACCAATGACACCACAAACACAATTACTAAGCATCACACTCCTTACAAGTGTGACAATTCAGACTATTCCATGCCCCAAAGCTATAACAAAGGCTTGGGCAGCAGGTGTTAGTCTTTTTTGGTGTATATTGAATGAATAAACAACTATTATCCTCATCTCTATATCAGATAGACAGCGCCACCATGTGACAGATTGTCATAAGTGCCGGTGTTGACAATTAAGTGATGGTGCAGAGCACCGGAAACCACTGGCTCAAATTAAGCACTGGATTGCAGAATGTCCCATGGGCTGATGAAGTCTCAGTGGGGGGGTTGATACTGAATTCATATAATTCGCTAGATAACCCATTGAAATTGTTTACCTGAAGGGAGAAAAAACTTGGTCAGGAAGGGCTGGAGCCATACCAGACAAGAGATCTTTGGGATATTTTCATGGAATAAATTTTAAGAGAAAGAATTTAAAAAGGAATCATTTACACATTGTTGGAACCAGAAGGTCCCCACCCAACATGATTTTGTGAGTGTGCACCCCTGCCCCGACTTACCCAACTGTAGTTTTTTTCTTGTCCCTCATAGTGAGCAGCAAGCCTATGGGCCTCGCTCTCCAAAGTTCTGCTAAATTATCCCTTTGCTAACACCCTGAGTGCATGGTATGTGTGCACACATACCATGCACTCAGAGTGTCTGCAAAGGGATCATTTGTGGCACTTTAGCAGAACTTTGGAGAGCGATGCCCGTCGGCTTGTTGCTCACTACGGGGGGTGACTGGTAATATGAATTTGTATAGCAAGCAAGTGTGTGGTTATGAGGCCAACAAGATCTATTTTGGATTTCCCGTAGTAAAAGACAAAGACTTGGTATTCACCTCCCACATGAGCAAAGTGTATTGATAACATTCCGGAAGCTTATGTGAAGCATCCAACATCGAGGTGTGGGAGGACGGAAGCAGGGTCCCTGTAGGAAAGTAGCAGTGACCTTTCAGCCGTCCCGCGCCGGATTATTCCTTCCTGAGCACTCCGGTTTGAATAGATGGAGAGTGTGAGGAGGTGGAGACAAGAGTCTCCTTTAAAATGCAGAGTGAACCATTTTGTCAGGCACTGCCTTTTGTCTCTTCCAGAGGTGCTCCTCCTAAGGGTTGATGGCTGTCAGGTGTGAGGACTTCACCCCTCATTGGTTCCTTTGGGTTCTCTCCTTGGAGACACGCCTCATCACTCCCTACTGTGGGATTATCACCTGAAGAGGAACTGAAGAGAAAGACTAGATATCCTCTGGAGAAGAGAGAGATGAATACTGGGCAGACTGCCTCAAAGAAGTTCCAGAACAGTGAAAATGGAATCAACATTCACTGTCTGGAAAAGGACTATAGGAGAATGTGAACTTTCTTCAAAATGTTCCAAGATTTCTCGCTGGCTGCAAAGGCGATGCTCCACAGAGTGTCAGAGAAACTCTTGAAAGCCAAGGCTAGCATCACTGACAGGCAGTCTCCACAGGAGAGGGGTCTGCGACTACTTGCTGGAGGAGAGCTGTGAGTATGCCTGGGATAAGAGTTTTTCTGTCCTCGTGACAGAGGGGAGCTGAGGGAGTTCCTGCAGAGGAAGATAACCCAAAGGAAAAAGCCCAGCTTCAGTGAACTGGAAGAGGGGTCTTCCCAGAAGAGCAGAATGGTTGAGGGGAAGATTGCATGAGCTGACCCAGGGATGAAGTGGGTCTGTCTGCACTCCCCACCCACTCAAGCCTGGTGCATTGCCCTAAAATTTCAAGCATGACTTTTAAACAAGGACACACCCAAAGAGGAAGATGTCACAGGAGCCGACCTGAGTGCTGGAGTGGGGCTCCTTGCTCCCTACCCGTGAACCTGGCGTTCTGCGCCGATGAAGAGGAATGGGAGGGACTGCCTCCTGGGATTTAACTTGGTTGTGCCCTTAAAAAATGTGTTGGATGCTGGGGCCTGTGCAGGTCCTTGATGGACTCACCAGTGGCACGTGGGCAAGTTCTCATTTGGGTGTGAGCTTCAGTTTGAGCTAGTACTGAACCACCAGAGATCGCATCAGCCCCGCTGAATGCCAGTGTCATCTAGGGCTTCTCCGACAGTGTCAAGAGAGAAGGTGGGCCCACGTGCACACACTGCATCCAGCAAAGACCTCGCACCGGTATCCAGCTGCAATGGTAAGGGTAAACGCTAACTGAACACCACCCCAGAGACCCGCAGGACTGAGAACCAAGGTTGTGGGCCTGATTTCAAACCACTAACAAACAGGTTCCATTAGGAGACTTACCTGAGGCTCACAGACGCAGTAACATGCTAGCACTCCCGCCACGATCCCGCACCTGTAATTTCTCTTTATAAATCACTAGACCATTACCCGTAACACCTCGTTAGTACACTGCATTCCGTTGCATAATGTATTTGTGTTGTATTACATAGTTGGTGTAACAAAGTACTTATCCTTTTTCATGAAGATAAGGCACCGGGCAGGTCAGCCATTACTTAGATTTACTGTATAATTGTTGAGTTCTGAGTCTCCACCTCCACACTGTCGCCCTGCAACAGTTTGAACTGGGAGAGGATGTGGCACAGCGGTCAGAGCTGCCGACTTGGGAGCTGGGGAACTGTGTTTCAATCTCAGCGTCGGCTCAACATCCTGTGATTCTGGGTAAATCACTTCATCTCCCAGTGCCCATGGACAGCACCTTGATACCCTCACCGGTGATAAGCCACGCTATATACATCTACAAATGTAATTTAATGTAACTGCCCATCTCACTACCCCGAGAGTATGGGAGGAATGTGTTTTCAAATGAATGGTACATGGTTTATTACATGTGCATTTCATGATTGATAGAGGTGACCAATACACAGAGGCGGGGTGAACATTAGGCAGGATCACTGGATATACAGGGTTCTGCCACCGCAGCATATTTACATATTTATGGAGCTGCCACAGTTGATACATACTCTACCATCTGCTGCACAATTTGCACATTTCAACAAAAAATGCTTCTAGCTCAAGCGGATCTAAAGTTACTGAAAAACGGACCACATATAGGGCTGCACAGCGGCAGACCATTTGCAAAGGTTAACGAGTCACCGTTCAGTGACCGATTATTGTTGTCTAATAAGGTGCAACCTTTGCTCAGAGGATATTAATGTGCGTTAAAATGACAAAATAGTGAACCACTCCCACTGAAAGAAATACAATATGCTGCATAAAACGGTCTTTTCTTGCCATATAATTTAGTCAATCCATGCCACCTAATTTCGCCCTCCACTGCTGCATGGTTCTAGTGGCCCTAGGAGGGAACCTGCAGTTTCCTGAAGGTCAATGAGGGTCTGGGAGAGACTCAATCGCCTGCCACGGAGAGCATCTTCGGACAGATCCAGCTGGTCTGACAACCCTGTCCGCCTCTGCCAACTTTTCTAATTGGCAGAAGTCCGCTCAGCAAAGACTTATGGGCTCGCCAAGTCCCCGTCTCTGTGATGGCTAGGTTGTGTTGTTGTTTTAGTACATTTGTGTAAGCAGAAAGTCTGACTTGGGATTAAAATATCTTGCATATAGCAGCACTTGGGAGCAACCGGAGGGAATAGGCCTCTTTTTCCCGCTTTCCCCCACCCCGCAACGACTGCGTTGTAACAACGCATACCATTACCCCGCAAGTCGTAACGACTTGCGGAGGGGGGCGCTGGATGTTGGAATAGTATAATTTACTACTCCAACTCCAGTCTGTGCGGACACTAGGGAAGGTGTAACGACCGCGTTGTAACAACATGCGGGGTGAGGGATGCGTTGTAAGGGATGTTTACCACCCGGAGGTCACTTGGCATGTTCAGGGCCACTAGGCTTGGGCCTTCAGCGGGACCTTTAGTCACCCACTGCCACTCTGCTTTCAGACTCCACCCGGAGGACACCTGCCCAGTCCCGGCTAAGTTTGAGAGACTTTAGTTTCGATTTTAATTGGGTACTTTTCTTATTTATATTTGGTTCTTTTATAAGACCTTCTACCAGAAGTGCTGTGCATTGCAATATAGTAGCACAACAAAACGGTGGTCTCATTGGTGATAAACTGGATAAAATTGTGAAGTAAAGCACAATGGCTAGGTACGAATTTAATGTCCCAATATATAAAAAAGAAGAGAAGAGTAATCAAGAAATATATGCAAAAAGATTATTCTTTATATTTACATCAAGTGCAACGCGGCCCATGTGAAAAAGGAAACGGAACAAACAAAACATTACTACACAATACATACAAATTTCAAAAAGAGCAACATAAAATTCTGTGTTCCTTGAAGTAACAAACAACCATGAAAATATCCATAAACTGCAGGAATAAATCCAGGCCCTTATATCAATTAAGGGATAAAGGTTGGTTTGTTCGTATTGATTAGTGTCAGTAACCAATACCTGACCTCCGGGAGGAAGGGTCAAGCATTTTCCTAAGAAGAGCCGTTCCACTGGAGGAGTCCACGGGAAGAGCATGTCCAGGGTGGATTGTGTATGGTCAGAGGATGGAATCTGACTTGTGATAAGCTGAGAGAGGTATGTGGGGGCTGATTTCTTGGGGAGGGTTTTGTACAACAGGGTCAGAAGTCTGTATTGATGTGTGTGTGTTTGGCTGAGACCCAACCTACTTGGTATGAATGTGGAGAGGTCTGAACAGGTCAGGGGAGGTTCAACAACGTTGCTGGGGTGAAGTTCATAATATTGTTGAGATGGAGACCTTCCAGTAATCTGCTGCAATAATCAATTTTACTCATCACAAGGGCGTGATAGATTTTGCGGTTGGGAATGTTTGTTGGGGGGCAAACGGGGACTTTTCTAATCTTGGAACCGGCAGCTACAGCGCTGAGAGGAACTCAGCTGTACCCTTCGGTTCCTGGCTGCGGAGGAGGGAGTGAGTGGATCCGGGTGGAGACAGAGGGTAAGGAAGACTGGGGAGAAGCGCTGCTGGAGCGGAGGAGGCAGGGACACAGGCTGTCTCCATTTTGATTAATTGAGGATCGATTGCTGTAAGATAGTTTGAGGTTTGAACACTATTCCTTCTCTTTGATGTAGAGGTGACACAATAATCAAGGGCAGAGGTCACAGAGGGAACAGACGTAGAGCGAGACTAAGTGGAGTGCCCACGACCGATCCCAGGGAGACACCAACTGCAACTTTCGGGAGAGATGGTAGGGTGTCAGCAGTGGATGTCATTATCACCAATAAACAAAGATTGATCAAAAAGATACAGAAATCATTTCAAGTACTGATCCAGAGATAACCAAGTGGGAGTCACTTAAGGTGGGTTTCATTCAACATTTGTGTCCAGGAGGTGGAATCTATCAGCAAATTCAGTGACGCAGTCCAACAGTCAATATCCCTCATCCACAAATCATTCTGTTTTTTATTAATTTTTTCTTACAAGTGTCCTTTTTCAACTTTTAAAACAAAATCCAAAATGAGGCGCACAACCATTACAAATTCCTTTATTTTCTAAGATGATCAAATGGCACCCACTCACCAGACATACTAAATGAGAAGAGAAGAAGTTACATTTGTCCTGATGATGGTCAGCTACATGGAGTGTATAAAACCGAAACGCTGACAGCTGTAGTTGAAGTTATTCTAAAAACGTAACCGTAGTTTGAGTAACGTGGGGCTAAGACGTATATATGTTATGGATGAATGTTTCATGCAGACATTTAAGGAGTTGCTTTTTCTTAAAACTTGTTGTGTCCTTTTTGTTGAACGTATTGAATTTAAGGATCACACTTAGCACACTCTGTGTCTCCGGCCCCCTCTCCTTGGCATTTCTCCGAAACAACCTTCTCTTCAAACCAATTGAAATAAAAAAAAAAAAGTGGGTATAAATTGCTAAAAAACCTACCCAAACGAGAGCCTACATGCTATTTAGAAATTTTCAAGAAAAGTACTTTAGAGACATCAGTTAAGACTGTAAATAAAATCTGCGTACCAAGCCATCAAACAACGGGCAAGAGGCTAAGAAACTGGTGACCACCGCGCTATACAAACATCTGGAGCATGTGAGGAAGCCCTCATAAAAGAAACAATAGCACAAGAGACAATTGGTGAGGTAGATTACCACGATACTGCTGCTCTGAGCAAATCACAACTACAGAGAAACTTTGTTACTTCGACCAACCTAGACAACCAATTAAAACCTTTACTCTCGGATTACACTGATGAATAACCTAGCAGCCTGACACCAGGATCATCTTAAACCCTTCTCAGCAATGCCATCTACTTCATAACCCCCAAACACCCACTCACAGTCCACAAACTCCTAGGAAAGCACAGTTGTACTTTTAAAGCACGAGGTCTAGAAAGATACCAAGCAGATGAAATGGCAAGGGTGAGCCAGAGAGTTAAATGACCCTCACCCCCACAGCAATACCGTCTGCAGAGGACACCCTAAATGATGCCGCTACCCCCGTTATACAACCAGAGATAAAATCCAACATCCAACACAATGCCACTCTCACTAAACTGGGCATGGTCTGTCCACACACAACGCAACACCACTCTCACTATACCTGGCTTGGTCAGTCTACAGACACAAAGATAAGGCACCGGGCAGGCCAGTCATAACTGAGATTTATTATTTAATTGTCCAGTTCTGAGTCTCTACCTCCACACTGTCCCCCTGCAAAGCTTTGGGCTGCTCATCACGCTACCCTGAGAGTTAAGAGCTTAAAGCAAGCACTTGGTACTCGGTTTTAAAAACCAGAGTAGGTCAGACTCCGGGACATCAGTAGTAAAATTCTTCAACCACCTGAGCTGTGGCCCAGTAATCCCTGCGTACCCTGAACCCTCACAACCAGGGTTCTCCAAAGTTGGTCCTGGAGGGCCGGATCCATGCCAGATTTTTAGCATTTCCCCATTTATATAAATGTAGTTATTTTAAAAAATCTGTCATGGATCCGCCCTCCAGGACCGACTTTGGAGAACTCTGCTCAAAACCATTGCGATAAGGAGACAATAGTCTGAAAAACTGGCTTGGGCCCAGCTCCCCAAAAGTTGGAAGGTCTGTCTGCCAGTGAAGTCCTATTGTCTTTACTCAGACTTTCATCACCCACAATCCTCTGCCTCAAGGAACACAGAATGCTTCTCTGTTTGCAGATGGATCCTTTGATTAGGAGATCACCTGACTCATCAGAGGCTGGGTGCCAGATGCTCCTCGTCACACGAGACCTTGCTGCAAACAAGAATATATGCATATAAATGAATGACTGAGGGTGAATGTGAGATGCCAGCAAGAAGCCATTTCAAGCCGCCTTATTGGTGTTTGCCGAAGAGATGCGGTAGAGATGGGGTTTTATGCCAGGCCTCACACTAACAAGTGCAAACAATCGCTCAGTCGATGGGTGCATTTCCACTTACAGGTGGGTACAAATGATAAAGTAAATTATAATTAGGTGGCTTGGCTCAACAACAAAAAATGCTTGTAGGAGGTCAAATACTGCTAAGTTAGCTGAATGGGTTGAGAACCTACTGCAGTGTTGAGTGTGTGGGCTCATGTGGAGGGTTTGAGCACAGCATAGTGTGCTCTGCTGCATCCTTCCGAGGCTGACTCAGCACTATCAAATAGAGCATTAGTAACATCTATTACTCAAGGGGAAAACACTAAGTTGGCGCTGTTTGGTATAAGACTGTAATGCACTAGACATTTCTAGTATATACCCTCGAAGTAAAAGCATGTTAGTGTTGCTCAGGAGGTTCAGAGTGCTATGCAAAACATGGGATTCTGAGCTCTAAACCTCACACACGTCTTCCAATTTAATAACGCAAAGAATAATACAAGCAATAGCAATGCTATGGGCATTTATAATAAGAGTCATTATTTTTTACTCAATGGCACTCATTCGATCGATGTCAAACTAATAGTAAGCGGAGTTAGCCCTATCGCGACTCGAACCTGTGACAGGTTACACAGAGATCTCGGCACTAGAGTGCTGCGAAGCTATTTAAAAGGTATAGGAATATTTCCATCTGGTAGTTTACAGCCAAGAAAGCCGGCCCTGGTGGGGCGATTCCATCGGGGTCTCACATACAATAAACAGAAGAGAGATGGTCTCCTTATATTAGGGATGGGTGAAAAACACTGCAGCACTGCAAAGCTGGCGAAATTTGCCCTTTTCCCCCCCAATTTCCTTCTGGAGTGAAATTGAGCTGTAAAAACCACCCAAATCCACTCCACTGGTTAATCAGAGAAATTGGTGAATTTTGGGCATATCGCACAGTTATGTGGTTCTTCCTGTAAAAAAGGGGTCCAGGGAAAAAACAACGAACTACACAAACTGCCTGCAAGCAGGGCAGTCAGCCGTTCGTTGCGAAATTAACTTCTAGCTTTCAAATTGCTTTTCCATCAATGGTTGGGAGACGTGGATCAGTAGAATTTTGTGGACACATGCTGCAACAGAGTTTCTATCACCGTGGAATGGAAAAAAACATTTGCCCAGAGATACATGGAATATCTTCGTATGGGCCAGTGAAATCCTTGTAGAAAGCTCTAAAGCACTGAGGATTTACCCACAGGGTGCAAACTTGAATAGGGCACAGGTGAACATGCTGGCCGAAAAATGGGTGGTGCGGGGATATCAAAGATGGGCTCAAAAACATCGATGGATATTCTGCCGCCTTCCAGAACACATCAGAGCTCATCTATGATAGGCGGAAGAACTGTCCAAGTACCATAATATGGGCAAATGCCCGGCTGGTCTATCGCCACTGCAAAATAATATTGGGCTGTCACAAGCTGATTGCCTTTCTTGACCGAGAGAGCTGGGTAAGATAAAAGTAAATTCGGGTCTACTGTTTTTTTTTTTTTTTTTAAAGTTTCTGTCAATTGATGTTACTCAGTACGGCCAGTGGAGGGAAATATTCTGACGTGACCAGCCGTGTATGGTCGCGATCACATCATACGAACAGAGAAAGTCTGGGTAGAATGTGTTTGCAAATAAATGTAACATGGCTTATTGCAACTGCATTTCATGCTTGTTAACATGCAAACGGTAAGACAGAGGTGCCCAATATACAAAGGCGAAGCGCACAGTAGGACACTAGATATATGCGATTCTGCGGCCACGGCATGTTCACATATTTATGCTTTGCCACACCTACCCCACCATCTGCTGCATAATTTGCAGGCCTCCTCAAAATATATGCTTCTACCGCAAACGGATTGAAAGATACAGAAAAAAGGGCCATATATAGTGGCGCGGAGTGGGCGGCCCTAAGCAAAGGGTAACTGGGCGCCTTTCAGTTGATAGTTACTGTTGTCCAATGAGGTGAAACCTTTGGTCAGAGGATAGTAATGTGTGTTTAAAGGACAAAAAAGCAATCTAATCCCACAGAAAGGATACATTACACTGCATAAATTGCCTTTTCTTGCCATATAATTTAGTCAATCCATGCCACCTAATTTGGTCCCCCACTGATGCATGGTTCCAGAGGTCCTAGGAGGAAACCCGCAGTTTTCACGACGGTCTGTGTTTCCGAAAGGCTCTGAGGGGCTGGGAGAGAATCAATCGCCTGCCACGCAGAGCATCACTCTCTCATCTGCAAAGCCACTGAAAGTAACTGATGCCTACTTTGACGTATGGATCATTTGTACATAAGGTTCGATTGTTCCCCTGGCTGGATCGTGCACAATGCCGTAGCTACAGGTGCCTTTTCCACCCTCCGAAGCGCTCTGCGCAGGCGCATATTCGCCTTGAGCTCAACTTGACATGGCAGGATTACACTGATTATGAGCGATCCCCTCCTCTTTGTGTGACAATGAGAAGTGCCGAAAGTGGCGCGCTTAAGCAGCTCTTATGGAACATTATTCAGAACAAGGAATCGGATTTAAATATATTTTACTTGGACTCAATCAAGGCACTTCCAGCCAAGGATCTGATGCAACTGCAGCTCCACAGAAACAGATAGCACGAACTCTGCTGAAGCAGACCAGGCTGTTATCTGCCCACGAGGACCTAGAGGCAATCAGTGCAAGAACTGATGTCATACCGCCAACCCACCTGTACCAGCTCTCATCACTGCCACCTTATTTTTCTTCTTCATTTCAGCAGGCTACAAAAATTCAACTCCTCCGGCTCCGTTTGGGGCTGAGTCCACTTAAAGTTTACAAATATGGTCGGCCAACAGGCACTCAGGAAAACTTTATACACAAATTGTGTCAGCATTGGAAACTCTCCAGCACGTTATCTGGATATGCACTTCACTTATTGTCCCAAGGCGTGATTGGCTGGTTCCAGTTTTTAGACCGCTAAATATCAGATCCTGCAAAGGTGCGTTGGAGGAACGTTTAAAAGGGGAATCAGGCCACTTGACTGAAGATTTATAAAATCCATGACGACGGTGGTATCCATAAACAGCACTAGTACTTTTTTTCTGGCACTTGCCTGTGCGCAGAAGGGTTGCGCGTTTGCTGCTGATGGCTCCTGGCATTGGTTAGGTCCGGAGTCTATGCTACCTGAGGGTGGAAGTTTAATAGCATATGCGCTTTACATGGATGACACTCCATGCTGAGCCTGAAGGACTGGATGCTAAGCCGCCTAAGTAGTATGTATCCATATGGTTTAAATTTGCATGTTTATTGTCCTCGGATGATTTTTACACATGAAATGGAATGATAAGGCTCCATGTTGGGACTCAGAGTCACCATGTGAGATTGCTTTTATATTATTCTCTCTAGTTCTCAAAAGAGTCCCTGGGTGAATTAATTTGCATTTACAGATATAACTAATATTTATTTATTGGATCGTAAGTGTCCGTGATCTTAAATTTTGATATATATGATATGGATTTTATGGCATTGTCCATCCTTTGTCTGTTATGTTTATCGATTATTCTGTGATGATTTGCAATGATTTTAATTATTCGAGCAAATAAATAATGGACCTTGAGACCTTGGCTCGCCTGCCACGGAGAGCATCTTCGGACAGATCCAACTGGCCCGACAGCCCTGTCCGTCTCTGCCAACGTTTCTAATAGGCAGAGGTCGGCTCAGCAAGGCCTTCGTGGGCATGCCAAGTCTTTGTCTCTGATGACTAGGTTGTGTTGTTTCTGTACATCTGTGTAAGCAGGAAAGTCTCAATTGGGATGAAAACATCCTGGACATACTGGCGCCTGGGAGCACTCAGTGGTCACTTACATGTTTACGGTCACTAGGCTTGGGTCTTCTGCGGGATCTGCAGTTACCCACTGCCACTCTGCTTTTGGACTCCACCACAAGGACACCTTGAGAGACCTGGCTAAGTTTGAGGGATTTTTGGGTTGGGTTCAATAGGGTACTTTTCTTGTTCATATTTGATTCTCTTGAAAGACCTACCAGAAGTGCTGTGCACTGCAATACAGTAGGGCACGAGAGCAATTACAGTGTGAGGGTAAGAATTGTAGGCTGATGAACAAGACGCTCAGCCAATATAGCATGTTTTGAGCATACTGAGAGCACAGGGAGAAAGTTATTTACCTGTAACAGTTTGTTTAGATGAGGCGAATGACAATGGGGACGTAGAGTGTGATACTCGGAAAGCTGTTTTGTCTACGTGTAAAATGAGGGCTATAATGGCATGTGTGAACTCGGGAAGTTAGGGAGTGACCTCAGGGCTTTAAGTGGGATGAAAAAACAGGGGGACTCTCAACGGGGCGTGGCCGATCTAATTAAGGCCGTGGCTTAAAAACACGTAAACTAAAAATCTGTGCTTAGCATAGTGTGCCGCCCGACTTGTAATTTGCTGTTTCGGTCATTGCATCCAGATATATGATACAACAAGCAATATCATACCTACATAGGGTGACCAGGCGTCCTGGATTTGCCCGGACAGACCCGGGTTTTCACCAGCTGTCCCAGCAGATTTCGGCAATTTTGTCTCATGTCCCGGTTTTTAGAGGGTGTCGACTGAAACCAGTGAGAGGCACTTATTGGGAGATCTAAAGTTGTGCTACTTAACAGCTGTTATAAGTAATCAATTTAATTAACAGGTATGATGCTGGTTTTAGAAATTACATATTATTTACTTTCCAAGTGCTTCTTCTGTGTTCCTATGTTGATAAGAGTTGTCATTCTACACAGCACCGTTGATGTAAAATTGTAGTCCTATTTTTGCAAAATGTCCCGGTTTTTGGTTCTTAAGATTTGGTCACCCTATACCTACAACAAGTCAGGACTATTGGCTTTGTCAATGGTTGTTAGTTGTGTGCGATAAATAAGCAGCAACTATGGCTTGTTGTATATAATATTGAACAAGCTTCCACTTAAAGCCCTGGTGTCACCACAACGATGTTGCTGCTCCTGCGTTTCAAAAAGAGAAGGGAAATCCAGAGAGAAAATTACTCTCTTTAAAGGATTTCCCTTCCCCTACAACGCTCATCTGGCATGACGTCATGCCGTAACTTCTCCACTAGTGAGAAGTGAGCAGTGTGAGCAGGCGCACATCGATGTGCCTGCTGTCACTGCAGTCCGGTAAAAAACGGACTGCCTGTGCCAGGGCACAAAACAGAGCCCGAAAGGGACCCGTTTCGAGGCCCCCTTTTAAAAACTGCCGGTGCTCAGCACCGGTGAGACCCGGCCCACTTAAAGCCCTGAGTGACCTTCACTTTCCTATAAAGAGTTGTTTCACTGCCGGAATCCACGCGATCCAAAGGAGCAAAGACTAGAGCATGTCCAGGGTGGATTGTGTATGGTCAGAGGATGGAATCTGACTTGTGATAAGCTGAGAGAGGTATGTGGGGGCGGATTTCTTGGGGATGGTTTTGCACACCAGGGTCAGAAGTTTGTATTGCTGTGTGTGTTTGGCTGAGACCCAACCTACTTGGTATGAATGTGGAAAAAGTCTGAACAGATATGGGGAGGTTCAACAACGTTGCTGGGGTGAAGTTCATAATGTTGTTGAGCTGGAGACGTCCCAGTAATCTGTTAAAAACTAAATTTTACTCATCAGAAGGGAGTGATACATTTTGCGGTCTGGGAAGAAAGTTGGGGGCAAACGGGGACTTTTCTAATCTTGGAACAGGCAGCTACAGCACTGCGAGGAACTGAGCTGTACCCTTCGGTTCCTGGCTGCGGAGGAAGGAGGGAGTGGATCCGGGTGGAGACAGAGTGTAAGGAAGATTGGGGAGCAGCGCTGATGAAGCGGAGGAGGCAGGGAAACAGGCTGTCTGCATTTTGATTAATTCAACATTGTGGATCGCTTGCTGTAAGGTAGTTTGAGGTTTGAACACTATTCCTTCATCGTTGATGTAGGGGTGACGCAATAAAGCAAGGGGAGATGTCACAGAGGGAACAGACATAGAGGGAGATTAGGTGGAGTGCCCATGACCGATCCTAGGCAACACCAACTGCAACCTTCAGGAGGGATGGTGGGGTGTGAGCGGTGAACGTCATCATCACCAATAAACAACGATTAATCAAAAAGACAAGGATATCATTTCAAGTACTGAGTCAGAGATAACCAAGTGGGAGTCAGTAAGGGTGGGTTTCATTCAACATTTTTGTCCAGGTGGTGGAACCTCTATCAGCAAATTCAGTGACACAGTCCAGCAGTCGATATCCATCATCCACAAATCATTCTTTTTTTTTTTTTTTTTACAAGTGGCCTTTTTCAAATTTATAACAAAATCTAAAATACAGCGCACCGCATTTACACCTTCCTTTATTTTCAAAGATGATCAAATGACACCCAATCACCTGACATACTATATCAGAAGAGAGGAAGTTACATTTGTCCTGATGATGGTCTGCTACATGTAGTGTATAAAACCGAAACGCTGACAGCTGGAGTTATTCTAAAAACGTAACCGTGGCCGAGGAACGTGGGGCCAAGACGTATATATTATGGAAGAATATTTCATGCAGACATTTAAGGAGTTGCTTTTTCTTAAAACGTGTTGTGTCCTTTTTGTTGTACAAATTGAATTTATGGATCACACTTAGGGCCAGATGTACGACGGTTTGAATTGATCAAGGGTTCTGACTACTTGCTCCTCCCACCAGCCCAGGTACAAACCTGCGAAACTGATAAAAATCTACATACCTAGATGTGTTCTCTAGGTATGTAGATTTTTATCTACAACCTTTGGTGCAGACCCTCCCCTCTTACCTCAGGATTCAAGTGACTTTTTACGTATGATTGACAAAATTGACTGGAATCCAGGCTGTTTACTTATGACATTAGACGTAAACAGCCTGTACACTAGTATCCCACATGAAATGGGAATTAAGGCATGTAGGCATTTCTTGAGAACTAGATCAGTTTCCTTTCTATTCCATACAGAAATGATTTTGGATATGATCAAAACCTGTCTGACACAAAACTTCTTTTTGTTTGATGGAGTAACCTACCGTCAAACCCTTGGAACCGCGATGGGTACTTGCTTCGCCCCCAGTTTCGCAGGTTTGTACCTGGGCTGGTGTGAGGAGCAAGTAGTCAGAACCCTTGATCAATTCAAAATTAATGTGAAAGCCTGGGCACGCTATATTGATGATATTTTCTGCATATGGGAAGGGAGTGAACAGGAAGCGAAAGAATTTGTTAGCACACTCAACACTAACATCTTTAACCTCTCATTCACCAGCCACATTGATAGAGAGACTATCGAATTTCTAGATTTGAAAATTAAGGTCAGCAACAATATATTAACTACAGCCCTTTATAGGAAAGAGACGGCTGGAAACAGTCTGCTACACGCGCACAGCTGTCACCCTAGCAGTCTCATTAATAGTATCCCCTTGGGTGAACTTTTACGAGCAAAAAGGAACTGTAGCACACCAGAGGACTTTAGTAATGAAAGGGTCACTATGTGTGAGAGATTTAAAGAGAGAGGATACACTAAAACCTGTATAGACAGTGCCCTGGTGGAAATTGACAAAAGAGACAGAAAAGAGTTACTTGCAGAAAAAACAGAACTAGAAAAAGAAACTAAGGGTACTGGTAAAGTAAGGTTTATAACAGGGTTTAATAAACAATCCTGGGAGATCAAACAAGCCCTTAGAAAATTTTGGGATGTACTTAAGACAGATAAAGACCTGATACATGAAATTGAAGATTACCCATTAACGACTTACCGCAAGGCCAAATCCCTTAAAGATATGGTGTGCCAAACACTAATTCCTTGTAACATAAAGAGAAATACAATTCAAGGGTTCTACATATGCGGGAGGTGCAAAGCATGTAAATATAGCATGAATGTCAAGGAAGTGAAGCTCTCCACACACTGTAAACCATTTAAGATACAAAAACATTTTTCCTGTTATACCGAATATGCGGTCTATGCCCTCAGATGTCCTTGCAATAAGTATTACATAGGAAGCACTATACACCCAGCAAAAAAACGTGTATTGGAACATCTGAGGGCAATAAAGAATAATGACAGGCAATACCCAGTAGCAAGACACTTTGCCACACACCACAAAAGTAACAACAGTCTAATCTCATATTGCGTCCTAGACAATATCCCCATAAGGGAAAGAGGGGGTGATAGGACACAAGAATTGAGACGACTAGACTCACGATTGATTATCAAGTTTCGTACCATGCAACCCGATGGACATAATTGTGATGAGGCCTTATCAATACACTTGGGTTAGTTAAGGCCATCACCTGCTAATACTAATAATGTACTTACCTGATCCTGTCCTGAGTAATGTTGATATTAGGAATATTTTATTTGCTTGTTGGCACCACTTCGCCATTTTAAATTGGATGTAGTGTATGTAAATATTTTGAATGAGTTGAATAGTTTCTCACCTCTTTTTATTTCACTTTATTCACAGGTCCTTGTTGAGTCTTTAAAGGAGAGTGAAATGCAAGACTGGTTAGTTCCTAGATTGGAGTTATGAGTGACTTAATCACACACTTTAATTTGAATGCGGACTATACCCACTGGGGTTGAATTGGTATGCCCACTGGGCGCTTCATTGATATGGCCAGGGCATGAGCCGAGAGAAAGAGATGAACTGTCTGTTTTGCCCACTGGGGCAGCAAAAAATGCTCTGGAACGCATTTTTCTGCGGGGCATTTAAATTCGTTATTATTTTGTATTTAGTATTAAGGTGCAGCAATGTATAATTTTGTTACCTAAGAAAATGTGCTTTACGCCCACTGGGGCGAGAAAACCTTTAAACTGATGATTAAATAGTTTAATGCACTGATAGTTTGCAGAAAAGCTTGCTGCCAAAAACTTTGAATTTACAATTGCACAGTTCATGACATGTAAAGGCTGATTTTATATGAATTTTTTGCCGCATGAATTGTTTATAATATGTCTCACTCTAAATACTCAATGTTTTAAACAGATTGCATTCTAGCTCCGTAATGATGTATTGCACAAGGAGTCTGTTTTCACTATCTACCATGATGAGGTGTCACATGATCATGTATAAACACTGGTGTTTTACGTGCACTCGTACTCGTGACCAAGGAGGTCTTCCTCCGAAACGCGTCGAGTGACTGGGCAGTGAAAAATAAAAACACGCTGGCAAGGAAAAAGTGGCTTGGACATCGTTTTTCTGATAAGGGTATCAACGATTGTTTGGATATTTAGGGGTTCGCGACCCCGTCTGAGCCCGCCACCCCTAGCGGCTGGGGTTTCTGCGCGGAAACTTTGTTGGAGATATATATATATATTGCTAAAAAACCTTCACAAATAAGAGCCTATCTTATATTTCGAAATTTTAAAGAAAAGCACTTTAAAGACGTCAGTTAAGACTGTAAATGAAACTGCGTACCCACTCAGAGTCCACAAACACCTAGGAAAGCACAGTTGTACTCTTTATAGCAAGAGGTCTAGAAAGATAGCAAGCAGACGGACTGACAAGGGCGAGCCAGAGAGTTAAATACCCACACAGTAATACAGCCTGCAGAGGGCGCTCTAAATGGCCTCGTCCTCACATGGGTCTAGCGGCAGGGTGCGCTGATGCCGCCCCCCCCGGAATGCAGCCAGATAGAAAAACCAACATCCAACACAAAACCACTCTCACTATACCGGGCACGGTCTGTCCACACACACCACCACTCTCACTAGGCACGGTCTGTCCACACACATCACAACACTTCTCTCACTATACCTGGCATCGTCTGTCCACAGACAACACAACGCAAACCTCACTATACCAAGCATGGTCTGTCCACACACAGTCCAGCTGAAGAGCTTATACGGTAAACCAACAACCAGCAGATACGTCTGCAAATATAGGCTCTAAGAGTGAAGTTACCAGAGAACGACGGGTATATGAACACCATGCTGCATAACATTACACACAGGAGCTGGCTGATTCAATACAAGCCACTTACAAAATTGGGTTGGATTCCAGAAAAGACACAAAGCAACAACAGACTAGTAAAGAATTCAAAAAGAAAAAAAAAAAAAGGCTTACCGTCCTGGTCGTTATTAGCCGGGCTCCTGCTTTTGCCTCTCGGGCTACTGATTGTCTGCTGCTCTTTTTCAGTTTGAAGATAATGTTGCTGCGGTTGTTGCTGCTGCGGTGGCGGCGTCTGCTGTAGCGTCTGCTGCTGCAGTTGATGCTGCTGTTGTAACTGTTTCGTGTGCAGCAAACCCTCCAGGGCAGATTCGTGGACTTTCGTGATCTGCTGCTGGAAGAGGGCCAAGGCATGGTGCGGTACCTGAGCCTTTGTGTGTCCGCTCTGCAACGCCCCATCAGGGAAACCTTCTGTAATCTGCAGAGAGAAGGAGAGAGCATCTTAGCAGAGTACACTGGACCCTAGCGGAGTTCAAAATCCTTTCAAACCCTACACATAATGCCACCTCCTGTCTAATGGAACCTCCATACAAAGTCACTTGCCTGATCTCTTTTACTATAAATATTATTTACAACTGTCTCTATTCACCAAATACCTCCCTTGACACTTGGCTGCGGTTGAGTGAGGACCCCATAACAACCCGGCTTTTGAGCGATTCTCATATTATCGCTAATTTGCATGAAACAAACCCAGCAAATTCCTTAATGCGCTTTGACATTTCATTAAACTTTTTTCGGCGGTTTCTACAAAAAGAACCTGTGTGATAAAATTCGGAGAGGTAAAAACCAACAAGGAAGTTATGTCTTATCTGAAACCTCCAAGAGTGAGAAGGAAAAACTGTAGCCAGAGAAATTGCAAAAAAAATAGCTTACATTTTTAAAATTGAAAAACGGACAACTTAAAAAGTAATGGACTTGTAAAATTGTATGTGTTTTTATATGGCTTTCTACCCCTGACGAGGCAATGATGCGCTTTGCGGCGAGTAGCATGCTACACCAGAACCCAAGATTAGAGTTATAGTTAAACAATGGGTTAATTAGTAATATGTGCTTTCTGTTTTCTTGTTGATTACATGCAGTAATTACTGTTGGTGCTCTTGAGTTCTCATGTGTTTAGTAGCGCTTTGAGTAGGGATAGACTGAAATAAGTGGATTAGAAAAGGGAATCTGTGAGTTGTTACTGGGAGGAGTGGACATGTGCACCTGTTAGTTGGGTGAGTGAGCTAAAAGGAGGGGGCGGGGGGCGTGGCTAGCGCCCGAGGAAGATGGCGGCTCTCCCGTGACTTGCCTGGGGACGCGGGGCAGTCTGAGGGATTTTCCTACGCTGGCTGTGTCATGAATCACCGCTAAATGAAGGACTGACAATCGGAACATTGGCGCTACAAGGTGATAGATATTTTAAATCTATTCTGAGGTGAATAGTCTTATCTTTCTTCATCGCGCCTTCAGCTGCTGCTCTGGTAACCGTCACCGCCTCTCCAATGCTTCGCGCGCCTGAGGGAACAGCTTTCACCGTGAGGCGCGTATTTGCCCTTAAGGATTATATTCTTTCACCGGCAGTGAGGAGGCTCTTCAACAAAGGCAGTCATTTATAGGCTAAGCAACGTTTTCAGGTCTGGCCGTGTATTGAAGCGCAGTGCCCCCTTCCTGCTCCTCATAACGCTCTGAACCAGCTGAACAGAAGTAATTAATTTAAAGTTTCCAGCGCGGGGAAATTCGCTTCTAAAGCGCGGTGATGTTTCTTCAGAGCCGGCAATGAAGTATTTATGACAGGAAACTACCCGAGTAAAGGTCGGAATTCAAGGCTAAGGCATGAAGTGAATTTTGACCTTATGTCGACCCACAACGCTAGCCTGCATGCTGAGGAGATTATTTTCAATGCACATTGTGTCTTTCTAAGTGGCAGTACCTCATTTATTTACTGACTTTCACCTATTGACATGAGATTATTTTTATCGTGTGCTGAATTTCTTCAAAAGCAGAAATGTTTTATTCATTTAATGACCTGATTATGGACGTTTCATACTAATAGTCATGTAGAAAAGTGTTTTTGGTCATTAATTTCATGCGCTTTTATTAACAGGTTTTGGATGGGCATTTCTGTAACCATGTTTTTACGTTGCTAAAATATGCATGCGCTAACTTCTACATTTCTTAACTGAGCTCTTCTCAGAGCCTACAATATTCATGAGTACATCACGAGACTCTTTATTCAAAATGGTTCTTTTAGAAATCATATTAAGCTAAGCATATGGTATGGTTTGCATGGGCTTAAACATGTTCTTGCAATACATTGTGGTGAATTACATTTCATACATGTAATCTCTTCCCTTTAAGCAGGTAAGATATCACCTTTATATATCACTCCATGCCTATTGGTAAATATATGTGTTGATATTGTACCCTACGCCAAAAGCGGGCAAATTCTGTTATAGTGTGCCCAGCACACTGTTATTGAGTGAAACTGCGCACTTACATTATACTTTACAGTTTTACAGAATCTTTTCTGTATAGGCTTTAATTCTTCCCATTGCATGGGGAGGTTAAAAGAGTTTCTTCATTACAAATATCCTCATATCGTAGATTTCTTGTCCATTCAAGGCCACGTGTCAACTTCATTAGAATGGAAGTCTCCCAAGCATCACTGCCCAAAACAACTGCTTCTTCGACTACGACTCCTGGCACCTCTTCTAATATTAAGGCAACAACTAAACGCCTTAAGCAAAATCCACCTTCTCCACCGAAGCCCTCTACGCCTGTCTCCATGGATCTCCTTCTGGAGGAAATTCGAGCTCTGAGACCATTTGTCGAGGAGACAAATTCTAAAATACAAATCTTAACTGATGGATGGGAAAAGTTGGAGGAAAGAGTCACTAAGGTTGAACATAATGTGGAAACCCTCAGTGCATGTTGTAACAAGGTAGACATCTTTCACTCCCAAATTACATCCTTGCAAAAACAGGTTGAAAACATTGAAAACAGAAATAGACGTAACAACCTTCGCATTTATGGCCTATCGGAAGGAACAGAAGGATCGGATCCCATATCCTTCTTTCAAAAATTTCTACCGACTGTACTGAATTTACCGGAGGGCACTAATCTTAATATACAACGTGCCCATAGATTGGGCCCAACGCATTCAACACCCTCAAGCACGAAGAGACCGAGAGGAGTTATATTGTATTTCCTTGAGTATACGGATCTTCTTAAAGTGCTTTCTGCAGTTAGGCTCCTGAAGCGTATTTCATTTTCAGGTCACCAACTATTCTTCTCGCAGGATTATGCCAAGTCCACAGCAGATAGACGCAAAGAATTCCTCGACATGCGCCCAGCATTGCGCTCAATTGGAGCACGTTTCGGATTACTTCATCCTTGCTTGTTTAAAGTCACTCTCAACAATAACACCACGACTTATGAGGACCCAACAAAGTTGAGGAGTTTCCTCAGAGCACAATGCCCAGAAAAGATGGACATTTCAAGCACTCGCTTTAAATAGTTTCTATTTTGGAGTATATTTAATTAGGGATCAAATCCTCAATGTGTTGTTTCAACTACAGAAGTTTAGTATAGTTTTGCCATGATATAATGGCTTCTTTTGTTCTCATCACCCTCCAAATATTTCTTCCTCCGTTATATATTGGAATAGGGTTTAGCGTTTCGGTATGTAGTTCACTTACAGAATTCTGAAATGGATTTCTGCCATGGTATAATAGTTTGTTGTTTCTCATTGCCTTTTTCCATTTCAGGTTATAATCTTGTAGTCTCTGATGTCATAATGTGTCATGACATGTTTTCTCCTGTCTATATTTACCATTTTTTGTTCCTTTTTGCACAGATACTAACCTCATGTGCGTGACCTTTTAGTTTTGATTGTTCTTTACATCCCGAAGTCTCCCCCGCCTTACCTCATGGGGTCTGGGAACGTCATCGTTCCATGTGGTCTCTTCCCCCATTCTTCCATTGTTTTGACCTCTATGTGAATATGATCCTTTTTTTCATATTCTTCTTTACAGCTCTTACCTCTTCTTCTTTATTCTTTCCGCCTTCTTCTTATCAAACATGTTTCTGTCATTTTCCTCTTTCTCTAACCTCGCTTCTTCCTTTTCTTTATCTTTTCTATTCCTTCAGTTTCTCTCAAATGGTTTTAACTTTTAATATCTTCGTACATATTATAAGGCTTACTCCAATGTTTTTATTGTTGATTTTCCCACAAGTAATATTGTTCATAATATACAAGACTTTATTGGTTCACTTATGTTTTTATTACTTTCATCTCACAAATGTTTTTGAAAATTGTCACATGGAATGTCAGGGGCTTGAACTCCCCATTAAGAGACAGAGAGTCTTATCTCACCTCTCCAAATTAGATGTTAATATTGCGTTATTGCAAGAATCACATCTCACAGATGTCGAATCATTAAAACTCAAAAGAAATTGGGTTGGTGAAATCTTTTTCTCACCAGGAGATGGCAAAAGGAATGGGGTAATAACTCTTTGTCACAAATCACTGAATGCCAAGCTTGTATCCCAAGAATCCGACACAGAGGGTAGGTGGATTCTCACTAACCTCCTGTTGGGGAAGACTCCTTTGTCTCTACTTAACATTTATGCCCCTACAAGCGGTGATACCACGTTTTGGTCTCGTATATCTCAGGTATTGCTCAAACACCCATCAGAAAACTTTATTCTTGCAGGAGACTGTAACCAGGTGATGGACCCTTTTATTGATAGGAACTCCAAATCTCCCTTTATCCCAAACACACCACACAAGGTTTTCACACGAACTATTCAACAAAGAAACTTATTAGACTCATGGCGTCTCTGCAATCCATCCACAAGAGAATACTCTTTTTCTCCTCTCCACATCAAACACAATCTCGAATTGATCATATTTTTATTTCACGCAACATCTCCCAATCCTTACGTTCTGCTGACATAGGCCCTATACTCATCTCGGATCATGCACCGGTTTCAATTCAATTAGACATTTTAAATCATTCCACATTACCAAAAAAATGGCGTTTCAATAACTCCTTACTCCTTGACCCCAATTTTACTTCATCGTTTACCTCTTTCGCTCAGGAGTTTTTCACATTAATTTAACGAATGATGTCTCCTTTCATACGGTGTGGGACGCTTTTAAGGCCACCGCTCGGGATTTCATCATTAGATTTGTGACAAATAAACGTAAAGTCTCCCGCATATTACATAATACACTTCTAGCTAAGATTAAAAAACTTGAGCACTCCTTCCATACCTCCAAGTCGAAGGATTCTCTTAAAGATCTCATTAATGCAAAAATCGCCTTTAACGAATCCACTACAGAACAGGCTTCCCTATACTTACTGAAATCCTCAGCGAAATATTATGGCGGCCAAAACAAATCAGGCAAACTTTTGGCCAATTACCTAAAGATCAAACAGCAGAAACTTCATATTGATTCCATTATAGATGATAGCCAAGCATCGAAATTCAAAGACACTGAAATACTTCAAGAATTTGTACATTTTTACCAATCCCTTTACACACCAGAAAACACACCTTCAGATACAGACATTTCCCAATATTTCTCCACGATTCAAAAACATATTAATCCCCAATTAGACTTAGCCCCTTTGGAAGCTGAAATCACACAAGAAGAATTATTAAATGCTTTAAAAACCCTTAAAAGGACAAGGCCCCAGGCCCAGATGGCTTCACAGTAGAATTTTATTTACAGTTTGTTCATCTATTACTCCCACACTTGCACACTCTTCTCTCTTCCTTTATTGCTTCTAGTAATTCCACTGGCTCTTTTTCCGAAGCCTTGATTTGTCTAATACCAAAGACTGAAAAGGATTTACGTTACTGTAAGAATTATAGACCCATATCCTTAGTTAACGTAGATTATAAAATTTTCTCGAAAGCCCTAGCACTAAGATTAGAACCATATCTTCCAATGCTGCTTGGAAAGGAACAATCAGGTTTTGTCAAAGGTCGCAACATCACTGACAATACACGCCTATTCTTTGACATTTTATCTAAATCATCACATTATCCAGACTCCTTGGCGGCAATTGCGTTAGATGCAGAAAAGGCCTTTGATAGAGTTTACTGGCCTTTTATCTTCCACGCTCTCAAGTGGTTTGGATTTGGGCCTCAAATCATTTCGTTAATATCCTTACTTTACTCCGAACACAAAGCCGCCATATCTACCAATGGACTCATCTCCCCTACTTTAATCTTAAACGAGGAGTGCGCCAGGGATGCCCCTTGTCCCCTTTTCTTTTCAATTTGGCCTTAGAACCCTTTCTCTCAAGAATACGTCAAAATAACTCAATCACAGGTTTTGCCTCAGACCCCCAACAAATTAAACTGTCAGCCTATGCTGATGACATTTTGGTTTTCCTCTCTCAACCACAATCGTCACTAACTGCTTTCATGGGAGAGGTGGAGACCTATGGATTGGTATCTGGCTATAAACTGAATGAAGGGAAATGTGAGATATTACCCTTAACCAAATACACCTATAAGGAATATTTTAAGATCTCCAACTTTACTTGGAACCCTAAACATATAAAATATCTTGGCATTTGGTTCTCTCCCTCTATAAAGACATCTATCTCTTTAAACATAGACAAATGTTCTGCTAAACTCAAAACATTGGTCGCAAGATGGCATCCCCTTCATCTTTCCTGGTGGGGTCGTTTAGACACAATCAAAATGATGTTGACTCCGATAGTTTTGTATACCCTTTCCAACATTCCACTTTCCATCCCATCTAAATTCTTTCAAAAGATCAATTCTATTTTGACTTCTTTTCTATGGAACGCTAAAAAATCAAGAATGGCATTACAGAAATTAACAAGACCAAAATCTGAAGGTGGGGCCAATTTCCCTCATTTCTCTAATTATCACAAGGCCTTTCAGCTACGACAATTATCGAACTGGATTGCTAATCAATCTGAGGATAAACCTCTCTGGGTGGATCTTGAGACCTCATTCTTAGCTCCCTTTTCATTTCAGGAATATCTCTCCTTTACTCGCAAACCACAAAAGCTCTCTACCCCTATAATCAAGCATTCCTGTAGATTACTGTCCACTGCACCCCACTTAATGATACATAATATAGGTACTTTTCTCAACTCCTCAATCTGGCACAACAAACACATCCTTCTCAATAGGAAACCTATATATTGGAAGGTTTGGAGAAACAAAGGCCTACTTTGGGTTCATCAATTTTTTGATCAAGGCACACCCATTCAATTTACGCAATTACAAACTCTTTACCATTTGCCTTCTTCTTTTAAACTCAAATTTTCGACTTTGCAGAACGCAATACTTGATACTTATGCTAAACTCAAATCTTCACCTTCCTCACACTCCCACCCCCTTTTCCCATGGCATAACCTTTTGCACATAAGCCCCAAAGCGTCCACCATTTATTCCCGTTTAATGATACCTCCTGGGATACGTGACAAAACCAAAGTGGAACTCTCATGGGAAGCAGATTTGAGAATGGATTGGCCCATCTCTTTTGGAACAGAATCTGGACGAAACTTAGGAAATCATCCAGAGCGGCCAGTGCAACACAAACTCTCTTCTTTATTTACAACAGATTGTTTCTTACCCCCACGCACTTACATAAAATTCACAGCACAAATCTTAACACCTGCTGGACATGTTCCCAGGTCAACGCCGATCTCCATCACATGCTGTTCACATGTCCACATGTTCTTATATTTTGGAAGCAGGTCTGGCACCAAATCAACACTATATTTCACACCACAATTCCCCTCTCCCCCACAAACATTTTTCTAGGCAGTTTAATACTGGATTGGAAAGCGAGTCAATCCCAGCGACCACTTATTGATTTGTTAATAGCTGTAGCTTTTCAGCAAATATCAAAAAACTGGAAAGATTCCTCTAAATTATCCTATTTAGCTTGGTGGTATGCTGTGTGCCACAATCATCGCCTTGATACAGCACTCGTCCATCCTATCTCTCTTGCTACTAGACGCTCTCACCTTTGGGGCCCACTCACACAATTTCTAGACGATACCGTGAAGAAAACTTCTCTACCTGCTCCCACACAACAAGAGGTTACCAAGCCTCCTTGACTTCCGATTGATTGTCTATAATTATACTTGATTTATCATCTCTATAATAATTTTTAAAATTGTGTATTTTTGACATATACTGTTATTTATGATTTCTGTGAACCTTTGATTGTATTCATATCTCTTATATATTATCCTTTTACCATTCTAGTGGATATTATATATTATTATTATTCTTTATTGTACTTTTATGTATTTATGTATTAACAAACAAATGTATATATACGAAGTATTGTTCTTTTTATGATCATAGTAATTCTCTTTTCAATAAACCTTTTCTTGAACTTAAAAGGAGGGGGCGTTTGAAAGAATGTTTGGAAGTTCATAGCTGGCAGAAAGGTTTGGGATGAGTCGGAGAGGAGGAGTGGGACAAAGGTTGAAGGGAATAGATTTAATTTAAAGAAATAACTGAAATTAACATATATATGTTTAGAGAAATAAACACACATGTAAATATGTAGGTATTCGTTTGTGTGTATACATATATATATATATATATATATATATATATACACACACACACAAATAGACACATAAAATATACACACGTCACATAGTAAAGGTTTAGTAGTGTGGATGTGTCTGTTGTACTCCAGGATGATCCCATTGTGACAAAGATGGGGCAGTTACTCCAGGATTGCTTGTTGAATACTTTTGCAATATGTGAACGTTAACAAACCTTATTCTTTAAACGCTAGCTTAAGAGTGGGTCGTTACTACAGAAAACACCCAGACCGTGTTTGTAGGTGAACGAGAGGGAGGGGTTGGTTCCTTGACCAAGTACTGGATGCTGCTCGACACTACACAAATTCTGAAGAATCTTAACTTTTTGCAACGTGGCTTTCTTTTTTTAAGTACACAAAGAAAAGGGAAGGAAGGATGATGAATTTGTTGAAAGTGTGGGTTATGGCATCATGTGAACTGGATGTCAACCCCCTGTTTGGCTTCTTAAACAGGAACCATTTTCTCAATATTCAAACCATTCTTATAATAGTTTTGCAAATCTGCATAACATCGCTGGTGATCCTGGCGAGTTCATGGTGACCCTTTATTCGCCGCTTTGGGGGCAAGTTTAGGGAGGAGTCTGTACAGAGCCTCTTCTCATGCCTTACCCATAACAGGCCCTCCAGGATATGTGGCAATTTCTGAAGGAGATGTTAAATTTACATCAGGGGTGCCCAATATATTACCAAAAGGGCAGATCTATGCCTAGGCCATCTGCATAAGTTAATTTTAAATACGATTAATCTAAATAGGACTCATTTAATGTGCTTCACCACCCTAAATAACACATTTGTTGTCTTGCTCCTTGATCTCAGATTTTCTTTACTGCTGTCTTTCTCATAGGTATCATCTCTATGGGTATGGGACGACAAGAGTGTTTGTTTACTTGATGACGTATGATTTATTTTTGTGTTCCAGTATCTTCCTTTGATAAAGTCTGGTTGGGTTTTAGATTCCAAAATGTCCAAATGAATTGAAGGTGTCTGCTGCTTTTAGATTCAAGAACGTCCCTTGGTTTCATGATGTCCGAAAACGTTTTGGACTCCCGACTGTTCCAAAGTCATATGGCATCTGATTAAATTTTGGATTCCTGAATCAAGCATATCTTTTGTTTGATGTGTGGCAGGCTTTGGGATTCCAGAATGCCTCTTTTCAGTTGAAGTTTGATTGACTTTTGTATTCCAGAACACCCTTTTGAAGATATTTTTTGCAACCTATGACATCATCCACCCATATACCCTCAGGGGTGCTGGGGTCTGCCCAACTGTCATAACAAAATAATATAAAAATGTTAGAGTGTCTGCAAAATGATAGGGGCATTTAAACATTTTAGAAATCTTAAAAACTGGCAAGTTAGTTTAAATAGAGAAACCAAATCTCAACTGTTGCTTGCCTTCAGAAGCAGTAGGTTGGCGGGGATAAACATGGCATCTCATTAAGCTGCCAGGCCGGTCGGAGTCTGACAGCTTAACACGCATCTTTGGGTTTAATGGTGGTATAAAAAGCCAAGTGCATTGGCTTTCGAGACAGTGCTTAATGACCAAATGGAAGCAGGTGGAGACTATATAAATAAAAGTGTCTAGCACAACAACACTGGCGTCGGGTGGTTTTCCACTTGAGGGACCTCAGACTTCCAAGCTTGCGGTTATAGATCGGTGTAATGCACATCCCCTCCTGACCGCCGCTCGTCTGCATTTTCCCGGGATGATCATAAAAGAACGATCACGCATTAAGGGGAGGAGAAGCCAACCGGATCCCTCGGCCATCTGCAATCACCCATAATGTGGTCCATTTCATGATAGTTAGTGCTTTCAATCAAATAAGGTAACTGTGTCACCACCCATCCATCCGGCACAGATGCTAAGTAAGAGCAAAGGTGGTGTGTGCATGGCGCGGATCAGTGATGAACCTTTTCCCAAATTGCATCTTAGAATTTCAATTAACAAGTGTAGGTGGGCTACAAATGTGCAACACAGGAGGGAACACAAGCACTTAAGATGAGTTGCAAACAAACGTACTCATTATGGAATTGTATGTGATGATAAACCGGCCATGGGGCATTGAAGAGCTATGCGTGGATGGGTGACATATGGTGGAGGTTAACTGGTTAACACTGCACGCAAACTGACTTGATCTTATAACAGAATCCTGATCAATGAACCAATGAGCTTCTGTTGCACTCTATCAGAGAGAAACTAAAGAGCCTTTTCTGATGATACATTCATAATATGAAAGTTATCGAGTACACATTGCACATGAGGGTCCCACTGCTGCAGGTACATGAGGTTAAAGACGAGTAAGAGATGGGTAGCAGATGGCAATGACAACCAGTACAATGCAGTCACCAGCAACACTGTGACCGCCACTGCCCAAAAAGACACCAAGACATCCCCCAGCACATTACTGGCTCTGCGTGGAAGATAACCGTTCCCAATTGGAAATCCTCTCTTCAGTGGGAGCTCAAGAGGAACTTACAGAAATATACCATAGTGACGTCAGAGTGGTCAGGCAGACTGCCCACAACCGAAAACATATTTTTCTAAAGAGAAGGAAGCATTCCAAATTTGTATGTCATGTAGTTGGGGTGAAAATTATTGAAAATGTGTTAATTAGAAATTGGAGGGCGAGCAATCCCAAGACGGATGACAAATAATTTTCCTTTTGTCCTATGAAGCTCTGATTGCACAGCCAGTTACTATTCGCACAACTAACATTCCTTTGCGAGGCTCTTCACCAGTGAGTGAACGCCCCACAAAGTTGGAGAAGCAGTGGAGGTCCAAGATCCAACTGCATTTAACTGCTATCACTCCATACAAAAAGCCTATTTGAGAAGATGCGAACATTTGGAAGGAGACTATGTCAAAGTGCTGGTCTTCATTGCTCAACAAACCTCAACCGTCTTGAAACTTTAAGCGAAACATAGAACATTAGGGAACTAATGCTATAGTACACCAATTCATTGTGCCGGGGAAAATTATTTTGGACTGCTATCGGCTTCAAATCTGCCCGTTGCTCCACTACTGTTTTAGAACCAAGACCACACCATAGGCAAGCTTCCTCAGCCTAGACCTCCAGTGCGAACCACTAACAAACACCATGGACTAGTATTATGGCAAGAATTGTCCCCAGATTACTTGTTAAGACACCTCTCATGTGATACAGATTGTTCCCAATCAATGGACCCTGATGAAGGCTCAGTAAGCGCCATGTCGTACCACTATGAAAAGGTGCAAACACAACAACCTCAACCCCGTGATAATTGTTAAGACTGGCATACATAATATTAAATTGACACATATTTCAGAAAACTGAAAGGAAGTGGTTTTGGTGTCTTACAAAAGACTAGCCCCAGCGATAGTTCACATTACAAAAGCAACCATGGCAGAATGTCATAACACGTGACAGCCCAAGAAAACAACACAAAGAAGTGTAAACACCCTATGCTTGCCAATACTGAGTAAAGAGTACATTAACAAAGGTAAATATACACATGTATATTTGCTCACATGTACATTTATTACACTCCTAGGTGTAACTCTTCCCTTCTTTGCTATTCACAGTTTGCAAGGGTGGATTTACATGCATCTACGTGTAAAATTGCATGTCTCCATCTGCTCAAATCAGAGGGTGGCGCCTCCTACAATAGGATCTACATGCGGAGGTGGTTATCTTTTGGTGTTGAGTAGTGCTTCTTTCTTTTTTGAGTGCACAGCCACTTAGTTGTTGAAAGCAGACAGTGTTTCTAGATTGGGGTCAGTGCAGCTGTGTTTCTCCCCTCTGTCTTCCTGTTGATAGTTCCAGGGGCTTGATTTGGATTGGCCACTAGCCTGCACTTGGTTGAGAATCTGAGTGGTGGATTGGTGGATGCGAGGTCACATGACCTGGGCCGTCGCTCGGGGCACTCCTCTCAGGTCCCTCAATGGTCCTCACTTAAGTGTACAGAGATGGGTAGAGATATCATGATCTACAAACCTATTAAATTGGTACAGTCTATTATCTCAATACCAATCAACGCATATCTGAAACAACAAGTAATCCATAAACTGTTTGGCTCTGAGAACAGCATGACAACAACGCAAACTGACTTTCTTGCATGCCTATAACCAATGCACAGGAACAACTTTGAATACCTTTAACAGAAACACATGTCACAACACAGAAAACGCAGAACTAGATTCTCCTCCCACTTTCCATCCCATGCGTATGACTGAACCATTAACAATGGGCTCCGGAGTTGCGTGTTACTTGACGCAAAAGGTGCTTCAGTTCCTCGCCAGCAGTACTAAGCACTATAAAAATGCCAATACAATATCATTTCTTTAACAGTCGAATTCACAATCATTTTTTTGTTACGCATAAGCAATAAACTTTTGACAAAGAAAAATGAAATGGGGAAAAAAAGCAAGATCCTTTCTCTAAATGAATATGCAGCCTACGTTTAAGAACAATTCCTCAAACTGTATGAAATACAATAATAATGAATGTTCTGCCATAAAGAATAATATGCATTCAGACAGCAAAGAGAACAAATGTTAATATCACAACAATCACATTTTTATCAGTAAATATTAAATATTGCAGAGAAAGCAGCCCATTTTATATTCCCTGTTTTCGTACAAGTGTTTCTACCAATCCTGCATATATTGAGTGTTCATAATCAGTGCAATGGATTAATATCAATATTTAGGCAGTTATAGGCCTAAAAAACTATTGCTATCCCATGTGTAAGAAATGGTGGCTGCCAGACGGCCATATTACACTATCACAGTCCAAACATCCGGGACGTGTCCGGAAAAAGGAAAGAGTATCTCGAATAGAGGTAACCCACTCTGTCTCGTTCTCTATAGTTATAACTTAAACTAAAAACATTACCCAAAGGACACAGAGCCCTGTTTAAGGACCACAAGGCACTGATGGGATATCTGAAGTAAGTTATCAAAACTGCAGCTGTGTGCACGCAACTGTGCATGCCTGCTCCAGAGTACGTCATTCTAGGCAGGGCAAGGGCCTTATGTCCACCCTATTGGGCAGTCTACAAAGGTCAGCTATGTTGGTCTTGTTGGAATGTGAAGGAAAGGCCACAACACTAAATAATATATTTGTATATTTTATACATTTGCGTAGAGAAAGGTAAAAAGGTCATGACCGTTGTGTGAATTAAATGGCATAGCAGCCGTTCTCCAATCACTGTTGTAAAATGTGGCAACATATTATACATTTGTGCAGATAAAGGTCAAAGGGTCATCCTATCTCTCTAAAAACTTCAAAGAAGCTGTACTTGGGGGTGAATGGAAAGCTGAAGCAGGGTGTGAGCGGGCAAGGAAGGGGCCGTTTGCAACAGCTCCAAGGCCGCTTGGCACCATCAGGTACTCACTATTGGCGGGATGGCAGCTGCGCGCTGCTTTAGCTGTTTCAGGTCCAGTGGTTTCTGCGGCTGAGAGTTCATCCTCGCATCACTGGCAGCGTTCAGAAGGCTGGGCCTGGGAGACAGCAGCCTGCACAGAAACACAGATGTCATTATGAGCAATTGTATCTACAAATCCAAAATGATGTCACGCTCGGCTGGGCGCGCATTCTGTCCTCTCTGTATCATCCCAAGTTTAAAAGGTCAGCGCACTCCCCCGTCTACATCTGAATGAAAACGACCGCATTATACTAGCAACTTGAATGCTGGCTTCTCTTACCTTTTCTGTTAGAAAATTCTAGATTCTGACCTAAATATTGGGGTGGATTCACTCATTTGCTTATCATGCTTCTTGGAGGAAAAAGAGGGGGCACTTGTCACCGGCTACTATAAATCTTGTGTGTATTCTACCAATATACATTTTAATGAGTTTTTAAAGGAAAAAAATCATCCATTAGATTTGTTCAAGATCACAGCTGTGTAAAACGCCTTCGCCAAGATTTCAAATCATAGCTAACAACAAATCAGTGTCTTCGCCACTTGTAAAAAGCCAATGCTAAATGGGTCTAGTCCAACCCATGTCTGTCTTGCCTTAAACATCTTTAGCTACCATCTAAAATCAAACATTGGCAAAGGCAATAGATCTGCCTTTGGGTGCCAGCCTTTTGGCTTTGTCAATGCTCGTTTTGCCATTTGTTTTTTGTTGTTGTTGTTTTTTAACTTTATTGGCGTGGTAGCTGCCGGGCCCTGGCTAATAGAAAAGAAAATAGCTAAAAACAAAAATATATTTTGGTCTCAAAAAGAGCACCTTGCCATTGTGGCCCCAGGCACGGAATGGAACTACTGTGTGTGCGGATGTGCTCCTTGTGAAAGAGCAGAATGCCATCACTCACAATGAATTTAGCTGTCGTGGGCTGAGCAATGGTCCCATGCTTTATGCGGTAGATGGGGGTAGGAGAAAAATGTAACTGACGCAACAAAAGACCAATGGATGAAGACAGCTGGCTGAAATGGTGTTACAAGCATGTACATTACATATGAAAAGGCAAAAAGTATTAACGCCAGACCTAAAAATATCCAAACTAATGCACTGACACGAAGAAGTAGCTTCAGGTAACCACTGAACTCTATAAAAAGCCATGAAGTGACAAACTTTGATGCTAATGACGTTACAGGAAATGACGTCATTGGAATGAATAAACAAACTCATACAATAACTGTAAGATGAATTAAAACACCACAACCCCTCGACTGAAACAGGCAGAAAATGCATTTAATAGCAAATTATTTTATTCACTTTGCTGTCCACAAATGAGGAGGAAAGGGACTGCGTGACAAATACATCACACGTCATCACATGCCAATACACGGACGCGTCTTTTGACTGCTCAACGTGGCTTTGGACAACCATGACATGCCAGGACACTGCTCAATGTGTATTATTTGCTTATATATGCCATCGGGCTTCTCACAGCGCCTGGCTGTTGCAGTGTTGCAAGAAATAACGGGGTCATCATTTGAAAAACTCGCCTTTCACAGTTTTCTCACCTGTGGTTTCTCTCCATTCAGGATCTACTAATAGCTGGATTGTGCAATCGGAGCCTCATTACAGGCCTTTTTAATTAATTTCACAATGTATGCTTCAAGTGTGTACTGGGGGGCTGGAGAGACATGGGGCTGTCTTGAGCCAGGTTTAGTGGTCACTGGAAGTTCACTAAAGCTACCATGAATGACCAGTATATGTGTGCATACTTTAAGTATGCACACATCAGAGTAGTCACATGGCCAGCTCGGCTTCTAGAAGCTACTGGCTTTGAACCAACTTGTGAAGGGGCAGCAAGTAATGCTCCAAAATGCACACAAATACAAGCAGCCCTGCTAGGGCCCCTGTGCCTGCACAAGTGCAGCCCTGTCTGGTCCACTGCAACAGGTCCGATGAATATCTGCTAGAACACTTCCAACCTGTCCAAGGCTGAGCAACCACTCAAGCTGGGCCTGAGATGTAAAGACCACGTGACACCTTGATGCATGAGAGCAGCGACAGGATTGGCCTGAGCGCTCATGAATTTGTGCTCTGAGGGACACTGGAGCCTGTGTCTCCAACCCAGCAACGCAGCTCAGGTTGGAGACAGTTCAGTGCGCATGTCGATTTGGCCGTCCTGAGACGGCCAACCAAACCCACATGCGCACTGAAGGCAGTGCTCACCACTCCCTCTCGTGACTTGCCTCGTGATGGCCCCGCCCTCAAGACTTATTCAATGGAAGAAAAATAAAATGATAATAAACATGTTTTGTTAATCAAATTTTGAGGCTGGCAGGGAGGGCGACGCTCCTCCGCCAAAGCGGAGGAGTTGCCGCTGCTTACTGGTTTAATGAGAGGCTAAATCCAATAATGTGCGCCTTGAAGCACCATTAACGGTTCCGCACTGTAGCAGCTTGTCTTCAGCCATGACGTGTGTCCAGGTCCTCTACCCTGATCTCACGCCGACATCTAAAGGTGTCAAATGAAATTTAACTTGGTGCACAGTTTTGTTTTTAAATTATAAAGCGCCTGGGCACTTCAATTGCTTGCATTAAGACACACAAGGACTGGGCTCCTAAATTGTAAAAGACAAATTGAAACATTAGATTTTAGAATGCCTTCTTACTGCTTGTAAATGCCTTCTTACTGCGGCACACTTGTTAATTTTTATTTGAACTCATTTTATCTACTGACTAGCTGAATGCCGTCATCAATTTTCCTTTCCTCTTCCCTAAAAGTGAATTCGCTCATTGCTATGGTAACAGAGGGCTTGTTGGATTTTTACTGTTGCTGAACAGTACTGCAAGATTAGTGTCTTTGGAAGATAAGCTTCATATCTGGGAGTCTAACATCGGCCCAAAATTGCCAGATATGTGGCAGATTTTTAGGATATAACCATCAAATAAATTTGTATAGATTTAATTTAAATCCTGCTTTTTTATTAAGTAAGTGGTTAACCGGAAAATCTAGCTTTGCTACAGCCCTCGTGGACCAACCCTGGACATTCCAGTTTCATACCATGCCACAGAGATGCTTTCAACATGGATTTCGCAAGAAAGATGATGGTGACTATGTGAAAAGAACGTAAAGTCCACCGTCAAATTTACAGGTTAGAACCTGCACCGCACTCTGATGCAGCAAAAGTCACAAGAAATAGAAAAAAATCACATTACAACCAAGTGAAGGTGGTGAGAGTACTGCCTAGCCCCACAAATGCATAAGATACTCCCTAATTCAAGAGACTTCTTGCACTGGGATCAAACAACAGTCTTGGAAAATGTTGGTATGCCTGCCCCATACTGTACTGAGCAAGCGCCTTTCAAGAGCTACTCCAACCATCTCATCTCATAGAAGGCTTAGTAGGCCTTCCCCCCCTCCACCCCCCCCATTGGATATTTTTTTTCCAAGACCAAATGATTCCTTTTACATCACACTCGTCCATTTATAGCTTTGGCTTATATGCTGTGATAAATACAGTGATGATGCCAAACAGTGTCACGATTACTGCAATTTATTCCTGCTCAATTTAGAGGTTTATACTAAAGACAGAGAACAAGATTCAGCTATTTTGCAGAGGGGATTTACAATAGAATTTAGTTGTTGGTAAAACTGGCGAAATTACCGCGAGCTGCCATGGTAATTATGACCAGACGTATGACAGACTGGTAAAAATGTCTAACAACTTGATGTTCAGATATTCGTAGAGGGTCAACATTACCAGTAATTCTTATAAGAGCGCTTACTCTAGTTTTGTGACTTAACTTCTGAAGAATCACACGAGAAAAACCCCAACGCTTCAGGACCCGACACTGTACACAGAAGCAGAATTTATCAAAGTTTGCTTGGAATAGAACCCCGCAATCTGGGCCAAGCCAAGTTCGATCTGGGCGAAACATGTGCCTTGAAGCAGTTCCCCTGGTGCATAAGCAGCGGGCGAAAGAAATCTACCTCACGTAAGGTTATTTCTCTGCAGCAGCCCATGTAAATTCATAAACATTATAAGCCGCTCCCCGAAGGGAGCTTTCTGGTCTCGATAGACTTAGGGTTTCACAGCTCAACCAGCCCTGAAAGGAGCCCTCTCTGTTCCTCTGCCTACAGGGAGCTTTCTTGTATCCCATGCGGTCAGGCCAGCTCTCTCCTTCAGGATCTGGACACTGTGAACCTGGGAGGCTGTTTCTTGCTGCCTGCACCATAACCCATCGAATTTAAACCATATGGAGCATAGGGTAAAAAAAAATATAAGTGATAAAGTGGTCTCACAACTTACATTAGTGTTCGGATGTTTGTTTATTAAATTATTTTGTTTACATGCACTTCATGTTCATATCACTGCAGTCAAAGTGGCTTGTACCATTTTCTCAAAACTTTATCAAGACCTCGGTTTCTACTTTCTCTGCGCCTCTCCACTAGCGAGCGATACGATATATAAACTAAGTATGTATTTTTACCTAGCATTATGAATTTGAAACGTGTCCAAAAGTATCAAGTTAACATTGTGGCTGTCACGCGTCAGAGCTGGCCTAGGTCTGTTTGAATCTGAAAACCTCATGATCAATATTTGTGCAGGATCACATGAACACTTGTCGGTACACAGATGACGCGCAGAGATTTCTCTCATTCTAGGCCAGCTGTGACAAGGCATGGATTATTTTATCTAAATGTAGCTGCCTGCTTCTATGAAAATGGCTAAACTTGTATCTGGGCACAACATGGGTGAAAATGGAGGTGGGGGTGGAGTCTTAACTGCTTCTGGGACAAGTGGAGCGGTAAAGTGTGAGTACCTGAATAATAAAACACTTTACCGCTAATAATAATAATAGCAACCTGTTCTTGTATAGCACTTTACATTGAACCAATTCTTGTACAATTATCACCCAATTGAGATTGGTACTGATTTTACCAGAATCGAAAGGATGAAAGGCTGAGGCTACCTTGCATAGATTTAAAACTGCAACACGCAAATCACGCACTAATCTGAACAGCATGCACTCAATTGGCCGAATTATCTTAGCGGCTAAGCGATGTATAGAGTGGGACTTCCATGAAAACAAGCATTGGCAAAGATAAAAAGTCTGGCGGTGGCTTGTTTTGCAATGTTTTTCCTAAAACTTTACTGTTGGGGATCTGCAGACACGCATCAATATTTATACCTATACAAAAAAATAGTGGTTGAAAACATAATTTTTTTTGGTCTCAAAAGTACAGAGTCACGGTAGTTCGTAGCAGTGAAGGTAACTATTTTGTGTGCGTATATTCTTCTTCTGAATCAGCAAAATGCTGTCACACACAGTGAAGTCAAACCATGGCTAAAGTGGGCTGACACACTCTCCCAACCTCTATGCTATAATAGGTGGGAGAAATATGTGAATGATACAGCGAGAGGCCAATGGATGGGAGAGCTGGTTAAAAGCCCCCTATACATAGGTATGTAAAAAAAAGGAAAAAAAAAAACATATTTTATGTATATAAATATATGCTGAAAAAAAGCAAAGGTTGAAGTGACGTTATAGTTAGTTTTTGTTTCATTTCAACCCTTAACGATTAAAAAACTGAAAACCACTGAAATTCACCAGTTATAGTTTAGTGAAGTAACTACTGCTTGTGTCCTAGTGATGCACTGCTAATGACCTCACATAATACATAACTCATGATATGTTATATGAAATCCCAATGACATCATCCAGTGGTTGCGATGGTGTCCTGTAGGCCTTCTGGATTTAAATTAATTCAACAAACAACACCTGTGCCCAATTATCTATCACCAATAAAGTGATAATGGACAAACTTTGCTCACATGCTGGACCCATAGGATATCTGTCAGCTCATCCACATGTTTGGTGGATGTTGGCCTCTTTTTACTAATATCCACCCCGCCTTACAAACAGACTGCCTGTCCTGACTTTAACAGGGTCACAACTTTTTAAATATTGAACCTCTGAAAAAAATGTGTTCCCTTAACAGGATTACCCTCTTAGAGACTCCACATGATCCTTAATATTGTGTCGTGAGGTTTACAAGTATGCTTTGCCATTGATAGGACACCTTCAGCTGGGCCCCCATGGACAACCCTCTGTAGTTTGATTAGCACAATGGCATACAACTTTAGTCATGCTTACAACCACTGGGTTAAACCATCTCTAAGTGACGCACGGCCACATTCTTTTATTCAACAATCCGCAAAGCGCCAAAATCTTCACTAAAGTTCTCAAAATAAAAATCTACACATTATAAACGTCCTCTTTACATAGAATGTGCCTCTTTACTGTATAACAACTATTTAACATGGGCTCGTACCCAGGCATAGACCAGTGAATAATCAATCTTAAACTGAAGATTAGGGTTTTTTCTCAGATTTTTTTTTTTTTTGGGCAACAGCATTTGGGTTTAAGTTACAATCTACTTTGAATCATGCCTCTGCAACCCACATCAGGTACTCCTTTACTTTGTTGAACATGAAGTACTATTTGCATCAGTAATTTCATCAGTGATATCATCAATAAAGTAATCTGTGATGTCATGAGTGATTTATCAGGTGAGGGCTTAGGCAGGTCATGGCAGGGGTGCAGTTATAGTTAGTTTTTATGCGGGATTTGTAGTGCGCACAGCTACCCCGAGGGGTCTCCCGGCAAACGAAGAGACAACAGAAAAGAGTCACAGCGGACAGCTAGAAAAGCCCTGTCTTCAGATTCTTACGAAAGGTAAGTTAGGAGTGACAGTTCCTAAGGAGACCGGAAGAGAGTTCCAGAGTTTCGGGGCCAGATATGCAAACGAACGTCCCTTTATCCAAATAAGACGATACCTGGGCGTTGCGAACAGTGAGGTTGGATGATCTCAACTGGCGGGTAGGCTCATAGGGTGTCACCAGACCTTGAATATATAAGGGGGCCAAACCATGTCGGGCCCTGAACATATAAGCACAAACCCTTAAATTTAATACACTTCTCAATCTTAAGCCAGTGCAGTTCATGAAGCAGAGGAGAGGCCAAGGCATGTCTAAGCAGCCGGAAGAGTAGGCAAGCTGCCGCATTCTGAATGATTTGTAAACGACGAATAGAAGATTTATCAGCGCCCAAGTACAGTACATTGCCGTAACCCAGTCTAGATATCACCAGATCTTGGATCACGGTTCTTTGGGTGGCCGGAGGAATTAGCCAAAGGATCTTCTTGAGCCACTTGAGAACAGAGAAGCAGGTGGCAGTGACCTTGGTCACCTGTGGTATCAGGGAGTACTTGTTGTCAATAATAAAGCTGAGATTCTTGACCTTAGTCGCCAGAGTTTGTGTCGGCCCAATGATTGGCTCCCCAGAACTCAAGGTTGTTTCCCAGAACCAGGACCACCGTTTTATCACCGTTAAGCTTCAGTGCGTTTTTATTCATCCAGAGATAAACATTCCTCAGACCCAGATGGAGTAAGGAGGGATCTTGATGTTGAGCAGCTAATAACGAAAAGATAATCTGGGTGTCATCACCAGCAGTTCTTAACCTGTGACGCCTACTTAAGGGGTCCGCAACTGTTTAGAAAATTAAATATAGTGGATTAATAAAGTATATATACACAACAAGCAAAACTGCAAAATTTCTAAATTTTAAAATGCTCTGTACGTGTTGGAATTTGAAAATATATGGGTAAAAATTAAGTTAGTATCCTCATCTTGGTTCATGGGACCAGTCCAAGTAATTGACGCCCTGGTATGTGTCAACAAGACTACAGCATGCACAAAGAACAAAACAGAGAAAGTGATATGCTAGAGTCTAGTATATCATTTCATCTTTTAGAAACAACTACTTTTAATTCATGAATTAAATATTTCATCATTTGTGTATTTTTGTTTTAAGCATGCATTTTTGTGTAGTTATGAGGTTCAAATCCGAGAAATTGCTTGGACGGGGGTCCCCAGCTTCCATTAGTGATTCAGTGTGGATCAAGGTAAGTAAAAAGGCCAAAAATCTGTGCGCTAAATTATAACTGGGAAATTTCAGTGGCTTTCCGTTTTTTAAACATTAATTCTTATCTCATTTCAACATCTAACTATAGCGTCACTTTAACCTTTTTTTGTGCATTTCTGGGGGATTCTTTACTTAATATCTTTCTAAAATACCCAACTATAACGTCATGTTAACCTGTTTTTTTTCAGTGAATTTCTGTGGCTTTAGATCAGATTCATGATTTGGCATAAGCCAAACCTCCTCAAGCAACCTGTGGCCTACTCCCTGCAGCACACCACACGTGGCCTTGGGCTAAGTGCAATGGGGAGTTGGATGCAGGGTCTTGCGATATGCCAGGCCCTGTGTCCAACCCCACTCACGTGGCCAACCCTTCAGCAAAGGTTGTCTTCAGGAAAGACCCTGGCTCATATCTTTGACTGTGTGCAGCAGAGTTGACCACATGGACTGACCTGCCCAACTCCTTTGGGGGGACATCAGCCCCCACATGGATGGCCAACACCAATGCTGTGCACAGCCTTCAGCCATGGATTGGCACTGATCCTACCCAACACAGAGCAAACCCAATGTGCGTGGCCTACGGCTTGCACAGTGGTAGTTGCCCACCTTGTACTTTTTTTTCTGGCATATATTTTGTCCACCCAATCAGATTGTTTCTGTACCAAAAAGGCAGATGAGAAAAAAAGCCCCCACAGACCAATCAGAAGCGGCTACTTTTTTTTTGTAATTATTGCTTGGTACCGCTGGAGTAACGTGGTACTCCTGCTATACCAATGATTCAGATCCCTAACTTTCTGAGGTTTAACCCCTTCATTTCCAACCTGAGCCCCTCTTTAGATTCTAATTTCTTTAAAACAAGCTCAACAGATTTACACCAAATCACAAAACGCATGCTTTGGTGTAATTCAACAGTTTAGCCATTTTATCTCCAATCTTAAAATGGACTCTGAAGATGGCACAAGATGGAAACATATCACCAAATGCTTACAAAATCCTCTTAGGGGGGCTGCCATCTCCAGTCTTCCTTGGGACACTTAAGATGGCCGTCGGAATAAAAGTAGCAAAATGCACTTCAGAGATGCGCTGAGGCAGAGCGTCTCGCTCCGCCGTTCCAATGGACTCTTTAGGTGTTCCAGGTGGAAAGCACTCGTCCAGAAGATTGTGGAGGTCTGGGTCCCACATACTGCCCTTGAAAACTGCCACACTATGAACTTGCTGTAAAGTTCACTGCTTGCTTTATCGCCTCCGATTACTGTTTAACTGAACATGACCTGCGATTACTGCTGAGCGATATGCTGGCTGCAACAGCTGCTCAGACACATGCTTCCTGTAAAGATTGCAGAGACAGATACTGCCTGCGCCCACAGCGCGATTGGAGATTAACTGTAGATGTATACTGCTGGCAATTATCACAGAAACACACAAAGCTGGGGATTACAGCTCAAACAGAGCATGATTGTTGCCGTGTTGGATGACAACATCACGACTGACACCCCACATATCTGGTTGAGAAGCTCACCATCATACGGCAGACCAAAACAAATAACCAATCAACAGGCCTTCTCCATCTATGCACTCAGCATCTGGAACAACAATGCCGTATCCATCAGGACCTCACCGAGTCTGCCCAAATTTCGGAAAGAACTGAAGGCCCACCTCTTTAAAGAACAGTCCGCTCCCGCTCTCAGAACCCAGCTATCCCTTCAATCAGTTTCTGTTACATTTGATCCTGTACTGTGCTCCACTGCCTATCAACTAAGTTTGTGTTATCTAAACACCGCACACATACGCCATCTTTGATCAATTCAAATATGGCAGCGGTGTCTGCACAGGGAAGTTACTGCCTGCTGTTACTACTCCCTTGGGAGTATTGGTGAAGTACCTGCGATTATTACAAAATTATATACCGCCTGTGATTACTGTCACCGCTAAGCAACGGCGTCATAATAATCTTGAACTGTGAAGTTCAACCCACACAAAAAACAAGTGGCCACCTTGTGTTTAAAAAGTAGCTACCATCATCGTCCCACTTAATGGAACTGGTATACCAACTTCTGAAGGCTGATAGGGTGGGAGAGAGTTCGATCCTCTGACCTGCAGGTTGCAGCACAGGAGACTATTCTCTCTCTCAAACACACACAAGAGGCAATTCACCAGACTCATAGAGGCAGCAAAAGTAGCATAGCAACTCCTCACAGAACGGCTCCTCACATCATAGGAAGTGACATCACACAACCAGTGGCTTGCGTAAGGGGATAACATAATCTTGCAATAAATTCAACATTAATAAAACAACTCCAAAAATTCCCCGGGAGCATAACGGCGGTGGTATGTATATCAACAAGGTGAGTAAAGTGGTCACAGCCAGTACCACCAGTGACCCATGTACCTTCTGTTACCGTGCCACAGAATGTCTGTGTATCATTGGTGTGCAGGGCCCCAGCCAGAAACTTCAGAAATTAGTTACTCACCTGGTGGGATACGTAATTGGCGACGCACAGGTAAGGAAAGGGGTCAAAAGGATACAATAAGAGTCGTAGGGGAGACCATGAAAGAAAGAAAAAAAGAGTCGCTATTAAAACCACGGGTATCTCAAGTAGAACCCACGTGCCCTGGGGACCGCCTCGTGCCGCAACTGACACAAGGGCGCGCACGAGGGGAACTCCCGCGCGCGCTGACACGCATATTGGGAGCGCGGCGAGGGGTGGCCACGGCCGCAAGATAAGAGCAATCAAACGGGGGCAGAGTCAATGTTTAACCCGCCGGAGACGCCTCCTGGTAAGTGCAGGTTATGTGCTGACGGAGCACAGCACGGCGTGCTCTTTTTCAGTTAATCTTGTTTGCTAAGCTGCGTCTTTCACTAGGAAAATGGGGATTTTTCGTCGTATGTCAGAACACGAGATACTGCTGTAAACAGTGTCAATACGCTGTCGACGAGCTGCAGTGCGGGCGAACACTGGTGTCTGGATGTAGGAGGCCTTCTAGGAGCTAGATACTCCCTCAGCTAGCTGTAGCTTGTGCTGTCGCCGTGCAACATTTAATTCTTGCCAATGACATCCAGATGCTGGCGCATTTTAACATGGCCAACCTGTTAAATTCACTTTATATGCAAATCTAATCTACTTAGATCTTTTCACCATCACAGATACTATGTACAACATTTGTGATTGAAAGGTTGTGTTGCTGTAACTAAAACATACTTTTGTTTGAGACTGCTGTAATGTGCATGTCGACACTCTCTGTGCAACATCTGTAGAATGGTAGGGAAGAGGGAGGCAAAATTGAAGGCCACGGAGACAACACACTGTGCAGTGCTTAATTTGTTTAACCGATAAATGCATAAAATAGGTGCAGGGGGGCCCAAGATTTTGTTTAGGAGTCCGCGACTGCCAAATACCGAGTTTGCTGAATATCAAAGCTGCGGAGTCTTGTTTCCACCTCATGTCCCTTTCTTCCACCATCCTACACTCGCTTTCTTTACCTCACTCTTGCAGGTTCTTTTTCATGCCTGCTTCCTCCCTTAATCGCTTTTAAAAATATATATATTTCTCTCCTTTTACACTTTCCTGACTTTCTCTCTCTTGCTCTGGGTCATAGTCTGATGATGAACAATAAGAGGCCCTCCCCAAAAAAAGAGTGCGGATGCGGACCACCGCCACAAATTAGGCACCGACGCATAAATTGCCAATGCAAAAAATATCCCACGCCATTTGTGGTGTCAGAAGAATAGCCCCTCTTTTTGTTTTAGTGTATGCGCCCCGTGACTCCAACACCCAAACGCCTGCAAAGTTAGACAAATGACTAGGGAACACCAACAAGGGCCCCCAGATTTTCCGGACAAACATCAAATCCTGGCCTACTGCATGGGTGTCGAAAATCATAACAGCACTTCACCTGGACTGCTAACAGTGGTCGCACCAGCCCTACCCACTGTACAATTATTTCCAATCAGAAAGCTATGAAATTGGCATTGTTTCTGCACTCTAGTCAGATAGGCAAGATTGCATAGTCACCTGTGTTTACTCACGCTACCTCATCAAAAACTCACAACACCGACCCTCCCCACCCCAAACATCGCAAGACTGATGAATTGGCAAGACTATGTCTCAGAAACAAAAACTCCTTACCAGACAATAAAGAAAATATCCACTCATATCCAGTGGCTCAAATGGGTCTACGGGTACCAAAACAATTATTAATATATAAATCAATGGGGACAACACAGAAGTTATCTGGGACATCTACATTTTAATTCATCATCAAAAATGCATATATACAATACATAGAAACTAAAAACAATATACATTAGATAAACAAAGCAAGAAGCAAAAACCCCTATGGGGAGAAGAACCTAAAAAAAGTTTCTGAAATAATCACAAGAGATGAAAAAACATTAGAAATAAAGTCCTAGTGACAACATATAGGTCTTAAAATAGTAAAGAAATACCGTCATTAGTTTCTTCACTTGACATGAAGCTAAGTCACTATGAGACAAAAGGAAAACGTCAACGCACGTTTCGGTGGTATCAACTAATCATCCATCCACCTTCAGCAGGGCTTGAGACACTGGGGTTGACTACTACTAGTAAATCCAATTATATGAAGATAATAATGGTCTTAAAAGTAATAAATAAAAGACTTTGGTAATAGTTGAGACACTGTGAGCCAGCACGGTGAGATAAACGGGTAACAGGATCTTGTAAAAACAAACAGATGACTTGCAGCAGGACTGGCAAAAATAAACTGAACAGGCCATCTTCAGGCAGTAGGGAAGCCACTGAGGATATGCAAGGGCATCAATATGGGTAGAAAACAAGATTACTTGCATTTATAGACAAAATGTAAATATTCCTGTGTCTCACACTTACACTAGCCAAGGAATATGGTCAGCACAAAGGAATATGTGGCCCACGTAACAAGAACTTGCACAAGTTAAGAGATGACGTGTGAAAAGGCTAACAATCTTAAACTGAGCAGTCGATCTACAGAAAATGGGACACCCAAAAAGTCACAGACGGTATTCAAGAACACCAAAAGTGGCAGGTAACAACATAAGTCGTTGGCGGTGACAAGCTTATGTCGAAAAGTCTTAAGTATATATAAGAAGGTGCGCCCGCGTACGTCGAGACAAAAAGACTATGTCTCACCTACTGTATCCTATTCCAAATACATTCATGTTCTGAGCAGTTCTTCCACCTTTGCTTAAATAAATATGTACACTTTCTAGTTTGTTATTCAGGAAGAATATTGCTGCGGTCTATATCCCTGTTTCAGAATTTCCCGCAAGAAACATCTGTATTTGCAGGCAAACAACAGATTATAGTACAGGACAACGCAGGTCGCTTTGCAATATACAGAAGAGGCCTGGAGTATTTTTTTATTTTTATTGTTATTACATTTTAGGGGTGTGGCACGGAGCTACAGCACTAACCCAGACAGTTTCTTCCCTGGGGGAGCAATTCATTAACCATCAGCACTACAGATGAAACATAAGGGCAGAGTATTCCAGTAAGCAATCAGCAACCACTTACAAGGCGCTCCACAATTATACATCCAGTGGGCACTTATTTCTATTGAGTTAGGCGGAGCAGCATCCCCTGGATGGCACTCGCCAGTTCAGATATGTGTCATCGGCAGCATGAACCCCATTCAATTATGTTTACTTAGATAGGGGGTTGCATGGCATAACCAGAAGTAAATTTGTAAAAAAAAAAAATACAATAAAATAAGTGCAGGAGGCCAACAGTTTTTTTAGGCGCCCGCCACCAGCATTGCCAAAAGCTGATGGCTACCAAATACCAAGGCTACCTAGTGGCGATTCAACCTCATGCCTCTTTCTTCCACCACCCTACACTTCCTCTGTCTCACTCTGCAGGTTTCTTTCATCCTTGCTTTTTTCCTTTGTTTATTTCCTGTGCCTCTTCCTCCTTGTTTCTCTATTTACTTCCCTTTTGCTCTAGGTCAAAGTCGGATGAGGAAAAATAAGTCCTGGTCCTCAAAAATGAGAGCGGGTGGAAACTGCCTCCAATGACTGGTACAAATAAGGAACTGGAAGCAACGCAAAATGATGGATCTCCCTTACCCCAAGAAAATGCGAGGAAAGCCACTGTAGCCACATAAACTCCTGGGTCCAGAGTGTGGTGTCTGCCTACACCAGGGTATGCAGGGTCCACCTACGCCGCAGGAGCTTCAGGGTTAACCTTCAGATGGGCTGAGTTTTAAGGCTGTGGGGTGTCTACTCACACCAGGGTGTGGACCGCCTATGCCGCAGGGGCTTCGGGATGCAGGGTTAACCCTCAGACGCAGATCAAATGCAATGAGAGGAGCCCCACACACCAAAGGGACAGGGCTCGGTACTAGTGGTTTTGAAGGAACAGTTGTACTCCGATCAAGACACCAAGTTTGCATGAGGGAGATTTGAAAACAGAGAGCTTTTTCGCCTCTAGGTACGGGGACGGACAAATGATATTTCCTGCCCAATGAGAACATCACAAGAAAGCTTTTTAGCTTATATATTCATTTTTGGCTCCCGAAAGAAGACGGATTTGAGACATATTTGAGTGAAATCGTTGAGATCTCAGATTGTGGTCCCTTATGAGGATGATGAGGACAATATAGCGCCTTTAAGGATTATTTTACATACTGGAACATTCAGATTCTAGTTGGAACAGTTGTTCAACACAATACGACTCTGCATCCTACACACAGTACATGTTTTAACTAAGTTATTTTCTCTATCGGAATGGTCCTCACTGGTGGTTTTATATATTATAGGAGAGGATTATTCATGTTGTCCTGAAGAAGGTGGTTTTATTCTACACAATCCACCGAAAAGCATCAAAGCTTAGAGATTGTTAAATTTGTGGAATATACAATCACAGTTTGATAAGAAATTGGTTTCTGCAATATTTTGTTCTTATAGATTCCTACAGATTAACTTGATTGTATGACAGATGTAAATGTCTTATGTGTTTTCTCTCCTTTTCAGTATTGTATTCATGTGGGCTTTTTGTACCTATTTTAATGTTTTGATTGAATTTTCACCAACACATGGAATTAAAAAAAACTTTTTAATAAATTTGGAGATATAAATATTCAATTTTTTGTGCAGTACTTGTCTCTCTCAAGACTGGGGGAATGCATGTGAGAGGATTTGATGTTTGTATGTTGAGTTGAATGACAAGCGATCTGCAAAGGAATTATTTGTGACTATTAACCCTCAGATGGCCTGAGTTTTAAGGCTGTGGTGTGCCTGCCTACACCAGGGTGTGCAGGGGCTTCAGGATGCAGGGCTAACCCTCAGATGGCCTGAGTTTAAGGCTGTGGGTACCTTGGTATTCAGCTGCCTTGGAGCAGCTAGGGAGTTTGTCAAACAAGGGGTTGCCATTTTAAGTGAGTCTAAGAGACAAGGATACGGAGTTACATGCTCAATGGTCATTTGCAGTTAAGGAAGGATGTAACCTGTCACCAAGAAGTCAGTATCCACATGTGGCTGCAATGTTTCCTATGTCCTTGGCAGAAACCCCAGCTTGGCATTCAGTTATCAGATGAACACCCCTTCCCCCTGACACTTGCGCACTAAAACCACGACTGCTATTCAATGTTCATGCTGCCACTTCAGTAGAGTGTGGCACAGTCTTTCAAGGTACTGAAAGTAATCACACCAGCCCTCATATAGAGCAGAACCAGCCGCGTGTAGCTGTGCAGCTCTTTGCAAAGAGTACATTTTTGGGAGCAGACCCATATCGAAAAGAAGGGAGGGTGGTTGTGGGAGGGGGAGAGAGAGAGAGAGAGATAGATGGATTCATTTGAGACTGAGTCTCAAGGAAATAAAGACATTTGCCCAGAATAGTACTAATTTTTTGGTGCCGAAGCCAGCAAATGAGTCTAGATGTACAGAAAGCAATCTCATATCATCTCATGTTAGAGGAGAGCCCTTGACTACTGCCTAGACCTCCAGCTGCCCCCAGCCACTTCAAAATGGCAGCACCTTTGCCCTTAAAACTCTTGCCCATCAATACACCTCGCAGGATAAACTACACTTAGTCATGTTCAAAGACTTCAGTCAATTTACAGGATTTTAGGGACAGTATTAAAACATTTAGCTGTGCATTTTGCTTCCCAGAGTACTTATGGGTGGTCAAAAAAGGCCTTTTGATCATTAAAACATACACACATACAGATAAAAAAACGAAATAGTGAAAAACATGATCAGAAGGATTTGGAAAATCACCTCCACATCGAAAATCAAATTGGCAATAAATGGACAATCTGCATCGCAAAAATTGTGTGTTGAGACTGAAATAAATCAAGAACGGAAACTGCATGAGCCACGACTTTAAAATAGTGCAAGCTCTAGAGAAGGAGATAACACAACCACTAAAAAGAAATTCAATTTCAGATGAGAAAATACACTTAGTAAGGGTGAAAAGAAACAATAAAAAACAAAAACCACAACTAAAGGACCGTATCAGCACTTAGAACTCATTTTAAATGTAGACGTCCATAAAACTAAATGTCCGAACCAGTTATGTGAAGGTGGTGCTCGAAAGGAACACATTAATATTGTTCCAGATTTTCCAAAATAGCAGAATAGACAAAGTTCTCTCCCTTAAAGGGCAATATTCTCCACATGTACAGTTTAATAGTCTTAAAAAAATTGGCCACAACAGAAAGACCGCAAACGTAGAGGGGTGACAGTGCATGAACCAACAAAGAGGTACTTGTCAAATTGGAAATTAATAGCAGAAAAAATGTGGAGCCCAAGCAAAGCCATCAAGAAATGTCAGAACCTAGATTGTATTTTACCAGTTTTACGTATTCTCTTGCTAAAGCTACTTAAAAAAAAGTGAAAAGAACTTTCGATGAGAGAGAATTTGTAAGAACATGCTGTCCATTTAATTACCGCTAAGCAAAGTTATATATTCAATATTCTTGTAAGGTAAAGAACTGGGAACTGCAATCTTCTCCCCCAGCAGAGCAGGCATGCCCACCCAGTCCATGAAAATCGACTTCAACCCGCTTATGGTTGTTTTGCGATGCCAGCCTGAACTTTAGTGCGACGAAAAAACAATTGGCACAAATTTACTGATTACAGACTTTGAGGAGATAAGGAGGGGCTAAAATAACAATGGACCTTATTTTACATAGTTCACCATTTCTGTTTTTTAGAAGATCCTCCGTCCACACCAAATTTCTAAGTATAAACGGGGAAAAGTCTGCTGGGAAGGGAAGTGAAAAAATTAGCATAAATCTTAAAGGGTTCAGACGCTTATCTTAAAACGCATAACATGCCCAAACAAAAAGCCACCCCTCTGCTCTCCCTCCTATCTGCCCAAGCCCGCCCCAATGCCATACACATAAAAAAAAACTCCATTCTCAGCAAGACGCCGGCCGATCGCTGCTGGTGTACCCCCCAAGTGAGAGTATTAACGTCACTGGCAGGTTTTTGCCACATGAACACCTCAAATGAGACTAGAAGCAGTTATATGCACATCTCATGTCAGAGGGATTCAAAACACATCCGCCATATGGTACTGAATTCAATCCTCCAGCCTGGCTCAGGTTCAAACAAAACAAAATCCGTAGCCCACTATTGAATTATTATCTGCAAGTCGCCCATCAAAAGCCAAATATGTTCCGCTTTGCATGATGAATTAAAAATTTGATGCAATCAATGTCTTAGGCCTGCCAGCTCACATGGTGCTGCCGTGTGACACACTGTTCCATGCCTCATCACAAGACCACACAGTGAAGAGCCACAATCACATGGTGAGCTGGAAACCCTTAAACACAAAGGGTTTGCAGCTCAGGTGTGAATACTCTGAACAGCGGGGCTTCAAGTAAAACCTCCCCAGGACATGGGAGGTGGTCCCAGGTGAGTTCTTTCCAAGTGTGATTGCGTATTTGTGTGATTGTGTGTGTATATGTGATTGTGCGTGAGTGATTGTATGTGTGTAGGGATGGGGGCTAGCTGTAGCTATTTAGGCACAGCAGTTGGTCCAAAGCTCCACTCACCATGGCACCACTGCCCACCCACCAATAGTATTGCTCCCCTTTCTCCATATACACTTACACGATGAAAAATATTCTTTTTTTGACAGGTCTGAGGTCTCCTACCTGTTTTTGTCCACCGTGTCCAGCTCTTCGGCTTCATCTGCACTGCAGGTGGCGCTAGAGTCACTGTCGGCATGCTTCCCCGCATGCTTACTGTGCTTCTTTTCAGTCTTTGTGGTTACTTCCGCCGTTTCTGTGCCAGCTTCCGCTTGACTTTCACTCAACTTTACTTTCTCTTTGCAGTCTTCCGCCTCCTCTTTTTTTATGTCCGCCTCCTCTAGTTCTTCCTTGGGCGCTTCGGCGTCGCCCTCGGTTTTAGTAACATCTACCAGCTCGGCTTGGGCTTGGTCCTCAGTTGAGGACTGGCAGACCGCCATTTGCGCATCATCAGCCGCAGCTTCTTCGGCCTTGATGTCCCGCTCTGAACCATTCTCACCACCAGACGCGGGTGCAAGTGTTGGCTCCTTCACTGCACTCTCTTTGGTTTCTGGTCTCGGGGAGGGAACGCTCTCAGTATCCGAGCTGTTGTTAATGGCAGCTGGAAAAATACAAAACACACACATCATTAATGCTTTTTGGGTTGTGGGACACCAAAAAAATGCAATGTGTAGCAGTGCAGACACTAAGACCACAACAACACTCTCAGGGCACCTCCCAGTTGAGCGGGATGTAACAGGGGATACACAACTGTGTGAAGATGTCCAATATCTCCATCAGAAAAACAAAACTCTAGGTGCGAATACAGGTCATAGCTTGCAAATCATCACAGACGTAAATCCACACTCCACGTCACGTCAAAAACTATCAAATTAAGAAATTTGTTACCGCCACATTCTTGTGTGCGACACCTTTGTTGAGTGGCAACTAGAGAAAGAAGATCAGAAGGTGCTAAACTGCATGAGCACCTGTGAGACCTCGATGATTGCAAATACGAGAAGAGGCGGCATCAACCAGCTGCCCATCACCATACAAGACACTTCCTTTTCATGGGCAATAGCTTAGTGCAGAACACCATAAACAGTCCTATGTTTGCCCTGGAGCAGCAGAGCTTCCGTTGACATTGAGAAATGTTGGCTAGATGTGGCAACAACAACAAAGTCAATTCGGATTTTGGCTCTGAAACAACGTTCAGCCTTTCTCCAACCTCTTCCGCTGGTCAGATGTCAGAGGTTTAAGGTCCAGAGCCTAGTATGGTGCACTTGCTCTCACAGTCGTTCTACATATTAAAATAATCATCAGAAATCTACCCCTTCTACCTTAGAGACGTCAATTGGGGTTATTAAATTCCTCCCATAGATACCACCCATCCTATTTTCTGCTCTCACTTCCGGCATCAGGCCACACCTCATTTGAAAGAACTTCACTGGCTCCCCAAGAAGCCCTGGATTTCATTTAAAGCACTTTACATCTTCCACTAGGGGGGGTGATGGAGCTCCCGTCCCTGCTACAACCAAGAGATGCTACCACCACCAACCACGCATACATCTAAGAGCAAACAACAGAGCTCAGTGACAGGTCCAAATTCAGATTTAGAAGTAACCAGTCCTTCAAAGTGCTTTCTTTTAGCATAACGGTAGCAACTCTCCCAAAATCACCCTCAGCAAACTTGAGGGTCGCATTAGACCCCCGTCGGTATAAGAGGTCTTCGTGAAAAGTCTTCTTGGCGGTCAATCACGCTTGCTGAATAATTCAACACCAGCCAGGTTAACTTCAAAAAACCTGAAAGGGATTATCAGACGAAAGAACCCTGTGCTGATCAGAGCAAGTGTACTGCATGAAGTCAGACTTTAAGGACGCAAGCATGGCCCTGTTTGTTGTTGTTATATATACTATTAATGGCCTATTGTTTTATTTCTTTCGCACTCTTGCGGCTAAGTACTGTCACACTTCCCGCATCTCACCGATAGTCATTTTCCTGACGGTGGGAGGACGCCGCACTGCCAGCCCTGCTAGGGTTCAAACTCACAATCTGCAGCCTGCGAGGACGTTTCACCAGCAGATGTATAAACCCGCTGAGTTACCTCCTACCACCATCATGCACTCTGGCAGAAGTTAAGCTTGCCGAGGGGATGGCTAGGCAATAGCGCACAATAGAGTTGCGATGACCTGAGGCGCTTTCACGGCGAAGTACAAAATGTCCCATCTTAAAAGAGTGAGAGATGTAAAGCAAGTCAAGGGTCCAGGATAGCGCTAAGACGCGGTGTACATCTGACTAAGGAAGCAAGCTAGGCAAGATGCATTAGGGGCGAATTTACCCAAATGTAAACAAACATACTTTCAGGGACAAGAAGCATGCCGTCTCGCTTCAGCTTAAAGGAAAGATCGCATCTCCCCGTCACCAGGGTTCTCGGGGTTAAACAGAAATGGCGCCAAATCGTCAACCGTGGTTTCAAGCCAACAACTAGCATGTCGTGGCCTTACTGCGCATACTTCCGGTCTAGACACGTGCCCCGCAGTGTTTGGGTCTGAGAAGAGCCCCTCTCCAATAATTATGGCAAGTCACTTTTTAACCACTGCGAGAGCAGGGTTTGCGGGGCAGCTACGATTGTCGTAGTCTAATGGGAGTGAGTTTCTGGGGGGAGGGGCACAAAAAGTGGCCACTGGCCACAAGTAAAAACTCTGGGCTGCATTCAGCGCCTTTGTGCCATCAGAGAACGCGGCCAATCATGCGCATATCAGCCCGAGGCCGACCATATGTCAATCAGCCTTTGCCTTCTTTGCACAGAGCAAGGCCTACATTTCCATGAGGGGGGTGATCGCAGCTAGGGGGAGGCTGGAGGGCCGTCGGCTCAAGACACGCCGCGAGCGGAAGGTGCGCCTTATCTGTTTCATCATGTCCCAGACTCCTGGTCTGTTGTGTCCCAGACATCCTCAGCCCAGGAAACAAAACAGACGAATGAACCAATGTCCTCAACACGCCCACGCTGCACATCCCCCTCGCCGCATAGTCCCGGGCGACCTTATCGCCGACCTTGGCATTATCTTACACACCTGTGCGGATGACGCACGGCTCCTCATCAAAATAACAGGTGACCCAAACAAAGCCCGCCACCCTCAACAGCCACCCCTCAGTCATCAAACAGAGGCTGGGTGCCAATTGTCTGAGCCACAACAGCGGCAAAACACAAATCCTGCCCGGGGGTTCAAAGGTCAGCATTTCCAAACTCACTACTTCCAGATCATTCGAGACTGCTTCCACACGAGCCCCCAATCAGTGCTTAATTTGTGCTGAGAGTTGCTGGCGGTCGCCACCAGCGCTCAGTCGTGGGGACCAGATTTTCATCACCCCAATGTGGCCCAACAAGGGAAAGAAGGAAATAAGGAAGGTACAGATAAAATCAGCGACAAGGGAAAAATAAGAATAAAAAAAGAACCTCCACGAGTGAGATAGAGAGATAGGAAGTGTCGGGTGGAACAAAGAGACATGAGGGGGAATCAAGGCTTGTAGGGTGCAATAAAGAGGCATGAGGTGGAATCAAGACTTGTACTGTGGAATAAAGAGGCATGAGGCGAAATCAAGACTTGTAGGGTGGAATAAAGAGGCATGAGGCGGAATCAAGGCTTGGAGGGTGGAATAAAAGAGGCATGAGGTGGAATCGAGGCTTCTAAGGTGGAATAAAGAGGCATGAGGTGGAATCAAGGCTTGGAGGGTGGAATAAAGAGGCATGAGGCGGAATCAAGGCTTGGAGGGTGGAATAAAGAGGCATGAGGCGGAATCAAGGCTTGGAGGGTGGAATAAAGAGGCATGAGGTGGAATCGAGGCTTCTAGGGTGAAATAAATAGGCATGAGGCGGAATCAAGGCTTGTAGGGTGGAATAAAGAGGCATTAGGCGGAATCAAGACTTGTAGGGTGCAATAAAGAGACATGAGGTGGAATCAAGACTTGTACGATGGAATAAAGAGGCATGAGGCGAAATCAAGACTTGTAGGGTGGAATAAAGAGGAATGAGGCGGAATCAAGGCTTGGAGGGTGGAATAAAGAGGCATGAGGTGGAATCGAGGCTTCTAAGGTAGAATAAAGAGGCATGAGGTGGAATCAAGGCTTGTAGAGTGGAATAAAGAGGCATGAGGTGGATCAAGGCTTGTAGAGTGGAATAAACCGGCATGAGGCAGAATCAAGGCTTCGAGGGTGGAATAAAGATGCATGAGGTGGAATCAAGGCTTGTAGGTTGGAATAAAGAGGCAGGAGGTGAAATCAAAGCTTGCAAGAGTGGAAAAAAGCATCATGAGGCAGAATCAAGGTTTGTAGAGTGCAATAAAGCGGCATGAGGTGAAACAAGGCTTCTAGGGTGGAATAAAGAGGCATGAGGTGGAATCGAGGCTTCTAAGGTGGAATAAAGAGGCATGAGGTGGAATCGAGGCTTGTAGAGTGGAATAAAGCAGCATGAGGTGGAATCAAGGCTTGTAGAGTGGAATAAAGAGGCATGAGGTGGATCAAGGCTTGTAGAGTGGAATAAACCGGCATGAGACAGAATCAAGGCTTCGAGGGTGGAATAAAGATGCATGAGGTGGAATCAAGGCTTGTAGGGTGGAATAAAGAGGCAGGAGGTGAAATCAAAGCTTGCAAGAGTGGAAAAAAGCATCATGAGGCAGAATCAAGGCTTGTAGAGTGCAATAAAGCGGCACGAGGTGGAAACAAGGCTTCTAGGGTGGAATAAAGAGGCATGAGGTGGAATCGAGGCTTCTAAGGTGGAATAAAGAGGCTTGAGGTGGAATCAAGGCTTGTAGAGTGGAATAAAGCAGCATGAGGTGGAATCAAGGCTTGGCACGTTGGTATTCAGCAAACTCAGCAGTTGTCAGCGCCTGGTGGTGGGTTGCTAAGAAAAACTTTGAGCATCTGTACTAACAGGAAAAAAACACAATGCCCCCAACCAAAGCTTAGCCATAGGCTCTCCATTCAACACCGGACATAATGCAACTATGACAACCGGTCGCCCAAAGCTGCCCCTACTCCATCAAACTCCTCAGAAAATACAAGGGTTTCTAGGAGAAAAAGACAAGAGAGTCGCACGGCAGTGTGGACAGTAGAACCACAAACTACATCAGTATTAGGCCCGGTGAAATATCCAGTACAACAGTGCAACCTTGCCTTACACTTGTCACCCGAAATTACGCTGTTACATCACGTCATGTAATTACGCGCTGTTCACGGCGAAAATCGAGCGCAAGCACATGGGAAGAAAGTGAATGATCAGAATGCGAGTGACTGTTTGCAGCGCTTGTGTTCAAAACGGACGCCAGGACACATTTTCTGCTAAAACACAGCGTCAAATGCCGGTTTTGCATTCTATATATATTACACGTAATTTCGTGCCGCTTACCCAAAATTTTGCGTCATTATGCAAAAGCAAATCATGCAAATTTCGCACAGCCTTTCTAGGTGTGACCAAATACGAATTGACTGGCAACAAATTGCCCAAGAAGTTTGTTAGTATTTGTCAGATGTGAGCCTTTGCACAGATAGAAAACTTGTATTAAAGAAGGTTTGCCAAAGCCAATAAGCCTTGGTTAAATGTGCTATAACATGCAATGTTAGCACGTTAGAGCAAGACACAGGAGAGCCAACAGGAGCAGATAGAGAGGGCCACAGTTGTTAAGTAGTCCCTCATCCAGTTGAATGCAAGCGCACGGTGAAGGTGGAAGTATACATTCGAACAGCCAACTGCATTAGGGGAGAGATGACTGCTCCACTGGGCTGAGCCAAGACATAACTGAAAAAGTCTTAAGTCAATGGCTGAAATAGGCTTGTTGTAGAGAACGCATGATTGAAAGGAGCAAACCCAAAGCCCGCTCTATGTATATTGTAAGCAATAAGTACGCCTGCCAGCTGCACTGTCAGAACCCAGCCCTAGAAAAAATGTATTTGGACATGGAGCCCATCACATGTTGACTTGAGCGCATGCAGTGCCGCCAGACGTTTTTCCCTTGGCAATCGGCCCCCGAATGTTGGGACTGAAATAGGGACACTAGATTTTGGAAACATTACCTTTGTTGCCTTAAGTGCTTGAGGTCAGTCTTCTCTGGCATGACCAACATATATATCCTTCCCATCTCAGCAAGCAACTTACACAGTTATCGTGGTTAACACATAAATTTGAGTCACAGAGTGGATGTTACCAGTCTGAACGGAATGCTTCCTGTCGTAAAGGAGCAGTACCACATCCTGCCACTAGGCGGTGCGGTTATCAGACTTTGGCAATCCAAGTTAGACCGAACATAAAGTACCAGATAAGCCTTTCCTTTGGCTGAAGGATGGTGGACCCCTCATGTTTTTTAGCATCCTGGACTAGGTGTCAAGCAAGAGGGTTTTAACAAGAGTGGATGGAAACCGTGACAGCGTTTCATCTCAAGAGCTACTGCTTCATGCGGCTTTGCTAAACACAGGGTCAGCCTCTGAGTGCAGATTTACAGGTATCCCTTTTAATCACATTGACTCATCGATGTTTCCGGCCCCTGTAAGCCGCTTGGCCCCATTCCACAGGCCAGGGCGAAACAGATAAAAGAGGAGGCTGATGTCCTGAACATAGGTCATGATGGACAACATGGCCATGCCCCCAGTCACCCGGTCTCATGAGTCACCCGATAGCTTGTGGGCGAACAAGGACCTCACATTGACGCAAGAGAGAACATTTCACCTTGGAAACCCGACACGGAATTGAACGTGGGCGATACTTTTAGACAGTGCTCAGTATCATACCTAGGGCTGGAGACAAGGACGGGTCCCACACTTATATGTTCGGCACATACACCATCATCTGGCAAAGACAATCAAAGGCTCCTGGCCATTACCGAAGGAAGGCAAGGGAGGAAGCAGAAGAGCGAACTAAAAAGGAGGTAGCATCAGCACGCACCAGGGACATGATTATTAATGTACAACAGTGACTTATTAATTAGGCATTGGTACAATCATTAGGTCTTACGAATATCAAGCCTGAGACGTTGCACGTAGACGGGTGATGACGTCTTGCCCAGTAGCGGGCTTCATGAATTGAACTACTTCCGTAATCTAAGACATGAGTGACTGCGTGTGAGCCTGCGGACATAAACTCTGGGACGTACTTTGGAGCCAAAATGGAGTCTACCAGAACTGAGCGGCTCGCAGAAATAAAGATTTATCTGCGGGATAATACGTTTGTGATCTACTTATGAGAAAGAAGAAATCTATCCGGCAACAAATGCATGTCACATATTTAGAAAAGATCCCCATGATATTTATCATGATGTTAAAAAAGAAATGGACAACATAGTCTACGTAATGTAACATGGCATCAGGTACCAAACAGCAATACAGAATTTTGAGGTGTATCTTAGATCCCAGTAATCATACCGAGGTTAGCTTTCTGAAATAAAGTAATCGCTGTATACAACAGTGAGGTTTTAGAAATACTACCCATCTACATCTAGTCCATGTGTCAAAGGGAGTTGCAAGAAGCATGAATTCTACAAAATGATGTATTTGGATGAATTTAACACTGAATGGGGGCTATAGTTTGCCTGCTGGGAGTCAGCTTAAGCCCCTCTTCCACGAGACATGCACGCAGGAGCTTCCTGGACTCAAATTCCTAACCTCCTTTCTACATATATATTTTGTATCCCTTTCTAGCTTTGGCCATCTGGTTTCACGTAGGGTTTCAAATCCCTTCCTGTCGTAAGACACTATTCACCAGTCCTGGGATTTACCTTTCACAAATCACTGTCACCACCTATGTTTCACTTATCACAAACATAGTACGGGGGGCGCCACAGCATGTCACACAAGGACATAAGCGGGGGGCAGAGGAAGACATAGGGGCCTGAAGTAAACAAATTAACAACTGACACCCAGATACTTTACTGCAGTTTTGTTAAGTGCAAATCAGGCCCCAGTGTACACCATATAGCTGTACTGTAAGGACAAGCGGATAGATCATACAATGTGCATAATACCGTCGCAATGCCGTGCCAATGTCAGTGAGTACGCTATACAAATATGAATGGCCTAACAATTTAGGAATGCTATTGTAAGCTGTATGAACATTCTACACAGAGTGAAGCAGCATCATTGACACAAGAAATAGTACACATAGTGGCCTAACCAACTATAGAGAAAGCCAACCTCCCAAGCAGAACATAGCATATCCATATATTTCTCACCTAAGATGCTACTCCCCAACTAAAAACGAAACCGAGCTTGAGTGGGAGAATTTTTTTTTGTTTTAGAAATCCAAGACGGTAGCATCTCATTTACATCCACCACCTGGTTCATGTCTGGGATATTTGTGACACTAGTATTGTGCTGTCAGGGCTGCAAACCATTGTGTCTTGCCATTGAGCACAGAGGGCACCAGTGCCCACAGGATGTGAACAAATGACCGTATGCTGAGGACAGTCAGGCAGGTGCGTGGATGGTCACTGTGAGGGGTACTAAGCCCGAAAGGTGTGGAGTCTGTAGTCTATTCCCAAATCCTGCCCAAATTTGAAATCGGCTCAGGGAGAAGGCTACTGATGCTTTTTTTTATGCCAGAGAGGAAATTGAGCATGAATCCTGTGGATTTAGCACCACGAACTGTAGCTAAAACAATGTCAAAAGCACAGAGGGAAAGCCAACCAGGACTGTCGAAAAACGACAGTGACTGCAGAGAGAATGAGGAAAAATGTGTTAGGAATTGAATCTGAGGTAGAGATCAGCCATCCATCACTGCATTCTCCCTAAAGCCAGCGAGAATTTGAGTATAGCAGATGCAGTGAATATCGTCAAATCCAGCTGGGTCACTTCCATATTACTGGTGGACTGTGCCAAAGCTATTCCGTCGAGACTGAATATGGTGAAAGTTAAAATGGAACTATGTGATACAAGCCTTCAAACACCTACTTTTGAGGAACCAGAGGCAGTAAAGGCTAAAATCATCTGGCAGGGTAGGGGTCGCAGGGCTGGTAGGCAGCCCCATTATTTCAGGTAGATCTTCCTGTTTTGACCAGGGGACACCCTGTTATGCCATCTTTTCAGTAAATTAATACACTCAAAGCTTGGGTTGCAACATCAGATACAGGTCAATGATCTGCCAACCTACTCTTCAAGAAGTTCTGCATCAACAAAATATGGAAATCCTACCTCCGTTTAATATTTTTAAGAATGTAATGCCCACTAAGTGATGCTCTTAGAAAATGCACTTTCCATCTCACCATTTCGTCACTGATATCCTAGAAGGAACTCTTTCGATTTCTATGTAACGTGTGCATCGTCACAAAATGACAAAGGAGACAGCACCTTCAAAGACGTTTGATCATTGCCCAAGTTGGATAATCTCATTAATAACTTCATAATTCAATGAAATCTGCAATTTTCCAAAGATGTTCCCAAAGAACCACAAACCACCAGGAGCAGAGTGAAGGGCTCAGACACCAGTCTCACTCGTAAGGTTTGGCGTTTAAGTAATTGATGATGATGAGAGAATGCTATTTGGAATGGGACACCTGATAGGATCCAGACTGATGTAGGAACTATGAAATGACATTGGGGACTAGTGGGCTTATAGCACTGCCCTGAAACAGTTCTAGAGAAATATTAAAAAAGCAAAAATTGCTTTCTTTTTTTGCAAATTGCAGCCACCAACAATGCCCCCAGAATGACTTTCCAAATCATCAAAAGTTTTTTGCAGACAGAGTCCTGCAAGCAAAGTGTTCCTACATCCCAGTCTCTGGCAGAGGACCTTTCCTTATTTTTCCACTCCAATTTGAACAAACTGTCTGATCTCCCCCATCCTGACTCAACTTCCATCGCCTCTTCAGCCATGACTGTGGCACGACTTGAGTCGTGCGATCCAATTTAACTCGCCGATATGGAGCAAACTATTCATAAAATCAAATCTGGCTCCCCTCTTGATCCCTGTCCCCCCTCTAAGCTTACCAAGGCGGCGCCTGCCATTAATCCACAAATCAAAGCCCTTTTTAACCTGTCCTTAGAGAGTGGCAAGGTGCCACTAAGCTGGAAAAAGGCACAGGTGATCTCTCTGTTAAAAAAAGCAAACGTCGACCCACGCACCTTGAGCAATTATAGGCCCATCTCGCTCTTTCCACACCTTGGCGAGCTACTAGAGTCCCTGGTGAACCGTCCGATCACCAGCCATGTGGAACAGAACAAGATTCTACATTCCACTCAGTCAGGCTTCCGTGCTGGTTTCAGCACAGAAATAGCTCTTCTTGAAGTCACAGAATACATCAGGGGCAACCTCGACTCGGGTCAGAAGGCGGTGGTCATCTTGTTAGGTCTCTCAGCCGCCTTCGATACTGGGTTACACAGGATCCTTCTACAAAAGCTGGAGCAGGCGGGAAGTAAGGGCTGCGCTCTGGAATGGCTTCGCTCCTTTCTAGCAGACAGACAACAGGCGGTCTTTTTTTCTCCCTTTACCTCCAAGTCTAGAGCCATAGGCTGTGGTGTTCCTCACGGTTCATCATTGAGCCCAACCATTTTCTACATCTATTTGGCCCCTTTAGCCTTTGTTGCACAAAGGTGGGTTATGAACATCAACTCTTAAGTAAATGTTACTCAACTAATGCTAACCTTCCATCAGCTTAATGACACTGTAATTGGGGGCTTTCAGCACTGTCTTGCGTCCCTTGCTCAATGGACACACAACAGCTGTTTAAAACTCAATTGCAACAAAACTGAAATGTTGATGTTTGGGTCTGCCTCCCCTCTCGAAGCACTGTGTCTTTAGCCATCCGACCTAGGGCCTTTTCCCATCCTTTCCACAGTTGTCAGGAATCTGGGAGTCTTGATGGACACTGCACTTTCCTTCAAACCCCACGTAAAGGCCACCACTGCTACCTGCTTCGGTCTGTTAAAATCCCGAAGAAAGCTTTTAAAATATCTTCCCCTAGACACTAACAAAGGAATTGTACATGTGCTAATCAACTCTAGGGTGGCTTATGCCAACATACTGTATTTAGGTACCCCCCCAGAATCTGCTGCCACGATTGCAGCGTGTACAAAACGCCGCAGCTAGGCTCATTTTGAATATCTCCAAATGTCAATCTATTAGAAAAGTGCTCAAAGAACTACACTGGCTTCCAATCAATTCTAGGATAAAATTCAAATGCTTATGATCACTCCCAGACCACTTTATCAGAGTGGTCCCAGCTACATCCAAGACATGTTTAAACACTACTCTCCTGCAAGCGCACTCTTCTCTTTCTAACACAAACTATTGTGCATTCTTAGATTCTGCAAAGCCAGATCTGGGGGCAGGTCCTTTTCTGTTCTGGCTCCTGGATTCTGGAATGCTCTTTCACCCTCCCTTCGTGCCATCGCCAGCAAAAGCCTGTTCAAGGCACAGTTGAAAACAGTGCTGTTTGGTGAGCTATAACTTGACTTATGCAAGCACCAGGATGCTTCTTCTGAAGCAGCAGTTTTACTCTACAAATATCTCTTCATTCATTCATTCATCCCAGAAGCCAACTTCCAAATTTGCCTCCAAAATGGCTTCCTCGATTGATGACTAGTCTATGAGTTAGGCACAGGCTTGGATTGGAGGGCAGGGGACAGCCAACTGTTTACCAGGGTAGTGCTAAAACCAAACAATTTTCAACAGACACTCAGAGCTGCCAGATACTCGTGCAGAGAACCCTTACAAACATCAAATATGGCTCACCAGGGGAGCATGATGGCCAAATGTCACTTTGCTTAGAACATCAAAAGTCTTAACACCTGCTCTGCTGTTTTTACGTGGCACCATCTTGACTCTAGAAACCAAAAATAAATACGGTAACTCATTTAATTCCTCCGCCACACTGGACCACAGGGATGATTCCTAAAGAAAGCAATAAAGCAAAAGAGATTTGGATGCAAAGGCCTCACCCACTTGTTTGTGGCATTCTTCCTCATTGGCCAGTCCGTCCCATCATGTTAAGATAATACTAACATGATGGTCTCAACCCCGTGGGGAGGGAGAACAGAATAAATTGTTTCTGATCATATAAGGGGTCCAGATAATAGTTTAAAACAACCTCTGTGTAAACCCGGGTACTCCTTTTATTAAGAGGGTACACAGGGCTGCGTCAAAAATAAGAGAGCAGGATGCTACCTCGAGCTTATGTCGCAGGCATCCTCTCTCTTTTACAACATGCCAACAAGTTTCAGACGTAATAAGATCTCTTCCAAAAACAAAACATCTCGGGCCTTCGTTAGGAAGTTCAAGGTACCCCTACTGTTTGTACTAAAGCACTAATCTGTGCACGCAGGTAAGAATAAGTCTTACCTCTATCATTCAACACTTTTCCCCCCCTAATCTTTGATGGTACATACCTAGTCACACATTCATCAAAGCCCGGGTTCCATCTGTCCACCTAAGGGACAGTCGGTGCACTTGCTCTCTTAACTCTCCCATCTTCAACAGAGATCTGGGATACACTTAAGGGGGTCAATGGAAACAGAGAGGGTATCCTTCACCAAATGGACATCTAGGAAGAAAAGCCTAAGACGGAACGAGACATAAAAATATATATAATTGTTGGAAAGGAAAAAGATTGGGCAATTGATTAATCCCACAGATCCAAGAAGTGAACTTACTGATCCAATGACAGAATAATAAAAGAAAAAAACCTTACTGGTCCGCAGTAATTTGGGACCATATGTGAACATAAAGGATGGAGAAAAAAGGACTGAAGTCTTAACTACACCAAAAAGTATTGAATTGTTTTTATTGAGATTATGGCAGACATCCGTCTTTCCTGAAGAAGGTGGTTGCATTAATGGGAACCCAACGAAACGCATCGATGCAATTTTAACACTAAATCGAACAGGCATTGAATGACACAGTAAAGACTAAAAAATTGGAGATACTCTGTCCTTTGAACAATGACCAGGATCGATTAGTGGCAAAAAAGACATATCTGACCGTCTATTGTTTTCTCCCTGTTTATACTTATGTTTATATATTTGTTTATGTTTCTTGAGTTGTGAATTGTTTATCTATGGCTGTTACATATCTGTCTTTGTGATTGAGCAATAGGAAACGAAAGGGAAAGCAATCTTCTTACTAGTGTATGGAATAACAGAAGAACGTGGTTCTATTGGGTCTTCACAAAAAAAAAAAAATTTAATTGGGATAGTTTTGATTTTATAAAAATTGTCATTTATCTATTGTAATCCAATTACTGTATAGAACAGACCGAAAGGCTCTTTTTTATATAAATAAAATACAAAAAGCTTTTTTAACAATATATGAATGTGGGGTCCTATTTTTGGTGCTACTGGAGGTGTATATCAAGTAATGAATGAGACCAATAGAAGAGTATGAAATAGGTGTGAATGCTGTTAGAGAACCCAAAGAAAGCCCCTTTTGTGACTAAACTTAAGGCGGGGCAGGATAGCACCAATGGTGGATGCAGTTCACTTTGGTGTTGGCAGTATAATAGCCTAACCAGTTGGTGAATCAAGGCTGAGCACAAGTAGCACTGGAAGAGACCGAAAATGTGCACAGCTATGCCAACCTTGTGCACATTTAATGTGAAAAAAAGGAAAATGTTCCAACACCAACCACCTAACGTGGAAAGTATGCACAGCATGCGATCTACAACAACACATGCTGCAAACATGGAGAATTATTTTTACCCAATAAAATTATTCTGTAAATTCAAAACCTGTGTCTGTGGCATCTTGTGGCACCCAAACTCAAGAGAACCAATGCAAATCACGTTTTGAAAGGCTCACTTGGGTATAGTTCATGCTAGATCAGACATCCTCCACATTTTTAAACCAGTACTTGCATACCATCGACCAGGGATGGTTGAAAATACTTCTTATGCAGCAGGATGGACAGCTGGAGGTACAAGTCTGCCTCATCATAAGACCTCACAGGTCTGTGTGCACATTTTCTGAGCCAAAGCGGTTACTAGGCACATGCACTTTATATATATATAGCCCATAGTTCACAAGCATTGGCAAAGCCAATAGTTATGGTGTAGGCTGCTAGCCTTTTGCATTTGTCAATTTTTGCTTTGTTGTGGTTTCTGTAAAATCTTTGTATTGGGGGAGCACTCAGGGCCTTAAAAATATATATATTAAAGAAATGTCATGAAGCAAAACAATTTTTGGGTCTCAAAAAGCACCCATTGTCATAGTATCCCCGGCACTGAAGAGAACTACTTTGTGCGTGGATGTGCACCTTTTGAAAGAGCAGAATACCATCACTCACAATGAAGTTGATCAATGTTTGAAGTGGGCTGACACTCTACCCCATGCGATAAACTAGTGGGAGGATGAAAAAATGTGAACGACAAAACAACAGACATGGAGATGAAGAGGGCTGAGCCTGACCAGGACGCTTCACTCGTCCCGAGCCCAACCTCGAACAAGAGGATCGCTTCCTCTCCCGCCCGTATCATCCCGACTCCTCGGTCGAGCGCAGACAAGTTCACTGTGCCGGCTTCATTCCGGACTTGGAACGTTTTGGATCTCCTCCAATCAGATTGACCACACCTGGCCCAGACCTCGGGGACCTCACGGATCCCGCCGGGACGCACTGATTTTCAGCCTTCTTGTTCCACACCGGATTTTCAGTTGTCTTTCGCATGAGTCACACTTTGCCAATCCAGATTGATTCTCCCAGTGACTTGGCTACAATATTTGCATTCCTTCCTTCGGCTGGACCCTTGGCCGCCCCACACAATTTGTTTGTCTTGATCTCCTCAGCACTATTGTTGGAACTAAGTGACCATTGTTCTGATGATGACCTGAAATCAATCAGGTTGAAACACCGTCGACTACCCAGCACAGAACTTTTGGCGCTGTTGTGGTCAATTTATTTAGCCCAAATCTAAAACACCGACTGTATATAATTGTACTATATGATTGACCACTTTTGTTACTTGTTTCCAATTTTTCGCTGTTCACGCTGTTATCCTCACACCCTTGTGTCACTGCGCCGTCACTTGTCACCAGCATGCACAGTGCTCACTCGTGTGTTATGGTCACCATACATTTAATTGTAATGTAGTGCTGTTATAACTACCTACAATAATCATCTGTTTACTTTACCCTTCCCGGTGTGGTCTCCCTTTCTTTTTCTCCCGGTCCTTGTGATACACATCACTATTTTAATCGCCCTTGTTAAATGATTTCCAGTTGAGACATTGTTGTTTTGTTACAAAATTTACCCAGTCTCAGCTGGGTTAACGGGTATATTCCTGTTATTGTTTCCTTGTAGAATGATATGCATAATTTTAATAAAGTCAAAGGGACTTGGCTAATGCCAGACCTAGAAACTGACAAGAACCAAAGGTTTTTAAGATCTGCTGACTTTGCTGAAATCAGCGTCTTATGGTGCCAACCAGTATGATGTGTGAGGAAATTTATAGCTTTTGAAAAGGATAGTGGTTTAAAGGTGATTTAGTAAAATCTCAGTCAAAAATGCATCATGTTGACGTGGAAAATTAACAAATGTTTGGTGTATTTAACAGACCTTAGCAGTCTAAGACTCCTACCAGCCCTATATAGAGAGAACTTGCCAGTGGGATCCACTGGAATTTACTGGCGTGAACACAAGACACAGGGGATGACTTGAATTTGGATATTCAAGCACTCTGGGATTAGACAGACACTTCTGCACAGATAAAGCTCCATCACTGGCCTATCATTCAAGTGTGAGATGAACTTGATCCTTTGTACTATGTAATACGGTAAAAAGAGAATGTCAGCGCTTGGAATGTGTGCATGCATGTATCTTATCTGCACAAGTCCATAGTTAAAATTAATTGTGTGTACATTCAGACTAGACATTTGCGCGCATCACAATGCCTCAAACCTACATTATGTGATGCATTTACAAATTGGCTATTGTGTGCCAAGCTTCATTCAGCCTCAACAGCAATCAAACAAGGGCTAGGCAAAGCAAAAGCTGATGCTAGAAACATAAATGAATACAAAGTCCTATGGAATAAATTGTTAAAGGGTTGAAGCAAACCACTGATCTCTAACAGAAGGCGCCATGAGAGAATGACAGTAAAATGAGCAATGCTTGCTCCATCTGCTAGGTAGGTAGGGTCCAAGGAGTGACTGCATCACCACACACACATTGAGGATCCCTGCCTTAGCTTCAGACAGTGCTCTTAACTGCCTGTTGTGTACATCACTCCGTCATCTTACTACTTGCCTCTCCTGGGCATCCCTGAAACTGAAGTTTCATGGTACTGGCCGATAGCAGGACTGAGATTACACCCACTTGCAACCTTTAAGCCAAAGTACAAAAAATGCTAGATTCCACCAGCCACAGGCTGCCAGAAGGCGACATAGAAGCTGTTTATAAAACTGTACAAATATATTTAGCGTCTTCTTCAGTTATGTCGTTATAATTTTTAGGTCTGGGTTTTGATAGGTCAGCTGTCAAACAGACCTATTACTAACAATGTGCATAGAATGAGGTTTGGGTCACCCCTTTCAACCATTGGCAGTCTTCGACAGCCTCTTTTAGCCACTGGCTTAAGACTTTGTCAATAAAGCTTTGGGCTGGGCCCAATAGGACATTCATTTCTCACCTAATGCTAAAGGCTTGTTTGGTTGTATACATCCACTTCATTATAGTGCTTGCATTAAAATGCATGAGGAATTACTTTACAACTAAAGTCCTTTCTAGCAACTGCTGCTGGCTCCCTCTTCGGTGCATCGTTCTAGTGTGCTAACACTGCATGTATGAGGGACTTAAACCCAGAGTTACTGGCTTTGCCAAAACTTGTTACATTTAGAGCTAGTGAGATAGGCTGAAAGAAATCATTCAAATCGGAAAGTCATCTCTTTCCTTGCTCCCCACCTGCACGTAAAATGTATGTGTGCACAAACGTGAATATGAGCATGCTCACAACAAGACAAGAAGTGACTGCACAAGTGGCCCCTATGGATGTGCCAAGTGGCTGCTCAGGTGGAACAAATGAAAATTTGCCTGTGTTCAGCCCACCATTTCTGAAAACTGGGACGCATGCTAAATTAACTGAAATTTGCTGGGACAGATGTTGAAAAACCAAGACTATCCCAGACACCTGAGAGCCTTATCTCGAACACCTGAGTGCCCTATCCTGGCCTGGCACAGAAGACCACCTGGCAGTGGAGCAGTGGGGAGCTTTGATCGTCACTATGGGCACTCACAAGGCATGACCATCAATAACTAACGGCTAGAGCGGTCGACCTCGAAGCTGGGGAACTGGGTTTGAGTCTCAGCAGGGACGCTCAACATCCTGTGAATCCGTGCAAATCACTTAATCTCCCCGTGCCCAACAAAATAAATGTGTCCGTCTGTAACGCAACTGGTGCTCATGTAAAGCGCTCCGATACCTTCAGGACGAGTTTGCGCTATATAAAACTACCCCCAACCCCCCCCCCAAAAAAAACAACTCACAGTAAACAGTCACTACCTGGGCCGATTGGGCGGGGTGCCACATAGGGCCATGGGTGGCCCTCCTCCAGTTCTCCTGCCTGCACTCTCCGGTCAGACTCACAAGGGACCCGACACTGCGGCAAGGAAGAATGGACTCCTCTTCACCTGCTTCTGTGGGTCAGCCACCACTCTGTAGAAGCAGATAACTTTGTGCAGACAGGCAAAAGCATTTATACTTTATTTACAGTACACATAATAAGCCTCACTGCTTCTGATACTTAGATTGCTAAACAGATTCATCCCTCGAGCATTTTTTACTCGCTCCTACAATTGTGGGACTATCGCACACTATTTGACATTTGTGCTCAGCATGTGATCCAAGATCACCTTTCGGCACAGAACTACAGTACCTCCATTTCATCAGGCGCTTACAACCTTTTCACTGCTGTATATACTTATTGTCCAATTTTTCTATAATGATTTACCATTTTGTCATTCTTGACCGTACGCAACTATTTTTGGTAATATCTGGTAATTTTGAACCCTCTGTAACTACCCATTTAACAACATATGTCTACTGTAAACTGTTCAAGCACATCTGGGTAATGTTCACGCTATATAAAACGCATAAACAAATATGTGTCCGTTTTAAATACTTTGTGGGAAGGAGGTAGGATTGGGTAGCTAAAGAGTATGTGGACCTAGTAAGGCCCGCACGCCTTATGGACCCCAGGGTTACCACTCCACTGTCCTCCGCTGTTCAACTCACCCTAATCCTATATGCAGAACCACTGGAATTTTGTGATTGTGCGGTCGCTGCAATGTTTGCATAATTATAGATTTGCTGCATTTGCAACATAATCCATCTGCTGCATAATCTGCCGTTTTAACAAAAAAAATGGTTTCTAGCTCAGACGGTTCAAAAGTTACTGAAAATGCAGGAACGTGTTTCCGTGCAGCGTAAGGCCCTTTGCAAAGCTGGAATGGTCACCTTTCTGTTGCTTATTACTATGTTTGGGTGTTAAACTGGTGCTAGTGAGGTGCAACCAATGCCCAGGCAGTGTTACCAAGTTTAAAAATGATGGCATAATGAAGTAATACTATTACAAAATGTCCCGCGTAATTTGCCTTTTCTTGCTACATAATTTACCCTAACGCATAATTGGGCTCTCTCCTGCCGCATAATTCCAGTGGTCCTGTCTATTCGTGACCATCTCAAACCCTTCTCTTTTCATCAAGGGTCTAAATAAGTGTGCGGCGCCACAGGGGAGAAGAAAGAGACCCCGTCACTGTTGGTGGGCAGCACCACTGGAGGAATTTGGCAGCCTCGGCAATGCTGGTGGGCTGCAACGCGTGGGGGAGGGAGGGGGGCGTGAATTAGTGGTGAGCAGTGCCACTGGGTAAAGTGAGTGGCAGTGCCACTAAATTAAGTGGACAGCCCTGGCATCCTTTTTTCCTTTTAAACAAATTGAGCACTGCAAGGACCTGCCGTGTTCCTAAATAAATTGAAGGTGGAGGAGGAACTGACCAGGCAAAATAACATGGAATTTTAATTATATTGTAATTACGAACAATATACTAAAGGCATCTTATAACGAATTTTTGCCGGCTCATAGTGCTGGAATCTGAAGGCGGCAGTAGACACTAACAGGGTTAGAAATGATAATTTCACAAAACGACATCAGATTATCTCACTATCATTATGCTCAGGACCCTCATGCTTAATGCTCTGTCCCACGGTCCTTAAACACATTGCCCCGCCCCACTCTCCTGACCCACACTGCCCTGCCCCACGCTCCTGACGCACACTGCCCTGCCCCACGCGACGCTCCTGACGCACACTGCTCTGCCCCACGCTCCTGACGCACTCCACGCTGCTGTACTCGTGGTGTTTTGTATTTTATTTTGCTGTCGCTGGTTCCGTGGGCTGAAGCATCAAAAGGCTCCTCAGTGGCAGAAAAGTTGACATTCTGGTACTGTGGAAAAATAAAAAAAAACGTACAGGAAACGTCTGGTGAACTCTGACCCCAGTGGTGGACCCCCTTACTCTCAGACTGTCCTCCCGGGGTCCCCGAGAGAGCTCGCGGGGACGGTCTCCGGAAGTGCGTAGTTACAGGAAGCGGGCGGCACAACAGCGACTAGTGCCACAAACGCAATTCTCGCCCACGAAGAAGTGTGTTCAGAAGCGAAAAGTTAATTTTAAAAACGGGGTCACCCACAAGAAGCGCGAAACTGTACCCGTGCCAAAAAAGAACATTGTTTTTATAACCTGTGTGTCCGGGTAGAGCCGCTTGTTGTCAAAGCAGAGCGGGCAGGAAGAGGCGACCTTTAGCCGAGTAGCAGTTAGGGAGCGCGCCAGGGGCTGAACGTGCTTCGGTGGAAACACTGACAGGCTGTGGGCGCTGCCAGGACCGCACCTTCCCCAGGGAGGGGCCGCACCTACTGTTCTGCTTAAATACAAGCCGTACCGGCACTTCTCGTAAGTCCAGTCATGCTTATTTATATACAAGACGGATAGTTCTCATACAACAAGCATTGGCAAAGCCAATAGGCCTCGCCTATGCACGCGTATTGGCTTTGTCAATGTGTTATAGCCATGTTGTACACCAGCGTGGCTGCCGTTCTACATGGTTAAAAGTTAATGGGGTAAAGGAGAGTGGCGTGGAAAAAGTGTCATGGCATAGAGTGTCGTGTTGTAGAGTGGCATCGTATAGAGTCGTGGAGGGAGTAGAGTGTCGAAGAGTGGAAGGGCGCCAAGTGGAGAGGCAGAGTGTCGTAGAGTGGAGAGGCGTAAAGCAAAGTGGCGTAGAGTTGAGTTAAGTAACATGGAGTGTGTAGACTGGAGCACAGTGGAGTAGATCGACGTAGAGTGGAATGGAGAAGAGTATTGTGGAGTAGAGTAGTGTGTCATAGAATAGAGTGGAGTAAAGTGCATGGAGTGGCGTGGAGGGTGGTTGCTTAGAGCGTCGCAGAGTGGAGAAAATAGTCTCAGAGTAGAGTAGTAGAGTTTAATGGAGCAGAGTGTCGAGAGGAGTATCGTGGATTGTAATGTACAGTGGCATAGAGTGAAGTGGTCCAGAGTAGACTGTCGTAGAGTGGTTTAGAGTAGAGTGCAGTGGCACAGAATAGAGTATAGTGGTGCAGGTAGAGTGGCGTTGAATGCAGTGGTGCAGAGTAGATTACAGTGGCATAGAGGGAGTGCAGTGGTGAGGCATTGTGTGATGCATAGTGTAGTGGCGTAGAGTGCATTGGTGTAGAGTGGGGTAGAGTGCAGTGGTGCAGAGTAGAGTGGCATAGAATTCAGTGGCAGAGACTGCAGTGGTGCAGAGTAGAGTGCCATAAAGTGCACTGGCGTAGAGTAGTGGTGTACAGTGCAGTAGCGCAGATTGGAGTGGCGCAGATTGGAGTAGAGTGGCGTACAGTGCCTTGGTTTTTGAGTAAAGTGGTGTAGAGCAGCATGGCACAGAGTGGAGTAGAGTGACGCCGAGTGCAGTGGCTCAGAGTAGATTGTTTCAGAGTAGAGTGAAGTGGCGTGGAATGGTACAGGGAAGGGTGGAGTAGTGCAGGGTAGAGTGCAGTGGCGTAGAGCGGAGTGGCTTAGAGTGCAGTCGCTAACAGTAGAGTGGCAGAGTGCAGTCGTGCAGAGTAGATTAGAGTGGCGTAATGGATTGGCGTATACTGCAATGTCAGAGAGGAGTGATGCAGAGTAGAGTGGTGTAGAGAGTAGTGGCATAGAGTGCAGTGGAGTAGAATGGTGCAGAGTAGAGTATAGTGGTGCAGAGTAGAGTAGCATACAGTTAAGTGGTGGAGAGTACAGAGATGCAGAGTAGAAGTTGTAGAGTACAGTAGTGTAGAGTGACGAACAGTGCATTGATGTAGAGCAGAGTGGCATAGAGAGCAGTAGCGTAGAGTGCAGTTGTGCAGAGTGGCGTAAAGTGCAGTACAGTGTTGCAGAGTATAGCGGCGTAGAGCATAGTGGTGCAGAGTAGATTGGCGTAGAGTGTAGTGGTGTAGAGTCCATTGGTATTTAGTAAAGAGCCGTAGAGTGCAGTAGCGCAGAGTGCAGTGGCACAGAGTGCAGTAATTTGGAGTGGTGCTGGGCAGAGGAGAGTGGAATAGAGTGGATTGGAGTGGCGCAGGATGGAGTAGAATAGATTGTTTCATAGTAGAGTGAAGTGGCGAAGAATTGAGTGGTGCAGGGTAGAATGCAGTGGCATAGAGTAGAGTGGATTAGAGTGCAGGGGTGCAGAGTGGAGTAGAGTGCAGTGCTGCAGAGTACATTAGAATGGCATAAAGTGCAGTAGAAATGAATGATGTAGAGTGGCGTAGTGCAGTGGCATACAGTGCACTGGCTTAGAGTGCAGTAGAATAGAGTGGTGCAAAGTAGAGTGCATTGGCGTACAGTGTAGTGTTGCAGAGTAGAGTGGTGTAGAGTGCACTGGCACAGAGTAGAGAGGCGCAGAGCTCAGTGGCGTGGAGTGGTGCAGGTTGGAGTGCCTTGAATTTGAGTATGCATGGTATGGTAGCGCACTGCCATTACAGGCAACACATCTTCAATTGAAATAACCATTACATTTGCACAGACGTACAGTTTTACTGATAAAAGTATACAGCGCACAAAAGTGTGGAAATATTATCACCTAGCGCATTCATTTGTCTTGATCGTATTAAAATATTTGTTTCCAGCACACTTGAGAATGACGAAAAAATGTGCTTCATTTGTGCATTCCAAATTCTGATAGATTCTCATATATCAGCACAGTTCATTAACAGACATTTAAATTATGTTGTGTGCTAGGGAAAAAAAAATCACATCCAACAGCTATCCTCCACACACCTCCTTAGCCAGTACGATTGTCACATAAATCCTCTCACTTTGAAGTCTGAGCAAGAAAGGCAAACACCAAGTTCCCTCAGAAGACAGATCCTGACAACTGACCTCTGTCTTTGAACGCATAGCAAATGTGGCAAGGTAAGAAAAAGATTTAAAGGCTTGTTTACAGAAATCGAACACTGGTGAAAGGATACAATAAACAGGATATGGGCCATGAAAGGGAAGGGAAGGATAAAGTAAACAGGGTATGGGGCACAAAAGTGATGAACTCAAGCTGGATAGCCTAAAACAAAGCTGGCAAATGTAAGTAAAAAAAAATGTTAGTTACAAACCACAAAGCCCATTGTAAGCATTTGGCAGAATGCATTCCCAGGGAACCGTTCTAAATGTCCTCAAGACGTCCTTAGCAAATAGACAGCTGTGCTGTCTGGTAGGCTTCGACCTAAAAAAGTATGCTTACTTCTCAGGAGACCAGTCCTGCATATATACGAAGAGTATGGAAGCTTCTCATTACAATGGCCCGGCTTATTTGGATACAGTACCGACACTCAGGAGACCGGTCCTGCTTATGTACGAAGAGTACAGGCACTTCTCGGAGAGGCCATTCCTGCTTATTTATCTACAGTGCTGGCACTTCTCAGGAGCCCAGTCCTGCTTATATACCAAGTGTAGGGGCACTTCTCAGGAGCCCAGTCCTGCTTATATATGAAGAGTAGAGTAAAGGGACTTCTCTGGAGACTGGTCTTACTTATATATGAAGAGTAAGGGCACTTGGGAGAGTACGGACACTTCTCAGGAGACCAGTCCGGCTTATATACAGAGTAATGACACTTATCAGGACACTGGTCCAGCTTATTTAAGCGCATTACTGGCACTTACAGGGAGACCGGTCCTGCTTATTTATGTACAGTACAGGCAGTTCTTGGAAGACCGGTTCTGCTGATGTATGAACAGTACCAACGCATCTCAGCTGACTGGTCCCGTTTATATATTAATCGTGCAGGAAAATCTTGGCAGACCAGTTCTGCTTAGACAGAAACAGTACGAGCAATTCTCGGGAGACCGGTCCTGCTTAAGTTTGAACAGTACAGGCACTTCTCTGTAGACCCGTCCTGCTTCAATACAAAGAGTACGGGCACTTCTCGGGAGACTGGCCTTGCTTATTTATATGAACAGTATTGGTAGTTTTCTGCAGACCGGTCATATTTATGCATCAACAGTAAAGGCACTTCTTGGCAGTCCAGTCCTGGTGATATATATCAATAGTAAAGGCATTTCTTGGAAGACCTGTCCTGTTTATATAGGAACAGTACTGGTACTTCTTGGCAGACACGCCCTGCTAATGTATGACCAGTACCAGAACTTCTCAGCAGACCAGTCCTGCACATAATTGAACAATACTAGTAAATCTCAGCAAACCTACCCCGTTTCTATATGAACAGTACCGGATTTTCTCGTCAGACCAGCCCTGCTTATATATAAACAGGAGGGATACTTCTCGGCAGACCAGTCCTGCTTATATAGAAACAGAACCGGAAACTTTAATCAGACCAGCCCTTCTTTTATGTGCACAGTACCGCCCATACACAGCCCATACACAGCCCAACAGCTTAGTTTATATATACATAGCACAGGCACTTCTCTGCAGACCAGTCCGGCTTACATATGAACAATACCCACAACTCTCAACAACCCAACCGTGCTTCAATATAAACAGCACCAGCAATTCTCAGCAGACGAGCCCTGCTTCTTCATGACTAGTACTGGCATGTCAGCCGTACTTACAATTTATGGGCTACAAAATCTGTTCAGCTTGTTCTAGACAGTTCCTTAGCAGACTAGTACTGCTTTTATATAGTAAAGGCTCATTTCCAAAGACCAGTTCTGCTCTTAACTGTAGGTGATCCGCACACCCGCTGCAGACTACCCCAATTTTATATTTATAGACAATACAGGGACTTCTGTGCCTTAAATTTCATGGTTGTGGCCAGATTCTGCATGCATATGGATCGAATCTACACTTCTCGGCACACAGGATCTGCTCTTAATGCAAAGCTACTTTCACTTTTTGGCAAATTAGCCATGGATCGTAACGAATCTCCTGATGCAGCCAAGCCTAGCTTTTAATGGCAAGGTAACAGCCCTTCTTGGTTTAACTGCCCTGCTTTTACAGGCTCACCTGCTGTTTGGTCTGAAACAACAACCATATTACTTCTGCGCGTAAATCACTCCAGTGCCTTACAGTAAAAAAAAGTCCTTCAGAACACATTGCCTCGTACACCACGTGCTTCAGGGCCGCACACTGCGATACTTCGCAAAACTGTATGTTCCGTACCAAGCAACAAGGTCCACCAAGCGCTGCCTATTATCAGTCCAATCTTATAGATGCTAGAGATATGGGGGTCTATCTTCTATCTTCCCATGTCTGCGGCTCCTCCAAGTGGAACCACTTATCTCCACAATGTAGACAGGAAAACATGTACCTCAAATTAAAAGTAGCATTGGCAGAGGAAATATGTCTTGCGCTGACTGCGGACTTCTTGGATTTGGCAATGCTTATTTTGTTTGCAAATGTTTTTTGTATGAAGGCACACATTGTATGAAAACTAGTATTGTCTAAAGGTCAAAAGGAACATTTTTTAATGTACAAGCACACGCTGTACCAGTAGTCCCTGGAACTTATGCGGATGAGCACACTGGGCAAGGGCAGAAAGCCATCATTCACAGTCGGGTTAGATCATGCCTGAAGTTGGCCAACATTGTGCCCCATTCCGTATGTGTGGTGGGCAGAAGCAAAATGAGAATGACAGCACAGCAGACCAATGGATGAAGAGGGCTGACTGAAAGCCCCGCTCAGTACGCGTAGTACATATATTTTTTATTAAAAACAGAAGTGGCTAAGACCAGACATAAAAAGATCCTCAAAGACACGCATCTTCCTTGACATTTGGATAAGCACACCTTCTTCAAGAGAACAATTTTAAGGTTTATCCTATACCCTGCCCGGTCAGATGCATAAGAGCCCCTCTTCCTCCCTCTAAAGAGTTTGTCTGTTAGTTGACGTCCTATTTGATGGCAGGCTATCTCCCAGCACTGCCCATTGCTTCTCGGTGATTGACTGGTCCCCCGCCTCCAGTTCTATCAAATGTACTATAACTGTATTTCCCGCTTTCTCCTCCATGTACCCACACCCCAAAACACTAGGGGACCATCTAGGGTGGGTCGCAAGACTTTACAAAAATCAGAAATAACAAATCCTTTACTCCAACTGCAGTTACTTACTTGGACTGCAGTGAAACAGGGCTACAGGCGGTGATTTTAAAGGATGGCAGGGCGGCTGGCATTGATGAATGTACAACCGAAGTACTGAATACAACGCATTTCAATTTCCCCAACGACACACTATTGTAAATGAACCTGGCACACAGGGAACGGTGTAAACATTCTACGTTTTCTGCTCTCAATAGAGCAAGGTGGCCAATCACTGATGGGCAGTTCAACGTATAAATCATTTTCCAACAGAAAGGAGGCAGGCTAACAGCATTTTCGTTCTTCTCCTCCACAATGCCTATATTGGGCATATCAGTCCCACATCGCTGCGTACAAACCAGATCATCTTAAATTACTTTGGCAAAGGAGATGGGTTGGAGGCTTGAGAGGGAAGGAGGGAATTCTCCACAAAAACAAACTGTCATAAACCTGGGTCCAAAAATGGTGCACATGCGAGCACTGTTTTTCAAATACAGCAACCAAGCACTTTCAGGAAAGGGTCACGGCAGCCCATCGAGCCCCAAGGACATCCCACTACCTTGCAGGTCACCTGAATATGCTAGAATGCTGCAATGCCCAGTCTGGCTTTGAGCACACCTCATCACCATGTCTGTCTGCTCAGCCCACAACATTCCTAAAACAGTTTATAGCACATCTACAGAGGATGAGTCTGCATTTAGCAGTGTGCAGCGTGGATGAATGAACTTCGGACACATTCGGCATCGAAGCATCTTACCTTCAGCTTCCTCTGGCATTTCCTCCTCATTGCCGCTCATCCCTGATGCCTCCATCTCCTCATCTTCGGTGGCAGGAGGAAAAGAGACTTCTTCGCTTGGTGCTTCAGATGCCTTTTTCTTCTTCCGCCGGGCATTCCTTTCTTTCTCCTGTCGGATACAAGACATACAAAGAAAGCTTAATGACGGCAGCTGTGATATAACCATATCACTGGTTGTTTCTTGAGAAATTGTGGGGTATTCAATCTGGGTTCTGCACACATTGCTCAGAGAAGAGGAGAGGTTGGGTGGTAAAGTCTGCGATTAATGGAATAAAACTCCATAATGATGCGCTGCACTAGTAAGGCAAGTCTTTCACAAATATGGTCACTGTCTACAAACTTTAATATTGGGAATTTACAGGCACATAATTCACAAGTGGGATTTTAAGACTTAAGGGAAAGCCCAGTTGCTAGTACAAGGGCTGTACATTCATCTTTTACAAATCCTTACAGAGGCTAAACAAAGTAGTGAACAATCAAGGAACCACTAGAGTGTCTGCACGCCACCCTAGTCCAAGAGTCACCTCTGACTTGCAGAGGACACAGAAACCAACATATGGACGAGCATTAGTTGAGGGTGGTTTGTTATTGTGGTAGAACTGCCAAGAGTGGACTGTAAAGACCAGAGTTCTAATCCCAATATCTATGTTTCTTGATAAACTGTGGGATATCGAGCTGACTCTTCAGCTTCACAGTATACTGGGAGCACCTTCATCCTAATCGCAGTATTCGAACACTATATACACATGCATTTGCACTGGAGCATCAACTACAAATCATTTCTCTGGGAGGTCCAGTTATCAACCACTCATACAAAGTCCAGAAAATGTATAACAACAGAAGCCTCCTCCATGGAGCAGCCATGCACTCTTCAAGCCCTTTACACATTCAGCCTTAATCTCGCCAATAAAGGTGCCTACAGCCAGGCACAAGTACTTGTGTGTAAGGTAAATGGTGGTAGCGAGTGCTAGTGGATGACAAAACAGCCAAAAGGGGGCACATTTGGGCTGTGCTGGATGTATGATAGGAGTTCTGTTGTATGAGAGTGCGTGGTTTGTCCTGGTAGCACATGTGGTAAAAGGAAACATGAATAAGTGCCAGAAGGTAGAGAGGTAATCAAGCAGGTGGTATTAGCTGCTATCTGCAATAAATACTTGGAAGAAGAGGTACAACACTCCAATTGCACAGACTTGCAGTACATTTGTTCTGCTATCCCTTCTGTGGTTCGAAGAGAGAGGGCCGGACAAAGCCATGCAGTGCTTAGCAGTGGGAAACTGTGGTGATAAACAGATGCAGACATGTTCTCGATAACAGTGGAGGAGTGTGTCTGTTTTTTGTGGGTATCCATGTTTTTGGCAGAGTGTAGTTGAGTACTGGGACTAAAACCTTTAATCTTCACATAAACCAGTCTTGCTTGCACCCAATGCCCGCATCGTGTTTAGGGTCGAGCCTGTGAGTGCATGCGTCTCACTTGCGAGAAACTCTTGTATTCAGAAGAGGGCTTGGAGCCCGCCCATTGCTTACCATTTGTTGACTTGCATGACACTCTTCTTTACAGCCACATAATTAATCAAGGCAGGCCTAACATCATTTCCCTTCCTCTCTGGGGAGCAGGGACCAAACACTGATTGATTCAACTTAACCAGTGCCGGCTCGCTGCTCCAGACGTGATTGAGGTACTATTTTGTTCTTTTAACTTTTAGTTCCCTGCAAACAGAAGGCGTTTGACTGGCAAAAACGTGCCCAGCAGGACAAACAAAATTACAAAGATTTATTTTCTATAGTTAACTTTTATTTATTTTGACAAGTCTTCTTTTCTTACTTTGCACTCATGTTTTCTTTTGTTTTTGATCAGGGGAGCTGTTCTCAAAAGATGAGGATTATGTTATTGCAAAGCAACATTGTTTCTTTTTTATGTGTAATTTCTGAAATGGTGCCTTCAACACATAATCCTGCAGTAACCCCAATCTACCCCTCTCCAATCTGCCCCACTTTACCCCACACCAATCTGCCCCACTCAATCCTATCCACCCTAGTCCAATTCAATCCACCCCACTCCAATCCATATCACTCATCCCAATCCACCCCACTCCAAAAGAATCTGCCACACCCCAATCCAAAAGAATCTGCCCCGCCCCAATCCAAAAGAATCTGCCCCGCCCCAATCCAAAAGAATCTGCCCCGCCCCAATCCAAAACAATCTGCCCCGCCCCAATCCAAAACAATCTGCCCCGCCCCAATCCAAAACAATCTGCCCCGCCCCAATCCAAAACAATCTGCCCCGCCCCACTCCAAAACAATCTGCCCCGCCCCACTCCAAAACAATCTGCCCCGCCCCACTCCAAAACAATCTGCCCCGCCCCACTCCAAAACAATCCGCCCCACTCCAAAACAATCCGCCCCACTCCAAAACAATCCGCCCCACTCCAAAACAATCCGCCCCACTCCAAAACAATCCGCCCCACTCCAAAACAATCCGCCCCACTCCAAAACAATCCGCCCCACTCCAAAACAATCCGCCCCACTCCAATCCAAAACAATCCGCCCCACTCCAATCCAAAACAATCCGCCCCACTCCAATCCAAAACAATCCGCCCCACTCCAATCCAAAACAATCCGCCCCACTCCAATCCAAAACAATCCGCCCCACTCCAATCCAAAACAATCTGCCCCACTCCAATCCAAAAGAACCTGCCCCACTCCAATCCAAAAGAACCTGCCCCACTCCAATCCAAAACAATCTGCACCACTCCAACCCACTCCAATACAAAACAATCTGCACCACTCCAATCCAAAACATTCTGCCCCACTCCAATCCAAAACAATCTGCCCCACTCCAATCCAAAACAATCTGCCCCACTCCAACCCACTCCAATACAAAACAATCTGCCCCACTCCAACACACTCCAATGCAAAACAATCTGCCCCACTCCAATCCAAAACAATCTGCCCCACTATCCAAAATAATCTGCCCCACTCCAATCCAAAATAATCTGCCCCACTATCCTAAATAATCTGCCCCACACCAATCCAAAATAATCTGCCCCACTATCCAAAATAATCTGCCCCACTTCAATCCGCCGCAATCCAATCCACCTCACCCCAATTCAATCCACCCAAATTTAATCTACCTCACTTTAGTCCACCCCACCCCCCCAGTCCACCCTACCCAATCTAACCCACCCCCTTTCATTCCACCCCGCTAAAATGCAGTCCAATCCAATCCATCCCACCCCAGTTCAGTCCACTCCTCTCAATCCAATCCATCCGGCCCACCACACTCCAATCCAAAACATTCTGCCCCACTCCAATCCAAAACATTCTGCCCCACTCCAACCCAAAACAATCTGCCCCACTCCAACCCAAAACAATCTGCCCCACTCCAACCCAAAACAATCTGCCCCACTCCAATCCAAAACAATCTGCCCCACTCCAATCCAAAACAATCTGCCCCACTCCAATCCAAAACAATCTGCCCCACTCCAATCCAAAACAATCTGCCCCACTCCAATCCAAAACAATCTGCCCCACTCCAATCCAAAACAATCTGCCCCACTCCAATCCAAAACAATCTGCCCCACTCCAATCCAAAACAATCTGCCCCACTCCAATCCAAAACAATCTGCCCCACTCCAACCCACTCCAATCCAAAACAATCTGCCCCACTCCAATCCAAAACAATCTGCCCCACTCCAATCCAAAACAATCTGCCCCACTCCAACCCAAAACAATCTGCCCCACTCCAACCCAAAATAATCTGCCCCACTCCAATCCAAAATAATCTTCCCCACTATCCAAAATAATCTGCCCCACTCCAATCCAAAATAATCTGCCCCACTATCCTAAATAATCTGCCCCACTCCAATCCAAAATAATCTGCCCCACTATCCAAAATAAGCTGCCCCACTTCAATCCGCCGCAATCCAATCCACCTCACCCCAATTCAATCCACCCAAATTTAATCTACCTCACTTTAGTCCACCCCACCCCCCCCAGTCCACCCTACCCAATCTATCCCACCCCCTTTCATTCCACCCCGCTCCAATGCAGTCCAATCCAATCCATCCCACCCCAGTTCAGTCCACTCCTCTCAATCCAATCCATCCGGCCCACCACACTCCGATCCACCAATCCATCCCACTCCAATCCAATTCAATTCAATCCTCCCACACTCCAGTCCACACCACTCCACTCCAATCCAGCCCCTACACTCTGATTCACCCCGCCCCAAACCTCCCTACTCTGATATAATCCACCCCACCACAAACCAATCTAAATCACCCCACTCCAATCCACATCACCCCATTTCAATCCACCCCACTCCAATCCAATCCACCCACTCCAATCCACCCCACTCTACCCCAATCCAATCCACCCCAATCTACTCCAGTTCAATCTACCCCAATGCCTCAATCCACTCCAACCCACTCCACCCTATTCCCCTCCACGCCACTCCACTCTACGCCACTTCTGCCACTGAACTCTACGACATTCTACTCCCCCTACTCCACTCTACTGCACTCTATTCCAGCAAATCCAGTCTACGACACTCTACCCCCCCCCCCCACTCCACTCGAGGACACTCCACGCCACCAAGTTTTAGGCATGCTAAACAGCAGCCACACAAATGTACAGCATGGTAAAACCACATTGCCAAAGCCAATAGCCTTGTAAAGGCAAGAGCTATTGGCTTTGCCAATGCTTGTTAATTCATTGATTCTCCTGCCCGCTGTGTTTACAAGTTCCCATTTACGAAATACTCGCCAACTGTTCCCTAAAGGACAGATCAGCCAATTTAGCTGCTTCTCTGGACATTTCTCTATTTCTTATCTGCAAAATTCCTTTGTTGATTAATACTGGGAACCCACCGGGCACCAAGGAAGCCTCACGCTAGGGCAGGAGGGGACGAGGGCACTTATTTCTGTGAAGCCTTGGCATAGGCTTCGGGCTCCAGGCACTCTCTCCTGAGCCTCTGCGGCCCACGCAGGCTCCAGTTGGCCAGCTCATAGAAATGTGACCTCCACTCTACTTGGAGCTAGCTCAACTAAGTGCACATAATCAAAACAAGGACATTGCTTGGATGGCTGTCAAGCCTTCTCTTCTAAAGCCACTTCCCCCTTCCAGGTGCTGGGAACCGCTACATGCCAGCGGTCTAAGCAGGAAGGCCAGAATCACACACAACAGTTAGACTCAATTTCCTAGCATTTTTCAGAGAATTTCAGTTCTTCGGATGTCTAAGTAACTATCGCCTGAATACTGTTATGGGACACAGAGGTTAATGGGAGACGTGATAACAATTCTGGCAGTAATATGTGTTTAAAATACACTCTAACTTTCAAAGCGAGGGGCAACAGTACTCATGATAAAAGACAATTCTATGCCATGTCACTTAAACATTTTGCACTAGGGAGAAATGTGCAGAAAGTAAGTCATAGAATGTTCTCTCCAGAGCTGGAAAACATATTCCACAGGCAAGAAGGGAGCCTGTGTGGGAAGTCAGAGCCTTAGTAAGCGCTCACACTCCTGCCTCTTGTCCCTACTCCAGACCCATCCATCTTTAAGAGGTCTCCAACTTCCTGTTCACCTACCTGTACGCATTTACTTTCACTAATATATAAAACACACACACATATATATATATATATGGCTTTAAGTGGGATGGAAAAACTGGGGGGTCTTCCATAGGGGCGTGGTCAATGTAATTAAGGGTGTGGCTTAAAACACGTACGCTAAAAATCTGTGCTAAGCATAGTTTGCCGCCCAACTGGTATTTTGCTGCTTCTGTCCATTCATCCAGATATATGACTCAAGTAACATTACACGTACAAATTAGCAACAACTATGGCTTTGTTGTATATAAAATGGTTCAGCTGTTATGGGCGAGGTTGTGGCGTAGAGCAGCCGACTTTCGAGCCTAAGAAAGCAGGTTCGAGCCTCCCATCCGCTCAACATCCTGTGACTCAAAAAAATGAACACATCCTTGTGTAATGTAACTGGGGCTCATGTTTGTGTTATATAAAACTGAAAGACAAGTCACTTTGAAGTTACATCAAAAGCAGTGACAGGTGCTACTATTGCAGAGTTATGTCCCCCCCCCCACCCCCGAGGGTAAAAATGGAGAGCCCAATAGGGACCACCGGCAAGACCCGGCCCACTTAAAGCCCTGCATATCTATAGATAGATAGATAGATAGAAACAGATATATTTTTCATTTTCTCCCCCCCACGAGAGGTGGAATCTTTCGGTAACCTCCCCATTGCACACTCCAATGCCCTCCCATACTTCTGCAAAGTGCTTTGCCATACACATATCTGATGCTCTTCCTTTTATTAATATAGATCTTTAAGTTCTAAACTCTGGGCCCTTGTTGCTCCTCTGACACTGTTCAGCATATTAAGTCAGAAATGTCCTAGCGGTCAAGGCAGTAGTGTGTTGTGAACGTGTGTACAGATGCCCACTCGATGGCCTAAGAAAGTAGGAGAACAGGGGCTCTGCGTGCCAAAGCACTGGTTGCAGCAATGGCTAATCACCACGGCAAAGGAGGTACTTTCCTCTGTTGGTGGTCTGGAGGGAGGTCATCAACCTAGCATCGGGGAACAATCTGGCCCACTGGCCTCCTGGAAGTCCATGTAGAGATTGGAGCCACCATAAGAAGGTGGCAAGACATCCCAATCATCTCCACTGTCATTTCCGAAGCCTATCTGACTCTGAACAGAACCAGAACCAAAAAGCGTGTGAAGCACTTAAGGGTGGCTCCATGGCAGAGGCATCTTTCTATTTGAATCTAACTGAATCGGGGGACTGAGTGCATCAAAGTGGATTCAGGACGTGGCCTCTTACGAGGGGAGTATGGCTCGGAGTCTAACACCAGCATCAGTAGAAGGTCCTCATCCAGCACATGGGCTGGCCTAGAAGGAACCAGCACAGATTTTGGCCTTTGCCGGAAGTCTGTACCAAAGCCAGTTTGGAACACAAAGTGGATTCTAGAGGCACAGAAGCACTGAGGACGGATCCGCTGGCGGTAGGGGCCCAAAAGTGCACCAGAGGGAACTGGAAGAGTGCCAAAGATAAGCAACATGGTCCTCCCTAAAGGCCTCAATTTGTTGTTACGTTGCTGATGGCTCAGGGAACTCCAGGCACATTAGAAGAAATTGTGGAATTGGCTACTCTGTGGTTTGGGAGCGAGACAGAGTGACACGCTGATGCCCCTGCAACTTCTCTGGAGACAGCGAGTGACGGGATGGAGAGCAGTCCCACTTGGCTTTCTTGTGTTTCCCCTAGGACTTCGATTTAGACTTACCCGAACACTTCAACAAGGACCTGTCATGGGAAATAACACGGGAGCGGGTCCGTGCTCTCACCTTCAAGCGGGAGTCAGACTTCAGGTTTCTTTTGCCATTTGGCGACGTACAGCTTTACTTCATGTTCCCGAATCGCCTACAGATTCAAGCGGGCTAATTCCTCACATGAATTGGAATCAAGTCCAGAGCCCAAACACCAAAGGCAACTTTGTGTGGGTTTGTCAAAGACATTTGCTTGCGACAGTCCTGGAATGGTTTAAATCCTGTAGTTAGTGGCTGGGACATAGTTCCCTTCTATACTGTTTGAGGGATTTTTGAGAAAATATCTTGTCAAACCGACTAGGTAAAAAGGGGAACGGAGCTCCGGATCTGTGTTTGAAGGGGTGGAAAGAAAGGTACTGACTGAAGGCAGCGTGCAGGGGTGGTGCTTATATAGGTCTCGGTCACTTCCGGACAGATTAAAGGCAACGCGGAGCAGCAAAGCGCCACCTTCCACTGTGAAGGGACTGCTATGTAAAGGTGTCCGGATCCACTGTGACATCTGGTATTCTATAGGTGAGGAATTTGCGGTTAGAAGCATCCATCGGAAACAATGGTACTCTCAGCAGCATCAGCTAGGTAAAAGTGTGCAAGTGATGGCCAATTCAAGAGTTCTAGTACAAGTGACCACCAATTTACATCTCATGTCAACAAGTTCTCACCAATTCACATCTCCTGCGTAGGACCAGACAACTAGCAGACAATCGTCCTTGCCTATTATTGCTTTTTTGTCTATGCAACAGAGTACACTTGTATGCAGGGTTATTTATTGAGAGTGAACACAGCTACAATGCTATGGAGTACTGTAAACTAATGGATGGACGCCCTTGACGTTGGTAAGGTCTTCAACAAAAGGGGCATGGGTTACTGGCAGGGTACAGAAGAGAAAGGAGTTTATGTAAGGGAAGAGGTATTTTATGAGGGGGCGGAAGTCTCATCAGAAGCTGTCCACCATCCCCTGCTGGTTCTACAAGGATGAAGTGTGCTTCAAGAGATGGATTTGCAGATCCTTGAGGAAATGAAAGAAAGAATGAGCCTTTTGAATCTACCACCGAAGTGCAATTTGTTTGGATTTTTTCCTTCCTGTAATTTCTTGTCTCTAGCCAGGGGATGCTACGCCTCTCATCCCAAAGTTCATCCCATTTTCATTTTCCTGTGTCCAAGGCATGGGACGGTGGCAGGTCATTTCAGCTAATCTAATTGGTTAAAGCACAGACCACCAATTGGCTGAAAGCCAAATGACCACACAATGCCACAAACAGGCGAGGGGCGTTCCACCCCAATGTTTTTTTCCTAGACCTCAATGGGTGTGAACAGGGTGCTCTGCCCGGGAAGTGCCACGGAAAGCGATATGACCCCCAGCACATGGTTCAGCACCACCCATATTGACTTCCTAATACACTGTCAGACTACTGAGAATCTGTGAGTGACAGGAGGTGTGGTAAATGCGCTGAAAAAACTCAGTCTTCCCCCTCCCCCCACGGAACCCTCCTGGTTCCTATGAGCAGTGCTTAATTTGTAAAAAAATAAGTGTTGGCAGCCAAAGTTTTTAAAAAACTGCTTCAAGAATAACGCAAAAAAAACACACCCACAAGGGAAAAAAGGCCAATGCTCTAAAAAACACAAAATGAACAAAAATGCTTTAAACATTCGCACATCGAAATCAATTCATGACAAAAAATAGTCTGAAAACACAACTCGATTTATAGAAAAAAATAAATCATTAACTTTCAAACAATGGATATTTCTGACAGAAAAGTCTCAATGGAGTGGATAAACGTTACTAATTCGCTTTCCGGAAAATCAGTAATGTTTTCGCCCACTTCACAATGTTCTATTGGAAGATGGAAAAACAACTATAAGACAATGGCTAGGTTGGGACTGTGCCTACATCCACCTGGCTAAAGAGGTCTCCTCTCTGCATTACAGTCATCATGATATGATGTCCAAAACAAATGTACTTCCGGTGTTTACTGAACAAAGCAGTACGTCAGCGCCCTACAGTAGGAATACGTTTGAGGCCCTGCGTCCATGTTTTTAGATGCGCAAAGTGTTCCAGAGTTCACGCTCACTACACACCATTTAGGTGGAACATTAGCCTTCGGTAGAGTCACAGATATGATCCTTTCTTTAATATGAATGTAATTAGATTTTTCGGTGCGCTGGGAACACATAAGTCTTTTCTCCCCTTTTATTCTTTTTCAAGTTTCCCCTATTCAACCACAAAGCAGCTTTGTCTCGAGACGCTGCCGCGCTTTTTTCGCGATCTATTTTTATCAAATTAGCATTTTGCGCACATTCTGGGCAGACAGTGAAAAGCACTTGAGAAACTGCCATTTGGGGACTCGAAAATTACAACAACAAAAAAAATGTAAGTGTGCTCAGGTCCTGCGTTTCCAGATCTCGGTAACGGGGCTTTCATTTCTTTTCGCGTCTGGGTTGTTTTTGTAGACTGGTCGTGATGAAAGTTGGGAGAACAGGTTTTTTCTTCTTCTATAAAACGCGGAATAATTGGTCCTTTTTTGTCGGGAAAAGAAGCGCAGACATTGGCGGCGTTGAATAACAGTTATGTCTCGGCAGAGCACCTCTGTTACTATGGCAAAAGCCTTCTTCACCTAAGAACACCCCTTTCGCCCCCTCACCTTCCGACCGCGGCTCCCCGCAGGATGCACACAGCATCATATGGTACTCAGTAAACACACCTCTTCACAAACAATACCTACGCACCCCTCCCTTGGACTCCTCGGCCTTGGTACCCCAGAAACACCGCCAGCTTCCCTTAGCCTACAATAAGCATGCGTTACGGGGGAAAAAAAACAATTTTAACAAAATTACTCTCAAGTAAAATGCATTGCACTGAAGAAAGATTGTCTGTGCCCAGACTTTAGAGAAGGTGCTCTTTGAAGTATACATACCCAAAACATCAACTAGTTCTCACCAATCTTTAGGCCAGTCTACAGGCTCATCAACAAAAAAAAAAAAAAAAAAACATGGTTTGCCATTCAGATCGCTAAAGCTATCTGGTTATTTGAATGGTCTGTACTTTGATTGCTACAATGTATTTTGCAGTGTCACAGTTTATACTTTAAAGGACAATAAATATACTTTGTTGTACCAAAAAGACAACACAAATGACCATAAAAAAAGGCCATTCTGCCCCATCAATGTTGTGAAAACCTGTGCTGGTAGACCCCAACCTACGAACCATGACCGTTTCACTCTGCCTAAGTAAGGCACGCTGCACGTAGGCATCACCCACACTACTCGCCACCCCCTGGACATTATTGTAATCACAGAAACCTAGATCCAATTGAGACGCGACCCAAGTGGCCGTCCATACCACCTTTATCCTTGTCCCGTACGCCTGCCCCTTCAGGAAGTGGGCGCTTAATTCCCGGGTAAGATCCGTTCCAATACCTCCTCTTCGACCAAACACAACCGCCCGTGTGTACTCCGCTTGCACCCCTTACGCTGTCCACCTCCACTATTCATCAGGGCAACGGTAATGTTTTTTCAAGAGCTCAACATGGCCCTGGTGCCTTCTATCACAAAAATTACACCCAACACCAAACCTCTGCCTTGTTCTCCATCCATGCCTTTACCAACTCCTACCATCTGCCAACAGACTCCAGTGGGACATCTCTACATCACCGCCACTTTTCCATCCCTTAAAAAGCCAGTGACAGCGTTTCAACGAAGGACGCAACCTCTTCACATTGCAGTCTCTAATCCCCCTCCTCCACCCCCACAAAAACATTTACATTTAAAATAATTCTGTGCTGTTTTACTAACACCCCCTGCATACAGCTGTGATCACTGCCTCAAGAAGCGCATTTTTCCATGGACAACTCAAGTTAACATATCATCTTTGCTGGAGAATCACCTGTAGGAGAGCAAGCCCAGAGAGTAAAATTACACTTCTGGTCACATGATCAAACTAGTGACACCTCCTCATTATGGTTGCATCTGAAGAGTGGGTTTGTCTGATGCCGAAAGCGCATGCATTGTTCTTGCTTGTCATCTACTAGCAATGGTTCTGCACCAAAAGCTATAGCATAGTAAGAGGTAGCCTTTTGCTGCTACCATAATTGTCTCTCTAACTTCTCTAGTACTGATCTGTTAAGCACAATTTTTCTACAACCTCTGTTCACCTTCGGCGGCACCAATAACTTCAATTGTGCACCAAGGATACATTTTCCCTTATATCGTGGATATATAAGTGAGCCTTCAAGATGGTTGTTACAAAAAGGCAGTAATATTCTGTTGGCAGAAAGACTGACCTCTCCCCAGTTCATCGTTAGGATTGTTTCAGAAAGAGTATAGAACCAGTGGCATTCGTCCTACACTTAAAGGAAGTGGAACTAATTTTTTCAACAGGCATCTCTAGAACACTGGAATATTGGACCAGGATCTCACAGCAGGGCAGCTGTTTGGAATATTGCATACCACTCTTTGCCCCTACAGCAATACTGCATCTTTCATCATCCAGTTAAAAGGTATCACCATCTACAACGTTCATGAAGAACCCTCCCAAAGTGGAAGACAGTAAGACTCAGACATGCTCCTCTAGGAGAGGCCCTCTCATAGGACACTCCTAAAGGCTCTCTGATGACGGTCTCGGCCTTCTCCAGGGGTCACCTCCTTGCACCTCTAAGGTCTGTGGTAACTTCTTCCACATACTGCTTGGCTGCAGCAAGAACAAGTTTTGAGGTTGTCATCTAAACTCACATTGTGTTCAAAGCTCCACCAAGTATCGAAGGTCATGGCGTAAGTGACATCACAGTGTCTCACAGCGGTCATACGATTCTTACGAGGCACTTGAGTAATATCTATTTATTCGATAGGTGCTTATATGAAAATAGCATTCTTTCACACATTAATAGTCAGATAAAAAAGACACAATGTCAGAGGGTCTATGCCCAAAGTCCCCACACAATTGTTCTTGGTTTTCTGCATATATGTAACCCATGAGTGCCACAGTCTCTTTTTTACTCTCCCTAGAGTTAGGGTAGTCATGGAAACGCATGTCTTGATACCGATGCTAAGTACGGAAGCCATCTTTTGGATGAAGTCCTGCAATAAAGAAACAGAGTTTGCATGCAATCTCCCTGCAATGGACTATTTTTGTCTCAGTAGCCCCTTGTCGGTAGAAAAGGGCCATTTCCAAGTGACTCTCCCTTGTAACGACAAAGATGGTCAAGAAAGCTTCTGTAACCCCACTGATGCATCCCCAGTGGTCGAGGTACCTGTTCTTTGTTAAAGCATCACTGCCATCTGCTGCATCAGACGGGTACACGGAGTGTATTGAGAGGGTAGTAGAGTGCCAAGTGGACGACTCTTCTTCATCCAGCTTTGGGGACTCACACAAGGACAGATTGCCTTTAGAGCAGTTATTACAGCCATTCTCTTTTACAGAGACAATTTTATGGGCGCGTTCCCAATCAAGGACTTGTCTACAGTTCATGTCCCCATGTTTGTGTAGAAAACAAAGTTTGTTCTGGCACCTAGGTAGACACCACTGAAATAATTTCCTTTATCGGAAACGAAAAAAAATCTCAACACTCCTATTCGGAGGCAAAACACTGTCGAGCCAGTTCTTGTTTTACACGTGTTTATTTTGTTAAGGCAGCTGGCGTCGTTTCATTCCCTTCTGTGCATATTTTTCAAGCTCAAAGGGAAAAATACAGAATTGGGCACAAACCCAACTGGGATGCGTCTGACCGCAAGAATCTATTGCTACGCTGATCAAGACGTAATGAGTTGTACCACAAGACTTTCCTCAGTCCATCCAGGGCGGATCATTTAGCAAAGTTTAGATTTCGAGCAAAACAGCGATTTTTACAAAACGAGTAACGAAAAAAGCCTATAGATTTCCAAAGTCGATGTCTTCTCTATTCGATGACGTTGTTGGCAGTGGACAAAACGTGCCAAATAAGAGTATTTTTGCCCCCCACCACCCCTCCAACCCCAGCCAGAATGATTGGCATTTTAATTTTCACGTATTCATGCTAAGGAAGGGTTGCGGGCCACTTAATCTGATTGGCTGAAACCTCGACCATTCAGATTGGCTGAAACCAAACAGAGCGCTCAAAACACGTGTGGGAAGTTCCATCCCAATGTTTTTTTCAAGAATTCCATGGGTGGGAACAGGATACTCAGCCCAGGAAGGCGAAATGCCCTCCAGTCCATGGTTCTGCACTTCCCACAGCGATTTCTTAATACACAGCCAGCGCAGACTGCACGTAAAACTGGTGTACACTTACTTTTACTGTGCTAAACCTGAAGGCCCTGTTAGGCTGTGGAAACAGAGTATGTGGGTTACGCAACAATGGTCAGCATCCCTTCCTTTGTCATATATTTCAATCTGCATGCACATCATTGACATATAGTTACAGACATACCAGGAATGCTCTTCAAACTCATTTCTGGAGAAATGTGAGCTGTGCAGAGACCGTTCAGAAGATGAGTTATTACATGTTGCATTCCCTAGTACATAATGTACACATTATGGACTACAGGTGTTACAGCATGGAGCGGTCAATTTATTGCGTCATCAACCTACACTAAGTGTTCAGCCAGCAGCTTGATAGGACTAGATGTCAGCAGCCACACAAACCAGAAGCCCTTGAACAACAATTTAAAAAAAGACAGCCAGCAGTGTTGTTTCTGGACGGCACAGGTCAAATATCCCAATCTTATAGTTCTCTTATGCCCACTCCTGGAGTTCTGACTGCCCACAAAACTCAATCCTTGGTAAATACTTTCACAATATTAGGAGGGCAACCTAATTTCCTTGTTCACATTGAACTTTCCAATTCGAATTGCATGTATCTGTAGTCACTCTTTTGTTTTCAATTTCTTTCCATATCTCATTTTTCAATTAATTTCCAGACGTTGGTGTCTTTTTCCATGAAGTTTTTTTTTTAAAGTATCCAATTCCATCACATTTAAAACAGACTCGGCCAACGCGTTTCATCCCTTATAGGGACTTCATCAGGGCAAGTTGATTTATCCTCCTTCTCAAAATTCTTCTTTTCCATTCATTCCCCATTTAAATGTCTGGGCTCCTTTTGAGCAGCCTTTCGGTGTGTGTGTCCCAGTCCTATCCGATCGATCTGTATAAGGGATGAAACTCGTTGGCGGGGTCTGTTTTAAATGTGATGGAATTGGAAAGTTCAATGTGAACAAGGAAATTAGGCTGCCATCCTAATATTGTGAAAGCCGTTGAACAATACACTAGTGCAAGTAAAATAATTAATCTGTTAACAACGCTTGCTGGACAAATACTCTAATATAGGTATCAATTGCATAAAATATCCCCATTTAAAGTATTCCCAATTAAGATCAGAATATATATATATTTCCATTTAAGATCAGACTCCCCCTCAAATTTATAGTTATTCATTTCTGCATGCTAAGACGGCAATTCTTGCAGACTAAGTCTATGACGCTCCCCTTTTTGTTGCTCAACCCTATATTCCAATATTTAAAAAATGAAGCATTCATCTTCTCTTTCAAGGTTTCCTGAACTCAAGTCCATGCATTTCGGGATTTATCTCTGCCTTCCGGATAATACATGCAACTAATTTTAAGTTTAGTTTTGTGCTAAGAACAACATTTTGTACATATACAATGAATCTGGAAAAACGAATTTCATTATTTACAAATTATTATAAATTCTTCATCATATATTCTCTGAGAACTATTACCACTATCATACCTGTTGTAATGTTCATAAACCGGCACGAATTACGATCTACGGACTTTACCCACATTGTGAGTACTGTATCAATCTCCTTCTCCAGTTATTGAAGAGTAATTTATTTCCTCTTGTTCACCTCGCTTTTAAATACTTTGAGCTTTTTTCCCCCTTAAAATCTTTCTGGTGCGTGTCTTTTGTACTCGTGCTTTTTTTAGTTCTATTATTAGCTTTCTCTCTAAAAGACCCAAAATCACGAGCAGCATCTTTTATGACCCGCACCCACTCGAGTTTTACCAACAGGGACAGTGGTTGTCGAAGCTCAAGATCCTTTGTGCAAATCAGCAACTCAGAGTGGCTGATCACAAGAGTGTCTCCCAATCAAGGATGAAGACCGAGCTCTTAATGCACTAGCTAATGCCTTTAGAAGAGAGAAAGCCAATCAAGTGCGGGTCCTCCATTGGAGCGGAGGAGCGTTGCCCCACTTAAATTACTCCCAAAGATAAAGAATAACATGGTAAATCATGACCTCTTTATTTTTCACCCTCCCGTCCTGAAATAAGCGTCAGGACAGGGACGCTGCTTAATGACAGCAGCAGGGAGGAGGATGGGCTGTTTGTGCACTTTTCAAAGTGCGCATGTCCCTTTGGCCAGCCGTCTTGAGACGGCCAGCCAGATATGCGCAATTTGATACCTCTAACCCAGCACAGGCCTCGGGGCACTGGGGAGTGCAGAGTGAGGCCGCTCCCTCCAATCATGGCACTGCTCTTACAGCATGAGAGCAGCGCCAGGATTGGTGCCCGCACTGGATCCAGCTCCTGAAAAGAGGTCCGGAGCGGAGGACGGAGGTTCAGGCAAGTTTTGTACACATTATATTAATATTTGTGCACCCCCCACACCTCCGGTAGATGCCAGCCGCCACTGATTATGCTAGTTTGAATTCTCCTGAGACTCAAAACTATTGCAACTTACAGAGCCCAAAGGCCATGGCATACAGAACTTCTATATTCAGACAGGGCTTGCCAAGGGTTTATCTGCTGGAAACCTGAGTGCAAGGGAACATGGGAAGAAGACATCTTTGTGACACCAAACTCACAATGGCTAATGGCCAACTCCAGAAACACTTCAGATACTACATTTGCAATGTTTGCGCTACTCTACACTAATTTCACGCAATTGCAGATGACTAGCGTTCAACCGGAGCAACTGAAGTGAAACAGGACAATAACTTCCTCAATACATTAGACTGTTAACCAAAAACCCAGGACTGCAGCATGCCCATGGCAACGGCTAGTCATAATAACAAACAACAACATTTTCTATTAACACATACAACACGATCAACGAGACGGAATTCAGGAAGATCTCAACTTGTCTTTGTGTTACCACTTTTAGAGCCCTTTTTGAAGCCATGCGGAAAGGGTAGGTTTCCCAAAAAAATGGTAATGGCAAATGAATGTTGTAAACCTGTTGAAATAACTAATTTAAAAGAAACTGGGACATTAATGACTCATGGTAATCCTTGAATCCTAAATGTGTTGCCTAACTTGGTAATGGGTGGTACTCGCAGATTGTCCTAACTACGCTGCCTAACTTGGAAATAGGATGCAGTACTCACGGATTGTACGATCTGTGCTGCTTAACTGGGTAATAAGGTGGTAATCGTGCCTTGCCCTAGCTGTGGTGCATAACTGGGTAACAAGGTGATATTCGGGGCTTCTCCTACCAGTACTGCTTACTGGGTTAGGAGACAGTACTTGTAATTATCTTACATGTGCTGGGTAACAAGGTGGTACTCCCAACTTGTCCTAAATATGCTGCCTAATTCGGTTATGGGGCAGTACTCTTAACTTGTCCTAAATGTATTGCCTAACTGGGTTAGGAGGAGGTACTCCCAACTTGTCCTAAACTGTGTATTCGACGGCCTAGGAGGTGGTACTTGAAACTTACCATTTTTAGTTTGTGCTGCTGCAGAATCTCATCCAGGTTCTGCCTCTTCTTGTAGTTGAAATAGAAGTTTTTACACTGCGACACGGTCTTGGAGCCCACCATTCTGGCAATCGCTGACCAATTACGCCCATGTTCAAGGAGACCTTTGGAAATGAACAAAAAAAACACAGCGGAGGTTAACTAATGCCAGAGAACAGAGGTTGACTAACACACAAGAACCAGGACCTGCGCCTTCACCTCTACTTCTCCTCCCATCCCTGCCAAGCAACACCCTGGTCAGTTTGAGGCTTCGGAGACTTGATCACATGACATCGGCAGACAGGCACCACCGTTGACTGCCTCGATCAACTAACTCACAAAGGTATCCATCCCTCTGCTCATTACTGCTGTGAAAGCCGCTGCTCAAAGCGGGTCCATAAGGGCTAGAGTGACCCATGACAGATTTCAGGATAACTTCAGAGTATGTATGTAAATGATTACAATGTATTTCAATTTCATGAAACTTATCCCGTGTGGATATTTTGCAAATCTACCATGGATATGGCCCTCTAGCTCCAACATGAGACACTCCATTACAGCACCGGGGAGCCAGTGGTGTCAAGCCGGAAGAAAGGGTGCAGATAAGAGAAACTATCTGGAAACAATGAAATTCAGCAAATCTCACACTATTCCGCAAGCTTCCACTGGGACAATACTGTAACAAGCTTTTCTGAATCCTCGGGGATATTGACGCTTTCTTACAATTTCGTAAAGAAATTAAAACCCTTCTTAAATATTAAGAATTAGAGGTCTTCCATTGTTTAATAGTTCCAAAGTTGGACATGACATGAAGCTGCATAGCTCTTCAATGCTCATACGTATTCGGTATATCACATGTTAAGTTAAAATGGTAAATTATTGAACTAATTTACAACATTGGGGGTTCTAGAGACAAGCAGCAACAAGTAAAAAAAAAAAAACTATGGATCACTACACAGAGAGGAAAATCAATGTGTTCCAGCATTATTAAAGTAATTCTTTTTTTAAGTTTGCATCACAGGGGAGGACAAAGCTTAATGGTTTTATTGGAGAGGATTATTTGGCTTGTGAGCAATCTGTTCTTTAAAAACAAATATCTAATTTGCCATCACTAAGTAGTGGTAATTGACTTCAGTGCTCCAAAGTGACATTCCCCATTCAAGAAAGATGACTTAGTGAGTTAAATATTAGCCGCTGACATCTGCTGAAGTCCGCCAGTCAGAAATTAAAATCTCAACTAGATCAAGTCAACTTTTCATTCTCCTAAAGTCTGGTAAATTTACTACTTTTCAAACCAGGCAGTATTAACATCTGTTATTTACTGAACACAGAGGCAGTAAAACAGATGTATGAAGCTTTTGATACAAAAAAAAATATTTCATAATGATGTTACACCACCACTTTGGGGAAATGACACCACTGATCAGCAGTAGAGAGAGATGACAATGCATGCTTACAGAGGAAAACATGTACATGACTCTTTTACAAATATAGCTGAACAAAAAAAAGTGGTAGATCAGGAGGCAACTTTAAGACAACAAGTCTCATATGGAAGAATCTTTTCATCACTAACAGGCCATGTGCAATTATGGGGCCACGACAAAGCCCGAATTCCAGGTTGAAACACTAGTTAAGTGTGTTTGCAGGACAAAAAAGACTGTCTCTAAGAGAAGGGCGTGGGGATCAATAACCTTAAAACTAATGGAGTACACTTAGCAATGAGATGAGGGAAATACACAAAAAAATAAAGATCTAATTTTCTTGGCATTTTAAATATTTTTAAAGTTAGACCAAGCCCTGGGCAATGTTCTTGTTCCATTTGATAAATGATATGGTCTATAGTGAGTTAAGCCATTGATTAAGCCTTATAGAGCCCGAAAACAGTGGGTGTGCCAGTCTGGCTAGCATTGATGTTAAATCTGACTGGCGACAGTGTCATTGGTAAGGAGGCAACTTCTGGGAGAACGGAAATTAACCCTTTAGGGGTTTTGCAGTTAGAGATGAAATGGACAGCTTCTTTAACCAGAGTTTTTATCAGTAGTTTATTTTCCTCTCTCCCCAGGATAGCCCTGCACACGTTCCAAGTGCTACTGTACAATGAGATGGAAAAGCAAGTCATGTCATTACTTCTCCTTCTGACACGTCATACTGATTTTTTGCTGTCTTTTATCCTAGAATTTTGTTTTGTTCAATTGCCAATGAGTTTTAGAAATTTCTTTATTGAACTAATTTTCTTTTGATTGATATATTGAAGCACCTGTGTGAAAACCATTCCTTGCCAAAAACACCTGTAAATAACCTTCAAAATTCAACCTCTGAAGATTTTGGCTTAACACTATGGACCTGGTGAGCTGGTGAAGAGCATTCAATATCAGGGGGAAGAAATGCTAATTGCTCAGTATTTTTTTGCCTACTCTATCAGAGGTTCGTCTTCCATACTTACTTTGTATGAAGGAGCATGAACTTAAAGAAATTTAAGAAGTTCAGGTTTGGATACATTCATATTTTTGCATTATTGGGATCTTGGACATCTCTTCCTAAGCCTCTTAGAAACTGCAGATTGTGTAACCAGGCGCTGGAAACAGTGCAGCATTTTTTCATCGACTGCATGATATTATAACATTGTAGATAAACTTCTGCATCTCATTTGAATCATAATAAATGGAACAATGAAAATGTAATTATTTGTAATGAAATCTGATAATGTAATGCTGAATTTTGCTGTTTTTAGAATTTGTTTTCTCTGGAAATGTTATGAGTTTATTTGCTTTTTGTTATAAAACTGTGTATGTAGTAATAATAATAAATGAAGAAAGTGAGCTCAACAGAACCACCAGTGCAAAAAAGTTATTGCTTAAGAGAAGCACGTAGTGTCAATTTACGAAAACACTGCAAAGTTTATGAAACTATGGTGACGCGTGTACATGTTATTTTAAAATGAAGCTTTGTTAGTGGCAATAGTGACAGACTGTCTATACTGATGGCTTCAAATATTTACACTGTTATCATATTCGTAAGAGGAATGCGACATCATGTTACTTAAACCTAAACAGAGAAGCAGGAGTGTTAGGAATAAGCAGTATGAGAGTGCATGCGGGCGTGTGCTTTAAGGTTAGGAGAGTGAACTGCATTTTGAAACATCAAAATTATGCAACAATTAAAAAAGGTAAGAGAAATCAAGAAATCAATTCAAGAGGGCAGATAAGTGAGTAAAAAGGTGAACTTGAGAGTTTTCAGAGCTAAACCACTCTAAAACAGCTGTTCTTAGTCTTTTGGCTTCTGTGGACCCCCACTGAATCCCTTTTAGACGCCAGGGACACCAACCAAAGCAGTTTAACGTCAAACCAATGCACTCAAATATAGAGCATAATATACAGCAAAAAGATGCACACATTATTAAATATTTCAATTAATAAACAATAAAAAAATCGAAATTTAGATTTTAATGGGAAGGCTGCAGCTTTCCAAATTCCGTTTCATTTTCAAAAGACGAAGTGATATACTAGATTGTAGCATATAACTTTGCTTTTCTTGCTACTACTGCATGCTCGGTTTTTAATTTCGCTTTTTTTTATGTGCATACACTTTATCAGCCCTCTCATATTGGTTAATTTTCTAAGCATTCACGAACCCCTGATTAGGAATCGCTGCTCTAGAAGTAAATGGTGAAAATGTAAATTCCTAGAAAACAGAAGTTAAAAAAAAATGCATGTGAAGAAAACTGTAGTTCAAGGAGCACCCAGCCCAAACTTCTAGCTCGGAGTGCATGAAAAAGTGGCATCCATGAGTATTTTAAGGTCGCCGTATGAATAACACTAAGTGGAGTGCACAGGTGCAAATGAGTAGAGAGCAAATATGGACTGATTACTGAAAAGACACATGTTCTTCAGGACCGAGTATCAAAGAATTACTGATAATGTTTCTTTTTTTCCACAACAGAGCGTAAGCAAAATGAATGACGCTAGTATGACACTTCTTTGCCAGAATTAAATCTCAGCTCAAATAAAAATGCTACAAGACTATCTAATACCAAAGTTTACAAAAATATGTACATACCAATTTAAACATATATAAAACTATTTCCTCTTCTTTCATATATAAAATGAGAAAACTCCAACGGGAAAAAGATATTTACGTTCCACATAAAATACAATTGCTCAATAAAATCATAGGGCTTAAATGACTTAATATAAAATTTAAAATATTCCCGAACCACTGGTTAATTCATAATGTAATATTAAAAATGACCATCAATATAAATTTATAGGGGCATTAGAAAAAAGTTAAGACTTTTACATTAAACAGGATTTCACCCTCACGAACACACTCAAGTCATTTGGACAACACCACGACTTGACAACTATCGCAAACAAGGCCTGATAAAAAGTCAAACATAAAACAATGTATCTGAATGCTCATTGCATATTTAACTACCTGTGAATACAAACATATAACGTAATCTTATTTTGGAAATGGATGGTGTAAGAGCTACAAGCTTTGATCATTCTGGTTTTCAGCATAATATAAATAATAAAAGGCTATTACAGAAGATATTGGAAAATATCAGAAGGGGGTCTGGACCAAGATAAAGATTGTCATACAAACTAAGATAGTTTAAGATTAATTATTAACGAGGACAGGTATGAGCTCGTGAATGATGTAGGCGCAGGTAGAACAAACAGTTTCACATGATTATTGTAAACCTAAAGTAATAACATTTTAAGGGCAATTCGAATTTAATTGGCAAGCAGCTAGAGATTAGAGTAAAGTGACGAGGCCATAAACAGTCTGTGAACTGTGAACTAAGCAAAATTCAAAATAATATATAATGACAGTTTTGAGATAAGAATGTAAAAAATAAGTTCTTTATTTTCTGTAATGTTTTTCTGGCGGATGCTCTATCAAAACTCATATTTCTCACTTTGTGAATCTCCACAGAAGCCAAACTCAATCCAGAGACTCCTGGCTCCTTCCCACCAACAGATGGCTCCGTCGACTTTTGTCGCGACTCCCTCCTGCCTCTGGACATGACGACACAGAGCCTCATCAAGGTGCCACCCCGGCGCCCGGATGTCGGCTTAATCATTAGACCTTTCTGCACCAAAAATGCAGTGTAGTTAATTGAATTTTTCCTCTCTGTGTTAGAACGCTTGGGGTATTACTAATACCTGAAAATGCATCTCCCTGAACAGGGAGGAGGGTGAGTGGGAGGAATCCGCTGTTATAAAGTATCCAACAGAGAGAGCATCACCAAAGGTAAGTAACTTATCCTTCATGTTCAGTACTTCTAATTGCAGACTCCTTACCTTGTCAGTCAATACCAAAGCACTGTCCCCTAAACGGATGTGGATTTTACACTACGAAGTCCGTACAGATAGAGCGTGGGTAAAAACCATCTCTGCAGACTTATCTATTAATGCAGTAGTGCCTGGTGAAAGGATACATAGATGCCCACTTCTGGAACAGGAACACCCCAAGCAAGAGCATTATTTGTGGTTTTCATCCGTTTGATATCAGCCTTACGGCTCTCAGGAAGATCCATTTTGGCCAAGTCATAATGCAGTTTGATGCAGAAGACAATCCACTGGGACAAGGTTCATTTCCGGATAGCCTTTCCTTTCTGAGCACAAGTGAACCCAACAATCAGCTGATTATCCGCCCAGTACACCTTACTCTTATCGATGTAGAAGCGAAGGGCGTCCAAGAGGATCTAACCGGCATAGCCTCTCCATCTCCTTAGACGGATGTGGTGGAGAAAAAAAATGTACAATGCATGAGGGACTGCGCGACGAGGAAAGGTAACCTCACGTTCAGGAGAAAGGGTGCATACATTTAAAGTACCAGTTTGCCAAACTAAAAGGTAGTAGAAGGATGCCTAAGTGACCAGGCCTGTAGCTTGCGGTCTCAACATGCATAAGTGATGGTAACGAGAAACACAGTATTTAGAGTGCAAAGTTTCAAAGTCCAACTGTGAACAACTCAAAACATGATTAACATTGAGAATGTAAGAAACAAATAGAGATCCCCATGTAGCATAACGAAAAGTGCAGGACAAGACTTATGCAAAAGCCATTTCAGGGAAAGGGTACCAGCAGGTCATTTGATTAATGAGGGCCAATCAGACCAAGGAAGAAGGGCCAATAAGTAACCCTTAACACTGGCCACAGCAAAGCCTTGCCAGGCTAATGATAATACGAACAACAGAACATCAGAATATTTCACCTGGAGAGGGTCAACTCGCGTCGCTTTGCTTCCAGTGACAAACTGGAATCCTGGTCCGAATAAACTGATTTGGTGGAAGAGTGGCGAGCAGTCAATATGACATCAGCCTGCGAGTTCGTAAATTAAAGCCCCTCAGTTAGTTCTGCTCAATTTCGATTCATAAAGGTGTAGATTAAGGGAGTTCGAAGCAGCACCCTGCCTTGCGGCTGGGAAAGCATGTCCTCTCAAAAAGGGAGCCAAAGTGGAGATACAATGCTCAATGTCAGCATTTCAGAGTACTAAACTATCCTGGCCTAATCTGGGGGCACTAGAATCAGATGTGCTCGGTCCCACTTGACTTTCTTCAGGATCCACAGGATCAGCGACAGAAGTAGAAACAAATATAGGCATCTGGAGTATCACCAAAGGCGAAATGTTTCTCTAGGGCACCCTTAAGATGGGAACTGTAAAGTTGCAAAAGGCTGGGCAATGAATATTGTCGGAGGTAGCAAACAGGTCTACCAAGAGGGCGTCCCATCCGGCAAAGATGACCCTGTGCCTCCTTGTGATCAGCAAGATGACGTCTGCAGAGTTAGTCTGCCCTGATGTAGAGGACCACACTAAATCCCATTAAGTGCAAGCCATCACCAAATCCAGGGAACATACAGACAGAGGGCACAAGACCCCACTTCAACAAACTTGTTGCAGTACCACATGATGGCCATGTCTATCACCACCTGCATTGACTTGCTCCAAAAGATTTATGTGGTGGTGCAGCTCCATCCGAGGCCACAGCAATATGATCACCAGAACATCCAGCTGACCCTCCCAGCACAAAGATGCCCCATTGGTCACTACGGGGAGATCTAAAGGGAGCAAGGAAAACGGATTGCGTCATGGCAGATTGGTGTCCATCATCTATAGCCAGAGATCCTCGGATGCCTCACCAGAGATGCATATTCCATCGGAAAGCAACCCTTAGTGATAAGCCCACTGCAGCCACAGATTCCACTGAAGGGCCTGCACATGCCAAGATGCAGAAGGCACCATCTGGAAGAACAATGCAATCTGCCCGAGCAGCCTCAGAACAATCGATCTCGGAACAGAAGCATTGTGATCCTGAAACATTGTGATCAAAGTTTGAATGCCCCAGACTCATTGCAGGGTGGAAAGGCCCGGGCAACTGTTTCCAGAACAGCCCAGATAAAGGTAATCCACTGTAACACCTGCAGACGGGTCCTGGGACAGTTGATGCAGAGCCCCAGGAAGGACAGCAATGGCACCATTGTCTGTAGGTAGCCAGAGTCTAGCTGTGCTGAGTCAGTCTTCAGCAGCCAGACACTGAGGTACGGCAATACATGCATCCCTGACCTGCGAAGAGCTACCACAACCACCAACATGACCTTTCTAAAGACCTAAGGGGGCAATGTAATCTGGAGGCCAGTACAGCAGAATGGTACTGGTCCGACCCCACCACAAACCAGAAGTACTTCCTGCGGGACTGCAGCACGGCATACAAAAGTATACATCCTGCAGGTCAAGAGACACCATGCAGTCCTCCGGATTCAAGGACTGCAGAATCGAAGCAAGTACCATCAGTTTGAACTTTCTATTCTTGTGGAAGTTCGAGAGTCTGAGGTCTAGAATCAGTCTTAGTCCCCCATCCTTCTTGGAAAAAAGAAACTACCAGGAGTAACACCCCAGTCCTTTCTCTGCTTTCTGTATCAGTTTTATCGCCCCCTTTGGTGAGCAACATCACCACTTCCTTTGACAAATGCATGGAGTGATCTGCGGGCATCTTACAGTAAAGTGGGGCATGTGGGGAGGTGCATTCAACAGGGAACAAAATAACCAACCTGTAAATTTGGAGAACCCTTAGGTTCGATGTGATGGAATGGCAGTAAGAAAGGCAATGTTGGATTCTGCCACCTACGGGTCTCAATAGGAGATTGGAGGACAAACTAAAGAGGTCTGGCAGGGACGCGTGGTGAAGCAAATGGCGAGGAGTGCTGCGGCCTTTTCTTTTGAAACCTCCTCTACTCCTGCCACTATGAAAAGTCTGCAGTGGTCCCTGTGCAGGTAAAGAGGGGTTGTCGCTGGTAATATGCGAGTACCCTCAAGTATTATATGCACTTCCTGTACTGCTGATGGAACAGTTGAGGAGGGGAAAGTAATCCCAGGGAGCGGGCTGCAGCTCCACTGTCTTTAAATTTCTCCAAGGTTGCACCGACCTTCTCATCTACGAGTCTAGATTCATCAAATGCCATGTCCTTTAGGGAAGCTTGAATATTTCCTGAGAATCTACCCATCATGGAACACTTGTCACACATTTAGAGTCATGCTTGGTACCAAGGAACCATAAGCAGACATTGTGTGAGACCTTCAAGAACATCTGTTTCTGACACAAGCTACACAGCTTGAAACCAGTCATCTTTGGGGGCAGTATCGCTGAATACTGCTAAAGTTACAAATTTAAGAATTTTACGAAAACCAAAGTCAGTAGGATCTGAGCCCGGATCTGTCTTTGGCCGTGGAAAAATAGCAACTCACACCGGAGAGCAGGGGTGGAGCCTTATGTTGCTCAGTTTATCATATCCAGAGGCGAGATGGAATCGCAACGGAGGCCGATGATGCCACAAGTCGGCACGCAGGAGCCATTGCAACAGTTTCCAGGTCCAGTACAGAAAATAAACATAGGGTATTTTAATCTTATAAAATGCTAAACTAAAAATAGCATAGGAAGCAGAGAAAATTGATATCCATAAGGTGTGTGGGCAAAGTCAATCAGAGCACAAATTATGAACTTTATTGGTCAATTAAACTTTTTTAGTTACTATACTTTGCAGCATATTGAATGCATCTATTTTGGTGTGAATAGGTTTACCCAGAAGAAAGATTGTTAGAATCTAATAATATAGAGAAAAATTCGCAGCAGAATTTGGTTTGGTAAGATTCATTTGAAGGAATTCACCAGTAAAGCTATACAGGACAATGTGACATATTATGGCCCAATATGCCATACTGGCACTCGCCTATGAGAAACAATCAATGTGTAACAGAATACTATGAGGAGACTTGAAAAGATGTGTGCTTAGGTATAAATAATTATTAAAAGGTATGTCCGTTTTGCAAATGTTCTCATAGTACTCAAGAAAATTGTTGCAATGATTGATGCAAAAATAAATACATATGTAAATGAAAACATCCCTTGATATGCAACGAGACATAGGTAAAAAATATAGATCAGCCGCACCAAACAGAAAATGAGATTCTGAATACTGAAAGATTATTTCAAAGGAACATCAAGCAAGAAGCGTGTTCATTGTTTTTCAAGATTTTAAGCTAAGACAAGATTAAGGACACAGAACCTTTATGCAGTGTATCAGAGGAAAAATCAGCCAATTAAAACGTCACTCTTGGTTTAAAATTCAGAAGCTAAGGACAAACGATAACAAAAATTCTTGCAAATTTTAAAACACCAAATCTTATGCATAATTAGAATACCAATATGCATTTTTCTTTGTTTTGCAAATATCTGTAGCAACCAATAGCTCAAGTTCAATACAATCCTTTTCAAGTCTCCTAGTCTGCAACTGAAACAATAAAAGCATGCAAGATACCTGGATAATATAAAAAAAAAACAATTTAAACAACTGAATTGTCAACTAGAGAGGGCTAGATAAGAAACTCTGCTCTACCAAAATAATAGGAGTATTTCCTGCACTCTTTCAGGATTATAGTAGGAAAAATAAAAAATGCAAGTCAAACTGTTGGTCTATCATCAATTACAAATAAATGTATCTTATCCATGAAATTAAAAGCATTTAAGAAATGGTTTTCACAACAGAAAATAACCTGTTTTGAAATAATGCATCTGCTTGTATGTAGTCAATACCTGTAATGAAGTTGAGATTTAGGAAATTGGATGGGTAATTTAGCAAGAAGGGGGTGGTGTTACTGACCTAGCCTACACCAGTGTTTATTGTAGCTTCAAACAAAGCTATTTAAGGATCCTAGAGCACTAAAGAGTAGAAGAGATCTATTTTTGTATATAAGCTCAAAAGAGTGCTGAATGTAGAACATTTTACCGGAGCAGAACACGTAAAACATCATGTGATGTACATAGTCTGTCCAATCAGTTTACAGAAACAAAAATAATATGAGATGGCGTGGAAGTCTGGGGAGATTGTACATAGGTCTTGACTGAAAAGGTTCTTTACAATTTGAGGAGCAGGAAGTCAAAGTGATATGCTCAGAATCGTGACTTTACACATGTGTGTCAGATCCGGGATTAGAAAAGTGGTCTCAAGATTCTAAGGTCAGCAATTTCGCCACTGGACCATATGAACAAGTTACTTACCTTCGGTAACGATATATCTGTAAGAAACATAGGTTAGTTATAGATTCCTTATCTTAGAATCTCCCCCAGGCGTCAGACTGGATCCGGAAAGTTTTTCGTCAGCAGTACCCCTGCGCGTCGGAAGGTGGCGTCGGTCGACTCCGCGTTCATCGTCGGCGTCGTGGTCGCCGGGATGACGTCGCGGTAGCTACATAGAGACCGCCCTCGCGCGCTGACGTCAGTTCTGTACACGACTTTCCATGCCAGAAGCGCAGAGCCATGCAAAACACTGACCACTGGTGCACAAAACTAGGGCCCTGAAAGGATGTCCTTAACCCTAGAAGTCAGTTCACAGAACGGGGAGAATGGGTGGGGCGGTAAGGAATCTATAACTAACCTATATTTCTTACAGCTATATCGTTACCGAAGGTAAGTAATTTGTTCATCTGAAAGAAACAGTTAGTTATAGATTCCTTACCTTAGAATAGATACCCCAGCAATACCAACCCCGGAGGTGGGTCTGAGAACCAAGTTCACACCAGAAAGTCCTGGAGAACAGAACGGCCAAAGAAGCCGTCTCTCCGGACTTGGCTGTCCAGGCAGTAGTGTCTCATAAACGTGTGCAGCGTTGCCCACGTAGCTGCCTGACAGATGTCATTTAGGGGAACTCCTCGTCCCAAAGCAGTAGTAGCTGCCGTCGCCCTGGTGGAATGGGCGCGCAGCCCCACTGGAGGCTCCTTCTTAGCCAAAGAATAGCAGGCTTTAATGCACAGAACGACCCACCTGGAGATGGTCCGTTTGTGCACGGCCCGACCTTTCTTAGCGCCCACGTAACCAACAAAGAGCTGGTTGTCCACCCAGAATTGTTTTGTGCAATCCAAGTAGAAAGAAAGCGCACGTTTTGGATCCAGACGGTGAAGCCTCTCTTCCTCTTTCGAAGGATACGGAGGCGGAAAGAAGGTGGGTAAAGTGATGGTTTGGCCAATGTGGAGAGAAGTAACCACCTTGGGAAGAAAGAAAGGTCTAGTTCTAAGGACGACCTTGTCCGGATGGACAGCCAGAAAGGGAGGCTTGGAAGACAGAGCTTGTAGCTCACTCACCCTCCGCGCAGAGGTGATGGCAACCAGAAAGGCAGTTTTCAAAGTGAGAAGCCTGAGAGGACAGTTATGTAGTGGCTCAAAGGGAGCTCACATAAGATATGTCAAAACCAAGTTCAAGTCCCACTGGGGCATTACGAAGGGAACAGGAGGAAAAAGATGAGTAATGCCCTTAAGAAATCCATTTACAACAGGGGACTTGAAAAGAGAAGGCTGAACAGGGAGCCTGAGGAAGGCTGAAATGGCCGAGAGGTAGCCCTTAAGAGTGCCCAGAGCAGAGCCCTGCTGGGCCAAAGATAGGAGGAACAAGAGAACCTCAGAAAGAGGGGCAGTAAGGGGATCCACAGCCTTTGCTGTGCACCATGCCACAAATTTATTCCATCTGCAGGCGTATACCGTCTTAGTGGAGGGACGCCTGGCTGCCAAGATTACATCACAGACTTCGGGAGGCAGGTCAAACGACGTCAACTGCCGCCACTCAATCTCCACGCAAGGAGGAGGAGGCTGGACAGGTTCGGGTGGAGGACCGTCCCCTGCTGCTGCGACAGAAGATCCTCCCAAAGAGGCTGTCTGATCGGAGGATCGATGGCCATGTTGAGCAGCTCGGGATACCAGACTCTTCGTGCCCAATCCGGAGCCACAAGAATGACTTGGGCCCGGTCGCGCTTGATCTTCTTCAGCACTCTGGGCAGAAGTGGTATAGGCGGATAGAAGACCGCAACTCCACTCGCGACGAAAAGCGTCGCCTAGCGAATGCCGCCTTGGAAATTCCAACGCGCAGAATTGCTGACATTGCGCGTTCTCTTCGGTGGCGAATAGATCTAACCAAGGCTCTCCCCACTGCTGAAAGAGGCCTTGCACCACCTCCGAGTGAAGACGCCATTCGTGATCCATCATGCACCTGCGGCTGAGTTCGTCCGCCCTGGCGTTCAGTGAACCTGCCAGGTGTTGAACCACCAGGGATATGCCCTGATGTTCCAGCCATGTCCAGAGACGGAGAGCCTCTTGACATAGGGTCCACGACCCCACCCCGCCTTGTTTGTTGCAGTACCACATGGCGGTGGTGTTGTCCGTGAACACCTGCACTGCTCTCCCCCGGACAAGGGAAGGAATGCTTTGAGTGCAAGACGGATCGCCCGAAGCTCCAGAAGGTTGATGTGGAGCCCGGACTCCACCGGAGACCAGAGGCCTCTGATCTCCGCCTCTCCCATGTGGCCGCCCCATCCCAGAAGGGATGCGTCTGTCACCACTGTGTGTTCTGGTTGGGGAAGGGAGAGGGATCTGCCGTTGACCCAATCCTGGTTCGTGAGCCACCACTGCAATTGTCGTGCAGTGCCCTCTGAGATCTGGACGCAATCAGACAGATTCCCCTGATGCTGCGCCCACTGGAACTTCAGGTCCCACTGCAGAGCCCGCATATGCCACCTGGCATGATCGACCAGCAGGATGCAGGAGGCCATCAGACCCAGGAGACTGAGGGTCATCCTGACCGAAACCCGGGATAGAGGCTGAAAGATCGGAATCATAGCCCGAATATCCCGGACTCGCTGTTCGGGAGGATAAACCCGAAACTGTGTTGTGTCCAGAACCGCTCTGATGAAAAGGAGCTTCTGAGAGGGGGTCAGGTGTGACTTCGGCACGTTAATGGAGAACCCCAGCGAATGCAGGAGGTCGGCCGTAGTCTGGAGGTGGGAGACGACAGCCTGGGCAAGCCCGCCATCAACAGCCAGTCGTCGAGATAGGGGGAAGACTGGAACCCCTGATCTGCGCAGATGAGCTGCGACCACCGCCATCACTTTCGTGAACACCCGAGGGGCGCTGGTAAGGCCAAAGGGGAGCACGGTAAGCTGAAAGTGCTCGTGGCCTACCGTGAACCGCAGGTAACGCCGGTGGGCCGGCAGGACGGGGATGTGAAAGTAAGCGTCCTGCAAGTCCAACGCTACCATCCAGTCTCCAGGGTAGAGGGCAGACAAGACCTGAGCGAGCGTCAACATTTTGAACTTCTCCTTCCGGAGAAAGTGGTTGACGTTCCTGAGATCCAAGATAGGACGCAGGCCTTTGTCCTTCTTGGGCACCAGAAAGTAGTGGGAATAGCAACCACGACCTACTTCTGGGGCAGGAACGCGCTCAATGGCTCCCTTGGCCAAGAGTGCCGAAACTTCCTGTTGGAGAAGGGCCAGGTGATCCTCCGACATGCGATGGTACTGAGGTGGCATGGATGGAGGGGTAGTCTCGAAGGGGAGGGAGTAGCCCCTTCGGACTATTTGCAAAACCCACCTGTCCGACGTGATGGTGCGCCAGTGGGGGAGGCGATGGCGGATCCTGCCGCCCACTGGCGTTTGGTGGCCCTGAAAGGTCGGAGTAGGAGGGTTTGGAGGCTGCTGCAGAGGGGGCTGTGGTGGACTGGGCCGCTCGCTGGCCTCCAGAACCACAGCAGTGGTTCCCACGTCCCCGGCCGCGCTGGGGCTGAACAGCCTGCGCCGGCCTGTGGCTCTGGGTGGGACGTAGTGGGGCACCCCTTCCGTAGCCACGAAAGGGGCTTAAGGCAGACTGCGCAGGGCTGGTGGTGGAGAGGCCATGGACCTGGCCGTAGCCCGAGAGTCCTTAAAGCGCTCTAGCGCGTTGTCTGCCTTATCGCCGAAAACGTGACGTCCATCAACGGGCATGTCCATAAGTGTGGATTGGACATCCCCTGAAAAACCAGTCGAACGCAACCAGGCGTAGCGTCGAAGGGCTACTGACGTGGCAATCGTCCTGCCAAGTGCGTCGGCAGTATCCAGCCCACAGCGGATGGTAAACTTCGCTGCGTCTCTCCCTTCAACAACCGCTTGAGAGAGCACGGCCCGGGCCTCCTCCGGGCACTGAGGCAGCACTTGCGCAACCGTGTCCCACACGGAGCGGGTATAACGGCCCAATAGACATGCGGTGTTTACCGACCGCAGTCCCAAGCTGGAGGAAGAAAACATCTTCTTCCCAAGATGATCCAGCTTTTTGGATTCCCTATCCGGGGGTGCGGTAGGGAATGCGCCCTTGGATGTAGAGGCTTGGACTACCAAGCGCTCAGGGGTGGGGTGTTGGGAAAGGAAAGTGGGGTCGCCCGGGGCCGGGTGGTGGCATCGGGCAATTATCCAGTCCACAGGAGCCCCTGTGTTGGGCCTGGACCAGGTGCCCAAAAGGATGTCTGTCAGGGCTTCATTAAACGGCAGCAGGGGCTCCGAAGAGCTCGCCGCCGGTTGAAGCACCTCTGTCAGGAGGTTAGTCCTGACTGCCACCGTAGGTAGTTCGAGGTGGAGAGCCTCGGCCGCCCTACGCAACACCACTGCGTAAGAAGCTCCCTCCTCCGTAGCCATGGTAGGAGGAGACAACATGCCAAGGCCTGGTGAGGTATCCAAACCACTGGCATCCCCCAGTTCCTCTCTCCAGTCCTGCTCATACACCATCTGGTCTGTCAAAGGGTCTCCAGACCCCTCCCAGTCCTCCTCACCCTCTTCTGGCTGCCAATCTGGTCTCAAAGAGCCAGGGTAGAACAGGGGCACAAAAGTACCCGTCTGCGCCGGATTCGGCGTCGTCGACGCTGGTCCGACTGCATGTCTACTTCAAGGTGGAGGCCGGGGTCGACGTCGGCTGGGGACACAGCCGATGCCAGTGGCGGACGTGGTGCCGGTGCAATCAGCGCCGGGGGAGGCGTAACGAGGTCGACCGACGCCTGGATCCAAGGGGACCCTGCGGCGCCGAAGCCGCCAAAGGCCCAGGGCCCCCAGCCGAGTCCACGGGGCCCGAAGGCGGGCCGGCGTAGTTGGGCTGCCCAAAGATGGCGTGCATCGCTTCGTAGAAACCCCGAAGCTGGGCAGGGGTCGCACCGGGTCCCGGAAAGGGAGGGAAACCCGGAGTCGACCCAGCGGATTCAGCATGCGGAGCCGCGGGAGGGGCACCACCTGCATCCCTCGTCGCGTCGGCCGACGGACGGGGAGAAGTCGAAGAGCAACGATGCTTCTTCGACTTCTTTTTGTGCTTCGACTTACCTGACCCCGAGTGTGAAGACTTCGATGAAGAATGGTGGTGGCTCCGCGACCAGTCCCTCGACCTCCTCCGCGACCGGGACCTCGAGCGGCGCGGAGCCGACCGCCGGGCCTCGAGTAGCTTTCGGGACCGCTCCCGCAAAGACTTCGGGGCCATGGTCCGGCAGTCGGAGCACGACTTGGGGTCGTGGTCGCGCTCCAGGCACCAGAGGCACACGGGGTGCGGATCCGTCACTGACATGAGTCGGTTACAGGAACCACAAGCCTTAAAGACGGGCATCCCTCGTGCACCAGGAGTCAAACGACTAACACAACGAAGTCGACAAAAGTTGAGAAAAAGCTCAGTCAAAAATTGACTGGGGGTACCGCTCTCTCCGGATCTGCGCCTTCTGGCGCGGAAAAAGAAAGAACTGACGTCAGCGCGCGAGGGCGGCGTCTATGTAGCTACCGCGACGTCATCCCGGCGACCACGACGACGAACGCGGAGTCGACCGACGCCACCTTCCGACGCGCAGGGGTACTGCTGACGAAAAACTTTCCAGATCCAGTCTGACGCCTGGGGGAGATTCTAAGGTAAGGAATCTATAACTAACTGTTTCTTTCAGATATCTTGTTTGAAATTAATTGTATATCTTGACGAAATGGTTAAAACAGTGATTGAGAAGAACAGATAGTTGTTAACCAGTTGTTAGGTGAATTACTTGAACTTACAAAAGACCATATAGAAAACCTGACAACTAAACTGCTTTTGAGGATGAGAGGAAGAAGGATATTGAGACTTGAATATGTCCAGCAGGACTGTAAGGCTGCCCGGTGGATCCAGTTCAAGATGCAGCCCGGAGAAGCCAAACAGACTGTTTCCCACAATATGAGTGTGCCTGTAACCCCAACCCCCAAAGCTGTGTAGAATGCTCAGGCACTTCGGGGCTTTGTGGTTAAGGGAAGTGAGTGGTCTAGTAGCAATTAGCGCACTGTCTAAGTGCCAGCAGAGCTACATTTGCACCTGTCAGGGTGGGCGCGCGGCTCCTGCAAAGGCTTGATAGGAATGCCCGTGCTACCAGGGCTGTGCACCCGAACACAACCCGAGCATAGAGTGGTAAGATGTCTGTTGTATATAAATATTAATAGAGCTCACGTTTCCCTATTCCATGTGCAAACAGCTTATCAGGTCCCGATTTTTACTTTGCATTTTGATCATTATGGTCCTTGGTTTATAATGAGATAAATAAAATGCAAAAAACCTGGATTGGATGCGCTTCTCAAACTTTAAATGGGAAAATTCGATAGCTTTGTTTCTGCAGGTGGCAGAAAGACTCAGCATTTCTATATATTTGTTTAGTGTTCTGATCTAGCCTGCAGATTAAGGAAACTCTGCCACTTGATCCAAACTTCCATGTACTCATTGTCTACCTAGTGGGACACACCCCTCAAAATGACAACAAACATGTCCCTGTAATAATCGAGTACCAATGCAAAACAGGTACATTGTTAAAGCCTCAGAATTGTATTCGATATGGAAAAGGTTATTTGATGAAACAGCAATGGAGATTGGTTGAGACATCTCAGGAAGCATCAAACAAACTTGACGTTAAGCAAAACCTCAATTCCTGCGTAGAGAATGGCTACAGAGGAAAAGAGTTTAGAGAACCTTGTAATGACTTTCCACCCCCATGCGGATTGTGGAGGAATCTGTGATGGGATTTAATGTTAACAATTTAGCAAGTGGCTCAATAATTAACAACACATTAAAGATGCAATCCTAATGAACCACGCAATCCCTGTCCATGTTCCGCTAATTCTTACTATTTGAGTGCTTTTACACCCAAGTTTCATGGTGCTGTAAAAGCAAATGCTAGGGAGCGTACAGACAGGTCTTCAACAATGGCAGCTATGGCCATCGTAGAGGGTATGAACCAGATGCAATATTAGAAACGGTAAATCAGACCGTGGCGCAAAAACTTAATTCTACGTTTTGAGTGGCTTTTGGTCACAAAGTGAGCAGAGCCTTATCATTGATGCAGCCCTCATCGCTACACCTTGTTTACATAATATACCACCGTGAAGACTGAACCCTGTGTACTCAATTCACAAGCCAAGAAAAAACACACAGTAGCACTTAGACACCAAAAACAATGCAGCAACAGTTCTCCTTAATGTTACCTTCCACCTAAAATAGGATGATATAAAACACCGCACCTCACTACAGATAATGCTACTTACAACACCAGTTTCCTACAGAGGGGATGCTCACCTCAAGCATCCAGGATGACCCGGATAAGGAAAGCACTCGCCACCAGCCTCTCCTATGGTCTGCAGCTCACAGGTTTAAATCCCAGCAAGGCCAATTCAGCCTCCTAACTTTCTGAGATTGGTAAATTGATTACCATTAAGCTAGGTGAATAGTATTATTGATCAGATGCATAATAGGTACCTTTGATTCTCCTTCACCCAATGGATCTACCCACAGTGACCGACCACCCACAGGCAGATTCCGTCTCCCAGAATATTGTACATATCGATGTCCTAGATACAAAGTTTCATCAATTTACAATTTTGCAATATGATGTTTACCAAGTGTCCTAAACACTACAATTAAATTACTACAGCAGAGGAAACATGGTTGGCAGCGCAAAGTACACACCATCTTTTCCTCATTTGATCTAAAGTAAAGAGAAGACGGGTGCGGCGAATAACAAGAAACCTTGGCAGATTGACAGACTCCAATGACAATGTGACTGATGTATGTCTAAATATAGCCGCCGTGAAGTGGCTGCCAGGGTCATGGAGATGAAATATCTCTCTCACGTGCCATAGGATCATTCTCAAGAGCTACTGCAATGAAAGGCAGTCAGCACAACTGAAAGAGAGATCGAAGCTGACAGAGGAATGCCTGACTCAACAGTTTCACACAGAAGAGGGGAAAGAAATGCAAGTTTATATCACAGACTCTCAGGAGGGAGATGCAATTACAGGCACCTGCAGCTGGGGGCAATCAAGGCAAGACACACAGAGAGGAAGAAAAGCATGGTGGGAATGAAGAACAAGCTGTTGCAAAGCCAATTGGTCTGTCCTTGGTGATGTTGTACAGAAAAGGGAAGTAAATAGAAATAAATGTGTTATGGCACACTGTACGCGTGGCGCCTACCAACTGAGGTGCAGGCCTGTGTAATAATTAATGCTGGCGCACTTAGATCAGCAAATAATAAAATATTTCTACTTGCGCAAAAACACTTTTTTTTCTTTTATAAGGAGTAGTTCTCCCCTCCCCCAGCCACCCAAAAAAAGTATTTTTAATGACTGCAAGAGATAGGGGAGAAACAAATGAGCTGGAGGGAAGGACTGCAGAGCGGGCAGAATGGGGAGGGGGAATACTTTACAAAACAGTATTAAAGAGCCTAGGAGGAGGTAACAGACATGGTGAAGGAGAAGAGAAAGCAACATGGGACCACACTGGAATAACAAGCAGCACGCGAGGGAGAGAGCAAAAGGGGAAGAGGGAGCAACAAGGAGTGCTCGGGACAGGGGTGCTGGGAAAGAAGCTGCACACAAGGGTGAGATCCTGGAAACACATGCACTTTCATGGAGTGCTCAAACAACAAAGTAGTTCCATAAATGTGAGCAGTGGAAGGATAAACGCCAGCCAATCAAAAGGATGGTAAAGAGGCTATGCGAACACAAGAGGAAGGCAAGCCACTGAATAAGAAGCAAGCAAATTAGAGTGACATAGCCAAACATTGGTAAACAGTGGGTGGGCTCTACGCCCACTGAGAGGCTTTTGCCTACAGACAACTAAAATCTGTCGGGAAGGCAAGACCTAATGAGACAAGCATTTGCAATGCAATAGGTCTCGCATTATTAAAGTTTGAGCTATTGGCATTGCTAAATAATGCAACACCAATAGCTCAAACTTTAATAATGCGAGACCTATTGCATTGCAAATGCTTGTTTTACCAGCCTTCACATTAGCCGGCTCGAACCTGCACGCAGAGTGCTTCTGCGAGGGAGTCATGTTCATCCGGCGAGCCTGTTTGTTAACTCCGAGCCCGAATTACTACATCTAATTTTGACAGGGAAAACCAAACAATACAGTGATTCTTCTGACATGCCGCCAGGGCGCTGGGCTGTGGTTTCCGTAATATATTTAAATGAATGCACTGGAAAGAAAGCTATAAAACCACATCGGAGACGCACTTAGAGCCAGCCGGCTGCACTCTGAGGTCATTCAGGAACCATCGCCAGACGGATCAACAACGCCACTGGAACCTTCTAGACTGCCTTCAAAGCGCTGTATTTCATACACTGTGGAGAAACCACACAAGTATGACAGGAGAAAGGGGTGAGACGACAGGAATAAAACTAACTTCTTTCTTCACCGATATGAGGCAGCGGTTAAAAAAAGCTACAAGCACTGGCGCCCTCTAAATTCAGCAATACGAAAAAAATATCAGTGGAACCCCCAGCACAACACCTCTAGCATCCTACATTCCTGTCATGGGCTACAAAAGTGAGACTGCCAATGCTATCTAATAAACACAAAAAAATTAATATGGAGGTGTAAAACTGCATTCTTAAAAAGGCAACTATTGCATCCAGCTTCAGGATACCTGCAAGAAATACATTTACGTCCCACGATACTCAAGAACAGTCAGTGGTAACCCTAAACTAATAATAACCAGTGGTGCGCGCGCACCACAGAGGAGCGGGGGAAAGGAGCGCGGCAGCGAGGCGAACGCGCGCTGCTGCGCGTGCTAGACACCGGTGGGAATGGGCGCGGCAAAGGCGGGACATGCGCCCGCCTTTGCCCAATTGCGTGCTGTCTTTCTTATAAAGACGCACGCAAAGCCCAATAGCTGGGGGGGAAACGCAAAGCACACGCACGAGCCTGTGCGATTCCTAGGTCAGTTTCCAAACCCCCTACATGAGGTCTCTCACTGCGCGAGCAGAGCTCCGCACTGCAACGCTAGGCGCGAGACCGAAAAAATGGCTCTTAATACAATATTAGAGTCACGGATTGGTGCCTGAATTTAGAGGAATAACCCAAAAAGAGAACAAGCAGCACATTCTTAAACTTAGATGGTACACAGTCAAAGTTAATGATAATTCCGCAGGTGGCCTAAAAGAAATGGTAAAACATGCAAAGTCCCACTTCCTGCACCTTTTTCATATTTTGAGATCCCACAAGGCGGTGCTTAATTCACATGCTAGCTTCAAGGGTGTGACCTAGGGCTTTGAAGATCACAAAACACCCAAGCATCATCTTAGTTCCCCCGCTGGGCTCAAAACCTTTGCATAGTTCTGAGAAGAAACCTGGCTTCGTGAGAAACTAGGGGATCACAAGTGAACTATTCCAGTGGCTTCATCATTATATGCATGGCTACTGGAATTATGCAATTTCGCAACCAAAGCTCTTTCCACAAAATTATGAACATGCCACATAATCCATCACCTGCTGCATAATTTTCAGATTTTACCCCCAAAAATTGTTTCTAGCGCAAACAGATCAAAAGTCATTAAAAATACAGCAAAACACGTGCTGCACAGTGGAAGGACCAAAGGTTGACTGGGCATCTTTCTGTTGGTTATTCCTGTATTTGGGTGTCAGACTGGCGGTAATGGGATGAAACCTTTGCCCAGATAGTGTCAACACGTGTAAAAATGACTAACTAATGAGGTAATTCTATCACAAAAAGTGCCGCATTACACCGCATACGTTGCATTTTCTTGCTGTATAATTTAGTAGATGCTACTGCATAATTTGGTTCTCCTCTGCCACATAATACCACTGGTCCTGATTTATCTCACCATGAGCTGGCACCAGCCGCCATGTTTAATCGCAACAAGACCTTCTGGTTGCATGCACTGATAGCAACAAGAACTCCACCTAGTGCGCGTGCCTGGGCAACGTACTACTGCCTGAACGCCACTGCAAGCAGCCAGTAGGGCTGCGGCGAGGCGTGCAGGAATTTTGTCTAGGTACTCGACCAATATCAGAGGTGGGTATTTCTTATCCACAGTCTCAAATCATGAATAATGGATCTAGGAAGGGTGTGTACAGCTTTGGGAAAACCACTTCGAGGAATTAGGCATTTTAAAGACTATGTAATTATCAGTTCAGCTCGTACAAAGCTCGTTCATGTCCTCCGCAGAGGATCCTAGAAGATCTTTTCCCACACCTACACAGAGAAAAACTAAGTCACTAGACTGCAGCAGAAATTTGGGAACACGACACAGGATATATTACAATATTATTATTAAAGCAAAACAAACAAACAGTCGCATTTGAAGTTCCGAAGACCACACGAGTGGTATTTGGTAAAGCCGCAGGGGTGATGTGATACCAAAACAAGTTTAGAGAAACTGCATTTTTATTTTTTGTTTCCTACTAGTGGGCAAGATAGCTCAGTGACTTAAAACTGCGCAATCTGCAGGTCATGGATTCGAATTCAGGCAAGACAGGTTAGCCCTCCATCCTCCAGGAAGAAACTGAGTGCCATTAAATAGGAATAATAACCCCGTTATTTATAGGACCTCCTTCTGCCAGAAAAACAAGCTATTTCATAATTTTGAGATCCCAGAACTGTATGTTACAGGCGACTGTAAAGTGCAAGGACCCTCACCGACGGTAGACTCCCATATGAAACTGTTGTTTGCATAAAATAATATTTTGCTTTGTGACATGGAGTAACGAGACAACCTTACTTCTGGACCAGGCTAGAGCAGATCCTGAACTCTAACAATAGAAGTCACAGCTTGCAAATGCTGGCACGATGCCTTAGGGGGAAATCCCATCACGCCATGGACAAGGGACCAGAGGGCGAATTTCACCCTTTGAGTACAAACTCACACAAGATCAGGAAAGGGTCAACATCCCACCATATACGTTCAATAATGTTAGTTACCAACACCCTATAACACTACGAAGAGACACAACAATTGAAGTGACAACTGAGAAATTGTACTATAACAACGTTACACATTACTGCGACAGGGGACACGACCAGAAACCGTCCAGGAGCACAGTTAGCAGTCCACCGTAGTTCACCGCCTGCGAGTATGAAAGGACGCATGTCCAGGAGCAATATTTTCTTCATAGGAAATAATTACAAGGTCAGCAGAGAAGAGTTCACACTAAAGGGAAATGTAGGTGCCCTTAAATTACAAAAATGCACCCGTTTTTCTGTTTTTTAAATGACATTAAAAAAGTACTGAACTGGCTACTCAACTCAGCAAAGAGACAAGAGTTGGAACTTAAAGCGGACAATCAACAATTAAGCAATTTTGTTAAAGATTTGTATAAACACAGTATTCCCTGGCATGCCTAAGGAGACATCTATCCCCATTGATGTGAGGCAGGAAAGAACGTCACCGACATTGTCAGAACTGACTCCACATATTTATTCTCAGTCTAGAAAGCCTACAACATACACTTCTTTCAAAAATAACATACTTTAGATGACATATCACACAACTACCTGATCAGTAGGTCTGTAGCAGGAAATATACTGTTACCACACTGACTACCTCGCAGCAGGTGGCAGAGAGCGGCAACGATTCAGTAAACACACAAAATAATGACATTTTTTAATTTAAGATGCAAGAAACAGGACATTAAAATAGCTGGAATGAAGCACCACCCCCTCCACACCAATTCGAGTCAGTAAAAGGCCGTGATTTGAACCAAATGCCAATAATTAAGGTGTCAGCAATCACACAGAGATGAGATCTACCCCTTAAGCCATCAGCCTGTGACCTCACACGTTGTCACAGTAAAATCTAAAAACAAAAACTCTTCCTGCGGAGGACGTCCACATCACAATTAACAACCATTTGCAATAGAATAAAATATAATGGGCAAAGGTTCCTCCAAGCTGGCAAGTACACTACAAAGAGCTGTCCAAGAGATCACCCATGGAGCACAAATCACAAATTCCTGAAGAAAGCAGTGTAAACCAAATGCTGAATGTGTACATGAACAAACTGAAAAGGTCACGCCCCACAATGAGACACTAATGCATTGGCTGGATCATAAAATTATGTTATGTTCCAAGACTAAAAGTTTGACGTGGTAATGGGAGAAACCACATCTACATCCTCAAGGGAGTGCGTGGGCGGAAGACAACGAGAACCCTTTCTAATGACCATAACATGAATGCCTTTTCCAGGTAATATCTTGGAATTCAAAGCTCTGTGCCCTTGAGAGGCATATCTTGGCTCACATAGCCAGCTATCACAGCCGTGACACACGTAGAATGTAATGTTCCGACACCAGGGCACCGTGTTCCAAGCTTCCAACCAGGGCGCCATTACGAGGTGGGCCAAGGTCATTGCTCTGGTTATCGGAATGGGCTTGCCTCTGACTCAACCATTATTACTAATAACATAGCAGTTTATTTTGCCTGCTTCAATCTTTAGTCGTTTGATTTGTTTCCAGGTCACACAATCTACTACATTCCACACTAGGATAACACATTTGGGCCTTGCCCAGTTCTATACACAATTCACCAATCAAACAGAGATAGATTTCCACTAAAGTTCCGAGATTACCCTCAACAGCAGTCACGGCCGATTTCATTGTACTTGCTAGAAAAGCAGAATTTTTTTTTAAAACATCTTCAGAAATAAAACATAATATTAGCATTTTTTCTTATTTGTTCAGTGTTTTCAATGCCAAAGACAAGGGTTCTTTCTGTTCTCTCAGCATTCAAGGAAACTGCCCAGTCAGCACTTTCCATCTCTGAAATTTTGTACTAGCTAATCATACAAGCCAGAGACATGCTAACAGTGATGCCACTGTTGATTTTTGGTCCCCTGTGATATGGGTTGTTGTGGTTGTTTTGACACCCAACTAAAGATTATTATTCTCACAAGGCTAGAGAGAGGATTACATTTTCTACTTTAAGATTAGAACAGCCTGCAGTACTATATAATACCTCACATTATATTTAACTCGGAAACATAGCTTTGTCCTTTCACAACAGATGATTTAATCTTCGTTTTAGAAGTTGGATCACTTATCAAAGACTTTTCTGCAACATCCCCAAAGCCGGTGGGCAACGGGGACCTGTTTCAGGGAGCAGAGCTGCGTCCCTAGGCCAGGGTCACACATGGTGCATGTGTCAGTCCAGTGGAAAACTGAAAGTGTGCCATTGCCCTTCTACAGAAGTAGAGGCACACATGAGGATGGTGACGGATGCCTCTTCCTCGAGATGAGGCCAGGGGCCAGCTATGAAGAGGCATAGCCATGGGGTGCCAGAAGGCAGAACGTAATACTGCCACCCACAAAACTGGGGACAGACCACCTGCACAGTAGTAGCCAGAAAAGTGTTTGGGGTGTGTACAGGCAAAGCACCAAAGGGAAGACGTGGATGGTGATAGGGACGGCAGAGCACGCTACAGGAAAAGACGGTGCAGGGTGGCTTCCACCACCGACCCAACCACAGACCCTTCATTATTCCATACTGAGCCTGGGCACGACTGTGTATCAAGCAAAGGAGTAGAAAGGATTGTTCACCAGGTCCCCATTTATGCAGTATATATTTGAGGAAGTTTAGAGGCAAGAGCTCCTGCATCAAGGGGCACAAAAAAAGCATTGGCAAAGACAATCGGTCTGGCGCTGGCTACCAGCCTTTTGGCCTGGTCAATGCAACTTGCTTTGTTTTGCTATAGTTTTTTTTTTATATATAAAACGTTGTGGAAGCTGCCGGGCTTCTTTAAAAGAAAATATTGTAAAAAGCAAAACATTTTTGGCCTCAAAAAGCATTCCCTTGCCATAGTAGTTCCCGGCACTGAAGGGATTTACTTTGTGTGCAGACGTGCTCCTTGTGAAAGGACAGAATGCTGGCACTCAGACTGAAGTTATCCAGAGGCTGAAGTGGGCTGGCCCACTGCCCCATGTTGAATGCTGTAGTGAGCATAAGAAATATGTCAATGACAACAGATCAACGGAAGAACACCGCTGGCAGAAAGCCCCTGTAAATATTTTATATATACTTTTACTAAAATCAAAAGGTCTTGGCTAACACCAGACCTTAAAAGGCCAAATCAAATAGTGATAAAAAAAGATTTTCTTGTACATGCCACTAAACTAAGGGAGGAAGGGGATGTTGAGAAGAGCACATTGGAGACACAACCCGGCTCAGAGGGAAGAGCATGTCCTTGTGACTGTCGTCAAAGCACCTCATGTATTTTTATCTGTGTTTGTATATAGTGCTTGCTTTACTGAAAAAAATCCTTCATAGCGCTGAAAACCTCAACCGGCAAGAAATGGGAAAGGTGAATACAGAAGGTAGATGGGATGCGCTGAGAAGTGCAGCAGACCTGGCCCTAAGTGTAACGCTTGGGTCTATGGGGCCCGCTGAACTTCCCATGGTGGGGAACGAGTCAGGGTGCTCTTTCAGGGGCTCGAGCTTTGAAATGGAGGGATCTATCTCAAAAACAGAATTACTTCGGCTGCCAGGTGGACGGAAACTTTTGGGAGGCCAACCGTGGTCATCTGGTCAGCAGGTGGAACCGGGGTGCACAAGTACAAAGACAAGTGCCTGGTAATGGAGAGGTTTGAAAGGAATGTACAGAACATTGGAATCAATATATTAGTCAATTAATAGCCAGGGTGGTGGATATCAGGGCCTAAGAGATGCAGACACGTCTCCAAGCTGAAGGTAAAGCTGGGGAAAGGCTGGCGTAGTTCCGGGCCCCACTGCACATTACTCAGGGTTCTGGCACGCAGCCAGGCACAGATCCTGTTGTATCCATCACGCCTGGAGAAAATTAGTCTCTTTGCAGTAGCCTCAGCATTAAAAGGCTGGTTTTGTGGAATAATGTGTCTAAAGAAACTTCCAAGATGCAGACCTGGAGCTTGGGGACTGAGGGAGACTGAACAGAAGGTAAACTGTATCCACCGGTCACAGAATGACTTGTGCTTAGGACGCCTTCAGGCATGGTGGCAATAATCGAGACATGTAAGTAAGTAAGACCGTTTTTATATAGCGCAGCTACTCACCCTTACGGGTCTCAAGGCGCTGGGGGGCGTAGTGGAAATTAAGTGAGCTATTGCCCAGAGTCACATGGTGCTGAGCTGCCGCCGGGGATCGAACCGTGAACCCTGTGCTCCGAAGTCAGCTGCCCTGGCCGCTGCACCACACCTCTCCACATGGATGCGCAGAAGGCACCTGGCGGCCACCAGCGCTCCCCTAGAGTTTAAGATCTAGCTTGGTGTCATCACTGCCCGCCCGGAAGCCCATCGCATGACTGCCGAGGCTCTCAGCAGCAGAGTCACATGGATACTGAGGAGGTATGTTGATAAAAGCAACACATGAGAACACTGCACCCGATGCCAGTCAGCAAGAATTCTATTTCAGTGCAGCACCACACACACACACTGAACTAAATGATGCAAATGGTACATTTATACCTTAAAGGTTCTCAGCAAAAGCCAATACTTGGCTCAACATCCCCGGAAGGATGGACATACTGACCAACAAAGCTGAGACCTGTATGAACCTCAACTTTAAGCAATGGAAGGAAGGAGGGGTGGAGCATAGGACAGGTATGCCATATTCCCAAAGGGACAAAACAGTACAAGACACGTCACAGCCCTGCCACTGGAACTCTGCAGCAATGCAAGCCCAAGTAATGCGAAAAGAAATGGCATATTATGCTGCGAGGAAACCCAAATTATGTGACAAGAAAAAGCAAAGTATGCTGCATCTAATGTGACTAAAGGAACATGGTGCAGCACATTCAATGGGATATCTATCCAGCTAGCTAGACATTTGAGCACACATTGCTATAAAAAGGACCCCAACGCAAAGAAACAAAACTATACAAAGTCAAGAGAACCTATTGATATTCAACAACAATTGATGATTCGGCCTTGCATGCAAGCACCGGAACGCCGTTTAATTAATAATGTCCTCTCTACTTCCCAAGGGTGAAATAGATTATGTTCACCCCATACAGAACTGTACTCAGCAGAAAAATAACCTATATGAAACCACTTCTAGGGGAAAAAATTTGCCACATTTATTCAACGCATCCCAGAAATGTGCTAACACTTGCCTTCTGTTTCAGGGTTGCCTTCTGTTTGCAGTACACGGCCTCCAGAGGCATCTTTTTCCATTAAGAAGCAGCCCCCTTGACATTATTTAACTTTGCATTTCACAAGGAGGCACTGGCAGACACTGGTGACGTGTTTGGGATTCTTTAAATACTGATTGCCCTCCTGGAAGATGCGCTGCTTCCAGTGTAAAACTTGTGATCTCAACATGAATGTGCAAATTGTGAAAAAAACATGTTCATGAAAAATAATGTATTTCCATTCTCTTTGAACTATATTGATGTACCTTATATTTTGTATACCTGCTGCATGTTAAAGTCCTAACTTCAGCCCAGAAAAGTGTGGATATTTGAGGAATCTGAACAGCACTGTTAACTCCTTAAATGCCTGAATAAGGTGAACACCAACTGAGAGGTGACCAGTTAAAATGTGTAATGTGTCGGGTGTGGTGCTGCACCCCTTGTGCAGCACTTTGATGAGTTTGAGCTACAATTACTTTTGTTAACATCTGCAAATGACGCCGCGGGTGGCTAAATATACGGAAACTGAGGAAATTTCATTTGTGTTAGTGTGGGGTTTTTAGTATCGACAGGAAGAATGGCGCTCAAGCTAGTTCGCGCTATGTCTTAGTTATGGTTGGAGTATGCACGGTGCAAGCCAGGTCGGGGGAAATGCCCTTAAACCCCCGTAATAGTGTGGATAGAAATCCACACAAATAAAGTAGGTACGGTCCTGGGCACACGTAATGAGGGTATAATACTGGTAGAAATGTCTCGTTTAGTAGAAATGTTGATGGTCTACACCAGAATGATAATCATAAGTTTTTAATATAGCAACAAAGAAAAGCAACCAGCCGGCACGTGTTTCGTCACATAGGGGTAGTAACCCGTGACTCTTCAGGGCTGAGTGGTGGTACAACGAAAAGGTGGTTTCAAGTGGCCGGTGAAAATTCCAAACCGGCAAGGGGGTAAGAGGCGGACCAAGGTAGGTGATCCACCGCAAGGTGAGAGTAGAAAGGGGAGAAAGATTCTGAACCAGGGCGGGTGAGCCACAAGTTGACTGCTGACCTAAAATTAAGAGGAAGTCTGTGGCGACATGTCACAGCAGCGGTGCGGGATGCACAGTATACGAGACCGTAGGGAGTGCGTTTAATTAAGGTCAGTATATCCGGTGTGGTACAGGCGGGTGAGCCGGTAATCGAGAAAACTGAGAGAACTGGTGTTCTGGGCGGAGGAAATGGTTCCGGGCGGATATCCGCCCGGAACCATTTCCTCCGCCCAGAACACCAGTTCTCTGAGGAAATTTCATATTTGTGCAGAAAAAGGTGGCCCCTGAGTATTGTTCAAAAGAAGAACACTAGAATGGGAAATCAGTTAAAGGGGAAGTTTCAATAGTAAAACTAAATTTTAAAAATTTTTTTTTACTGAACTTTAAGTTAATTTATAAACAAGCCCACGGCTAACGTGGCACACAGAACAAAAGCAATGATTCCTCAAGTCAAATATAATCATTCCCTTAACGGGCCAAGTTGATGCACATGCTACACACCTGTCACGAGCAGCAGGTACATTAACCTGCCAGACCTCCGTTTATTAGGGACTGAACGCCGAAAAAAATCAATCCAAGCTTGATTCATGTAGCTTGTGTCTCCAAAACAGATGAGACTGAAATTATTACCTATGCAACAATTTGTTCAGCACTACATATAATCCTACAACCCGTTGATTGCAGGGGAAAAAACGAAAATGGATTTATTTCAATCCACATCTGCAATGATCCTCCCGCTGATTGTAAAGGGACTGCACTTCATGAACCGCAGCTGTGCCTGTTGACAGGATGGGAAATCACCCGTCCTGCACTTCCCCTCGCTACGGCGGCCAATCCGGAAGACAGACTGGTAAACGCACAGTAACAGCAGGTTTCCGCTCTCGGACTTGCAAGCCGGGAGTATCTCCAGGAACCACGTGCGGCTGTCTTCGGAGACAGCTCGGTGTGAAGAGTGAGTGGGGGGCCTCAGTTCTCGAGTTTCGGCATGTAGCGCTCCCTCTGCCCGGGCAGGTCGCCCAGTGAAACCCGAGCCGGGAAGTTTCATTTTCCTCCATTCTGTACTCATGAATAAAACAGGGTGTTGGGTGCCTGGAGGGAGCCGGGTCCCTCCGGTGCCGCCGTGCCAGCTCAGGTTCGGATCTGCGGCCCGTGCGATGCACGGCGCTGCCGGGCAGCACCGTTTGTTTTCAGTCATCTAGTTCTTAATTCTTGTTCAGCACCACTTAAGTGTTTTGGGGTCGCTGTTTTGCTTTTCTAGTCTCCAGGCCTTCCTCCCTGGTGTCAGCATGTAAAGTATTCTTGGGTTTAAAAAAAAAAAAAGACTGGTTGGGAGTGTCAGGAATGGCAGGAGGCCTCTTGGCAGGTGTGGTTGCAAGTCCTATGTTTAATAAAAACATAAGCAGCAGTTAGTGCCAGGTGCAATTGGGCACATTTAGTTTCCCCGTGGGTGGTGGGGGCAGTGAAATGTGGTGAGTTGTTATAGCTAGGGCCGCTGGAATTATGCGATTGCGCGGCCGCGGCGATTTAGCATAATTATAGATTTGCCACATATCGATCACCTGCTGCATAATCTGCAGATTTTAACAAAAACAATTTTAGTTTATAACTAAAACGGTTTAAAAGTTACTAAAAAAACAGCAACAGGTGTTGCAGCACAGTGGAAGGCCTTTGCAAAGTTGGACTAGTCACCTTTCTGCTGCTTATTGCTATATTTGGGTGTTAAACTGGCACTAAAAAGATGCAACTAATGCCCAAACAGTGTTAACAAATCTAAAATTGACAAAAATAATGGTCATTCTTAAAAATGAGCCGCACAATTTGGCTTTTCTTGCCGCATCATTTAATCAACCCTGCCACATAATTTGGCCTTCCACTGCCACATTATTCCAGTTGCCATGGTTGTAGCAGAGAAAGAGATGCTCTGAAATATCTGCACAAATCTCGGAGGTGCGCCCCCAAACCCACGTCCACCAAACTGTATCAATGAAGTTTATCACCAAGGCTGTCTGATGAAAAGTCTGTGAGGTCCACAACTTGTGTTACCTTAGTGTCATCTGCATAGCTCCTATGGTGATTTACTATGGCATCATAGCGCTTTCTGAATGTGAGTGCTGGAGTTTGCTTGTGCCATACGGTGTTTGTTCACTGTTTAGTGCAGACCTAATGTATAGGTTTAGCACGTAGGTCACGTGGCTTCAAACTCTGTAGTGCCTGGCGTCTTCAAGGATGGGGTGTCGAATGGCTTTAGTGTGTTTTGTTCAGATGTGTTAGTCGGTTGTCAAAATTCTTTTTATAGCCATCACAATCCAGGTAGGTAATTATGCGGCATACATATTTCATGTGGGGGGGGCGTGGCTAAGCTCTGAGATGGCTGCCAGCAGAGGGAAAAAGAACAAGTAAAGAAAGAAAGGGAAGGGGGTGTCAGGCAAATTCTGATCCAACGTAAATAACCGGCGATAAACCGGAAGTACAGGTAACATCCACTGAGGTCCACAGGAAGATGAACCCTGCCACAGGTCCTTGATTAACGGGGTAAGGGGCCACCGACTGCCCTGAATTCAGTACACTCAGGCACTCATCCAAACAGCAAGGAATGGCTTTTGCTAAGAAGAGCAGCAACCCTCAGCAGATGATAGTGAACAACCTGTTACTTACACAGCCCGGGCTGTGCCTACACCTTTAGAATCAGTGGTGGTGCCCTGACATGCTGCAAAGGGATCCTGTGCCATGTGTGACCTCAGACATTCTTGGTTTTTTTTAAGAAATCTCAACTCTGCATTCAGAGATTTGCATTTTTACTTCTCAGACGGCCAGGATGGACTTTAAACTGCCAGCATGCAAAATGCTCTTGGGTAAAAAACCAGCACTGATTGAAGAGGTCATGCATGAAATGAGACCGCCACTAGAGAAAATCAATTTTTCATAAAAATATTACCTGTCAAAGGAGGAACTGGTGTAACAAGCATTAGCAAAGTTAATAGTTCTCGCACTAATGTGCTATACTGCATGCAAGTACAGGACTGCATAAATACTGTTTAGCACATTAAAGCCAGACATACTGGGTTTGCCAAAGCTGGGAGAAAAGCTTGCAAAAATAGTAAAAAACGATTATGTTCTGGAGAGAATGCTCTAGGAATGCTCTAGGAGGTAAAGAACTGAATGTGACACACAGTGTGATAGCGGAGTGTACCTTTTGGGTTTAAAATAGTTCCTCACGCATTCCAATGGAAGCACTGCCTGGAAGGTGGAACGATACACCAAACAGCATGAGGTTAGCCAGAATTACTCCTCTAAAAGGAGACTAATTCCACGCTATATTTTAAAAAACTGATAGCAACTAGGGGTGGGTGGAACTCACAGTTTCACTCTGCGGAATTCCACAGAATTCACTAAAAACTCTGCTAGAGTTTGTGGGATTCCGCGAGCGGCAAAACTTCAGTATGTCCCGCTACACTGATTTTTAGCGCCAGGAGCTTGTCTCGCACTGATAAAACTGTGCCAACGGCACCACGTGGAGCGGCAGAGGGCGCTGTTTCTTCCTGCCGCTTGAGTAGATTTTCTACGCGAGCAGCAGCTTTCTCAATGCGAGCGGTAGTGACCTGCCGCAACCGCCTGCGTTGAGAAATCGTGCCAGGACTCGACCTAGCACTTGATTTTCTCTCTCGCCAACTTGACCTTGGTGAGCCGCGCGCAAGAAAAACCGTGCCACGCGGTGGTTGGCAGAGTTTTTCCACAACTCCGCATTTTGCGTGGAGTAGGTAAAACTCTGCAAACTCCTGTTGCTGTGCATCCGCTTCGCCATAAAGACAATGTTCTGTACTCCTGGAAATGTCCTCTAGAAGGTTTAGGGGCACGCAGTGCACTGGCTAATTCATTTTCAAACAAATGAAAAAAACTCTTTTCCCCATTAAGGTCAAGTTGATCTGCAATTTCTATTTTTGCTGTGGAGGTCGAAAGAGAATACCTTTTTCACTTTGATTAATTGTATGCGCTAAGTGGCAGGACATCCATGCATCAAGCTGGCCAAGGCCTGCAAGTGCATTGGGTGCATTCAAGAATGACATCATCTAGTATGGTGGTGATTGATGCTTGCTCTTGATCGCCATACTGGAATATGCAAGATCTGAGCTAGCAGCATGATAGCTGGTGGACACCGTGGCATGGTCCGAAGCCGCCTTACAATCTCGCAGACACCATCATCAAATTTGCAGTAGCAATGGTGTGTGGGGGGGGGAAATAAACATGAACTGCTCAATCGTGAAAGCACTTTCAGAGTCCAACAAGGGGAGTTGTAAATAAAAATCCCCCCCAAAAAAAGTACTGGTATGTATGTTTATTGTTTTAAGGAAGTGCTCAAACAGAGCAACCAAGCGCTCTAAAAAACAAGCACTGCTAAACCCAATATGTCCAGCTTTTGATAACAGGTGGGGTGACTTTATATGATGTGCCTTCGCCCTCCCTGGCAGCTGTCCTATAAAGAAAAAAACACAGCGAAGCATCATATGGGTTAAAAAAGTATAGAAGCTGGGAGGGAGAAGGGCCTATGCTGGAAAGATTGTTAAATCAGAGTAAAGCTGTACCTTCAAAGAAGAGAGTTATGAAAAGTAGTCAGAGAATGAAGCTTTGGTTATGAGTAGTAAACTCAAGATAGGAAAACAGCAAAATCTGACCTAGGAGGTACTTTTGACCAAAGGCCAGGATTTTTGGTGCATTTTTTAGACAGCCTACGTGCGCACGTCTTTACTTTGTGAACAACAAGAAACCTGTAAAGCCAACAACGTTTTATCATGAAAGCAAAGTAAAACAAATGAGCGTAGAAAGGTAAATACCAATGAGCATTTATGACAGATCAAGTCATCTAAACAGCAGACACTTTTAAAACAAAAATTCCATAAATCAGCAATTAAAATGTTGCAGTGTCAGCAAGTTACATATATCGAAGAGCATACACTGGATCTAGCAGGACAAAGGGACTACTTTGCCCACTGAATCGCCAAAACGTAATGGGAACACAAATGCTACAAATGCCAGAAACCTGATGGACAGCCCAGAAAGCCATTTGCTGAAGGGGACTGACCCAAAGCCCACTCCCTCTTCTCCTGTATTTAATAATAATTGTTTGAAGATTTAATGATACAAGATCACACAGCTAAACTGTCTGTAGCTATACCTAAAAAACGGCTAGGTGGAATTATATAATACAACACCTTGATTAGATCAACACATATTTTTAGTTCGCTGATTTTAGAAGCATAAATGGCGCCCTATTCAAACCGTTTATCTGTGTGATGAGACCTCTGAGGTTCTTAAAGTTGGCAACCAAATATATCAGTTAGCCTTGCAAGATTTATTTAATATTTGTGGAAGAAACCATATTACATTTTCGACGGACGGCATCCTATCCTTTCTACTTAAGAGTTCACAAAGTTACGTGACGTAGCTGGTACAATAACTCAGTGGGATAAATGGAGATTTCAGAGTTCGAATACTAGCCAGTCTACTTACTTAATGTTTCATTCTACAGAGGGTGCTGAAGCGAGGGCCACTCAGTTGGGTAATAATTCCTGTTATGGACAGCACTGCAAAACTGTGGCTTCAAGTGACAGATGAAAAAATACAAGTAGCTACTATTACACTCGCATCTTAATTACCAGCAAAGGTCCAAGACTTTTATAGAGCACATAACATCTGAACCCCGCCTGCTTTCGAGGTGCTCCTCACCTTAGAAAGGAAGGGATATAAGACACACAAGCAAGACATAGTTTTCCAAAGTTCACACAATGTCGAAAAGTGAGGACACCAAAATTAGACTTCGGGTCTTCGGATCTCAAAGATGACAACTTAACCACTAGACCACATCTCAGCCGCCACACCTCTTTGGTTTCCAAAAGTACGGGCTAAACAGAACAATAAAATCAAACACTCATGTCTTCTTAGAACACAAGATTCAATACTTGCTTGTTCAAAAATCCACTGACCCATGTGGTAAAAAGTCAGGAAATCTCATATTACGACGCCTATCAAGTGGATACACACCAACATCGCAGCATCACCTCTAGCACTGCGCAGCTGAAAAATTAAAAAATGGGACCTGCTGCAAAACGCAGAGAAAAAAATCCTAAAATGTAATGTAGGCTGGTTCCCTAGTTATAAAATAAAAGTAGCATTGTCAAATCCAATAGGTCTGACTTGCATTGTGATGCCAGACTACAACATTAAAAAGCCTGCTGCAGAAAAAAAAAATACTTTCTATATATAAAGCACTTATGAGATAAAATTGTTTAACGTGTAATGATTCAGTGTGCTTTCCAGATGTAAAACAGTCCTTATACACAACAATGCACAGGAGATGGAATGATACACCAAACAGTCAATAGCATGAGGTGACAGAAAAATACTCTGAGAGGACCAAAGCCCACTCTATGCATATTTTAAAGTATTGTTAAGAGGTAATAGAAGCAGCCATGTTGTCCAGCCAGACCTAAACATGCCGACAGCAGTGTCAGAGGGCTCCCCCGCCTCTCTGCACCCCTGGCGTACAACACTGAGGCCATAATATGCGAACAGTGTTCCCCACTGAGGACAGGCTGTACCTGAACACTCACAGGATGTTAACGCGCCCTACCTGAGCCTGGCCTCCGACGACGACCACATCTTGGCCAGGTCTCTGAAGCATTCACTTCACAACACACCTAGCCTGGCCACAGGACGTAAAGCGAAGAGAGGCTAGCTTTAAGTTACTATAATCTGGCATGGACGGGTAAACTCTATATTACCCTAGTCATTGAACATAGAGCGCAGAGAGGCAGGCTCGACAGTACAAGAGTATTTGGGACTACAGCAAATAGAGGCAAGCACTATATTAGAGTCATCTGGCGACGCAGGGCGCAGACAGAAAAGCCCTACATTACTGTAGTCCGTGGAAGTAGGCCGCAGAGAGTTAAGCTCTACATCACCGTAGTCTGTGGAAGTAGGCCGCAGAGAGAAAAGCTCTACATTACTGTAGTTTGTGGGAGTAGGCCGCAGAGAGAAAAGCTCTACATTACTATAGTTTGTGGGAGTAGGCCGCAGAGAGAAAAGCTCTACATTACTATAGTCTGGGCATAGGGGGCATAGAGGCAAGCTCTCCATTACTGTAGTCTGTGGAAGTAGTGAGCATAGACACAAGCTCTACATTACAGTAGTCTGTGGGAGTAGGGCGCATAAAGCTCTACATTACCGTAGTCTGTGGGAGTAGGGCGCAGAGAGGGAAGCTGTTGTTCATTACAACAGGCTGTGGACACCGCGCACAGCACAGAGACGCAAACTCCGCACTGGAGTAGTCTGTGAACATAAAGTGCAGAGAGGCAAGCTCTACAATAGGAAGGGGGGCTGGTCGAGGAAACGCCCACGGGGGTCTGCGGCCAATAGAATGCGAAACCTGCCTTTAAAGAGAAGCCAACAAACTATGTGCTAACATCAATTTTAGGAGGGCATAAGCGCTATACAAGCATCCACCTCCCCAGTAACCCACTCTCTCGCCGTTCCCTAATTCAACACAGCGCTTTGAAGCAGTATTAGTAATACACAACCACATGACCTAACCAAAAACCCGCGCTACTGCAACAAATATTCAGTTGGATGCACCACTTAACGGAGGTGTAAGGTTTCAGCAGGTTTTCAAGCACTCAAATTATATCTAAAAGGAAATAAAGGCACAGGGAGATGCAATGCTTTGCCCAGTATCACACTGTGTGGTCAAGTGCTGGAGCCGGGATTGTGAAAAGGAGTGCCAGGTTCCACATACAGCAACTAAACCAGAGTCCACATCTCCTCCAGGCGCGCGCTCCTGAGCCGTAACGCTGACGTGCTAATCCGTATCCGAGACATGATCACACCAACACATTCAGCCGTCCACGCCTCCTCCACCAGGATGCAAACTTACTACCACCACGGTAGGTGAAAAGCAACAAGCGGAGCGAGGGGGTAGATCCGACCTATGTTTCTGCCAGGCAGAGGCAGCCTAGACTTGGAGCTTTACGTACTTTCCAATCCCTCCGCTTGCATTCCCTCGACGTGGCCAAAATGCAGCTCTTCCCGAAAAAAAAAGATGTAATCCTTGGAGTAGGTTGTGCTCGAAAGTCACTAGTGCACACTCTATAGTGCCATGTTCCACACAGCACGACCGGCTTCCAGCACTGAGGTTCGAGGCAGACCACGTCGGGAGCTCACACGTCAGGTCCCTGGTGACTGCTCCACAGTGGGCGCATCTTTCCAGCGCGGCGCATCCCTGCCCGGCATGGCCTCACCTGGCCCCGGCCACGTCACCTGTCCAGACTCCAGTGGCCTGGGATGCCGCGCAAGCGTAGGTCGGAGGCTTCAGATGAGACACAGACTGGTCCTCAGGGGGCGCACAGAACCCCAGATCCTCCCTGCGTGGCGGGGCCCAGAACCAGCGGTCGACGCAGAGGTGCACAGAGCCACCGGCTGCTGTTTCCACCACAAGGTGAGCGTACGGTAGCACGAAGGAGCCCAGAGCAACCGGCTGCTCTTTCCAGCACTTCAGGAGCGCAAGGCAGCACGAAGGAGCCCAGAGCCACCGGCTCCTCTTTCCAGCACTTCAGGAGCGCACGGCAGCGCGGTGGAGCCCAGAGCCACCGTCTGCTGTTTCCAGCACTTCAGGAGCGCACGGCAGCGCGGAGGAGCCCAGAGCCACCGTCTGCTGTTTCCTCCACCGGGTCTGCGCACGGCTGCGCGGAGGAGCCCAGAGCCACCGGCTGCTCTTCCCACCACCGGATGAGCGCACGGCAGCGCGGAGGAGCCCAGAGCCAACGGCTGCTCTTCCCACCACCGGATGAGCGCACGGCAGCGCGGAGGAGCCCAGAGCCACCGTCTGCTGTTTCCTCCACCGGGTGAGCGCACGGCTGCGCGGAGGAGCCCAGAGCCACCGCCTGCTCTTCCCACCACCGGATGAGCGCACGGCTGCGCGGAGGAGCCCAGAGCCGCCGGCTGCTCTTTCCAGCACTTCAGAAGCGCAGGGCTGCGCGGAGGGGCACACTGCCGCGCGCGGGTTCCAGAGCCACTGGTCGGTCCTCCCAGCACCCGGGGGGCGCACTGCAGCCCGGAGAAGCCCAGAACAGCGCGGAGGGGGTCAGGCGCCGCCGCACTCAGGCAGAGCAGTGAACGTGTCCGGATCTCTTCCCTCGGGTGACCTGCGAGCTCCGCTCATCCGAATGTGACCTCCAGACGCAGCCTGCAGAGGACTGGCCCTGGCACCGGCCCAGGTTGACAAAGGGCGCGGCTGGCTTGGCACCGCTCGCCTTGCCTTTGCACTCTCTCGATCTCTCTCCCTCCGTCTCACCGCCCTCCCTTCCCCTTATCTGAATGTCAGCCCAGTGAGTGATCCGAGAAAACAAAGCTTTTCATTTTCATTTGCTCTGAAGGAGCTATTCAAGTGTAGCAAAAAGGATCCGTGCCTCCCTCCCCGCACCCCCGGCCGCCCGGCTTATTAAAGGGGCCACTGATAGATTAGCAGGTCCGAGTTACAGATACAGAAACGCCAACTCTGTGCCGCTTTTGTGTACAGTGAAAACTCATTTACTTCTGTAACCAAGCCTTTTTATTAACCCATTGAGAGCACGTGCAGCTGAGACACGCAGATACCTTTCCAGGGAAGGTCTGGTCGATACACTGCCTGCTGTGTGGAAAGAAACTTTACAACACGCCTCCTCCGTGATAACCAACTATGAAGCCGTCATTATTGAACACGCGCTGTTCTTTCCATCGCGCCTAGAACTCTGCGAAGTTTGCTTTCGAGCCCCTATAAACCCGCAAAAAAGTACTCAATGTACCGCTTTCTGAGCCGGGAAAGGGTGAGCCGGGATTTGAGCCTGTCGCTGGTTATGTGTGTATGTCCCTCTGGGCAGCAGAGTCAATAGTCCTCTAGACCAGTGGTTCTTAATTTTTTGACTTCTGTGGACCCCCCCACTTAATCATTACTGGAACCTGGGGACCCCCAATGAATCATTATTGGAATTTGGGGAACCCCTACTGAGCCATTACTGGAAGCCAGGGCGCCACCCTAAGCACTTTCCATTAAACAAATACAGAAATGTTTAAATGTTTTATTTAATTCACAAATATAAAAAAATAAGCATTTACAATGCAATAGGTCTCGCAATCGCGAGTCTTTGAGCCATTGGTACTGTAAATGGCAATGCCTTTTATAAAAAATTAAAAGGCATTGTCATTTACAATACCAACAGCTCAAACTTTCGCAAAAGCAACACCTATTGCATTGCAGAGCGCGGTGTCCGTAAAGCGCTGCGTTCATTGTTAAAGTAAAAAAAAAGCGCGGTGTCCCTGAAGCAGGCGCCGCGCTCATTACTAAAGTTACCAAAAAAAAATAATGAAACCGAGCGCGGTCTCACTGAAGCGGGCGCTGCACTCAGTATTAAAGTAAAAAAACAAACAGTATGGTGTCCCTGAAGTGGGCGCCGCGCTCAGTATTACAGTGAAAATAAATAGAGCGCGGTGTCCCTGAAGCGGGCACGCGCTCAACATCAAAGCTTTAAAAAAAAAACAACATTTAAACTGAGCGCAGCGTCCCTAAAGCGGGCGCCGCGCTCAGCATGCATATACAAAAAAAAGCCGCCATTGTCCCCATCAGTGTCCATTATCAAAATAGTGCTCACACCCTAGATAAAGCCGACCGTGTAAAAAGCCAAGTAAAAGGTCCAGTCCTTATGGGCAGTAACAAATGCAGACAAGGCGGTACTAAGGAGGGACTAACAAGTCTCATAATGAATCAGAAGCCAGCCTTTATGAAAGACAATGACACAAAGCCAATGACAAATATGGGCGGAGAGTGGGCGGGGCTGCTAGTGCATACCCTAATACAGCATGTCTCACGGAGCGAGCAGCGCATGCGCGCTGCCGCTAGACTCGACCTAAAAACTTTCATTTAAATGGGAAGGTTGGAGTTTTTCTGATTTAAATTGTGGCCACTCATCGTCTATACTATATTTTGTTTGAAGCGCATCTACTACTCCCACGATCTGTCTGAGGATATTAACTTTATTTTTAGCCCTCAATTTCAAATTCCTAAACGTTTACAGAACCTTTTAAAATGTTTTCGACTATGATTTTTTTAAATTTATGTCCACTTTATTAATCTTTTAATGTTATTTAATTTTCTCTTACAGTTGCAGACTCCCTGATCAGGCTTCGCGGACCCCAGGGGCGCCCGGACATCCGGTTAAGAACCACTTTTCTAGGCTACTGTACCTGCTTAGTAATAATCCCAGATTTCCTGGTCGCCCAACTTGTGTGATCCTAGGCAAATGGTATTTTCGTGCACCTCAGCTCTCTTACCCGCTGCTGCCACCCACTTTTACCTGGTACATAAATCTAAACCTTCACAAAAGTCAAGGACTAAAATATCGGAAATTCGCTCCCGTGTCGGTACACCTGCTGCAAATTCCTAAATTTTGTCAAGTTCCTAAGAATTCCATCTGCGACTCTGACAATCCCAGTGAGTGCTCAAGCGCACAATCATTTCCATGCAGGAAATTGGAAAGGGCGCATTTTTACACTCAGAAAGGTGCTCAAAAGTCCTATTACGTAAAACTAATTTCTCTCATTTTTCTACACAAACAATATTTCCCCTGGAACCTCAACCTATACACTGTGGAGGTCTTAAGTGTTCCCTCCCCACCCCCTTCGACAGAGGGGCAAGTGTGCGCATGTGCAAGACGGGGCATTAGCTGTAATAAATAAGTTGGAGGACTTTTACAGGTGGATCCACCTAAGAACGCCCACAAATCTACCTCTAAATTTACGCACACGCAAATCACCGCCACGGTGGCGAAAGTTACGCAAGCGCGAATGCTACCCGAAAGGTACAATCCCACATTACCGATCCAGAGAAACTGGGGCGCGGTTTTTGAGCCCCTAAATGCATATACGTGTGGAAAAGCTATTGATAAGCGGTCCCAGGTTACATTACACTTACACTGTTGTGTGCATGTACAAGTGGCTTTACATCACCAGCCTGGGCTCTTACACTGTGCCTGTGACCTCACCGCGAGTCTGCAACCTTTAATATACACCTGGCCTTCATTTTATACCTCTGACGTCAAGTGCTTTGAGATGTTACACAAACATCATATACATCGTATCTTGATAATGCTTAAACGATTCCACTGTACAGCATTAATGGCTTAGACGTGTTCACACTTATCTAAATTTGCAACTGAGAAAGCCACTAAGCACAATTAGACATTTTCGCTCACCACTCCCTGTAGCAAACGTGTTTTATTTGGCCTCAGCAATTAGTTTGGAAAAATAATCAATACATACGTATTCATAATACCGGAGAATTAATAGATACGTCAATACTCATAACCGATGCCTATGACATAGTAACAAGGTGCAAAAAAAAGGCAAGGCAGAGTTTCTAACTATTACAACATTTCTCTAAACTCAAGGCACATACGGTAGCACTTCTCTGGTATTACACGGAATAATGTACCCCCCTCAAGTACTATCAGAGGGTAATCCCGTTGTTCTTCAGGTGCTGCACTGATCTTCTCCGCGTTTTATAGTCTAGAGTTGTAGGGGCATTAGTCCATACATGTATTAATCCAACATCCCACACCTAATAAAATTAAATGTGTACCTTTCCCACAAAAAAAAGAAAAGGCGTGTAGCCTCTTTTCCATTCGTTATCATATCCCAGCTCTGCTTGAACACAGTGACCCTCGGCTGCAGGCCATAACCATCAGTGAAGGCCCTCGCCCTGAGCTCTCATACACCAAGGATTTTCAGAAGAACAGAAGCTGCCCTAGCCATTGCTTCAAGGTGATACTTCCGCAAATACTTCGTGGGGGGGAGGGGGGCGGGGAGGTTATCGGGTGGCTAAATTGCTGACCTTGGAACTAAGCCCTAGAGTTCTAATCCCGGCTTTGGAACCGGACCAAAAACCGTGTGATGTTGGGCATATCTCTCAATGCCTTAAGCTCCGTGTGTAATGGTGTTATGTAAATATGAAAGGTGTAAACAGTATGTGCGACACAAAAACAGTTGCAGGCTCTGTGTGGTCTAGCACTGCCCCAATTACCGGTTCTCGCCACTACGTCTGTGATTGGCTGTGGTCTAGCATTGTCCCAATTACCTGCTCCCACCCCTCGGTCTGTGGTTGGCTGTGGTCTAGCACTGCCCCAATTACCTGGTCCCACCCTAGGTCTGTGATGGGCCGTCGTGTAGCATGCCCCAATTACCCCTTCCAGCCGCATGCCTGTGATTGGCTCAACCTGACCCTTCGGCAGTAATACTCGATGTTCCTGCTACAATAAGAATCCTCTGTGTAAAGCTCCCCTCTGCTCCCTGGAGCTAGCTTTGCACCATTTCAAATACGTATAAAAAAAAATAGCGTCGCAGGGGAAAGGTAGGTGTGCGCGAGCATCTGCCCACTCCATATAACGAGCCGAGGAGCTTTTAGGCACTGTTCGTAGGAAGCACAGTGAGATCTGCAAATGTTCCTCCAAAAAGGCACAGCGATTGTGCGAAAACGATCCTATGAACAATGAAACTGCTTCTAGGCACTAACTGGGACAAAAGCGCCGTAGGTGTCAGCTGGGGTGCATGTCCGTTACACTTCTACACTTTCGAACAGATCTGGCGTATTTTAGACACACAACTCGTGTAACATTTGATTTCTTAGTACACTCGTGACCTTTGAGCTGTCGTGTAACGTCCACGTTGCCGTCCTCACTAGAGCTCCTAGAAACGGCTCACTCTGCAGGGCTTCGCTTCATAAATGTCCCATTCATTCATCTGTGAGAGATGCAGAAGTCAGTGAGAGAAGCCTGGCGGTCCCAGGGACAAGGGCTTTACAAACAACACGAGTAAACATGTGAACCCCGTAGTAATTCACACAAGTCCTGCAGTGTTTAGAGTCAGGATTATTATTGTACAACCAGCTCTGAATCATTCAGACTGACACCAGGTCAAATAATCCGGGGGCGTGGGCCACTTCCCGACATCACTTAGTAGATGAATATTTTAATTATTACATTGAAACCCCTTTTCTCCCCCTCTTCGTTGCTGGATTCCGGAAATGAGATGTCAACACTGAAATGAAAGAGACCACTTCCAAAGCAGCTCTGCAGGCCGTGGCCTCAGGACCCTCCAGTGAAAGGGCACGTGGACGCGCGTTTTAAAGGGGCCAAGAAATCCGTTATGAGGACTATAAAACACTGTATAATGCCCATCAGAAAAGGAGGTTCTCTCGTCTCTGCAAAGCGCAATGTAATAAACACTCCCAAGGCAGCCAGGACAGGTAGGGTTCAGGCCAAGGAAAACTTTTCTCAAAGAGTCCCAACTATAAGAGACAGTTTTCGACCAGTTTGTGACAGGCGCAGAAATGAGGGCGCGAGGGGACGAGGAGAGGGAAGTGCGGACAGACACATAGGAGGATGGCGTGTAGCAGGGCACGAGTGGGTTTGGGGGGGGGTCCTCCTACTGTTTTCACACGGCGGAGGCTGCCCACCCTGCAATAATTTGGGCCGCACTAAAGTATGCTGAACTGGTCAAAGTGTACTTTTCAGACACCTTCAGCAGCGCCTGCACGTTGTCTGCTTCTGTTCAGAGCGGCAAAGTGCAGGCAGCGATGGGGCTTTTATATTCACCTCCAGCGGGGCCCAAGTCAAAGGCTGAATCTAAGGGGCCATCAGCCCTACTTTTGTTCCAGCATCCTAGCTGGAAGCCCTCTGGAGCCTCACACCTAGATGCAAATGCAAGGGAGAGGAAACAAAAACACACCGCTTGTTGTTACTTCACAAGTACTTGGCTTTGACTTTGTTCAGTCCCTGTGTATAACAGACAGACATGCACTGTGAGAATGTCAGATGTGTTGGTTTGTCCCAGTATTTACCAAAATAACAATTTAAATGCCACTATTGTATTTCTTTTATGGCGCTACTCACCCAGTGCAAGGTGTCAGAGCGCTCTTTACATCACACATACACATTATACATTGACAATAAATCATAAGTGGGTAAATCAATGTACAGGATGTGTTAAAAGGTGTAGGAGTCACATGCCCGTCATAGCTCTCTGCTACATTAGAAGGATTACAATGTATGAACTGCAAGTAACAAAAGGATCTCTGTCTTAAAAGCACCACGTGCCTATCTACATAAAATAAAAATCTGGAATATGCATGTTACATGATGTGCTTGGCAGGAGGCGCATGAACCCTACTCGCATTCACAACTGGGACTAGACAAAAAACAGATCTCTCCAGCAAATGCGTTAACCTCCCGAGTTATCTTACCACTATTATTATTCTCTTCAATTTACGGGGCACACAAAGATGTCTGCAGCAAATGCCTTAAACCCATAAAATATTTTTAAATGCAGACTTTGCGACCAATTTGGAAGAACAGATTTACTGCCACTTTTCTCTTTGTTGCCAAAGTGTTTGTTTCAGAGGTTTGAAAACAATAATATATAAATGAAGCCCCAGATTTCGCGTTGGGATTGCATCAGGTTTGTTTTGGCACAACTCAGGAGTAAAATCTCATTTGTTAAATCTCATAATGCGTTCAAATGTACTCATGAGAGGTCTTAAAATCTGATGTCACTTCTTGTGAGGCCATGGGATGTGATGCCACTTCCTGTGATGTCACTTGCATACTACCTATCTTGGTTAGTCCCCCCACTTCTTTTCTCATGACTTGTGCACTGGCATGGAGGAAAAGCACGTTGGTTGCCTCTACAGCGCTGAGGGTGGCTACAAGGCGCTAGGGACAAGTCGTGTTCACCCCGTGGTGCACACCGCCAATTAACAGTACAACGTGTACAGTTTATTTCCCTACGCAGATGAAATGATCTCATACACTTAGTGGTGATGCAAGCATGAGTCGAGAGTGGACATCTACTTTTGTCCAGCAGGTACCTAAACACCCGAGGCACCCAAGGGCAGCATATAACGGACAAACGGCCCTAGGCTAGACGGAAACAGATTTCCCTGACCGTCCAGGCCCTTGAAAAGCGTACAGTCAGTCACCCGTCAGATGTGTCGAGCTTGGGGGGACCGTTGTGACCCCCACAGACATTTCAGGGTCAGCGGCAAGTAGCAAGGTTTATGGGTTTCTTGAGTCCCCAGTCGGTGTTGCAGTTCCGGCATATGATTTACCGACACAATGCATTCTGGGAGTTGCAGTTCCACCTCCCAAGCACTGGGCCGTGTTTAGTTAAAGGAGAGCCCAGGATTTGAACATGGTGACGTGGGCGTCGTCTGCTGCCACTAGTGCACAGCACACGCTTGTTGTCAAGGTGAAATGGTTTTAAACCAAAGCATGCACAAGAATTCCTGCCTGTAAGGTACGGGAGTGTCACTACATCTACTGCGACACACACAGAGCACATTAAACAGCCCCTAACTTCCCACGACCAGACGCCGAAATAAATTACGAGCTGAATGCTAAAAGGGCATTTGAAAGCAAAGAACTGCTGGCACCGCAACGGGTTTTCCGGAACGCACATGATTATAGCAATTCCGAACTCTATTTACTTGGCGGGGGAGTAGCGCGTGGCAGACACACAAGAGGCTTCCAAGCTGTGAATTTAAAGCCATAGTACCAACAAGGTCATTGACCCCCTTTCCAAACGAAAACAAACATTTGCAATACAATAGGTCTCGCATTACTGAAAGTTTGAGCTACTGGCGTTGCAATAGTTCAACCTTTTGGTGATGCAAGACCAATTGCTCTATTTTTTCAATATTCTATGTTTTTAGTAACCATCGCGGCACAGGTGGCATGCTGCGCAGCTTACAAAAAACGTACGATATTCAAAACAAGCATTTGCAATGCAACAGGTCTCACATCAGTTAGAGTTATTGGCATTGTAATTATAATTTTGCATGTATCTAAAAAAAAATGAAACGCTCAAGTTGGGTTACCGACATGCGCCATGGAGAGCTAACAACTGGTATACCACAGCATAGACGCTATGATCTAGAGGATAACGCAGCGCCGCAGGTTGTGAAAGTGGAATCGAAATAAAGCTGCAAAACATATTTTCCACGAACAAGGTCTCGCATTTGCTTAAGTTACAGCTATTGGCGTTGTAAATGGCGTTGTAAATGACAATGTCTTTTATCCATGTGTTATGGAGTGTATGTGGTGTGTAGTGAAAATTTACTTGTAGAGCTGTGCAGTGTTTGAATTCCTTAAACTCAAAGAGGTTGTGGTCAGGCAATCAATCACAACTCATTGATGAAGTTATAGTTTTTGGAGCTTAACCATGTATATACATCGGCCTTGCTTAGTACCAACTTTAGGGAAAACATGTATTCGGCCTCGGCAGGATGACAGGCTGAGTCGCCCGACCTAGATTTGAACCTGCGACCCAGTGGTGCCACCGAAATCGAAGAACTTTCCCAGTTATTTGAACAGACGGCGGCCAATGTTTGCTAATTCCGTAAGTGTTATAATTTTTAATAAGAAAACCAAAAGAGCGTTTTAATAGTTAGAAGAAATTACATCAAAAACACACACACACGGTACTCACCGCTTTCCCCATCCTTATTAGATTTAGAGGGCGCCGACCCGCAGGAATCGGACTTTGGGGAGGGGCAGTGAACCTCTTAAAGGCACAGGAAACTGTGTCAAACACAACACCCCTCTTAGGTCCGAGATCATTTATTAGTGTTATTATACAAAAGGGCGCCGGGAGCTGTCTTGAACAGCCCTGTAGAGAAAGAAGACACCAGGAACCATATGTAACAGTCCTCCCAGGGAAGGAGACGCTGGTGGCCACATTTATCAACGTCCCGGGTTGGATAGAAGACAAACACATTTCTCCCTTTCCCGACTTGTTAGGTCACAGGATGACAGGCTAGAGTATTATAAGTGTTCTATGGAGGTGAAACAAAGAGTGTGCCGGAGAAAGCGGGTTGCAGCCCTCACTTTTATATCTGGCACTTTGCCGTCACCACGACTGTCACTGCTCCCTTTCATTCTCGCCCCTTACCTGCCAACTGCCTCCGCAGCAGCAGCGCTGAGTGAGGCTCGGTTATGCTTCACTGGGGAAAGGGGAAGTGGGCCGGTTTTGGATGTGTAAACTTTTGGCAGCCCGTGCCCCAGACAACGCCGGTAAGAGAGTAAGTGGTAAGTGTACGCTGGCCCCTCATACCGCCTTAGCCCCACTCGCCGCACTCCAGGCCACCGCCGGCAACAGTACAGGCGCACTCGGACTTGCTAAAATCCATTCTGAGAAACACGACTCTTCCAGACAGGGGCCTCCCTGCTTACGCAACTAGGAAGGCTCAGGCGCGCAGCCATGTTGGTGAGGTCAAATAAGCGAGTAGAACACATTGAGATGGTGGTTTTGAATATATATGGGACATCTTAAGGTTGGCTCCGCGCGGCGTCAACAGCCAGGTTTGGTTTCTTCTAACTTAGAATGCTCGCTATTGAAACGTTACCTTAGTTGCGATACACTACACTGAAGTTAATCAAATGTGTTTATGTCTCTTGCGTGGTATACATGCTTAACAAGAGCACCGAGCACTGCTAATTCATAAAGTAAGGGCTGTATTTTTATGGGGTGAATGTTTTGTTTTATAAGGTTTCCATGCCTTTTCTTTTAATGATTACCCCATTCGCGGGTCACACAGAGCCCGACCCTTCCAGGCAAGCTCAACCATTTAAAAACAACCTGCGGCGACAATCAAGAGAGCGCCGACTGAGTACCTGAGCGCGCGATGCCGCTGTCCCGGTCTTCATTCTGTCCTCGGCTGGGCATGTCCACGGGGGTGCTGTGCGCTGCACGGAATAACGAGGAGAGGTCGCCGCCGCTCCACTCGGGCTCCTGCTTGACGGCGGCCCGGGCCTGCGGTGCCGCGCGGCAGCTCGTCATCAGAGTGGAGAGCGTGCCCGCGCCGCAGCTCGTCAGCAGAGTGGAGAGCGAGCATGGGCCGGGCCTAAAGGAGACAGGGAGGGAACACAAAAGCATCACTTTCAATAGAAAGCGAGGCTGGGTGGAGCTTCCACCCCACTTCCAAAGAAACCCGACGACAATAGATCTCGCAGAGCGAGCAACGCATGCGCTGCAACGCTAGGCGAGACCTAAAAATAGAGTTTGGCGAGCCGCGCCAGAGAAAAGAAAGGCACGACTGTCATTGTCAAAGATGAAGGCGGGCCTCGCTAGGTGTGCAGGGTGAAGCGGGAGAGCTTGTCCTGCTTGCAACAGCAGCTGGGATGAAGTCATTAGTAAAATAGCGCTCACAGACTGTAAATAACACATAATGGGTAACAACACATTAAGAGGGCCAGTCCTCATAGGAGCTTACATAAGGAGAAAAGGCGGTACTAAGGAGGGACTACTAAGCATATTCACGAATCAAAAGCAACCATTTAAAAAGGACAGTAACAGGAGCCAATTGAAAAGATGGGCAGAAAATGGGCAGAGCTTCAAGTCCATACCTGAATACAACATGTCTCGAAGAGACAGCGCAAGCGCTGCCTGGGCAAGATCTTTAAAAAAATCATCCTCTGGCCCAACCCTATTTACAATGTCATTCAAGGCCGCCCTGGTGCAGAATAGGTGTTGAGGGTTCAGAAAATATGAGCTAGACAGGGAGAGGAAGCAACATAGAGAGGGCGGGGGCGAGAATGTGCGAAGGAAGCAGCACATGGGACAGAAAGAAAACACATGCGCTCCCATGGCACTGAAATAAAAAAAAGTAGCCTCCTGATGTGGATATGTGGAAGGGACACAAGTCATCCAATCAAAAAGCGATTCAGGGTACGGCCAAACACAAGAAGAAAAACCACCCTATAAGAATCCGCGAGAGTGACAAGAAAGCCTCCAATGGTTAGCAAGAGGCGGACCCAAAGTCCACCCTTGTTATTGCTATTGTTCGATAGATCTTCGACAACTAAAAACAGATCTAAAAAGGTTTGAGACCGCATCTAGATGAAGACACCACTTGTGTGAAGATGTCTGGGGCGGCAGAGAGTAAGTACCTGCTTAGAGAATGCTTCCTCCCGCCCCCAAACAATAAATAACTTGCAACCCCCCACCCCCTTAGGATCTCCAAACGCCCATTGTTACTTCCACGCACAACTCCAAGGAGCCCATGCTCCCAAATCTGTTGATCTGGAATGACTTTGGTATTGTGGTCAGTAAGAGAACCTGCCTGCCCTGCATCATGGTAAGCAAAGTCATCGGAGCCAATGTGACTCCCCCGATCCCCAACAGACAGGAATAAAGTCGCCTTTCTGTACCTTCCGAAGGCACCTCACAGCCAGGGCTTCTCTCAGTGCTCTCTACTCAGCAAGCGAGACATCTGTGTTTACCCAATACTCATCATCTGGAATAAGAAGGTCCTGGCTCTTTAACATGTCATCCTCCGTGTATCTCGCAATGCTGGATCCTGCTAAATACTCCGCCTCACCAACAGATCTGTCAGCTGAATCCTGTGACCACTGGATCCTCACAGCCTTCTCTAGCGACCTCACTCACCCTCGCTTCAGGCACCAGTAAAATGCAGGATGTCACAAGCCTTACTTCAGGAACTGTACTGCTTGAATCATATTAAGGCTAAAGGAGCCCTCTTCATGTGCTAGACTCTCCCCGGCGACGAGAACACCTTCAGCCGAGAAGTCTCCATCACTGCTTTGGTTAAAGCAACTCTTTGGGTTGGAGACAAGAGGGCGTTGATTCTGGGAGGTTTATGGAAAACTCCAACTTGTGCAGCAGTGCCACTCTTGTGTGATCTGAAATGCCAATGCCTGACTCTCCTGAAGGACATCCTGCAGGGGCCACTCATTCAGGTAAGGGAAGGGCTGCACTCAGTGAAGATGGGCAGCTGCCACATTTGTGAGCACTCAAGGTGCTAACGAGACGTCAAAGAGCCAGCCTCTAAACTGAAAAGGTCTGCCTTCCTCTACCGAAGGCAGGTACTTCCTGTCCACTGCAAGAACTGGAATAGGTAACTAGGCAGCCTGAACTTCAGGGACGCCATTGGGTGTCTGTTACCATTGGGTGTCGCACCACCTAAATCTGGGCAAAATACCCTATTCTGGATTCTGCTATCAATTTCCAGTAATGCTTTTTTCAGATCACAAAAGACTTGAACCAAACCCCCATATTCCATTCTTTCTGCAACAGATTTAAAATATTCTCTAGCTGCTTTTATCGGTGTCCTTCTGTCCTTGGTAGAGGCCTTTCTGAAGGAATTCTTATGAATTGAGATCAGAAGCCCCTTTTTTGAATCTGCAGGACCCACAAATCCATGCTCAGTTTCTCCCATTCCACAAAAATACCCCCACCTACCACCTGCAAGCTTTGCTAGAGTAACCTGCAGCAAGGGTCGTATCAAGGCGGCTTCCCCTGACCTGCTAAAGATACCTGAGCAGTGTGTCTTCTGCTTGGCTCTTCTCTGCTCCTGCAAGGGTTCCTACGCTGCGGATGCCTTACAACACAAGACTCCAGGCAAAGTTGAGTCTCCGCTGAGTTGGAGACATCGACAAATACTGGTGGGAAGGCTTAGTTGCGGCTGACCCCTCCAGGAGTACCTGTACATAGAGAATCCTAAAACCTCATATCATTTTGATTAACCTTGTCTCCAAAATTTCTCTTCATTCAAGGGGCGTTCAAAATCTGATACGAGACAACCAGGTGATGACCAGCAAGCTTAACACACTTGTGGTGCCTCATAGCTTAAGAGGTAGACATTCCTCTCGCAAGAGATGCAACGGAACGAACCTCAGTCTCCGTAACGTGCCTGGTGAATCCACACCACCAGCCACCATCTAGTTTAAAGCTCTGCCTGATCATAAGCCAAGTGATCTACCATTGTCATCGCTAACTACCATAATGAGTACTAATAACTGGCCTAACTACTAGCAGCGTTCACTGATCTCAAAGCTGAAGAACCAGAGGCCAAACCCTTCGTTGCCACAGCGTCCGTGCTGTGGGTGTCCGAGCAGGAGGGGCACTTTCAAGGGTCTCCCTAGTACTCGTTGCATAAATAACCAGGGACTCGGTGATGATCATCGGACGGTAAAAAGGGGTCCTTACAAGCAGCCTACATGTCTGCAACACTGTCCTGGAAATGGCAGCCACAGGCTCTTCTCAGAGATTAAGAACAGGAATCCTGGAGAGGTCTGGATATCCCTTCAAGCCTTCTGAAACATGTCCGCCTCCTTGTCACGAGCATGCGAGTCTGGAGGGAGGTTTGAACTCCAAAGGGCTTTATTGTCTTGTAACCCTTCTCCCAAGAGATCAGCATGACGGATAGTCATCGAAGGCATGGTCGACAGAACTTAATTCTTAACAAAACGCAAAGCGCCTAGACCACTTAAACCCTGTAACTCATGAAATGTCCGTGAGCCCCTCTTCATCATCACCTCCCCGCTCAGAATAGAGGCATCTGGACCATGCAAGGCAAACACCAGAATCACCTACATCCTCCGGCTCCTCTGAATGAGATGAACGATCATCACTCTTATGAGTGAGCGCCACAGTCCTGGGAGCCAGTGAAGGAAAGGCAGCCACAGGGGAGATGGGACTGTCCGTGAATGACGCGGTCTTGGCCTGTTGTAGATATGAACAGAAATGCACCGATCCCAGGGTCTACTGGTATCTGCGCCATGGGTTAGTGAGCCGTCCTGGACGGGTCGGTTTAGGAAACATCCAGTCTCCCTATAAACCTTTTTTATTTTTTTAAATATCGTTTGGTGTTTTTTGCACGTTTGTATGAAATATTCCATATACTTGGAGCTGCTTCTGCCTAAATTAACAAAAAGTATGAAATGTTCATGAACTAAGACAGTGAAGTGCAGATCAGATCCATATTCAAAAAGAGAGAGGAACCCTTGGTAACCCAAAGGACTAGGGTTCAAGTAAGAATTTTTTTGCAAAGAAACGTCCTCTGGAGTTATTTTATATCAACACTTTCACTCATACACATGATCAAAATACATATATTTAAAACCCAATCATACCAGTTCCCCCACAACTTCGAGTCTGCTACGTATCGGCACAAAAAACCTCTAGTTAATAGAATGGTGATTGAAATTTATTAAAACAATATATTTTGCAAAACATTACACAATAAAAAACAATTCTATCAAAAGGATCACAATGAAGCAATTGTAGTACATTAAATATAAGAACAATTCATCACAATAAAAAACAATCAAAAAACATTTTCTTACACGAGAGTCTAAAAAGCAAACAATAACCTTTGTCATCAATTGCAACAATCCTAAATAAAATTTTTACACAAACCCTGATGCCTTACAAATCATACACATCTAAGGTAATGTTCATGCAGATGAATTTGTGGCTATGGTACAAGCGTCGACGCGTTTCGAAGGTATATTCACATAACTCCTTCTTTTTCAAGACAATGATCTTTTTACTCCCGTTCTTTAAAAAAAATCTATAAACATAAACAAATATATTTAAAATACAAACAAAATGTATGTTTTAATCCAATTAAAAACCATCTTCATAATACATTCAATGATCGAAAAAACTACCTATATCGGAAAAGGATGGGATCATTTTTGTGCCAGTTCAGCAAACCCACAAGCACCCTCTCTTTATCTAAACCATAGTAGGCAATTGATGACAAAGGTTATTGTTTGCTTTTTAGACTCTCGTGTAAGAAAATGTTTTTTTGATTGTTTTTTATTGTGATGAATTGTTCTTATATTTAATGTACTACAATTGCTTCATTGTGATCCTTTTGATAGAATTGTTTTTTATTGTGTAAAGTTTTGCAAAATATATTGTTTTAATAAATTTCAATCACCATTCTATTAACTATAGGTTTTTTGTGCCGATACGTAGCAGACTCGAAGTTGTGGGGGAACTGGTATGATTGGGTCTTAAATATATGTATTTTGATCATGTGTATGAGTGAAAGTGTTGATATAAAATAACCCCAGAGGACGTTTCTTTGCAAAAAAATTCAGATCAGATCCATGCCAGATGTTCAGCACATCTGTGTAAGGTAACCATGCATAAAATGCATTTAAGTCAGACGTCTCCAACGAATAGCTCGTGAGCTACCAGTAGGTCTCCAGTGTGCAGCCCAGACTACTAAATTAGAAGCTTTTGCTTTAAAAAGCATGTATTCGAGACGAAAATGTGTATATTTTCAGAACGCATAAGATGATGATTGGAGAAAAATGGTTAATTTTCAAAATTAATTTAAAGACATTATTTGAGTTGGAGAGATTTATTTCTTATATTATGATTTTGGAGCTGGGGGAGTTGTAGCTATGGATGTTTTATTATTACTCATGTAGATGCATTCAAAATGGATAGTGCTGTTTTACTTAATGGCAGGCAACCCTGCCTAATGCACTGATGTGATCACTGATGACAGCCTTGGATGGGGTGCTCGGTGTCCCATCAATGACTTTTGCTGAACATAGTAGCTCTTGTTACAGAAAAGATTGGAGGCCCCTGATCTAAGTGGAACTCATTAAACAGTCAGTGGCTATTCTGAAAATCTGGCATGGATTCGGCCCTCGTGGATCTATGCTGGTTACCCCTGCCTAGGAGACCCAACAATGTATGACGGGGGCTCTTTATTCACACCCCCTGGGCCTCTGCTGTCAACACAACACCTAACCCTCCACATACACTCTAACAAACGTGGAAAGTGAGGCCAGGCTTTTAAAAGAGAGGCAGGTCGGTTCATTATAATCTCGTTCTTATCGAACATTCACATAAACATAATAAACCGAATTGCACTTAAGTAACAGGTGTTATCACCCAAGTCAAAGACATTTTCATTTTCAACCTTGCCTGGGTGAAAGGGTGACAGAGCTTTTCAGCCAGGATTATAACCAGTCTGAGCCAGTTTCGAAGTGTTACCTGCACCGGGCATTCACCTCACTGAGCAATGTTACAGGTTAGTTCGTCTTAGCAGGATCCGGTGTTGCAGGGGCTGACAATGGGAATTATCTTACTGAGTCATGATAACTCCAGTCAGGTCACAAGTTCAGGCTTTCATCCTTCCAAGGGCAATAAAAACGTACTCTTGACTCTGGCAAAGGTACCACCTTTTATTTACCAAGTTACATAACTGCAGACTCTGCCAATCATTTAATAAAAAAAACTTTTATCATCCTGGTTGGATGATGCTCTGTGCTGTAAGACGCAGAACTTCAACCTTCCTCTACCTGGACTGCAGCACGTTTCTTAACTGCACGAACTTCCTGAATACAGCCTGCCTCTAGACAATACACTATATATACAAATGCACACGCAAACTCAACCCCTAGACAGAAGCACCCTGTGCCCACCCGTCCCAGAGCTGGCACCACTTTCTAAGCCTCCCATGTACTCAGCCGAAGAGACATTTTCCAATCTGTCTTGGTCAGTTAAAAATATTTCTTAAGGCTCTTGGGGGGTGGGGTGGGGGGCACAAGGTACTTTCCTGTAACAACAGTCTTGAAGCTTGAACCTTTCCTAGACTCACGTGCAGTTCTGCAGCTTGAATCTTTCCTAGATTCACGTGCAGTTCTGCAGCTTGAATCTTTCCTAGATTCCCATGCTGTGCACGATTCTGCCATTGAGTGACCAGTTCTGGAAATATTATTTGAAAAGAAGAACAAGTGAGCAGGAGATCCCTGGGGAGCGGGTTTCCAGCTTCAGTCCAGAGGATCTGCCGGACCGATGTCCATTCCGGGGAGTGAAACTTCCTCAGGACATCGGCAGTAGCCTTAGAATCTTTTTTGGTGTAGGAAGGGAGAAGCAGTGAGTAGAAATGCCTTAGGCTGTACTCACCTCAAGGCTCCACCCCCTCCTCATGTGGTGAAAAGTTCTCAGAAGTTGGCAGGAATGTGACCTGGTGTGCTCCAAGGTAGAGTCAGCTGGTGGCTTTACCTTGAAAGAACTCTCTGCAGAAGCAAGAAATGAAACTGTCACCTTATGGGAGATGACTGCTGCCACGTCAAGCACATTTCGCTACCGCAACAGAGGCACGAAAAAACACAGAGGTAGGCTAACAGAATTTGATAGAGCTCACAACATGCTTTGGGGAGCAACGCAGCGCTCCAAAGAGAACATTTTATTGCTGGATAAGGTGCTGCAAACAGAACCATGTTAGGAGTTATGTTAGGAGTTATGGATACTTTGCCAAAACCAGGATGTGATGCGGAGAACGTGGATACTTGTAAAGGTAAGATTACCAGACAACAACCTGTTCAGTGGTCTTCTTCAGGTTTGCAGAAGAGACTTTGTAACAAGATTTGAGGCACAGACACAGAGAGACAAAGCAGCTTGTCCAGAATCACATGATTTTTAGGTCTCTCCTTAGCTGCCTGTTGTCTGAAAGACCTCCTGTGGACCATAAGAGAACCTGCAGTGGGAGTAGAGTCAGTCCCCTGCTTATCACTGGATGGCTTCCTTGTCACTCATTCGCTTGCTTCTTAATCAATGGCTTTCCTCCCTCTTCTTGAGTTTGTCCTTCCCCCTGGAGCAATAACTTTTTCACCATCCTTTCAAATGGGTGAACTGTATCCTTGTCGACGGGGTTGGGGTTTGTGTGAGGCTGTCGTGGAGGCTTGCAGACTCGGCACTTGGCCTTGCACCCCGGCGCCCTTTTCGTCTTGCCCATAAAACTGCGGGCTACCGGAGATACAGTGCCTGCGCTGCCTGGGAGCCGGGAGCTGCGAGGTGCACCCGCCTGTGATCGGCGGCCTACCCCCGCGGCTCCTGTCCTGCTGAAGTGTGCGGCCCCCAATCAAACCAACAGAGGACGCGGAACAGAAGACCAGCAGGATCAGAGGGAGTAGACCGACCTATCAAGGTGAATCCCCTCCACACACTACACAAAGAGGACAGTGGGGGTCCGTGTACCCCAAAACTCACCGGAGGAAGGAACAACACGGGACCTGGCAGTGAGGACGGGAGGAAGACTCCTGGAGACGAAGAGGGTGTCTTGGATCCGCGGTCCCGGCAGCGAGGAAGGGACACGGTCTAGACAGAAGTGAGATTGCATCGGAGACATATCGGGACCGGCTCTCACAGAAAATTGACGGAGAGGCCCCCCTCGCTCGAGAACTGGAGCCTCCGACCTGCCATGCCTGACTCCAAAATGGCGGCCATCTGAGGAAAAAAGCAGATGGGGACCATAAATAAACCATGTGAGTGCTCCCGCGAGTGGAGGGTGGAATCAAGAACTCCCAAGTCAAAGGAGGGATGAGCTTGATTTAAGGACCAGGCAACACTCTGGCATAACTGGCAACACTGTCCTAACCTTTGCCTGACCCTAATATGGCGAATGAAATGCCTTGAGACGCAAAAATGGCAGACGGCGAACGTCGGAAGGCCGTGATTGCTGGGACGGACCTCCGGAAACCTAGCCCGCTCAACATCTACAACGGGATCTACTGCCCAAGCCCTGCAAAGAGGTACGGTGAGGGAGAGTGATATCGGTACGAGACGCCTGACCCTAAGATGGATAACATACGACGAGCCCGGCCAGCAGGGAGGACACAGAGCGGTTGAGCAGGGGTCCTTACTTTTTGCCTGGGTATGAGAGATACGAGCTGATTCTCTACCCTTTTTTACATACATGCATGGGCTACGAAGCAGTACCTAGTCTGGGGATTTCATCTGCCTGACTCTAAGATGGCGCCTGGGAAGCAATAATTTGTACCATTTTGGGCCCAGACTCTCAGTTAAGTGACACAGCAACGTATGGGGAAAGATGATGAAAGAACAATTATCTTATTTGGTCCGTAACCCTGACGCTAACCTATGGCCGAGGCTAGGGGTGGCTCTGCCCCTGTGGACACCGGCTTTCACTGCAGGAAAGGCTGTAGTAAACGCCCGAGCCCGCCTGATCCTAAAATGGCGCCTGGTGCAGTTCGAACCCAAGCTCAGCAAATCGATGAGGCCGTACCCAGAGGGGGAGTACTCAGTTTCAGGTCAGCAGGAGAGCCGAGTAGCGGTGGGCGACGTCCATGCCGTTCAGAGGGTATGAATACGACAGCACCTACAGTGGACATCGACCAGACCTCGCTCATTTACCCCACCTTCCACCCCCCTCCGGCTCACCCATCATGACATTGAACCCGTGAATCTTGCCACCGACCGTGGAGACTTAATATTTTGGCCGATGTCCGGTGGAGCTACTTTGATAGCTATAGCGGAGATGGGCTGTGGACTTCCCCCTCGGCCGTCACCTACCCAGCCGGACATTGGACAGACTTTCCCTTCGTCTCTCGGCCGTATCTCCCGCCTCGTTTCCCTCTTACACTACTCCCCTTACCCTTCCACACGCCACCAACCAACAGACATAACTCGTAATTGATATATCATTTGCAACATTGTGTAACTTGTAACTAATGTAACTTCCTCATGTAAAGCGCTCTGATACCTCCGGGTCTAGCCAGCGCTATATAAAACTAAAATAAATAAAATAAAATTAAAATAAATAAAATCCTTCCACTGCTCACATTCAAGGAACTACTTTTTTACTTTTCATTAAGCACTCCATGAGCGCAGACGTGTTTCCTTACTCTCTCCCTCTTGTGCTGCTTTCTACCTCAAATACAACCCCCATGCACAGTATTAATTCCTCCTCCCAACCCCTGCGAATACACAGCTTCTTCCATCCTGTTTTTTTTTTGGTTAATTTATTTGTTAAATGCTCCCACTCGCCTCAGGCTCCTCTGTTGCTCCCTCACTCATCCCCATCGCGGTCATTAAAGATACATCTTTTTCCAATTTACACATTTTTAGAGCGCTTGGCAACCACTTACTGACATGTTGTCTCATTTTTGAAACACACTTTCCCGCACATTTAACGTAATTTTTTATTATCTGCTCGAAGTGATGCACATCTTGGAAATGTAAATAAACAAAATGGAAGCTGCGACATACCATATGTGCACACATGCATGAGCATGCATTCATCTTCAGTTAGGTTACCACAGCATCTTGACTAATATATGTGCATGTACTCGTCATTGTGCTATTTTTCCCTTGTTTTTTTTTTGTTTTGGGCTGGTGCTACTTTGGCAAAAAACCATTGGCAAAGTCAATATATCAAAGAGGCCCAATCGTTTGGTTTTGCCAACGCTTGTTGATAAAGTGCGGAAGCCAAGATTCAAATCAAGGACTGTGGGTCAAATATCAGAAACCTAGGGACCAATTCAGTGTTTCTTTTTTCCCACACGTGTAAGTGTAGCTTACCCAACGAATTCCTAAATTGGAAGCAAGCCCTAACTCCTTTAGAAAAACAAAAAGGTCAACAGGGCCACGAGAAACATCAGCACATCTTGTCGTGCCAACACTCTTCTCTCCAGTAGGTCCTTCAGTGGTTGCTGGTCATTCCAGGCCCCACTGGGTCGTTTTTATCAACACCTCCTGGCATCACTTGTGATATATTCAGATGTGCATCGGGCCAAGGCAGTGATTGCACATGTGCTACAAAGCGCAGGCATGGGTCAAAAAATATGTAATTTTACTTCTCCAATGATGGGCCAATGCTCCCTCCATTTCAAGAGCTTGTAAACTACAATTTTGAACGATTTGAGAAGCTTGCACCAAAGTTGAATTGCACGAACCACGCATCGCGTTGCTTTATGTGTGTTGTATGTGTCTGACCACCCACTTTCAACAACAATGAGGGGCAACAAAACCAACTTTGGACAAGTCTTCAATCAGCTACGTAGAAAAATACTGCACAATGTGCGCTCTGTACCTCCTCACCTACCCTAGAAACATGGACCAGCCCAGCAGCAACAGCACAACCAGACCACTTGTCAGGACCTCATGCATTAAACCGTACTCTTCCCGTATAGCTCTTACTATAACCACACACTTCTACAACCAACAATACAGAAGCACCTGTAACAACACTCCAAGACAGCCCTCGTGCCACGGTGCACAATAGTAGTTTTGCGCTACACAAACACCGGAAAACAAATTCCTTAACAAGGTAATGAATAAGCAGTTATAAGTATTCATCAAAACCCATGAACATCAGGAAACTTCTGGCAACATTTCTGACCTCACAAGGGTAGGGGTGAGGGAATACCAACTAGAGGCATGGACAAATACTACTGGACTCTTACTATGCCCTTGTCTCTCCTGCACAACCTTCCTACAGGGCAATCACAGCATCCTGAAGTGGTCGTTAGTGAGCAACAGGGTAGCAACTTTCTAAAAGTTGCATGTGGCAACAAGTTACATTAATTTGGACTTGGGCATCAAGTTGGGCTGAATGTAACGAGTTGTTTGATACCTTTAAGTATTTACTTTAGTAATCCCATTCAGAAGTCAGAATGGCTGAGCAGTCAGCATGTAGCTCTGTACTTGCCAATGGGGCTACCAATCGCTCTCCCAGTAAAAACGACAACTGTGGATTTTTACTGTTAGAACATGTTAAGCACTTGTTCTACTTTACTAATGTGCAGCACATGCACCCTGCCTTGGGACCCAATAGCCCTGCTGTAGGGGTTGACGTATACACATTAGAAAGGGAGTTTGGGCTTTGCCATTGATTACAGTGGCAAAGTTGAGTTAGCAGTTTGAAGCTGCCCTTCTAGTCTGTAGTGGCAGACCGGGAGCCATGTTTTACCCTGTCTCCGTCAGGGTGGCACAACAAGTGCTGCAGTCCCTGAGGAAACACTCTAACCTGCAGTCTCTGGGTACACCTGGTACCATACATTAGGTACTTGGAAGTTAGCCTATGACAACTGGGTGTAGGGGGCAGAGCACATGTACTGAATTCCTATTAGAAGAGCTCAGGGCATTTCAGAGCAATTACACCAGTACCTAGGAGTCAAAATTGGGGGAAAGTGGAGGTGCTACCGGCAAAATGCCTGTTTCCTCACATATGTTTTAAACCAAAAGGACAGTAGATATTCTGCAGCTGAAAATAATTCTGACAAACTGCATTATTATGGTACAAAATTCCAACTCCCAACTCTGAGTATTAAATTCAGTTTTTATGACATAATACTTGATTGCTTCTCAATCAAACATTTTTCTTTTCTCTTTCAATCAAAGGAAAGGTTTAAAAATTACTTAAAATATTTCTCTTTTGTGAAATGGAATTTTTAGTACAAAACAAATAGCTTTGCCTATTCAGATATCAAGCAAACAGAAAACCAAAGATGTCATAAAATGTACCTGATTGTAATGTCTTTCAATGTCTGGCCTTGCAAAAAACACAATGTGAATTTTTCACTTAGCCGCTTTAAGCTACTAGAGACAAGGATGAACATGAACTCCAACAGACGATTGTAAACTGCAGCTTCTAAACTGCAAAACAGACAGGCTAAAAATATAGCAAAAACTGGTGAATTTGACGCGGTTAAATTAATAGAAGGGTGTGCAACAAGGATCCCAGATGGCTGGGTGCAGGCCAGATTTGCAGGATGTCCACAAACTAAATTTACTAACAATTAATCTAAACAAAACTGATTTACATGGTCATTGGTTACCCTTAAAACCTGTAATGGATCCAGACCTTATGTGACTACGCTGGACTCCCTGACTTAATAACTTTAAAGCATCTCTGGTACCCAGTTACACGCAGGAGGAGATTTAGGCTTCTGATAATTATCCATCAAGTCATATCTGGTGGTAGAGGACTCTACATGCAGATTCAGCTATCATCTACCAGCCAATCAGGTCATTTGGAATTTCTAAAATGGTACTGATTCCTGGATCGGGGAGAGAAGCTTGCCAGGCAGCCATTGCTCCACTACACCAGAGCCCAAAGCAGAGAACGAGCCCTCTTCTGGCCCAACAACGAATCTCCAATCACTGTCTTCGGAAGAACATCTACACTAAACAGCGCCACCTAGTGCCAAGAAGGTTTTAAAGTGAAGTTTTCCCTAGACCCGAGGTCTTCCAACAGGGGGAACGCGCCTCCCTGGGACTCCCCGGCTGCGTTCTCAGAGGTTCACAAATGCCTCAGCAAGTACTTGTAAATGAAAATGGCCTGGAAGTGTGGCTTTGTTTATTTTTGGTGTTTCCAGGTTGTCATCGTTTACATGAAGTGGTTGACGTGCATAAAAAAGTATAACAACGGTGTTCCTGAGCCCTGTGGTGGCAGAGGTCAAACTAAAGACATGGCTAAATACAACAAAATGTTCAATAAGTGTTTTTTTGTTTTTTTTTAGACCTTCACAGCAACTGCACATAAAATAATGTACACACCTTAAAAGGAAATTAAAAGCAAATGTAACTAATTGTGATAAATACACTCTTTTAGATTATGAAACATCCTTTGGTTAATGTGAGCACTGCAGATGTCCGTTTGTGAGACCAGAGAGTCACAGAATTAAATCCTGGTTGGCGCAGTGCGAAATAGTGACTCGTTTAATCATAGTGCTATGAGGATCCAGCATGTAACAAAGCACTATAAATACGCAAGTCATTTTAAAATTGTATTACACGTAGTATAAGATAAGCTTCCACACAATGATTTAGTGTATATTATAAAACAAGTGCTTTCAAAGAATACATATTAGTAACAGCTAATCACACTGTACCTAGTGCAGATATTTTTATAAGTCCATTAATAGGATATTTTCCAAAACTCAGCATCATTACATTACCTCTTAAAAATAATAAATTTTAGACATCACAATGCTTCAAGTGACTCCATAATTAAAAGAACTTTAGTCCCCCCCCCACGCCCCTTCACTCTCACACAGAGGTACATTCAGATCTCCATTAACAATTCAGATATGGTTGTTTATAACGAAAACTATGGGAACTGTTTTTGTAACATTAACACATGAGCAACACCATACACCCAAACACAAGGCCAACTTTGATTTCTGTTGACATGCAGATGCCCTTTCAGGTGAGTTGAGGGGGAGGAGGCCAAAAGGGTCGTACTCAGAGCCCCGATCTTCTGGAACCCTGGAGCCTCAGAGTTATGACCCAGGAGAAAGCAGAAAGGAGCCATGGGTAGCGTCAAAGAGATGGCCCAGAGAAGGGCGTGCCTATGTGGGGTCTAACTTTTTTATTTACAAATGGACAGAGTCAGCTTCCCCACTTGTTCAAAGAAAGCCCTAAAGAAGGTGTTGAGAAATGCAGGCTCATTTCTTTCGGGGCCATTTATTTATTTGAAAAGTTTTATATAGCGCTGGCTAGACCCGGAGGTATCAGAGCGCTTTACATGAGGAAGAAACATTGTTTCAGAACATGGTTACAAAGTTACATCAGTTACTGGAGCGTAGTTACAGGAATTACATGAGAACAAAAGCATAGCATAAACATGAGGAAAAAGAAAAGGCAAGGGGAGAGAAGATTAGGAGGGAGAGAGAAGGAATAGGGGAGGTGAACGGAGAATAATGGAGGAAGAGGGAGGGTGTAGGAGGCACTATGGGGAGACGAGGAAAAACAGTGTCCGACGTCCGGCTGGGTAGGTGACGGCAGAGGGGCAAACCAGAGCCAAACTCCTCTATAGCTGCGTGGGACAGCTCCACCGGTCATTGGCCAAAGGTTGCTCGTGCACCGCAGTATCAGAGCGCTTTACATGAGGATCAGCGAGTTACATGTTACAAAATTACAACAGTTACAGGAGCCAAGAATAAACAAAAGGAGAAAAACAGTGATTAGATAATGACAAGAGATATTAACGCATAAGCTGGAGAGGGAGGTAGCCACGGGATCGCGGGGAGGGAAGGAAACACAACGGGGAGACTAGGAAAAACTATGTCCAATGTCCGGCTGGGTAGGTGACGGCCGAGGGAGTGAACCAAAGCCTAACTCCTCTATAGCTGCCTAAACAGCTCCACCGGGCATCGGCCATGTTGTTCGGTCTCCAATGTTGTTCGGTGAGTCCAATCTTCATGATTTCCGCCTGGGGGGCATCGTCATAGGTCCATCTGCAGCACCATTCCCTGTGACCCTGAGCGTAGTTCAAACATCAAGGCAGTACTTGTTCCGTGGCGCTTGTCCAGCTGGTTCCTCAGACCGTGCTGCAGCGCGTTCCGTGCCTCCCTCAGTAGTTCCTGTACTCCAATGCGGACCATCAATGAGGTGGGGAGATGTTTAGCAGCCATTTTAAGGTCAGGCAGATAGAATGTGCACCCCTGTGGCTGTGGGACACTCTGCTGTTTCCCCCTGTAATTCTCTCGGTGTGAGTGAGGCTGCAGCAGGACTGAGTAGAAAAACAGTCCCATTACCAATCTTTTGCGCTGTGGAGACCTTGAAATGAGCACTGAAACCTCGCTCCAGGCGCCATTTTAGGGTCAGGCATTGCCTTTGCTTGGCCCACCATCAAGCCTTTCAGCTACAGACTTTCCCCAGGACAGGACGCCGGTTAAGGGAAACCCCTGGATTACCTCAGCTGGCCGGTATGGTGTGCCCCGGGGCCTCGCTCACCTCCCAGTCTCACGGTCAGCATCGATGGGATCTCCCGCTTCGGCGTCAATCACCGTGCGCCATCTTCCCTGTCATCACCGGGGTACTCGGCTTGAGCATGTGAGGCTCTCTCAGCCTCTTTAACTGCCGCTGTGGAAATCGGAAAACTGCTTCCGTTGCCGCTGCAGTCAGTGCAGCCTCCGGGTCTATGCTGGTCTGGGATCCCGCTTGAGAAGCGTCCGCGGCGCCATCTTGTCTCCGCTACAGATAAGCGCCCCTACTTCAGTCCCCATAGCGGACACAAAAGCAATGGGGTGGGGGCCACTTCACCCTAATTATGGATGTGTTACAAGCACAAAGGGGGCGGGGAACTATTTTCCTTGTTGGCATTTGGGCCTAGATCACCCTTGCTGCAGAGGGAACAGGTCGCAAGCAACAAAGGGACGAAATGTGGGAATTATCCCCTTTTTTTGACACAAAGGGGCAGACAGTCTGCTTTGGGCCTCAGGCATAGGAGTGATGGCCCAGTGGAATTGCCAGAGGAGTAGGTATCATTAGTGCTGTAGGTGTGGTGACTTTGGGGCTCAGGGGGTGCTATGGCTGCTGTACTATCCTTCCTTGCTTGTGTTAGGGTTCGGTGCACCTTTGCTGTACCATTGTTGCTTTGGGCATCGAACCAGGGGCCCAAGAGAGGAAAATTGAGGCAGAGGAGATGCCTTGGCGTAGGCCTCAGAGAGGTGACCGAAAGGAGAGCGGGGGATTCACAAGGGGCAGAGGAGACTGCCCGCTTCGCAAGGCTGTAGCTCTCATTAGTAAGGCAGGTGCAGTGACGCTGGGGCCCAGGAGTGTGAAGGGTCCACTGCATCACAATAATTGCCTGTCTTACTTTACAATAGAGGCATGGGGGAGAGCATTAGTGCTGAAGGCACCCGTGCTGCAATGAGGCGGGGAACACACAGGTGGTGGGAACGCCTTTTCAAGATTGAAGTGATGCCCAGGCTTGGTGGGGAAGTGGTAAAAGAGATAGGGGGGATAGCCTGCTACTCGGGGCCGCAACTACCATTAGTGCAGAAGGTGCAGTTGCACTGCGGCTCAGGAGTGTGAGGGGCTCACAAGTCCCTGATTAATGGGAGTAGCGTTTTTGTTGTTGTCTATTTCAGTTTTTTGTGTATTTGCTCTTTTCAAAGTCTCACATATAGTATGGATTATGATCAGCCACTGACAAAGGGCCCCTGAAATGATCTCATTAGCCCCACCGCCAGCGCTCAGCCCTGCCCCTCCCACTCCCCAAGTCGTTCCATAAAGTTTTGGAGGGGGGACCAAATTCAAAACATTTTGGGTAGGGGGCTCAGAGCAATAACGTTTGAAGACCTCTGCTCTAAACACATCTTGCTCAGACAGTCTGCAATAATGGAAGAGCTGACACGCGACAGCACCGAAATTCTATAACAAGAAGTCATAAGGTGGCAGGCACTGGAGAAATGCTCGTGTTCAAAAGGGGGCGTTGTGCCTAGAAGTGGTGTAGCAACTACGTTGACGATTTTGGATGCAGGTAACCCGTTCTCTGAACTTGGATTTCTCTCCCCAAATTGATCACATCTAGGCAAATTACCTCATCGCTCTGCAGATTAATACCCAAATCTGACGACTGACTGTATCAAAAACCTGGACTACACAGTCAAACCTCCAGAGGCCTCACCAGTGGAACATCACCAGATCTGCCAGGCCCTCACTGCTTTCTGTGTGCCTTCTGAAGAACAGTCAAATTATGTCACTTGAGTTGATTTCCTAAAAGTAAACGACATTTGTAGCTCAAGTCCATCGACATGCCATATAATTAAAAACAGAAGATGGCAGTAGAGCGCTGTAAAATGAAAGGATGGCACAGCATTCTTAATTCTTTCAAATCCACTGTAATTAAATCACAGATGGACTGAAGTCCAGAAATTCCCTAGTGAAAGTACCGAAAGCGATTTCGTTTCCCCCCCTCCCCCACACACAGCGATACTCCAATAGGAGAGGCTGTTTTATACACAGCTCCGCTGTTTGCTAGGGAGGTGAGGGGCATGGCAAAGGGTGGGGGGCGGGGGTAGAGTAGCGATGTGCTGTCTCTGCGAGTCAATATCGGAACTTTTGAGACTTTGCTATCTTAATGGAGCCTTGAATGCAAGCCCTTATAGTGACCAGACCATGTTCATTCACACACTCATGCACTGCCCCTCTGCAGACGTCCAATATGTTATTTATTAATAATGCTGAACGTGCGGTGAGGCCAAGATTCATTCCAGATGGAGCCGTGACGACCTCTCCTCAACAATGGCAACAAAAGACATGCCATTCTCTGCGGACCGACATATGTGGTTTGTGTCATGCTGTTTTTAATGTGCAGTGTTTATGAATACAGTTATTTAACAAGAACACCAGCGGTTTAATGCGTGCAATGAGATTATTATATGGATTAGGGCTTAAGAATTATACAGGCAGAGTTCTTTCAATTTCTCAAGTACTTGTAAGTGTAACTGTGAGGCAGAAAGCAGTACTTCCTCACACTAGACTGTTCTATGGGGAAGGCACTGAATGCGACCTCTGCATTGTGGAAATAAATGGGCGAATGTAAAGTTATTAATACACTTGTAAAACGTAAAATGTTTTATTTCAGCACAATTATTTTCGCTGGCAAGGCATACACGTGTTTGTTGAGACTGCATGCATAAGTGGCAACAAGTGTAAAGGTAAATCCGACCAACTAAACACACTGAGACCCTGGAACAGGAATATGCTTGAGTACAAGCTACCAAGTACACAAAGGTGGCCCCCAGCCCTCCGTCGAGCTACATGAAAGACAGACACCTTTTCAACGCGAGCAGCATCACCACTGCCCTCCCAGCGCGAAGCATCACCGAGCAGGCACTGCCAACCTGGTCCATCTTTTAAAGGCTTCCCTCACAACACTACTCTAGATTGTAAGCGACCTTCAAATATGTTATTTCAACAATTGCAAATCAGATGTACCGCTGAACAGCCTTGAAAGGGTTAAGGAGCTGGGTCAAACCTAAACAATTCCTCGCCTTGCGTGCAGAAGGTATTCGTAAAGTACCTTTTATAGAGCATCCTTTCACACACTCGAACAAGTCCTTGAGCTCACCCACAGGCTTTTCTATTCTTGAGATCCATGTACAGAACATAATGAGCATCCTTTATTTAAAGTGACAGGCGGACCTCCCAGCGGCGCAGAAGACAATAACAAAAGGCTGCCTTACCTTTTTTTGCGGTATCCATCTCTTCTTCCGTCCAGCGAGAACTTTCATTCATCTCAAAGGCAGCTAAAAAACAGAAAACTCTCTTCAGGACAGGAGCGCAGGGTTCAGCAAAGACATTTCAAGTGCAAAACAGGAGTGGGCATTGAAACTTGAAATTGACAAGACAACCTAACTTAACGTCCTGACCCAAGTGGTTGAATGAAAATACCTATGTCCCATTCACAAATATTTACTGTAGATTCTCACCATAAAAGAGAAGCTCTAGCGGGATCGGAATGTGGGAGAGCTCTAAACCACAGCACGTGTAAAGAAAGTACTGCTCCCCAGCACCTCCACAACATTCACATGCTCATTAAAACAAATATTCAGAGGCAAGGCACGTCAGCCAAGCTATCTCAAGTAACTATAGTTCGGGCCCTAAAGTAACTATAACTTGTGCCCTCGCCATGCACTGCTAATTTACCTCACTTATTACATCACTCATGACATGTTCTACGACACCATTGATAACATCATTGCAACATCAAGAATTACATCATTGATGATGACAATACTGTGTGCATGGCAGGGATGCGAGTTATAGCTTCTTGAGAGGATTATAACTGGTGAATTTATTTCTTCATTTAAAAGAGTATGTTTTAACTGACATTTCACTAACTATAACGTCTTTTAACCTTTGTTTTTGTTCAAAGACTATCTAAGGTTTTTTATTATAAAGTTATTATTATAATTCCTAAATATAACTTCACTTTAACCTTTGTTTTTTTCAATATATATATATATATATACACACACACACATAGTTTTAGGGATTTAGGTTTGAGTGACAGGATTTGTGTAGGCTTCATGATGTATGGGATGCCGGGGGTGTCAATGAACTAGGTGTGTCTTAGGTTTAAGCGCTGTATTTAAAATAGTTGCAGTAGTTTTTTTTTTTAGGGTTTAGGGGGGGGGGTTTTGAAGGGGATAACATTTTTATGATCCAAGGAATGCGTGTATGTATGTGTGTGTGTGTGTATATATATATATATATATATTTATATATATATATATATATATATATATATATATATACAGGGCTTTAAGTGGGATGAAAAAACTGGGGGGTCTCTAAAAGGGACGTGGCCAATGTAATTTAGGGCATGGCGTAAAAACACGTAAGCTAAAAAAACGCAGCAACTATCGCTTGTATATAATATTGAAAAAGCTTCCACTTAAAGCCCTGGTGACACCACGACGATTTTGCTGCCCCTGAGTTTCAAAAAGAGAAGGGAAATCCAGAGAGAAAATGACTCTCTTTAAAGAATTTCCCTTCCCCTACAACGCTCACCTGGCATGACGTCATGCCGTAACGTCTCCACTAGTGAGAAGTGAGCACGCGCACGTCGATGTGCCTGCTGTCACTGCAGACCAGGAAAAAACGGACCGCCTGTTCCAGGGCGCAAAACAGAGCCCGATAGCGACCCGTTTCGAGGACCCCTTTAAAATACTGCCGGTGCTCAGCACCGGTGAGACCCGGCCCACTTAAAGCCCTGTATGTATGTATGTATGTGTACATATATATATATATATAAAATTAAAAAGGGGGGAGGTGTTGGGTGGGTTTTAAACCCCCTAAATAAATACTATGAGTTGGCCTAATGGCAAGGGCGGTCGACCTCGAAGCTGGGGAACTGGGTTCGAGTCTCGGCAAGGACACTGAACATCCTGTGATTCTGGGCAAATCACTTAATCTCCCCGTGCCTAACAAAAATGAATGTGTCCTCATGCAACGCAACTGGTGCTCATGTAAAGCGCTCCGATACCCTTGGGTCTAGTTCGCGCAATATAAAACTCTGTAAAAAACCACATATATATATATATATTCTATTCTGTTCTAGACTATGTCTGGGTTGCGACTGCTCTTTGTTACTCCACAGCAAAGAGCAGGGTCCTCAGCACACTGGTGTAAATCCTGCAAGCATGTTGTTCACTCGCAGCCATCTGGTGACAACTGGTGTAATGTTACAGCAAGGAAACGTTTACGTCATGGTTGTCATGGTTAACCATGTAAAGTGTCCTCGTGGTAGGAGTGTGCGAAAGACATGTCAAACACAAACTCTCTGTATCTAGAGTTCAACAATCCAGGCAGAAGTGTAAGGAAAGCCATTGTGTTTTTTGGTAATTTCATGTTACTCTTGTGACATGAAATTACCAAAAAGTACACCCGCTTGCATAATTCAGAGCAATCCGGGGCAAAACGGCCTACTGCAAGAGCATAGGAACAGAGCGTAGTGTCTTCTGACCGCTGCTGTTTGTGTTGTGTTGCATGTATTTATATTTTCTTAGCATTAAATGCATCCTTGGGTCCATTTTTGGTGTGAGGGTGCATTTTGCACTAAGAGAACGGCGCTAAATGTTGAGTTACGCTCCTTGTGTAATTCCGCATGATCTTGCGTAATATAATGCTGCTGTAATTCCATGTGATTACGCTACAGCTAATTACACGAGTTATACGAGCTACACTCCTCCCTAGGATAAAGAGTAAGTGTGCTCAAAATGAGCCAAACTGCCCATGGAACCCCATTACAATGTAGGTGCAACAGCACTGAAAAAGCAAGGTTAAAGCGCGGTCCTGTAGAGTCCATGTGTCATGAACCTGCAGGAAACGGACAGGACAGATGGACTGGTCGTATCCGAGTTCAATTACTTTAAAAAATTGCATGCATAAGGGCATACATACACACACCCAACTCAACACCACAGTGAGAGTACCACCAAGAAATCAGAAGGCACTGACACAAATGCCACAATAACAACAAGCTCAGCGATATATATAACATGCACGCCTCATCGCCATGTGCCTGCGTGGGTTGGAGGAAGTCACAAGACCAGGTCCACTGTGGAGGTTTTCATGGTGATAGCTCACAATAGGTGCAAGAAATACAACGCTTAATTTGTAAAATAAGTAAATATATATGTGCATTGCAGAGACCCAGCGTTTTTATTTGGAGCTCACTGCCAGGACTACCGAATGCCGAAGTTGCCCAATACCAAGGCTGCCTTGTCGTGATTCCACTGTACGCCTCTTTATTCCCACACACTACTCTCCCTGTCTGTTTATCTTACTCTTGCAGGTTCATTTCCATCCCTGGTTCCTCTCTCTGTCGCTTTTTCCTACCCTTTTCTTGCCCCTTCTTTTACCCCCTCTCTTTCACTCTCCGGGTCAAAGTCTGATGATGAAAAATAAGTCCAAGTCCCCAACAATGACTGTTGGTGCCCAACGCCTGCCACCACTGCCTGAAATGAAACACTAGCAACTACCTTGTTTCACACATTGAAAGCCACTCTTAAGAACCCCAGTATCCTACATGCAGGAGGCACAGCAGCATGGCTCACCAGCCAGAGCCCTGCCCTGGGCACCTTCTGGGTGCTATAGAACTTTTGTTGGGTACTGCCCCTCACACCTCTATTTTAACCTGTGCATTTCTGTCATCGTGGTTTGTGTTGTCAGACTCTGTGTAATCGATTAGCAAAGTAAAAGATATGCACCGCATTTCTGGTCGTACCGCTGGCTACGTATGCAAGATGCAACAGGCTGCAACGGCACTGACGTAACATAAGCAGACCCCGCGGTGCGGGCCGAGCTCTAGGGGCCCCCTCTGCTCAGTACACTCACTGACTCACTAACTGGGTCTGGGATCAGTTAGTTTTATAATTACGCTCACGAACACGTTCACTATATGACATATGGTGAATGCATACCGCGGGTGCCGCTGCGGGGTCTTCGGGGTGGGGCACGGTGGGTGCGACTGTACAGTGTCATGCGCACTAGCGCAGTGTGGACTGCATGTGCTGTGGCCAGTGGGACCATCATTGTCCAGCAGTCTGCCATCTGCGCAGTGCGCCTGCCACCGAAGCTGCAAGTCACAGGAGAGTGAAACGAGACGAGACATACTCGCTATATCACAAACACATGTTTTGTTCTCTCTTCTCTGCGGTGGGGGTAGGGGGCTGCTGTATTTAGGGACCCGGGGTGTAACAGCCAGACAGGTGGCTTGATTATGCAGACTTCACTTACCGTTCACACCAAGCAAGGGACGGGCATAGAACGAAAAGGTTGGTTTATTCCCAACGTTTGCACCACCACAGATTGTTGCATCCATTAAGGACCAGTGCAGTTTTCTGATAAAGACAGATGCGCCATTTGCGAATATGATCGTCCTAATTACCCTGTGTGCTGGCACGTCTAGGCCCGTGAAAAGACCTTTTGTGTACAAAGTTCAGCAAAAACAGAATTGTGGCGAAGGCACAGAATGTTGAAACTCTGCATAAGTTTTCCTGAGGTTATATTTGTATTACAAGTGTGCTCACATCACATTCCCTCAATGTGAAAAATTACCTTAGTGAAAGAGCGTCATGCTGCAGAAACGAACACTACATCTACATCAAGGCCACACAGGCTGTACCGGGAGTCTGGAAGGGTGGGGGCTGCTTTTGTTACTGGGGAGCTGCTTTTGTAGCAGTGCAGCAGTTTTAAAAGCTCTGCAGAGTTCCTTGTATTTCGAACAATTTCCAGGTAACAATAAATGTGCCAATATAACTCTGGTGATTAATGTGCCTGCTGGAAAGAGATCCGAGTTTTGTCTAGGGGCAGTTTATACTCATCTCAGGTAGCGCAGAGGTTTAATCTGCCTGCTGCAAAGAACTTGTACTATGCAGATTACACAGCAGTATTTCATGTGCAATGCACAGTGGGTTACTGCTTTTGTCACAGAGATCCTTTTGTTACTGTGCAGCTCATAAGTTACAATCATAATCTAGCACAGTGAGCTATGAACTGCATCAAAGCACTGCATGCAAAGAGCATGGTACAGGTTAGAAAGTTATGTTTTTTCCCCAGTCTTTGACTATCCTAATTTTACTAAAAAAGGATTTGTTTTTGTAGAAATAATTGCTATTACTAAGGTCCACCCTAATCACTGTGTTACGTTCTGAATGCGGAGTTTACGCTTCCCCAGACCAAGCACTCTTAAAAAATGCCTACCAGTATGAATGACATGTGAATCCTACACCTTGCAGTCCCCTTTGTCTTATGTAACATTTTCTATACACTAATTTACACACATATGATTAATTGCCTCTGTATGTGTGAGTGATGTAAAGTGCTCCAACACCCTATGCTGGTAGGAGGCGCGATATCACTGGCGTAACAATAGCCTCCGCAGTCCCTGCATTGCGGGGGGGCGGGCGGCGAGCTCCAGCAGGCCCGCTCAACACAGTAAACCGTGCACGGGTGGCGGGCCCCTGCCAAGAGCTCCTGACCGGGAGGGGGGCAGTGGGGAACATCAATGTAGTTTGCAGGGGGGGCCCCCTCAAGTTTTGTTACGCCACTGTTCAAAGGGCCGGTAATGAAATAGACACAATTTCACCACTGTACTTTACGCCAGGAAATTACGAGTGCAGTTTCTTCTGGTTTCGTATGGCCTTTTTCTGGGTGTGACACACTTGGCTAGCTCTATGGGAACCTAACTTGATGAGCTGCTGCACCAGAAAGTGCGTCTGCTCATGTAGCGTTTGAGGAGGCAGTAAATGTTGCCTCACCCCAGGCTGGTGCCAAGGTAAACCTGGCATACGGGACCAGTCGAAGGCTTTGGCAGCTGAGAAACCAGGAAGGAAGCACATGGAAATGATTCATGTCTTTGGAGTAGGACAACACAGCTTCATATGAATAGCATTAGCTCAGTCCATACTTGCATCGTGTTCTTCTGTGACAATTATTTAGAGGGTAGAACTGGGCATGGCGTCAATCTCACAGAACGGAGGAGCATCTCAGCAATCTTCATGCAAAATGTTCCTGACAGATCCCTGTATTATCAAAGGCACTGTTATGCCTGCAATGTACATGAATGGGCATGTATGCGCCCAGATGGCTGCACTGCAGATGTCAGCAAAGGATACTTCAACCTGCGAAATTCAACCTCAACCTCTGGTGGTGGAGAAAGACCCAAAGATCCAGTCAAATAGTCTTGCTGGGGAGAACACAGGGGGACCTAAATATTATCACCTATAACAAAAACAGCTGCATTTGCCATGCATTCAGAAAGCCAAGTCTAATATGTTCTACCCAATGATTTTAATGATGTTATGTCCAATGTTATCCCCTGACAAAGCTATGCACAGCTCCAAAATAGTGCATCAGTATTCTGTATCCGCAAAAGGGGAAGTACATTTAGGAGGGGGACAAGCGTGAATTTTCAGCCTCTGTCAGAGGGTTATCCTCTACAAAGTTCTTCATCAATGGTAATGGAAAAAACACCCTAAGGCACATTTTGTGTATAAATACATCTCTAACCAGCTTCTCCAGAAACGCCCAATTTCACCCATGTCCCACTTTTCTGCTCGGCACTTGGTGACGCCCATTGGGCTCGCGGTAGAGCAACAATAAACACCAGCAAGAATCTGTCCCAGTCTCAGAAATTCACCGCACCCAAACACTCTTTTACAGATACCTCCTTTATTTCATAAAGTTCTCGTGGCTTTCTCAAAAGCAGAATTTCCAACTATATGCATGTAAGGGTAATTCGAATAGACGAAATACGTCAAACACTGCCATGCCACATCATTTGCATAACCACTGCAGACCTTTCAAGTGTTCCAGATATATGCATAAGTAGCTCATTCACTCTATTGTATTTATTTGATTTTTAGCACTTGCAATTCAGAGTTAATACTGGGAATCGAAAGGGACTAGAATGTGCATACAGCGTTCCACGGTCCTGGGAATTGCAGAACGACAGGCTTATCAGGGTCCTGCCATTTCCCCCATAAATCACAACCGAAGCCAATACAAGTTGGGGAATTGTTCTTAGGCTTGTCCATCACTGGGACAACCAATACTCAGAGGCTTTAGACAGACGGATTTGTTTCCAAACATTATAGACACCGAACTAGGAGAGACTGCAACAATAGTATGGACCGGTTTCCATGTGCATAGCCTTGAAAAAGTCCAGGAGGACAAAACAAGTGTCGGCTGCGGTGTTTGTTGGACAATACTGTATAAGAATCTGCTTTTGAAGTAAAAAACAAGGTAGAAGTATTTGACTTGTGTGGACTGGATCTGATCACTACAAGAGAACCTCACAAAGAAGAGATCTAACATTTGGTAACTGGACTGTATGTGCTTGCGTGTTTCTCTTTTTGGACAATAGGTCTGCACTTTGTTTCCAAAGTGCAGTAAATTTGCAACAAAGGTGGCGCGGTGCTTACCACAATAGCACCACTGTGTGTATAGTCATCTGATATCGTTTTTTTCATTACAGCCAATTACTGAGGATAGATGTGCAGGCATTGGGCTTAGCCACCGGATGTTGGTTCTTTTGGTCACAGGACTAGAATGTAATTATGGGCTGGATATACATGGATTTAAGAAAAAGTGAGAGCTCTTCTTATTCAGTGTTTGTGAACTGTTCTCGTGAGGGTATCCTGAAAGTCTGGCTGATAAGCACTGGTTAAGCCGGGGCCAAGTTGACCTTTTTAGGTCTGAAACTGTGCAGCCGTATCATGCAGAAAGTGCCTCTGATCACCAACAAAGGCCGGGACTGGCCCCAGCCTAGGCTTTGGTTAGGAATATTCACTAGCAGGACCAGATGTGTGATAACGAATGATGGTGGGTGACAAATGACTCTAGATAATGATGGAGGAGGAGAATGTAGGGCGATGGAGGAGGGCAGAGGATGGACAAGGATGAAGGACATCTGAGGATCATTCATGGTGGATGATGGATGACCAACGCGAAGAATGACGATGGTTGCTGTGGGTCGATGATGACGTCACGACTCCCATGGAGCACATTACACGCTTACACACACCAAGATACTCATCATTCCACATAACAAAATGGTTACTTACCAGTAGGAGTAGTTTTGCAGCTTGAAGAGTTTTCTGGATTCACATGCTGTGCATCATTCCGCCATCTAGTGGTTGGGTCCGGAATTGTCTTTGTTGTTTTTTTTGTGTTTTTTTCTTGTTTTGGTCGCTGTTGACCACCATCTGCTGTCAGGTACGTCCCCTGTATGACGTCAGACGGCATCCTGGAGGTCGGCGTGCGTGGTGGCCATCTTTGGATTCTTTTTTCTGTTTTTATGCTGTTTAATCCTTGTGATGGTCCTTATTTATAGTTCTTAAAGTTGTACTTTGCTTCCCCACCTGTTTGTGTTCCTTCTAGGGGAAGGCTGGGTGGGTCGCATGTGAATCCAGAAAACTCTTCAAGCTGCAAAACTACTCCTACTGGTAAGTAACCATTTCGTTTTGCAGCGTGAATCCTTTTCTGGATTCACATGCTGTGCATCAGATTATGTAGCGGTTTCTTCCGTGTTTGGGAGGCTGTGGTGAGAGGAAGACTTAGCAAACAGGTGTTGAAGCACCCTTTGTCCAATTTGAGCTTCCTTATCTGTATATCCACACAATAATGCCTTGTAAATGTGTGTGGTGATGCCCATGTTGCTGCTGCGCAGATGGCATCGATGGGTACATTTCCCATGAAAGCCAGCGTTGCTCCTTTCTTTCTAGTGGAGTGAGCTGTTGGTTGTATTGTTAGTTCTTTTTTGGCATTGGTATAGCTTAGTTATATAGCTTGTACTATCCATCTTGCAATGGTTGCTTTAGTGACAGTTGATCCTGTATTGGTATGTGAGTAAGCCACAAACAATTGTTTTGTTTTCCTCACCTGTTCCGTTTTTTGCATGTGGTATAGTAGAGCTCTCCTTACATCCAGGGTGTGGAGGCTTCTTTCTGCCTTAGTTTTTGGTTCCTTGAAGAAAACTGGCAAGATGATGTTTTGATTCAGGTGATACTTAGTTACCACCTTTGGTAAAAACTGTGGGTTACTTTAAGATTACCTTATCCTTGTGGATTTGTAAATATGGCTCTTGTACAGTTAATGCTTGTAGTTCACTTACTCTCCGTAGTGATGTTATTGCAATGAGGAATGCGGTCTTAAGAGTGATATGTTTGATATCCGCTGTATGCATGGGTTCAAATGGTTTTCCCATTAGCTGAGACAGCACTGTATTTAAACTCCAAGTTGGTACAGGAGCAGTTCTTGGAGGAGCCACTCTTTTTGCTCCTTCCAAAAATCTTTTGATGAGTGGTCTAGTAAAGAAACTTTTGCATGTTTTTCCTCTTGTGTATGCCGCTATGACCGCAAGGTGTACCTTTAGGCTTGAAAAATTGATGTTGCTGTCTAAGAGGTAGGTAAGATATGTGACTACTGTTTCCTGTGTATTTATTGTAGTAGTTTTGTTGTTAGCTGTGCACCATGTGGTATATCGCTTCCATTTAGCTGTATAGCATTTCCTTGTTGACTGTTTTCTTGCCTCCTTTAGAACCTCCATGGTTCTGGACGGCAGTTTGAGGTGTCCAAATTCTATGTATTCAGGCGCCAGGCTGCTAATTGTAGCGTTGCTGGTTCTGGGTGAGAGATTTGACCCTGTTGCATTGTTAGCAGGTCCTTGTCTGCTTTGATCCTGATCATCTCTCCTTTGGAGAGATCTAGGAGAGTTGAGTACCATGTCTGTCTTGGCCAACGGGGGGCAATCAGAATCATATTTGTTCCTGGTTCGCTTGCTTTTTGTAGTACTCTTTGTATCAGGGGAATTGGTGGAAAAGCGTAGACAAATGTCTGAGACCAATTGAGTGAAAGCGCAATTCCCTTGACAGGTGGTGTGGAAACCTGGATGCAAAGTTCCGCCTTTTCTTGTTCTGCATTGTTGCAAAGAGATCCAACACTAGGCGTTCCCCAGCTGTTGAACAGGTATTGTACTGTTGTTTGCTTTAGCTCCCATTTGTGTGAGCAACTGTTTTGTCTGCTTAGCCGGTCTGCTGTGATGTTGTCTACCCTTGGTAGATGTACTGTTTGCAGATTGATTAGCTGTGGTATTGCCCATTGCCAGATTTCTTTCGCCAGTTTGCTTAGGGGAAAGGACTTCGTTCCACCCAGTTTGTTCAGGTAAAACATTGTTGTTGTGTTGTCTGTTTGTATCAGGACTGTTATTCCCTGAATCTGTTTCTGGAATGCTTCGAGTGCCAGAAGAACAGTTTTCATCTCTAAGAAGTTGATGTGTTTTATGGAGTCCTCTTCGCTCCATCGCCCATGAATCTGTAGTTGGTTCAGATGTGCTCCCCAACCGTTGAGGGATGCATCTGTGGTGATTGTCACAGATGGAGTTGTGTTCTTGAAAGGTCTCCCCTGTGCTATGTTGTTGGATGCCCACCATTGTGTCTCTGTCTGTATCCTTTGTGTAACAACCACTAGATCTTCCCAACTCCCTGTGGCTTGTGACCAGCTGTTGGCGATCCATTCTTGGAATGGTCGCATGGGTAGGCGAGCGTGAGGGATGAGTGGGATGCATGATGCCATCATGCCCATAAGTTTCATTACCTTCCTCACTGTCAGAGACTGTCCCTTCTGGTAGAGGGCTGTTTCCTTGTAGATAGCTTGTATCCTGTTTTGCGTGGGGTACGCCCTTGCGTTCTTTGTATTTAGTCTTGCCCCCAGAAAGGTTTTTTCCCTTTGTGGGTTTGTTGATGATTTTTTGTTGTTTATTGAGAAACCTAGGCCTTGAAGTGTTAGTATTGTTTTCTGAACCCGTTTGTGGCATATTTGCCTTGTGTGTCCCCTTATTAGCCAATCGTCCAGATAGGGGTATACATGGATCCTTTCTCTTCTTAGGTAGGCGGCCACTGTGGCCAGACACTTTGTGAACACCCGTTGAGCTGATTTTATTCCGAACGGGAGTACCTTGAATTGGTAGTGTGTTCCGTTGTGTAGGAATCTTAGGTACTTTCTGTGTGTCTTGTTCATTGGAATATGTAAATAGGCGTCTTTGAGGTCTATTGTTGCTAGGAAATCTCCTTTTTGTATTTGTGGGATTATTTCTTGAAGGGTACACATTTTGAAGTGTTGTGTCCGTATGAACTTGTTTATAAATCTTAAGTCCAAGATTGGTCTCAGGGTTAAGTCTTGTTTTGGTACCAGGAAGTATGGTGAGTAGTTTCCCTTGTGCCATTCCTGTTTTGGTACTGTTTCTATTGCCTGTTTTAGACACAGTTCTTTGATTTCTGCGTTTAGCAGTGTTTGTTCTTTTTTGGGTAATTTTCTTATTCTTGGTGGATTTGCAGGTGGTGTCTTTGTTAGCTCTATGCAATATGCGTGTTGTACCAAATTTAATATCCATTTGTCCGTTGTAATCCTTTCCCACTGGTTGTGGAAGAAGGATATTCTTCCCCCCACTGGTGTTTTGTGTGGGTCCTTTTTTGTGTGGAAGTCAGTTTGAGGTATTACCCCTCCCTCTGGAGGTTTGGCCTCGTCCTCTGCCGTTTCCTCACCCTCTAAAGGGCTGCTTCTGTTGTTGCCAGCCCTGGTAACCAGATTGTTGACCCGTTTGTTGGCTCGTTTTTTGCCCCTGCGATTGTTGCGGCATCTGCTGGTTTTGGCTGAAGCTGCCTCTTCCTGTGGTCTTTCTGTTAGAGAAACCTCCTCTCTTGAAAGATCCTCTTTGCTGTAGGGCCCCCATTACCCTGGCTGTTTCATTATCCTTCTTGATCTGCTGAAGGGATTCATCTACTTCCTTGCCAAATAACTCTTGTCCGTTAAGAGGTCTGTTGATAATAGATGTCTGGACTTCTTGTTTGAACCCAGAGATCCTGAGCCAGGCATGTCTTTGGAGTATGGTTCCTGTGCACATTTGCCTGCTTGCGGTGGCTGCTGCATCTAGTGCAGATTTGAGGCAGGTATTAGCTACATTCTTTCCCTCTTGGACCACCGCTCTTGCTCTCTTTCTGTCCTCCTCTGGGAGTTTGTTTATAAACTCCTCCATTTCATCCCACTATTGGTGGCCGTATCTGTTCAGCAGGGCATTTGAGTTGGCAATGCGCCACTGCGTTGCTGCCTCTTTCTCCATTCTTCTGCCCACTAAATCCATCCTTTTACTCTCCTTTTCTGGAGGAGGTCCTGTATTGGAGACTGTGTTAGCTCTCCTTCTGGCCGTTGTTACGATGATGGAATCTGGAGTAACGTTTCCCTGTATATATTTTGGGTCCTTTGTAGAGGGTTTATATTTTTTCTTCACTCTCGGAGTTACCCCTCTGTTAGATGCTGGCTCTTTGAAGGCTTCCTTGCCTTGGTCTAGAATACTTGGCAACATGGGAAGATAGTGTTCCTTTAGTTGCAGGTGCCAGGGTTTCCAACAGGAAACATGTATCGCCCTTTTCTTCCTCTAGGGGCACCCCAAACTGGTTTGCAGCCCTTTTAACAATTTCATTGTTCCCCTCTTCGGCAACCTTTGGGTGTGTGCCGTGGGTTTCTTTCGGTCGCGGCTGACCTTCGATCGCCTTTTTGTTCGGCGTCGGGCTGCCTTGGCTGTTTTTGGTTCGTGGCCCTTCGGTTCCGACGGATGTTTGGTTCTTACCTTGTCCGTCTTTTTCTTCGATTCCTTCGCCTTCTTTTCGGCGCGTCTTTTTTCGGCGTCCTTTTCTATAACTTCGACGTCCGATCCTTCATGTGTGGATTCCGCAGGAGCTGCGTGTTCCTCTTCGTCGCTCGAGAAACCCATCTCGCTCATGGAAGGTTTCTTCGCTGGCATCGACATAGTGGCGTAGTGGGCCGGTCTCTGATTTTGGCGTGTCCTGAGAGTTTTCAGCAGGAACGCTGCACAGGCCTCACAGTTTTTATCCTGGTGATCCTTGGGTAGGCAGAGGTTGCACACGGTGTGTGGATCCCGCTGTGCGTACTTGTGATGGCACTTGGGGCAGAATTTAAAATGGGTCTTCTCCATGGCCCATACCTCGCCATTTGTGGCCCGGAGTGTTCCTCTGTGGGCCGCTGTGCTTCTGTCTACGACTCTGAGTCGATGATCGGTCTCTTCCCATTGATCCTATCGACGACGATCTTCTTTTCTTGAAGTTTTTTCGGGAAAAGCAAACTTTTCTTCGGAGCTTCCTGTCTTGCTTCCAGACCCAACGGTGGAAAAAAGAATCTAAAGATGGTCACCACGCACGTCGACCTCCAGGATGCCGTCTGACGTCATACAGGGGACGTACCTGACACCAAATGGTGGTCGACAGCGACCAAAAAAAAAAAAAAAAACAACAAAGACAATTCCGGACCCAACCACTAGATGGCGGAATGATGCACAGCATGTGAATCCAGAAAAGGATTCACGCTGCAAAACTCATTGATACGGTGGTCACAGGTTGCGGACCTATGACCTACCGTTGGCTATCAGAAACACTGGGTAACATGGGCAGGTCACTTTCAGAATGAAATATATATTTTACAGTCAATTGATCGATTTAGCCTATTTGGCTGCTAAATCTGTTACAGCTGGTGGTTCTCCGGCTACTTGCAGTAATAAGGGCTTGTCTATCTCTGCTCAAGGAGTCAGCATCACCTTTTCTCGGGTGTTTAAGGTGCACCCCTTGTTTCTCCAACAGCCTTTACCTAAATCTTCATCTTGCACCCTCTGCTGTGCTTTACGAAATAACGAACATCGGTTTTACTTCCTTTTGCCTACAAGTCATACACTTCCCACTGGAAGTTTAAGAATTATGTTATATTACTAGTGTACTTCTATATTACCGAGGTACCCCGTATTTTGTAAAGGCGAGTTTTATCTTGATTTTACGATTCTGACTTTTTTTTATAGTGGAATTTTCTATGTTCCTGCATACTTTTTATTGTCATTTCTAGTATGCTTGTAGTGCAGTCTTCTGCTAATAATTTTCGCAAGGGTCAAACTTGACTAAAATACCCAAATAAAATAAGAAATGACGATGTAAGTTGCGCCTAGTAGTACATAGAGCATCAAGAAATCAGAATCAAAAGAAAACCTTACAAAAGTTGCGCCTTGAAGCTGTGGACAGGCTCAAAAACAACACAATATAATTTGCAGCGAAGCAGCGACTCTTTCTCCTCACACACTTCTTGTGCTCCTCTGCTTCTGAAATGTTTCTGCCTTGAGTGGACACCAGGACAGACAGCTGATGGGACATGGGGACCTCAGCAGGGGTCTGATGAGCTGAGACAGTCCCTGCAATCTGAGAACAGTCCTCCCTCTAAAGGACTCACTAACATCTCCCAATTTACTTTGTGACACCTCAGTATCTTCCTACTGGTGCAACTCAAATTCATTTAGCGCTTATCTAATCTAATGGGTAATGGGTAATTACCGCCCTATATCCTTGTTACCTCTCCTAGGCAAACAGCTTGAAGGTCTAATCAATAAACAATTGGGCACTTACCTCGAACTCAACCAAATTCTTGATCCCTCTCAATCGGGCTTCCGCCCAGGGCATAGCACGGAGACGGCGCTCCTGGCTGTGAAGGACTCCTTGCGCCTGGGGTTGGATGCCGGCAACCCAGTGATGCTTGTACTATTTCTTCAGCCTTTGATACAATCTCCTATACCAGGTTGATGGAAAGACTACAAGCAATCGACATACAGGGTCTGGCACTCAAATGGCTCCACCATTTTTCGACAGATAGACATCAAACTGTCATCCTGGGCCCTTACTCTTCACGCAAGATAACCTTAGACAAGGGCGTTCCGCAGCTCATGCCTGAGCCCCACTTTGTTTAACATCTAAATGGCTCCCTTGGCTGGGATTGCAGAACGTTTTGGCTTTGAAATAATCTCATACGCAGATGACACCCAGCTGATGTTTTGTTTGGACAGCATCTTATAGTGACTAAAAAGCGTTTTGCCTTAGGCATGTTAGCTATTTCCGACTGGATGAATGAGAACTATCTCCGATTGAATGCAGATAAGACGGAGATCATGCTGTTTGGCAAAGCCTCCTCTATCTGGACTGACGACTGGTGGCCTCACCAACTGGGTGCCACTCCCATGCCTAAATAAGCAGTAAAGAATTTGGAGATAAAAATGGACCAAGCCTTAACGATGAAAGAGCACATTTCGGCTACCATAGCTACATGCTATTACAACCTGCGCCTGTTGTGCAAAATTTATCTCTACCTTCCTACCTCTGCCCGTAGAACCCTGGTCCAAGCCTTAGTAATAAGCAGACTAGACTATGGCCATGCACTTTTGGCAGATGTTAGTGAAAATTTTGTTTCCAAACTTCTGGTCGTTCAAATAATTGCAGCCAGGCTCGTTCTTAATCGCCCTTCTGGTACTTCCTCGGCCCCTTTGCTGAAAGAACTACACTGGTTGCCAGTGAAGAAACCTTCTTATTTTAAGATCTGCTGCCTTAAAAGGGAAAGGCCCGTTATATCTTCAAAAAAAGATAAAAGTATACACACCTTGCCGTAATTTAAGATCTCGCGATAAAGCCTTACTGTGTGTTCCCCGCATTCGTCAGACGCGCAGTGGTGGAAAGGCTTTTTCCTACTCACCCCCTTGTACTGGAATAAGCTTCCTCTGTACGTTTGCTCTTGTCCAATCTACTGTAAATTCAGGAAACTACTCAAATCATATCTATTCTGAACATCTTTTCCGTCCCTGATCTTGTTTCTGCGACAGCGCCGAGATGCCCCCGGGTGATTTGCGCGATATACTAAGTCAAATTAACATGACATAACAAATGCCCTCTCCCATTTCTTACATTTCCAATCTGATTAAGGTATCCGGCGCTTCATGGGAGACCCTCATGTTGCAACAAGATTCTTTTCCACTAGATATGGAGATGCAGTTGAGAAGCTAAATTTCTGACCATGGAACCCGGAAACCTGGATCCTAAAGCCATTTTGGGTACTTGACCAAAATTTCTTAGAAGTCCATGGCATCTCTTTATCCACCAGAGTCTAGAATAGTACATATTTCTGACCAATGTAAACCCACCCGGAGAGTGTGCTATGTAGAACTGTCCAGAATGCTTGCTCCCACCCAGTTTCTGTGGTCCAGTGCATGGGTCCACCACACTGCACAAGTTTAAACTACGTGCCTCTTTATCACTATAGTAATGCCCACCCCGATGTTAACTGCGCATGAACTTCCCTTTGTTTGGGTCAGATAAAAATGTACCACAAAAAAATACGATATACTGTGTTTATTTTAGATACTTGGATACATATGAGTTGTCCGAATTAATTAATTAGGCTTACTATTAATTCCAAAACCTGGAATACCATTTACCCCCAAGATATTCCTAGACTAAGGAAGTCAAAGAAGAAATTAAATATGTGTGCATATATGTAAGTATAGGTTATTTCTGTAGCGTGAACCTAACCAAAAAGCAGTGGAGCTTCCGGCTATGGCATTGATAACTAGCATGGGTGTCAACATCAATAGAGCCATAAATAGCCACTCGCCCAAACCAATGCCCTTTCTATCCACTGGTGAACACTGGGACCACAACATGGACATCTTGTCTACTGGGACTAACAGCCGACGCAGAGCCGCAAAAGCCCACTTTTCCTTCTCCCCCCCAGCGCCATCGACCTCAGGTTGAGGTTTTATACAATCGAAACCTGGAAAACATTGAGGCTTCGAGTGGAAAAATGTAGCCGGAATTAATAAATAAAATCACAAAAGCAACGCCATTACAGATCCCAGTCTTGCACACATTATTCATGCATGCTAAAAGAGGGTCCGCAGACGGCAGCGGGGAGTCTGTAATATGCGTGACCACATTTTGGAAACCAAAATCCGGAAAACACAGAAGTAGGGCTACAATTTCATATCGACTAAGGGGCACAGAATGACTTCAAAGACAGAGCTCACCAACACAGAAAACGCAGACAACAAGGCACTAAAGTGAATACAATAAATGCAACTTTTACCAAGGCTATTATCCGTGTTAACTTAATTGATTTCTGAAAAGGCTGGTACCTAATCCTGCACTTGAACACATAAAAGCTGGCCTCCCTCTGTGTTCAGTCCACCCTCTCTCAAAACCCGGACATGATGGCTTTAGTGTAATTTGCTGCAACAGATGATGAAAAAACAGAACAGTCCCAGCAAATCTGGGATGCTTGATCATCCAACTGTAATCTCATTGGCTCTTACAGACATTGGCCGAATAGCTCTCCAAGCAGTGGTGGTTCCTCCGCTAAGGCGGAGGAGCATCACCACTGCTCACGGAGTGAGAAAATAAAAACGGAAAAATAAAATTATAATAACTTAAGGTTATTATAATTTTATTTAAATGTACTGCCGCCGTTGTTTGGTGGCGGGCTGGGCTGTTTAGGGGCTGTGGGAGGAGTGGTGGCACCCTCCTAAGTGCGCATGAATGTTTGGCTGGCCATCTGGCGCCGGCCAAACATTCATGAGCACTTTGCATGTTCTACACCCAGGCTGGAGAACATGTCCAGGGTCCCATTCCATGTCTGAGCGCCGAACCACGGTGCTCAGACCAATCACAGCATTGTGATTGGCTCAGGGGAGCCTGGGTGCTTTCCTGCTTCCACAGAAGCCGGGAAGAGAACGAGAGGACGGAGGAAAGGCGGCGGCCATCCGCATCCAGATAAGTCTTTTTTTATTTTATTTATTTTTAATTCCCTCTTCCCTCCCTCTGCATCCCCCCCCACCACCCTCCACACCCGTTTGGTAGCAGCCGCTACTGTCTCCAAGCCTTGTCATGATCTCTAGCGAAGAGATGGAGCAGGGACGCTTGGAACCAGTAACCGCAGCTGAAACTGCTCTCCGCTTTGCAAACCCACAGCTGATAAATTACATTGCCTAAATGAAATGTAATGAGTTGCTGCACAGCCGTGAGGTCAATTTTAACTCGGTTTGTAAATGCTTGATAAGAGGTAACCACTGTTGCAAAATCACATCCAGCCCAATTGATGCATAGTGTTAGGAGTCATAGTGAGGTTTACCTTCTATCTGAGGGGAAGATTCGATTTTAAGTTTGCAAATGAGCACATCATTTCAGCACAATCCAATATCTTGGCTTTGCTTACCAGGCTGTGCACACTCAGAGTTAAAAAGCCTATTACTACACTATTGGAGGCATTAGTCTGTTGCATCTGTGCTCCAATGTCCAATAATTTGACACTAAAGCTTAAAACCTTTCTTGACGCTAAGCTTAACCTTCAAACAGAGCCACAACCTCACCTTTGCCTCTACACTAGCGCTGTAGATCCAAGAGAGCATGATCCGTGCCGGATGTTCAGGATATCCACATAAGAGACATTTACATACAATAAATCTCAATGAAACACATTTTCATAAATCACTGTTCTGTTAAACTCTGGAATGGATGCAGCACTCTTGGATCTATTCCATATTCTACCACGTCAGAACATCTGGTTTGCATCTTCACGTGGGAATTGAAGAGCCCTTCTTTCCAATCTAGCATTTTGCTTCTCTATCGAATCCTCAGACAACGAGGACTAGGCTATGTCTTCGCCTTTCTGGTCGCTTAACTGTGTTTGCGAGACGACCATGGTTTATCACCAAATTCATAACTGATCATCTGTCTGCTCAATTGTCCCCTTTGTAAGTAAAATAAAAATCCCCCACCAGTCACCCATCTAAGTCAGATAATCTAAGTGTTGCTTGTCCCTACTTTATGCAACACATTTAGCCTTTACCCATAATGTTCAATCCTATGTCCACGACCTAAATTATATTCGGCCTTTACTTATGAACTGCGTGTTGCTTCCTACTTGCCCATGTCGGTCAATACACGCCAAGACTACAATGACTTACACCAAACCACCAGCTATTGGCACTCTTTATCAATGCTTCAATACAGTCTGGAGCATGGATAAAGTCCCTCCGATTCACACCGCAACCCTCATACCCTCTCTTTTTTTGTCATAGCCTTCTGTACTCTAAAGTCTACACCTAGCTACCCTTTCAAAACTTCAGATCCACCTTTAATGCTAACGTTCAAACTTTGCAACCTGGCTTTGTTACATTTGCTACACATTCCCCACTTTGTCCCACCTCTTCATACAAGAGCCCTTAAATGTCAAACGCATTCTTCCCAGGCCCATCATTTTTTGGTACACATTTAACTATACGGTATAAATAAGAGCAGAGACTCTCGCTCATGTCTAGCCAGGCCTGGATCTATTTTAACTCACAGCTGTACTACTGAGCTGCACAGCATCATTGTGCACATGTATTTTCTTTCTTTATTAGTAAAGCATTGGGACGCGCCATTACTTACATAGCAATTCTCCACAGGAAGTCAACAGACTGAAGCACTATTGATTTAACCAAGAGACGTGAATTACAGTGACTTGCCAAAGACAAACTGTTGAGAGCAGGGAATCAACACTGTCTACATGCTCCTTTCCTTGACTTCTGTCCAAAGAGTGGGAGAAGTCCCAAGGCTCTGGATAGCAGCTGAGGAGGCTGCTTTGTACGGGATCTTTCATGTAAGTCATTAATTACTCCAACAGAATGAAACTAGTAACCGGCATGAAGAACCGAAGATGACGATTCCTCACGTAAAACATAACAGTCAACGCAGCACAAACATTTAAGAAGTAAAACAAACAGGCCTACGTGAGTCAACATAGGTGAGGCTATCAGATAACGGGAGAAGTTCACAGCACCATCAGTAATGGCAGGAAGGTCATACCACACCAGAATGATAATGGAAAGAGAAAAGTTCCAGACTGGGAGGAAAGCACTGTCTCATCTGTCGCAGACGAAAAGATGCACCGTGGAACTGCACATTTCAGAGCATCCTTCCACCGCTCTAAAAACATCTGTCTTCATTGGATTCAAGCGCACTGAGAGGGGCTCAGCTCGATGACTAGAGTGATTATTTGACCTTATTCTACTAAAATACCACCCTGTGAATGAACTACCTACCAAACACACGGGATAAAAGCGGATCAATGGATTGTGATAAAACAAGAAGTTTAGCTGAAGTGACACATTTAACGGTACCAGAAACCTTTTCAAGGAAACTAATTTGAAGTTCTCCAAGTTACTGATGTTGAGAACCTCGATCGACCATCTGATTTGCTGGGCAACCACATCTAACGTTTCTCAGAGAGATATTTTTTTACAGGGTGTAGCAAGTTTGCCTTTTTTTGTACGGTTATCCTAGATATTTAGGGTGTTAATATATAAAAATAGCACACCCCACACATTGAGGTTAGTGTGCCCTCACAGTGAAATAAAAGCCAAAAGCTATTTCACTCTGTTGGCATGGCTAGACTTTTCTCTACTAGGCCTAGGTGGGGTCAAAATCTTTATTTTCCACCTCCGCTTATGAAAGGGCTAGAAAAATGTTTCATCGTTATTTTCTGCTTAGTTTTTAGAATTAGACTGATGGTGAAATCAGATTTTTCATAACTTAGGCAGAAAAGTAATTTAGTAAAAATGTACTTGAGGCCACCTGAGCCATAACTGGGTAACAACTAATTCTGCCGCTCATCACACCTTCAGAGCTGGAATACACATTCTTGGCTAGGAGAGTCAACCACTCTGGCTTAGAGGACAACAGCTTGCCTCTGAACCCAGGAAAGACCAATGGTGTTAAATGCTGACCACTGAGCAGGGATTAGCTAAGTGGCAGTGAACAGGAAATGTTGGCAGATCAAAGGCAGCTTTAGCACTACTTCTTTTGACTTGGAGATGCCAGAGAGGGATCTTCCTATCCATCCCCTGGGCACCACTAGACAGTCCAGCTACTGCCACACTAGGAGGGAAAAACAGTTTTGACCCTGTCAGGCAGGGGAGTGGTGAAGAAGCTGAAAACAGGTCTGCTTGGTGGCAACTGGCATCTTGAAACAGGGGCCCCTAGGTAATGTTACTGTAAGGCAAAGAGGAAATGCTGCAAAACGAGTTGGGGGGCTGCAAGAAAACTGTTAGGAATGGGTGACACAATTTCTCCAATTACGGAATAGTGCACAGGATCAATCTGGCACCTCCACCACCTCCTCAAAACAATCCTGACCTGGGAAGACTCCATCTGAAGAAGGCCCGAGTGGAAGAACCCTGAACTCGGATTCCTGCTGGACAAAGAGGACTCACACAAGAACTTAATGACACCTGAGGCCTGCTGGCACCCAGGGAGTGGAACTGCTCTACAAGGGTCAAGTGTGTGGCCTTCTGTTTACCTGCTTCAGGGACAGACAAAGCAGAATGACTCCTGACTCCAAGAGGAAATGCCTAACTAAAGAGGACTAGACCCTGCAGGAGAACCGGCTGGAGAGAGACAGTGCCCAGAAATCTGCCCTGAGGAGCTAGGGGCGGCAGCGATGACCAGAAGCAGCTTTCACAGCAGCTGGAGACTAAATCTGAAGGTAAAACCTTTTATCAGGATGACCCACTTGGTGAATCTGACCTCTGCTCCAACGAAGTCGGACCAAAATTGCACCTAGATCCCAATTCCACTGAAAACTGTTGTTTTTCCATAATATTTGACTTTTTCTAGGCGTTTTTTGCCTTAAAACCGTAGAATTCAATATCTCTGGTTCCCGCTAAACTAGTTTAATGTTTTGGTGTTTTGTTGCTAGTAAAATTTTCGTTAGGTTTTCAAATTGGTTTGGAGATTTTATTGGGTAGTGTTCTTTACTTTTAAATTGTTGGTAATGCTTAAAATTAGCTCACACTTCTCTGGGGATTGCCTGTTTCTTGTGTCATAACTACCAGGGGTTAATTAGAGATTCTATAAGAACTATGTTCAGGCCTAACCCAAGTGTATTTATTTCGATGACAGAGGGTATCCCTCTCCCAAATTAATAGCGCCGTTTTAGGCTTAGGGTATATGGTAAGTTGATAATGTTGCATATCAAAACAACTCTGTCTTCCCACAAGATTATCCCAGATCACCAGCAGAGTTCATAACACAATCCTCTGCCACACATCTCATGGCAGAGGTTTTTAGATTTTTCACATCTACATCTCTCCACATCTTTCTTGCTCCATTCCCCACTACCTTTCACCCAACAGAGCATGCCTTCCACCAGTCGCCTCATCTTGTACAGTCTAATCTCTATGTCAGCTTTTGCTATTTTTTTTATCTCTGGTAAATACAGCCCAGTCTGGAAAGGCACAATAATGTTTATCTTGTTTAGCAAACCTTTGTAGTTATGGAAACCTAGAACAGTATGTGCACCACAGGTCAGTTGAATGTTTTTGAGTTACAGCCCACATTCTCACTCCGGCTGTGAATGGTTAAAGTTGAGCAGTGTTATCCCTGTTCTTGGAAACAAACAGCAGGGAACGTGCAGTGCCTGTGAACAATTTTAAGTTGTGTGTATTTTGTTCATTGGCGTGGGACGGAAAATGTGGCTCTCTCTGTACTTTTTGGATCACTAAACAGGAACTGTTAGTGGGCACTGGCTGAGTCAATGGCTTGGCACTGGGTTAGAAAGACTTTTAGCACCAGGTCACCTGATTGGCTTTGATCCAAGTGAGTAGATATTTATGTAGCGGCTCATGTGAAAACAGAGTGGTCTCAGTCAGCCTCCCAGCAGGCATGTGTGTGCTTCCTACAAAATCACCATCACACTAAACACAAAATGGCACCCTTGCGAAAACCGCAAAGAAGGGGCAGAAGATTTAGAGATCACAAAGCCTTCGTGGCAGCCCATTCTGGAGATCATCCTTTTAATTCTACAGCTTTTGGAAGATCCAATGTCGCAACTAAAATTCATACAACTGTCAGAAGTCAATTCAATGTGCGGCGCCGTTATAATGAAAACTGTGCTTGTTTTTTTATTTATTTCTTTTTGTTCGTCCACGTAAAGCCTTTAACACATTCATTCACCATATCCATGATCATTCAGATTTTGGGTTACAAGAGTCAAAGCGAGCTAGAAAAAAAGAAATAGAAATGTAAGAGATGAGGCTTTATAGGGGCCATCCAGTGGAAAGTAAAAATCTTCGCCTTGACTAACCCAATCTTGTCCAATCAACCATCACCAACAATACAGGTTCCGGGACTGTCCTTTTGCCCGATGGCGTCGGGTTGGATTGTTAAACCTTCTGTGACATCATACACTAAGTGGTCCCTCTAAGGCAGTGATACTCAAAGTACGGCCCGGGGGCCGCATGTGGCCCTTCTGACCTTTACATGCGGCCCCCTGGGCAGCAGCAGCACTAGGCTGCTGTTTACTCGACTCAGCATCAACATGAAAAAAAATGTTAAATATACAGCAAGCACTTATTTAAAGGTTAATTGCAGTTAGGGAAAGGAAGTAACTATGCCCTTAACTTTAGGAACACCTTCATTTTTTTAAAGACAGCAAATGTGTACACATACAATAGTCTTTTCAAAATTCAAAAGGTGCATTTCATTGACCTGTAGAACTATTTCACCTTAGTAAATCAAATTATAGCAGTGCATTCAGAAGTATTTTTCTTAAAGTGATGTTTTTCAAACATGAATTTAGAAATGTTTATGCTTCCCCCCACTCCCCTCTGACAACAATGCCATTAGTGATTACATCCCATCACAGGAGATTGTTTTGAACAGCACGCATCCTGAAGTCATGTATTTCGTGTTCCTCTCATATGTGATAATGAAGAAAAAGGAGGAAAATTGAAATAAAACATTGCAAAGGGTCATACAATTTTGGTCAAGTGGAGAAGTCAGGATTCATCCCAGGTCTCCTGGTCTCACATTGCACAATTGAGTTCAGACACTATATATACACGCTTTGCTTCCCCTACACCAGCTTTACACCCCCGCTGGTATCAGTGTGGCCCTCTGTCACACCAAAGACCAAACTTTGCGGCCCCCGGAAAAAGGTTTGTGAGTACCCATGCTCCAAGGCTACCAGTCACATAAACTCTATTGTAGTGGGCTACTATGTTACTACGCAGGCCTACAAACCTGTCCCAGACCCTATTCCCAACTTCTGTTCACTGTTTTCTACCTTGCATGGTAAATTTCCCAAGCTGACATCAAGGATTGTCACTCTTTACTGTGCTAGATGGCTTCTGGTAGGTCTTTCAGTTTCTTCGAATTTTGCGCATAGCATGTTACTAGTCTCTAAAGACACTCTGGGGTTTTCAGGTAAGCCGTGCAAGTCATATGCGGCTCATGTCTCTCCCACAATTTCAATGACCTTTTGCCCAGTTTTTGCCTTTCCACAGGACAATAACAGAATCAAGGGTGGTGTCTGAGGTCAGCTCAAGAGACATGCCCTTTCCACAGTTTCTTGCTTCCACACAACCCACTGACACCCCCAACTTCCTCCATACTACTACTAATTCCAACACCATCATCAGCAATCACCCACCTTGCCTCCAGGACAACCACGAGTGAAACAAAGCATGTTGTCAATAGAAAAGCGCTGCACAAACGCAATGCTGCCACTACCTCGTCACAGTCATTATCACGCAAGAGACACACCCTGGAGACAGGCACCTTCTCAAAGTATATAAAATAAATGAACTTGTATGCCCTTCTGCCCCGATTATTTATTATCCACGCCACCTCCCTACCTTATGGATGGGAAGAGGGTGGAAGAGTGGGCCACCTTCAGCGCAGCGGGTTTCGGTTTACAATGTCTCTCAAATGTGGTAAGAGCCTTGGCTTACCCACGGTAGGTTTGTGAGCAATAGGATCATTTTGTTTTCTAAGAGTAAATGAATTCACACTGCCGCAACCACACACTCAAGATGGTGGCAGGATGTACACCAATCAGCACAGGTGGCTTATGAGAGGTGATTCTTTCTTGAGATGACATCTTGCTGTACGGTTGCACCGTTTACAATTGCCCACACCATCCTCTTTTCCTCTTAAAAAGGACCCAGGATGTAGGTTTCACACAGACAACCCTTGGACCATTCCTTTGGGACCAGCTTCTTACAGCGAAGCTGTGGTGCTTAAAGATTCCAAACCTTTCCTCCAAGACCAAACTCTAGAATGAGAACACTCAATTCTACTACTCAAGCATGGAAGACAGCTTGGTCTCACTTAAAAACACCAACTGCGGTACTCTTTACCAGTTCACATCTGGAAAATGCCAGATCAAATCTCCTTCCAGAAAGCTTTAGAAACATGGTTGTTCCCCATCTCCAATATTTCACAGAACACTGCTCGCTTCCCATATTTCATGAACAATCCGAGATTGCTCCTTAATGTGCCCACCCATTTGGCACTGAATTTCCAAAACATGAGCCCAAAAACTGACCTCATTAGGAGAACTTTTCAAGGAATGTGCCTAAACTATATAATCAATGCACAGTTAATTGATCCCTTATGTCCTACACATACAAGCACACACCTTTCAATCTACAAAGCAAGAAACTACCGCTACCAAGTCAAACTAGAGGCAGTTAAACACAAAAGTGAGATGTTAGCAGTAAATGCAATGGTCGAGGAGGGTGGATAGACCACGTGCAACCAGAGCAGTGTCCAATTTTAGCTCAGGAAAACAGCATCTCATACTCGTGCTGGAGACGGTGAGTACATATACACTTCATACAGCAGTAATCGAGTGGTCCAGAAATATACTCCAAAGTCTGCGCTGAAAAAGTGTCACATTCCGCTTTGTCCTTTGTTCTCAGAGATTTGAGCTCTATGGAGCTGTACACACTGTATAGAATTCTCTCTGCAATAAGCATGATCCTACTGATGGTGCAGACTGTGGGCCAATATCAAAGGTTATGAAGAAAGTAATTCAATTTGGATTCTGACATTTCCTTCAGTGGCCAGAAAGCACAGGTGCGAGTGTCTGCTGTGTCCGTCAGGAGGAAGTTTGGCTTCCTTCATGGAAGTGTGGCATTTCTTAGAACTCGATCCAACTGAAATGTCTCTTATAAGGACAGAATCCGTTAAAGCCTCATCGAACCAACGAAGCAAGAAGCACAGGACACTACTCTTTTGATTCAATTTACTTCAAGATATTGAAGTACTACTTGCTGGAGGTGCTAAAGTCAACATTTTGTATTTTCTCAACAATGCATCTCATTACCATTTTTCTCAGAGGAGATTCCAACTTGAAACCTCATACTCGGAGGAACGACGTTAAACTTTTTGAAGACTTCCTAGACTGCACGAGTGGAAGATATGAGGCCAAATTTGCTGTGCACAATTTTCTACCCCTCCTTGGATTTCGTGCTCAAGATGACGAAATTCCAGCACGTACGTACACAGCAGGCTTGGCATGCCAAGGAGTGATCTGCAAGATTCTAATGACAGTACCTACTTGCTTTCTACTGGTCCTGGGGAGTAGATCCCAAGCCAGGGTGTTCAGATTTCACAAAGTTCCGCTGGTCACATGGTCTACTCTGCCTTCCTACATTTTGCTTGTCACTAGGGTACTCTTCAAGAGTAGGAGGGAAGGGCCAGGGCCCACTGTGCTGGTAATAAATCCTTTGTGAGTTTAGAGCTGTTGCTTTCCCCTACAAGAGCGAGGACCCTCCCTGCGTCTCCTCCTTCCAGTGGTCAGTTCTTTCTATATGACATCAACAAACCCATCAGTCGGGAGTAAGGACAGCTTGAACTGCAACAAAAGGGCACAAAGAGAAAAGTGGTCTTCCGGCTGCACCAGTCTCACCAGTTGGCCCTGTCATTGAACCCTTTCGAGATCCTTGACATTCTAACCGATGGTTCCTTTCTCCATCTCTGTAGCTCTATCTTAGGCGACAACTTCTGGTGATAAAGGTCTTCAGTAAACCCTAGGGAGGTACTGCAGATGCAAAGGCCTACGCTGCAGGACTGGTAGGTGAATTTGAAAACTCAAGGCTATGATTTGTTAGGTGATCTATGCATGAGATCTCACTTTTGTTGGAAGGGACCTGGTGGGCTACTTCTGGGTCACTAAATGACATCCCCGTAAAGTTATTGTGCCTTTCCAGGCAGCCATCCTCTCCACCAGGAGACAGCAGAGGGTTGGGAGCTCTCACGGGCAATTTATGTATTTTGCAAAAAGGCTGGATTCTTTTCCTTTCGCACTAAGGTCGTGTCAGAGTTCCACCTTCACCCCGTTGTTATCCACCCATCCTTGGCTAATGTCCTTACCCACCCTGTTGACGAGGGCCTACACAATCTCCCACATTGCTTGCTTCAACATCTGGTGAAATGGGATGTTAAGATCCATCATCTCATTCAGCTGGTATGTGCAGCTCACCCATTCGTATATCCTACAGTAAGGCAAACACAGACATTCCGGAGGGCATTCAGGAGGGATAGAAGCCCCTTGGCCAAAATGCATGGAGTGGCTACATTTATCAGACAGTCACGGGGGCAGATGCAACACGATTTGATTCCCGTTACAATCTGCATGTTCCCACTTTTGTTATTTCAAGCTGCCTCCTGCAGATGGTTGCAGTGGGAAAAGTTTCTTTGAACCACCCCCAAAAACAAAGTTACTTTGAGGGTTTATGCAGAGGTGCAAGGGAATAATTTGGATATGGATAATTAATTTCAAGAAACACTTGCTACATCACTGTGTGAAGTATTTCAATTGAGGGTTCAGGCTGTAACAACTTTTAAAAATTATTTCTGTTATTTCCAGCCCACAGTTTAGAAAGTTTGGGAGCTGAGAGGCCGTTGTGATGCAGAAAAACACCCTCAAAGCACAGGCAGTTAGGAGGTTCACACTGCCTGGATAATAAGTATATTTTCTTGTACAGACCTCACTTTGAGTCTTCCCAGTTTTTGGCAGGTAATTACATTAAGGCACAGGATCACACAATTTGATCAAGGGGGTCGGGGAGGAAGCCAGGATTCAAACCGACATCTCCGAGTCACAGAGCCTGCAGCTGAGCTGCTAGGCAAGATTTAGTGCCAAGTGACACTATTTAAGAACCATGAATGTCAGGCAACAGCCCTCGAGATTCAATGAACAAGTTGGGAACCGCTTTAAATTTCGAAGAACTATAGCTACAAAGGGTGAACCAGTTTTTTCCCTTAGAAGTGAAAGCGTTTCTCTATTCATATTTAAGGTTCCTGAAAGACACAGTAGTTTCATAACAGTACATTTTCAATATTCCCCAAATAATTATCAATATTAGCAGCTAAAACAACGGTGCTCTATTTTATTCTTGGCCAGTGTTTTCCTGTGGTAGCTGCAGGGCTAACTGTACATTAGAGCATCACCGATCAGTATATTCTAGACCACAAACACCATATGGCTACACCAGCAAGCGGTGTGCTACTCTCACCTCATCACGTAACATATCTTTCTCATGTGGTCCTATGATACGAGTAGCAGCCCTAGGTAGAGGGCAGCTGCTGCTCCAGGACACTGCCACCTCTACTTTCCCCGCCTACAAACCCTGCTGAAAGCTCACAGGAATGTGGTAAATACTTGGCTAAAGAAGGCAAACTACAACTGCTAGGTTCAAATTGTCTGCAAGATCCCTCCCTCTTACAAAGTACTTGTTTTTACTCCTAAGGTACCATTCTCCACTCGTCAGCCCTGGCCTCTAGTTAACCTGAATGCTCTCCTGCTAGAAGGCAGGGTTGTGCATTCACTCAAATTGATGGATTATCTTCTAGTAGACTGGAGTCTTTGAACCACGTTTTGGATCACGACCACAAGTAAAGCCACATTTTAGCTGTAATATGGCCTCCTCCCGTACTGTCCCGCTACTCCACCCGGAATATTTAAATATTCACATCACTGGTCCTTCATAGTCCGCGTCATGCTAGATTTCATATGTTCCATCGGTGGTTGTAAGTTTTTGATTACAAACATTGACTGTATTGGTAGTTGTCTTCTAGATGGTCTTTTGCCAATTCTTTTGGAGATGTGGAATCCAGAACAGGACTCAGCAAGATAAATAATGTATAGAAGGGTAACAGCAGGCATTATCCTTCTCGTTAAAACTCTACCTTAAGAGAAGCTTCTCCTGGACTTCCAGACACGGCCAGTCTGAGAACCACGTAGGTGGTAAGCCACCAGGAAGGAGAGTTGCGCAGATATGAGGGATTCGGGGTGACAGTATAAACTATCTGAAATCTAAAACTCGCCTATTAACTAAAGAGTAATGTCAGGGTGTGCTACCGTAAGCTTTCCTGCCACAGAATTGTCTCAATGCTCATGCAAAAATAAATGTTGCAAATGACATTTTTTAGATTGATGGTAAGAGTTTGAGAAGATGTTTGAAGGCAAGCGAGCGAGGTACCAAATGGAAGGGGGGGGGGGATAGGCAAGAAAGGATATTGATGTAAGTTTTTGAGTTGCTTTTAAGAAGCCCTTCTCATGGCCCACATAAGCCAAAAAAACGAGTTTGTGAAAAAGACAGTTCCTAGTGTTAACTAGGAAGTCATTTGGGTCACCATGTGACACGATCCCTGGGAAGAAAACATCAGTGGGTCACAAACTAGAGGGAGCTTTCCTGGCTGTAATTGAGTTGTATATTCAAGGACGGTCGAGCCGAGTATCACGGAAGACGCGGATGTATGTCTCCTCTGTACTCTGCACAAAGCCACTTCTACGGCATGAACCGTTAAATCCATTTCACTGTGGGATTCTTGTGAGGCAGTCAACGTATACCTGCATCCGCATGGCATTACTTCCGAAGCATACTTTGGAGCAGGACAAGAAGCCAGGCACAGCACTACATTTCCGCAGCCCATTAACGAAGCTCTTTGCACCAATGGTGCCCAGGTATTAACGCTTCCCCCTAAGTGCTCCCTCTACAATTACTGCTAATGGATTGCAGTTCGGAGACCGCTAGTGCAGCATCTGCATATCTGCGAGTTGAGCAGCTTGTCAACTTGCTCTCTAAGCTCCATCTTCTGTTTCTTGAATCCGCGCCAATTTTCTCCTGATCCTTCCTGTAAATGAGCGATGACTCCCCGCTTCGAGGAGAAATTAATATTCACCTTCTAACTCAAAGGGCGCGTAGCAGTAGGCACACGAATTACGACAGGGCACATACAACACATGAACCTGGAGGTACAGGTGTTGATTGCATCATTGATAGGAGGGGGCATACCAGTTACACATTCCAAGAGCAAACCTCACTTTAAAGTCAGTACAAGTTTCCTTTCATTTCTACCATCTTCCACTGAAGTTTCCCCCAGTTTCTAGGGGGGCACATGTAGTCGAGTGCCTAAATTCCTGACTTTGAGTCTTAATCCCCATTTCAGCAAAGCACTGCAAGATTTTAGGCAAATTAATTCTCAGATCAATTCTTATAGCTGAAATTGCAAATAAGTAGTCAACCCGAATGAAACAAACCTATATTTCTGTAATCATGAGGGAGAAACACTGGATTATAAGCGACACATCATTGCAGGCTTTGAGGATTTAAATCTTGGTGGTAAGGATACTCCGTCGCCGATGATGGTTTGCCTACTGAATTTAGATGTGAGCAGACCATAGGTGTAAGCTTGGCGGAGATATATACACGAGCTTGCAGAGTTTGAAAAACTGATAAAGTCAATGATCGTATTTGAGACTGTGTAAGAAAGATTACTGAAAACATAGGACAATCAGTAGGGGTACGGTTGTACAACAATGATTGGGAGGCCAATTCTTAATATCGAGATGCATTCATCTCCTGATTAAACTGTCATTTTCTTTTGGTGTAAGTTGTGGTTTACTCCATAAGGCTGTATCAAAATAATAACATATGAGGCGTGTTGTATAATGGCCCCGATATGGGGTTACTATTATAATGAAGTTTCTACATATATTTCTATTAAAATTGCAATATATATATATATATGTACATATATATGTATGTATTAATACATACATATACACACACGTGTGTATTTCTTTATATGCTTAAAAAATCAAAGAATTAATATAAAATAAACACCTAAAATCTCAGAAAAAGGAAAGATGACGTGCAAAACTGTCCTTCATATAGTGAATGCACTGTACTTTCAACTTATTATGCAACTCTGGTCGCTCAAGGAGCCTCCAGAATAGAAGAAGCTGGGCTGGTGGCAAAGTATGGCTTTGCAACCATGGCCTGAGGCTCCTCTACATGAAACCACATTACTCAGATTTAGTGAATTTGGGGGATGACGACAGATCAGGAAGAAGTCCATGCTATAAGCAACCCTTATGAGATAAACAACTTAGCCACTGACTGTTTAAAACATGAAAAGATGTCAAAGGGGATGAGGGCAGATTTCTCCTGCAGGCTCGTAACTGGAAAGTTACATCCTCACAGGGTTTGATAAGTGATGCACTTTGACATTTAACTGGGAGCCTACCTTGTGTTAAAACTGGAAGGATAGTGGTGCAATAGGCAATAATTGACAACTGGTTGGACAGCCCTACCACAGGGCACATCAGAAAATGTGAAGGGCCTTCCTTTAACGAATAGTAAAAGCGTTAACTAGTATCTTTTCTGCTCTGACTGGTGTATAAATTGGGTCTAAGACAGCCTCTACCATGCCAGATTTTCATATCACCACTCACTGGCTAAATTACTTTTATTCAGACCACTTCCATGCAGATGTATCTTAAACAAATAGATTGAAAATCTGGCAGGGATTCGGCCCTCGCGGTCTTATACTGGATAGCCATTGAATAGGATGTATGTGAACATGAGAAACTACAGAAACACATCCTGGTATACTGCATATTCAGAGAAATGCGACTAAATATGCCTGCCTGGGGCATTCGCCTCTGGCTCTGTGGATGGAGGCTGCTAATGCTCTAGGGCCTGTCGCACTTCCAGGGTTGATTCTTGTGCGGGGAACCTGAACTTGCTCACTCCACTATAAAAAATAAAGGTTTTTGTGTATAGTGTGTTGTATCACAAAAGTATAGTGTTGTGGCTCTGTGGATAAAGACAAAGAACAAGTGCTAGGATTATGCAGCTCGATGGCTCACAGTGTACCATCTTCTGAGGATGCCTGGTTGAGTGGACACCCTGGATTGGCAGCAGTGACGTGTGCGATGCATACATCTCTGCAGTGTAGGCTTCGCTTGCTGAGTCATGTCCATGGACGCTGGACATTTTTCCCCTTTTGGTCTTTCGTGAGGATGGCTGTTCCCAGTCTAATGCATCCTTTTCTTGGACTTCTTACAACTAGACCACTCTACCCCACCTCTAGATGAGCACCGGGAACGATTTTGGAGCAGAGAATTTCACCTCTCAATAGCTGGATAGCACATTTTCAGAAACCAGATCACCTGAGAGTAGTCACTAGGGGAGATCCCGCAGGAAGATGATCTTGTTTTATTCTAATGCAAAGACAACCAGGTCTACTTAAGGAGGTGGCAACTCCTCTTGACCTTTCTACCAAAGTGTTCCTCTACGATGGTGTACGACGTCTGGCTTTTCACAAGGACGTGTGAATCTGCTTGAAATGAGGACCAGGAAGACTACTCCAGCCATCACTTCTTGTGTCCTTCCGCCGCAGTGAAGAGCTTCATTGGGCGGGGCCTTGAGGAAGACAGCTGTGATGCTGTGCCCATTTGGTGTATTTCTTTTTACCATAGCAGAGGGCGACAACTGTTTGGAAGTCAGAATATAACAGAGTCATCAGACTCGCAGAGGGGAAAGTGCAAAAACAACCATTTCTCTGCAAAGCAGGGTGAAGACCAGTAAAGAGTAACGGCACAATCGTATGTCCGTTTATGTTAAATCATAATTGCAAAGAAATGGAATATTAGCAGACACAAAATAAGTCACCAGTCGATCAACAAAAACGTAACGGTTTGCAATCAAGACCCTGGTACTTTGTGTTGTGGATTCCTTTTACCACTATGGACTTCCTTGATATGGTGGAACACGACTACTGGTACTGAAAGGGATGAGGGGCCCAGATAGCGAGCTCATCGAACAATTTATTTATTTATATCACTTATAAAGCGCGCTGTCACCCTGCGGGCATCCTGGCGCTATCATATGTGTGCACAGCTGAGCTCATGGTATGTGAGGGGGGTCTCGCCAATTTAGTAGGGTTATACTTTAGGGTAGAGCCATGTCTTCAGTCTCTTCCCAAACTGGAGAAGATCTTCCGACTGTCGACTGTGCGGGTCTGCTCTAGTTGAGAACTGCAGAAGGGACGAATGCCAGGGTACTAGAGGTTGCTACGAAAGTAGGATCCATGCTGACAAAGTCCACCATACCCCAAATGTACTGATAAATAGAGAAAAGAAGCACAAGGCGGGCACTCAGCATTTTCATCACATCACCTAATGGTCATTTCTTAGGAGATTTTCTAGCCCCGAATTTGGATATTGTTGCAGAAAGACAGATGCCTGGAGTCCCTCTGCCAGCAAAAATGCCGTCTGGCGTTTGCTAATTCAGCTTCCGTATTTGCAGGCTTTAAGCATCTCTGTTGAGACCATCTGTCCAAAGATTATTTCACAATGTAGATCAATCCCAGTAAATATTATTTCTTTTAATAAAAGACAAAAAGCATACTGTTAAAATCTCAATGCAAGTGAGCATCGCCTCCTTACTTCTTGGCACTGCCGTTCTATTTTTAGGTCAGACTCAAGACTTCGCAGAAGAAGCAAGAAAGTAGTGTGCCTCGCTTTGACACAGTTAGATACGGGGTAGCGAGATTACTTCTCTGGGTACCAAATATTCTGCACACTGGATGCTCAGGCGCCTGAAAATACTAGCCCAAAAAAAGCATCTTTCCTGTTACTGTGACCTCAGAAACTGGTTTGTTTTAAGGAAATCCTTTCAGAGGGCTTGTCCAGCCTAGATACAACTTCGAGAGCCCACTCTTAAGAAGGGCTCATAGTGCAACAAAGATGGAGTAACACAAAAATGTAAATGGATAGCAGTCCCAAAAGAACTTTGAAAACCCTGATGATCAGAAAATTGTGTGCATGGTGGTGTCCAGCGGTGCAAAAAAGAATTGCCATCCTGGCTTCAGCGACGTAAAAACAAGTAATTTCTGAGTCCAACTGTGACTTAAAAAAGCAGCATCTGCCATAGAAATGCCTACTGCGGCCAATGGTGAGTAAGGCTCCGGTGTATCAAGCTCGTAGAAAGCTGGGTTTTTTTGTCATAGAGCACAATATTTCTCCTCTTCCCTCAGAACAAAAGCTTAGGCTCCACATCATTCTCCATTACACCGTAAAGAAAAATATCGAGCATGTTTTTCGCCACAGAGGGTGTCACTGTATCAAAGGTACATGGGAAAATGACAGTGACCAGGGACCACCAGAAAGAAATCCAAAGATTTTGGCGTCTTGAACCTTCAAAATGTAGCCACAAAACTTTGAATCACATTTACTCTCCAAAAATACTTACATATGAGGACCAAGAGGCTTACAGATTTAATATTGTATATTACTCTATATATCAATCACAAAGTGCACTTGCGCTGTGACAAACTGTTTCCAAGAACAATGCACAAAACGCTCTGCAACTGTGGAGCTCTGATAAGTCATTATGAAGTCTCCAGGAGATGGAGCCAGTTTGTGAGTTTTAAGGTGCAGACCCCTCACAGGGAAAACCGTATTTACAGGTTGTCTTAGAGGCAGACAAACTTAGTTGAACAAGTGACTTACCTTCAGCAATACGCCCTCTGGTGGATACTTCCTCACCCTTCAAATATCCCCAAGCTCCAGACAAAAACTGAAAGTGTTCACACAACAGTGCTCCTGTGAACCAGTAGGTGGCGTTGTGCTGCTCCACGATGACTTTGTTCCGTCTGGAAGTGATGAACGGAGTCACATATAAGCGTCACTCCTGTGTTCGGACGTCAGTTTCTTTCTTGACTCTGTCCGCGCCCTCGGAATTCGAGCCCAAAAACCAGAGTTCTAGTGTGCAGATCTCTAGCTTGGGACATTTTTAGATGCAAACAGAGACCATTCCACAGACTAGAAAGGGGGCGAGGGCTGTGAGGAATCTGCGGTTAGATACAGTATCCATCAGAAAGAGCGTTACCAACGGTAAGTAATAATAATTTTAAAAAAGGAAACACAAAGACAATTCAGGACCCAACCACTAGATGGCGGAATAATGCACAGCATGTGAATCTAGAAAAGGTTTCATGCAGCAAAATCTGTTCATCTGATGGATACTAGTAACCATGTGTTCCTCACCCCTAAAATAGTTACCAAAGCAATACCTCCCAAGGTGGAGGGTCTGTGGAATGTGCTCACACGAAAAAGTCCTGCAGACCAAATTGGCAAAATGCCTGCTTGTCGGACCTGGCTGTCAAGGCAGCAGTGCTCAGTGAACATGTGTACCGATGCTCACGTCGCAGCCTGTCAAATGTTTGAAACAGGCACTCTGCGTGCCAACACAGCGATAGAAGGCTTGGCCCTGGTCGAATGAGCCTTCAGTCCTTCCAGAGACTGCTTTCTGGCCAGTGCAGAGGGCTATACACCTTGGCAAAGTCCTTCACTGCACTGCCATGCCATGCTTTACACAGGAAAAATCCACAAAAAGCTGATAGTCCACCAGATGGTTGTTAGGTCCAGCCAATGGAGCCTCTTCTCCTTTTTCGAGGGGGATGCAGCACAAAGAACGTTTGGAGGGTTATGGACTGTGTAACGTGAAAAGGAGTAATGATTTTTGGCGGAAAGGTCACTTTGGTTCTCAACACCAGTTCATCTGGGAAAAATTTGATGTATGTTGATTGCACCGAGAGCGCCTGACGTGCACTCATACGACAAGTTAAGGACATTGCGACAAGGAATGCAGTCTTCAGCATCAGAAGACGATGTGAGCAGTTGTGCATCGGCATGAAGGGAGTACACGAGGAAAGTCAGGACCAAATTGAGATTCCACCGTGGCATCACAAAGGATTAAGGGGAAACATACAGTATATCCTTGAGAAACGTTATCACAACTGGTGATATAAACAAGGACAGCTGGTCTGGCTAGTGCAGAAAGGGCCAACAACACAAACAATAAGACAGCCTGCCTTCAAACGGGTCTGTGTTGCCGACACTATACCAGGTGACAAATGGATACCAGGTGTAAAGCTGGTGTAAATACTTTGTAGAGGGGTGCTATGCAACAAAGGTAACATCCACCGTCTCAGGAGGGAGCTCAAACAGTCAACAGCTGCCACTCAAACCCCACAAATGGTGGAGTAAAATGTGAAAGGCCCTGGTGCAGAACCCTGCCTTGCTGCAGCAACGAAAGATCCTCCCGAAGCGGAAGGCTGACCAGGGAACAGATGCTGATGCCCAGATCGTCCGGGTACCACTCTCTCCTGGTCCAATCTGGAGCCACTAGGATGACATGGACCTGGTTGTTCACGATCTTCTTCAGAACACGAAGCAGGAGGGATAAGGGATGAAAGGCATGTAGGAATCCTGTGCTTCACTCTAGGGAGAATGTGTCTCCTAGAGAGCATTCTTGGTAACTCCTGTGCCCAAAAGCGTTAACACTACGTGTTCTCGGTGGTGAACAAAAGATCGTCAAGTCTCAATGTGACATAATGTAATGCTGAATAGGTCCTTTTTTCGATAAACCAATTGTAATTGTATCTGTAAAGATTTGTTATTAAAATCTTGAAATAATTTTCTTATTATATAATTTGTGACACTTACCTTACTCAGGATAGAGGTTATGAATATACGGTGAATGAGATTTGGACTCTGTATGTATGAATAAGTAGTTGGCAGAACTGGTGTGGTGCATTGCGATCCCGAAGGGAAAACTTGTGACTTGACAGTCTTAATAGGAGCCCTGTCCCTTTGGTTGTGGCGCCCATCTCATTTCGGTGCAATCACTAGTCATCTCTAGACTAGAATACGGCAGTGCTACTCTATGCGGACTGCCAAAACTCAGTTTAGCCCCCCTCAGAGCATCACTGAATGCTGCGACTAGACTCATCACTGGTTCCAAGAAAACCAACCACATCTCTCCAGACCTGAAATCGCTCAACTGGCTTTCCATGTGAGGCAAGGATCCACTTACAAATTGCATGTATGACCCATAGGGCCCTACACTTCAATAGCCCACTCTACCTGAAAAATAAGCTCGAACTCTCCGGTTGCAACCGGCCCTCAAGGAGCACCAACACACTGCTGCTTAAGCCGAAGAAATTTTAAAAACTGAAAACCTACAATCGTACATTCTCTGGCATTGCCCCGAGAATCTGGAACTCCCTACCCGTGGAAACAAGACTGATTCCCTCAACATTTGCATTCAAAAGGGAAGTCAAGGTTCTTCTAATGAACAACGCGCTGAACTAGAAGTTATTCTCCTCTTGCCTCCGATCTTGTTTAGCTGTTTTAGCTACTACCTGACATTTGCTACGGCCTGTGTCGCCCGCCATTATGCCATGTTGTTCCTGTTGTATATTGCTTTTCTTTCTTTTCTCCTACAGCTATCATCCTATGTCTTCCACAACCCGTATGTAAAGCACTCTGATACCCGCTTGGGTCACGTTCGCGCTACACAAAACTTTAAAAATAAATAAATAAATACATTTATGTCCAAAAGATACAGCCAGGGTTCTACACATTGCTGGAAGATGCCCTGTGCCACCGCAGGGTGCAACCACCATTTGTGAGCCAGGCACCACCTGCCGAGGTCATATACACGGCGTTCAAAGATCGCACCAGGTGACTCATGACCACGGAAATGCGCTAGCATCCCAGCCAACTCCAGAGATGAAGAACCTCTTGGCAAAGAACCTAGGTTCCCACACCACCCTGCTTGTTGCAGAACCACACAGCCACTGGCGTAGCAAGGGGGAGGCGGAGGGGGCGGTGCGCCCTGAGCGGCACGAGTTTTGGGGGTGGGGGCGGCCGCAAAAATAATCGCCAGCACCCTCCCCCCCCCTCAGCGCGGCGGCAAAAGGCAGGGACCGCCACGGGCGGCAGAGTGCCTAGCTACGCCACTGCACACAGCAGCAGTGCGGTCTGTGAGGACTTGTACCAGCCTCCCTTTGATGGACAGTAGAAAGGTCTTCCACGCCAGGCGAATCACCCGCAACTCCAAAAGGTTGATGTGGAATCAGGTTTCTGCTTGAAAATAGAGTCCTCTGATCTCCATTTCTCAAAGCTGACCTCTCCTACCCTAGAGCAACGAATTGGTCACCGCTGCCAGCTATGGGCCTGCTGCGGTCTAGCAGTCACCCCTGTGGCTCTCTTGCAGCCTTCTCCAAAACCTGGATGGAACCCACCAGGTTATCTTGGTGCTGAGCCCACGGAGACTACAGTTTTCTCTTCACAGCCTGTATATGCAAATGATGAGCAGGATACAGGAGGCCCAGAAGGCCAGAGCCACTCTCACTGGGAGCCAGGACCAAGGCGAAAATATTGGGATCATAGCCCGAATGTTTTGGATTTGGTGTAACAGAGGTAAGGCTCTCAACTACACCATATCCCAGATGACTACAATGAAAGGGAGCCTCTGCGAAGGAGTCAAGTGTGACTTCGGCATGATGATTGTAAGCCCCATCCATGTCCGGAGGTTCACCATAGTCTGGAGGTGGTATGAGACTGACTGTGGTGAGCCCGCATCTAACAGCCATTCGTTGAGGTAGGGGAAGAAACTGCTATTCCCAACAACCGAAGTTATGCTGCGATCACCACCATCACTCTCGTGAACACATAAGGGGCACTAGTGAGGCCAAAGGGGAGCACAGCTGATTAAAAATGCTCCTGGCCTACCTTGAACCGCAGGTAACATATGTGGGACTGCAGGATGGGTATATGAAAATACGTGTCCTGCAGGTCCAAGACTACTATCTATTCATCCGGACCAGGGTCGGCAGAACCTGGGCAAGAGTGAGCATCTTGAAACTGTCCTTCCCAGCACAGCGTTCAGAGGGCAGAAATCTAAAATAGGATGAAGGCCTCCGTCCTTCTTCAGCATAAGGAAACAGCTGGAATAACAGCCAATCCCTATTTCTGAGGCCAGTAACCTCTCTATGGCTTCTATTGACAAGACAGCCTGCACACCTCCTGCATCAGAATGGCGAGGTACAATTCTGAAAGCTGCTCTGATGTGGGTGGTAGATGAGGCGGGTCGAAAAGGAATGGAAGAACATTGCCCTTTTAAATATCTGATGGACGAATCCATCATACGTGATCCTTTGCTACCCTTGGAAAAAGTGTTGGATCTGGCCTCCTACTGGGTGGCCGTGTGCCACTTGGGGCAAGCTAAAGTGGCTTAGAGGCTGATGCTGCAGAGTTGGAGGACTGGGATGATAGCGGTGCCTAGTTACCTGTGCTTTTTCTCTCTAAACCCCGTCCCTGAAGCTGAAAGGAGTGGGGTGACTGCAGCAGGGGTCTGGCGCGTCATGAACGCCAGCCATCTGGAGTATCCTTGAAAGCAACTATGATGCTGGGGAAACTGCCTGGAAGACGCCGATAGGCAGAAGGAACGAGATGTGGTTCGGTACTCCTAAAAGTGTTTCTCACGGCCAAATCTGCCTTCTTGTCAAACAAGTTAGACCTGTCAAAAGGCATATCCATAAGTGACACCTGCACATCCAAAGAGAAGCCCGTAGATTTCATCCAAGTGTGGCAACAGAGCACCCCACTGGTGCAGACAGCCCCACCTAAGCAATTAGTAGCATACAACACGGTTGCAGCAAAAAACACATTTTTTGATTGTCTTCCCTAATGTATTTTGGCCTAAGATCATAACACTGTGCTTACGGAGTCAATTCAGCATCGAAATAAATTCACCAGTCCATTCACTTGCTTCCAGTTATGATAGATATTTTTGAAGTGAAAAGACTAGAGGGTACCCAAAGTCTTGCGCTCACACAAAGAATAATTGCCGCTGGAAAAAAGGTATTCACATAAATTGGGAAACAACCGACGTGATTAATCCGATACATAATCAGTAAGACGTTATAAAGTACAAAATGCAACCTTTTGAATGAGACAAAGAAAATAAAGCACTGAGATATTTAAAAAAAATTAAATAAAATAAATAAGGCATTGTACAACATTTTGCAATGGTACACTTCAGAGTTATTGAACAGCCCTGGAGACAGTCAACTGTCTAAACAACACCAGCCAAGGAACCCAAACACGCACAGCAGGCTGGGAGCGTTTATAGACTTCATGATATCAAGCAGCAGAGACTCACCATTCAACCCCCTCCCACGCCCCCAGAGCCAAAGGAAAACCAAGAACCCCAAGATCCCCTTTACAATAGGGAATATCATTAACAGCTCCTAGGAATGCACTAAAACATAGAGCAACTACTGTGCTGTGTGAAATAACAGCAAAAATAATTATGAAAACAATGCAAAAAATATTAACACTGTAACAACAATATCACCAACGTTAACACATATAATGAGGACAATAATCTTATTAACAATAATACTAATAGAACTACTGCTATCACTTTTTTGGTTTGATTTTTGTAGCAGGTTTTTAGCTCATCAAGCCGCTCACTAAGGTCGCACTTCCACCATTTAGATAATCTATGGCTGCCTGGTTCACGGCCCTCTTTGTTCTTTAAGGCCTATCCACGGTTGTAGAGTATCGTTATCATAATGGTGTGCATCAGCTTCCATTATCACCAAAACTTCTCCAATCTTGACTCGGTTCCACCAAAAACCCTCTGTGGCAGCTCCTAGTTCCATGGAACGCTTTATAATAAGATAAACAGGTCAATTTGCCAACTAATAGTCTGAGGTCTGAAGCCGATAAGCTCTGAAATACTTCTACAACCAGACAACCAAGAGGGTCAATCAGTCTACACAACATATCCAGGAGCACAACGTAAAAATCAAAAATGTCCGTAGCCCACTGTGCATGCCCTATTGCCTTTATGGCTGAAGATTTACCACAAAGACGAGGGTGTAAGGCCTGTGAGACAGTGACACTGGTTCAAATGTTAAGAGGATCTTTGTGATTAAGAGTAGTAACAGAGGCAGAAACTTCCATAGGTTTTCCCAGATACATCTCATGTCAAAAGAATTCACAAAGATTAAACCTTCGATTTAGGACAAAAAGAAAAAACTCACTCTTTCTATATGACCATAGACATAGTTTGATCATTCAATTTTAAAAGCCTCTCGTATAAAAAGCAACCAGTTTAGCTGTCTTTTCACTCCAAAATACCTAACAAAAGGATTTCCCCATGAACCAGCAAGCACGTTTGTACATTTCAGTTCAACTATCTACTCTACCGGTCAGAATTCTTCGGCTCTTCCAGTGCAATAGCATACTTCTTTATTACAAATACTTTAATCTGCGGCTGGTGGGACCACCTGAAACACTCTATTCAATCAACATTCCTTTTACCACGAGTCTTTAAGTTATGGACACTTGTCCCAGGAAGGTCCAGCAGCATTTTGTTCTTCCATTGTCAATGAAACATGTACCCAAATCCAACCAGGTGATGGTACTGGCACACAGATGTACCCTACAATAGTGGGCAGCGAGTTGAACAAATACAAAGTTAGATAAATGCTCTTCTTCACAGAACACAATCCGCTAGGATGATTTCATTAGACGTCATGGTACGGCACTGTATGAGGTTAATTCGGATGATCACCATAAATCACTTGATCAATCAATGCGTAACATGACCTCTGATACTGAAATACGATTTCATAAAATGGTGGGCTACTTATAGCTTCCAAGGAGTCTTAAGTGGGATATCTCAACGATAGGATTAAAGTGACAGCCAGAAATGCACAACTGAGAAAGTTGGAGCAGGAAGCTACTTACTTTATCTGGCAAATTTCCTATGTAGATTTACATTGCCTCCTTTTGATAGACATGCTAAAATGTTCATCATTAATACATTTCCTGTGAGGATAAATCATTATCTAAGACATAGTTTGACATGTTTCTTCACAGATTTATAAGCAGTCTTGTCCTAAAGACGAGGAGTTATCACATAGGACCCAATTTTATCAGGGGTTTCCCGTCCTGTGTCTTTTAGAAAGTCCCATGTAATTATAAATTAAAAAATTCCCAAATGACGCAAAAACTTTACTGAGAGGTTGATTCATGTTACACCTTAATAAAGGAGTTTCATAAGCAATCATTATACATTCTATATCTTAGGCCGGATCTCAATAAGAATTAGAATGCATCATCTCCTTGTGCCATATTCTTGTGAGGGTGGAGGAAATATTTAGGAGTTTAAACTCGTTCCCTAAAGCTGCACTTACAACCTCCCAGAGGTAACTGATAAGTGCTGCTGCTCTACTATTTTGTATCAGAAACATGTATTTCAATTCCCAGTTCTGAAGACGCCCTACGCAACTGCATAACAATGAAAGACAAAAATGTGCAGATAACAATCGTGGCTAAAGAAAAAGTTGTAGTAATAAATTATTTGTATGTTGTTTTTCAGACAAAATGCTGATGGCATTTTCGAATGAAGCAAATTGTAGATGTCCCTATGACTTAACTAAATGACACTAATTTTAGCAAAATTATCTGGATAAGAGGAAAGATCCTTCTGCTGGGAGATAATTCCTAGTCAACGGGTCTGCACCACACAGCGCTCTTACTGCAAAGGGGGTTTACATGTCACGGAGTAGCCTGAATATAGTTTCAATGATACTTCAATTTCGAATAAAGAAATGTTTTTAGGGAGACCTTTGACATGGGAATCTCCTTCACAGAAACAACATTGTGCGGTGAGCATCTCAAGCTAAAATACTTTTTTTTTTCCTTTTGGTTTTATATTGTGGTAGCGGTTATCGATACCCGCTGCTCAGCACCATGGAACAATTGCCATGTTTATTAAGTGGAAGGCGCTGCCTGGTATTTTTGGGAGGTATCAGCCTATTTAGAATTTAAACCAACTTTCTTGTTGGAGATAGATGCTCTAGGAGGGACTCACACCTGCAAAATTATTAGAATCGCTTGGAAAAAACAATTAAAAAACAAAACAAAGGTAATCAAATTACCAATAAGCTACAAACTTCAAGGAATTTTCTAAAACTGAAATAAGATGTGAAAGTCAAGTGTCATGTATACAATCTTACAGAATTGTTAGTCCTATATAGGACATCGCGAATGGCAATCATGTGCAGAAGGGAATGGATACTTGTTTCTACATATAGAAACATAAAAAGAATAACTGTATCTCACTTGCAACTTTTCTACTTTTAAGTCAAACCGAATACAAATCACCAAGATGAAGCATTTGCCACAGAGATACATACCTTGATCAGCATTTGGCTGGGGGGCAGCGGCTTCTTCGTTGGCCTCATTGGCCATGGACCGAGTGATGCGCCCTTTACGCCGGCCCTGGCTGTTGGCCGTTTTCCTGCCCTTTGAGGTCACCGCTTCCTTCTCATCGTTATCCTCCCCGGATGTCTCATCGTTCTTTTCCCTGTAGGCAGCAAAAAAAAATAATAATAATAATTTAAACTGCAAACGGGGCCATTCGCCTGCTTGCTTATTGGTTTTGCAGATGCTTGCAAATCCAGCTCATAGCGAGCTCAGAAAAAAATGACAAAACTGGTTTTAATGAAAGGTCTTCCAAATTTATCACAAGCTCATCTTAATTCATCTTCTTGAAGGGGACCTGCTGGCGAATGTCTGGACAGACCATACTTAAATAAGGAAACCAGATGTTCCTTACGATCCTGGCATTTAAGCTTGTTAGGCACCTCAAACTCTGTTTGCAGAGGTAGCTACTTGCAGACATGAACTGAAGACAGGATTTTGTCTTGGACACTGAACTGAGCACTGATATTGTACAAGTTCCCTTCAATAGGAGTCTCCCAACTTGAGGGGTCAATTTGAAAAGCAAAGTTTGATGCTTCGATTTATGCTGCATTTGCACTCCGAACGGTCTATATACGAATTCCGGATATGATACCAAGGAAATACAGACCATCATATACCCTTCCAAACATGGCAAACCGGTCTTATTGGTAATTTTACAGCCTTGAGCAAGTCCCAGCTAGAATGCACCACAAGGGGTGAAACACCTGACTGTTACTAGGTCTGCCATGGATTCTGAAACTACAAATAAGGGAAAACTAAGAAACATTTGAGAATTGAACTGCAACTCCCTCCCCCTCCCACCGATACCAGCCCTGATACACTTACACCCCGGCTGATAATCTGGACTCAGCCAGATTTTATTACAATTGTTCAGTATTAGTTTTTAGAGAATTACCAACATTTGAAGGGGAGAGGAGAACAGGAAATCTAGGTTTACTATTCCATTTGACAGGATTTACATGGTAAATTGGTAAAAGACATGCACATGTTCCACCAGCAAGGAAGAGAGCTTGGGGGCCTAGTTGGAGAGGCTGAAAATGCTTTGTGGTGGGACAGGTTTTGCACAGTTTTGGCCTCGAAATGCAAAGAGTGCCAGCAATATCCCTCCGGATAAGAGCCTCTGTCATTAAGACAGCACCGCTACTGGAAGAGAAATCCATACCAGGTGGCAGAATCCATAAAACCAAGTCGCAAACAGATAATCCCCTATACAAAACCAATCAGAGCCGGAAAATGGTGGCACATACCGCTCAAACGTTAAAACTTATTTCGGGAATCAGCAATGAACATCAGAGGCACTTAACACTCAGTTGATGATAAATTAATGGTTTGTGCTGCAAAGGCCAGGTTGCGCCTTTGAAAGATACAGGTTATGCTGTATTTTTTTTTTACCACTGGTTGTAAATTTGTACCCTTAGTTTTGTTTCGCAGTTGTAAATATTAGACACTGTGTTCAGCAAGCTCCATTTTTACCACCAGAAGTAATTAAAAACAGCCTTAAGGGCCAACACATAGCCCCATGGCTAAAAAAATCAAAATAAAAGTGTGATGCAAAACTGTTAGCTTTGTGCACCCCAGTAAAGTACCAGTGTGTGTGTGTGGCACCAGTGGTGCAAGCAGAATGACCTATATCAGGAGGTCCAGTGCATCTATACTGGCATTATACAAGAGCTATTAATTTAAATGTAAAAGAGAATGGTGTGTCCGTTCAATGGGCACAGCTGCATACCTTGGATCGAAAACTATTGGGAGTTTCTACTGAACTCAGAAAACACCACCTCCGATGAGGGTCAGCGGTAAGAAGGCCAAACACTTGTTAGGATAATCGTGAATACACTGGCTATAACAAAGCGCCTAGTTAATGATAATTCAGCCTTTGGCCTTTCTCAAGACAGTGGTGGGAGCTTAAAACCCACATCCATGGACACATGGGGATGGGGGAACTTTCTACGGCCGGTAGGTCGCAAGCAGGTTCAGAGAGGCTGGCACATGCAAGGGATTCAAGCTTAGTAGGTGCAAATAATACATGCTCGAGCTATGGTCAACAGTAGGCCTGTGCGCGAAATTGCGCTCCGCTAGCATAGTTGGAGAGCTTATCCCAATCCGTGCTCTGCAGAGTTTTTTCCTCCAGACCACCTCCCGGCGAGATTTCTCAATGCGGGCGGTCACGGATGGGCACTACCGTTCGCAATGAGAAAGCTTCCGTTTGCGTTGAGGAAGCTGCCACACGAGTAGAACATCTACTCAAGTGGCAGAAAGAAGCAGCGCCCTCTTGTGCCTCGCGCATGGTGCCGTTCGAGCTGATTTTCCAGCGCGGGTCCCGGTGTTGCAAATCAGCGCTAACGGCGTGACCCAATACACTCCGCTGCTTGCGGGAACTACACGTAGCATGGCAGAGTTTTTTGGTCATTCGCGGAGTTCCGCATAGTGGAACTCTGCCCAGGCCTAGTCAACAGGACAACATCAGGACCCCTATTCTAGGTATTGGTAGTGAATTTCCCTATGTCATTAACAATTATAATGGACCGCTAGCAGCCAGTGTTTAATAGGCCTGTACTTAGGCAAAAAGTGTTTAAACAGTGTCACTCTAGCATCCTATGTGGCACGCGGGTACAGAAAGGTCGGTTCTTGTTCACCTATTGTTCAGTATCTCTGGTCAGTGGGGGAGTAATCTTTAGATGCGATGTATAACTTTGGTGAGGCCTTCTTCACAAATGTACAGATTCAGTGAAGAGAAAGTTCAACTCATTTAAAGCTCAATACACACTTTGAGAAATATTAACCTGTAAGAGGACACTTGCTGATAACAGCTTGGCATCACTGGTTCATGGTTAACTTGCATGAACCTTTCTCGATTACAGAAGCTGTTAAGTACTTATAATATACTCAATATATAAAAAAAATATGTCGCTTGTTTTTATCTTTATTCAAACTCTTCCTCAGTTGATTTGCAAGATTATTCCAGTCTTTTTATCACTGAAAAATGTGTAGAACTGATAACATGTATCAGGAAAAAGAGGCTTCATAAAAATACATACATAAAATAAAAGTTGAAGATAACAAAACTTGAGTAAATAAAGATTAAAAAAACAAATCAAACATTTAAACTAAGGAATCTGTACTATCTTATAGAGAAGGAAAACACGTGTGTGACATTACCTCACACGTGTGTGACATTACCTCACACGTGTGTGACATTACCTCACTTAGGCCTCAAGAGGTAAAACCTTTTTCAAAATCTTTGTATGGCACTATGTTTCATTGCGTGTAACATTTATGAATCAATGGACATTTCATGTGTGCCATAATTTGAGCCTTTGTAAGGGACTAGCGAAGAGAGGCCCCCTCTTTCTTTTTTGGTTTTTATGTGACCTCATTAAATGGATTACACATTTTAGAGTATTCCTGGATCAAGAGCCATGTTTAGGTCTCGGCCTGCACCAGCGCTTGCGCTGGTCTGGCCGAGAGTTTTAGTAAGCGGGTTTTGGAAGTGCAAACACTGGCTTTCGGCTGGCGACCAGCTTGAGTTCACGATGGCGTGCACGCGCGCAGCTGGCATCTGGGTTTCCTATCTCTTCCTCATTTCCTCGTCATGGCTCATTAACTCTCTGGACTCTGATGTTTCAATCGCAGCAGCAGCTCACATTACCAACTGAGGGCCCTGGACTACAGTCACATGAAAAACAACAGCGATTAGCATTGAAATGCAAGCTTTTTTTTGTCGTTAGAAATATTGCTTCGGTCGGTTGATTTCACCTCATATCGCGATTTGTTTTATATTGGGAGTCACAGCCTAATTACCAGTATTTTTGTCTCTCACTGTTTTTTTTTTAAATATTTATTCGCGCAAAGCACAAAGCTATATCTAAGGTTACTTTTTCCGCGTCACTTCTTCACTCTATTTAAACTCCACCCCCCCCCCACTCTTGATGCTTATTGCTCACTGCTACAAAACGTCATGTATTATTGCGACTCTCCTCTGCTATCAATGACATGCGATACGACTATCTGTAATCCACAGACCAAAAGTGCTGTACTGATTGTCTTGTTGAATGTAACTGTTTAATGTTTTACATTGAAAATGCCAATAAAAAAAATAAAAAATAAAAAAAAAGAAATTTATAGAGAGCAGTATTGCTCAATTGTTCACTTTACAGTTGGGCTGCCACCAGGACACCAGTTTCCAGGCTCCTTTGCGGCTGGTCGCCGCGGACATCATCGCAACGCCAGGAGGCGCTTCAAATTCCACCGCGGGCTCCCGCAGCGCGGGACGCACATGGTCCTGCCCGGGCCAAGGGCGGGCCCATCTGCGCCTGTCCGAGACCGGAGGAGGCCGGGCCAGGCCCACCCTCTTGGCCTCGTTCTTCGTTTATTAGGTCTCGGCCTGCACCAGCGCTTGCGCTGGTCTGGCCGAGAGTTTTAGTAAGTGGGTTTTGGAAGTGCAAACACTGGCTTTCGGCTGGCGACCAGCTTGAGTTCACGATGGCGTGCACGCGCAGCTGCCATCTGTTGTTTCCTATCTCTTCCTCATTTCCTCGTCATGGCTCATTAACTCTCTGGACTCTGATGTTTCAATCGCAGCAGCAGCTCACATTACCAACTGAGGGCCCTGGACTACAGTCACATGAAAAACAACAGCGATTAGCATTGAAATGCAAGCTTTTTTGTCTAGTTAGAAATATTGCCCCCACTCTTATTGTCTCTCTCCTTCTCTCTCTCTCCCCTCTCTAATTCTCTCTCTACTTAATTAACTCTCCCCTCTCTATCTTTTTAGCCTTTCATTCTCTCTCACCCCTTTATCTGTTTCTCTTTCAAACTCCTTCATTCACTCTCTCTCCCCTTCTTTCTCGCTCTCTATCCCGCTCCACTCTTTATTCTATGTACACCCTTTCTCTCTCTTTCTCTCTCACCACCCTCTCTAATTGGGCATTATATCTTCACTCTATCTCTCACTCGGCAACACCACAGCATCACTCAGCGCAACCACAGCATCAATCAGAGCCAGCACAGCATCAATCAGAGCCAGCACAGCATCACTCAGCACCAACACAACATCTCTCAACGCCATCACAGCATCACTCAACGCCATCACAGCATCACTCAGTGCAACCACAGCATCACTCAGTGCAACCACAGCATCACTCAGTGCAACCACAGCATCACTCAGTGCAACCACAGCATCACTCAGAGCAACCACAGCATCACTCAGTGCAACCACAGCATCACTCAGCGCAACCACAGCATCACTCAGCGCAACCACAGCATCACTCAGCGCAACCACAGCATCACTCAGCGCAACCACAGCATCACTCAGCGCAACCACAGCATCACTCAGCGCCACAACAGCATCGCTCCGCGCCACCACAGCATCGCTCAGCGCCACCACAGCATCGCTCAGCGCCACCACAGCATCGCTCAGCGCCACCACAGCATCGCTCAGCGCCACCACAGCATCGCTCAGCGCCACCACAGCATCGCTCAGCGCCACCACAGCATCGCTCAGCGCCACCACAGCATCGCTCAGCGCCACCACAGCATCGCTCAGCGCCACCACAGCATCGCTCAGCGCCACCTCAGCATCGCTCAGCGCCACCACAGCATCGCTCAGCGCCACCACAGCATCGCTCAGCGCCACAACAGCATCGCTCAGCGCCACAACAGCATCGCTCAGCACCGCCACTGCATCGCTCAGCACCGCCACTGCATCGCTCAGCACCGCCACCACAGCATCACTCAGGGCCACCACAGCATCACTCAGCGCCGCCACAGCATCACTCAGCGCCGCCACAGCATCACTCAGCGCCGCCACAGCATCACTCAGCGCCACCACAGCATCACTCAGCGCCGCCACAGCATCACTCAGCGCCGCCACAGCATCACTCAGCGCCAAGACAATATCACTCAGCGCCAAGACAATATCACTCAGCACCACCACAGCATCACTCAGCGCCAAGACAATATCACTCAGCACCACCGCAGCATCACTCAGCACCACAGCAGTATCACTCAGCAACACCTGAGTATCATTCAGCATCACCTCAGCATCGTCTCCGCAACAGTCACCACCACCACCACTACCCCCTCAGCATCACTCAGCACCACCTCAGCCTGCTCTCGGAATCTGGCATCTGTTGATTCTCCCCTAGCGTCTGGCCGCTGCTAGTGTTATAATACAGGTACTAGTTCCCAACCTTCACCCTCCGATTGTTTATGCCCCCTCAAAAAAAAGCTTTAACAAACAACCATTGCCAGCATTGCAAGAACAAAAGAAAACTGAGGACATTTTTTATTGTAAATACTTTTTTAATATGTTCGTTCAGTTTTACATAATGCCTTCTTGGTCATATATAAAGTAACAAAAATGCTTCTGACACTTTTTTATTATAACTTTTCAGCATGCCGCACAGCAGCCACACTTCTCTACAGCACAGCTTGAAGACATTGGCAAAGTCAATAGCTCTGGCTAAACACTTATAAGGCCCCAAAGGCGAGACCTATTGGCTATGCCAGTGCTTGTTTGAAATGTCATTCTGTGTTCTAAAAATCTAAATTTAAAGTTAATTACAAAGCATCTCACTAGAAAACATAGGCGGGTCAACTATTCAGGATATGTGTCACTATCAATATTAATTCACCAGCACATAACTGCTTTAAATACTGCCCGAAGGACAATACACAACCTTTACACTCTTATCTGGAGAAGGGTTGTGTAATTGCGTACTACTGCCAAGGGTCACTTTTAATCAACATAGTTTTTGCAGTTTGGCACTTATTCAGAATTTACTTGCATATCTGAAAAAAATACATGCCTGCGTGTTCTTATATATGCTTTACAAAGGCAGCAGGCCGGTTTATCTAAAAGCCTGGCATGATGAAATTTGTCAGGGGTTCGAAAAACCCTTAGTAAAATGTGTGCCCCGGATTAAATCAAGTGAGGTAATGTAAAGAGAAGGTGTGGGTAAAAAAATTATTTTTGCCTGCCAGCTTTTTCTACGTTTACAAACTTTGTGGTAAAGATTCTTGCAAAAACAATTTTTAGAAAGGAATTTTCTTGCCAAAACTCAAGGGGAGTTTTACTAATTTAACTTCCTTGAAATCACGTTTTTCTGATATTTTTCCTCACACTTCTTTAGAAACCTGGTCAAAATGCTCAAAACAAATACAAAGAAACTATGGCGTAAACTCGCACAATACCAGTAAACCCCTTGCTAATGAATTTCCATGTCTTACTCCAGGATTAATCGTGATATTGGAGCACAAACCCCTCTTGCCATAGCAGATCCATGCCTCGTCTTTCTTACTTTGTGGTACGTAACACTAGTGCAGTGACCAGCCCTCATTCCTTCCACATGCCACTGCAAGATTGGGCCCAATTGTTTCTGCAGTGTGTCACATATCTTGCTCAGCTTGTTAGGATTAGAAAATTCAATAACCTGCAAGCTTCAGAATTGTTGCAATTTAACAAATCGTTGACATTAATGGACAGCACTCCTTTCAGTTGATGCATGCCTGCATATGGTCATTTAAGAAGCTGAATTGATTTACTTATCTTGATTTTCAGATTTCCCTAACTAGATATTTCTATTGTGCCAGATTTTTATTTTTACGTTTTTCTGGCTTCCTTCAGGACTGTATCAGATATGTGGATACAGTAGGTAAGAGTGGTCTGTAAGCTCCAGGGCTGAATCAGTACTTCTTCCAGTTTCTAACAGAGCTTAAAGGAGTTTGCTTACGGCCTCACACAAGGAAGATTCCAGTCAATAGTCGCCTTTTGGTAGGATTTGATGTCTAGCAGGTTGAACACCCTGGAGTTTTTACTTGCATCTACTTAAATGCCTAGTCAGCGTACCGCCAGTTGAGGAGTGGGGACGCTTAGTGATTAAGCTCAACGTTTCTTTGAAGAAAGTGGGACTATAAGAACGTTGACCCTCCCTCGTCGAAATAGAAAGGAGTTAAGAGCTAAATATATCAATACCCATCGATGATTTAGCCTGTCGGGACGTAAGCATAAAGTCTATGAATGGAAGTATGATGATGGAGTAGGGGTAATACCCAACTTGTTTGACCCAGAAAAGATTAGGCAATCCATAGGGATCCTTGAAATACTGGTCCTGATGAAAGACCCAGTATCTTCTAGGAAGGCTGAAACATCTGGACAGCGAGGAAGGATACTTGGGTAATTGGACCCCAAATAGTGTCCGCATTTGTTTTTAACACTGCCAAGGTAATATTCTGATAATAAAGTTTGTTGCAGGTATGCCTCAGGCAGCATTTTAACTATATACTGCTAGGATCCCTTGAAATATCTGCAAGTGCGCCCTGAAAGAGATCAGGTGAAGCCCGTGGTGGAAGTATTTGAGTCCATTGTGAAAACGGTATGATGAAGCATGCCTTCAGGATTTACTGAAGGGTGAGAATCTTATAGTAAAAATCACCCAAGTGCCGGTACCGCCCACACGGATTGGACTCGTAGGGGACTTCTGCTTTTGATTTATATACAGTCAGCGTTTTAGACATTTTAAAGGACAGGAACGTTGAGCTCAAATTTGCTGAGCGACATAAAAACAAATATCAGGGAAAGTTGCGAATGGGCAGTCAATTTCAAGGTTTCTCCTTAAGATATCATGTAATATTTTTGGGGGTAACCATTCTTCACCCAAAGCCTTGACTTTCTCTAGTTAAGCTTTCGTATTTAGTGCATTGTTAACTTCGAGGTCTTAATGGAACACTATTTCTAAACACTTTAAAGGGCCGCTTTGCTACTTCAACCATTACCTTTGACCGGCACAAAGATCGTTAATGTTTATGAGCTTCAACACACTTTTTGTTTGGTCAGGTGCACCCAGAAATCCTTACATAGCATGGCACAGGCTCAAAATGTCTGGAACACACCTCTCCTGCCTAGAACAATATATCATATCATCAGTGGTATATACTGCCAGATTTTTTTTTTTGCAATCCCTTGTTTTGTGCCTCGGATATCTTTTTTGTTGAGTTGCACATAAAAAGAGTTCAGAAGTTGTTAACAAAATAACTGGTAACAATGTGAACGTTAGACAAGGTTTCCCACCCCATCTTCACCCAATGCCTACACGACATTGGAATCCAAAGATACACACTCCGATGGATCTGCTCCTTACAGGGCAGGACCCAGTCAGACAGCCTGACACCGTACACCTCAGACGCCCACAACCTCATCTGCAGAGTTCCACAAGAATCCTCCCTGAGCTGGACCCTCTTCAACGCATACACAATCCCTCTAGCCAGCATCATGCGCCCTCACAACATCAACTTCCTCTCCTACGCTGATGACAGACAACTCATTCTTCCCCTCATGGACAAAACATACAGTATCCAGATCAAATTCAATGCATGCATGATTGAAATCGTCCACTGGATGAGGACCAGCTATCTGAAGCTGAACACCGACAAGACTGAAAACATAATCTTCGTGAAGAGCACTTCACTGTGGGACTCCACCTGCCAGCCAACAGGGTTAGGACCGACACCCACCAGGCATGCCAAGAACCTCAGGATCGTCATCAACAGCAAACTCATCCTGACCATCCAACTCAATGCCAATTTATGTTTCCATACCATGAAGATGCTGAGAAAGATTTTAAAATGGCTCCCAATCAGCACCCGGAAAATTGTCACACTCGCCCTTGTCACAAGCATACTGGCCTACGAGAACACCCTCTAAGGGATCACCATAAAGCCACAGACCATTCAGAACTCGGTGGCCAGAATCACTCTCAACCTCCCATGCCACACACACATCACACCATACCTAAAGGAGCTCCACTGGCTACCCACACACAAATGAACACAATTCAAACTCTTCACTCACACTTTCAAGGCACCATATAACACTAGCCCAAATATCTCAACTATTGCCGCTGCTTTCACAAACCTGGTAGACACCTCCGTCATTCAGGCTCACACATATGGAAATACAGTTCTAGCGGCCGAGCCTTTTCCTACATCGTTCCTAAAGTGTGGAATGACCTGCCACTACACAAAAGAGCCTCTTCCTCACATCTTGAATTTCGCAAGAAGCTGAAGACCTGGCTTTTCAGGAAGTCCCATTAGGCACTAGGTTTGACTGGGCCCACACCTGCTCAGCGCAGGGTAGCTTCTAGGGTGATAGTGCGCTCTACAAATGTGCTTAACGTAGCATAACCTCTTATGAGGTAAACAGAGTTTTTAAACAAAGCTTTATTGTTGGGTTTGAAACTATGTGTTGCATCAATTGACTGGGCGCTGGGAATGCAATACATAGGATTTAGTAAAAACCTGCCAAGTTATTAGTTATAAATTAAGGATCCATTATTTTACGGTGTCTTTTTTGCTCAATTACTACTCTGCCACATCGCTCCTTGCATTTTAGATACTGTGCCCACACATGGCCTGCCGTTCTGGCTTCTTCAATGATGCTTGCCCTTTGCTTGATGGTCTTTCTTTGTCTGCTCTACAGAAATGTATAGCAAACAGAGAGGACTAATATACCTACTGCAGGTGTTCAGGGTTAGCCAAAAATTCAGTTATGTCAGAATTGTGAATTATACTCCAGGTAGGTTACTTTTTTTAGGTTTACATTTTACTTTTTCGTTAGCCAAAATTCCAACGTCAAAAGGAAGGCTTAAATGAGACTCGCTCAACTGAAACTTGCACAAAGATTTCTTACCTCCTTTTCACTACATTAGCATCAGCAATCATGATTAAGATGCAATTTCGGGTGTGAGGGCCCAATTAAAGCTCCTAAGTGTTAAATAAACAGGTACATCATCAGAGGCAATCTTCGGTTCTATGGCTTTGTTCCGGACTACGTGATACAGGTTTCAACATCAATAGATAAGTCTACACAACTGTAGAATGTAAGAAAGTAAATTCCCCCTCAGACCACATTACATCCTACAGAGATCAATATGTTTCAGTAGATATTTTACTGCCTTGTTGTTCTTGACAGATGGAATCTAGACGAAATGCTCATCTGTAATTGGGTTCATAAAGAGACTTAAGTCCTTGACTAGTAACATCATTGGGTTGTCCGCGTAGGTACATGTATAAATTGTTCTACAGCTCATCAGACGTAGGCGCAGATATTTTCATCTAGAGTACCGGTGCCCTAACAGATGTGCACACACAATCACCAACCTGTACCATAGTGATGGTGGCAATCCCATCTAACCCAGAACCCTCACCTCATCGACCATTTCATGCAGTGACAGGAATTCCATCTATACATCTTTAAAAACTACTGTATACTACCATTGCTGCACCCGAACTTAACACATCTAAGAATGTATTCACTTGAAAGAGAAACCAGAGAAGGGATCTACTCATTTACTTCAACATTTAACATAGTTAATCCTATTTGCAACTTAGCTTTAACCATTTCACTGCATTTCTTATACTGGAGGTATCACAATTACAGAAGCATAAAACTGGTCATAGTCAGTCGACCTACTTGAAAAGTCAAAACATTTCTTGATCAAAGTAGGTCTGCACGTTTGACTGCGCAATAAAGGAGATGAACGCTTACTTAAAAAATGTATCGATATGTATCAGTTTCATTATTGATATTAAAAGTATGGATTTGTTTGCTAACCTTGTAAAGTGGTGACCACTCACTTTGCTCATTTCACAGATTTTAAACGATCGCTGCAAGAGCATTTATTAATTTTTAGGCGAGAAGACATTTTTATAGGAATAAACAGTGGGCTATTCTAAGCTCCTGTTGTTAGCGACAGCACATCTATAAACGGGAATACAGATTAATTGTCTCAGATTTTATTACATCGCTGGATGCTATTTATTTTGCATGATTAGTGTGTTGTGAGTTTCTGTTGGAAATACCCTTACTGCAGCTCAGACTTGTATTCAAATTATATTGCTTCCTCATCAGATTACATATGGTGCTCTTAGCTCTGATTATAGGCGGCAATCACTCGGTAAAGAGTGTGCTTTCCGTACGGTCTTATTTTTAATACCGTAGGGTCATTTAGTGAGACTGGGAATTCCATCCCTTTGGTAAAGGGAACAGATTCAGAATTTACCTGCTTTTCATTCGGGTTTTTTAGAGACGTCTCTTCTGATGTGACTGGTTTGACCCTTACAGTAAAGCTAGTTCAGTTTGATGTCGTAAGGCCTAGTAGATAGTCAGTGCACTCTTTGTTCTGCTTGGACATCTTTGCACGCTTTTGTCTGGTAGGTGGTTGGTCACTCTTCCAGCAGGTGGTCATTGCACTCTTTAATCTAGACGCTGGTCTGGTAGGTCAACTAAGTCTTCTTTGGTGTGTTAGGAAGTCTGTACACTCTTCAGTCTAGCAGGTGGTTTATACGTTCTTTGGTCCAGTAGGTGATTGATGTGCTTGTTGGTCTAGTAGGAGGTCTGTGCAATCTGGAATCTATATAGTAGGCTGTTTGTACGTTCTTTGGTCCAGTAGGTCAGTGGTGTGCTTGTTGGAGGTCTGTGAAATCTTGAGTCTATATAGTAGGCTGTTTGTACGTTCTTTGGTCCCGTAGGTCAGTGGTGTGCTTGTTGGAGGTCTGTGCAATCTTGAGTCTATATAGTAGGCGGTTTGTACGCTCCCTGGTCCAGCACAGTGGTTCTTAACCTTTTAACTTCTGTGGACCCCCTCTGAATCATTACTGGAATCCAGGGACCCCCACTGAGTCATTATATAAAGTTCGGGATCACCGGCCTAAGCAATTTCATTGCTTTGAACTTCAAAACTATACACACAAATACAATAAGAACTATACACGAAACAAATGCTCCAATATTGAAATATTTTGTTTGATTCACAATCCAATATAGAAAACGTTTTTACATTTTCAATGTTGCTTCCTTTTTTGTATATACTTTATTCATTGTAAAGTATTATTTTTAATATTATTTAATATGGTAACAGTCGCGCATCCCCTGAGCAGTCCTAGCGGACCCCCAGAGGTTCTCGGACCACAGATTAAGAACCACTGGTCTAGCAGCTCATCTATGCGTCTTTCCTCTAGTCAGTAGGGGGTTCCGTGGTCTAGTAGGTCATCTATGTGCTTTTTGGAATTGTATGTGATCCATGAGCTCTTTGGATCTGTATGTGGTAGGAGCACACTTCGGATTTTAAAGGCTTGGTCGCGTAGTAATTGTAGAATCTGCAAGAGTTTCAACTTAAGAAAAGTCTCGCATTACTTTGTTACTTAGGGCAATCCCAAAGAGAAGAAGGTGGCACCCATGAATGAGGTACTTTACATTTACCAGCTAGTCTCTTTTGTTTCACCAATGGCTTCTCATAGGAGGCCTGTGCTAGTCCAGCCAATGGTCTCTCATTGGGTTCCACTTTGTAAAACATGGGAGGCTGGTACATATCAGTGAAATCTCGGTTTTAATTTTAGCTGATATCTTGTCGTCTCGAAGGTGGTCTTTCACAGTTTTTGTTTCTACAAGGAGAGCGCCCAGCATCCCAAACTTTGGGTATCATGACATACAGAGTGTGAGGTGAGAACCCCTCTCAACCCTACGGACCATGCACGCAACCTCGGTATCATACTGGACTCCTCGCTCTCAATGAACCACCAAATTAACGCAGTATCCTCATCCTGTTTCCACACGCTCCACCTACTTCAAAAGACATTCAGATGGATCCCCACAGAATCCAGAAAGACGGTCACCCACGCACTCATCACCAACAGACTTGACTACGGCACCGCACTCTACGCCGGCGTCACCCAGAAACAGCTTAGGAAGCTACAAAACATCCAAAACGCCGCAGCCAGACTGGTCCTCGACATCCCCCGCCACAGCCACATAACACAATACCACCGACACTGGCTGCCAATAAACAAGAGAATCACCTTCAAGCTCCTCACACATGCCTACAAATTTCTCAACTACGCAGGACCAGAATATCTGAACCACCGCCTCGCATTCCACACACCCACCAGACAACTCTGCTCTGCCCAACTCGCCCTGGCCTCCGTCCCAAGGATCCACAAGACCAGAAGCGGAGGAAGATCCTTCTCCTACCTCACCGCCAAGACCTGGAACACCCTGCTCCTCCACCTCAGGAAATATGCAACACTGACCCAATTCAGGAAGGACCTCAAGACCTGGCTCTTCGAGTGAATCGCCACACCCAGACGGATTAACAGCCCCCCGCCCCCTCATGGGTCACTAGCTGCGCTATACAAATCCCTGATTGATTGAGGTGACAGCTCAGTTTTGGAGTGTTTTTGCAGCTATATACTTGGCAATCATAACTATCTCTTCTCATCTTTGGATGGATTTTGGTACCACACCTGCACTGTTAAAAGCACAACAATAATCATGAACATTACCTGCGCCATCTTGTCTGGTGGAATTCTATGTGCACATAAGTTGCAGTCATTTTAATCTATCACAGCCATTTTGTACTCTGTTGGTCACCTTTGTTTCACCCTGCCCTTACTAGCATCCCTCTGACCGACCTGGTATGTGTGCTGGGGGCTATAAACTCTATTGCCACAACAAACCTCAGCGCCACTTGCTGCCACAAACTCGTTTTTCCTCTCATCTCTGTTTTCAGGCAAACTTTTGGACACTCTACCCCTCACTGCACCTAGTTACACAAACAGGTTCCAAACACCAAAAAGACTCTTGCAACATGATTTATTGCACTGCAAACAGCAAGACTTGTTGTTACCAACAATGGGACCTGTTTTTATCAACAGAACGGACTCTTAGATCTGGCCGGTCTCACATGTTTTAGACCCTGAAGCAAGGTCCAGCTGCAAGTTAAGATTGTCTGTTTGACCTGGGTGGGAAGAGAATTACTGTTTGGCTTGTGTGACAACCTGCCCGGGGCGGGGACCCCAAGCTTGTGTAACCATGTTAATGAAACAAATGCATTGTGTCAAACCTGTATAAAAGGAAGAGCCAAAGGATTATCAGCAGAACACTTTCCTCAGACATCCCGGTGTCTGCAGTTGACGTGATCTCCTCATGAGAAATAAACCTTTTTCTTGTCTTCCAGTTTCCAGCGCTTGCCTCATTATTTTGATAGCGAACCCAAAGTGAATTAGAGGTGGAACCCTGCACCGGGCAGCATTGAGGGTCTTAGAAGACTCGCTGCCTTTCACAAATTGGCGCCCAAACGTAGGGGCCCATCAGCGACGCGTGGGTCCGGTAGAGAGGTCCTAACGACGGAGTGAACGACTAAACGATTGGGGTATACCTGCCTGAGAAGACCCTTGTCTGGCTGCCGATCAACTGAACTTCACCGGTTCCGAACAGACCTCGCTCGAGTGACCTGCGGTCCTGACTGGGACCTTAGAGGAACGCCGCATTGATTGTTGGAGTGAGAGGACAACCAGGCGCTGGAAGGGGAAGACGAACAACTGTCCATACGGTCCGGGTAAGGTCGTGAAAAAACGACTTAAATTGATTGATTGATTGAATAGTTTGATTGAAATACTAGTATTCCTTTTTTTTGATATTGAGTTATTTGCGACATTTCCCTGCTTGCAAACAACGAAGAATAGGAATATTCTCTCTCTTTGCAGGCAGCGAAGGACAGGTAGTGCAGACTTGTCTAAATTGATTGATTGAGATATTCATTTTTGACCGATAAATACGTCATGCCTGTTTTCTCTAGATTGTTTGATTGTAATTGTTTTGGACCCGACCGTTCGTTAGAGGTCAGTAAGCCGGCACCGCCGGAAGGCACCCCTAACAAGGACATGTACGTAAAGTATGGATTAGCCACCGTAGCTTATAGCAAACTATGGCATAAATACACTAGGAAGGACCAGGTAAATCAGTGGCCACTGACGGGATCTTTCGATCCCGCTAAAATAGAAACGTTAGAATTAGCTCTCCACAAAAAGAAAACTAGACCAGCCATGTTTGACAGTTTTGGTTTATGGCGAAAAGAGGCAGCTCAAAGAAAGAAAAGGGACGAAGCTAGACAAGATAAAGAAACGCGAAAATCAGCTTACCAAGCCTGTAAAAGATTAGAAGAAAAACTAAAAGAAAAGGAAATCGATAAAAGGAACAGGAATCAAAAATATCAGGTCAATGCCCTGTTAGAACGCCCTCGACTCTTTACCCCAAGTTACCAGCAAAACAAAGGGTAGATGATGATTTATTGTTAGGTCCCCCAATCATATACATGCCACCCCCTTACGCCCCTACTCATCCCGTAGCACAACGCCAGGACCACCAAAGTATAGCCGGAGATGGCACGATCGCCTCAGTCTCCACCGCCTCTGCTCCCACCGAGTCACCCACACCAAATGCCTCATCAAAGGATACAGTAGTAGAGGTAGGATCAAAAGAAAAAGGAGCGCCCAGGGTCCCGCGATTAAGTAAAAATGAGCGAGCAGGCATTGATAAAATAGTTAAATACCTCATCGATAGGAAGGAGACAGAAGAGTATGTAACTGACATTTGCAACTCCTATGTTGAAAACCACAAACGATACTTTATTGTACGTCTCTGTTACCACACTCTTACTGCATATGAAGAGAAGTACCAAGATGTAGGGCCCGAGCGGCTAGTGGCTCTCTATAGGAAGGTAGACACCGGAGATGAAGGCGACAACGATGTTACAGAACTCTTTTCATCCACACTGGAGGTATTCCGTCACCTCGTGGAACAAGGACGGATAGATAAGGACAGGACATCTAAGATAGCAGGACCCCCGGTGGAAAAACCAGATAGCATGATGCCGATAAAAGAAGCTGCCCCTTATTGGGCACCTCCTAGAGGACAAGGGACTCATGACGATATGAACCATCAAGACGCTAGAGGAAGGGTGGTCTACAATTGGAGTGTATCAACCATGGGACAGACAGGACATTTTGACGTTCCGTAAATCTTTACCGGATTTACGAAAGAACCCCACCGCCTTTTACACCGAGCTAGGTACCGCTCTGGGATCAACAATAATGACACTTGCCGACATAGACTTGTTCTTCGGGTTATGTTTGCCAGCAGATGTGAGGAAACAGATTAGGAAAATAGACCATACCGAACTGCTTGGTCATACCTGGGAACAACTCAACACATTAGATAAACAGCGGAACCCTGGTCAAAAACCGGTTAAAGCAATATTGGACCTCCCTGACAAAATAGTGCAGAAAGTGAAAACGCTGATCCCAGAGAAAAAGATAGACTGGTCCATAGTAACCGCATGCCGCCAGAAACCACAAGAGGATGTCTCAGAGTATTTCTCCAGATTTGAAACGGTGTTCTCCGATTACAGTGGACAAGACATGTCCACCGCAACCGGACACCACTTATTTGTGCAGAACTATGTCAAAGGACTACTGCCAGATGTATCCCAGAAATTACAAGCCAGCGAAAGTAGTTGGGCAGCATCTAAACCGGCGGCGATTCTCCAAATGGCCCAGTACTATGAGCATCAGAAAAACGAAAATGACAGGGCTACAGAAAGGAAAAAGAAGGACTTGAAGGAAAGGGTAATGGTAGCACAACTCCAGGGGGCGAATACAGAAAGGGAGCAAAATAGGGGAGGATACCAGCAGAATACCCCTAGAGTACAGCCACCTAGAAACAATTCATCGACATCATATGTAGGACGCCAAGACCCAGGACAGGATCAATGTGCATTTTGCAAAGAATATGGACACTGGAAAACCCAATGCCCGGCTTTGTTAGGAGCTGGTAGGGGCAGAGGGGCGAGGGAAATAGCAAGTGGACAGAGAGGAAGAGGATGTGGGAGAGGCTACGCGAGTGAAGCAAGCGAGGAAAGGCCAGGAAGAGTGAACACATTTGACCATCCCAAACAGAATCAGTACCAACAGACAGATTATGACAATGCGTACGACTTTGCATAGGACAGCCAGAGGCAAGGGAGGGATCCAGTCGAGCTCTATGTTGATCAGCAAGGCCATTATGTTACCGCTGAGGTCCTGGGCACAAAGTCGCCATTTCTGGTAGACACGGGAGCAACACGTAGTGCACTATCCAAACGACTGATTCCAAGGGCACCCTTGTCAGGCTCACATTTGACCTCAATAGGATTTGAAGGTACGCCCTCCACCAACCCTTTGTCCCGACCGATCCCTTTTAACCTTGACAACAATAGCGTCGAAACGACATTCCTCCTCTCTTCCAACACCCCAGACGCCATTATGGGTCTCGACCTTTTGAAACACTTCCATGCGACTATCAGATGCTCACCAGACGGAGTGCGTGTCGTCCTGTATGACAACCCCCAGCGCCATAGAGAGAACCCTTCTCAGCACGTTTCCCATCTCCGAGACTGACGCATCCCTACTGGACACTTTGCCATCACACTTATGGGCTAGGGCTGATTCAGACGTGGGACGAATGATGATTGACCCAGTACACGTAACAATACGACAGGACGCAACCCTACCGAAAGTACCGCAGTACAAAATATCGCCAGAGGGTGAGAAGGCACTGACAGAGATCATACACTCTTTGGTAGAGGCAGGGGTGGTAGAGGAAGTAGTGAGCAACGTTTGTAACAGTCCCATACTACCGATTGTAAAGAGACAGGGAGAGGGAGACGGAAAAGCCTACCGCTTCATCATTGACCTGCGGGAGATAAACAAAATCGTAGTGCCACAATACCCAGTAGTTTCCGACATCACGACAATTTTGATTTTAATCCCCTCCACTGCCACCACCTTCACTGTAATTGACCTCAAAAACGCATTCTTTTCCATACCTATACACAAGGACAGCCGCTATCTATTTGGATTCACCCTAAACTCCCGTTCGTACAGATTTTGCAGAGCACCTCAGGGGTACACTGAGAGCCCAAGCATCTATAGCCAGGCGCTTAAAAGACAGTTAGACGCCATACAATTGCCAGATGGAGTGGCACTAATACAATATGTAGACGACATCCTTCTAGCAGCGGACACCATACCAATAGCCGTCACCACCACCAAACTACTCCATTTTCTTGCTGAGAATGGTCACAAGGTCTCCCGAAAGAAATTGCAGTTCTGTAACTCACAAGTGACCTATTTGGGTCACCTTTTATCCAAAGAAGGAGGAAACTCACGCCTGACAGGATCCAGACAATTCTAGACACCCCTGTCCCCAAAGATCAGAAACAAGTCCGCTCTTTGATAGGTCTCACCTCATTTTGCCGACAGTGGTTACCGAACTTTAGCCTCATTGTCAAACCCCTTCTCTCCCTCCTAGCTAAAGACATCCCCTCACCTCTCCCCTGGACCCCGAATGCCAGTCAGCCTTTAAAGAACTACGCAATGCCCTTTGTTCAGCACCTGTCCTAGGAACCCCGGATTACTCCAAACCATTCTTCCTCTACACGCACGAGAGGGAAGGATGTGCATTGTCTGTCCTAACACAATCAATTGGTCACAAACAACGCCCTTGTGCATATTTCTCTGCCACCCTCGATCCAGTAGCCAGAGCGCTGCCAGCGTGCCTGCGCGCTGTGGCAGCTGCAGCAGTATCGATACGCCAGAGCGAAGGAATAGTACTCTCCAATCCAGTCACTGTTTTAGTACCCCATGCAGTCGACACACTACTAAACCAGACCAAAACCCAACACTTGACTAGCGCCCGACTGACAGGATATGAGTTGACCCTGCTAGCACCGCACATTACCCTAAAGCGATGCACCACCCTCAATCCAGCCACACTGTTACCCCTACCTGAAAATGATCCTAGCGTGACTCCACTACATGACTGTGTGACACTAACCGATGAACAAACAAAGAGTAGAATAGATCTCAGAGACACCGCCTTTCTAGAACCAGATGGAGAACTATGGGTGGATGGTTCGTGCATCAAACTCCCCGACGGCACCACCTCAGCTGCATACGCTGTCACCACAGCCCGAACCGTTCTGGAAACAGCCCGTATTCCCCAACGTTCAGCCCAGGCTGCAGAACTCATTGCCCTCACACGAGCATGTATCTTAGCGACTGACACGACAGTTAACATATACACCGACAGCCAATATGCCTTCGGGGTGGTTCACCATTTTGGGATCTTATGGAAAGAAAGAGGGTTCCTGACTTCACACGGTACACCCATCCTGCATGGAGATCTAGTCTCCGCCTTGACGCAAGCAGTCCTCCTCCCCAAGAAGTTAGCAGTGATAAAATGCCAAGCACATAGGAAAGTGACTGATCTCATTGGACAGGGAAATGCACTAGCAGACGTTACTGCCCGAGCCACGGCAGGAGACAGAACTACAACACGAATGTATGTGACCAGGTCACAAGCTGAACGATGGACTGACGCTAGGACCACTGTAAGGGGCATACAGACTACAGGCACACAAGACGAATTGACCGAGTGGGAAAAGGTGGGACTAAAAGACGAGGAAGATTGCTGGAGAACTAAAGACGGAAATAAATGGCTGTTACCCAATGCCTACCTCATCCCCATATTGACCATGGCACATTTACCAGCACACATAGGCTCCACCCCATGATTGAACTAATCACCAGAGTATGGCATAACGTCAAGATAGCAGAAGCTGCAAAACACCTAGTACAACAATGTATAGTCTGCCTACAACACAACCCAGGGAAGGGGACAGTAGTACCACGGGGAGGGTTTGGAGACCCTGACCACCCGTTTGAAATCCTTCAAATGGATTACATTCAACTAGAGAGATGCCTTGGTCTAAAATATGTCCTGGTGGTTGTGTGCGCTTTTAGCAAATGGGTGGAGGCATATCCCACCCGCGACAATACCGCCTTAGCCACTGCAAAAGTATTGCTGAAAGAATTCTTCCCCCGATACGGCCTTTGCAGAATTTTATGGAGCGACAATGGCCCCCACTTCGTAGCCGAGGTGATACAGAACATACTGAGAGGGTTGGGGGTAAAACAAAAGTTCCATGCCGTCTTCCACCCCCAATCAGCGGGCCTGGTAGAGAGACACAATGCAACGTTGAAACTAAAACTAGCCAAAATAGTTGCCACGACCGGGTTGAAATGGCCCGACGCCCTCCCATTGGCATTGTTATCGATGCGCTCCACCCCAACCAAACACCGACTGACCCCGTATGAGGTGGTCTTCGGCAGACCTATGAGCATCTGGGCGGCACCAAGACCCACCTCCATTAACGATGTCCCGAACATATTAATGTCGGATTACTTGTATAAATTGACAAACGAGCTAACAATTATCCACCAACAGGTGCAGCAAGCCTTGCCTGACGTATCCAGGGGCCCGGGACATGAAATAAAGCCAGGCGACCATATATTAATTCGCAACTTCCAAAGAACGAAGAATCTGGAGCCTAGGTGGACGGGCCCCTGGCAAGTCCTGATCACCACCCGAACTGCCCTCCGAGTGGAAGGAAAACGAAACTGGCTGCATGCCCACCACTGCAAACGAATCCCTCCAACCCTGGCAACCTGTGAAGGGGTGGAGGTGCAAGAGGAAGTACTCGCGAGAGACCGACCAGCTCTGAGTTGCTACCCACAAGAAGACACCCTCGAACTATCAGAATTTCCCGACCCCACGGTGCTATCCAGGAAAGGGTACAACCTAAGATCGACGAAAGGAGGGGGCTCCAACGACCAGGCCACCAACTAAGTCAAGGTCTCAGATCGGTAGCACAGTCAAACAACGCTACCAGGAAAGCGCCAGACAAAAGGCTGTGGTCCTAACAGTTGTTGAGCTCCTCGAAGATGATGGAAGAAACTGAACACCTGCAAAACCACCGCAAAGACACCAAGACTGCTAACCTGCACAGCACAAAGACAATTGCACTTGTAGCCGCATTTCTCACCTGTCTCCTGCTAATGGTCGCACTCTGGATCATTGAAGAGAATGCACCTGCATACAGAACATTGTCACCCACCATGCAACCAACCACCAAGAAAGAACACTACCTGGTATCACTACCGCCACATCTCCGAGAACGACGCAAAGAATTCTGGAATAATTCTTTCGTGCAGATGTTGCACCAGCACAATCTTGCCACCAATGCTACCAACTGTTGGGTCTGTGGGCTGTTACCACATGCCACTGAACATTCCATCCCTTTCATCCCTTCGCCCTTTTCTATTCACGGATCTTGCCTTGCCTGGATGATGCTCCTACAAGAAAGTTACAAAGACAATGCCACTTCCGACGGAACAATCGCCCAGTTCTACAACGAGTTCTGGCGAAACAAAACAGGAAGGACAGCCGCCCCTTCTGCCCTCACACCTTCAATGCGACATTCCAGATTAATGTCCCCTCCAAAGAACGAGTGGAAATGCAAGTGTTCAATAATCCTAACAGAGCCACATTTTCCTACCTGAAGAAAAGAACTGCTGCAACACTGACTGTGGCCCTATCTGTGGTGAACGTCTCTGGCCTTGTATGCATTGAAGGCCGTGGGACTAAGAATGTGGGTCACAGCACCTGTAGCATTGTAAGGACTTTGAACACTTCCAACCCCCTAGCGCTTGTTGCATCACCCAATATGTACTTTGTTTGTGGAACCAAAGCCTACACCTGGCTCCCAAGAAACTGGGGGGCACGTGCTACATCGCCTTTGTTTTGCCACCAACCTACACAGCCCCTGCAGAGCATCATCGAGAAAAGCGTTCTAAAGACATTGATCAAGCAGACTCTGCCTCATCACAGTTCCTCGACGCAGCAAAGGGCTCGTCCCGCTATGGGGTCCGATGGCAAACAGCCGAGCCATCAGACATCTGTCCCAAGCGGTAGAGACCGCCCTGAACGTCACTGCTGGCATCCTCACCAACAACACTGCTGAGCTCCAAGCGATCCGTCTGGTTACCCTGCAAAATCGCATGGTCCTGGACGTGGTACTAGCGGACCGTGGAGGAGCATGCCGCATCATCGGTGCCAGCTGCTGTGTATACATTCCTGATAATTCACCTTCTGTCTATGAAGCAATCGAACATCTCCATAGACTATCTTCAGAAATTCATCAAGGATCAGAGACTTGGACAATTGGAAGTTGGCTTTGGGGAATCTTGAAGGAGTGGGGTTGGAAAATATCAATGATTCTCTTGGTCCCAGCATTGACAATATGTGGTTGTTGTTTGGGTATACACTGTATACCACCTTTGTGTTCTCTTTGCATAACTACCTTGCACCCTAAGACTATGGACACTCAGCTAACAAAAATGAGAGTAATGTATGATCAAGAGATACCGGACATTATGGAGATCGAAATAGACTGACAAGCTGGCTAGTTATGTTCAAAGGGGCCACTGTTAAAAGCAAAACAATAATCATGAACATTACCTGCGCCATCTTGTCTGGTGGAATTCTATGTGCACATAAGTTGCAGTCATTTTAATCTATCACAGCCATTTTGTACTCTGTTGGTCACCTTTGTTTCACCCTGCCCTTACTAGCATCCCTCTGACCCTCTGACCGACCTGGTATGTGTGCTGGGGGCTATAAACTCTATTGCCACAACACACCTCAGCGCCACTTGCTGCCACAAACTCGTTTTCCTCTCATCTCTGTTTTCAGGCAAACCTTTGGACACTCTACACCTCACTGCACCTAGTTACACAAACAGGTTCCAAACACCAAAAAGACTCTTGCAACATGATTTATTGCACTGCAAACAGCAAGACTTGTTGTTACCAACAATGGGACCTGTTTTTATCAACAGAACGGGCTCTTAGATCTGGTCGGTCTCACATGTTTTAGACCCTGAAGCAAGGTCCAGCTGCAAGATAAGATTGTCTGTTTGACCTGGGTGGGAAGAGAATTACTGTTGGGCTAGTGTGACAACCTGCCCGGGGCGGGGACCCCAAGCTTGTGTAACCATGTTAATGAAACAAATGCATTGTGTCAAACCTGTATAAAAGGAAGAGCCAAAGGAGTATCAGCAGAACACTTCCCTCAGACATCCCGGTGTCTGCAGTTGACGTGATCTCCTCATGAGAAATAAACCTTTTTCTTGTCTTCCAGTTTCCAGCGCTTGCCTCGTTATTTTGATAGCGAACCCAAAGTGAATTAGAGGTGGAACCCTGCACCGGGCAGCATTGAGGGTCTTAGAAGACTCGCTGCCTTTCACAGCATGTCACAGTACAAGGTGACAGAAGAAGTTTTGAGGCTGAATCTCTGAATGCCGGCTCATCGAGGATACTGGGAATATAATGTGCCTGGAACATAATGCAAACAAGATGTGCTCCAGAATGGCATTCTGACCAGCAGCGGATCCTGCTGCAGCAATGACTGCCACAATCAGGTGTGTTTGATTATTATCCACAAATATCTAATGGAATGCCAGCCTCAGTAATCTGTACAGTGGCTTCCAGGATGAGGCAGACTGGCTGTTACTTTGGCAATTGCTAATCCGTCCGTTGAGAGATTGTAGTAACATACCTGGGTTCTTAATGAGCACAATGTGCAGCCTTCGAGTGAATTCTGATGGTTCTGCATCAAAGCAGTAACTGGTACTCGAGGTGTTTCAGGTGGCCAGTTTTTTTGCAAATTACTCTGCTATTCTCCTCTAGATCTTCTTTCCCTGAGCCTACTTGCATGTCCTACTTCTTTTGGTAAGATATTTTCTTAATTTCTAATAATTCTCAAGTATGTGAGAAATTGTTTCTTGGAGTTTATTAATTGTGCATATTAAGCTACTCTTGAAGCCAAATATTACAAGTTCAGTCTATTAGTCAATTGCTGTGTGGTACAATGAATCAGCGGTGTGCTGATCTTCTGATGGTCACTGTTCATTCATTCATCCCAGGGACTTCCATTTAAATGACATTAAAGTACTTTCCTCTTAGATGTGAGCCAGTTATAAACCTTCTGCTCATATTTTCTACCTTTCTACCACCTTGGTTTCCATTGCATTTTTACTCCTTGTATTTCACCGCAATTTAAAACTGACCTCCAATTTTTTGGGAAGCATACGTGAACAAGCCCATCAGAAACATGGCGGCTAAGGTAGCACATGTCGTATTCTGGTGGTCGCACTAAAGAGTCCATAGAAGCTCGCTAGCCCATGGCCATCCTCGCTCTGTACACCCCGTTTGGCCTAAGAGGCACTGGGGCATCGTCCACCCACAGACGCATGATCAGACCCATCCCCAGTAGCGACTAATAATGTTAGGCACACACTTTCCTGAGGTGACAGCTACCTTCTTCCAGTGCATCTAAGGTCAACTTACACTTGCTTACACCAATTTTTCTGTAAGGCACATGCTCGCTTACATACGGACACTCAAGAAAAAAAAATAATGGCGCATGGGGAACGCGGATGAATGCCAGATAAGCGGTCATTTGGTGTTAGTCCATTCACCAAGCAGGATCGCATGATACTGCATTTCTGAGACCAAAAGGTCCTACAGCACCTATAATTTTATATTTTTAATTTGCTAAACCATAGAGAAGGTGGCAGGTCCACATAGAAGAGATGCCATCTTCAAAGGCTGCAAGCTATGCCAGTCTACATACACAAGGAAAAAGATTGAGCAGTATTTGTAAAATTAAAATAGAACTTTCAATTGTCACAAATAATCAAACCAGAGTGAAAATGAAGTCTTTAAAGAGACTGTCTAGGGCCGGTCCCAATCATCAGCCGTAGGTCAGCGATGCCATCACTGCCTGGAGGCCAGGCGCGTGGACGCACGCGAACGGGCACTTACTTGCTCAGCTCTTCCTTTTCATTTTCTGGCTCTGGCTTCTCTTCCTCCTGCTCTACTTCCTTCTCCTTCTCTTTCTCCTTCTCATCCTTTTCCTCCTGTGCGCTGCGCGGCATCTGCTGCTGTTGCTGCTGGTAAAAGAAAAAAACAGTACAACGCTGTGACGCAAGATTAAAACAGAGTAAAGCACACTTGATAATAATACTGCTCTTGAGCCTGTGAATGGGATACTCTGCACCAGGGCTGACTTTCAACAGCAGGTCACTGTGCCCTCACTGTCTGGCGAGACTACCATCTTTCAGACTATCGCGCCTACTGCCATTTTGCATTTGTAACAATTTTTTTTTTTTTTTTTTTAAGTGGTGCCGCAAAATTTTGTAAGTGAAGCTAAAAAACAGGAGCACGACCTGCCATATACCCACTTGGGTAAAAGCTCCCTAGAACAGTTTCAATTATGAAGGCAGAACAAGGACAGCGGAACTGGGATTCTGTACGTTTAGTAACTGTGAATGTGTAGTTTAACGGTGAATTATCGAAGCAAAATGGTTTTTTTTTCTCACATTTAGACACATGCCCCCACCTCCTGCAGGAATAGCCTTTTTTATTTACATATACAACAAAGAAATCGCAATTTGCTCTTCAGAGGCATCGGTTATTTTATCGATTGACCAGTTCCTTTGCACTGGTCACCAGTCGAAACCTCTTCCTTCAGCCACGCTTCGACTTTTAGATTTCTGTCACTGCCTCCTTAAAACGACAGCACTAACACAAGTATAAAAAGCTTCAAACACCTTATTTTTATCTGGTCCTCTCAACTGGCATCACAGTTTTATTTCTATATATTGCCTTCTTTTATTCAATTAGCTCTCTCAATATATATGCCATGGCAGTGAAAGCAAACGTGGCCAAATAAAACAGGTTATTTGTAAAATGTAGACTATTAAACGTACATTCACCCATTTATTAGTACAGTGCAAATGTCAGATTTCATATTACCACAATACAGTAAAACTAACTTTTGAAAATTATGCTTGCTGCCTAACAGACTGCATGTTTCTATCGGTTTACAGAAGACAACTGCTCATTACGCCTAATTTAACATAATTTTATCCCACTGCAAGGATTTAACCTCTTGGTCTCCGATTCGGGCTACACATCTTGGTTTTAACTTCTAAACATGAAAACCCAGCATGGAGGGAAAAGAGGAAACATAAGACATTGTAGGCTTGGCCTCTCCCACGCTCAAAGATTTCATATTAAATACTATATTATAGTGTATAATATTGCCATGTAATGCACTGCGGTTCTGCACACACACACAAATATATATATACACATACATATATGTGTGTGTGTGTGTGCGCGCGTATATATATATATATATATCTATATGTATATGTATGATAGGAAAGGATCCCGGCATTGCTGATCACATCCACCAGTCGGGGCCGGTGCGAAGTACGGGCGCCGGAGCCCGTTATAATATCCAAGGAAAACTTAGTATTGACGAGTGTAAAACCAAAAAATACTCGCACTCCAGGATCGTGGTCACGAAATTGGTTATATTTGATTTAACGGCAACGCGTTTCGACCACAAGGTCTTTTTCCACAGCCAAATTGCACAAACTGAAACCACCATTACATAGTATTTACATGAGGTGACATAGAAGACAGACAATGCATTTACGGTTGGGTTCTCAGGTATGGAAAACAGACTACTTAGTTCGTCAACGAATAAATCAGGGATTCATAGCTAAAACGAGCACAGTGAATCACGGCATGTTCTAAATTCATTGTAGTTACCTCAATGTATGCATGCCTGCATTTATACATTGCAATTCATGATTATTCATTAATATCGCTGATATTATCTCATACCAGTTTAACTAAATTCACATTTCCTTTTTCTTTTTTACATTCCAAGTCTGAAAGTGGAGTCGCGTGTTGTGGGCTATAATACCAAGGAGGCTGCCACCACTGGTTTGTCTCCCCAATCTCAATTTCAGAGAGGAGAGAAAAATACTCCTCCACTCATCACGATCTACTACAATTAGATACCCGTAATACCCAGTCAGTCATGCATACTATTTACAATAAAAAGGAGGGGAAAATAAGAGAGGAGGGAAAAATACTTTCCTCTGTGTTCAGTGGATACCGTGCAAAGAAAAATAATAACAAAACTAAGGAAGATTAAAAGGGACCCTGGGAGAGGACACGCTGTATCACATTGCCTCGCTGAAACTCTAATATTATAATACTCTACTCTTGAGCCCACGAACTACCTAGATGCCAGAGCCCTGGTCTACCTGGCTGCCCGTGAAGCTCTTCCCTATGTAAATATTCCACCCCAGATGGGGTCCCCCACCGAGGTACAATATGTCACAGGGAAATGAAGATCACAAAGGAAGCAGGACTTATCCTTCGATACGTGGCATGTTCATCATCCAATGTGGACAAACATCTCCTCATCCAGCCCAAAGGGAGACTTGCTGCCCAGAAGCAAAATGTAATTGGACTCCAGGACTCTCAGGGGTTTCTCTCTGTCTCCCCCTCTTGGGTTTGCTGCCACCCTGTCAGTGACAAAGAAAGAAAAGATGTTAGGATTCTGTTCATGACATGGTCGAGTAATTAAGAAGAACTAGTCTACCTAGACGTGGTAAGGGTCACAAAAGTGTATGTTTGATGATGTTTGTATTGAAGAAAAAATCTTATTTCTTTTTATAAAGCCCTCACCCACCAACCAGTGAGTGGTCTACATGTTTCAGCCAGGCCTTATTATGTAAACTGGCTTTCCTCAGGACCTTAGTGATGTGCGAAGGTGGTGACTAGGCTACTGGTTTGTGTCCTAGATAAAAATGTGTAGCACGCGCTAAGGTGCACTATGTGTGAGGGGGGTTTTCCCTCTCAAAGCATTAGCTAGCGATTTGCTGCGAATGCCCCATGAGTATCCGGCAGGGGTGCTGGCTTGCGTGTCAGCCCAGGACCCTCCTATCAACCTGTTGTTGCTGCTGCGGACCTCCGATGATGCAGGAGTGTCATAAATAACACTCTGCCTACATCCTACGCCTTGCTTTTATTACTGCCAGGGCCCAAACATTAAAGTAAAATCTTCGGGGATTGGGACCACTAGACAGTTTTTTAACCTATCACTTTTCACGTCACCTACACTGCACACTCAGCAATACACCTGCTCCTCTGTAATACAGGCGTTGTAGCACACCCGGGACACATTCGGTGTCATCGGGTGGGCCCGATGATGAAGCATGCCACCAACTAGGTTGGTGGGTGAGGGCTTTATAAAAAGAAATAAGATATTTTTCTTCAATACAAACATCATCAAACATACACTTTTGTGACCCTTACCACGTCTAGGTAGACTAGTTCTTCTTGATTGGATACATTACCCCAGGGGATCAGAACTAGTACTCTTATCCTCTCTCTCATTCTTGATATATTATAATGGTCGAGTAATTGGCATCGCCATTTCTGATTGCCCTCTGATGTTCTAAAATTCTCCTCTTTAGAGGAAAGATTGTACTCCCCACAAACACTTTCTGACAGGGGCATATCACTGCATACACACAGAAGTCAGAGTTGCAGTTGATGAATTTGCTAATCTCTCTAGTTTTACCTGTGGGCAACGGGAAAGTCTTTCTGTTCTTGCTCCCCCCGCAGGCCTTACACTTCCCACACTTGAAAAACCCTTTCTGCTGCTTCAACCAACTCTGCTCCCTCGTGTTACTCATATAGCTATGAACTAGTAAGTCCTTGAGGGATCGAGCCTTCCTGTATGTTAACAAAGGGTGAGAGTTGGTTGAAGCAGCAGAAAGGGTTTTTCAAGAGTAGAGTATTATAATATTAGAGTTTCAGCGAGGCAATGTGATACAGCGTGTCCTCTCCCAGGATCCCTTTTAATCTTCCCTAGTTTTGTTATCATTTTTCTTTGCACGGTATCCACTGAACACAGAGGAAAGTATTTTTCCCTCCTCTCTTATTTTCCCCTCCTTTTTATTGTAAATAGTATGCATGACTGACTGGGTATTACGGGTATCTAATTGTAGTAGATCGTGATGAGTGGGCTTCAGGTCATGGGCCACTTGGCCGTTGAAATTGAGATTGTGGAGACAAACCAGTGGTGGCAGCCTCCTTGGTATTATAGCCCACAACACTCGACTCCACTTTCAGACTTGGAATGTAAAAAAAGGAAAGTGAATTTAGTTAAACTGGTATGAGATAATATCAGCGATATTAATGAATAATCATGAATTGCAATGTATAAATGCAGGCATGCATATATTGAGGTAACTACAATGAATTTAGAACATGCCGTGATTCACGGTGCTTGTTTTAACAATGAATCCCCGATTTATTCGTTGACTAACTAAGTAGTCTGTTTTCCATACCTGAGAACCCAACCGGAAATGCATTGTCTGTCTTCCATGTCACCTCATGTAAACACTATGTAATGGTGGTTTCAGTTTGTGCAATTTGGCTTTGGAAAAAGTGTGTGAGTGTGTGTGTAGATATATATATATATATCACTGTGGTTGTGGGTCATGGGGTTGCCCGGTTGAAGGTGTGAGCCGAAACGTGCTGGCGTCCTGTGTTGGGTGTTACTACACAGTAAAAAAAATAAAAATAAATAAACATCAAATTGAGCATCCGGACAGTGTGTGCCGCTTTCGTCGGACGAATGCGGCGGCATCATTTGGAAATGAAGGTCGTTGAGGAGATATACATATATATATATGGATATGTATGGTAAACACAGAATGAAGTGAGCTACATTGTCAGCCCTGGAGCTTACATTGAATTTGCCAACTTAGGCATTGTTCATTGGGATATACAAAAAACGGGGGAGGTGAATCCCCCTCCACAAAGCAAGATACAAATGAACAAAAATTAGGCCGGCAGAACCGACCCTCATGCTCTGACAGTGTTCGTTTTAAATAAGAGCTCTTTACAGTTGATAGTACCATTTGACAGGCATCTTCCCAAAACAAAGTGATGATTTTATATTGCCCACGCAGCTGTTTATTTTTGTTCAAGGCTAGTTTTGTTTGCAAGCCAAAGTTGGTGAAAGAAGAGAATGATGAAGGATTTAAAAAAAAAAAAAGTTTGAGCAGGTGAACGCTCCAATTGGTGGACCGACGTGTCAATCATTTAGATTGACGGGTATTTGACAAGGAGTTTACCACATTGTTTTTCAAGGTGAGAAGGACTAAGCAGTGTCCCAAGACTGTTAAACTAGGCCATGGCATAAACGTGAAAATTGTCCTTCTTACTGTCACAGTAACAGAAGAACATGTGTTTATTACTACTTAAAATTGTATACTTTGGTTCCTCAGAACAGGTTTTATGCTGTCACTTACTCGCAGGAGTACAATATCTCTATAGTTGCAATGTGGGCAGACAGTGTGAGGGTCCACAGAAGATTAAAGCACCAGCCGGAAACGCTCAGCTTTTCATCTTCCCTTATACATTCTGTCCCTAGCTATGTTCACAGTGAGTCCTAAGCGGTTCTCTTCCGATAGTTAAAATTCCCTTGCTGTATCAGTCCAAGATCCCATCAGCTACATTCCTGATACCCCAGCCCCCAACTTGCTATCCTTCCCTTGACACTAGACCTTAAGAGGCAACGATTCAATATTTGAAAGAAAGAGAAGCATTGTTAACGTCTCTACCCCAAATATTCCATTACCTCCTTGGGGTAACTGGCATTGTCTTGAATACTGTAAAATAGGTTGGTGACATCGGTCTCTGGTTGCTTGTGTTCCTGTTGAGGGAGGACCTGGCCTGGCAGTTTGGATTAAACTGTTCCTATTGGAGAAGGGTCAAGACTGATTTGCATATGGCTGGGTTACAAACAAAGGTGGCATAATGAGCGAAAAAACGATGAGTTGGAATGCTACCCTAAGCGATTGCCGGTGGTTAGACTATTCACAAACATTCCTCCAGTCAACTTTTGTGTGTTTAATGTAATACCCTAAATGGCCACGGGTACGTCCAAACATGGGTCCTGTGCTCGCTGTGCCCCCAAGTTGCACCCAACTGAGGGTCCCAAATAGGCAAAAACCGGTTTCAGGTTGCTAGTGTTCCGGTTCAGGAAGGACCAGGTCAGAAAGTTCGGGCTGGACTGTTGCGATTGGAGCAGGGTCAAGACTGAATTGCATTTGGCTGGGTCCAAAGTCAGGTGGCATGGTGGGTAAAAGAACGATGGGTTGGAATGCTATCCTGAGCTATAGCCAATGGTGGGACTATTTGCTCGCATTCATCTGTTCACCTTTTGTGTGTTTTACATCTTTATTTCACCACCACAACCGGAAGTGGTTCAGTTCCTGTACTTTTTAAACATTTCCGGAGTAAGTCTGCATCACGTTTGTCAGCAAAAATATTTTAAAACATTTCTAACCTGATCCACTTGGTTTACTACCCACACAGTTAGGAAAATGGCCACTTGCTCATTTTTTTCTACTGCAACATTTTAAGCTAAAGTTTTCTCCTTTTTTCAATGTGTAAACTTAAAAGTGCTTGTAAGTTCAAGTAAGTAAGTTCGTTCGATGTGTGTGTAAATTCCTGCACATTCCCACAGCCCTGGATTTCATCTTTCCTGTCGTAATTAGTGAGCCCTGATACCCTAATCAGAAGGAAAGAATGAAAAACTGATGGCATGGAACGAGAACTGGAAATGTTTTATTTGCAGACCGACGAGCACTAATTACAACCCTGGTTTCGTTTTTGCTGTAAGATGCCGTCTGAAATGCAAAAGCCACAAAAGCTTGGGGGCAAGTAAACTGGGGCTCACAGCTGGTATCGATTACCGTGCCCACTGAAGGGAAGGGTTTGCTGTGTGATTACTAGAAGCACTGGCTTAAGAAGATATTTCCCCATAGTTTTCATATAAGAAAGCCAGCGGTGCCGCCGGGCGTTAGATCTCAGATGCCTGAATCTTTCATGGATTCCACTCTGCACAAATTGCCTCTCGTCTCTGCCTTGTAAATCTCTGGAGCTTACAAATGACCAAGGTCACAGGCTGAGTCAGCCTTACTGGGATTCGAACCTGTGTCAGGAAAATCACTGTATTAAGAGCTCGGCTTATTGAGCTGTACTGTAATAAATCGGCGCTAGATGAGCCTCGACGCATTCCAACTGGTCCAATACAGGGATGTGGACCCAAGGGGCTCCCGCATAACTACGCAGTCCCCTTCAATGCCCTCGTGAAACACATCTCTGCATCACCCCCAAAGCCCTACGCATCAAAACAGCCTGCATTACCATAATTCAAACTTACTGCACACCCTGCCAACAGTGCCCCACTAGGAAGGGAAAAGTCATGATGCAAACTATGTCAAAACAGGAATTAGCCCAAACTGGTGGTCGATCTGCCATGGCGGTCACCCACCTCTCCAAACTCAATTTTAACCACTATCAAAGCAGCACACCACCTTCTAGATTTCAGAAAATTAGACAAGACCAACCTTCCCTTGCATGAACAACTAGTCACCAACCGCTTCCACTCGTAACAACTGGCACACAACAATTATATTTGTTACATGCACCAGCTGCTTCTCTCACCCCTCACCCTACAGACAACCTCTCCAACGCTTCTCCAATCTGCAACATCAAACCCCACAAGCAACCAGCCACCCTAGCAGCTACGCTCCTCCCTCACCCCCACAAACAACCTGTCTGCTACCAGCAACATCATAATTTCCACCTCCAACCAGCCACACTAGCTGCTACTCGCCTCCCTCACCCACACAACCTGTCTGCTACCAGTAACATCATAATTACCACCTCCAACTAGCCACCCTAGCTGCTACTCGCCTCCCTCACCCACACAACCTGTCTGCTACCAGCAACATCACAATTACTACCTTCAACCAGCCGCCCTGGCTGCTACTCTCCTCCCTCAATCCCACAGATAACCTGTCTGCAACCAGCAACATCACAATTACCACCTCCAACCAGCCACCCCAGGTGCTACTCTCCTCCCTCACCCCCAAGGCAACCTGTGTTGTTACCAGCAACAACATATTCACATACAATCAGCCACCCTAGCTGCTACTCGCCTCCCTTGCTCCCACAACCTGCCTGCTACCAGCAACATCATAATTACCGCCTACAACCATCCACCCTAGCAGCTACTTCTTCCCTCACCCCAACGAACAACCTGCCTGACCAGTCTGCTGCCAGCAACAACATAATCACATACAATCAGTCATCTTAGCTTCACCCTGATAGACAACCTGTACAGCACTAGAGAAAATTCAAGATTTACCAATTCACTCTAAATTAATGGCATGAGGCAATACAATTTAAATCTTCTATGTTGCTCTCCAACCACATATTAAAAAGAAATACAAAAACTGGTTGGGGCTGGTGGCAGGTGAAACAAAATTTCTTTCCTTAAAATAAGCTTAACTTCTATGAAGATGCTATTAAATCGCGCGTGCTGTTTGTAGGTATCTATGTTGCCTGGAAGGCACTTAGGAGTCATCTTGAATGATTAACAGGTCACAGACTTCACACAAAATTCAGGCAAAATACGGGTTGGAGACTGATTCAGGCATAAAATGCCTCTCGGCCACGGTTTAACTGTGTCCGCGAAAAGTTTTCTGCTTTACCCCTTCGGCAGCAGGCAAAAATTAGCCAGAAGTTAGACCACAAAAATTAAAAAATAAATACATTTTTAAAAAAATAAAAAATTCTGAGGTTTTGGGAGATTTCACTCAAGCAAATATTTTTTTACCCGGGCCTACTAGACTGCAGAAAACCTTCATTTTTGCATAAACAAAACTTAAAATACTGCAGGCGAGAATACGACATAAGTTCAACCTTTATTAAGATTTTTGCTCCTCTGGAGTGTACAAGGTATCTCCCACAGAAATGTAGGCTAATGAATGAGCAGCGATGCCCCCTTAGTACTAACAATACCAAAACAAACATAAAACACTGCAAAGGAGTCAAACATTTCTACGACTTTTTGGGCGACTGTTCTCCAATAAATCCAAACAAAAATAATTTTCAGTAGTATTTCTGTACAATCCGCGAAATGTAAATGACTGAGGAAAAATTACTGCGCTTAAGATTTCTATAGGAAACTAGGACTATTGCTTTTATTACCTCTATTTGCTAATTCTTTTTAATTGTTTTGCAATATATAAAATTGCAAATATTGCAATTATGGTCAGTTGTACCTTATAAAAGCAAATTCTGGGAAAGACACAGGAAAAACACTCGGATTTCCAATACATGTGTGCTGTGGTTGAGCTAGCCAGACTGTTTTTTTTTTTGCCAGAGTCGGTCTATAATTTTATGACCTCCCCCCACCCCCCCACCCCCACCCCCCCGTAACCCACATTCCACTTCCAAATCGGACACATCCGACACTTTAAAGATACGATATACAAGGTACAGCTGAGCGCTTTTAAAGAGGGCGAAGATATTGTCATGTGATTTTTTTTTTGCAAAACCCACAAAGGATTTGGGAAAATACTGAATTTGCCAGATACACCCTTCGCAGAGCTCCTTAAGCAGAAGGCTCCAAGCACCCTAACCACCGGAAACACTGCAGAGAGCCAAACTGTAAGTGACATGCAGCGGCGGCTCTGCAGGATTCAGGGCCTGTTTCCGACTCCTGGCCGATCGCCTGTCAACGAGTAACACGTCCCTGTGGGGCGCACTCGAGGTTTCTCTACACACTCTGGCAGGCACTGACAAGCTAGCCCCAGCTCTCCAGTCACCCCGTTTCGTGCACGAGTAAATCCAGTTCAGATTTGTTGTTGCACTGTTGGACATGTAGTCCTGATTTTCTAAAGTTAGGACTACATATCCCAGAATGCAAAGAAACAACCCTGGATTGGAAGAGTTACCCACGCAAGGAACTGGGAAATGTGAGAGCTCTGGCTAAGGGGAGGAACTTTGAGGGGTGATCTTGTAGGCTGTGCCAGGAATAAACAATGTTAAGGCATTTCATTTCAGGAAGTGCAGAGCAGAGCCACAACATCCTTGTTTAGGCAAACACCTTGCTTTCAAAAACACCTGTTGTCTGACGGAGTCTGACGTAAATGTGCTCATCCACTCTGCATGCTTTAAAGGAACGGTGTCCAACCTAGGTCCGGGAGGGCTGGGCTCACGCCAGACTTTGAGTAACTGCTAAGAGTAAGTTCTATGTATAATACCCATGGGAGTAGCCAGAAAATTAAAACCCCCCCACTTTAAACCAAAGCTTTGATGGCACCATGCAAGTGAGCCCGAATCTCCATTGAAGAGGTCCCTTGTCTCTTCCATCCATCCGTTCACACATCCATCATCTCTATACATGGATCACTCCATCCCTAAATCTGTCATTTGATTTACCTACTCATTAATCTGTTTGAGGTAGCTGTCGCGCTTTATAAAATAAATCAATAAAGCGTTTCATCCATCAATTGATCAGAGATGTGGCTTCAGGGGCGGTGTATAGGGTGGAACACCCCCCTAATAATTACATAGTCGGTCCTTCCTGACAGTGTCAGTCGATGGCTGTCTGCAGCAACATGGACATGAAGCTACTATAGCTACTGACTGGGGAGCTGACAAATAAACGGAGAGAAACGAGCCAAAAATTAATTAAGGGTCCGGCTGGTCTCTGAAAGCCCATGCATGAGTAGAGACGGGAACATATTTGAAATGCAAGTCGTGCAACAAACACCATGTAAAAAAAAAAAAGTATTTTTTTAACATGCAGATGCGTTTCACCTTAGTAAATCAGATTATGCCACTGCATTGACAGGCCTTTATTTAAAGTAATAGTTTGGAAATGTACATTTAGAAATATTGATGCCTCCCCTTTCCGCGACGACAACCGCACTACTGAAATCAGAGGCAATTCAGTTGTCATGTGTACCTCATATTTACACAGTGCAGTTCCTAAACGTACGCATTTAAAGGTACTCTCGTTTGTGATAATGAAGAAAAATGGAACTCGGTGAAATACAATATTTGCCTTGGATCACACAGTTTGTTCAGCAGAGAAGCTGGGACTGACCACAGACTTTCTGGTTTCACTCTATGCATTTCAGCTACCCGATCGGCATCTCTTTCTCTCGTCCATTTTACAACAAAGATCACTGCTTTGTTGTTAATTCTTGGTGCATGAGGTTAGATTGTGGGTGCTGGCAGGCAGTATATGAAAGTTGAGCTCTTTTGGGCTTGAGGGTCCAAGACGACCTGGAGATGAGCCAAAGCCGGGCATCTGGCTTGAGATTTCAATCGTGCGCCCACCTCTAAGGCTGGGCATGAGATTACAGAAGGACCTACGAAGATATGTGTGACGTGGAGACAGAGTCGCGGTCATTGGTCTGATCGGGCCCCTGCCCTTCCTTCAGTCGACATCAGTGTGCCAACTAAAGAGCCTTAAGTGCACCGGGTCCTTCCGGGTCTCAGACGCAGCAGTATTTAGAAACTTTGAAACGGGTCCCTATCGGTCCTACATTCAAGTCCTTACAGGTAAAAATAATGCTTGAATTCCCAACGACTGTAAAAAGACTTGAGGTAATGCATAACAGCAATGCAGTCCCTGTTTAGAATACATTCTAACTTCATCTCGCATTCTATACAAGTATTTGTATTTTTTTCTCCATATCATGTGTTTCTGAAGTATTTTCATGCAATCTAGGACTTTTTTTTTGTGAACACAGTCAGTTCTAGGAGTCCGGGTGAGTTTCGGTTTTAGGTGTGTTCACAACGGGCAACATGAGTGAGAGCGCTGGAGAAGAGTCTGAAGGTAGTGTGAATTTCTCACTGTACCCCAGTGTGTCAGAACAGTGTTCAGCCTTCACGCAGATAGGCTCCTAAACAGCCTGCTCTTGCAACCCATCCTAAGCCTGGTCTGCTGATGTTAAAGATGCTAGCTTGCTCTCCTGGGCCTCTCTACCCTACATTGCTCTGAGGAGGAACTGGACTAAAGTGGACAACACAGGCAAGACTATCCCCACATTGGCTGGCCTTACATTTCCAAATAACTGAAAACTAATGCCCCTAACCCTGTCCATTACCACCGTCCAGTCGTGCCAAACTGCCCAATCCTTTTCAGTTGGGTACAACTCGTTGCTGGTTGGGAAATCTCAGCCCTACAACTCATAACATTACTGACTAAGCTATGCCCCTAAAATTGATCGTTTTGTCCATTCATCCTCTCATATTTCCATGTACTCTGCTATCCTTTCACCCACCCATCCACTCACTATCCATCCTTTCACCACATATCTTTTTCATCCACTCATCCATCCCTTTGTTTTACCCACCCATCCATCCTTTTACCCACTCATTCATCCATCCATCCATCCTTTCCTTTTCTATCAGCCTATTTTTCTTTCTTCCTTGTGACCATAAACATGACCTTTTGCCAAGTTGCAGACAGAAGAGATCATAAAGTACCCCATCCCAGCTTTAGCTGCTAAAGTGGGGTGTTCACGACATCCTAATATTACCTGTATGTAAAACGTACCTTATCTGCAAAGCTGCAAATCTCAGCATACCTTGACCATGCTGGACACTGTTGGGTTGTGCTAGCATTATTGGTTGTGCACAGAACAATCTGAGGGTTCCTATTGGTATTGGAATGTTAGGTAAAGAATGCTCTGACCATTCCGAGGATGGCAGTTGCTGTCACACCCTGGGTGTTGGAAGACAGATTAAACTTATCTGCACCCTGTGTAACGGTGCCATCTTTTCAGTGGCGATGAGTTAGCAACGCCGAGGTACCCTGCGTACGTCTCTGCCCGATTTTAATTGTGGACCCAACTGCTTCTGAGATCGCGATCGCCACGCATCAAGTAACGTACCATGGAAGTTGCGCTGGCCAGTGCCGACTCTGGACCGGACTCAAAAGCGTTGACAATGATGTAGGTAGGCCATTTTGTGAGCCCGTACCTGCGTATTCTGAGTTTGTCTCATCGCTGATTTGGGGGGAAGTGCGCATCATAGGAATCGACGGTGCATGCCCAGCACAGGCCCCAACACCATAGAAACACATGCGTTTCGTGCACGTGTCACCATTGGCAGCCATCTTTGAAGGTTGGGATGGATTGGGCGTAGTTCGCGGAGTTCCGTGACAAAAAAACTCAGCGAAGTTCAGCAAGTGATGGAGTGCAGTGCGAACTGCCATTCGCGCTGGTCTTCCTGCTGCTCGGGTAGAAATTCTGCCCGAGCAGCAGCTCGCACTCGCGAACTTACCGTTCGCGAGCGCGAACAGGAAAAAAACTCTGCTGCACTACGTGGACTGGAGTTTTCTGCACTCCACAAGCTCTGCGGAGCGCAGAAAACTCAGAAAACTCTGCATACTCCGCGAACGGAGCGGAGTTCACCGCCCAGGCCTAATTTGTGCCCAACCAACGGTAAAAACCACATGTCAGAAGATTTGCAGCGTCCATTTTACAAAGTTGGGACGGCTACCATTGTTTAACAAGTGCCCTAGGGTTAACAGTGGCACACCATTATCAATGAATTTCAGTACCTGGCGCACCTCCATTAAACTCGGAACAGTCGCCTGATGCGTTCGAAACTTACTTAGAGGCTACTGATGGTGACACATTTATTTCCAAGAAAAAGAAGGCCATATTAATATATACTTAGGCGCTGAATGCACAAGTATACTTAAGACACTTCCCATAGAAACTGTAATGCTATGTGTGGGTACCGGGGAAGACTTAGATGGTGAGGTGATTGATGAGTATTATTCTGTCATATGTCCATTGAATAAAAGATTCAATCCCAGGAAGAATGTGTTATTAGAATGGCACAAATTCCTTCTACGTTCTCAACCACCTGGGTAACCCACTGATGACTTTGTAGCTGTGTTAAGTACATTGGCTGCCACATTAATTATAGGGTCTGCAAAGATGAAATAATACAAGAGCAGTTAATGGAAAATCTAACAGGAAGATCCAGAAAAGGTTGTTATCTACGGAGGATAATAGTGTATGGGCAGCACTTACTATCGTAAAAAGTATATAACATTCCAAACACTGTATGTAAGAAATGAGTGAGTGTGTACCTAAGCAAGAGGTGAATCAAATAGTCAAACAGTCTGATAAAAGGAATTCTAAAGGAGGTCCTGAAAAATCACGTCCCTTTAATGGTCGTGGTAATGTCAAGGCGGCGTGTGAAAGTATCAAAGTGTTGTGCTTCATTCACATGTGGGAGCAAATTACATGTCTGAATTGCCCGGCTGTCAACAAAACATGTTTCAAGTGTGGTAAAAAGGTCACTTTGCTAGAATGCGCAAATCGTACAAGAGTCAAAAGAACGGAAGTGACCAAGTTGTGAATTGCATAGAAGATCCTATGTGTGATGATGAAGAGGGTGCGATATTAATGTTATCAGCATCAGACTATGGTGCCGATGTTGCTCAAGTTGTATGCATTTGTGATGTTAGAAAAAGAAAGCCTTTTGCACATCACTATTAATAATGTTCAGGTAAAAGTGATGGCTAATTAGGGTGCACCGTTCACACTGATTGGAGAAACAGAGTTTGCCAGGTTTAATATTCCATGTTTTGATGATTCATTATTAAAATGTTTGCGTATGGAGTTAACAAGGTGGAAGTGATGGGCCAATTCAATGCTACACTTGGTTTTGATAAGACGACCAAAGGCACTATATATGTAGTTAAGGGTGGTTCTAATTTATTGGGGTGGAATGAACAAGGGGATCTTGACAAAATTCTTGATCCTAACCATCCTGAATTTGTTTTGTGCAGACGTCTTCTAGAACTGTATAGCAATGACATTTGCAACGTGAATGAGTGTAAATGGATCAGCATGTATCCTGGAATCTTAACTGATAAACTTTGGAAATTAAATGGATTTAAGCATTGCATTGTGTAAAATGAAAATGCAAGGCCTAAGGTACATAAGGTGCGGCGTGTGCCCACCAATTTGAGGAAGGAACTCAAGTCTGAATTTAATAAAATTGAGTAATTTGGATATCATTGAACCAATTAAAGGGTTCCAAATGGCTGGCTCTGTAGTTTTAGCACGCAAATTTGATAAGAGTCTAAGATTGTGTGTTGATTTGCGTGACTTGAATTCTAACATTTGAGTTGACCGACAGCCACTTCCAAATATTAATGAATTGTTGTCCACATCAAGGGGAGCCATCATATTTATTTCACTTGACATGCCAGAGGCATACCATCAGGTGGAGTTGTGTGAGGGGTCCTGTCACCTAACCTTCTGAAGGCAGAGGGGGCATTTCGTTATAAGCGTATGCCATTTGGTTTAGCTTCAGCATCGTCTGCATTTCAGAGATGAATGAATAATCTGTTCAAGGATGTGTCTGCCATGTTGTGTTTACAGGACGACATATTAATTTACAGAAAGAATAAGAGTGAACATGATGGGAGATTGATGAAAGTACTGGAAATTCTGAAAGGGTCAGGCTTGATTTTGAAAAAAGACAAGTGCATGTTCCGCCAAGATGGTGTGCATTATTAAGGACATCATGTGTCTAATAAAGGAGTTGAGCCGAAAATGGAGATATAGAGTGCTATTGAGGAGGCGCCTGCACCTATGGTCAAAGATCAGCTAAGGTCCTTTCTTGGTTGATTGAATATTATGCTAAGTGTGTTCAAAATGTTGCTAGCAAAACGGCGTCTTTGCATGATCTGTTGAAGAACAATACTAAATATGTGTAGGATGGTGAATGTTAAAATGTTTTTGAATTAATCAAGAGAGATATAGTTACTGCGCCACCCCATAAACCGTTTGATACTCATTATTTATGCATTATCACTACTGATGCAAGTAATAATAGTTTGAGAGCAGTTTTAAAGCAGAAAAGAAGCAATGGTAAAGAGGAAATCATTGCTTTTGCCTCTAGAGCACTTTGCGGTACTGAACCAAGATATTCCACTATCGAAAAAGAACTACTTGTATTGTGGTGAGGTGTTCAGTAGTTCAGAAACTTTGTGAAGGGTAGTCAATTCATTCTTCGTACTGATCACAAACCGCTGGAGGAGTTATTTGGTACGAGTAATGGTGGAAGAGCGACTCCCCGCAGTGTAAAGTGGAAGTACTGTACGCAAGAGTATCAGTACAAGTTGCAGTATGTCCCAGGAGTTCGAAATTGTGCTGCTAACTGCCTATCACGATTGCCTGTGAATGTTGATGTGAGGGACAAAGGAGTTGAAGAAGATGATTTGGAATTTGTGTGTTCTCTTGACATGGTTACTTGCGGAGTGTTGCCTGAGGAAGAGTGGCGAGCAGCTGCCTGTGAGGATAAGGTGTTACAGGAGGTCATTAAGTATGTCACCAGTCGTTGGCCTAACTGTCAGGACCCCACAAGTCTTACCTGGTATACTCGTGGAGCTATCTCGCAGGGACGACGTGAGCAACCTCCACCGTCCCCCTCCTTACCCGATCAAAGGTGAATCTACAGACCCAGGCAAGGATGGGACCAGGGAAAGATGCCTAATGGTGTTTGGAAGGGACGTCGTCTGCGAAGATAGGTGAGGAGCTTCTCTAAGCGGAGGGCGCTCTCCTGGGCATCGCCAGCTAAACAAGGGAACAATCAAGCAGTTAGTGCGTCTGCTCTCCCTTCGTACTTGTTATACGCTACAACAGCCATACAGTATACGTAAGAGATACTATGGTATATAGTCACCTGAAAATTGAAGGCTTAAGCTCCGATAGGAGGTCTCTCAATATAAGTATGACAGGGAAGCAGGGAGAGCCGGCTTTAGAACCTGTCACGCCAGAAGAGGGCGGTCTCTGGGCTCCCGACTCCTGTGCCAGTAAGGTGAAAGGAACTCCTTCGTGGTGGTGGTAGTAAGAAAACAAGGGCGCTCCTGCGCTGAGGATGAACAGGAAGCAACCGCGACCACGCTTCCCTGTGCGTGTCGCGGGTTAAGGAAATCAGTGGGCGCTCCTGCGCCGAGAACGAGTACAACTCAGCCGCGACCACGCTTCCCTGTGCGTGCCGCGGGTGAAAGGAAAACAATAGGCGCTCCTGCGCTGGGAAAATAAACAAGAAGCAACCGCGACCACGCTTCCCTGTGCGTGTCGCGGGTTAAGGAAATCAGTGGGCGCTCCTGCGCCGAGAACGAGCACAACTCAGCCGCGACCACGCTTCCCTGTGCGTGCCGCGGGTGAAAGGAAAACAATAGGCGCTCCTGCGCTGGGAAAATAAACAAGAAGCAACCGCGACCACGCTTCCCTGTGCGTGTCGCGGGTTAAGGAAATCAGTGGGCGCTCCTGCGCCGAGAACGAGCACAACTCAGCCGCGACCACGCTTCCCTGTGCGTGCCGCGGGTGAAAGGAAAACAATAGGCGCTCCTGCGCTGGAAAATAACAAAAGCAACCGCGACCACGCTTTCCTGTGCGTGTCGCGGGTGTCGAATCTAGCGAGGGTGCTCCGGTAGAGGGTCTATCTAACAGGGCGATGCTGCAGTGCGTCTGGGTAGGCAAGGAATCAGGAAGACTCCGTTAGGAAATCCGTGGTGTTAGCGGGCCGGCATCTGACAAGGAACAGTACTGGAAGCACTGACGGGAATGAGCGCCGCAGCTATATGCGGTCTCACCCGGAAGTGCTTCTCGTCCGATCAGGTGCGCTTCCTATTCTGAGCGCTAGACCGCTGATCTGTCTAGCTGTGCGCTCTACGAGTACCGGAACCCACCACACACACATACCGCTATTCCCTTGGGACGGACCCATGACACTAACGTGCACAACATGGGTGAAGGGTTAATTCCATATTGGAGATCTGCAAATGTATTACCTTTGGTTTATGAAATGTTATTAAGTGTTGAGCGTGTGGTGGTTCATCGGAGTGCTAGATTTAAAGTTCTTTAACTTGCTCATGAAGGGTACATAGGTATGCGGGAAAGAAAGAATCAGAGAGAATTGTTGGTAGCCTGGCCTAGACAAAGCAGTGGAACATTGTGTAAGGGAGTGTAGTGCATGTGCCTTGGGTGAACTGTGCCGTCTCCTACAACGTTACTTGCTATTAATGTAGTACCTTGGCACAAGTTAGCGTTTGATGTGTCCGGCCTTTTGGAGTTTTGGGAAGTTCACCCAAAGATGCTATGATACTGATTGACTATATGTCTAAATGGAGTGAGAAAAAGTTAGTCAACAGTGTCAATTAAAGGGTGATCTGATTTTTTTTTACAGGAAATATTCATCAGGTAAGATTTCCCAGAAGAGTTGGTAACGGATAATGGTACCCAGTTGGTGTCCAGAGAGATAATGTGCATTTTTAAGACGAATGGAATCAGGTATTTGAGAACTTCATTATATCATCCTTGCAGTAAAGGTCTTGTCGAGAGAGTTAATCGTGTAATTAAAGATCAATTACAGTTAGCATTAGTTAACGGCTTAAATTGGGAAAGGGTAGTGAAGGACATGTTGTGGTCTATGACAACAACCCCTCACATTAGAACGGAATGTCTCTTTTTTCCCCTATTGCGGGGTAGGGTAGCGGGGACTCGTTTGAACAGAGAGTGGATGGGGAAGAAGAGTATGGATTGTGTAAAGGTAAGAAGTGTGTTGGATGTGAGGTCTACAGGAAAGGTATGGTGCATAGAAGAAGGGAGATACGAAAAGAGAGATTAGGGTTTGTGCAGGAGACATTGTGAGGGTTCTGACTCCCCGCCACGTTTAAAAGGTTTTCACCACCGGTTTTAGTAAAGGAGGTAAAGAACCATGTAGTATGTCTTGAGAATGGTAAAGTCTGGAACAAAAGTATGGTGGTTGTGATATCTATGCCCAAAAATGAATATGTTTGCAAAACGCTGGGGCTGAGAAGTCCAATAGGTCGCAGAGTCTACGAACATTCGTGAGGTTCAGCCAAGTTGAGTAAGAAGACAATTCTTACCTCAGCAATTCAATGAATTTGTGATGAAAATGTTTTCCTGCATTTTCTTCTTCCACTGTTTTCTATGTGTCAGTAAGAAGAAGATCCTTACCTCAGAAAATCAATGGCTTCGTTATGTAAATTGTTTCCTGCACTTTCTCCTTCTTATGTTTTTTTGTCATGGGATTACAGACTTTTGGTAAGTTTTTGGTTATATGTTACAACAGTGTTTTTCATTGCGATGCTGGAAGGGAGGGGGATATGTTGGGTTGAGCTTGCATTATTGGTCATGTACAGAATATTGAGGGTTCCTGTTGGAATGTTAGGTACAGAATGCTTTGACCGTTCCGAGGTTGGCAGTTGCTACTATACCCTCAGTGTTCAGGGGCGGTGCGTCCATTGGGGCGTTGCCCCCCCCCCGCCCATGCCCGCAGCTCCCTTGGCGTCTCTGAACTTAGTTTACTTAAGTTCAGAGACGCCGTCACCGAGGGAGAACTGAGTCTGACAATCATGTCAGTCAGCATGACGTCGGACCGCCCACCCCTTCAGATTCTGAAGGGGTGGGCGGTCCGCGTCATGTTGACTGACGTGCATTGTCAGACCAGCCAGGGACAGGCAGCAGCACAAGTGCGCATGAGTGGGGAAGGTGAGCAAATTTTTCGCCCGTGCCCAATCATGCGCACTTGTGTTTCCACTGGCTTGCGCATGCCCATTAGGAGCCCCTCGGTCTCCTAATGGGCAGGCGGTGGGCGAAGAGTAACCGTGCCCTCAGCCAATCCTGGTGCTGCAGCAGCGCCAGGATTGGCTGAGGGGTTGCCACTCCACTCCTGTTCCTGTTTGAAGAGGCGCCATTGCCAACGCGGACCAGGAGCAGAGGCGGTCAGGTAAGTTTTCTAAATTTTTTATTCTCCCTCGGCCCCCCACCCCCGCGCGACCCCCCCCCCCCCGCGAGTACTGCGAGCCGCGGCTGGTGTACAATACTGACAGCCATTTTATAATATACTTGATGTAAAATGGAGTCATCCAGTTTGTTTCCGTCACTGATGTGGCAAAAACAATCTTTCGCAAGGTTTTTTTTTTAATATAAAGAAGATGTACACATTACCCGCGATAGCTATGCTAAAGCACGAGGCTAGAAAATGTATACATCGACGGTTTATTGTTATTCCCCTACAAAAAAGCTGTTTCTGCATTTCAACACTAGTCTTTTCCTGAATGAGTGCGGGAACGCCGACTGTAGGTGCAATCCAGGTATATCAGTGGCCCCGTGAAAGCATTTTAATGAGTTGATGTTCTAAAATCATTTTTGCAGCTTTGACTTTCACCTTCTTTGTAACCAGATTAAAAAACTACCAGGTAGCACAGATGAGGGCTTTTACATATGTAGTACCAGATGCAGACAGACCGAGGTTAACTGAGTATGCATAATGCAGCTCAACATCTCCTCTCCCCCCCGCCCCCTCGCTCCCCCCCCCCCCCCCGCTTAGCATGACTTACCCCCCCGGAGTGCTTTCAGAGCTACAGCGCAGGCCGAGATCTGATGCACTTCATCCTTTCCCAGGCCTTCAAAGGCAGAAGCGTTCGGCTTCTCCAGTCTGACCAAAACACGTTTGTCTTTTTGCACTCGAATATGGCGCGAACCTGACCCTAAGGTATTGGAGCACCTTAAGTTTACATGAGCACCAGTCACATTACCCAGGTTCACATTGGTTATATTTTCGGCACGGTGAGATGAAGTGATTTGCCCAAAATCCCAGGATGTTGTTCTAAGTGAGCTTCCTTTCCAAGTGAGCTTGATCGATATCTTGCAGTTGTAAGTGCAGACAGGATGCTGCTGTGGCACAATTGTACCGGCAACTCCCTGCACTTACTTTTAGTTTAGGGTGCCGGTGCCCGCATGTGCGCATTTAATTACGTGTTACCGAAGAGACTTCACAACAGCCACAATGCCTGTTTTCCATCTCTGATTCCATGGTGCTGCTGTACGCTAACATTTATTCTAGACATCCCGATTGCCGCGGATAATGATGCCAGTCCTCTAAATCAGGCATTAGACATTTTCAGAACATTTGTTTTCCACACAGCAGGCATTAAAAGTGCATCCGCATTGGCTGTGGCTGCACTGGTGAATACTATGCACGTACTCACTATACCGGGTTCATTTCCTCTCTAATCCAGGCCCATCATGTTCTGAAAAGCAAAAGCAAGCAGCGAGATTTTGTCCTCGAAAGAGACCAGTGCTTGTCAATTTGATCTCTCACTTAATGTGCACACCCTCGAAGGCCATATTTAGGTTCATTCGCGCTGCTCACTTTTTCCCCACTGACTGCGTGCCTCCATTCCATTTTTGCACCCATATCTTTCCTATACGATCACATTAATGACCTCCCAACCTGTCCACTTTGATATCTCATTAAAATCTTATAACTGATCACGCAGTGACCTTGAAGGCACCACATCCTCTGTCCTGTGAGAAATGGCCAATCATAACAATCAAGCATTATGCATAGCCTTTTTACATGGTAATTACACGCAGAGACACTTAAAACGTAACAAGCTTCTTGAGGTGTACACATGAATTGATTGTCTGGAATATTCCTGCAGAGTTAAAGATTAGTGATAGCATTACTTCGCCCTATCCGAAGAACGGAGAATCGTCTTTTTAAACTAGACAGAATCCACCCATTTGACACCGTATAATATATGTACATAAATATGTTCAATAGATCGGCTTCATAAGGCTGCTCTGAGCAACATGCAATAACATTACCATTGACAGCATGTATTTTTTCATTTAGCACTCGGTCTCTCTGTTTTGAGCCGCTATAAATACATAGTACAGTACTGCTGGACTATGCTGTATCCTTCACGCACCGTCGTGTACCCCCAGAATGCAGCAGGGCTGAGAAGGACAGGCTGGGTGCAGTGACCTTGGAGCTGTGGCTTCCAGCACCAGGATCTTTATGAAGCGCCCAGCTGGCTTCTTGGGGAATGTCCCCAGGAGCCCAGGCCCTCTGGTGACTGCACTGCATGTCTCAGTGTGTTGCCTGTGCAGACGGTCGCATTCACTTAGTGGGTGATGAAGTGCTCTACACTCTAAAAACACATGTTGACTTGCTGCGCCTTAGTGTTAGTATACAGTAAGTGTACAATAAGTGATGAAAACTGCGCTGACGTTTTACCTGGAGACATGTGAGTGTCATGTGACCCGCAGATGTCATCTTCAGTGCCAGGTGCTGGAGCAGTATTCATTAAGGGCTGACAGAACCCACCTCTGTAATGGAAGGGAAGCCCGACTGGACCTTTTACAAACCCTGTGGCCAGAGCCACAAAAGTGCTTTGCATTTGTTAAGACAGCGCGTCTCAATTTACAAATACAAACTGTCAATTCACAATGCAAAATTGCATTGTAATTCAATCCTGCTTGTACAGGATGTTGACCTGTGTCCATTCCATTGGTGTGATTGCTACAGGGCACAGGGGTCGGGCCCAGGCCCTGTGGTACTTGTTGGCCTGACTGGGAGATATGAAATGTTTGTATGGATGTGGTGCCGCATTGTTGCCTCACATAAGTTGCTGTTCATAACTGCCTCATTTTGAGCATGTGGGCCACTGTGGCCAGATGGTTGTTCTTGCGGACACTGGTTCTTACACAGCGATTGTGCACTGCTGCGACGGAGCAAGGCGCAGCGGTAGTGTCCAGGGGTCAATCGGGCCCAATCCACACTGTATTAATGATTTCACAACCAGCACTGGATCAGGCGGATTCAGCCTCTCTCTGACTGTCACACCCCTTCCTTACTGCATCCCTCTATTCGCCCCACAACCTCATCCATCGACCCATAGCCTACACATCCATTCATTCACCCATCAGCATATTTGCCCATTCAGCCATCCATCCTCTTCAAACACATTTATTCACTCCCCCACCCATCCATCCACATCACCAATTATCCATCCATACATACATACATACCTGCATGCATGCATCCACCAATCCACAACTGGGAAATTACTGATTTCTGAACAATGAATGTATAAAACATTAAGGTATTCCATGTCAGTGATATAGTTTTTGTTTATGTTTCACATGTTTTACTTAATCTTGCATTCCTTAAGAGTGCCCACTATTTCCAGGATGCTGTATTTCTGTATTTTGTTGTGTAGCATATTTCTTGTACAGTGCATACTTTGAACTGAGCCGCGTTCAGGCATTTTTAACGGGCCACCATTGAGAGCTGTGTCAATTTCTCACAGTGCCTGTCAGAGTGTCAGTGGGTCAAAAAGGTGTACAGAAAACTTGGCCATTCAACCCCTGGCCTCTCTGCTGAACAATCAAAGCAAAGGTCACTTATTTAAGTTGCGATTGTGATTCTGTGCAACTGTGTGTGAAGGAGGTACACAGTTGCCAAAATATTGAGAAAGCAGTTGTAAAGGAAAATACAGTGCTTACAGGTGAGTTAGTGCGTTGTGTTTTTGGGGGTTGTAAAGTGAAGTTCTCTGATTATACTGAACAAGCGGCTACCTACGTCATTATCATATGAAATCTCTACTATTGATGTCATAAAACTTTCGCAATTGCTTTATCAACCTTCCTGCTTCCTCAAATTTGCTTGAAAATGCTCCCTTTATCCACTCTTTTTCAAAATTTTCTCGGGGGAGATCCCCCCGAACCTCCCATAGGTTGTTCAGTGCAGTACCACGATAACTTTCCGCCTCACCACTTTCAAATGTCACCAGCCGCCACTGTCAGTGTTGTAAGACGGATTAAACTTACCTGCAGCTTGTGTAACGGTGTCGTCTTTTCAGACACCCCCGCTTTAAAGAATTAGCCAGCAGGGTGACAAAACTCTCCTTTTTCTGCCATGTTTGCTGCCATGCAGGGCCTTCCGGAAGAACGGCTTGGCAGTGGATAATCAGAAGGACTTTGCCCAACAAAAAAGATCAGGCACATCTCTTCCCTCCTCGTGGGCTCAGACCTCTAATTTTTGGTCTGAAGGTGACAGAGTCCAAGCATGGTCCAAGCTGTCCATCTCAAGGGACGAACCGCACTCTGTTTCACCTGCCACAAGCAGGGCAAAGACAGGGTGTTTAGAATCCAGCTACTTTCTGAATCAGTAGCTTCATCAGGGAAAACACCAATCCCCTGACGTCACCCACAACATCTCTTTACACCCGTTTCAAACATCTCTGCAGGCATGTTTTCCTGAGATGATGTGAGGCAGTATCACACGAGTGTTGCCAGGAAAGGTTAGAGCAGGTATTCACTGCAGGGTGTTTACGTTTCATGGACAGCCCCAGAGTGTGTTCACCTCTGCCCGAGGATGCTTCTGAGCTATGCTTCCGTCACCACAAGGCTCCTGCACCAGCTCCCATATCATACAGCGGGGTGTGTACCTTCTATCAGTGCAAAGCGCCATGAAGGTGCATGTTGGTGCATTATTTTCTTTTGAAATCGCAAGAAGCCTCACATGTTGTGCGAAAATACCAGACCACCTCCGTCATGTTCGCTGCGGCTACTGAACACTCTGCCTTTTTGGCAATGCCTGCAGGGGGCCAGTTTGCCCTTTCCTGTGGTATGCATTGGCACCGGTTACCCCTCTTGTGGAATGCTTCTCTTGCACTATAATTCTTGGCCACTCAAAAAAGCTAAAATCGTTTCTGACACTAGAGGGTAAGGTTTCCACCTTTGCCTACGGCTAAGTCCAAAGCATGTGAAAGTGACACGCCCCAGGCAGCACCTTTATTAAACAAGCAGTGTCCAAGCCAATAGGTCTCGCAGTTGGAACCTATTGAGTGATGATGCAAAGGTCGGTGGTGGTCAACACAGAGGGCGTGGAAGGAAGCTCTACATCAAGATGTCGTAACACATACATCACTATATCAATGTTTGCACATAGCGTGAAAGGGGCATGTGTGCTATATGAATTCTGTCACTCAGCCGTCCAACTTGTCTATTTCACGTCAAAGGGGGCTGGGATGAAAGATCTGTCAATCCTCAATCTACATGATAAAGGTGCATTCACTCACTGAGTACTGGCTTCACTCCAGAGATCCTCAACAGTCATTCTATTTAATGTTCGGTTGTCAGCTTTTATATAGTGCCTGCTAACATTAGTATGGCATAAAGCGCTTTAACTTTTTCGTATGGACTCGTCCATTGATCAGTTGTGTTTGGTTTTGTATGTTTGTTACTACCCCCGAGAGAAATTTCCATTCTATCGGCGTAATCCCACATAATTTTGAGTTAAACTTGCTATGCGAACTTCCCAAAAATATGATACTACACCATGTTGCTTAATTACGTGCCATTTGCGGGAAAACTTTATCATGAGCGCAGAGGAGCAACGCGAGTGGCTGCTGTTTGCTGCGCTTGTGTTTAATGCATTTTTTTTTTAATTATGAAAGACATCCACGCTTCCAAAATGGATGTAAGGACGCATTTGGCGCTAAAATATAGCTCCAAAAGCCAATTTTACATAATTACGCATATTTACGAGTCATTATTCAAAAAATTTGCATAGTTAAGTAAAAGCAAATTAAGTGAATTTCCCGCACCATAGTTATTAGGTTCTTTATGGACAGCAGAGATTTGCAAGGTGTGTCGTTTAGTAGTGGCTCGCCTCTGGTTCATGCTCTCAAGCTAAAATAGGTTACTTCATGTGTGCCTCGAGCCAAGACATCTGTCTCGGGAATAGCCTACAGCAGGCCTATCCCTGGCCTCTTTCTTTAGACTTTTAAAATAAAAAATTTTACATTTCAAAACAAAGTGATTTTGACTTTTTATATATTCAAATGTTAAATACCAGTTCAAAACATGAATTTCGTAGGTAAGACAGTGATGATGTGTGGCTTTTTCAATCTTTAAATAAAGCTGTGGTTTGCACGAATTGATTTTGCAGTCCATGGTCTCGAGATGCAAAGATGCTATGATATTTCTGGCACAGGGCCAGGAATTCAACTCATCTGTTTATTTTTAAGCAGGAGATGCTTTCTAAATCAGACAATGCATTGCCCAGACCAGCCCAGCCAGCCATGTGTCAAGAGTTATTTTTCCATTACTTCCATTCCTGCAAGATCTTTTCCACTTCCAAGCGAGAGGGCTCTGTTTTGCTAGCTTTCCCCCTCTGAATTCCCTTATTAAAGTGAACTTGGTTGCATTTCAGGAAGCTCTCATGAGTAATCCGCACCATCTAGGAATCGATCTGCCTTAGTAACATCCAGACATGTGCGTCCCATTAGTTTCCATTCTCATTTTTTTTATATGTCTGGCTTGAGACCGCAACTTTCCAATGATGTATTGTTACCAATGCTTTAAAAAAAAAAAAATCATACACTGGACTTTGGCTCCACCCAGAGGCGTATTATTCTCAACTCATCTTATTGGCTCTCTGGTGTATTATTCATCCCTGCAGGAAGTGCTTCCAGTATTATGTAAGTGGGACTATTTTAGATCAGAAAATTACATCCAATCACACTATCAAATTCAAATCTTTATCTTCTATTTGCAGAAAGCAATTTTTTGCTTTTTTCAGTACTGGTAAAGCCAGTGGAGCAGGTTTTAACTCGATAAACATACATTTTCAAATACCTGTGATCGTATCTGTTGGCACATTAAAGCCAGACCGATTGGCTTTGCCTATGACTGTTCTTTGGGTATTTGCCAGAGTGCTGACTTCGCTCTATGAAGCAGAGGGACACTATAGGATATTTTTAGTACAGCAGTTGCACCATGAACTTGGGGTGCTGCACATAGTACAGTATGGATGGGGTCAAGTTAAAAAGAAGATATTAGCAGGACCCTCTAGGCCTGCATTACTTCAATTCTGCTGATAAATGCTGTTAGTGGTCAAGTTAAAGCAAGATTACAGAAACCAGGGATTACATTGTTTTGCACCAGTGGTATTTTAGCTTCCCTGGTATAAAACCTATTGGTGGTATCTTAGTTTGAATCTGAATTTATTAAGCAAAATGTTATTTAATGAAAAGCCACGAGTAAGGATAGCACATACATTATTAATAGAGGGAAATACTGTGCCAATATTTAGCTCTGCCCAATTTACTGTTGCAAAAGTAAAATACAGCGATTATCAAGCACCTAATAAGCATGGACGTCAATTCACCAAGATGTCAGGGGTAGAGGAAGTGACTTCACATGCCCTTTCACCTTCAGTTTCACTCACACATACACATGCTTACACATACACACGTATTCTCACACACACACACACACACACACTCTCCTATACTTACTCACACATACACACACTGTCTTACATAAACACACTCAAAACTGCAAGCACGCACATAACGTACATACATTTAAAAGCTTTTTTTTTTTTTTTTTTTAACTTACCTCAGCTGCCAGGGAAAGTCATATTCCAGCTATTTGTACTCCATTTTTTATTACACTATTAGCAAATAATGTAAAATTATTCACTGTTAGTGTAATAAAAAATTGACAAAAAATGAGGTGAGTTAAGCCCCCACCAACGTCCATAAGGACGGTTCCTGCCACTGATTTTGCCACTGCTGACACTAGGGGTTGCAAAGGCAGTGACAGGGTCACAAGTGGTGTGCCAGGGGTCGCAACGGGGCATACCAGGGGTCGAAGCAGCGACCCCTAAATGACGTCCATGCTAACACCGCTGACAAAATACTAGCCGCAGGAAACTGTTTACATGAAAGGGCCACAGAAAGTGATTAGAAGGGCCCGAACATTAACATGAGCTGCGACAGCACACAGTTCATTTTTTGATCTAACATATTTATATTATATTAAGGGGGGAAAAAAGACCCCTGAGAAGGTCCTGACAAGAATTCGTAAAGTATAAGAGAAGAGGCTTACAATCCGCACCAAATGGTGGGGACAAAGTTATCCCAAGGTGCACATACACAGCAGAAATGGGGATGTGTTGCTTATTTATTTTATTGAGTTTTATATAGTGCAAACTCGACCCGAAGGTATCAGTGCACTTTACATAGTTGGCAAAGTACAGTGACACGAGTTACATGTGTAGTAAATACACAGAGTAAGCACAAATACATAGTAACAGTATATGAACCAACATGCAAAAGCTCTGCGTTGACCTACAGAGGCGGGAGCCAGTTCTGCCAGCAGGGGGCAGGAATATTGAGTCGAGAATGGGAAAGTGCCAGAGCGTAGGCATAGCTTTGAGAATCTGGCCCAAAATAGCTGCCAAGAATAACACTTTTTTGGCATGTGCCAAAGATGGGATGAGGGCCCCTAATTTCATGTTTCGATGGCACAACACAGTTATGAGACTGCATCTCGTTTCTTTTTTGTGGTTATTTCTTGGGTCATGCGTGTTTGCTTGTGTCCCATTTAGTTACAAACACTCGAATGGCAACTTTTCCCAGCCCTGCAAATGAGAGAACATGCTCACATAAACATATCTCCCCAAACCGGGAGGCTGACATTTGTATGCTTACGATACCTCTAAATTAAAGGCCTTAAATCATAAAAAGCGGTCTCATAAAGGGAGGTAAGGCAGCCATCTTTGGGGATCCAATGGTGGTAGTGGTGCGAAGTAACATAAAAAGGCACGAAAAAATAGTTTCACTCTGTGAACAGGGAGTGATGCAGATGCAAAATTGCTTTTTACCTAGAGTGCTGAAAATCCCCATACCGTTACAGGTCGCAGAGTAGGTCAGTAGTGAGAAGGATGGACAGACTGAAGGCTCACTGACTGACAGTTTCCATAAAAATTACGGTTCTATCACTTTTTCAAAAGTTAAACAATCCCTTCATCAGGCTAAAAAAAATAGATCAAGTGGCTTTGTATGTTAGATGGAAAAAATTACTTTGGGCCATCTAATGAAAAATAGGTTAAAAAAAAAAAAAAAAAAGCAGTTGCTCGGTGTTTGTCTGGGAGCATTTTAGCTGGAACTCAAATCAGATTAAGTATTTGTTTGAGGTATTACTTACAGCAATAAAAAAAAAAAGCTGCACAACAATGGAAACCAACCACATCATAGCCTATATTCTCAATTCAAAGGGTAGTTGTTTGAGAAGGCAGGAACACAGCACAGCAGCCAAGAGAAGACCAGCAAATACATACTGGTCAAAGTGTAATCCAAAGTATAGGGTAACCATCACATGTATCCCACTAAACAGTCAGCACCGTGTTCATGAGATTTGGCATGCTGAAATTGATTGTCCACAGGTAGCAGATGTTACATTTTACATAAGGCGGACATTTTGTTCTAGGAGGTACAGGAGTGCATCAAAACATCGATGACATTTCACAACCCTGAAGATTCATAAGCAGTAAAAATATTCAGGGCAGAATGCCCACTTGCAAGGTTCCTACCGTGAAGCCCAGACAACCTGATGGACGTTAGAAGCTTAAAATTAATGATTTCTCCATCACAAGCAGACGAGCATCACACCGTCTACCCCAGTTTGCAGCCTCTTCAGAGACGCCAGGAATTGGCTGGCACAGAAACTGAACCGTGCTCCTTCCAAAGAGGGTCAAGGAACGCAAAGTTCAAAAAAGCATGCGCTGCCACGGGTTCCTCTGCACACAATGCCCCTCAGTATCTGGGCTGTCAACAAGCCACCTTTTGGGATCACAGTGTACCATAGGAAAAAGTGAATGCTCTCTACGAAAAGTGTTTTGGCAAAAACAGTCGCTGTGTGGTGGACCGTTCTCCTCGATGTCAGCCTTGTGAGCATGAAAAAACCAATCACCAGAACTTTGGGCACGTTCTGATATATACCTCACTGCGAACTGGGAACGCAACAATCTAATGCCTATACAAGCAATCTTTATTTTGTGGCGCTATTTGCAAACCAAGAAAAGTCTAAAATCCTCATAAATCACATCTCGTATAAAGATTCAACAACTACATTACAACAAACGTTTTGCATTGTGCTGTGCCCTTCTACAGTTTTCTGTTCTTTCACAATAACCCTACGGTCCATATAGATCATCTTTATTATGCCTCAGACAACCTGGTCTCACCTCGAAAGGCCGCGGTCCCAGGGTAAGATCATCCAAGCTAAGCTGACCTTCCCTTCCAATCAAAGGAACTAGAGGCAATGTTGATAAGGGCCAAATATAAGGTAGTTGAGGTCTGGGTAGGTGTGCTTGTCTTTCTTTTCCACCAAAAAGATATTGCTCCGAGAACCTGGGCAGGAGAAAGCCACCAGAAGTTCAGCCCCATTCCTCGCTAACTGATGCAGCTCTGCCTCTAACCGCTGTTATAAAGCACTTTGCATCGCCTTTCAGTTAGTTCAGAGCGCTCGAAGTCCTGAAGAGGTGAAGGACCCTGGGCAGAAGGAGAGGATGATTAGAGATTGGCTGTGAGGTAGACCCTTATCGAGTGGTCTTCCATCGTGACACTTTTAGTGTCTGAATTCAGTAGCTGACTAGAGATTTCATCGATACGAAATATGGGGCTGTTGGAGCAAAGTTATTCTGGGCCTTTGCTTAATAGGAACTGGGACAGCGTAGAGGATGCAAGGTAACATAAATCCACACTGTTGCTGCAACCTAAAACCTACCCCAAACACACCCAGATGATGCTCCTGAAGATCTGGCCTCACCAGGAGGATGGCCAGGTAAGAACGCATGGCGAGCATAGCAAACACACGACCCAGGAAGCACCATATCACGTAACCACTTAATGAACAGGCCGTGGTGCTCCCCAAAACAGAGATCAAGACCCCGGCTGCACCCTGTAGTCTGTGCACCAGAAGAGATGTTCGAGAGAAGCAAACAACAAAATAAAACTCACCTAAGCGGCATCCAAGGCTTGTAAAAAAACACAATGAGACCACACAGGAGTACCAAAGTGTGACGTAATCAAGGGAAGCTTTGGGGTCAGAACGGATAAAATTAAGGTGCCACTCGACCCCAGAAACTAAACTCATGGGGAAAGAGGGGCAAAACCGTCTGCTTAGCATACAAAACCCTGAGGCTCGAGAGTGGGACAAATTATGACTTGTTTGGCGGGAAGCAGGAAAAGAAAGACGAGGCGGCGCCGGGAGACGGTCTGTTGCGTCATCGTGTTCTGATGACATCTACGTGTTCCAAGTTCCACCTCTCGCGCTCAGTTACAGACGCAGGCATGGATTACATACTTGTATTTTGTGCCTTTACCTAAAAATCACATGCGTCGTATAAAGAAATAAACAGCACCGTTCTTTATCCACACTTGTTAGCATCACTGCTTGTGCCGGAAGTTCACCATTAACGTGTACATCGAGTGGTAGCAGGCTACGGTGCGGCTGTACAGTATAACCCGAGGACTTCCCACGAACACGGTGATCCACGTGGTGCAAGGGGCAGACGGGCACGTTAGCGTTTTACTGATCGCCAGGCTGTGGACGAGCCCGTTTATAAACATAGCCATCTTTCGACCTCTGGTTTCTTTTTAGATTATTTTCACTGTTTTATCGGTTTCGTGTTCTTCAGATCGATCAATTCTTCACATCGATTATCAAATGCATGCTTCCTGGAAAGCAGACCATGTTGTTGATCTCTGGTCGCCCGAAGGACGCCCCAATTGTGAGATCAGGGATAGGGGAGCAGGCCAGAAGGAGAAAATGCTAGCCCAGAACAGACCAGCTTTACCAGCCCCATGATCACCCTGTAGTGGAGAGGTGTGGTGCAGCGGCCAGGGCAGCTGACTTCGGAGCACAGGGTTCACTGTTCGATCCCCGGCTCCGGCGGCAGCTCAGCTCAGCACCATGTGACTCTGGGCAATAGCTCACTTAATTTCCACTACGGCCCCCAGCGCCTTAAGACCCGTAAGGGTGAGTAGCTGCGCTATATAAAAAAAAAAAAAACGTTACGTTCCCTAACCTAGGGCAGCGCTGCCTGGGATTAAGCAGTGCCGGACAGACAGGTGGGTCCGGGAATTGTTCACCACCAGAGTCACCTTTCGAAGCAGCAAGATCTGCACCGCCTTGAGAATGTTACCTTAGCAGATTTGTAAAGCGCAGAAAATACCAGGAAAGGTGTCCTTGCTCTAAGTAAAGAAAAGATTCAGCGATATCTTGTCTGCATTTAAGAGACCTGAACTGCACAAGACTCCACTTTAGGGACCACAGCTTACGTTTATACATAAAAACATCTGCATCGAAATGATCACAAACTGCATAAAAAGGTGTCTAAATCTAAGGCGAAGAGCAAACAGAAAGTTCTACACGCTTCCAGAATCTTCTGGAATAAGACAGGAGTCACATAGGAATTGTCATATACTTCAGAAACCAGACAATCCAAAATTAAGAAAGGTATCTTCAGACAACGCAGCCCCGCCACCAGCCCCGTGCAAAATCAATGAAGCAAATCTTTAGTGGTAGTCAGAGCCGGCTTTTGGCATGGGCGAGCTGGGCACAGGCCCGGGGGGCTACAGTTAGAGAGGCGCCCTCGTCAGATCACCTCCCGAGCTGCCTTTAATAATGCTTTCATTCCAGGACGCCGTTCTGTTCATTACCTCCGGATTGCAGGCGCTATACTTTCGGTATCCTCCCCCCCGTCCCCCCACCCCCTCCATCCCCCTCCCAGTGTCCCTCACCTCCAGTTTAGCAACTGAATAGGTGATTAAGGGGAGGCGACAAGGGACAAATATGTGGTTACAGCCTGTTCACTTGTCTGAGGTATTCAGCCAGGACCACCCGGTGAGCACAAAAGGGCCCCACCAGGATCACCAATGGGCCGGGGTGGAGCACCAGGCGGGGCGCTGTCTGAGGAAAGGTCAGCCCTGGAGGTAGTGTAACAAGTTTATCACCCTTACAAAAAACAATCTGCAATTCAAAGCTATGATGTTTAACATTTACTCTGCATTATTAGACAATGCAGAAGTAAAAGAGATTGCTGTGCACTGGTGTTGCTTGACAGCGCACACAACCTACGTTTTAACAAAGAGCACATCTGAGTAAAATGTAGCTATCAATCAAAACACATTCATTAGACAATTTATCTATATGTTTCAAACATATGGATAATTATACACATACTAAAGTTAACTATTCACACATAACTTATTTATGTGTGTAAGTATATATATATATACATACACACACACACACATACACACACACATATGGTATATATATGAAGATGTGAAAAGAGTGCAATATGCTATTAATTACCATTGTTGAGCGTGGGGAGGGGCCATATCTCATGAGAGGCGAAGGCTCGGGTGATCATGCTCCTCCCCTCCATCAACAATGGTAATGAATAGCATATTATACTCTACACATCTGTATATGTGGTACACTGTGGTATTTTTTAAAGTGTACTTGTTTTAGGACGCAAGGGGTTACATTTGTGCAGTAAAGTAAAACCGCACTGAAGAGTCACCCTGTCTACTAGGAAAGTTGCTTCTATGTAAAATAATTGTTACATGCAATCTGCAAAGCAATAAAAAGTTTTTTTCTCATATTATTTCTGCTGTACTCTGATAATAAACTTGAATTTGACCTTTGCATTAGAGTAATAAATATGTGAGTGTTTATTAGTATAGTTGCTCTCAATAACATGTTATTGGGCCACATTTACTTTTACTGACATGGTATACATAGAAATATCACCCAAAAAAAAAACATCTGGCCACACAACGAACAAATATGTAACAGATCAAACAACTAAAACATATCCGGCAGCAGTTACATGTGTTTCCAAATTCAACACATACCTCACTGGATGACAACTACACAATGCAATTCTATGAAAAACACCAGCATTACTCACTGAACTACACATGCCCCAATGATAGGGTTTAGCAAACTAAAATACAATTGAAATTTGACCGTACATAAGCAAACCCTTGGCAAATATGAGCAAAATATACATTTGGATTTGATTATTACTTATGGCAGACAAATACAATCAGACAATGTTGTTCCCTTTCAACAAAATAGGATGGAGACGTTTATTGAAAAACAAAAACAGTTTTCAATAGGAGTATACATGCACAAAAAAACCTAAAAGATAAACGGCAAAGTGTACTAAAATAAGGTTACTTAAAACAACAAATACAGCAGCGCTATACGAGCACCCTAGCTCTCACTGAATAGTTAACAAACACACCACATCGCAATAAAACACCAACATGAAATAATACATTATTCAGGGTGAGGTATGGTAAAATATTTGCTTGGGTTCTTTTGATTCAATAGTTAGTGTTTTTATGTACATCGTAAGAATATGTATTTGCAAGTAATTGACTTTGGTGCTCCTGGCTGGGGTGGGACTTCGTCCCCAAGCTTTTCTCGCGCCTTGGAGGGCGGGCTACAGCAAACGCGCTTCATAGGCACCGCCAGCTTCCTGCACGTGGATGATCCTCAAGGCGGTTTTCCCTGCCCGCACTTACCCACATTGACTTTGGTGCTCTAGGCTGGGGTGGGGCTCTCCCTTGGTTCAGGCACGTCCATTTATGGTTTCTATGGCTGGGTCTTGGGAGGTTTTGGCTTGATCCGGGCTCTTTAAATCCATCCTCGAAAAAGCAATTGAAATCTCTTTATTGGGACTACATTATAGCTAATCGAAGCTCTACTCTGTAAAGATTGTCAGCTCAGTTCTTGACTTACAAGGATAGCCCTTATTTTGAAGACATTCTGGGAATCCCTCAACCCCAACAAGCTAAGTCCCTGTACTTAAAATTCCAATTTGGCACACTTAAAGTAGGGTCTTTTAAATCTCTTTGGAAAGCAGGCAGGGCCATTGACCATACTGACATCTTCCCAATGTGCCATCTGCCCACCAAAGAAAATATCAGCCATGCCTTGTTTTTTTGTCCCGCTTATGCAAAGCCAAGAAGCAAATGGATCCGTCCATTATGCAACCGTCTACGCTTCATGCAACACTACGAAGCATTAAGGTCACTGAAGGGAGATACATCCACCTACACTGTTATTATCCCGGAGGGGAAAGGCAGCTAAAAAGTGCACCGTGCCGAGTCTGAATCTTACTAATAAAATCTGTGATACTGGCTGCACACCCGTGCTAAGTGTGGTTCAATACCATCGTTTGCGCAGATCTCCATATAGGCCTGAACAGCTGGCGTGTCGGCCTTCCTCCGCACTCCATCATCCAGACAACCAGCTAGGGACTTATTCTTCGGGGAACTTAGGGAGCTTGTCTTATGATCTTTTTGTCTTTTATGATATTTATGTACGGTATTGTTTTTACTGTGTGTCTGAATTAACATGTTTTTAACAAGGATTTTTTAGTAAAAGGCATTTATGAATTTGGCTAATAAAGATATGTACATTTGATCTTACCGAGTTGGGCAGAAATTTGATTTATTGACATACTGGTGACTGTCTGTTCGTTTATAGGCTGGTGACTGTTTGCCTGTGTGTTTTTTTATGTCAAGCATATTGATGCTCAATGTTATGTGTCTCAGAGGAAGGTCTCTTTTTGACTTCTAGGGGGGAAATAGCCGGCATAAAGGTTTGTAAAATGAGCGACCCAACTATCAGAAGGAATCACTGTGTCAATTCCAGGATCTTTGTTGTTCCCAAAGTAGTTACTATTTACTGTTGCCCAAAAGGCTTTGCTGTCTCCTAACTCGCTGGCCTGCAATAGGGAAGCGTAAGCTTCCTCTCTTACAGAATTATTCCTAGCTCTTAGGGTATTTTTATACAGGGCCTGCAACTTCGCATCACTTCCTGATCTCTGGGAGTTTTTTTAAGGGCTGACCAGTAATTGGTTGTACGCCTTGGTGCAATTTGTATCAAACTATTTTATCATGCTTCCTATTGTCCGATTTGATTGGGACCCAAAGCAAATCGTATGCCGTGCTACAGATCCTGTCAAAGCTATCGAGTAGTTCAAATCCACCCCCCTGCTTATGATCATCAGCTAGACATCTCAAAAAGTCAGGGAGTGAGGAGGCCACCAAATTTGTTAAGAAGGAGGCTTCTTCCACCTTGGACCAACTTTTGATCACCCTCTGTTCCTGGAGCATGAGAGGGAGGGAGCTACTCACAGTGTGCATCTTGGCAAAGAAAGAAGCATGAATTGAGAGGACCAAGAGCCAATGGTCACTAAGGGCGAATCATCAAGGTTATAGTCCAACAGCCCAGTCCCTCAGTGTCTGTGAGAAAAGAATAAAATCAACACGACTAGGAGTGCTCCTCCCGACAAAGGCAGGCGAGGTAACTGGTACAGAAGTTAGGGAATCAAAAGAGAAAATTAAATTATATTTAGCCAGGACAAAGCTGAATTCACCTCTGAGTGGACAATGAGCAAAGTGGGTGATTGGATCCCCAGCATTATCCACAAGCATGGACTGAAGAGAACTGGCTAGGTCTCAAAATAAAGCCCCCCAAAGTACCACCACGTAACTCCCTTGTATGCTTCTAGTGCAATTATCGATAGCCTTAAGCAGTGAGCTAGCCAGATCCGCCTTGGTTGTGTCAAAAACATTATTTGGAACGTTTATTAGTAACATTTGGGTTGTTAGGCATTGCAATAGAATAAGCTGATAATACGCGGAGCCAAAACTTGACCATGTGACCGAGACAGGGAATGATGGAGCGATAAAGAAGGTGATAAGGCCTCCCTTAGCCCTGCCCATAGTGCCTGGGATAGCTGGTGTGAAATAAGTGGCATACCCGTCCATGAATACAGAGTCAGCGAGCCAGGTCTCTTGTAAACAACAGCATAGCGTTCGACAAACTTATGCTAGTCATGGCTACCCCACCTGCATCTCATCGACCCCTGTGAAAGTATACCTCTAAGTAGTAGATTTTAAAGAATGCAATAATCTCTAGAGACTAGTATAATGAAGTGTTATTTTTTTATTTGTATACGGTATCTATTTGCACTTTTTGAACTTCTTCGGGTTTACTAATGCACTTTACCTCTTAAGAGGTTTACATGCCTCTATGAAGCGCAATTGAAGAATACTAAATGCACCTGCACTGTAACATGCCTCATGGCTGCTATAATTCCGTTTTCTAAACTCCCTTTTTTTTACCCCAACTAGTATAATACAAACAATGTTATTTGCCCTCCATTGATAACGCAGTATGATTATTATCTTTTAGCTGTTCTTAACGCTTTTATCTTGCATTGTGCTTTAAAATGAAAATGTACCATTTCTCGTATGCTTTTAAGGAATGTAATTTTCCAAAATAAACAACTACTACTACTATTTGAAAGTAGGGATTCATTTTCATAGTAGAGATTCCGCACTTAGCATTCACTGTTTGCAACAGGAATCTCTTTGATTAGAAGGCGGTACCAAGAATTAAATGTGAAGAAAGTGTATTACAGGGAATAAAAGAACCCCTACCATAAATAAAAGGATTCTGCAAGCCACGTCCGAGCTCAGTTACAGGAACTTGGTCTTCAACCTTATTCCTCTTCAAGAGATGAAATATCCTTTACCGGACGTAAAACAAATATTGCAAGAACCTTCAAAACTACTGGGCGGCCAGCCTTCTTTGTCTAAGAGAAAATAAAATATCTCTACCATATGTACAAAGTTCTACGACCTTCAGCCTCGTTCTTCTGTTTGGTCATGTAACTCCTTTATAACATACAGTAGGGATGGTTTCTCGCTTATATTAACACCTCGCCAGAGGTGCAGCTGACGGGTATTCATCTTGTGAATGGAACTGGCTCTTTCACCCGCCTGTTCCCAACCCAATGTGGAGAAAACACTTCCACCTTAATAATAATAATAATAGGTCATTTATAGAGCGCACGGTGCCTCCAACGGAGGTGTTCCGGCGCTAGGCGGACTAGGCAGAGAGGAAGAGGGGAGGAGGACTACGGGAGGCTAAAAAGCCAGGTTTTCACCTTCATGCACTTTCATTCAATAGACTTCAGAGTATGTGTCATACACTGCTTGTTTATATTCACTTTGCTGACTATCCTTGCCTCCTACAACCTTACTGGCTCCCTTTGATTGACATCTACTTCTGGCCGTACTCTATGCTCTCTTTCGGACACAAGTCAGACCCTCTCCGGCCCGGTCTATTCTGTTTCCCACCTTCTCCTTTCCTCCACGCAGACTCTTATTTCCTGTTACTTTACTTCGATCTACTAGGTCAGTGGTTCCCAAACTGTGCGCCGCGGCTCCTTGGGGAGCCGCCAAACCTAGCCAGGGGAGCCGCGCACCAAGCACTTTAATGCATTTAATGTTGAAGGGTCTGTTGGCTTCAGTTAAACTAATTAGACTCAAACGCATGATGTCGATGATTTGTAAGTGACATGCCTAAAGCTGTAAACGTAGTGCTTAATTGATGGCATGTCGAGGGAGATGACCTCCATATTTCACTGGATCCCCACGTTCCAACACTCCCAAAGTAAGCGGAAGATACCTGAATTATTTTGTTAGACTCGTTAATAGTTTCAGTTTTTTCCAAATGCATTTTACACCAATGCAAGTTATCAGGAAAGTACAGTTGTCCTGTCTATTAAACACACTAAGTATTGACATTTGTACTTGAACCATAGGTACTTCCTGTACACATTTCTTTCAGTACACACACATTTCTAGACAGGCCTGCTCTCTCCTTCAGCACAGGAAAGTAAAACACCATATACGGCATAATGCCAAAATTTGGAAGCAGGAAAGAGGGACGTTTAAAAAAAAAATCAGAGGAATTTATTTTATTTGCATTGATTTGGAGGCAATTTTAGGGAGGAGACAGCAAAAATAAAGCTGTATGTGGTTTAAAAAATCTTCAGTCACCCTGCTGAGACAGGTGTATTGGTACGTATGACATAGGTAGAAATAGAAGTGCATGCAAATATTCTTCAAGCGTAGAAACACTTTGGCAATGGGGTATACATGCTTAGGGGTGCTGCCTACCACTGTAAGTGGGATAAAAAGTTTGAGGGGGTACTCTAAAAAAAGGCATGGGCAAAAAAGTGAAACTAGGAATATTTTATTAGAGGGGCTTCTTTAGTAATACGAAACACAGTGCATATATGATTATAATACCTTCATCAGCTTCATCCCAATTATTTTCAGGGAGAAAAATGCAAGTACATCCACCCCACCCTCCAAAAAAAGTAACAGTGGGGAGCCATGGGCAATAGCCAATGAGTCAAGGGAGCCGCGGGTCGAAAAAGTTTGGGAACCACTGTACTAGGTCCTCGCCTCCAGAAAGCACATTCCCTTGACTTTTGTCTTTCTTCCTCTATTCTAGCCTTCTGCCTTCCATTGAAAAAGCATCACTCTTCTAATTTTTCGGAACTTTTCCATCGTGTGAGCAAAGCCACCCAATTCCCCCGCGATGTTCTCTAACTCTGATAAATGTTTCTCTTAAGAGTTTTAGTTATTCTACTTCTTTAATGAATGTCTGAATGTTGTGCAAAAGCATCTTAAAATCTATAGAAAAATATATTGCACGAGTGGAATGGTGGGAGACATCATGTATAATCTCCTTCACCACAATTCGCAGTGGAATTCTGCCGGAGCGCCAAGGAATCCCAACTAGTCATAGTCCCTTTACAAAACTTTCTCCTTGTTTGCACTGATGCACCTTCAGCAATGCTTAGTGAAGGAAACACCACAACAGGCCTGAGCGGGAAGCAGCAGAACAACAGTCAACAATGCAACAAAACACTCCTCTGCCACGAGATTCCGAAAATAAACTTTCAGGCAATCTAAAATTACAGAAGTTCGAGCTATCGGAAATTTATATGAACAAAATGGGAGCATGAATAATAAAAGAGGTCCAGATGTGCTTTCATAGTTTTACAGCCATCACTGCTCTAACCACAAGGAAAGGAAAGTAAAAAAAGGTTTCATCTACAAGATGCGGGCGAATTTGCCCATAAATCTAACTTCCATTTAATATAAATTGCATCATCAAGGAGATGTGCTACTCAGCCTTCCAGAGACCAACTTTCATCAACATGTTTAAGAAAAAAGTGCTTCCCTAAAATGTCTCTTACTTGCATCAGACGCAAATTGTATAGTATTGTGTCAGTATGGGTACGGTGCCAGCATGGGTATGGTGCCAGCATGGGTATTGTGTGCTGAGATCAGTGCTCTGTCTTTGTTAGCCCGGCCTGCACTGGTGCAAGCCAGAGCTCTAAGAACGGTTGCTTTATCAGATCATGGTGCTCAGTGGGGCCTGGATTCTTTATGGCCTTGGACAATTTACTGCACGCTGCACCTGCAGGCTTCACTCTCTTAATAAGTATACCCTGCTCCCTATGTAGCAATTCATACCGAACTTGTGCCATTTAAGGTCTCGATTACTATTATCCAATTTAATGGCACTCAATTTACCAACCTCAGAAGGATGGAAGGCTGTTTTGGCCCTGGTGGGATTTAAACTCGACACATTCAGATCACCGCTTATTCAGCTATCCTGGTGCATTTTGGTGCTGTTTGGTGCAAACCAAGCCATACATGCTTGGTGGGCTGGGGGAATGATTGGGGGAAATACAGCGAAAAAGAGGAATTACTTTCACCATGCAACAGATTTTTCAGTTATTTTTTGGAACCTGGAGAGCTTTTCGGCCTCTGGGAAGGTTGGGTCTGCCATTTTTATTCGCATAAATCATTAACTGTAAAGTGTGTACAAACAGCACGAGTTCCAGAAGCAAAAGCCTTTGGCACTCACGCTTTGCAAACACTCTTACTTGTGCTGCAGCATAGACATGCAGCGCTCTGGGGTGGCCTGGTTGTTTAAACTGAAAGTGATAAATCCACACAGAAGACGGGAGGGAAAGCCGCACTTGCCATAAGTGGCGAGTGCTAATGTCCAGTACGAAAGCACAAAGGGGCAGATTTACAACAAAATGACGCATCTGCAGAGATGCATCAGTTTCCCTGCGCCAGCCTGCGAAACCCTTGCGCCACCATTGATGCGCCATATTTACACTACGGCGCACCATGGCACAAGGATTGACAGATGCGTCAGAAATTCTGACGCATCTGTTGGCGCAATAGTCACGCATTGCTGGGGTTGTGTCTAAAGCATGACGCAACAACATCAATGCATGTTGAGGCCTATTCTCACTACACTGCGTCACTCCTTACGCCTGCTTCAAGCAGGCGTAAGGTTTTGACGCAGTGGCGTCCTAGAAGTGGCGCAGTGTAATCTTGTAGATTTCACTGCGTCACTTTTACGAGGCTTTCCTGCGTGGGAACGCCCACCCTGCATACATTATACCTGACGCAGGTATAATGTGACGCAGGGCTTTACAACGTGACGCATCTCCCTAGATGCGTCACATTGTAAATTGGCTGCATTTTTTATGCCGCCATTGCGTCACAAAAGTGACGCAACAGTGGCGCAAAAGTGTCGCAAGGGGCTTGTAAATCTGCCCCAAAGATTTTAAACAGAAAAGCCTCACCCAAATCATTGGCATGCTTCATCATGGGCTAGTCTGCCCCTCCATGGTAAGATATCATCACCATGGCGGTCTCAGCCTCAGGATAAGGGGGATCAGAATAAATATTGTTTGATATATATATGGGATCCAAAGAAAACCTAAAACTACCTCTGTGCATGTCGAAAGGGATTTCCTTCATTTAGAGGGTACACAGGGTAGGATTCAAAATATCGTGTGGATGTATACTGAGAAATAATGTCACACTCATCCTTATATAACGCCAACATGTTTCTGCCTCGCTCGGAGTCCAGAATAGGTCTTGGGCCTTTGTCAGGGCAATATCCGATCCTCTACAGCCCGTGCTCTGTCTCATTAAGTGGAGGAAGGTAAGAATAAGCCTTATCTTTAAAATCTATCAGGATAAAACACCTGTGGATATAAAAGACACCATAGTGTAATGAGTAGTATATCATTTACCTACTCCCAGTAGTAGAGTTCCTCCTACTCTTCATCCTTGGCCTATATTCTATACATATCTATCATTGGACAGTGAAAAAGTAGGGTTGCACATGTGAATGCAAACACACAACACCTGTATAAAAACACATGAAGATACTCAAGTGGTGTACTCACTTACCCTACCCTTTTAGGGATTCCTGCCCCACTGGTCTCACCAGATGGGGACCTCTTCTGTATTCACCCACTTGTAAAATGGGAAAAGATTACCTTAGCTTATCAAAACCCCGTCAGAATCACGCCACAAGGTTCCTTACATCAGTTGCTAGGTACACACTAACCGGTCTGGTCTTGGTGCTCGTTTAGTAGACTCCTGTAATGTACTGTATGCCTGTGACGTGACACAGGAGTATTCAGTCAAGCAAAATGTCTATCCTCTTAACTACATGCCTTTCTGATAAGTGATGAAATGGATGTTATCCACCCACAGTTCACCGATTACCTCAAGGGCAATAATCACACAGCATTGTAGTCATGCTACCCCTTTGAGTCTAGGCTCAACTTGCACCGAGACGCACCAATAACAGTTGCAAGAACACTTTCTCTTTCATAGGGCCTCACTATTGCACTCACAACCAAGCATTAAAAACAAAATGCATTTTCTGCCTGTTTTACCATTGGTGGCAAGTGGGTATGTTCTTTTGTGCAAAGTCAAGCATCAGCGAATCATGAATTTTCAGCCCGTAAATCTTTGGCGGCAGTAGGTACGCACCAGGTACATTCAGTACACATTTTCAAACATTCCCATTCACACATCAGCAAATTAAAAGAATATATAGCAGATTCTCTGCCTGTTTAATCCATTAATGGCAGTAGGTATACTGACAGTGCAAAGACACATATTCCAGCGGATACCTAAAATGATCATGATTTATCCACTCATACTAATGCCTTGGTGGATTTGTTGGCCTCAGCAACTAGCTTGCATTTTGAAAAATACACCAGTCCCGCTGGGTGCAAAAGTGCAATAGCGATCAGCAGCCCCAACCTCCCCCCATCTTGCGTGGTCAAAAAGCAGGTACAGCGTTGCACCTGATGTTTCATCCGCGACCCGTCTCCGTAGCCCGTCTGCTCCCAGGCGGTTCTTATGGTTCTTGGTGGAGATGGCTAGGGGCTCGTTACGGTACGGATTCAAACATTCAGATCACCACATAGTTCACTGGCGAACTCTCATCTCACAGACCTATACTGAACAATTTGCTGCAAGCCAAAGCTTTGATGCTTGGTTGGCTGCACACATGATTGCTGCATCGTGTCATCAATTCTTCTTTTTGCAGTATTTCCCATACATTTTTCATTTTTTGGGATCCAGGATAGCTCTTCAACTCTGGGAAGGTTGGTTCTGACATTTTAATTAGCATATTTCACATTTTTATTAGTTAGCTGTAAAGTGTGTACAAACAGCACAGGCTTCTTAAAAGTCAAATTGCAAATGCGAGCCTGCAGCAAAAGCTTTTGGCGCTCACGCTTTGCAAACACTCTCACAAGAGCTGTAGAATGGACATGCAGCGCTCCAGGCTGGTTATTTAAAGTGACACTTAATTCGTTCTGCATTTAAAAAAAGGTAGATTCAACAATTCCTTAGCCAGCGCCGCTTTGCCTTACACAAATAACGCCAAGCTGCATAGTGCTTAAATCTAAAACTTAAGCTGCATACATACATATGCACACACAAATAACATATGTAAACAGAGCAAATGCCATGTTGCCAGAGATGATGTATCTTGGATGCACACAGACACAACAGGAGTGGCCTTAAAAAACACCTAGAAGGATGGGCTATACAGATACAGATCCACAACAAGGCTAAAGTGGTATAATTTGAAAAAATAAGTCCAGTTGTGAGACCCAAAAGTTGTCAAAGCAAAATTAATAAATCACAAAAAACACACTCCGCCATAAGGAAAGATTTATACACGAATAAAGAGCAAATGAATCAATTAAAGATCTCTAAATGATGGTGCTCAGTACTTACAGTCAAGTAAAAGTGCAGTGAAACGTGTGTACAAAAAAAGAGCTAAAAAACTGTTCAAAATCGCTCCATCCAGTGACTATACTAAATTTTTCATAGATGATAGTTCAAACACTAGCCAATAGTCCCCAGTGTCAAAAACCTAATTCCTCTTAACTCCAGTAAGGGAGATCCACACAAAATCACTCTTGTGGCATTTACTAACAAACATAAAAATCATTATTCAACCTAGATTTTTATATGCTGCAAAGTTGACTTTCTTAAGTTGCCACATTTTTCTTTCACTCCTTTTCCCCTCTCTGGTAAGGTGTCCCACTGGCACGATCACAGTGGTTCCTGCTCTCCCGTCCCCTTCTGTTGGCCAGCTACAGTAAAAGAAAGTTCGGACTTGACCTGAGCTCTCCCTACACATCAGCCCTTTTGCCTATCTGTGGCCTTTTGTTTTGTGGCAAAGAGTAGAGGCTTCTTTGAAGAAACAGGATTCTCTGGACTTGGAGGCACCACGCTCCCCAGTCGTAGACAGATGTGTCTAGAGGGATGGGATTTTGCTCTGATTCTGGAGATGAGAAGGTTGGCCTTGGGAGGGGTTCAGAGCGGAAGAAAGAATTCTAGACCAAGCTCACTCAGCAACACTGGAGAACAAAGGATTGTGGACTTACTTTTGCCAAAATTTGCTGAACTTGACAGAAAGTGGATCGCAGTGCTGCAAAACAAAGGAAGGGCACGTGCAGGAGTTCGAAATTTGAGATTTAAAATTTCAAGATTGAGACTGAGATTTAATGAGATTAGTCATTCAAAGTTAGGTTCATCATATAAAGAAGGGATGTATTTACTCTCAAGGCAGGCAAATGCTTGGGACTGAAGGAAAGAAGTGGCCAACTTTGAAGAATTTCTCTCAGCCTGGCAAAGGGGTAGAGCGTGTGACTTCTGCGTCATCTAGAATCTTTGGACTGCAAAATGCTTCTCAGGTCAGGAAAGCCAACCCTTTGATGACTCGTTAGGAGTGCCTGCCTGAGTTGGACTTTCATTTTCAGAGACTATGAAGTGGAGAAAATCCAAGGAGCAGAAAACCCACAAGACCTGGGCAGAGTGGACTGTTGACTGGGATCCTGACTGATGTGTTGGAATGTCTTTGCCCCTCCCGTTGGGACATGTCCCCTGATTCCAAGGAGTCACCCTGAAGTTTGGAATCTTTTGGAGCGCCAAGAAGTTGTGTAACTTCTGAAAACTAAATTGGGACTTAAAAGAAATTTCAGCTCTGGAGGACTAGGATAGTTTAGGTCTACCTGATGTAGACGCAACCATGGAGCAACATTTCCAGGTTTATCCCACCTGCAGCTTTTTGTTGCAAGATACAAGGCTCGGGTGGGACTGCAAAAACAAATTAGCAACCATGTGCAGCCCTGCCCAGCTGTAAAAATAATTTTAGCATCTTTTCAGTCATTGAAGTTTAGTTATGCAACCAAGCTAGTTTGTGAATGTTATCTTGTCTATATGTTAAATGTTTGATACCACGTATACATTTTCTGTGAGTAAGGCAATGCTGCTTGCCAAAAAGCTCCCAAGAATAAGTTTGGGATTCCACGAAGAAACCGGTTCGTTCTGGGAGCTAGATTGTTTTGACTGTGTCGGTGCTCGGCCATATCGAGACTGAGGACTGTCGCTCCCACAGTTTCCTACCTGCAGCTTTTGATGAGGGAAGTGTTGATGCTCTGCATGTGGTTCTTTGAAAGAGTCAAACTTAATGAATCCAGACACGTGGCATGAAACAGAATAAGATGGATACGACGGAACGTATATGATTATATGGCCTTCTCTGTAGAGCACAGGAAATATATTTAACTCGGTCTCATGCATACAAAGTTAGTAAATTAGGCACTAGCCTGGGGAAGTTAAGAGGGTTGATAGCGTGTGTTTTTTAGCTGTTTTAATAAAACTACCTGGAGTAGGTGCTAATGATGTTGTCTCTGTCTCGGTCACCGTCTGGGTAATGAATCTTGGCAAAGTGCAAGGGCAAAGCACCCCCCCTAATATAAAAATGACTACCAGGGCAGTATATGTTTTTATTTTTAAGAGACTTAAAGCAAGCAGCATCTTAAAAAAAAAATCTTGTCCATTTCATTCATTGTTTACAAATGGACCAGAATTCAGCAGTCGAACTTGCCTTCAAGCTGAGAAATCTTTTTCCGAAGTCGAGAAAGGCAGCGGGCTGGCACCTCACACATGACAAGAGCCTTAAGCCTCAATGGCCCCATCATGAGACTCACGAGCCCCTGCCAAAACCTACATCTTAATGCCTGATTACGGTAAGATTGCTTCTAAATCAAGACAGTCTTCAGGCCCTCTTTACAGCAGCAAACTGTCTTAATCCAAGAGAAAAGCCTAAATTCGGCCTCTAGTCCTAGGAGCTGCCTTTTTAAGGCCCACACTAATAAGGCCTTGATCAAGGTCTCTTGATCTGGGGGCAGCCTCCTCACTGGTTAGGTCACGAAACAGGTTTGAACCTGCTGTCCTTCATCCCAGTTTTAACTATTTTTTCATAAGCTGCTGATAGGCTATTGAAGGACTGCTGGCCAACCAATCAAAACTATATTGACTGAATGCTCTATAGAAATGCAGTGGGGCCGGGGGTCACAATAGCAGGCCTGGGCGGAACTGTTGTATTGAAATGAGCGAACTTCAGCACAAAAACAAAATTCCTTAGTCTAGGAAGAGATTTTAGATGATCAAAGAAATCAGTATGGACCGGCGGCAGCTTCTCTGCTAAGGTGGAACAATAAAATGATAATAACTAAATGCTATTATCATTTTATAGTTCCGTACTGGCTTAGGTGGGGGCGGAGCTGGCCAGAGCAGGGGGAGGAGTGGTGGGCACTCTAAGTGCGCATGACTGTTTGGCCGGTGGTCTTGGGCCGGCTAAACAGTCATGCGCACCTTGCATGTTCTCCACCAGGCTGTATAGCACAGCCTGGGTGGGGAACATGCACAGACACCCAGCCCCTGTCTGAGCGCTGAACCACGGCGCTCAGACCAATCACAACGCTGCTGTCATGCTGGTGAAAGCAGCGTCATGATTGGCTAGGGGAATCTGGGAGCCTGTGTGCTTCCTGCATCGTGGACGAAGGACAGGCGACGGAAGAGAGACGGCGGCAGTACTCAGAAAAGAGGTTATTTTTCTTATTCCGCTCCCCCTCCTCAGTCCCGCCATACCACCCCGATCGTTAGCAGCCGCCACTGGTATGGATGATAGAAAACAGTCTTTTTTTGGGTCTGGGATCTAGGGAGTGGTTGTCTTGAGAAAACTTGTTTTCCCACACAGATGTGGAACGTATTGTGAAACTGCATACTTTACCCTGCCCATGAAATAGCTTTCATCCTTGCCGGAATGAAAGTGTGTCTTAGTTATTTAGCAGAGCGCCCAGTCGCCCTAAGTGGGAAGGGTATGCCCAGACGTGTGTACCAGTGCTCACTATGCCACTGGATTTAAGCTAGACTGGCTGATGAGGGGTGATACCCCGAAACCAGTCCCAGGATGCTTGTTTTCCGGTCCAGGGAGGACCTGGCCTGGCAGTTCGGGCTGGAGTGTTCCCATAGGGAGAAGGGTCAAGACTGATTTGCATATGGCTGGGTCCAAACTGGGGTGGCACGGTGAGCAAAAAAACAATAGATTTAACCCAGGTCTGTGACTGGAAGTGAATGTCTGACAATGTTCAGCATCCCGTCCATCATCTTTTTTTGTTGCTACTGGTCTAGAACTTTCAGCGACCGCCAGAGCTGTGCCCCATATAGTGTACAAGACAATGCTTTCTCCTTTTGGGCTTCGACAGCAACCCGTACAAACCAGCCTCTAAACTATCAGATAATCTACTGAGGAGTGCTAAGTTAAGACAAGAATCATGTTCCTTGTTTTCCATTGAGCAGCCAAATTCAAATTACAAGCCTTACTCAAAGAGCAACATGTTCCACACAACTACGTTAAAAAACATCCCTTATTTGTTACCGTTCTATTCTCAAGTAACATTTGTTTAACTACACAAAGAAGGGATGCGGTGAAAGAGTTGCACACTGGGAGAGATATGGAACAAATCCGGCAACACCTCATGCATAGCGGTATGGTCCGGGTCCAATATTACGCATGTCAAATTCTCAACGGGAAACACAACCACTGAACCCCTCCTAACGCACATGATTGATGTGGCATTAGTGCATGGCAAAGCAACCCATGGCTTCTCCTTTCGAAGTTGCTTCTTTCTGTCAAGAAGTGATGGGACCGTGGAAAGCCCTTCGCAAAGGTTGATGTTCATCTTTCTGTTGCTTATTGCTGTATTTGGGCGTCAGACTAGTACTAATGGGGTGAAACCTTTGCCCAGATAGTGTTAACATATGTCAAATGATGAGGTAATACAACCACAAAAAGTGCCGCATTATGCCCACATAATTTGACTTTGTGCCGCATAATGTAGTTAACCCTGCTAAATAACTTGGTCCTCCCCTTACCCATAATTCCTGTGGCCCTGACTAGAACCCATCCCCAGTACCAGTTGTCAGATACAATAATGAAGATTAAGACATTTTGAGATGGGTCCTTTCATATCAGTCTAACTCTGTGGCACCTGAAATACACTTAAAATAAAATTATCCATCTAAAGGAAGCTTTTCTCCATATTTATTGGAAAGAGTGAAGGCTGCTGGGACGGTCGGTGTTGAAATGACTCATTCATCTGATCACTTTGCATTCGACTCCAGGACATCATCGACGAGGAACGCCAGGATACATTTATGTTCCGACCAATGACGTCACGAGCAGCACTCTCCTCGTGGCCAGCCCAGGCAGCATTCTTCTGGTCTGACATCACAAGTGGCATTCTAGGAAACAGAACATAGAGCTGCCCAGAACAAGACAGGTCTAATTGGAAACAGAGCCGAGGCCCTGGCTTGCCCTTCAGATCTTCTGAGAAAAGCTATACCTGAAAAGTGCACGACTTGTTAAAATGATTTTGCTTTCATTTCTGTCGTCTGAGTGAACACTGCACAGATGTCTCTAATGTAAACCCTCAGACAGAGAAAGGATGTGGCTACAGCGAAAATCGGCAATGAAATTGCAAAGTATTTATGTTTTAATCTTTTTTTTTCCCCACGCGTTATTAAGTGCACAATAATTGGAAACAGCTGCTCACTTTTGACCTAATTTTGCATAGAATCCGGCTGGGCTCTCTAAATATTTTAAGTCCGCCAGGCTGTACCTTGAGTGTTTCCAGCAAGTGTGCAGCATCTAAATACTACACTTTGGGAAACCACATAACACGTCTGTCTACAAGAGTACACATACAGAGCCAAACTTGCAGGCCAAAGCACGTCTGGGGTTCCTTAGGCTGAGAGAGTTCATCCAATAATGCAGAATTTTCGGTACAAAATCCAGCAACGTATTTTTTGACGGGCAAACATGCCATTTAAACATAAAAAACACACTGAGAAGTTTGCTACAGGTTTTCATTAAGTACACACGTGAAAATCAGGACAAATTGAGGTAAAAATGTCAGGGGTCAGCTAGGCTCTGTCACACTGACTGACTGGTTGTCTGGGGGGTGGCAGACTGTCAAAAACAACTGCAATTCTGCACATCCTAAAAGAAACACCAAACATCAATTTACTCCATTTAATGCCCTCCTCTACTAACCCCCACGAACACAAGTATTATTTGTATTTGATATTACTAGTAAAATTGTTAGTAATTTCCAGCTGTGGTCTTTCATTCCAATTAGAATAAAAAATATATCACTGCCCCATTTTTCACATGCTTCCAAAAAGTTTACAAGGAATCTCAAATAGCAAGTTTTGAGCATATTTCTATCATCGTAATCTACACTCTTCCACCGAGATATATGCACTTTGTTTCTGTTAATAAAAACCATAACAATCTCCCAAATGACAATCATTTCCGCATCATAAATCTTCCACTGATTTAACATTAAGTAGTCGCAGTGACATCTTAAGGAATTTGGGGGCCCCTGTTTGGATCAGCTTTGAATTTCTGATCCAGTTTCAGCTCTTTTATGACCTCTTTGGCCAGGTCACCGACAGTGCACAGACACACTGGTCCAAATTCTAAATGTGTTTACATCCAACATTCCAGTATAGTGATATGTTTTTAAAAATACTGCAAATAATTCAAGTGACACCATCCCATTTCTCATATGTGAGATCCTGTTTGGATCTAAAAGAAACTTTTTTAAGGATGCTGCATGAAACAAACACCACATCTGCAAAATGTATGTAATAGACTCACTTATTAACCAAATGAAAAATAAATTGAAGGAAAATGCTATTTGTAAGAATCTGTTCAAGAATTATTCAAGGTCATAAGGGCAAGAGAGACTGCAGAACAGAGCTGGCTCTATCGGGGCCCCTTGAAAGGCTGGGGCCCTGGGCCAGAGCCCACTTTGCCCATGCCTTAAAACGTCTCTGAGTAGTCGTGTGAGGAGGTCAATCAGATCTCGATTTTCAGCAGCAAACACTGCTCTCTGGGCTCCCTGGTGTACAAGTAAAGACCCCAAGAAAGTCTCAGACTTAAGGGTCGATTCTCTGGCCTCGCTCTCCTTTTGTTGTTAATGATTGTCGCAACACGAGTATTGCTAGAACTGTGAACACTGTGCAAAGCAGAGGCTGCCTTCACCAGTGTGTGCGGCATGAACTAGAGTTAGTTCTAGAAACCACGGGTACCCAAAGATGATGATGATGATGATTCTAGGGTGGGCCAGCTGGCTGTGGGGTTGTTTGCATGGAACAACCCCACACAGGAACCATCAAAATTCAGCACAACTGATGACACATGCCACTAATAAAGTGCTTCTCTACCGCATTCGGGACACCGCAAGCCCAGTATAAATAGCCTAATATGGCACACACACAAAAAAAAAAATCACAGTAGTCATAATTCTCAGGTGACGCTCATTTACAAAAGAATATCTTTGAAATCCTTTTTGCAAAGCAAGATTATAACAGAGGTCATTTACCAGATCTGAAGGTCATCCAATGTGGACCTTCGAGGGATGAGCTATGTCAAGAAAAGACTAAACAAATCAAGAGTGTCCAATGGAGGTCTGGAGCCACATCATATTTACAGGAAACCATCTATGTAATAATGATTCGCATTTCGACAAATTAAACATAGGTTTATTCCATCTGGCTATTTAGGAAGTATGGCACAGCTCCGGCCCTTGCAGACCAGGGTTGGACATACCTCTTGTAGTTGAATTTTGTTCAGTTAAGGGGATAGAAAATTATTCACGTGGAGAAACCGACTATAGTTTTAGCAAGAGGGTGGGTTTCTAAACATATGTCTTTCATATATATAGTCTTAAACTATAGAGAGTCTTAAACTATAGAGATTGTCTTGCTCCAGAATATCAAACTATTATATTCACGACCACTGAAAAGGCTGCATCATAAAAGGCTCACAGAGTTTCTTTGTCCCTTTTTAGAAAAAAAAGAGTGTATTTCTGTCCGAAATAAGTCCACACGCGAGAATAGGCGCCTTCTGCTTTAAGGCCAAGTTCAGCTCATTGCCCATATTGCGACAAAAATATTTTTTGCAAACGTGGTTAACCATTAGGGTCCATCTATGTCACAACCTGCACCTCTCAGTCCATATGGTTCCATGTAGAGTACCTTATCCAATTACTGGGCCTGCAACTGCCATTTCATGAAAGCACCCGCATCCTGATGTCGGACAAGAGATGTTTGTCTTGGTGGGCAAGGAGAGTGGGGTGTTTTGGAGACCCGTCATTGGCTACCTGAGTACGTTTAGCGTGTTTGGGAGGTGAGAGGCTGTGCATCTGCATGCAAAAAGAGGACCTGGGAGCAGGATGAGGGGAGGCCTGGGCATGTGATGGGGAAGGGATGGATATAATTCTAAAAGAGAAGTGAGTGTAGATGAAAGGGATGCAGGAGCAAGGAGAACAAGATGGGTGGTTTGGGGGTCTTCACAGTAAAAAGCTGGAAGAAGGCCTCACACTATGCACCATGCTTTTGTATACAATGAATAAAATTATAAAGCGAAAGCAATGCCAACAAAAAAAAATGTCTGGACCGCTTTGGGAAGTTGGATTAATTGGACTGGGATTTTAACACGGGAAATGTCTGCAGGATCGATCTACACTTTCAACTAATGACTAAGCATATTATGAACCAGCTGATGAACACACACATCCAACTAATGACTAAGCATAATAAAGGCTAGCTGATGAGCACGCATACATACACACACACACCTAATGATTAAGCATATTAGGATGTAGCTCCTTATTTTCTCAACTAAACAGCAACCATTATCCATTCCAACAAGCCATTTAACCACCTCGGGATCAAGGCCGAAGATGACATGAGGAGCATTTCTGCTCCTCATCTTATCACTAATAGCAAATTCCAAATGAATACATCTTGAACTTCAACACGAGGGCTCCAGGGGAGGCTAAGTGTCGCTTGGTTGTAGGTGCATCTCCACATGTAGAGCTGTAATACTCAGACACACACTGGGATTTTCAGTTTGTTGTGCTTAAGGCCTTGCAAGAAGTATGTAAGGCACTATACAAATGCAATACATCACAGTATTATACTAAATTCAAGGGGTCTGGGTTTAGAGTCGAGTTTGACTTAACTTCAATTTAGGGGAGAGGATGTGGCCGAATGGGCTAGGGCAGTCGATCTCAAATCTGAGGAACCGGGTTCGAGTCTGGGCAACTCACTTAATCTCCCCATGCCTAAAAATGAATGCGACACAACTGGTGCTCACGTAAAGCGCTCTGATACCCGTTACCTTCAGGTCAAGTTCGGGCTATATAAAACTCTGAAAAAGAAAAAAAAAACTACAATTTCCCCCACCAGAAAATTTCAGGACCTCAAAACTTGAATAAAGCTCGCAGACAATTTGAAGTCAAATGACAACCAACTGATCAAATCAGTAAAGGCAAGTTTGTTATGTTTGTCAACAGCTCCACACAATCACAGAACCAAGCCTGGCTGTCTGGTATGCTGATATACTGCTTCACCTCACAGCTGACAGACAAGGTAAAATCACTGGGATTCATCCTTGAAATAGAACTCCCTTTCAACAACACATTACCAGGAAAAGCAAGAGAGCATTGCATCAACTCTCAGAAACCAACTTCAGACACCAGTACAAGACCTGTTCCTCTCACACCTGGATGACGGCAACACCCTGCTGGTACTCCTCAAAGGCGTCCGGCACCATGGCACTTCTAATTGAGGGCTTCAAGAAATTCACATCATTCCAGCATTGAATGAACTACATTGGCTCTCACTTAATGCCCTCATCATCTTTAAAACCAGCTCCATCACCTACAAGGCCATCAGAAACAATACTTGAGCTGACAACAGGTGTTCTCCTTGCTCACAAAGTGAATGAGAAATAAAGATGCCTTTAAATCTTGTTATCTTGTCACATTTGCTGGCTTTCTGAGACAGGTCAAAAGTCAGTTTGTCTTCCTACATTTACTTTACTTGCTGTGACTCAAGTTAGAGGATGTTGTAAAGTGAACTGTGTGACAATTGCACTGTGCAAAGCATGGGAAATTTAAGGCTGCAACATTTCAGCCAACACAACACTGAAATATCTAATAAGTGAACTGTTCACAAACATTTCCAATATATTTCACTACTTATGAAGACACATGTTTGTAATTCTGTGGTAAAAAAAAGATTCTTATAGGATTAAAAGAATCAGAACACTTTACTTGGTAATGTGCACATTTTAAATATTCTTGCTGAAACCCAATTTCCAAACATTGTTTATGCACTATGTAGTTTTATCAGTACAACTACATGTTAGTGGGAACGTTTTGTGGCCATTTCAATGGAAAATGTGCTAAATGTAAGTGACAGTGCACAATCCCATCATGCTTTAGTAATATACTTATGAAAAGTGAGTTTTAAAACATGAACTGAGAAATATTCCTGCTTCTGCCCAGATGACAATGCTATTAGTGAACTAAGAGGCATGCCAGGGATCATGTGTACCCTGTATGTTGGCTCGATTCTTAATATACATGGAGCAAACGTTTAGTCTAGTAAATAAAAAGAGGTTTTTTGTACCTCAGAAATAGTGAACTTGCATATTTGAAGGAGCTTTCTTATGTGATAATGAAGAAAAAGGCGGCTCCATAAGACAAAATATTTGCCTAGGAACACGCAATTTGAGACCAGTTCATGGGTAAAGTACATTACAGTTAGGTTGAGTAGATTATTCAAGTTACTAGACCTGCAGGTCTAGTAACATTTTTATGATTTTTCGACCCCTGAATAAGCAAATGAGAATGACAAGAAAGCCAACCAATGATAAGCAACGGGCTGACCTGAAACCCACTGTAAGCAATGGCACTGTACGCAATAGGTTATTTGACAACAGCAAAAACTCTGTAGATAAGACCTAAAAAGGCCGATTCTCAAAGGCCAACCTTAGGGAAACTAATATAAACAAGAGGTAAAGGAAGAAAAGTAATTGCTCACTCTGTACATCCTGTTTGTTCTCGGATGAAAAGTGATGAAGGTAAGCCCGCTACATACACTGAAGATCCTTGGAAGATTCAAATGGTTGCATCACTCGTGGTCTGAGCTGTACGCAAGGAACTGTGGCCAGACAGAGTGACCTCCATTGCTGCTGAAAAGTGGAGAGGACACGTCCAACTCCCTCCAAGAGTCCTACAATTCAGCTGCAAATGGACTAGTGCAGGAAAGAGCCCTCCGGCATTTCTTGCTGTTTGATGGTGGATGGTGTGTGGTTCTGAGGCAGGAGGCAACTGTGATGATGGTCCAGGCTTGGGCTCTGTGAACAGCCTTGACCTTCAGCTAAGAGGAGAGATCCCACGAGACCCCGTTAACGCCAACAGTAAGTACAGGTAGGAAAGTCACTGTGCGGCTTCCAAGATGAGGTCCAAAACAGTCATGGCAGGAAACCATAGCAAGTTCAAAAGTAGATTTATCTATCCATCGAGGAGGTTAAATAATGACAAGGATCTGAAGAGATCAGGAATGTTATGAGCCTCCAAGAGCATAGCATAGATGAGACTGTGCATGCATCAACCCGGATTACACAAGTTTCCATAAAGAAATTGGTGAGGAATGTGGAACACTGAAGCACATGGGCTAGAGAGAAAATGTGAAGCTGGGGGGAGAAGCACACAGGCGATAAAGCAATGACAGGGAGAAAAGCACAGTAGAGCAAGCACTACATGGATGGGACAGGGGAGAAGCAAAAGTGCGAAAGAATGCAACACAGAGAGCGGGAGTAGAGGGAAAAGAAGTACACAAGGGGGAGAGCTGGAAAACACATGCACTCTCATGGAGTGCTTCACCAATAAGAAAAACAGTAGTGTCTGAAAAGTACGCAGGAGAAGGGCACAAGTAATGAGGCCAGGCTCCACAGAAAGGACAAACAAAAGAAGAGGGAAGAAAGCCCAGAAAAGAGAACGAATAAAAAGCAATCAAATGAGAGTCAACAAATGGTAATTTAAGGCCAGTCACTAAGCCCACTGTAAGCTTGGCAACGGGTCTTTTGGCAAATAGGCAGCTAGCGATGTCTGGTATGCAAATCCGAGAAAAGGATCACTAAACAATCTGTCAAAAAGGTTAGCAAACAAAGAAAAGGAATAGATCATATGAGAGGCAAGAAAGCAATGGACGCAACAATTTTCAAGAAGGCCAGGATGACTTCAAAATGATGCTCAAGCCCTCCTTCACCTAGAGAAAAGTCTTGCAACCAATAACCAAAACTCTCAATAAAAATGTGACGAAAGACACCAGATAGGAAAATGGTGAGGGGTAATGCCCTACAAGAAGCGGGTGGGGGCAAAAGTAAAGGGAGCTGAATATTAAAAAAATATAACTACCCAATGCTAAATTAATGTGGTTAAATGTTAAAGGCCTCATGTCAAGCATCCAGCTGTGCAAAGAACTGGAATCAGGGATTTTGGAAGAGACGGAAAGTCGCACACTTAACTGGTCCAAGAAAATAATCTATTAAGCAAAGACAGCCAGTTATAGCACATGAATAATTCTACACAGATCTACTTTTCAACCCCACCCAAAACATATGGGATGACACAGTCAACAAGAAAGGGAGATATGTTGACGTGAAAGGTGCACCTAACAAGTGAAGCGGTTTGTGCACCCAATCAGGAGCAAGCTAAATTTCTGTATAGGTACATGGACATGCTAGGAACGTTTGCATTAGGGTAAACTAAATTGGCAGGATCCATAACCAGGTTATGAAAGAGTAACACAGGACACAGCTTTGACCAAAAATATTATCAGAGGCCTCTCAGACATGGGCCTAGACCAATGTTTCCCAAACTGTGGGTCGCAATGTCGTTTTTGCATACATTCAGAAGTTAGTAAAGCTAAACTAAAGTACTTTTTTTGTAATTCTGAAGTGTGCTGGAAGCAGAGACTTTAATAGGATCAAATCAAGACTCTTTACTTGGTGATGCACAAATGATAAATATTCACAGAAATACAGTTTCAGCATAGCATTTGAGTGCTATAAAGTTTTAAGAGTAAAACTGTATGGCTGTGAAAGGTAGGTGGCCATTTCAATGGAAAATGTGCTGTCTGTAAATGACAATGCACTACCACATGACGCTTTAGGTACTTTCAAAAATTGCCCCATCTCAAGTCTATTAAAGGTAGGTGGGTCACAAAAGTTTGTCATTCTAAAAAGTGGGTTGTAGTTCTAAATGTTTGGGAATCACTTGCCTAGACAATGTCTGAAGAGTAAGACACACTCAGGGCAAAGAGTGGACAGATTTCATGTCACAAGTCCTGTCGCAGGACTGACAGGTGATCCTTTTGCCACAAGATCAGCTCGAGTATATGGTAGTTACAATTCACTTTTTCAGAGCGGAAGTCTAAACTTTGAAGTTAGTTTAACTATGTGTTTAAAAAATGTAATACACAAGATACACAGCTGACTGGAAGATTATCTGGCACACAATCAGAAAGTGGAAACAGCTAATGGGTGCACATGGATTTTTTTCTAAGGCAAATCCATCAAATCTTTTGCGCATTACAAGACTGAGTTCCGCCTCCCTTACGCCACCAGATTTCCAGTTACACCACTGGGCCCTACTCCCCCCCCCTTCCCCCTCCCAAAGCTTTAGCTGCTACAATCCCCTCACTCCCTTTGAAACTCTTGTCACCAACTTCGAGGGTACCCGCGGGTTGGTGTCCAAGACCTATGCAGTACTACAACCGTCTCAACTCGTACCTAGCCATTTATACCAGCAGACATGGGAATCAGACTGCGCCCAAGACATTATGGGTAAATAGTGGGAAACCTTATGGCGTGACATTCCAAAGATTTATCGGACTATCCCCCCCCCCCCAACAAGAAACGGCCTATAAGTTTATAGTCAGGTGGTACTATACCCCGGCCCGCTTACACTCTATCTACACGAAAGCATTGCTAGCCTTTTGGCATTGTAGGGAGCAGAATGGAAAATTTTAACATGGTGAACATGCCCACCCATCGCTCTTTTCTGGAAGGAAGTCTTAAGCCACATCAAAAACACTTTGGGCTATCCAATCTCAGCTGACTACAGCTCTGTTATCCTAGGACTGCGCCCTCTCAAAGCAATGGTCCATGACCAAACATATGACGGATGCAGCCAAACACCTGACTGCGCTAACCTGGAAGTACCCCAACGCCCCTCCAATAGCCTCCTGGTACACAAAGCTCTGGCACACCCTAGCACTGGAAAAACTGACCCCCAAATTAGCTAATGCGGACAAGAAATTGACACGACTCTGGCAGCCCCTTATTGACTACAGGTCTAGTCTTGAACATCTATGCTTCCAGCCACCCCAACTTCGTGCTCACCATCTAGTTGACTAGGCAACTGAATGGAAGGAGACCTTACTCTTGCCTCTTTGCTGACCTGAAGTGATAGTGAACACCCCTGCTTTGGATCACTCTTCTCGATGCCTCCCTCCCTTCCTTCCTTCCCCTGCAGTGCTGCCTCCTTTACACTCTAATTCAATGACATGCTACTCCAGTCCCCTTCACGTCCCTCCCTCAGACCTCAATGTTAGGTTTGTTATCACCTCCCCCCCTTCCTTCATCTTTCCCGCTCCCCTTCCCCCCAGTTTGAAGGTCAGTTAGCCTCTCCCCCGTCCCCCCACCCCCTCCACCAGTCCCCTGTTCTTCCCCGGGTTCATTTGCTTTCCTCCTAAGCCTAGGACAGCCCTGGAGACTCACCCTTCTCCTCCCTTGGGGAGAGAACACTCCTTGAAGGGCAACATCTCACGATCCTCCTCCCAGTCCCCAGGGCATTAAGCAGCAACGTGCTCCACGGTCTTGCCTTCCAGACTACTTCCCATGTTTCATCATAATGCGGTTGATTCTCATGCTGAATGTTTTTTTCTTGCACTACTATTCTTGTAATGATTGTTACCTTGTATGCTTAAACTGCAATATGAGCCCTTGCAATATTTATTTTTCTGTTACTGTAACAATTTATGGAAAACTCAATAAAACTGATTTTGATGTACAAAAAAAAAAACCCACAGAATAATCGAGTGGATAAATTATTAGAACAACTTCTAGAAGATTACACAAAAAGGTCTACATCTAGGTTGTCTTGATGCCTGTGATCAATGTCATGGTATCACTTGCTTCGTAGCGAGGTGCAAGAGACACATGGAATGGGGATGTGGGTCACAGGCTTTCAACTACTGGTTTCCCATGTAGGAGCTGGTGACACAGATGCATGTTAGACTTTCAGAATATACTTGTAAAATAAACTTGGAAACAATGTAACTAACTCAAACACATTTACAAAGTACTAGTCGGGTCCTCTAGGGCCTATGTTAGACACCTATTCTAAAGGTAATACAAGACAGAGATGCTTAGCATAACCATTTGGGATAAAGACAAAATAACACAGAATCAAGTATATCCCTTCAAAAGAGCAAATAAATCAAGGAGCTACTAAGATATCTGGCTACTTGAACAATATCTACAGAGTGTGAGAGAAAAAATACCTCAGTAGACTAGAAGATGGAGCCATAAAAACCAAGGGTGTAAAAACATGCATAACATGCTTGCTGTGCTGTAGGGAAACAAGCTGTGCCACACCAAGGAGACACATTAATGATAAAACACACCTGGAGTTGCATGTGCTCTCGTTCAGAGGGGATACAGCATAGCAGTTGAGGCTATACTGTGCTCTTTAAGAAAGGCCTAAAACAAATTTATATAAGGCAGATTCCCAAATGTAATTGAACAAACTGGATGGAAACAGATAGAATGTGCCCACAAAAATTAACAATAGTTCAAATTGTTTCAAGCATTTCCACTACAATGCCTTTGTGTATGTGACTTATGCTTGTGCATACGCCACACTTCAGAACTAAATCTGCATTTGTTAATAAAAATAACTAATAACACTCTAAAACTGTGTTTTAAACAGTGTTGTCCACATCACCTCCCATGACCACAGAGGTAAGCAATTTATTCACTTGGCCATTGTCAGAAACCACAGACGGAACATCATCTCCTACGCTGGCGACACCCAGCTGATCCTTTCCCTCACCAACGAACCTACAGCCACCAGAACCAACTTCCACAGTGGGATGAAGGCCATGGCAACCTAGATAAAAGATAGATGCCTCAAGCTTAACTCATACAAGACCAAAGTACTCATCCAAGGACCTGCCCCCTCAGCCAGGGACGGCTCTTGGTGGCCCGCCGCTCTGGGAACCATTCCCACCCCCACGGAGCATGCATGCAACCTCGGCATCATACTGGACTCCTCACTCTCAATGAACTACCAGATCAACGCTGTTTCTTTATCCTGTTTCCACACGCTCCACCTGCTCCGAAAGACCTTCAGATGAATCCCCACAGAATCCAGAAAGACGGTCACCCATCACTAGCAGACTACACTACGGCAACGCACTCTACGCCGGCATCACCCAGAAACAGCTCAGGAACTACAGAACGTCCAAAACGCTGCAGCCAGACTGGTCCTCGACACCCCCCACCGCTGCCACATCACTCAATACTTTCGTCAACTCCACTGGCTCCCAGTCAACAAGATAATCACCTTCAAGCTCCTCACACATGCCTACAACGCTCTCCATGACGCAGGACCAGCATATTTAAACCACGGCCACTCATTCCAAGCAGCCGCCAGACAACTTCGCTCCGCCTAACTTACCCTGGCCACCGTTCCACGGATCAACAAGACCAGAACCGGTGGTAGGTCCTTCTCCTACCTTGCCGCCAAGACCTGGAACACCCTGCCCCTCCACATCAGGCAATCACCCTTGCTGACCCAATTCAGGAAGGCTCTCATGACCTGGCTCTTCAACAGAACCTCCACGCCCAGACGGATCAGCAGCCTCCCCCTCAGCGCCTTGAGACCCTCACGGGTGAGTAGCTGCGCTCTATAAATTTCTGATTGATTGATTGACTTGAGTTTAATTTACATAGTTTATTTCATCATCATCATCATCAACAAACTTTATTCGGCTTTAGAAATAAAACCATAAAAGTTAACCATCCTACAATATACCATCATACATTATGCAGGTAAACAAATACAATAAAATCCGGGTAATCAAGACACAAGCTAAAAGTACATGATTTATAATACAGATATTAATTGCAAATTGTCCTAAGTCTGATAGTGGCCCGTAAAAAACTAAGAGTGTGCAAGACGGTATCACTAGAGAGAAGTTGTAAGAAAATAAAAGCTGGTCTTACCCTCCTAAAACCCTTTTTTTAAAAATGGGAATAATAAATAACTTTCTGGGTGCAACATAAAAAGTACAAAACATTAAAAAGTGCATCATGTCCTGAGGAGACTCTCCGTCGCAGCCACATGGCATGAGGCACTGACCTCTATGAGAGCCTCGGGGCTGTGCCATCAGAAAGTGAGAGAGGTCGAGCCGGAACCTCTTCAATAAAAAGCGGTCGTAAATGCTTTTAAGCCCTAAAAGGTAAGGCTCAATGGTGGGCACAGTTTTCAGTACGACGTACTTTCGCACACTAGGTTTACACAGCTCTTTATCCTCTCTATCACGATGACATATTCTTAGAAAACCCTCCTTGGCCCAAACGAGATCCCTTTTACGGATACCCTCAGGGTTCATGAAAAGATCTACTCTTTCTAGCCTGGCGAAGCCAGCTCTTATGTACTGGAGCCAGCGGATACGCGAGACGTGATCAAGAGAGAGACAATCCCGTATGACATCTTTGCTGAGTGTATTCTCTTGCTTTGACCAAATCTTGAGCCACAAAGACAAAGGGCGGAAAGCTAAATCATCAGCAAGGAAAGACATCCCCAATTCCTCGTTAACAACATAAGATGGAGTACATTGCGGAACAGAGAGAACTCTTCGCAAGAATGAGTTCTCAGTGCTCTGCACTGCCCCAAGCTCTTTACGACCCCATATCTCACTCCCATAACTAACCTTAGAGATACATTTTGCTTGATAAATCTTCAGGAGGGCCCCTATTGGTTTCCCTCCCACTCTACTGGCAAAGTTAAAAACGGCTGCAGTGGCTTTCACTAGGTCCCCTTTCTTGCGGCTAAGCAGGGGGCACCAGCTCAAGGAGTCGTCAAACACTACTCCCAAATAGGAGAAGACATTTGTTTTAGGTATTGGCGAACCTCCTAATTTAAAAGTGGGCTGCTTTACCTTTGCCTTACCGGGGCCCGCTTACATGATGTATGATTTCGAATGATTCACTGATAGATCCAACTCCTCCATAAACAAGGCAAAAGAATTGAGAAGAAGTTGTAAGCCCCTTGCAGTCCTCGCCAGGAGGACTGCGTCGTCCGCATATAAGAGGACCGGCAGACTACGCTTGCCTACCTGGGGGGTGTCTGCTTTAATGTCTAGAAGACCTTCTCTAGAGAGTAAATTGAAGAGGAAGGGTGCGAGGATACACCCCTGACGCATCCCCCTCTGGATGTTGAACTGGCGGGACACTTTCAAGTCCTTTGAGTAGCATACTACTGCCCTGGAATATCGGTGGAGATCCCTCAGAAACAAGATGATGTTATTATCAATGCCGATGGATGACATCAGCTGCCATAACTTGGACCTGTTCACACAGTCAAAGGCTGAGGACAGGTCCATGAAGGCTAAGTATAAAGGGCAGGCGCGAGCCACTGTATACTTGTTCAGAACAAGATACAAATTTAGACACTGCTCCACAGTGGATCGGCCGGGGCGAAAACCATACTGAATCTCAGATAAATAATTACTTTCGTCCGCCCAAGATACCAATCTATCAAGAATCATGTGGCCCACCACCTTCACCACAGAGTCCAGGAGGGAAATAGGCCTATAACATGAGGTGCTGTCCCGATCGCCCTTTTTAAATATCGGGACTATGGTCGATAACGCCCAGGAATCAGGGCGGCCAACCCGGACCGAGGCAGTAATAACAGCTGTAAGGACGGGCGCCCAAGTATCTACATGGGCGATATAGAGATCGGGCGGAATCCCATCTGACCCCGGGGCCTTTCTGTTAGTCAAGCCTAGTATGCCCGCTCTCACCTCTGGTTCGGAGAATTCGGGATCCGCCTTACGTTCTACCCTACCCTGCCCCTCGATAGGCGTGGGGTCCGGCTGAAAAATACCCTCAAAATGGTGAACCCAATCATCCTCCGTAATATGAGCGTCCAGTAAATGGGCATTCTCATTTGAGAGAAATGGGCTATTAATGATAGCCCAAAACTTAGAGCTATTTCGCAAAGTGCTTGCCTCCACTAGGTCAGACCAGGCCTCATCCTTCAAGGTGGACTTGCGAGTTGCTAACGCAACCTTGTATGCTCGGCGAAGACCTTTGACCGCCACCATGTCACGGGGCTTTTCGCTCAGGGCCTGTCTCAACTTCCTAGAAGCCTGGGAACACGCAGAATCAAACCATCTTGGGCCTGTGAGCTCCCTCCCTCCGTCCGGGGCACATAATAGCCTCCGTATGATGGTGGACATAGTACCGAAAGCACCCAAGATGTCCAAGGCACTAGCCTCGCCGTCGAGACAGGTGGCAAACTCCCTATGACACTGATTTACAAGGGACTCGTGAAATGACTCTGGTGCTATACACCCCCATTTTAGACTCCTCCCTGCCTCGGCCACTTTGAGAGGGGCTCCTCCCCCACCCAACTCGGGGCGTCCATGTACTCGGGACCAGCCTGTTGTAATGCAGTTAGGATTATGGTCACTAAATTCACTAATCTGGACCGAAAAAATCTATAATCAAAAAAAAAAAAAAAAGGGGTAGATACGAAAGTAAAATCTATAAAAGTCTCACACCCTCTACCAATAAAAGTAGGAGCGATGTCAGTTTTCCCCGGGGGCAACTTATTCATGACTGATGTTAAATCAAATTCAAGCAGAAGAGAGTTAAGCTCAGTGCCCTGAGGAGTATGTTTCATGTGCAAGCCTGATTGACGTGCACAACCCATGGCTTCCACTCCTCCTCTTCTAATATCCCCACACATGTGGATGTTAAAATCCCCTGTTAAGAAGTTGTGATAACAGTTCTGAACATTCGAGATGCAACCTCGTAATACTGACCCCAACTGCATTATGTTACCCTCACCCTCGTGTACAGCTCCCGCATTGTAAAAATTCACCAAAAGGAGCCTACTCTTGCCACTAGACAGCAACATCACTTGTACATTGGGCGAGGCATGTAGTACAGATATTGAGATGTCAAAGACGGCTAACGAGACAAATGTAATAAGCCCCCCCTTTGCTCTCCCTGACAAACACGAAATTGATGGAACAAAGAAGGTTTTATAGCCATCCAGATGATAGTTGTTCCCAGTGGCCCAGGTTTCCTGGAGACAAATCATGTCAAAACTATTCACTAGGGCCAACCACCCAGAGGTGTCTATCTTACTTGCCAGCCCCGCGATGTTCCAGGAAAGGAACTTACACCCTCCATTCTTACTCGATGCCAGTTCCGGGGGTGGGACATTTCCCTGTGGTGCAAGGACCGCGGGGTACAGAGGGCCCGCACAGCGTCAGTCGCAATCTTCCAACAAGCTCAATGGGGAAAACCTATTGACAGTGCTTACCCCTAAAGTCCCCTCCGTACAGCCCCCATGAACCCCCTCACGCTCACGTTCGGGACCTAAATAAGAATTACCGAGTCGGTAAAAGAAACCCAACAGGAGTGCCAAAATTGCAGAATTCCAACCCCTGTACTCGGACTGCGCTACTAGACTTAAAATGTGGTTTACAATAAGTGAGTTATTAAAGTTAACAATAATACAGTCCCCTTGACAACATTTGTTGTTGCCACCAACCCACTCAGTCCGACGCACCATAAGAATTTCATTTTCCACCCTAAGACCAGGGGCAATGTTAGAATTAAGCCAGTGCACCACCTTGTTCTTTAGCTGGTAGAAATCTTCCTTAGAGCTGGGTTCAAGACGCGGTACGTTAGCTAGCACCACAACAAGTGGGGTGGACTCAGGAGGGAGGTAGACAGAGCCCACACCACGAGAAGGGGGTATAACATCAGGCCCACCTCGCATGTACGCGTAGCGATGCAGACCGCCAACAGTGACAATCTGAGGTTGGCGTGGCGGAAGAGAGACAAAGTTCGAAATATTAGCCCCCCTACGGATATTTGAGCGATCAAGTGGCTCAGGCCTGATCATGGTTGGTACTGTGGTGACAGCTGCCACGAGGTTTGGCTGCTGTGCAGCAGTGGACACCACCGCGTCTCCTGCCCCCAAGCCACTGCCGCTGGAACTGGAGATGGCAATCGAAGTCGAAGGCCCTACAGGGGGGAAATTTGTGGTAGAAGAAGCACGGTCCCTTTGCAGGGACGCTGACAGTTCACTGAGAGTCTTTTCCAGTACGGCAAGGCGATGTAAAATAGGGTCCAATTTAATGTCCAGAACTGACGATAAAGCAGCTTGGAGCGTGTCTAGCGAAATTGCATCCAGATTGGGTGTTACTGGGCGTGCTGCTGGGGTTGACTGAGGTCTAGTCTTCTTACTACGTTTGCATGCCCCCCCCACCGAAGGGCGCTTCCTCTTTGCACCTCCTGCACTCAGGCCATTACCAGGAAGCTTTCCCGGTCCTGGTCCAGGCCCAGAAGCTGGAACTAGAACTGGCGAGAGAGCGCTGCGTCTGGTGATAACTATCGGGGAGAGAGGAACAATAACACCCACATGAGATGGAGACAGGTCAACCCGATCTACTGGAGAAGATTGGGGCTGAGTGAGAGTGTCAACCTGTGGGGTGGACGGGGAGATCAATGCAGGACGATGAGCAGGTGAACGAGATAGACATCTAACAGCTAATTCAATCTCTTTGTCCAGGACCCCTGCTGCACGCTGGAAAAATGCGTCCATGGTGCTACCAATGAGTGAAGGCTCTTTGCTTGTAGGCCCTGCCACCACCCTGCGCCTGCCCATTGTTGGTGTACTTGATCTTGTGAGAATGTGGGTAAAGGCACTCAAGTCAATACTACACCCAACACACGCAAATTTCAGGTTTTCAGCTTGGAAGCAATGGAACAGTTTAATCCACAGGGGTGAGTGCAAAAATCCAGGCTGACTTAACCAAAGTGCTTCGGGAGACCGGCTCCTTAGCCAAACGAAAACTAGTACTCCAGCCAAAAAGTTAGTGCATTAGTAAGGAATAGCAGTGGGGATGGTGGTAAAAGAGGAGTTTGCTCCCTAACTGAGCGTCCGCAACTTTCGTGGCGAAAGAAACGACTTGAAGAAAGGCCGGAGGTAGATAATCCTGCTAAGCGGAGATCTAGATGAATAAACGAAGAACGAGGCCAAGAGGGTGGGCCTGGCCCGGCCTCCTCCGGTCTCGGACAGGCGCAGATGGGCCCGCCCTTGGCCCGGGCTTTGCCCGGGCAGGACCATGTGCGTCCCGTGCTGCGGGAGCCCGCGGTGGAATTTGAAGCGCCTCCTGGCGCTGCGATGATGTCCGCGGTGACCAGCCGCAAAGGAGCCTGGAAACTGGTGTCCTGGTGGCAGCCCAACTCTAAAGTGAACAATTGAGCAATACTGCTCTCTATAAATTTCTTTTTTTTTTTTATTTCTTTTTTTTTATTGGCATTTTCAATGTAAAACATTAAACAGTTACATTCAACAAGACAATCAGTACAGCACTTTTGGTCTGTGGATTACAGATAGTCGTATTAGTCGTATCGCATGTCATTGATAGCAGAGGAGAGTCGCAATAATACATGACGTGTTGTAGCAGTGAGCAATAAGCATCATTACATACATCCAGACTGTGACATAATAGTATTCTAAAAGATTTTAACTCACATTACCGGGAGTAAAGCAATTACACACGGTACAAAACATTAGAGGTCATCCATATTCACAGTACTTAGCCATTGCACAAATGGTTCCCAAAATCCTTGGGGCGAGACCGCCCTGGCAGCTGCTCCCAGTATGTTTCTAGTTGCATTCTACAGTGTGTGACACTAGTGATCCAATTTTTCGTGGTTGGCGGACAAGCCGCTCTCCAGTGGATGGCCACTTGGCGCTTTGCTAGTATCAGCAGCATTGCCGTTAGCCGCCTGCGTTTGGGTGGAACGCCGGTATTATCCTCAAGTAACGCCGCTAGCGGCGTGCAGGGTAACGCATGCCCTGTAATGGTCTGTGTATGTTGAACCACGCATTTCCAAAAATGAGCCACCAGCCTGCAGTGCCATGCTACGTGTAGAAAGCCGGCCTGCATGGCCCCACATCGCCAGCAACACCCATCAGGTCGCAGGCCCATTCGGTGCATTTGTACGGGGGTGCGATACATGCGGTGTATGAATTTAAAGTGTATCAGTCGCAACCGGTAGTTAGAAGACAGCAGTCGCATCTGTCCGCAGACCATTAACCATTTGTCGTCCGGGATGTTTGTCCCTATTTCTGTCTCCCAGCCCGCCCTAGCCTCTGGAATGACAATTGGGGATTCCCGTTGCATGGTATTGTATAGGCGGGTGATCAGCTTCCGGCCATGCTCAATCGCCAGCACGTTTTCTAGGGCCGCCAAGGTCGGGGGGGGGGGGGGGTGTGTGGAAACGTGTTATATCTACTTCTACAAGAGGACCTTATCTGATAATACAAGAGCGTGTCGGCTGCTGTGGGTGGTGTCTGTCCACACATCTGCTGTATTGTTAAAAAAGTATCGTCAGGGAAGAGGTCTGCCTGTGCCTTTACAAATTTTAAGTTGTGTGGCCCTTTCGTGTGCTCTGCGGTCCGCCAGTGGGGGTATATGTGGGTGCTTCGCTAATTGCATCGAGGGGGCGTATAAGTTGTCCAGTTTTGCTCTGATGCACAGTCCTGACCAGGCCAATCGCAATGCTTCTACAGAGTTCACCTCCCCTCTGGGTCTCTTGTAATGTTGAAAGACAGCAGTTGCAAGCGGTAAGGGGGCAACTCTGTCCAACTCTACAGCTATGTGTGGCTGGAATGGTGTAGGGTGTATCCCGTAGTGGAGGAAATGTGCCTGCGCACAGTAAGCATATAGTATGGAATCCGGAGCTGCTAGCCCTCCTTGGGATTGGGGTAGAGTGAGTGTCTCCCATGCTATCCGAGGCTGTTTCCCAGCCCACACTAATTCCACCATGAGGGATCGAAGTGTTTTAAAAAAATGCATTGTAAGAGGGACGGGGATGTTAACGAATAGATACAAAAGTTTGGGTAAAATGATCATTTTAATCAGTGCAATGCGCCCCATCATTGATAGGGGTAGTGTTTTCCAGCGGGACACCCTATCTTTGATCCAATCAACTGTCCTACCATAGTTTTCGGACCACAGTTCGGCGATGTCACCGCACAGCCAAATCCCCAGATAGCGTGTTGGTCCTGTCGCCCAGGAGATTGGGTATTCAGTGTCGAAGGGGTGGGTACCTGAGGTCAAAGGGAAAATGACAGATTTGGCCCAATTGATTCGGACCCCTGAGAGCTCACCATATCGAATCAATTCTCTCGTCATGGGTGCTAGGTTTTCGCTAGGATCAATCATATATAGTGTGATATCGTCTGCGTAGAGGGAGATGGATAACCCACGCAATGTAAATCCTATACTACGTTGTGTATGGTGTTGCCTGATTCGCGCTGTGAGTGGCTCTGTCGCAATTGCAAAAAGGAGGGGCGAGAGGGGGCATCCCCGTCGTGTCCCTCTACTTATTTTGAAGGGTGCGGAGACCAGCCCGTTTACTTTCACACGCGCTGTGGGCATCGTGTATAATAATTGGATCTGCTGAACAAATAGTGGGTTTAGGCCTATACGGCGTAGTAGTGGGAAGAGGAAACTCCACTCCAGGGAGTCGAACGCCTTAGTGGCGTCCAATAGGGCTGCTATGGCCTGGACGTTAGGATCCAGGTAGTCCATTAGTGCGAATGTCGTCCGGAGGTTATGGGACGTAGATCGTCCTGGTATAAAACCGGACTGATCCGGAAGGATTATACGGGTAAGCAGAGGTTGCATTCTGGTGGCCAAAAGTTTTGCGTAGATTTTTGCATCTATATTGATTAGCGAGATAGGGCGATATGAATCGCATTTGGTCGGGTCCTTGTCTGGCTTCAAGATTGTTATTATAATGGCTTCTCTCATTGAGGGGGGTAACTGACCCACCTCGATTGCTTCATAGTATACCTGTAAAAGGTGAGGAGCTAAGATATCAGCATATTCTTTATAGAACTTAGCAGTCAGGCCATCCGGGCCAGGGGCCTTGTCCGCTGGGATACTGCCAATGATCTGTTTGATATCCTCTACTGTAAAAGGCATCTCCATATACTCCCTGTGAGCTTGTTCGAACCAAACCAATGCTATTGAATTGAAGTACTCAAGCAATAGGTCCTCTGTCGGGCCGATTTCTGATTTATACAGGTGCGCATAAAAATCACGCATCGTGGACAGGACGTCCGGTGGAGAGCGAACTATCTCTCCCTCCCCACTGGCTAATTCTGTGATAAAGGGAGAACCTCTGGGTCCCCGTAGGACAGCGGCTAGTGTTTTGCTCGGCCTGTCCCCTTCACCATATCTGCGCGCTGTAGCCTGTTTATGTAAGAATTTCACTTCTCGCTTGGCTTCTTCTTGAAATGTCGTGAGGGAGGTTCGTATCTCGGCCAGCAGAGAGGGTGTCGGTGTTGTGCAATATTGCGTTTCCAATGTGTGTAGTTCCCTTTCAATGCGGCCCAAAGTGTTCCTAATGTCTCGAAGGACCCCAGCCTGTTCTGCAATACAATGACCTCGAATCACTACTTTAAACGCCTCCCACAGACTGCCCACGGACTCTACCAATCCCGTGTTATGGTCAAAGTAGTCTTGTATATGCATTCTAATACTTTCACAGAATGCCGAGTCCAAGAGGGCGTTAGAGGGGAGGCGCCAGGAAAATGGCTGTCTATAAGGCTGCGGAATCAACAGTGTCAGGGCCACTGGGGCATGGTCTGATAGGGTCCTAGCGTGATGACTGGCAGTTTGCACTGTGGTCTGCACATCTCTGGTTAAAAGCCAAAAATCTATTCTGGACCAAGCCTGACGATGGTGTGTGATGCAGGTGCCCTCCCGTGTCTCTGGATGGAGAGCTCTCCAAGGGTCCGTCAAGTTATAATCCTGCATGATACCCTGTAAGGCTGTGGACGCTTGTGGATGATGTGTGCGTGTCGCACCCTCCCTGTCCAAATGAGGAGAGACCGTGATGTTGAAATCCCCTCCCCAAAGGATCGCTGAGTCTCCCATAGATTGGATTCTATGCCAGAGGGTTTGGAAAAAAACAGGGTCATCAACATTAGGCCCATAGACATTAGCTATGATCAATGGACGATGGTATAATGTTCCCTTCAGTAGAAGAAAGCGTCCCTCCGGATCTACAATTGAGTGGTGTGTATGCCAGGGGACTCCTTTCCGAATAAGAATTGCCACCCCCCTGGAGTAGCTAGAGTAGCCTGCACTATGGACCTCGCTCCAGCGAGCCGTGGACAATCTTGTGTGTGTTGACCCTAAAAGATGCGTCTCTTGCAGGAGACAGATATCTATTTGGTGTCTCGATAGGTATGAATGTACCAGTCTGGATTTGCGATGGTCGTTTAGACCTCGCACGTTCCAAGACAAACAGGTGAGGCTAGACATGCTCCTGCCTTTTCCATCGGGGAGTCAAGTCAGGTATATCCTTATGTGCGTGCTTTCTCTGCTGCGCCCTCAGTAAGATCTGGTATCTATAATGCGTGACATGTTTAAGTATACATAATGTACTGGCAATATCCCGCTGTGTTAACTAGCGATGTCGGCTCTGCCTTTGTTGCCCTAAAGACTCTTGCTGAGCAATATGGCTCGTTATCAGGTTATAAGTTGAATGTCTCAAAAACCCAGGTTATTCAATCAGCTGCTATGTGTCCTTCTGTTGCCCCTGTTGTTACGGAAGCAACATATTTAGGGGTCAAAATTACTAACTCTGTGGATAACATCCCCGATCTGAATATTCGCCCGGTGATTCAATCTGTAAATACCAAGTTGGAAAGATTGGACCATCTGCATCTTTCTTTATATGGTCGCTGTAATGTACTCAAAATGCTGGTTCTCCCAAAGTTGTTGTACTTATTCAGAACTATTCCATTAGAGCTTCCGCCAGACAGCCTGGCTAGGGTTGAAAGGATCTGCTATAGGTTCCTTTGGGGATATCGTCGCTCACGTAGGGCAGCTAAGTGGATGTGTCTCCCTAGGATTCGTGGGGGTTGGGCGGTCCCAAATCTTTTATTATATTATTGTTCGGCCATGTTGCAACACTTTGGGTTACCGTTGTTGGGAGATAGGGCAGAGGTTCCGCTCTCTAACAGACCTACTATCTATGAGATAGGCCTGGGAGAGGTTGCCAAGGGTATTTTAACGCGAATCCTTGAGCCGAGTTATTTTAAGAAAACAAGGTTCAAAGTTATCGGGGCTATGTTCTCAGTCTGGCGGAAAATTCGGCATAAATGATCAATCTCGAATATTAATTTCTATACGCCTTTTAAAGCTGTCCGAGTGCTGCCTCCTATTTTTCAGGATCAGATTATTTTCAGATGGCAGCTACTGGGTTTGAAGGATATAGGTGATTTAGGTTCTGGTGGGCAGTTGCCCTCTTTTTCCTTTTTAAGAGATAAGTTTCATTTAAATATTCATGACTTTTTCAAATATCTTCAGATCAGAAGTTTTATTGATAAACACCAACACGACACCCCCACAATGTTTGACAAGGTCACCATAATCGAATTAATTCAAAGGAGGGCTAGAATAGGTACAATCTATCAACATCTGCTATCTGATCTTCCGGACGACCTTGATTTACAGAATTCTAAGTGGGAGGGTAAATTGGGTAAGATTGGGGTGGATATAAGGCCCGCATTGGAATTAGTAAGCTATGTTTTAGTTTCCGGTAGTTTACGGACTCAAAGCTATATGGCAATGTTTGACTTATACTATACACCGGCGAAAATTGCAAAGTGGGGCGGCCGGAGGGGTGATTGCTGCGCCAGGTGTGGGCTTCGAGCAGCTGATGTTGTACATATGTTTTACTCCTGTCCAAACCTGGGGCAATTTCTCTACGAAGTGGAGTGCTTCCTAAATTCGATGCTTAATATCCCGGTTACCATCTCTTCAGAGATGGTAATAATGGGGTGTGAAGGCACTGCGATGGTCGAAAGAACGAGATATACCTCTGCTTTTCTGTTTGTAGTAATGGCTATGATTCGCCTATGTATCACTTCACAATGGTTAAGCTCTGAAGCCCCTACGTTTTTTAACTGGAGAGCTAGGATGCTAGCTTTGTATAATTTGGAGTCCTCAGTTTTTCTATTAAGGGGGAGAAGGAGGCGGGAGTTGGCTTCCAAGATCTGGGCCCCGCTAGAGGAATGGTTAAAGCAGTGATTCCTTATTATTGAAAAGGGCCAAATGTAAAATTAGATGTTTAATGCTTTCTTCTTAGGGCTGTTTTGCTGGTAGTCTGTATCCTGCCTATTAGGGCTTACAACTGATCTTTAGTTTTGTCTGATGTTCCTTATTTCTTTTACTTGTTTTTTCTATTATTCTCCACTGCGCTCATCATGTGTTTGGTTTTCTTATTTCTGTATGTGTATTGGTTTTGTATATCTTTGTAAATATGGCTTATCATGACTTGTGTTGTTTCTCAACTATCAAAATAAAGATAAAAAAAAAAAAAAGGCAATATCCCGCTGACCATGGAAGTGGTCACGTTGCTCTGCGGCTGTACTGTCTTGTGATACACAACAATAAACATTAACTTCCCCCCACCTCCCCCCACCCACACCAACCCCCCAATTAGGTTGTGTATCCCATGCTAAACTTCTCCCTACATGAGGGAGCCCTCGAAACTTGGTACAACTGGGAGTCATCCCGCAGGGGGCGCGGGTTTGCCTGCTAACTACCCTGTCGCTTTTGGACAGGGCGGCAGAGCATAGATGTATATGTCTGGCATGTGCAGTTATTGATCGTAAACCTCCTAATGATGTCTTAAGCCAACCCTCCTGTACACTATTTTATCAGTCATTATCACTCATCAGGTTGCCGGGTTCGTGCAGGGCTTCAGCTTCTTGTCGTCGATTTCGTTTGGTCTTCTGCTTCGAAAATTTCAAAGCCGCGCCTGCGTCTGTGAAGAACAGGGGTTTACCGTCTGTGTGAACTCGAAGTTTTGCCGAATACAACATTGCGTACTTCATGCCAGATTGTTGGAGCAATTTCTTAGCCGGGATAAAGTCTCTTCTCGCTAACTGGACAGCCTGGGTAAAGTCCGGGAATAGCGCAATTCTATTACCCTGATATTGAATGTCACCTTTTTCTCTGGCAACTCTCAAGGCGGTGTCTCTGTCTCTATAATTGAGCAGCCAAGCTATAATTGGTCGTGGAGGGGCTCCCGGGTTAGGTCTTGGGCCCAGGGTACGATGTGCTCGTTCCACCAGGAACATCGGTGTGAGGGTCTCTGCACACAGCTCCCAGAGCAGGTCTTCCACGTACCGCTCCATATTCTGGATGTTGGTGGATTCCGGAATTCCCGTAATGCAGATGTTATTCCTCCTAGACCTCGCCTCCAAATCCTCATTGCGGGCTTTGATCACTTCGAGAACTTTCTCCATTCGGAGCACGGCTCCACCTGTTGTCTCTTGACGGTCTTCTGCACCTGAGACCCGTTGCTACAGCATGTCCAGTCGGCCTTCATGTTTATCAATTTTTTGCGACGTGTGGTCCATCCTATCCGCCATATTGTCCAATTTTGTATCAATAGCCTTCAGGCTGCCTCTCACCTCGCGCATCAGCACTCTGATGTCGTCTTCCTGGTCGGAGTCCATTTGTGTTTCGGGAACCACCGTTAAGGATGATGTAAGAGATTCCTGAAGGCACGAAGAGCGTTTTTCGAAATTTAGCTTCGGTTGTTTATTATCGGTTTTCCCCATTTTGGCTTGTGGTGTTGCCCTGCACGTTGAAATACTTCTGGATAGGTTTATTCAGGGATCCTGCACAAGCGATGTGTCCTCGCGAAGATGAGTCTCGATCCCGCAGGGAGGGAGCACAGTCAGGGGCCAATGCAGCACAGCAAATATTGAGCACAGATATATCGTCCCGCTGGTCGTGGTGTAACCCCACCACAGTCTATTCAGGCCTTGAAGGATATGTAGCCCAGACACTCCGTTGTACTCAACAGCGCTGCGCGGGGAGCAAAGCCCCGGCCCCCCGCGCCGTCGACGGGGCGTAGTGTAGTTCTCCGCAGCCCCCGGCCCTCCAGATGGCTCCTCAGCGAAGGGGGGGGCTCAGGTCTCCCACCCCGTTGCACAGTACTGCACAACTGGGCCCCCGCTGATATGCCCGAGTCCGTGGTGTGGGGTGGTAGCCGCCAGGCCCTTTAGATCTGCAAGCTGCTTATGTTCCACGGGATGTGCGGCTCAGTGACACCATGGGGCCACAGTTGACTTTGAAGCCGAATGTCTCGGGGCACTTCCCCCCCGGCAGGGCCGCAAAGCGTCCACGCTCACCAGGACAATCCAGCGTAGGAAGGCGACCGAGTGCAGGCTCCCTCGAGGTATCCCTGCGATGCTCAGCGGGTGCGTGCTGTTTCCTGGTGCCCCCAGCCGACCTCTGCTTGGTGTTACGGCCACAGCCGCGCTATTCGGATCCTTCTTGGGGTCTCTGGGTGATGTTCCCGCCCCTCCTCAGACGGCCGCCGCCGCAAGCTCCCGCACCCGGCCACCCGATGGTAGTGGTGGCGGGCGTCGGAACTCCGCCAGGGGGGGTGAAGGCGAGAGATGCGCCAGCCGGCGGGAGGACTCACCGCCGCGTCTGTGGGGTGCAGCTCCCGATCGCAGCGAGGCTGGGCTCCGGGGCTAGCCGGCCGCCATTTGAGCCCGCGGTCATTGAGGTCGTCTTTCTCAGGCTTCCGCGACCTCCACGTCGGTCACAGATTGCGTCCAGCGGCACAGGGTTGATCCGGGAGGGCCGATGCTGGTTCGCCGCTCGATGCCGCTGCAGATTTCCGCTCCGAGTTATCGGCCTGAGAAGGGCCGCACCGCTCTCACCCAGTATCTGAGGTCTCCCTCCTCATTTGCGACTCTGGATGGCATCGATCGATTCTCTGGAGGTAGGCAAACTATTTCTGCTGGGGATTATTCCCGGATTGTCCACCATACCACGGATTTGCGTCGGATTTCGTGCTCTGCCAGCAGAGCCGCTACACTGTGCGGCCATCTTGCAGCCCGGCCACGCCCCCGCTCTCTATAAATTTCTGATTGATTGACTTGAGTTTAATTTACATAGTTTATTTAATTTTATCAAATCAAGTACTAATGAAATTAAGAAAATCTACTTTATAGCTCCAAACTGCAAGCAGTACCTGGCCAACCAGATGTCCAAACACACTGCTCCACATTTTATATAATGAGTACATTTAGGGTGACCACCTTACTCTTTACAGTCAGTCTCCAGTCCTGAACTTTTCACCTACATATTACTGATTTCAGGCGTATTAGTCTAATTAGTTTAATGAAAGCAAAACAAGACAACAACACCGAAAATACATTAAGGTGTCACACAAACATCCATGCCTGGAAACAGTGTAATGACCTGGAGGAAGGTGAATGTGTCCTCAATCATGAATGAACATGTATTGCAAAAACTGGTAACACCTTTATCGGAATGGGCGATACACTCTCCTGGACAAGGCAAAAACAGAATCCTTCAAATATTCACCCCAAAAGTGTTGACATTTTTAATGTCTTTCCCTGTCCAGAATATCCAAATCCAGCATTCACAATTTCATAGAAATCATGCAGTGCAGTCATTCTACGGTCCCTCCTCAAATTAACCATCGCAAACTCAGTCTCCTCCATCAACAAGTCTGCTGGATTTTAGAACATTCCCAGCCACGAAGAGATCATCCAAACTCTAGGTTTTGGACATCATCATCTTATTGTGTTTGTACCTAAGTGGGATTTGGGTCACTTGTGAGAACATTCTCTCACTACATTCAGCCTTATCAAACCATCTGAATCATACATTAGGAAAGGTCATTCAAATACAACTAACTTTGCAATGCACTGCTATCACCATTGCTCAAATATGCAAAGGAAAGAATAAATCTCGATTCGCAGCACAGGTAGATTCAGTAAGCAAAACAAAAGCAGTCAGAACTTTCACACAAAAACGGCCACTGTTCACTGCCAGATATCTAATGCACACAACTGATTAGCCCATTTTACTCTGACGTCTTTTTCGGATAATCAGACTTCTGAGAATAGCACTCATCTGAGCACATCAGCACCATTGGCCTATTTATATTGCTTCAGTACCTTGAACGGAATCAGTTAGCGCAGAACCAAAATGTTTTTTGATACTACAAAAATCAAAAACCCTGAAACATCACTACATTTTCAGCTGACAAGAAAAACACTGAACGAAAGAGTAGCTTTTACTGCAAATTATTATTTAGTGTTCGGAAAGTTGCACCCCCTACCAATAGTTAGCTATTTTGAGTTGAGCCACCGACATACACTATTGATAACAATGACCACCAGCAACAAGCTGGCATCAATGTTGGGAGGGAGGGTCATTATCTCATACCCTCACAAACTGAACACAAATGCTCCCCCCACCTTCACACAAAGCCTAAAAAACGTAAGCCTTGAAGAAAAACTAGCAACGAAAACTAAACTAGACATAGCATCTTTCCATATAACATTGCTGTTAAAAGGTGTGACTTATCCACCTCACAAGAAAGCAGCGCTGACTAGAACCAAAGCTATAAAAACGTATGGCCTGCGGACTAACCAGCTGAGCCGTTGCAGCTGCTCACATTATGCTATCAGAAACTGAACGGTGCATTGCTCACATCTGTTTTGTTTGAGGCACTGTGAGCTGTCCAGATAGTACGTCCCGGACCCAGTCTGGGCTTTCTCAAGGACTGAAGCTCTGAATGGTTATTGTAAATAGGTAGATGGTGTGCAGTCTGATTAGAAATATTTAATTATGAATTGCAACTATAATACCTACATAAATAATAATAATTTGCAGGCAATGCATGGAATCTTACGCTATCGTTCTTAGTAAGATATTGTTTTACATAGCATTAGCGAACACAGTTTCTGCCAATTTCTAGTACTATAAAGAACTGACTTTAACGGTCCTCACCTTATCCCCTTACTTATAATGCATGGAGGGATGAGTCACCACTGCTGAGATTCTAAAATGTGAGCTAGAGGTTACACACAGAACAGAAAGTGGCTAACTCACAAGGTCATTTAGAAGAATCAATCATTACAGGTTCAAATTCACACAATTCCTTAAAATGACTTGGCAGTGACAGAGGTTTGTACATTTCTGTAACAATCACGATAGCATATTTTTTCGAGAGATACGATCAATAACCCAGACGCCAGGAGCAGCTATGGATTTGCACACACGTTCTTATTAAGCGAACTAATAAAAACATTTAGCATTGATTTGAATAAACACAATTCTTTGTGAAAGTGCTATTGCTCAACTGACGCGGGAGCATTTCCTTTCCAACATGGCTGCCTCCAGTGACATCCATGCGCTTAGGGAGATACACTGCCCATCTCAGTCCTTCCTTTGTGTCTATACTATCAAAGGCAGTGACGTGACAACGACTCCTGGTCGGCAACCCTTGCCCCGCCCCCGTTCTGTTTACTCAGAAGAGCCCGCTGCGCGAGGCGAGAGTTTCGGCGGAGGCCGCCTCGGTCTCCGCGGCCAAGCACACGCTTCTTCTATTTCCAAAATACTTCAATTTTCCCTCCTCCCCTTTCTAAAAGTATTATACAGCTTTCCTGCTCCCTTTCCTTAGTTGGAGCCCCTTATCGCCTGCCCCCAACGATCGGGATCGCGAGTCACCAACCGCCATTCTGAGGAAAATGTAGTCACGAGTCCCAACACGAGTTTGACGGGGGGAGGGCAATGGGGGGTGCTGGGGAAGGTACGGCAAGAAATAGCGAGCTACCAGGTCACCATGCCCAGAAAATAAAACACGCCACGGGCAGCTGGCACCGTAAGGTACATGAAACCGTCAACGCGCACATTTCTATTTTAAATATATATGAAAAAACGTCGTGTAAACGCACTTACTTTCACTTATCGCCCCCTCCGCTGCTCGGTTTCCGCCTCCATTACGAAAGAAGGGTAAAATCTCCGCGGATTAGGTATTTCCACCTCCTCTCCCGCGGCTTAAACCTCGGCTCTGCCTCACATTTCTCCTCCAGCCGAAGAGGGAACGGAGAAAAAAAAGCCCTTCCTGGCGATTTGCATAGTTAAGCCGTAAACTCGCCGCAGCATTCCTGCTTATGATTTTGCAATCTACTGGAATAACGTGGTGTAGCGAGAGAGCGGGCGAGAGACGATGAATCATGGGCTAATAAAACCACAGTGCTCCTCGGCTGCACGGGGCTGGCTCTCTCCCCCCTCCATGGCTTGGCAGCAGCCGAGCGGGTGATTAATCTCTGGGGGGCATGCCAAACACGCAGCACTGCTATTTCCACTCCCCCACTGAAGAAGAAAAAAAAAAACGTTTGTAAAACCATCAGGGAAACTACCACTCTCGCTTTAGCCAGCTCTGAGAAACATCCTTCCACGAACTGTCTCTCTGAATAAGAGGCAGCTGACGACAACGTATATATATCTTTTTTATTAAAGTTAATTCGTCCCATTAAAAACAGCATCTGACGGATTTAAAGAGACAGAAACTTTACACACGCGTATTTATTATTACTCTGATAATTTACGTATATAGCGCGCGCCACAAAGCGAATGCTCTCCTTGCAGTTGGTGTCATAGGTTATTAATAACACGCCCGACAATTAAGATTCCCAGATATAGATATTTAATGATCGGAAAGGGCAATTTGCCCAGAATACAATTTTTAGCCCCGATTTCACCCTGCTCCTGGTTGCTGTCTGCAATGTGTCTTAGTTGTGCACTATTGCTCCACTCTGGAAGCGTTAGAAAGCAGGCAAGCAACATTTATTCTCCCCACCCCGAACTTCCTGATTGGATGAGGCAACTTTAGCATTGTCTGGAAGGCAGTAGTCTATGTTATTGCCCTACTCGGCGTGCATACTTTTTATGCAGCGCTTGCATCTTAGCAATTCCGACCGAGCTAACTGCTGTTGCTGTTATCCTACCTACTGGTACATAATTTATCTACCACTGGTGCATTAAGGAATGAGTCAGCCCCAAGAAGATCCAAAGCCCTGATCTTCAAAATACATGCAGATCACAGCAGCTAATGATTGACTTACTCCCTTTATATACCTTTAGTACATGAAAGGCTGACATGAGGCAGCCTCTTCCAGGATGCAGCCATACCATGCAAGCCACAAGTATTTCTACAATGAGATTTTAACTTCCCCCTCACTGTCTTAAGTCGTCCATAAAAGGTGTTTATATTACTTTCCCCAACAAAACGGGATTTTTTTTTAATGTCCCTGTCCCACTTGAAAGTTCAATGCATTTCAATTGGGAGATTTTACCAACCCTTACGGTTTAGGGGCAGTACCGAATTTTTGTAAAATTCTGTTTTGTCTGTCTGGTTCAGAATGTGCTTCACTTTAAAATGCAGGCAGCTTTGCATTACTTCACACTTATCAGCAACCATTTTTTGTGGCAGTCAGACTAACTGGGGTTAGCTCCTCTACGGTTTAATTCGTTTTGCACTCAATACAGTTCTTTTTTGAATGCTGAATACCTGTTCCCGATGTTTGTTCAACATCTCCATGATTGGAGCTCTTTACTGTAAGGATCCCAACTACCTGTGCAACTTTATAACAATGTGAGAGGAGTAATCCGTGCCCGACTCAACCACTTGTTTTAGTTACAAAAGAAGAATGAAAGATGGAGCCAGCCAACCGGATTCCAGCAAGTGACCTCCCTGTTGCACACAAACATCTGTAGTTAGCACCTTTTGGATATTTACAATGGCTCTCCGACACCTGTTTGGTGGGTCTGAGTCTCTCTTTTAATAAACAGTTCAGTTTCCTGCTGAGAACCTTTCAAAATACTTATCCATGTTTTCTTACCTCATCCCTCAGGAGCGTATATTATGCGACCCAACCCTCTTTGCTTCCTGTTTGTACTCAAGAAACCTTTACTGTTGCCACCAACCCTTGGAGGGAGGGTGGGGCGCAGTTACTGTGATGAGAAAGAGGACACGAGCCATAATGAGGATTACCCGTGCTAATTTTAAGCTTTATCACCTTGTCTCTCTTCCTCATCACAGAGTTTGATCAAAAACAAAACCTACAGGTCGCAATGCCTCACAACCACATCCGAGATTCAGAATGCGCCACCCATGCATTTAACAAAATTCACCGTGGCACAAACGTAACAAGAGCCTACTGCAACATTCTCCACATCTGCATGCATCAGACTATATGGTTCAAGTGTGTCAGAGGAGGCACATGTGGTTGTCCGATAGATACTGGAACTCCAGACTACTCAACACAGAAGACCACCAGACTTTCACCATATAGTAAGATGTCAAAACTATCAAACAAGTGAAACGGTGGCTTAAGACCCTATCAAGCCACCCCCAAAAAAGAGCTCATTAGATTCTCAACCTCTCTTAACTGTGGCGTTACAGAAAATACAATTATATCACTCAACCCAGAACTAAGTAGTTGTGACGTTTCTCCTGGAGAACTAAGGTCCAGGAAGACAGCAGGCAAATTACATCCTGTCTAGGTGGAAGTACAAAATAATTAATATATAAAGGAAGGACCCCATCATAAGCACCAGAACACCAAAGATCCACACCTAAGGTTCCCTGGCAGTTGAAGCCTCAGACACCATCCAGATAGGGCTAGATATTGTTGTCAAACACCATGGAGACTGAAAATGCTAGCACTCCCATTCTGAGTCTGCTTAGACTCCATCACTACCCTAAGGCAGCAAGCATCAACTGGAGGAGACAGTGTGCCATTTGACACTGCTTCAGCAACAGATCACATCAATAGGTCTCCGGCCATGGGACACTAGGTTTGCCCAGGCTTACTTTATGCTCATCAAAGATGGAGATGTTCATGTGGCTATCTAACTGCTTGGAGCACCACGGGTCCAGACGGATGTGTAAATCCGTCTACCCCATGAAGACCTACAGTTCTAGTTCCACAGAACCACACCCACACAGGGAGCCCCCCTCGACCCAACAATTCTACTTCTGACAATACCATGCACCCAAGGGGAAATCACACCACATCCATTCTTCATAACAGCTGCCACAATGAGGCAGCCAGAGACACTCGGGGCATTTCCTGTGGCAGCAACAGTGCTATAGAACAATGTCATTGGAGACAACAGGAGATGAAGAAAGAGCAGACATTTGGTAGCCAGCCCTACCACGGGAGGCAGGAATCTAGTTATGAGTATGTTGACTGTTGAGGTGGCACTATGAATTGTGGTGCTTTCCAGAAAGGCAGCATTACAGTGCACTAGAGGGAAGATATGCAGGGCTGAGAGGAAGAGAAAAAGTACCAGTTTACAAGCTAAATATAGTGTGGGTGAAAAAGGAAAGTATGCTAACCACAAAATATTCAGAGTTCAGGTTGGCAGTCATGGCACTATCAAACATGACAATATCTCCCTTTTTAAGTAAACCTGATGGTACCGCTTTCAGGGAATGGATGTTACTGGACTGACTGCATGATGCAAAGATGGGTATGTAAAAGCATGTCACATGTCCAAACATGGCAGGCTCACAGAACCTTTTGATTGTTACAAGTTGTTAGACCTGGCATCTTTTTGGGTGATTTCCCCTGTCTTTTTGCTTCTGACCTCCTGTTTTTGACTGTGTGCTGCATTTCATTTTTGCTGGTTTTAGAACTCTGGGTACTTTATTACTGCTGACCAGTGCTAAAGGGCAAGCGCTCCCTGTATCAATTGCATTGGTGATTGGTTTATCCATGATAGGCATATTTGATTTACTAGTAAGTCCCTATTAAAGTGCACCAGGTGAGCCCAGGGCCTGTAAATCAAATGCTACTAGTGGGCCTGCAGCACTGATTGTGCCACCCACATGAGTAGTCCTGCAAACCTGTCTCAGACCTGCCACTGCAGTGTCTGTATGCAATTTTAAACTGTCTTTCGACCTGGCAAGTACACCCACTTGCCAGGCCCAAACCTTCCATTTTGGTACATGTAAGTCACCTCTAAGGTAGGCCCAAGGCAGCCCCATGGGCAGGGTGCAGTGTATTTGAAAGGTAGGACATGTACTGGTGTGTTTTACATGTCCTAATAGTGAAATACTGCTAATTTCGTTTTTCACTATTGCAAGGACTATCTCGTCCATAGGGTAATATGGGGATTGCCTTTAAATATCCATTAAGTGTAATTTCCCATTGGGAGCTTTTAGAGATTTGGAGTTTGGGGTCTCTGAACTCACAATTTAAAAATAGATCTTTTGGTGAAGTTGGTTTTTAAACTGCATGTTTGAAAATGCTACTTTTAGAAAGTGGGCATTTTCTTGCTTAACCAGTCTGTGCTTTTGTCTACCTGTAGAATCCACATCTGGGTTAGGATGACAGTTGGGCTCTTGTGCATTCACCCTAGATCCGGGTTTCTCCAAAGTTGGTCCTGCAGATTCGGATCCATTGGCTGATTTTTAGCATATCCACATTTAGATAAATGTTATCTTAAAAATCCGGCATGGATCCAGCCCTCCAGGACCGATTTCGGAGTACCCTGCAAGACAGTCACACAAAGGGAGCTGAGGTGTGCCTTGCATATCCTGATGGGCCATCACCAGGCTGATGGGCCTTCTTGAGCTAGAGTGGTGGGAGGAGTTGTCACTGACACCTGAATAGGGCTGTGTCTGTCCTCACACAAAGCTGCCTCTGCCCCTGTATAGTGTCTGGAGCCAGGTAAGAGAAAGGCAGGGTCTTGTGCGCTACAAAGACTTTCCTTTGAAGTCTGCCTACTTCAAAGTTAGAAAAGGTTATAAGTATTGGACTTCTGACACTCTCAAATCAAAAAACTTCTGGACTAAAGGGCAGGATGCTGTAGGAGGGACTGGCACTCTGCCTGTAACTTTGTTGTGCTGGCCTAGCTACTCTGCCTGTACCTTTGTTGTGCTGGCTTGCTGCGTCTGTCCTGGGAGTGAAAGGACTGGAATTTGCTTTCTGTATCCTGCTTCCAAGGTTCTCCAAGGGCTTGTGTGTGCTTGACTTCTATTAAGAAGTCTCGGGGCCAAAGACATCACCTACCAGTGCCTGGGCTTTTCTGTTGAGAGTCCTGACTTGCCAAGTGGTGCCAAATACAGTTTCTGGGCCCTTGGAAGTAGAATCTGGTGAACGGAAGGAGAAAATCCACCCATTGACTTCCAGCGTCTGTTTTTATCGACGCATCGCTACAAACTTCGACACACCGCCGCTGCCAGCACTAGATCGTGGTTCCCGATCGGCGCATCGACCACTGCTTTCACCGCAGGCCCCAGCTTATTGTAGCAGCGCGTCAGAAGGACCACTGTAGCGTGCACCGAAGTCCGTGACGTATCGCTCCAACTCGGACGCATTGCCTGCTTCATTGCTGTGGAATCAACGCAGCACGTCTGGATATTCGACGCATCATCCCTAGGCACTGATTTCTTCATCGACGTTGCCAGCAGTGGAACCGAGGCTGCACGTCCGGAGATAGACCCATCACGTCCCCTTCCAGTAAGGAACAGACGCATCACTTCCCCTGCCTAGTAGTAAGGAACTGACGCATCACTCCCCTGAGAGTAAGGAACCAACACATTGCTTTGCTTTTCCGGCACCTCACATCCACTACCCCTATTTCGTCTTTGAATTTTGATGCATCCAAGGTACTTTGTGTTAATAGTGACGCATCCATGAATTTCTATGGACTGACCTGATTTAACCTTTGAATAAAGATATCTTTACTTGTGTGTGTGTTGGATTTTTGTCGTTTGGTCTTGTTTTATTCAGAAAAATATTGACTATTTTTCTAAACTGTTGAAGACTCATTTTGTAGTGTTTTCACTCTGTTACTGTGTGTGTATGTACAAATGCTTTACATATTGCCTCTTAGATAAGCCTGATTGCTCGTGCCAAGCTACTAAGGGGGTGAGCAGGGGTTATCTTAGCTGTGTGACTCCCTTACCCTGACTAGAGTAAGGGTCTCTACTTGGACAGGGTGCAAACCACTGCCAACTAGAGACCCCATTTCTAACACAAGTTAAATAAAATGAATACCAACAAGCTGGCTAATACCTGCCACCACATTTAAGACTTAAAAGTTGATTTACCTTGCGTTCCATTTGTTATAAATGAACAATATAGCTTTATTACCTGCAGCTGAAGCCATACTAGCTATTATGTGCCCACTGCCCGAGTTATAGCCCAAAGTGGAAGTGACAGTCTATCCAAAGACATGAATACAGAACACTGATGTATAGCTCTCAACGGGAGGGCTATGATGGTGTTCAAACTCTCCATCAATTTAGACCAGAGGGTTCGAATTAAAACGGGAAGAGACAGAATAAACATTTGAATGCTGAAGGCAACAGTGTACACCCTACCAGCCATTATAATCCCTCAGCCACTCCATCTTCAGTGCAGCTAAAACATTCTACTGCAGGATTGGTCATCAAAGAGCCAGTCGAAAAATGCTGGTTATTGCCAATATCAAAGTTCAATCATAGAACTACTATATGAATGGGCCATTGTTTTTACCAGGTGAATTTGGTGAATCCGTTCCGGCCAAATTCAGCCAATTGCCGCATGGTGGAATTTTTTCCCTGCTAGGCTTCAGAAATGCAAACTGGCGAGTGAGATTTGGCGCCCCCTAGTGCAATTTTCTAACATGGGCGATCGTGGTCAGAGGCCTGCTGCTCGAGTACATTTTCTACTCAAGCGGCAGCAAAATCAACTCGTATGGCTGCGTGCTCTTGCGCAATGAATTGTGCGGTCAAAGTGCGTTTTTCAGCGCTGTACACGCTACCGGCATTAAATTGCAGCACGAGCAGCGCAACATGCATGTTTTCCAACCGTAGGCATTTTCATGTAACTCCGCGTAGTGAAACTCTACAAGTCTCGCCCACCCCTAGTTTTTACAACTCTCCATTCCCTCCTTTGCCAGTCAGTTGCCTGTAGTGACCGCTTCAGCAGAAGTCCTGTACTGGTAGTTACGGACAGCATTCCGAGTAAATTGTCTGTTTAGCTTTCAACGTTTCAATGAATGTGATAAATAATATTAATACACTGTCTGGAAGGCTTGAAATTGGCTCAGCGAATCACAATGCTTAGAATAATGGCACAAACTACCTTTGCTTCCCTGAATTCCATGTTCTTCTTGTTATGTGTACTTTCCTTCGGCTAAGTCCCATAACCGCAGGATCGGCTATTAACACACTCCATAGATCGCAATATAGTTTAATAATTGTCAATGTAAACAATTGTATGTACCTATTTTTAAGCCTTGCACATCGACGACTTCAGCTGTCTGTTGGCAAACAGATCTCTGGTATCCAATATAGACTTCGATTGGGCTTTGTATCCACTGACAGTTCATGACTTAATGGCTTGCTAGTCTATCCAACTCTATTGGTTTCCTCCTAATTCTTTCATTAGTTCCATCCAGAGGTGGGCATTTCAGTTTCACCATGTTTTGATTGGATGAATTGTAGTTTTCCGCTATTGAAGAGAGGGACTCTTTCTTTTGCTTTTAGTTCTCCATGGCAGTGCATCACTTTTCTCAATCTTTTTCCAGCTGCCCACTTTAATTTTTACTTAAATTTAATTTTTAATTTTTGCAAGGGCTCAGCAGCTGCGCACTGCTACTGATCAGCTCACTAGCCCCAATGTATGCAGCACCCGCAGAAAATGAATTTTTTAATTTACTATTCAGAAATTGCAGTCTGCAATTGTGGTGCAGTAAATTAAAAATAAAGTGTAAAGATGGCCCATTGTTATGTGTGCGAATGCATGACAACACTCTTTACATGAATTTCGTTTTGCATAAAGAAAATTAAAGACTGGCACTACTTTTGCACACATGATGGCCATCTCGTAAGATTTTTTCTTAGAATAAAAGAAAAATCATTCATAGATGGCCATCTTTCAATGTATTTTTGTTCGCCTTAAGAAAAATTCTTAAGATATAACATATGGCTGCCATCTTTAAAGGATCTTTCATAATGCACAAGAAAAATCATATAATGGTAATCCCATGCATGTGCACGCATATGAAGTCGCTATTTTGGACAATTTTTCCTTCGCTTAAAATAAAATTATTACAGGAGCACTTTACATGTGGGTTCAGGCACCTTGGTTAATAATTGTACAGTATGTTTTTTCAGCCTCATGCCTACCAAAAAAGGAGCATTTTGAGTTTTTTCTTCAAAAGATCACACACTGATGCCAGACACCCAATAGACTTCCAGACTGTTAAGTTTGTACGTAGAAAGCTGTGATCAGTACTCAAATTTATAACAGAATAGTTCCAGAAACAGAACATAAATACTTCAGCCAAGTGAGTCTAGGCAGTGTTCTCCTCTACAGAAATTATGTTAACGCAACTGTTGCCACCTTTCAGATTTTTTGGGTAACACAATTTACATTTTTTGGTAACATTTCACTACTGTTCCTTACTTTTCTTATTAATATAGGAAATCAATCAACCAGTAGATTTGTGTAGCGCTTCTTGTCACCCGTGAGGGTATCCGGGTGCTGGCAGCGTGCAGTTGATTAGCTGAATAGCCAGGTCTTCATGGATTTTCAGAACTCTGAAAGAGATGGGGAGGTTTGTAGATGAAAGGGTTGCTCGTTCCATGTCTTTGCTGCTAGATAGGAGAAGGAACGACCTCTGCATCTGCTACGTCGGATGCGGGGTTGAGGGTTAGAGAAAACACTGGTCGGCTGATAAAGTTCAGGTGGTAGTTCAGGTAGGTGGATCAGCAGTTGTGTAGGGCCTTTTATGCATGGGTCAGGAGCTTGAACTGGCATCTTTTCTGCACAGGGAGCCAGTGGAGTTCCCTGAGGTAGGGGGTGATGTGGGTTCGTTTAGGGAGATCTAGGATGAGTCTGGCTGCGGCATACTGTATGGTCTGTAGTCATCAGAGGAGGTGAGCTGGGGCGTGGCTTGGCTGAGGACGATGGCAGACGTGTGAGCCGAGAGCTCCGCATCAGCCTGTTAATTATCAGCTAAAATATATAGCAGAGGGGCGATTTATATACTCCTAGAACCCTCGAAAGCTCCTGAGGGCTGTGACCTATGGTCAGAAGCCTTCTGACGACGATAGCTGCTCTGAACATGGAGATTCGCCCTGCGACGCGGAATGAACGAAGAAGGTTGGCAAAATGGCGGCGACGCAGCTAGTAGTGTAAACTGAAACCCGCCCGGTTCGCGGAGGGCTGACCGGGGTGCGCACCGATCTCTGCCCCGGACCTTGGGGAGGCGCCACACGAAGTGACCACAGACGAAGCAGCACGGAGAGCTCCGGAGGGACTCCCATGATAACATCACCGAAGATAAGAACAAGCGCTGGGCGGGGCCGGGGTGCACCCGCAAGCCCCTTCTCCGCTGGTACGTGGGAAACCGGAGGACCGCTGCGGTGAGGACCGCTGCGGTGAAAACCACGGTGCTGCTGGCCCTGACGGCAGACACGGTGAGGCCCCTCCCGCAACTGTAAAAAACCCTCCCCAACTTGTGCCCAACAGCGGATTGAGTCCACTGCTCCTGTAACTTTCATAAACTGCGATCTGTGCCTCTCTGAGGTGCCTGCCCATGCCTCGTGAAAGGCAGTGTTTTGCTGAAGTGGGCCCAAGATAGTGACACTTCCCTAATTTAAGACCCACACGGCAAGCCCACCTGAGAGCGTGCACACACGAAGGGCCTGATGCCAGCTGCTTAAGATTTTTCTGGTGCGCCGCGGCAGACGCTGAAGAGACAGGCACTGATGTGTTGACCTCCGGAGAGGTTATAAAAACTGGGCCCCGCAGAATGCACTGCTTGCTAGAGCCCCATTGGAAAACCTGTGAGTATCCCCTAATCTGCACAACTGGACTGCGCCGATTGGCGACCACGGTGCTCCGTTACCTATTCTGTAAGCTCTCAGAAGGGGGAGAAAAGGGAGGTTCCTGTGAGCCGAGCGGGATTCCTGTCTAGGACTGGGCCCACACCTGCTTGAGGCACCACAGGGGGGCCAAATTGGCGGTGCGGACCTATTCGGTGGGGCGCCTCAGCACAGTGGGGTGTCTCCTGCGGACAACTCGATTGAGATTTGACAGAAGCTGCAGTGGGGCCACATCGCTTTCACCGGGGCACCCTTGCCAGTATGGGTAAACCTAAGGGTCGTCAGACGGGGGCCCCTCCGGACCCAGAGGATAGCGCTCAAGAACAGTTGCAGTCTTCCTCAGAAGACCCAGTGCAGCAACAACTTAGCAGGATCTTGGAGGCCATAGCGGACACGAAAGCTACCCTCCACCAGGACATAAGTATTGTCGCAGTGGGGCTTGGCCTCCTACGAGAAGAGCACAAAAAGCTGTCAGACAGGGTTAAAGACCCTGAAACTAATGTTGTGACCCTAATTCCGGCGCACAAGGAGCTGGAACAGCAGATGGGGGCACTCACGGGCAGGGTGAATTACTTGGAACAAAGAGCTGAAGATGAATAAGGGCGCAACTGAAGGAACAACGTCAGAATAGTAGGCCTCCCTGAGGGAACGGAAGGAGGAGACATGGTATCTTTTCTAGAACACTGGATCAGGAAAGTAGTAGCGCCCGAGGGACTGTCTGCTGCCTTCTACACACTGGAGAGGGCTCATAGAGTACCGGCCAGGCCGCTCGCCTCCGGACGACCTGTGGTGGCCCGCCTGCTCCACTTCCGGGATAGAGACCTACTCTTGCAGAAGGCGAGAACTGAGGGCCCCTACATCGTTGACAATAGTAAGGTCACCTTTTTTCCAGATTACACATTGGAGGTGCAGAGGAAGCGAGCCTCTTACTTGGAGGTCAAGAAAATTTTGAGGGATGAAGGCCTCCAATACTCCCTGATGTTCCCCGCTCGCTTGCGCATCATTTTGGAGGGAAACACTCACTACTTTGACTCTCCCAATGACGCTTGGGACTGGCTCGAGACTTACAAGGGCGAGACGTCTTGGGAGCAGGGCCTTGAGATCGCCAGGCGACGGACAGCGGAACCTGGAAAAAGCTCGAGATGGCGACCTCGCTGAAGAACCCGGAAGAAGCCATCCTCATCTCAGACCGAGAAGGAGAGATCCGAGGCATTGCAGACAGTGGCGGCGCTGGTGCGAGCTCGGGGCCCCACTCCAGAGGGGGACGTTGACAACTCCAGAGAATCAGCAGACAATGACACTGATACGTCACGCGGCAGTAGTATGAAGATGCCAGTAGCGACTCCTAACACTGCGGACGATATCTGATTCTGTGTGGTAAGCTACGATAGCTGTGATACTTAGAGGAGCTCTGGACTCTCAGGTACTGTTATACACCCTGGGCTATCTTGTTGCATTTAAGGCTGATGCACTATGGTTTGTCATCACTCCTTGAAACAGCTGCGCTCCCTTTTACCTCTGTAACTGCCAGAGGATTTTGTGTAATTTTTTCTACATGGTTTGGATGGGTGCTAGTTTTACAGTAACTGTCCTGGGGGAGGTGGAGTTAGGGTTTCTTGTTCTTTAAGGGGTTGTTTGGATACAGGCATGTCACTACCGAAGTTCTCATTGGGCTACTGGATGGGTTGTTACAATGGCTACCACAACTGACCTAAACTGTATATCATGGAATGTGTGAGGAATGCACTCAATGCTGCGATGCCATAAAAGACATACATACTTAGTCCGCAGAGGAGTTCAGATTGCACTACTTCAGGAGACTCGTATACAGGCTTTGAGACCTATTACCTAGCAGCACAATTGCAATGGCTCACGCAGATGGTCGCGGGTTGACTTCGAGAAACAGGAGAGATCAGAGATGAGGGTCCAACCCTGCGACTCCTTTCCCAAATTGTCCTGAAATTACCTCTTAGAATTCAGGATCTCCCAGGGGACCTCCAAGTAGCGCGGCAGTGTTGGAACAGAAGTCTGAAACAAGCACGGATTACGTTACCATATGCACCCGATATTCCGCTATGTGTGAGGCACTACCACATGGGGGCTCCTGGAAGGGACTGGGACACTGGAGAAAGCAGGGCCTAGCACATATAGGAGACCTATAAGAGGATGGCACTATGCTTCCTTTTAATGACTTGCAGAACCGCTATGATTTACCGGGAGGGGACTTTCTCTTGCACTCTGCGCTTACTGCGACCATTCGCAAACATTGGAAAGGAGGTCTCACAGAACCACAGACATCACTAGGTTGCCAATATATAGTAACAGCGGCAGGCACTTTTAAGGCAGTCACATGCCTCTATCGCCGACTAACGCAGGAAATGTTGGAGCCTTTAACTGCGTTACGACTCAAATGGGAGGGAGATCTAGGGGTAGAGATCCCGGAGAAAACCTGGGCTGGCCTTATAGAAAAGGCATGGAAGAGTTCTCTGAACGCTCACTTTCAATTAGTACACTTTTATATCTTACACAGGGCCTACCTTACTCCAGCAAAGATCAACAAATACTTTGATACTAGCACAGCGGCCTGTCCGCGCTGTAATACGGAAGGGGCAGACTTCCGCCATATGTTCTGGGATTGCCCGCAATTAGATACCTACTGGATTGCAGTGATGGCCCTACTGACCGAGGTTACTGACAGCAAATTGGAACCGGCTATCGGGCCCTGCTTATTACATTGGTTTCCTCACACAGCTAAAAACAAGGTAACAAGCAAATTCTTAGACCGAGGTCCCCTACTAGCTAAGCGAGAGATCACTATAGATTGGAAGGTGCGAAACAGACCTGATGTATCCAGATGGAAGAGGGAACTTATTAAGTGGGCGGAATGTGAGGGAACAGAATGCAATTGGCAAAGAAAGTGGGAAGTGAAAGGGCGCTAGAAGCGGCAAAAGCATGGGAAACGTTAGGGGTACTTTTAAAGATTCCGGACACTGATGGAGACGAATTACCCATGATTGCAACTCCTGTATCAGCTAACTAAACTACCTAACCCTATGCTCCAGGAGTTCTGAAGGGCCTAGTTATGATGCGCACAATTACTGCACTTCCATTAGGAAGTAGATGTTGTAATATGATCCCTAGTATATTTATACGTCTGAATCACAACCGTGCTATATTATAGCTTGCAATGATGAGATGATGTGACATGTCTAGTGGGGGGTTGCTTGGAGATTTCTTTTGCATTGACAATATTACTATGCGTATAATGATGCTACTCCAATGATATAACTCGTGGGAGGAGGGTGGAAAAGTTTTCGACTGGGTATTTAATTACTATATTTATATCGCCCACGTTGATATTGCAGTCCATCAATCTGTATGTATCCTGAACCTGCATCTATTCGCACGCTACTTGTGATTGAATTTGTAAAAGCCAATAAAGTTTGTTTAAAAAAAAAAAAACAGGAGGTGAGCTGCGATCTCGGTGTAGAGAGAGTTGCCGTAGTACAGTCGGCTGGAGGCGAGGGCCTGGGTTATGGTACATCTTGAGCTTTGTGGTAGCCATTTGAATATCTTACTAAGGGGCCGATTCCGATCTCGGCCGGTAGTGCTCCGAATCGGATTCGGCTTTACCGGATCCGATTCGGAGCCCTGTTTCCCGACCGAACCGTACGCGGGTCCGGCCGAGCGAGTACGATGCGAAATCGCCGACCGACTCGTCCGGGCGTCCCGACCGCTCCGACCGACTCGCTCCCGGCTCGAACCGCTCCGACCGACTCGCTCGGACTCGACTCGCACCGCGCAATGGAGACGTTTCCCGGCCGGGTAAGTACGATGCGCGCCGCGAGCAGTCCGACCGAGCCGCGCACTCCGGCTCGAAAGAGCTGTCGGAGCCGTACTTTGGGGGTCCGTGTCGGACCCCCTGTACGCGTAGCCGCGCGAGTCGCACACAGGGGGGACCCATGGGTCCCCCTACCTGTGCGTGTACGGCGCGAATCGCTTCGCCGCGTACCCGCTGTAGGGGCGCCCTTGTCCGACTCGCACCCATTGAGTCAATGGGAGCCCGCGTACGCATTGTACGACCGGCTCCCATTGACTTCAATGGGAGTCCGACCGACTCGAGTCCGATAACATACGGACGCATCGTACTCGTTCGGTCGGACTGCACGGGTCCGATTCGGTCGGAAATCTCTCCGGGTCCGGCTCGGTCGGAGAAATTTCCAGCCCGAATCGGAATCGACCCCTAAGTAGGAGGAGGAAGTAGAAGAAGGAGGAGGAAACAGAGTTGACCTCTGTTGTCATGGTTAGCTTGTTGTACAGAATGATGCCTAGGTACGCTGCCAATTTTAAATTGCTTCTAATCAGAAATGCGATGAATGACGCATGTGCCATACAATAGGTTTCAATGGTTATTTGTCACCTGTCCTTTGAAGTAGTTCCAAAAGGCCATTCTTAAAATAGCTTTTGAGAACAGCAATTCTGATTCCACCTGATACATGCCACAAATGTGGTGGTTGTCAACAACAGGGGCAGCCCTGAAAACCTGAACCAGTGGCAAACAATACTAGAATCCTAACAAGGGTTCAAGTTAACACAATACGTGCATCCAATTTTTTAAAACAAAAAATCAAAAAAAACCATTCTAATATGAGAAATATGACAAACAATATTTTCCAATGAGGAAACCGAAAAGAGAGAAGGAAAAAGAAAGAAAAAGAGAAGAAAAAGAAGAACCCATGTGTGAATATATACAATTCATACAATTTTTTTAACAATAATAAATTATTCAATCTTTAAACATATACAACAAAAGGTGCTCAACACAATACACAAACCAAGACCTATAAACAGTGCAATGTGTAAACAGACAAGTGGCTGAGGAAAAAAAGGTTTACAAAAAACAGAAGTTCAGGACAAAACTGAAACAACAAAGCAAACAATGCGTCCTCTTCAATTTCGGCCACATAAGTGCGTCAACGGCGTTTTGACCATAGTAAAACCAAATGGTCATCATCAGGACAAACGGTAATTCTATGAGCGTCCGTACCAGTTTCAATAAAACATCTAAATACAAAAATATATAGACATGGGTATCAAACATTCAAGGGTTATATTACAGCAAAAAATGAACGACAAAATCCCTTTCTCTTTAGAAAAAGAGAGTGGAGTCAAACAATAATAAGCCGGAAAATGACTGCCACCACCAAGAAAAAAGGGGGGGGGGGAGAGAAAAGACCCATACCCCATCTTCAGAACCAATATGTGTAGAAAGAATTAATGTGCAAAACTGCCCCACAATTCTAAAGCCAGGAGGAGTAATAATCAATTTACCTATTGTTAAGGTGGACCCAACCAAAAGTAAAACGATCGTATGGAGTCGGCCCGGAAAATGACTTCTGTAAAATGAAGCTATGAAACCAAAAAAGGAAAGAACAACTATTAGTGGCCCTATCCATCTATGCAAGGGGACAGAGGAGGCAAGAGTGTCACATGCCGTACTCGCATCCAGAGGAGATGCTGGATTATAATCGTAGGAGCTTATTCATAAATTCAAAAGCTCCAGGAGTCAGAAAATTAATGGAACTGCCTAGTCCTTCAAGTAGTTTTAAAACTAAAAAGGATTAAAGAAATTAGATAAGTAAATATAACACCATGTAGGTGTAGATGATACAATATAAGAATCCATTCCAATGCTACGCAACTTGTACTTACAGCCAAATGAATTGGCAAAAGGCTTAAACATCTGTGCTAATAGATCGCATAATTACAGACATATATTCATGGACTGAAAAAAGAGGGGAAGGAAAGGATAAAATATTTAATTATATATTAAATAAAAAGATCAGCAAGTTAACTAATGTCTCAGGATGTTTACCGGTCAGTCGCCTTTAATATATTGGCACCAACATATAGGGGACAAGGCTCATTGGCTTAGTCTAGCCCAACGAATTCTGAAATGGAACCAAATTAGATATTCAAGCTTTTGACTGCATTGCAAAAAGTCACATTCCTGAATTTAAGAAAATCCTGGTAAATACAGGTTCACAATAATGTACCAACAATACAACTTTAATCAAAAAAGTGAAACCTAGATAGAAGATAAGCACTATGTTCGCTAACCCTCTCAAATAAAAATGTGAAAGAACTTAGTAAGTATAAAGTCCCAACGATATGCCAACAATGTTGATATAACCAAAGGGTTAAGAAATTAATTGAAGATAAGCACATTAATAACTGACCATGTCAGATAAAGCCATGACAGCAACAGCTAATTCAGAGTAGATGCCTCAATTCAATGTCAAACAAATGTTGTTGTCAGATGAGGGGAATAAAGATATAGATCTTGTATTATTAATGGCCCTAAAAACAGCAATAGTGCACGCTATATGCCGTGTTTGTGCCCGTGCAGGTTAGAGCAGAAATGCGCACTGCCATGATGTCATACTGTACTTAGGATTGAGTGCCGTGATTCCTGCGAGGAGACCGGCACATATACATCACATCCTACAGGAGAAGCCTCGCAACCAAAGCAGGCTATACCTATTACAAAGTATCAATGACAGAGGTTAGAGCTGTCATTTAAAGAATTAAAGGGAAAAACGCCAAACTTCTTACCTGTAGCGCGCTGACCACATGAATAATTGCCGTAGGGGTTTTCGAGCCGAAAACCGAGCGGTTAAATAACACGCCCATGCGCAAAGTCACTTCCCGTAAAGCTTATGTAAAAGTAAGGAAGGACTTACACTGCCCAAAGGCAGTGGCGGCCATCTTTGAACGGGTCAGTAATACTCCTAAACTATACGAACTCAAAAGTGAAACTACTTGTGTCATAGGATTCCGCGCGAACGGATCACTTTCTGTTGTCACATCAATGAAACCCACATAAGAGCATATTTTTAAAGAATTATTCCGGGTGAGAGAGATCTTACACCAGTCTGGAATAATAGCGGCCATCTTTAAGTAGGCAATTATATACAGAGGCGTGATTAGCTCACTGTTAGTACACTATGACTAGAATTACCAGAGATTAAGTTCCATATTAAATACAACATGGATGTATATTCATGCTATGGCATTATATACATAAATCGCCAAGGAGGTAGCCAACTCTCATGAGATTCAGGAACCTTCAGAACTTTAGAAAATAAAATAAAAAATAAGGAAAAATAAACGAAAAAGGAGTACAGTAAAATGAAAAAGAAAAACATTTTTTGAAAACTCATTGCTGTATATATCCACCCAAGAATGGTTTCAAGGTTACACCATATACAGTTATACATATAAATATATGAATTCAGATCAATGTAGATTCAATATAATATATACACATAACATCACAATATCTCATTGTATCTAATATACAACATGTGCATTTACATAGAAAGCATTTTCATTGTAAGGGGGCTTCAATGATTTTATACAATGAGCCATGAGGAAGTTATACAGAAGTGGATAATGTATAATGCAGAACAGTTAAAAGCATTTTCATTGTAAGGGGGTTACAACCATCTTATGCAATGAACCATAAAATGATCATACATAAGTGGATAGTGTTCGATGCAAAGCATTTACAGTAAAGAGAGGATGCGAAGCATTTATGTTACCAGTCGAAGTGAGATACAGACATTCCGTGCATTACACCAAGATCAGAACATACAGGAAGGGTAATAAAAGAAATATAGCCCTCACAAACCAAGTGAGAAACAATCATTTCATATATTACACCAAAATCAGAACCTGCAAAAAAAGGTAATGAATGAAATAAATATAGTCCTCCGACCTTACCCAGCAAAACTGTTAAATGCAATACTCTACACTTTCAAACAGATACTATTGCATTGCACTCCTCCAGGGCATCCAAACCATTGTTGATACTATCACAACGGAGGATCCAGCGACATTCAGTTTTGTTCAGTATACCAGCTATGCTGCCACCGCTGGGTGGTTTCTTTATCACTTCAATCACCTGCCAATGCAGGTCAGAGAGTGCATGGTTGTGTGCCAAAAAATGGGGTACTAGGGGGGCATGTTCAATTTTGCATCGAATCCGGCTCTTTTGTTGGGCCAAACGGTCCTTGATTCGCTGGGTGGTCTGTCCCACATAAATGAGATCGCAGGGGCACCAGATGGCATACACCACATTCCGTGAATTACAATTCGTATGTTCACGAAGGTCGTAACAGATGGTACCATGAGTAAATTGTTTAGTGTTAAGACTGGAGTCACACATCACACAAGTACCGCACCTATAGTGGCCCACAATCTTATTCAGACCCCAGAGAGTGGTTAAATCAGGGGGTGCAGTGCTCGGTAAAGCAGCCCGGACTAAATGGTCACCAATATTTCTTCCTCTTTTAAAGGAAAATAAAGGTGGTTCCTTTGTGATGCCCGTCGATACAATAAGAGGCCAGTGCTTCTTAACGATAGAGGAAATCTTGTTACTTTGGGTGTCAAAAGTCGTAACACAGGGTATACGATTCATTGTCTTTCGTGGTTTCGGAGAGAGCAAAAATTTGCGATGGCTGTACCACGCTCTCTTCAGAGATCTCTTTATAAGTTTCTTCAGATAGCCACGCTGTGTCAGTTTTTTTGCAAGGATCTCTGCTTCCCTAAAGTAATCTTCCTTAAAATGACAGTTTATGCGAATATGCAGAAACTGCCCAAAGGGGAGGCCATCCTTCAAGCCCCTGGGGTGATGGCTAGTGTATTCCAACAGTGTGTTGCGAGCAGTTGGCTTTGTGAAAAGTTTTGTCGCCAGTTTTTCATCATATGGGACAATGGTTAAATCAAGAAAGCCGACCTCTTCATTACTACAATGAGATGTAAATTTTAGATCAGGAGATCTTGAATTGAGCCAGTTTAAAAAAAGAAGTCAAGTCCAAAAAATTACCAGTCCAAACGAAAAAAATATCGTCAATATAACGTCGCCAATGGCGTACGTTATCAAAGTAAGGGTTGTTGTCAGAATCATTAATAAAGGTGCGTTCAAAATCATCAACATATAAAATAGCAAAATTGGGGGCATAAGAAGCCCCCATTGAAGTGCCCTTAATCTGCAAATAATAATGTCCATCAAACAAAAAATAATTACGAGTCAGGGAGATGGTCAGCAATTCAACAATAAAATCAGTCGGAACCACAACCGGACCAGGTCTTGTGTCAAGGGCTCCTTGGATTACTTCAATGCCATCAATTTGCGGAATATTAGTGTATAAGGACTCAATGTCCAAACACACTAAAAGTTCAATTTCAGGGTTGAATTGCATCAGTTTAAGATGAGAAATAATATCCCCACTGTCCCTCACATAACTTCTGGTGCTAGTAGCCAAATCTTTTATGAATACGTCGATGTACTTACAGAGTGACTCCAGGACCGACCCACAGCCAGAAACGATAGGTCGGCCCGGAGGATTACTCAAATCCTTGTGCACCTTAGGAAGTGTTTAGAGGACAGGTGTCCTGGGAAATTTTGAGTTTAGTAATTCATACTCTTTGTTACTTAGGAAACCGTCTAATTTTGCCTTAGATGTAACAGTTCTGATTAGTTTTTGAATATCAGAAAGAGTATTTGCTCTCAGGGCAGTGTAATGGTTCACATTGTCAAGTTGTCGTTTAATCTCAGTTTTATATTGGTCAATGGATTGGACAACTATTCCACCGCCCTTATCTGCGGGCTTTATAATGACCTCACGATTCACCTTCAAAGCGTGAAGCGCTTGTTGTTCGGTCAAGGAAATGTTGTAAGGAATATATTGGAAACCTTTGGCCAGAGCCGCAACCTCCTTCAGAACAATAGACTCAAAGGCTAGCAATTCGATTGGCATCTTATTTGTAGGTGGATTAAAAGTAGAAGGACGTCCGGATTGAGACCTCATTCACTTCCCTAGGCACGTCACGAAAGTATGGCCTGCGGTCCTGGTCCTGCAGAAAGCCCTCTGACCCTTTTGGGCACCTAAAGGGCTGAAACATGTCGACCACACGACCACTCCTTTGATACAGGTGCTATAGAACAGTAGCCCTTCTATTCACGCACCACACTCCATTTTTAACCTTGCCCCGTCCCTGGCAGAATAAAAAACGTATCAGAGACATGGAGGCATTTTTAAACTCGCCTCACTCTCACCCTCACAATTCCTGATCGCTACTGTGAACAACCAGTCGGTCTCCCTCCTGGTGGAGGAAAGCACAACTAAGGCCCTATGATGATGCTTTTCGCGTAAAAGTTTGAAGCGGACAATCAAGATATACAGCTATTACGACGATCACGCGAATGAGAGTTTTTCTAGACGGCAAGAACCCCAGACCCTGGTATAAACAGGACAAGTGATCCATTCCCCTCTGATTATTTGTCTATTGAATGGAAGGCGAATGGATCTCAGCTTCTCTCTCCCCCCACTGTTTAAAAGTATCATATATGGTATTCAGCGGTCTTCACTGCAGTACTATTACTACTATTGCTCTATGGCGGTGACTTCATTTGCATGTGTTTGTGTATTTTACATAGAAGCACCATTTTTTCCCCAGCCTTTTAAGAACTTTCTTGGAAAGAAGGACATCCATGATCATGTTAGTACTGTTAAACCTTTGAAAAAGCCCTCTGGTTATGGTGGTGGCTTTATAAAGTGTGTGCATTGGAACCCTTCTGCAGGGTGTTTTGTGTGGCTGGAATGGGTACAAATGATTCCCAATCAATGGTGGCTGTTGAGAGTCACAAGCGGTCCTCGTTTGTTGCATGATAGTTGCCAAGGGGTCACATGAACAAGTTACTTACTTCAGTGATGCTCTTTCTGGTAGAGACTATCTAGCTGCAGATTCATCACCTTTTGAATATACCCCAGACGTCAGACTGGATCCGGAAATTCTTCAACAGTACCTCTGCTCTGAGTGCCAATAGGTGCCACCGTGCAGCTCTGCACCGACGCCATTCCACTCCAGAAATGATGTGCAGAGCCTATATAGGCACCACTCGTCAGTTGCTTTCAAGCCTGTCCGTGCTCCCAGATGCAGAGTTCCAAAAGCAAATTAGCATGACCACTGAGCAGATTCCTAGACTTGGGATCTTATTAGTGGATAGAGTCCAATCACACAACAGGGAGCATGGGAGGGTCGGTGAGGTATCTGCGGCGACAGTCTCTACCTGAAAGAGCAGTACCAAAGACAAGTAACTTGTTATTTTGACAGAGACTTCTAGCTGCAGATTTCTCTCCTTTTGGATAGACACCAAAGCAGTACCTAATTGGAGTTGGGCTGTGAATGGACTCAAACCAGAAAGTCCTTTAGAACCAAGGAGGCAAACCGCCCTTCTCGGCCGATCTGACGATCCAAACAAAAGTACTTTGTGAACATATGGTGGGATGCCCACATAGTTGCTTGACAAAAGTCTAGGACAGGGGCTCCGCATGCTAGCGAGTGGTAGCAGCTTTGGCCCTGGTACAAGGAGCACGCAGTACTTTTGGAGGCTGCTTTATAGCAAATGTGTAGCAGATCTTAATGCAAAGCACGATCCAGCGGTAGGTGGTTCTCTTCTGCACAGCCTTGCCTTTTTTTTTTGGGAACCAGCGAACCCCACAAAGAGCTGTTCGTCCACCCAGTATTCTTTGGTACAATCTATTTAGAAACTCAGAGCTCTCTTAGGGTGAAAGAGATGGAGACTCTCCTCCTTCTTAGAGAGGTGAAGGGGAGGATTGAACTCTGGCAGAGTGATGGTTTGACTGATCTGGAACGGCGTCACAACTTTTGGCAGAAAGGACGCGAGAGTCTGCAGAACCTGTTTGGCCGGGAAGAAGGTGGTGTACAGCAGGTTGGAAGAATGCTTGAAGCTCGCTTACACACTGCACTGATATTATGATGAGGGACATGGTCTTGAGGGTGAGGAGCCCCAAGGGACAGTTGTGAAGCTGCTCAAATGGAGTGCACATTAGAAAGGTGAGGTCCAAGTTAAGGTTCCACTGTAGCATGACAAAGGGACAGAGAGAAAGCAAATGTTCTAACCCTTTCAAAAATCTCATAATATGAGACTTGAACAAAGAGGGCTGACCCACTAACCACAAAAAAGCTGGAAGATAGGCTTTGACTGTACCACATCCAGAGGAAGGTCAAAGGTGTTCATCTGTTGCCACTCAATCTCCATGCCTGAATGTGGAGATTATAAAAGGCCCGGATGCAGAACCTTGCCCAGCAGCTGTGACAGCATATCCTTCTGGATACCATACTCTCTGGGTCCAAATTGGGGAAACCAGGATGTCTAGGGCCCGAACGGTCCTGATCTTCGAGAGAACTCTGAGCAGGACTGGTATTGGCGGATAGGTATGTAAGAATCCTAAGTTCCAACCGAGGTGTAACACCTCTCTGAAGAAGAGACACCTTGGAAACTTCAACGCGCAGAACAGCTGACATTGCACGTTCTCTGTGGTGGCAAGCAGTTCGAGCCAAGGTTCTTTCTATTCGCAGAAGTGACCCTGCACTACCTCTGGGTGCAACTGCCACTCGAGATCCGCTAGGTGGGACAGCTGAGCTCAGCCGCTCTGGCAATCAATGATCCTGCCAGGTATCACCCCCAGGAAAATTCCTTGGTGGTCCGGCCATTTCCATAGGTGCAAGGCCTTCTGGCACAGGGTCCATGACCCCACCTTGCCCTGTTTGTTACAGCACCATATGGCGGTGTGTTGTCCATGAGCACCAGCCTCTTTTCCATGGATGGAAGGAAGGCTTTTAATACCAAGCGGATGGCCCTCAGCTCCAGAAGGTTGATGTGGAGCCGAGATTCCGCCATCTCCACCTCTCCTAAATGGCCACACAAACCTAGAAGCAATGCATTGGTCACCTGGGTAGGGAAGGGAGAGGGGTCTGCAGCTGAACCAGTTGCGATTCAGTATCTGCTACTACATATTTTTTGGAGTCTCTGAAATTTGCTGTTGGGCCCACTAAGGCTTTAGAACCCACTGAAGAGCCTGCTTCTGCCACCTTGCGTGCTCGACAGCAGGATCAGTCCCGCAGCCTCAGAGTAGATTTCACTGAAATCCAGGACCGAGGCTGAAAAATCCGGGGCGTAGGGTGAGAGTCCTGGACTCTTTTTCTCAGGGGAAAGGCAGGAAACAGGACCGTGTTCAAAATGGCTTTGATGAAGGGGGGAATCAGAAAAGGATTCAGATGAAACTTCAGGATGCTGCTAGTGAACCCCAATGGCCAGAGGTTTGCCGTAGTTTAGAGGTAGTTGATGACAGCCTGGGGCGAGCTCAAATTCAACAGCCAGTCATCAAGGTAGGGGAAGACTGGCAACCCCGACCTTCAAAGATGTGCTGGCACCACTACTATCGTTTCCGTGAATAGCCAAGGTGCACTGGTGAGACTAAAAGGGAGCACAGCAAAATGAAAATGCTTGTGTCACACCCCAAACTGCAGGTAACACCTGTGGGCCGGAAGGACAGGTATAAGGAAATAGACGTCTTGCAGGTCCATCACTACCATCCAGTCTCCAGGGTCTAGGGCAGACGAGACCTAAGCCAGTGGGTGCATTCTGAATAACAGATGCCACCATCTTGGACATGGAATGAAAAACATGTAAGTCTACCCCCAAAGTACAGTTGGAAAACGTTTGCAAGGAATGCTTGAGGTTTAATCTGTTGAAGAAGGAGTGAGTAAAGAAAAAAGTTCGATCTGCGTGAAACTGATGGCCAACATGGAAATGAGCATACGGCACTGTATGTAAAGATCCTAGTAAGCCAATATTTCACATCAAAACGTAGGGTATAGGTCTATAAAAATAAAGTTATCAAAAACAAGGGGAGAGCAAGGGAGAAGGATGGTGCGTCCGTATCCCCTGTATAATAAGTATTAAACAACTATGGACGAACCCTGTCTATGTGAGGCACCATCACTGGAAGGCAGTGTTAGAACCCACTGGGTTTGTAAAAAGACCCCTCACACACCAACCTGGTTGGTGTCATGCTTCATCATTGGGGTCCCAACCGGGTGGCCGAATGCCCCCCGGTTGTGCTACGACGCCTGATTACAGCGGAGCTGGTGTAGTGCAAAAGTGTGATGTGAATTAAAAATATCTCTGAGAATCCTTGCCTCATTTGTATTTATCACTGGCGGCTCAGGATATCATTAAAAATATATGTGATGCAACTAAAAAAGAATTAATTATCTTATAGTTGGCTATGTGGTGGGTCTACATGTTTCAGCCCGCACAAGGAAGTAGGAGGGGCTTTCGTCAGGACCGTGCAAATAACGTGAGTGGCAAAAAAAGTGTGTTGCCACGTGAAAAAGTGCATACATTTTATTTAGAATAGTACCTACACACACGCTAAGGTGTGTGGACTGTGTGTCAACGTACTTACGGACACGTATATGGTAGAGAACCTGTGGATAAAAAACACAAAACATGCATGCATACATGATTATGACGGGCACATAAGCAACATAAAATGCAATCTTAGGTGCTATGGTCCTCCAAAAGGACCTGCCTGGTGATGGTATCTGTAGTAGAAGACATGCCTGTATGGTGAACGTGCTGCATGCAAAAATTTGTGCAGCAGCTCTAATGCTTGGCAGACTTAGCGTTGCTATGAAGCTATAGGGCTTCCGTGCTGCAGTTTAGTGGCACTATAGGGCCGTGGTCACCGCGTTATATCTAATAATTGCGTGACTAGGTGCTGGCCAGGCCACAGCGTTGATAAATAACTCGAAATGGTGAGCGCACACATAGAGAAGCCGGCATTGTGCTGTCGATCGTGGCGCGCTGATTGATTAAGAACAAAGTACAGACAAAAAACACAAATGACAGAAAGCAACGCTTATAATTACACTATGGTTGAGAGTGTTTTGCTGATCGGGGCTCGGGAGGAGTTCGCTCCTATCTACGGCTCTGGAGGGGGAAAAGGAAGCCTATGAGTTAAAAGAAAGACAAGGCTCACGGAGAGCTTGTGAATGTGGCCCCTGGCGCAACCTTACTTGGTATCAGAGCGAACCCGTAAGCAACCTATTGTGGTCTCTCGACGTCCCGGATGAGAATGGGGGCCGGAGTGGGCTCGGTATATAAGGGAGTTGGAGCCATGGAGTACGTGCCAGTGAGGATGTTAGAGTCGGGCTGTGCACGGCTGAAGCGTGTGCGCATGCGTGGTTTAGAATAGTGACTCTTTCTGCATGTGCGTATTGGCTCTCAGTGTATCTGATGCTGCGCACGCGCAGTCGGTGGCAACTCGCTGGGGAAACAGGCGCTCAAGCTAAGAGATGATTGGGCTGAAAAGAAATACTAATATTTGGATGGAGCGATGGTAGAGCGTTCTGAAATAAAGCTAAAATATGGAGAGAGAGATCTCTTTATCGCATGTGCGCTCTGACATGGCTGGAAAAGATGCTGAAATACAGCTAGAGTATGGAGAGAGAGATCTCTTTATCGCGGGTGCGTTCAGGCTACAGAGGTACCTGTAGGTACACAGTCAGCAGCATGTTGCTCAGAAGAAGGCGCATAAATGTCTTAGCAATGTGCTAAGATGGAGACACTGTGATGAAACAGAGTGGCAAGAGTAGAGCACTCTGAGGTACTTAAATGTGAATAGTGGGCCCTGAACTTGGGATATATAAGGGTGCGATGCTTGTTGGAATGTACGAACAGTATGGGGGAAGCATGACAGAGAATATTGTTGAAAGGCTGGGATACCTGGGTTCTACAGATGTGTCCTGATTCTTATAGGGTAGGTGTGCCAGGGGAGGTGAGGATCTAAGATCTCTCTGAAGGACAGTGATAACTGTATATAGGCTTGGTATCAAGTATTGATGACGCTATATCTAGAGTCTTCTAAGGCTGTTCTAGGGAATATTGTCGTTCAGGCCAATGATATGGCTGGACAGACGATATATCCATCTTTGTTCTTTCTCAAGTAGGCGGCTTTGGATGTTGGGTAGATTAGGGTCTAGCGCTTCTATGACTACCCATCTCATATCATTAGTCATATGGCCTGTCTCTAGAAAGTGATTTGTCATTCTGGTGGTATTTTTCTTGCACCGTATGGTGCTGCGGTGTTCGCAAATCCTGGTTTTGATTTTGCGATTCGTCATGCCGATGTACATAAGGTTACATGGCAGACTATACGGTATATGACATGTTCAGTGTTACAGTTGGTGTGTTTTCTTAGTTCCCATGTCTTTCCCGGTTCCAGAGTGAGGTTTTTTGCAGTCTCAGTGATGTGGCATACACTGCAATTCCCACATGGGTAATGGCCCGTGATTCTTGGGAGCCCCCAGGCATTGAGAACTGTATTAGTTGATCTTTGTGGTTGTGTCGGTCTGGTAGACACTATGGCATCTTTGATTGATCTTGCTCTTTTATTGGAAAGGAGTGGTGGTGCCCACTCAAGGTTACCTGTCTTCAGTATTTTCCAGTGTTTCCGGATGATTTGTGAGACTTTATTGGTCACACTATTGTAAGTTGTCACACATGTGAGTGGCACTGGGGTGGGGTCTCTTATCTGGGTTTCGATGAGTGCTTCTCGGTTTTGATTTCTGGCCCTCTTGTTGGCTTTGTTGGTGATGCTTTTAGGATATCCACGTTGCCGTAGTTTTTTACTCAGGTCTATGGCTTGAGACTTATAGTCCTCGATTTCACTACAGTTTCTGCGTAGCCTGAGATATTGGCCATAAGGGAGGTTTTCACGAAGTGGTCTTGGATGGAAGCTGGTGAAATGGAGTAAAGAATTGCGGGCAGTAGGTTTAAAGTGTGTTTTACTCTTGAGGCCTCCTCCTGCTGCTTCAATGTCTAAGTCCAAGAATGTGGTCTGTTGTCTGTGGGAATTGTAAGTGAAGCGAAGGTTAGGGTCGCATGTATTGAGCCAGTCACAAAATGTATGCAGGGATTCGCTTGTTCCTTCCCAGATTAAAAAGATATCGTCAATGTAGCGCTTGTAGAATTTAATTTGAGGAATTCGTGGTTGATTGTTGTGTAGTAGGTGTTGGGACTCGAAGTCGTACACATACAGGCCTGCCACACTGGGGGCGAAAACGCTTCCCATGGAAGTCCCGTGCTTCTGTAGGTAGATTCTGCCTTCATATTCAAAGAAATTTTCTTTGAGTGCTAGAGTGGCGCATTCTAGAACAAAGGATATGGAGGTTCGATATTGCCAATTCGAGTTGTGCAGGGTGCTTGCTAGTACCCTGAGAGTATCGTCTTGTGGGAGACTGGTGTATAAGCTCTCCACATCCAAGCACACCAACAGTGAAGTATTGGGGTCATATGGAATGTCCGTTATCAAGCCTAGTAGGTCTTTAGTGTCTTTCAAATAGGTGCTGGTGGCTTGTACCAGGGGTTGTAAGAAGTAGTCGCAATAGCGAGACAAGGGTTCTAATAATGAACCGATACCTGAAACAATTGGGCGTCCCGGCGGTGGTGTTTTGTTTTTATGGATTATTGGGACAATATAGAAATAAGGTATTGTGCCTGGCGTGCTGGCCAGGCCACAGCGTTGATAAATAACTCGAAATGGTGAGCGCACACATAGAGAAGCCGGCATTGTGCTGTCGATCGTGGCGCGCTGATTGATTAAGAACAAAGTACAGACAAAAAACACAAATGACAGAAAGCAACGCTTATAATGAGTAGGTACTATTCTAAAAAATTTGTATGCACTTTTTCACGTGGCAACACACTTTTTTTGCCACTCACGTTATTTGCACGGTCCTGACGAAAGCCCCTCCTACTTCCTTGTGCGGGCTGAAACATGTAGACCCACCACATAGCCAACTATAAGATAATTAATTATTTTTTAGTTGCATCACATATATTTTTAATGATATCCTGAGCCGCCAGTAATAAATACAAATGAGGCAAGGATTCTCAGAGATATTTTTAATTCACATCACACTTTTGCACTACACCAGCTCCGCTGTAATCAGGCGTCGTAGCACAACCGGGGGGCATTCGGCCACCCGGTTGGGACCCCAATGATGAAGCATGACACCAACCAGGTTGGTGTGTGAGGGGTCTTTTACAAACCCAGTGGGTTCTAACACTGCCTTCCAGTGATGGTGCCTCACATAGACAGGGTTCGTCCATAGTTGTTTAATACTATAAAAATAAAGGCCATGTAGTACAAAAATACAAAAACATTTTTTTAACAGATTTAGGATTTAAAACCAATTACATATATAATTAATTTAGTCACAATATACTATCCTATGTGTAATCTGGAACATAAGGTCCATCCATCAATTCATTTTCTTATATAAAGTATGCAAAAAGTGTCACAATGAGTAAGTCAAATGATTATTGTGCTTATTTACAAAACAGTTTATCTATTTTTTCTCAAAACATTAGTGGCTTAGATCATTGTTGATTCTTCATAGGATCGAGTCTACGCGCGTTTCGACATCCCATGCGCCTTTGTCGGGAAAGCCACGAATGGAACCAGATGGTACCATTGAAAAAGAGCAACCCACAGGTTGGATGGAGTGGGGTAAAAACAGATGCTTGAGTAGACTGCAGAGGAAAAAACTACCTCCTGGATGGATGAAGATGAGTAGCAACAGGTGCTTGAATGAACCGCTCGATTTATTCTTTCATCAGGCGCATTAAAATGTGAAAATGAATAATTTTCATAAATGGTAGCGATAATTGTTGAACAGAGCTCGGTCTATCCTTCGAGGGGCTCTCAAATAAATGCTACAACTTTGTTAAATCCTTATTGTTGAATGTTTCAGCAAAAAGTTTGTACATATGACTGGGCCAACGATGACGTCTGATGATGGGAATGATATTCGCATGGCGATAAGGCGCTCTTCATTGCATCTGACAGCGAAAAAGCATGCAGCAAACATGCAGTCAAGGCTGCGGAACACATCAGGTGGGAAGACCATCAAATTCTAGGAGGCAGGGTAGTAACACACATTAACTCCACATCAGGAATGATACCAGAGCCTGTACTATCGTAGGCATAAGGACCGACACCAGTGCCACCCTGAGAGGCATAAGAAGATGGGCCTGCAGCATAAGAGCATGGAGAGCCACACAGATGTACTAGTGAAGGGTATTACAGGACCTGCAACTCTGGGGGAAATATTAAAATCACTGAGATATCTAACTCCAATCAATTCTGGACTAAATGCCGTTTCCTCATTTTTAGCATGGCCCATTCGCAGATCGCCGTACCAGTAAAACATACACGGTGGTGAAAACCGTGATTTTGTACCCAGATATTTTCATAGGAAAGTCAGGTGGTTCCAAGCCATGTGTGGCACCTTTACCTTGAACTGGCATTTTTGTCAACACTTATCCTGCTGGGAACAAGAAGGCCCATATTTATGATGTCGCGTGAACAAACATGAAAGAATGCGCTGGTCTTATGTGAGTTTACTTGTCATAGCTGCAGGTGTATTACAGTCTGAAGAAGGTGCGCAGTTAAGAGGAGAAAATAAGTACAGGCAGTAAATAAGTACAGGCAGTAAAGAAGTGGCACTAGAGGAGAGACGAACTATACGGCCTTTGTGGATTTATATTCCCAGCTACAGACACGCATACTTCAGACACAGAAGGAAACAGAAATACACGTGGGCAGTTAAACACAAACAAACCACCCTATCCCATTTGCTTTTACTTCCAGTGGGAAAATGCTTTACTTCCATTTTAATGTTGTAGCTGTTTACACAGTGTATATAATGTTCACACTGTGTCACTGCAAACTCCTTCTTAATAAAAATCAATGGAAATATTAATGGGAAACGATACCACACACACAGAAGGACAAAAGCACATTCAGCCAGGCAGGCCCAATCACAGCTGGGTACAGACAGGCACATACAGAGACAGAACAGCACAGACACAGAGAGCTGGATGCAGATGTGCAGGCTTCTCAGATAGACTGCACTGGGAGGGGTGGTATGCTCTCCAAATTGAATGGCTAAAGCCCTGGCGTGCAGAGGGCGCGTACCTACTATGTTTCACCCAGGGCCTTACTACATTTCACAGCTAGTAAGCTATCGGACATGTCATGGGAGCATCGCCAGTTGTGTACAGGGAATCCCCATCATTTTGTTTTAAGGCAAGGTACCTGGGGAGAGGTCCTGTTACTGGACCACAATCATCCCATGAAGAAAGCTCTATTCCTGAACCTTAGACCACTTGCTTTGTAAGATATGTCTCATCGTCCGCACAAAGTCTTCTTCATGGACACAAGTTCGGTGCATAGATGGCCACGTCAGTTGACTTCAGTGGGGAACCCACACTCTGCCTCTAGCTGCAGCTTTAGTACCAAAAAGTTTACCTACAGCATCACACCGTATAATCCTGTGGCAGAGAAACTCCAGACTGATGTAAAGGTCGTTTGGTCTCTTCTAGCCTTAAGGCACGGCTGGCACAGAGTGGGAAGGCTCGAGGCCTGCAAGTCATCCTGGCTGGGAGTAAGTGCAAACACAAGAGCACATGCAGAGCCCTGCAGCATCCTGCAGGGGGAAGGGGGGAGCTCTTTTGCCAACCTGCAAAGGACTCCAAATGCCTCACTTCAAGAACAAGCCGTAATTCGAAAGCTGGATACCTTCCAACCAGACTCAGCAGGCGAACCACGATACATCCTGTCACTTAAAACAGGACACAATACAAAGTGGAGTATAGGTGTGCGGTACCTGACTCAATAAAACATTTTATCAGCCTCAGAAGAATGAAATGGTTAGAATCGGCAGGCAATCGGGTACATTTTATGCAGGCTACATGCAGGTGTTTGCAGTAGTCACAATACCCACTGAGTTGTTTAAGTAGGATGGTAACCGGTGGCCTATGCATTAAAAAACAGGACCCTGCAGTTAGGTGTTGGCTCGCTGTGCTATCTTACATAGAATACAGATCTGGGACCTAGAGGTTACATGCAGCGCTCTTCAGCAAACAGATTCATCTTTTAAGAGATTACCCAACGCCTAGCGCCGATGACCAAGGATTAAACAGAGGTCTCTAACCACATGAACAACCCTACCAGTATTACACCCTGTGGCCTACATGATTCACAGAGATGTGTACTGTAATTGCCTTAACCCACAAACCTATATTAAAACGTGTCCTGTTTCTTCGAAGTCAGACTTTGTATATATATTTTTTTAAATGCATAAATAAAAGTATGTACTGGCAGAGCCGCAGACTGTCATGGGCGAGATCATTATGATGTTTCTGGCTTTCCTCACTCTACCCTAATTTATGAGCCCCCGTGTATTAATTATCCACTTCCGGCACTACTTACAGATCTAAACTCAGTAACCGAAAAGGGTGAAAACGCCCACTTCTATGGGCACCTGACTCCAGTTTGCTGAGAACCTATCATTTAGAAAAATAGGCGACCACCAGAGAAGTGCAGTCCACCTTGGAATGAATCTCGCCATTATTAACCTCCGTTTCTATATGAAAGCTGTGGTTCCCCAATTTATAAATTTTACATGTATTTCAACAAGTCACATTTACAAAAGGATGTGGGACATACATACCACTTTACAGTAAAGAGAAAAAAAACACTACATGAACAGCTCAGAATCCTGACTCAAAACTAAGGTGCCACCTTAGAGATTCTGACGAGAATTCAGATACCAGCCGCAGGCCGCAAAGCAAACTTTGGAAGTCAAAGAGGCGCTATATATTTTCCAAGAATCAGAGGCCTTTAAACCAGAATAAGCGCAAACACCAGGAACCACCGAGACAGTTTCAAAGAGTGCACAACCCGCTGTAGGCAAACATTATTCATGTGACTAGCCAGCCTGGCTCAGCAGAAGGTAAGTGCCCTCGGGTAGGTAGGCCTGTTGAAACTGCGTGCAAACACTACCTCTTGTACGAGTAAAATGCTACCAGCTAAGCAGAGATGGGGGTCCGGGTGAGGTTTTCAGGCTCCTGTCGCATGTGAGATCCGCATGAACCCACAAACACCTTCTAGCAGCAGACAAAAATCATTTAGTCCGACGCAAGTCTACATCAACCAGGAGACTTGACCAATAAAAGAGGCTTGCAACATCACTGAGTAAGACATGATCCGAAGCCGCCCCAGAACACTGTGTGCTGGTGGAGCAACAGAGAACTGGCAGCTAACATGGCCTATTTTGTGAGTTGCCTGTCTCCTGACACAGCCCTCTGCATGAGGACTCAGCGTCTCCTCCTTGTGTGCATTGCAGCACCGTTTGTCTTCTCTGTTGTGGGTTCACTTCTTACCGCTTCACGCAGGGTTCTGCTCAACCTGGCGTATGGTAGCCATATTGGGACATATCCTCGGTGTCAACAGACATGGTTTTTCTACATACTACTCAGTGTTTCTACGACGGTCACAGAATGCGTTAAATAAAGATTAATGCAGTGATAGAACCTTGCTTCTTGAGATAAAATTGCACTTTATTTGCAAAGGTTGTCAGTGGGATTCTCTGAGGGGACGGTCTCGCTCATGTTGAACAATACTCACATTTTAGAGTGAGCTTTCCATATTTAAAATTCTCAGAATTCAAAGACAAACTTGTGCAACTGGGATTCTCCGCTATCCAAGTTTGCCCAGAATTAATCCATCGCTATTCAACCAACCATATCAGGCCTGTGGATAGACAGCTAGGCCATGGGAAGAAAAGGTTTATTTAAAGTCCTCATCTCGTTTCATTTCAACATTCCATTCTCATGTTTTTAATACTGGCGGTTCTACAGTTCCTATTTGAAAAATCAACAGGGACGACGCAAGCCCATTGCCCCCAAAGTTCTTAACAACACGACAAGCACTTACAAATGTATCCTCAAACGAGCTTCCATACAAAAATCGAAAAGGGACTCTGAGACCATCACCTTGGCAAAGCATGTCCTACAGTTCAAACAATGGCATTAAAACACGCCCAACTTAATCATTGCCATAGTTTACAAATTTAAGTTATGTTACATGCTCATAAACAAATCTCATTTCCAGAATGTGAGCTCGAGACGAGTTTTCTGTGGGAAGTCTTCAGTCTGTTAAAAGGAGTCCAACAGTTAGAAATGATGCAACCTATTCTAGTCAAAGAACCCTTCTTTGCTGGCATGGATATCAAATACCCATACGTGGCAAAATGCTCCAAACCCAGACCTCTGAGAGCTGCAGAGAGCTGTAAACATAGTGTCTCTGAGCAGGAGCAGCCCTAGGTGTGGGTGAGCTGGGCGACCGCTCAGGGCACCAAGCCCTGAGGGGCTCCTCATGGGACCAGAGAGACAACACTATCCCTAGGTCCGAAGCAACAAGAGAGAGCAGTGTCCCTTTAACTTCCAAGCTGGCATTTACTCTTCCCTCACAATTCCCCACACACCCAGACCATCAGATACACTGTAAAAGTCAAGCCTCAAAGTAGTGCAAATGTTAGCAGCCTTTGGGAGTCCAGAGCTGGGGCAGCAGTCGTTAAAAATCACTCAAGTTAACGTTTCTATTATTAACACTGAGCTGTGAGCCAAGTGCACAATAAAGCCAAATTACCCCTTATTCTTCAGTTCGCTGGCCCCAAAGAAATAAAAAACAAAACAAAATTACCTAGTGAAACTGTGTTGTTTTTTTCTTTTACATTCAAGTTTTCATAATATATGTATTTCAGCCATAACAAAAATGATTTTAGGACTTACTTGACACCGCAGCTGTCTGCCAGACCAATTGTTACTACAATATGTATATATTTGTTTTTTTTTTAGAGCGCACGTGGGAGAGGATATTAGCTCAACACGGAGGAGTCATCTCTCTCACCTCATGCTGCTGCCTGGTGGTCATTCCACCTCCTAAGGAGGAGTTACTTTGCAACGCATGAAGGACTATTTTACATCTAAATTGTGTACTTAATAATCATGCATTAAAGTCCTTATCTCATATGTATTTCATACAGGGAGAAATCCTTTTTGCTTTGTTTTTATCCAGAGGAGCAGGCTTGTTATTGTTGTAATTAGAACTCAAAATGCAAGCCAGACCCACTGGCTTTGCCAATGCTTGTTTGTATTCTATTATTTCTTTTTATCTGTACCCCTGTATTTCTAATGGAACACACAACCGCAAATATCAGAATACAAACAAACAGAAAGGGGCAGGAAGAACTAGACACATCTGACATGGGGCAACACCATTTTTGGATATAAAAGGACGTGGGGGCACTGCACAATGTTTAAGTGTGTTCTGCACTGTGGCTTGCAAATGTTACCGAAATGTTAGGATTCTTTTTTATTTATTTTATATTTTTTGATAGAACACTGGTAGATCCCAAAGAGGGGCACAGCACTTTACAACAAAGGATAACAGAATAAGAACTAGCAGAACATCTACAAGTACAAGAGAAATTACATATTAAACACATTAGAAGGGCACATGCTAGCTATGAACATTTGTGGTGGGCATCAGTGTAACTCTACACAGTTTAAAAGATTGTATGCACTTGTAGTTGGCAGTGACTAAATATATGCAGAGAGCAGCAATACAATAGTAGGGTACGTAAGAGGTATACATTAGTGAATATCAGCAAGTGCGGAAGGGAGGATGTGGTGAGGGTGTGATAAGGCGACATGGAACTTACTTGAAGCTCTGCGTGGTGATAAGAATTTGGCATGATGTACCTAGCAGTGGCGCAAATGACACGTTTGACACATTTGAGGTTATGAGTAGCTCGAAGGCAGTGGGAGGTCTATACCAGCAGACATGAACAAAGGGAGCAACGTTAGGGCAGGTTTAAAAGCAGAAGCTCATTCGAGATCCTAGGTGCAATCGCTCAAGAGTCGCGGATGATGGTAGACTTCTTTTTTACGCAGTGTTTCGAGTAGTAGTTTAAAGTGTCTTCTTAGATTGCAGTTTTTTACTAGACAGCTCCCCTTTTTGCATGAAGTGGGGGTGGAGGGGGAATTAGGGTACGTCATTTTATATGTGATATAAGTGGAGGAAAACAAATGTTAACCACTTTAGGGAGCTTAGAACGGGAGCTATTCTGATGAGTTTGCCTCATATGAAGGATCAGCTTGACTGCGGACAGGAGGATGGATTGGAGCGGGTTTAAGTGCCCCTTAGGTAGTTCGGTCATTAGAGTTCCTGTATTCCATGCGAAATATAACCAGGGCCTGTGCAGCGGCCTTGAAAATATGTGTGGGGATGAAGGGTCTGGTGTTACGGAGCAGCTATAGTCAAAATCTAGAACCCTTACCGATATCTTTGGCATGAAGGTCAAGACTGAAGAGGCTAGGGATTTGGCTGCTGATATAATCTTGGGGGCAAATGTTCGGCGCCGTGGACCAGCGATCCAGTCAGGAGAAATGGACTTAGACCTGGGATCATAGAAGGAAGTTGGTCTTTTGAGGGTTAAGTTTCCGTTTCATCTGGAGCGTCCATGGGCATATGTGGGCAGGCATGGGTCTGGAGTGTCAATCTCATCTCAATCAATATGCATTTATAAAGCGGAGGTGTCTCGGCGCTAGTGCCAACTGACAGCAAAGATCAGCATCGAAATATTACATCTGTGAGAAAATCAGAGTCTTTAGGGTCTTCCTGAACTCTAGTTCTGACTTGATCAGGCGCATACAGGGGGGGCAAGGTGTTCCAAAGTTTGGCTGCCCTGACTGAGAAGGACCGTCCCCCTTGACGCTCTTTGACATATCGTGGCACACGGAGCAGGCACGAGTGCCTAGATCTCAGTTTGCGATCCTGATGATACAGGCTAAGCCTCTGCTTAAGATAGCAGGGGCCCAAGCCTCTTATGGCTCTGAAAGTCAGCGCCAAGGCCTTGAACTCAATCCTCTTGCTCACAGGGACCCAATGCAACCGTCGTCTGTGCTATCCATCCTGAGCCACAGCTGTGCTTCTTTGCACACTGATGGAAGACAGTAGCTTCCTTTGAGAATACCTTGCCTAGTGGTTCAATGATAGGGGCCACACTGCAGCTCACACCACCCTTTGCCCCTGCCAGCGCTGCCAATAGCAGTACCAACACACATTAGCGTAGCGTTGGGGAAGGCCACAGTGGCGATTGCCCCGGGTGCAAAATTATTTGGGGCGCAAAATTTTAACATTTTCATAAAATCTAATAGATGTGCTTGGGGGTAAGGGTCTCAATATTGGACTGGTGGAAGGGACTCAGGAAGTGCTAACTGTCCGCCCCGGGCACTGGCAACCCACGCTACACCGATGCCAACACAGCTACACACCATCGCACTGCTACAAGTGTAGCAACTCAGACTATTTCAGGCCTCCAAAGCTATAAAAATGGCTTGGGCGGCAGGTAATAATAATTTTTTTATGTAGATTGAATTAATATTTACCTGTTGGCGTGGTCATTTCTAAATTAGGTAGACAGCACCACCTTGTGGCATACTGTCACAAGCAGCGGTGTTGACCGTTAAGTGCCGGTGCCAAGCACCGGAAACCACTGGCTCAAATTAAGCACTGCAAATGCCAACTTTTTACTTTTAAAAGCATAGCAACCCTGCTTAGAATAAAACAGAATCCAAGTTCAGCTGAGAGGTTCCAGTACTGTTCCATTAACAAAATATAATTTCGCCGAAAAAGTTCTGCCACTGTCAGTTTTAAAGCACAGCAACCGCACTGAGAAGTTCTGATACTGTCCTATTGCATTTAGAGCATCCATTTTGGAAAAGTGGTATTACTGTCACTTTCAAATTATAGTAACGGTAATGAGGGGCGTTGATAATGCCCAACTTCGGCCCTCATTATGAGCCACCAGTTAAAATCCTTCTCATTTCCCCAATCCTGGAATTTCCTTTACCAAGGATCCCAGAAATACTGGGAAATAACAGGGATTACAGGTTTTCGGGTATTGACATGAGGGAATCCGTGTTTCCGCACCACTTCCCACAGGATTTCCCTCGCCAATTCCCATGTTTCCCCGTTGGTTCACACCAGATTTCAGCTGCTGGAAGGAGCCGAAGTTCTTGTGAAAAAACAGAACTTATTATTTCCAATGGGCCCGGTAACCCCGGTCGCACGACCCATCAGAATTCATGGACCACTCACGAAGAAGACCTAAAGGTATAGCAGTCCTGCTTAGAGGTTCTGAAACACCCCCGTTAAAATATGAGATTTGTGCCGCAAGAACTAGATTTTGTGCCACTGAAGACGAGAGATACCCATCATACCGTCCCACTTAGAATAGAACTGCGCTCCTGGCCTGTACTGTTCCGATTGAAATAGGACAGCCCTGCTAAGAAATGCCACTGCTGCCCCGTTACACTTCTAGCAGCTCTGCTCAGATGCTCTATCCAATGCAAAGCTTGGAAAGTGCCCTGGCTGTTCTGCTATAAGTCGAGCGGATGGTTCCGAAAGGTTGGTATTGTCCAAGATAAGGTTTAGCAGCAAAGCTGAGAGGCCAGTGCTCGGCCCCTTTCACGATATGGCACAGATCTGCTGAAAGTTCTTGTGACACTCCCATTAAAGGTACGGCTGACCTTCTGAGATGAGGCAGCAGCTCTTCACCATTTCCTACCTTTGTACGCAATACCTGCTTGTGAGGTTAAAATAGAGCTCAGACCACATTTTCATTGCCCCTGCCTCCTAGTTGAGAGCACCAACACCTTAAAATACCCTCCCCAAATGCACAATACTACACAACTTGACATCCAACACGTCTTCATATTAATGCCTCAAGATGCTCTTAGATTAAAAGGCCAGTTCTCGTAGCGTTGTCAATGCTTATTACAGAAAGACCCTACCCATCCACAGCATTTAATCCATGTATTGGTTCACATCAAGGCAATGCATCTTCCTACCTAGGAAACGTGTCCACTGAATAACCATAAACCAGTTGTAGATGATCTGTGCAGCTTACAACTGTCAGCTGAATGTTGACATGGCTTAGCATCAGGGGCGGCTCCTCCAATAGGGTGGAGGAGCGCCGCCCCACTGCTTTCTCGCAGTGCGAGAAGCAGAAAATAAAATGGTATTTTAAATACCATTTTATTTTCTGCTTCTCGCGCTGCAAGAAAGCAGAAGGCAGGGGGCAGGGGTATGCCTGGTTGGGGGCGGGCGGGAGGGTATGCCTGGTTTGGGGCGGGAGGGTGGGTGGGTCGGAGAGGAGTGGCTTGCACCACTCTGAGTACCCTGACTGTTTGGTCGGCCCTGGGGCCGACCAAAGCAGTCATGCGCACTCTACATTTTCTCTATGTAGGCTGCATGCAGCCTACATAGAGAAAATGGCCTCCCTACTGGTGCCCGGCTGGGCGCTGTCCAGGACTCCGCACCAATCACAAAGCTGCTATTGCAGCGTTGTGATTGGCTTACAGGAAGGGAGGGAGCATGCCTGTTCCTGTTCAGGAGCAGGAAAACGCGGACCTGGCCCAGGAGCAGAGGCGGCGCAAGACCCGGTCAGGTAAGTTTTATTTTTATTTTTCTTCAAACCCCCGCGCGACACCCCCCTCCGAGTATTGCGAGCCGCGACTGCATGTTGATCACCGCACTTGTCAGCACCCAGCGTTTAACCCAGTGAGCCGACCTGTGATAGTAACGGTGCTCCGAGTGGCTTTACACAAGACTTTATTATAAGATACCTTAGGATGTTAAGGCACCTGCAGCAGAGATCTATAGATGTTGGAGTGGAGCGATCCCGTGTGTATACGCTAAGAGTGATGCGGTGTGGTTTTGGTGGGGGAATTATGTACATTTGAAGAACGGTTTTCACTGTAAACATGTTTTTAGATGCATTAAATGCAATGTCCGCTTTTGGGAAATGATGGGTTTTTGTTTAAATGCTCGCCCCAGATTAGTTTTCGGTAACCTGCCTATTCCAAAATTCTTCGGTTTCGCTCCCTCTCTGCGAAGCACCGGCTGGAACTGCAAACAATTCCTTTCCCCTCTGTCCGGTCTACTTAGCCCCCTCCCAGCACGCAGGTCGCCAAGGAGAGGTCAGGTAGGGCCAGGGGTTTAAGTGGGATGGAAAAACTGGGGGATCTCTCAAAGGGAGGTAGTCGATGTAATTAAGGGCATTGCTTAAAAACACGTAAACTAAAATCTGTGCCAGTGTGGAGGAAGGGACAGTAAAGCAGGAAAGGCTGCAAGATGGGTCTCCTGTGCAGGATGAGTTGTGAGGGATTCTCTGGAGACGGCAAAGTGGTGGCTTCTCTGCGCGGCAAGGTAGGGAGGGGCTCCTCTCCAAAGTTTGTACACAGCTTGTGCCAGCCACTCTTTCGTGTGCTGGCGCAGTCTTAAGGGTTTTGGGATCTAAATGAGTGACATTTAGAGGCTGTGAAGTGCTGGACTCCTCTTTACAGCCCATGAAGGATTATTTTTATTTTGGAGGCAGCAAAGTACTTGGCTGTGCACGTTTTAGTCGCTTGAAAAAAATGGCTAGTTTCTTTAGTGGAAAGGTAATTACAAAAACGCACACTGTCTTACCTTTATTCATCCAAGCACTCATCCGTTAAATGTTACTTTGAACTTTATTTTCGCCCTGATTATTTCTTGAACTGCTTGGCTGAAACAATGGTAGACTTTTTTTCTTTGACCAACTGGAGTATTGTTTATTCCTACTTATTTATAGTAAATACTAGATTTAAAGTAACTACGTGAAAAATAGGTTTCCCTGTTGTATATTACGTATGTGCAATATAAAACTACAATTAACACATATCCATCCATTCACCCACCCACTCATCAAACCTTTGCCTCGTTCTAACTAGGCCTGGGCGGAAAATTCTGTTCTGCTCGCGGAATTTGCGGAATTTGGGTAATTTCGCGTTCCGCGGAGAACGCGGAATTACCAAAAATTCTGCGATCCGCGGCTTCGCGGAATTTTTTGCTTGTTCGCGCTTTCAAAATGCGTGTTCGCGAGATATTTCTCCCCGAGCACGCAAACAGCGTTCGCGAACAGGAAAAAAGCATCGCGAACGGGCGGAACAAGCAATTCCGCGCGTTCGCGGAACTTTTGCGTGCTCGCGGAGATTTTTTACCGTTTCGCGGAGATTTGCCTAGCGCGACTACGCAAATTCCGCCCACCCCTAGTTCTAACATGCTCAGAGCTCTCAAGTGCCCCCGTCGATGTTTGTAGAGCTAGCCCGGTCTTTTCTTTTCATTCTAGAACTGTCTTCCTTATTCTGTAAAGTGTAAAGGGATCAAGACCTCTACAAATCACAAAACGCAAAAAGAAAAAACGATACCTGTGATCTGTGCATTCACCCACTGCCCATCTTTGATTAAAAACTGTTGCTTATAGAAAACCCCGGCCTATTGGCTTTGCCAACACGTGTTTTTATTACCTGCCGTTATTTTACAAATGAAAAGGACCCTGGGTTGGATTCGTTCTGTTTTACTTGTTTAGGGAATCAAGGTAGCTTTCGAGTTGTACCAGGTATGAGAAAGACCGATAAGCGCCCGCCGTGTTGGGGGCATGCGGTGGCACCCTAGTAGCGCTGGGCTGTGGCCGGGTACTGATCCTAGTTGCTCCCTCCCCGCACGGACAGCTCGGATGGGTGCCCGGCAGCTCTAGATGCCCTCGTCTGTCACCCGCAGATGCCCCAGTCCTGCCCCCGCCATGTTGTGCACTCCCAGTGTGAAAACCTGATTGAGATATGTCATCGCTATGTGCCAGTGCTTATGAAAACAAGACGCTGTGGCCTAGCATTATTCGTCTCCAGTAACCTTCCTTGCTTTGCTTCGGAGTGCATGTCTGCAATATCATGACCGGGACCAGCAATGATTAACTTCTACTGCAAGGCCTTCACAGGGCGCTCGAAGCTTGCAACTTTATGAATTTCAAATTGTGGTGAAGCTGCCGCTGTTTCACAACAATGGATTTATTAGTAATACTATCTAGTGTTCCCTCCAAGAGACAACGTTCCTTATGAAAAGGGACTGTGTTATGACCCTTCTTCCTTATTTTTTCTCGAATGTGCATAGTTCACGGTCAAAAACCCAGGCTTCAAAATAAATGGAGATTCAACAATAAAATGCCTGCTCTGCTTCGATAGCTAAACACACAAATTTTTATGCAACACACACCTCACTCCACCTCCAAAAAGAGAAACGAGATTATAAGTTTTTGCATTTGCCGGATTCAGGGTTCTCTATAAATAGACCCCTTTTCTATCTGATCTCCTCTGACAGCAGAGGGCTCTGGACTGGAGAGAACACCAGAGGGGTATTTAATGAGAGATGATCAAGCGGCGACCTAAGAGGGCACAAAAGGGGGCCTACTGTGGGTGATGGTTGAGTGCAGACAAGAGAGGAGGTACCAGACGGCTTTCCAAAGGTGATGGCCCAGTGGATTCCTGGGAGGCCACACACCAGACGGGCATTCCATGAGTGATGATTGAGTGCAGACCAGAGAGGACACACAGGAGGGGCATTGTATGGTTGAATGCCCAATGCTGACCCGAAATTACATGCCATAGGGCATTCTAGGGTGTTCGTCCAGAGCATGCACTAAGCGGGCAGTTTGTGAGGGATGGTCTAGTGAATATCTGATGGGCCAATCAAGATGGGAATTTTAGGGATGGTAGTGCAGTGTAGACCAGAGCGGAGATGCAAATGTGGCAATTCTAGCTGTATGGAGTGGTAGTTCCTCTGATTTTTTTCAATTGTTTTCTGAGGGAGAACTCTCCCTAATGTCCATCACCTTTACTCACTATGCTCGATCACTAAGTCAAACTTGCCCCCAACATTTACGCCCCACCACTTTGAAAAGTCACTAGCCACCACTGCTTAGCATGTCAAAGAACTATCTGACAGGCTGAAAGAGTGGCGGGGGGAGGTGGGAGGGGCGGATTGTTGGTTCATATCCGGACACCAATTTTTGTTCTGCCTGGAGCGCTGTTGGTCCAAAGGCCAGCCGAGACACTGGAGGTGTAACGTGCTCATGCAGGAAATATCCACCCAGTTCACACTGTAATAGCTACAAATTAACATCCTTAATGACACATTGCTCTGAAGTGGCAAGCCACTGTAGTACCCATTTTAATTTCCATGGTGTCAGCCATCCATTTATAAAACCATTTAATCCGGCGTGAAATCATTCCCGAATAGCTGGATGGGTGGCGCCGTCAGGTCAGGAGAGGTACCTTGTGGCACAGCACAGAATATTTTCTCAATCAACTGCAAATGCAAGCCAGGAGTATTGCTCTTGCTAAGGCTGGTTACTGATAGCACCAGAATGGTGTTCCCAAATCAACATGTGGAAGTGGGTGCCAGTGCTGGGAAAAGAAAACATTTAACTCAGGGATTCCATTCACTGGGGTCAAAGGATGGCATATGAAAGGGGACAGAGTGACGAGAGGATGGAAGGCTGAGAATCAACTTATACATTTATGTTTTTTAAAACTCTACCCTCAAAAGAAAAAGGACCATGAGGACAAATGTCATAGCAAATCTGTTCTGGCTTTAATTGATCACCAACAGACGCACTTTAAAATATACTGTGGGGTTAAGGCCCCTGCTGCAGAGAGCTTTGTGTACCCAGCAATCTCTAGGGTACAATATCTGTAACAGAAGCAGGAGTGGAGCTCTGGTGGTTAATGAAACCTTATTCACTATTAGTGTAATAAAAATGAAATACAATTAGCTGGAGTATGAGATTCCCTGGCAGTTGAGGTAAGTCATAAAAAAATGCTTTAAAATGTACGTTGTGTGCAAGCTTGTGGGTGAGTGTGAGCTTACGTAAGAGTGTGTGAATGTGTGTGTATGTGTAAGCGTGTGTGTGAATGAAATTGAAGGTCAAAGGGCGTGTGATGTCACTTCCGCTACCCCTGGCATTTTGGTGAATTGATTTTCATGTTGCACCTCACGTGCTTGCTCCTACTTGGGTTATCCTCACAGAGAGGTGCAGCCTCACTGAGGTACCAAGGGCCGCCCCTTCATGAAGCGGGGCATGTACATGGACCCTCTGAGCGGCGGCAACCAAGATCCAATGAAGTATAATCAGTTTAGAGCTTGATATGCCTCGAGCTTGTGGAAGTGCAGAATGTGAGAGAGCACCCACTGCAGGCTAAACTAGGAGCGAAGTATAAATAAATCGCCCTAGTCCCTTTCGATCTTAGAACGCGCTGATTTGTCTCGCATCCTCAAGAAATGAGTTAGACTACCACTGCCAGGTAAGACACCAGTTAGACTGCCACTGCCAGGTAAGACACGAGTTAGACTGCCACTGCCAGGTAAGACACCAGTTAGACTGCCACTGCCACGTAAGACACGAGTTAGACTGCCACTGCCAGGTAAGACACCAGTTAGACTGCCACTGCCAGGTAAGACATGAGTTAGACTGCCACTGCCAGGTAAGACACCAGTTAGACTGCCACTGCCAGGTAAGACACCAGTTAGACTGCCACTGCCAGGTAAGACACCAGTTAGACTGCCACTGCCAGGTAAGACACCAGTTAGACTGCCACTGCCAGGTAAGACACCAGTTAGACTGCCACTGCCAGGTAAGACACCAGTTAAACTGCCACTGCCAGGTAAGACACCAGTTAGACTGCCACTGCCAGGTTAGACACAAATTAGACTGCCAGGTAAGGCACGAGTTAGACTGCCACTGCCAGGTAAGGCACGAGTTAGACTGCCAGGCATTTCTGTCTCCTAAACCTAGCATTAAGAGGCATTAATGATCTGTTGTAAAAAATGTTTGGGCGAGACTCTGTAATAGGACTAACCGGGTACATGCACAGGGCTCTGTGTACACATTATGAGTCATGTGCAAAGCTAAGATGGCACCGTGCAGTGCTGGTAAGATCCTGGGTCCGGCGGCTCTTATTGAGCCGCCACCAGATAATATGGTGTGCCCTGGCGCGGTTTGTTGACACACTCGGCAGGGCCTGCACTCTTTGTGCATTGCCTTCAGAGCAGCAACCTACCAGGGATGAGGGAGGGCTCTGGGCCCAACACAAACGCATTACTTAAAGGGCCATCGGCACTCCTTCTGTTCGAGTCTCATCCTGGCTGGGAGCTAGTTGGAGCCAAACTCCTTGATGCCAGTGCATTTAGGAACAGAGACACTAAGCCTGTCACGCTTCACGCGTGCTTAAGAGATAAACGTTGACTTGGAGGCAGGTTGTTGACTTTTCAAAGCTTTGTATGTAAGAGATATGCATGTACTGGAGGAAAGTCAGATGCATCTGTGTCTCTGAGTATGCTAATTGTTTTTGTAGCACTGATAAGTATTCATTACTGGACAAAGGACACATTTTAGCAACCTTAGAATAATGAGAGATTGAGAAAAATCAGCAGGGTTCTGAACTAATGCCTTGTAGATAGTATGCAGCTCCCTCATGCCAGTTCATAAATTACTCAGTTATTCCGCACTGATTATAAGTCGAGGCCAGCAGTTCACAACAAATGCAGTAATCTTCAAATCGGTTTACATATAAAACGAATCGGTGACCTGCATGTTACACGCTGCACTTTGCTATTTTATGAGTAAACGCGCGACTGGACTGTACCAAGATCTCTCCAGCAGGAGCATTATTCACTATTAGTGTAATCAAAATTGAGAGAAAACAAAGCAAGTATCCCCAACCGACGTCTATAATGTGGAGCTGCCCCTGTGCTCCTGCCGATTTTGCCCCCTGTGAGGTCAGGAGGTCACAAAGGCAGTGCCAGGGTCACAAGGGTCAAGCTGGGGGTTGCAACTGCGACCCCTGGCAACCCCTAAATGACGTCCATGAGGAGCGAGCGAAGATCCAGTCATACAACCGTGATGTCTCAGTCTGCGCTTCTACCTGCTGCACCGCAAAGCCTACACTGGGAATGGGAGGGACACGCGGTCCCTGTGCCCCAATTTATCTGTCAGAGCACGAGCGCTAATGGCCGTACTGGGCACAAATACAGGTTTCCGCTGCGGTGTGGGCGGGCTGGGGGTACCCGTTGTCATGGAATCCTTTGAGTACCCCTTCCACATGTGGTGCGGCGAAGGCCCAGCGCTAAAGATTCTCGGGATAAAGGCGAGGTGTCTTCAGAGAACATATGCTCAGGGTCGGATTGGTAACGCGGGCACTCGGGAAATGGCCGAAGGGCCGGTAGCCGAGTTCTAGCTGTGGGCTGCTTTTTTGGGCAGCCTGGGGGCTGTCTGTGCTGTTAGGATGCCTGCCAACGGCACAGTGGGGGCCCGAGTGGCCTTTCTAGAGGCAGATGGGCGGAGGTATCACTCCCTTTCTCTCGCTGGGCCGGCCCATTAATGTATACTGATTGACAGGGGGCAGGGGGCCTGAGCAGAAGTGGTCTCACTTGCATTCATGTAGTGTGAACTAATCTGTGCATTTTTTAAAAATCTAAGTGAAGTTAATAAAACGTGCCCCCCACCCCCCTTTCTTTTCATAAGACTTCACTGAAGCAGTGTTTCGCGGAAAGGCAATACGCAAATATGGGCCACTTTTGTTTGGTGTGCCCGGGCCGATTTTTTATCCCAATCCAACCCTGCATATGCTCCAAATGAGAGGTCGGAGGAAGACAGCGAAGAAAACCATTTCATGAAAGTCGCAGGCACATGAGCCAATGTCTTTTGTTTTTAAGAATTCCAGGGACCCAGACAACCCTGTGGATGCCTTGGCCCAGAACTGCAAAAGAACTTGAATTAGGAATAAATTCCTTTTCCTATGGCTCGATTGACTGCTTGTTGGGTGCTCCAATACCCATCTCTGAACCTTAGATCCATAGCTCGTCCTACCGTCTGAACATTTACAGACTTGCCAACTTGCATGGTGCGCTCTGTGTCACGCAATTTCGGCTCCGTTCAAACGGTCACCCGGTGAGGAGCCGAAATCACCGGCGGCAGGGAGAACGAGCTCAAAACCAGTCGGTTTTCAGCTCGTTTTCGTAGGCAGTAACCAGCCGATGTGCATTAAGAGGTGTGAAAACAACGCAGGACATCGCGACAGCCTCCCGTCTTGTGTCTTGTTTTCGTCTGTCAGATTCCTTCTGACAGTGGTGAGTTTTTGGATACCGAGGCGGTAGCCTCATTACTCCATATTCATTTTGAGTTTTTTAGTCGCTGTTAAGTTGTCTTATTGATGTGTGACGCTTTGTCACCGTTGAGGTTGTATCACGAGGTCAGCGCTGTGATAGGCCGTGGGTTGCGGCCAATTGGGTTTGCAGAAGTGTCAGCAAGTTTTATCGCAGAGTCTTGTTTTCGTCTGTCAAATGTCTTCTGGCGGTGATGAGCTTTTGATGGCTGCCGCGGAGGTTGCCTTCTGACAGTGATGAGTTTTGGATGCCTGCCGAGGCGGTTGCCTTCAGACAGTGATGAGTTTTGGATGCCTGCCGAGGCGGTTGCCTTCAGGCAGTGCTGAGTTTTTTGGATGCTGTGTTGCTGTTTCAGTTTCACAAGGTTAGCGCTTCGATGGGTCGCGACAGCCTCAATGACCCTTTGTCTTTTATTTGTTTGGAAGGGGCGTGGGGGGCTTGGTAAGGGGCGGAGTACCTTTTAGGTACTCTCGGCACGAGACCCCGCCCTCTCCTCACACGGTGGCATTAATTTGTAAGTTGTCAGGTATGCATTTACAATAAGCGTGGCCAACGCGGTCTGCACAACAAACGCATGACGTTCTGTGACGCGAGCGCGCAATATCTGGGAGGCCGCAGAGAACGAGAACAAAGGCCAACGTGCAAAGGTAACTAATGTAACCTGGAACCGCAAAAGTTACTAGAGTTAATCCATTTCATAACACCACGCAAATGCATTCACCATCACTGGAGGTATTTTATATTCATGGAAAATAAGCATGGCTTATTCACGCTGAGGACATATAACGAAACAGACACGCAGAAGCTAAATCAAAACTTTAAAAAACCCATAAAATAATGTATAAAAGTGCGAGTGCGCAAAGATCCATTTTTAGCATCTGCAAAATATTCCAAAACGCCAGTCGCTCTGGTTTCATGAGACACGGGTCGCATCTTGCGCGTCTATTGACAAATATAAACCTCTCCTCTTCACCCTCAGTTTATAAATCACCACAGCTAGTAAACACCGCACTGGTAGCTGGCGATACATCACACAAACGCACCCCGCGTAAATCCGAAGTCTTGTTTTTGTTGCTCTGCGCCGGTTGGAATTGACCATTTCCTCGCCAGCGTAAGGTCAAAAGTCATGAGAAGTGCGTCCCCGCCAGGCTCGTCTTCCTAAATTAAGAACTGTTATGTCTGCCTGGGGTAGGACCGGCAAGTCACCCTCTGCCGGAGTGGCCACAATTTAATTTTGCACTATCTCTAGCCTGTTCTCTCCAGAAACATCGTATTCATCAGTTTGTTTTCTTCTGCCGGTTCACCAGAGAACGTTTTCCACTTCAGCATTTCTGGCAACACTATAAAAAGTCCCTGGCAATACAAAGACATCCGCAAGAGATTCCTAAACACAATTCATTAGCCAAGTTCTGCTCTATTGATCTGGTAAATATGGGCTGCTGGTCACGGTTCTGCTTGGGTACAGGACTTATTTTGGGCTAATTAGCAGGGGTTCAATTTAATCTCCGGGCTGAAGTTGGGCCACCTGATAATCTGTTTTATTGATCAGTTTTAAATTGGCTCTTTTTGACACGTCTATTCTTTGTAGTTGGGGCCAGTGAGTGGGTAAGAGCGCTGCACACATCAACATGTCTCTGCAGGCTGTTAGGAGACAGGAAAGCGCCAATCCACGGGTCCTTCACTGCTCCACACGTCACTAGGGATATAAATACACACTGCTGCAAATCCGTCAGTTACTTTGAAGAACCAGGATGCCCACGTATCCCACCATACTGAAAACAAGCACTGGCAAAGCCACAGGCCTGGTCTTGGCAAGCTGGTACAATGCTTAATTACTTTTTTCCCCTTGCATATGCCACAAAATATAGAGAAAACAATATGCTGTTACTTAAACAAGGAAACAAGGCCACCATAAGCTTGCAATAAAAAAATAAATTTTTTAAAAAACATTCATTTGGGGGTTTTACTAACAATGATTTCTAATTAACAAGGCTTTCAATCCTGGCATGAATTTTATTATCTGTGAAGGATGCAAGAATAAAGACCTAACCTAGCTCTCAACTCGCATTGAATCAGAATGTTGCAACGACCCCTATGAAACTTTTCAACAGCGAAAACATAACACAGATAAAGAAGTAAACACAAGTTGACTCAACAAACCAGCCAAAAAACTAACGGGCTAAATGCTCGCTAGCTAAAACCACCGCTGGCAGAGGGGAGCTGATGGCCAGGCCAGACTACAGTTGTAAGCAAGTTAGTTTTGATTTTGCAAAGACGCAGTTTTGATTGCCTTTAGTTTAATTACTATTCAAATTGAAGGATATAGAATTTATAAATTATACTGCACTGATAAATGGACATACAAGGGAAAATCTAAAGTAGACACCATCATATTATCAATAATGCCTCATATTATCAACAATGCCTCATATTATCAACAATGCCATGGTTTATAACGTCCCTCAAGCTCTCCTTCACAGGACAGGCTCGTACCACACGCTTTACCAAACAAGTGATCCTTTAAGCTCTTAAGACGTCAGCCTACCTCTTGGTATATTTGCAGAGGCGCATAGTGACATATACTATTAATTACCATTTTTGTACGGCGTGGGGCCACAAGATGAAAAGCCTCCGGTGCGTCACCACCAGTGGCGGCTGGTGACATTTGAAAGTGGTGCGGCGTAAAATTATTGTCATACTGCACTTTGGCGAGCGAGCATAGCGAGCGAGCCCGAACAACCTACGAGGGGTTTGGGCGGGGTTCAACCCCCAAGAAAATTTTGAAAAAAGAGTGGACAAATGGTGCAATTTTCTAAATGCCGTAAAGTGTTAAATCATGCTACGGAGCTTTTGTATTGCACTTTGGTCACCAGTTAGTTTTGACCGCAATGTCCTCACCTAATGCACCAAGGGGCACCATAACCAAAGCTGAAATTGGACATTTGTGTACTGAGGAGCATTCCAGGGCACTAAGAGTTCCCTCTCCTGAGGGTCCTGTGGCCACTACCACCAGCATGATATTTACTGAATTCGAACTAGTGGCAGCTGGAACCATAAACTATTTTGTATCAGCAGTTTCAAGCAAGAATATTTTATAAGACCACACAATGATGTACAGAAAAGGGCATTCATTTTGATTAAAAAAAATACAAGTGAGATCATATAACCTCAGCTTATGATATACATTAATAAACAATTATTGGGCCAGATTTCCATTGATCAATTTTACTTCAAGGATAACATAAGTTTAGCCAATATTTGTTTCATAGAGTAGAACATCCACTTTCTCATTGTCGTAAATAAGTCAAAACAAGAAAATCGTTCAGCTTTTAGAAGAATTAGTAAAACTATTCATTAGAATGTACAACCACCATATGCTAGTCTTGTCTGTTCCCTTTGGTCAAACAGATGGATGGGAACTGTTCACTGATCTCACAGGGTTACAGTTTCAGATTCAATAAAGTATCTGGGGTGAATGTTTATCATGATGAACAGGACGTAATCGATGGTAATTTGGGTAGGGGGATTACCTCGATTAGACACGTCCTGCTTTTCTGGAATGCACCACCGCTCTCTACAATGGGCAGAGTTGTAATTTCCAAAATGCTAATATTATCAAGGTTGATATACTTTTTCTCGGCCCTGCTTGTGACCCCTAAAAAAGCATTCTTTCAGGACCTGCAGTCCGTGCTAGCTTCGATCATGTGGCTAACTGGTAGAGATAGAATGGCAATGCATATGTTCTATGCCCTGAGGGTGAATTAAGGGCGCCTAATTAGGAATTGTACTATGCAGCATCTCAATAACAATAGACAGCTAGGTGGATTGCTAATGCACCGGACCCTGAGACGAGGGACATCGGACATGACGCACAAGTTACTAACTTGTATAACGATATATCTGTAAGAGACAGTAGTTAGTGACAGATTCCTCACCTTAGAATATCCCCAGGCGTCAGGCTGGATCCGGAAAGTTTTTGCGTAGCAGTACCCTTGCGCGTCGGTAGGCGGCGTCGTGCGGCTCCGCGTCCGTCGTCGGCGTCGTGATCGCCGGGATGACGTCGCGGGCAGTACTTAGGCGCCGCCCTGCGCGCTGGCGTCCAGTTCTGTACACGACTTTCCGCGCCAGGAACGCAGAGCCATGCAAGAAGCTGACATAGGTGTCTGAAAAATACTAGGGCCCTGAAAGGGATGTCCTTAACCCTAGAAATCAGTTCGCAGAACGGGAGGATGGGTGGGCGGTAAGGAATCTGTCACTAACTACTGTCTCTTACAGATATATCGTTACACAAGTTAGTAACTTGTGCATCTGAAAGAGACACGTTAGTGACAGATTCCTCACCTTAGAATAGATACCCCAGCAATACCAACCCCGGTGGTGGGTCTGCGAACAAAGATCAGACAAGGAAGTCCTGGAGGACAGAACGGCCAAAGAAGCCGTCCCTCCGGATCTGACTGTCAAGGCAGTAATGCTTTGTAAACGTGTGCAGCGAGGCCCACGTAGCTGCCTGACAGATAACCGGCAGCGGAACACCGCGGCCCAAGGCCGTGGTAGCAGCCGTTGCCCTGGTGGAATGGGCACGCAGCCCAACAGGAGGCTCCTTTTTAGCCAAAGAATAGCAGGTCTTGATGCACAAGGTAACCCAGCGGGAGATGGTTCGTTGTGCACCGCCCGACCTTTTTGGCGCCCATGTAGCCAACAAAGAGCTGGTCATCCACCCGGAAGTGTTTTGTGCGGTCGATATAGAAGGAGAGCGCACGTTTTGGGTCCAGACGGTGGAGCCTCTCTTCCTCTCTGGAAGGATGCGGAGGCGGAAAGAAGGTGGGCAAAGTGATGGTCTGCCCAATGTGGAAAGCAGTAACCACCTTTGGCAAGAAGGACGGACGCGTCCGAAGAACAACCTTGTCTGGATGAACAGACAGAAAGGGAGGTTTGCAAGATAGAGCCTGGAGCTCACTCACCCGCCGAGCGGAGGTGATGGCCACCAGAAAGGCTGTCTTCAGAGTCAGAAGACGAAGAGGACAGTTATGTAGAGGCTCAAAGGGAGCGCACATTAAAAGGTAAGAACCAAGTTCAAGTCCCACTGAGGCATTACAAACGGAACAGGAGGGAAGAGGTGTGTAATGCCTTTTAAGAACCTGTTAACAACAGGGGACTTGAAAAGGGAGGGCTGATCAGGGAGCCTGAGGAAGGCCGAGATAGCACAAAGATAACCCTTGATGGTACCCAGGGCAGAACCCTGTTGGGCCAGAGAGAGAAACAGAAGGACCTCAGAAAGAGGGGCAGAAAGGGGATTCACAGCCTTTGCTGTGCACCATGCCACAAATTTGTTCCACCTGCAGGCGTATACCACCTTAGTGGAGGGACGCCTGGCTGCCAGAATCACATCACAAACGTCGGGAGGCAAGTCGAAAGGAATCAACTGCCGCCGCTCAATCTCCACGCAAGCAGGTGTAGACTGGACAGGTTCGGGTGGAGGACCGTCCCCTGCTGCTGCGACAGAAGATCCTCCCGAAGAGGCAGACGGATCGGGGATCTACGCTCATATTGAGTAGCTCGGGATACCAAACTCTTCGAGCCCAGTCCGGAGCCACAAGAATGACTTGGGCCCGGTCGTGCCGAATCTTCTTCAACACTCTGGGTAGAAGTGGTATAGGCGTGAAAGGCGTACAATAGACCGCAACTCCACTCGTGACAAAAAGCCGCCGCCGAGCGAGTGCCGCCTTGGAAATTCCAACGCGCAGAACTGATGACATTGCGCGTTCTCTTCGGTGGCGAATAGATCTAACCAAGGCTCTCCCCACTGTAGAAAGAGTCCTTGCGCCACTTCCGAGTGAAGACGCCATTCGTGATCCATCATGCACCTGCGGCTGAGTTCGTCCGCCCTGGCGTTCAGGGAACCTGCCAGGTGTTGAACCATCAGGAACATGCCCTGATGTTCCAGCCATGTCCAGAGGCGCAGAGCCTCCTGACAAAGGGTCCACGACCCCACCCCGCCCTGTTTGTTGCAGTACCACATGGCAGTGGTGTTGTCTGTGAACACCTGCACTACCTTCCCTTTGACAGAGGGAAGGAATGCCTTGAGTGCAAGTCGGATCGCCTCGGAGCTCCAGAAGGTTGATATGGAGCCGGGACTCCGCCGGAGACCAGAGGCCTCTGATCTCCGCCTCTCCCATGTGACCGCCCCATCCCAGAAGGGACGCGTCCGTCACAACTGTGTGCTCTGGCTGGGGAAGGGAGAGGGATCTGCCCATGACCCATTGCCGGTTCGAGAGCCACCACTGCAACTGTTTTGCAGTCCCCTCCGAGATCTGGACGTGATCGGACAGGTTGCCCTGGTGCTGCGCCCACTGGAACTTCAGGTCCCACTGCAGAGCCCGCATATGCCATCTGGCATGATTGACCAGCAGGATGCAGGAGGCCATGAGGCCCAGCAGCCTCAGGGTCATCCGTGCACCGAAACCCAGGATAAAGGCTGAAAGATCGGAATCATAGCCTGAATATCCCGGACTCGCCGTTCGGGAGGATAGGCCCGAAACTGCGTCGTGTCCAGAACTGCTCCGATGAAAAGGAGCTGTGGAGAAGGAATCAGATGCGACTTCGGCACATTGATGGAGAACCCCTCCGTAGTCTGGAGGTGGGAGACGACTGCCTGGGACGAGCCCGCCTTCAGCAGCCAGTCGTCGAGGTAGGGGAAGACTGAAACCCCTACCCGGCGCAGATGAGCTGCGACCACCACCAACACTTTCGTGAACACCCGAGGGCACTGGTAAGGCCAAAGGGGAGCACGGTGAACTGAAAATGCTCGGGGCCTACCGTGAACCGAAGGTAACGCCGGTGGGCCGGCAGGACGGGGATGTGGAAATATGCGTCCTGCAAGTCCAACGCTACCAACCAGTCTCCAGGGTCGAGGGCAGTCAAGACCTGAGCTAGGGTGAGCATCTTGAACTTCTCCTTCCGGAGGAAGCGATTGACGTTCCGGAGGTCCAAGATAGGACGCATGTCCTCCTTGTCCTTTTTGGGCACCAGGAAGTAGTGGGAGTAGCAACCACGCCCTACTTCTGGGGTCGGAACATGCTTGATGGCCCTCTTGGCCAAGAGGGCCGTGACTTCCTTCTGCAGAAGTACCAAGTGATCCCCTGACATGCGGTGGAATTGAGGTGGCATGGCTGGGGGGTGGACTCGAAGGGGAGGGAGTAGCCCCTTCGGACAATGTCCAAGACCCACCTGTCCGAGGTGATGTGTACGCCAGTGGGGAAGGTGATGGCGGACCCTGCCCCCTACCGGCGTGCTGTGCACCTGAAAGGAGGGACTAGGAGGGTTTGGAGGCCGCGGACGGGTTGGAGGTGGTGGCCTGACCCGCACGCTGGTTGCCCGATCCGCCACGGCGGAATCCACGTCCTCGGCCACGCGAAGACGCCTGCTGCGCGGGCCGGTGGCTGGGCTGCTGGCGTGAAGGGGCGCCCTACCGTGGCCACGATAGGGGCGAAAAGCAGAAGTCAGCGGAGGGGCGTGGTAGCAGAAAGGCCCAGGGACTTTGCAGTAGCCCGTGAGTCCTTAAAGCGCTCCAACGCATGGTCTGCTTTGGACCCAAAAGACCGACTCCATCAAAGGGCATGTCCATGAGAGTATTCTGGACATCCCCTGAAAAACCAGTGGTTCTCAGCCAGGCGTGGCGTCATAGCGCCACCGTCGTTGCAATGAGACCTGCCCAGCGAGTCGGCGGTATCAAGGCCACATCTTATTGTGTATTTGGCCGCATCCTTCCTTCCGCAATGGCGCGGGAAAGCAGTGTCTGGACCTCCTCAGAACACTGGGGCAAAACATTCGCCACCGAATCCCACAAGGAGTGGGTATATCGGCCCAAAAGGCAGGCGGTGTTGATGGACCGCAAGCCAGCACTGGAGGAAGAAAAACCCTTCTTCCCAAATTGATCCAGGCGTTTGGATTCCCTATCCGGAGGGGCGGTAGGGAAGGCGGTTTGGGAAGCGGAGGCTTGGACAACCAAGCTCTCAGGGGTGGGGTGGACAGAGAAGAAACAGGGGGTCGCCCGGAGCTGGGCGATGGCGTCGGGACACGTTCCTATCCACAGGAGCCCCTGTGTTGGGCTTGGACCAGGCGCCCAAAAGAACGTCAGTGAGGGCGTCGTTAAACGGCAGCACAGTCTCCGTAGAGGAGGCTGCCGGCTGAAGCACCTCTGTCAAGAGATTGGTCTTGACCGCCACAGTAGGGAGTTGGAGATGTAAGGCTCCAGCCGCCCTACGCAACACCGTTGCAAAATTGGCTCCCTCCTCCGTAGCCACGGGAGGAGACAGCATGCCAGTGTCAGGGGAAGTATCTAGACCACTGGCATCCCCTAGACCCTCTGTCCAGTCCTCATCGTACTGACACTGTTGTGCCAGAGGGTCATCAGACCCTCCCAGTCCTCCTGGTCCTCCTCAGGTTCAAAATAAGGGGGAGGAGGGACATTTGGGACCCAAGGTCTCATCGGCGCCGGAACCGGCATCGAGCGACGTCGTTCCGGGTCCATGTCCGGAGCCGGAAGGAACTAGGGGACGACGCCGCCCGGAGCCCCAGGCGGCGTCGAGAGCAGGCACCGGGAGACATCGGCGCCGGCGGAGGTGTCGTTAGGTCGACCGGCGTCGATGGGGGTTGTGGAGCCGGGATCGAGGCCGGGGCCGGAGCCGGAGCCGGGATCGAGGCTGGAGGCACGGGCGACGCCGGGGCCGGAGCCGTCGGCGACGCCGGAGCAACCCCATCAGGGCCCGCGGGGCCCGAAGGCGCACCGGAGGGACTTTGAGGCCCGAAGAGGCGGGCCATGGCCGACAGGAATTCCTGCACTTGGGCCGGATCCGCCCCCGAACCCGGGAAGGACGGGTATCGCGGGGCGACTCCACAGGCATATCCGGGGCCGCGGGGACGGTGCCGGGAGGGGCCTCAGCCGAGTCGCGAGACCGGCGAGGCGAAGTCCTAGAGCGACGATGCTTTTTGGACTTTTTGTGTTTTGACTTACCGGACGAAGAAGACTTCGATGCCGACGACCGGTGTGGACTCCGCGATCGACCCCTGGACCTCTCACGCGACCGGGGCTTCGCGGAGCCGAATGCCGGGCCTCGAGGAGCTTTCGAGACCGCTCTCGCAAAGCTTTCGGGTTGAGGGCCTGGCAGTCGGTACAAGACTCCGTGTCGTGGCCTCGGCCGAGGCAGAAGAGACACTCCCAATGCGGGTCTGTGACGGACATCATCCGAGCACAGGCGCCGCAACGTTTAAACCCGGGCATCCCTACGACACCTTGAAGTCGATTGAGAAAAACAGTGAAAAATTCACCAAAAAGTTTGGTCAAAAAATGACCAGGGCACTGCTCTTCCCGGATCTGCGCTTGCTGGCGCGGAAAAAGAAGAACTGACGTCAGCGCGCAGGGGCGGCGCCTAAGTACTGCCCGCGACGTCATCCCGGCGATCACGACGCCGACGACGGACCGCGGAGCCGCACGACGCCGCCTACCGACGCGCAAGGGTACTGCTACGCAAAAACTTTCCGGATCCAGCCTGACGCCTGGGGATATTCTAAGGTGAGGCATCTGTCACTAACGTGTCTCTTTCAGATATACCGACTGTCAGTTACACCGGTCATAGAGAGACTCTTGGGGACAAGATGACGGGCAAGCACGCAATAATACTGTATTACGTATTACATGGTGGTTTTGGAAAGCATATATTCATAGGAAGTATAGCAGACTGCATTACACTCCAGACCTACCATTGTGGTCTCTCCCAGACTGTGCCACATTGACTATGATATGACGGGCGTCCGTGGCCTGAGCGAAAAATTTAGACCAGGGACGACATGTATGAGGAGAAAACACTGCAGTCCTTTAAGAATATGTGTAAAGTTTATGGGGTGGCACCCAGTGAATTTACGCTTTACGGAGCATTGGTACAACAACTGGAACACTGGTGGGGGGATCCGTCGCCTCACAGCTGCTTGCTACAAGTTGTGCTGACGCATGGGGCACCGCGGAAGGCAGTTCCCTGCCTGTACTCAGCATTGGCGCACCCAACAGAGCAGAAGGTGAGGACCTTAAAGGAATGGCGGGAACAATGCCTGGGGACAGAACTTAATGAAACGCACTGGACACAATGCTTGGGCGATGTTAAATACACCTCCAGAAACTCTAGATTTCAGTATACCAGCCGCGGCCGGCATGCTCGCGGGAGGGAGGGAGGGGGGCGTGGCCTCGCGGGTGTTGAATAACAATAAAAAAATAAAACCTTAACCTACCTTACCGCCGGCGCCGCCTCCACTCCTGGCCGGTGTGGTGATGGTGCAGCGAGGTCCCGCCGTGTTCCCGCTGCTTTCCTGCAGGAACAGGAAGCAGCCAGCAGGCAGCCTCCTTCCCCGGCCCTAAGCCAATCACAACGCTGCAATGGCAGCGTTGTGATTGGTGAGGCGCAGCGGGAGAGCGCCCAGCCGGGCCATTTTCTCTATGTAGGCTGCATGCAGCAGCCTACATAGAGAAAAGAGGGAGTGCGCATGACTGCTTTGTTCGGCCCTGGGGCCGACCAAACAGTCAGTACCCACAACAGTGGGTAAGCCACTGCCCCCCTGCCCTCGAGCAGGACCGCCCACCCGCCCACCCCCAAACAGGCACTTATGCTTTCTCGCAGTGCGAGAAGCAGAAACATAAAATGGTAGTTTTTACCATTTATGTTTCTGCCTTCTCGCACTGCGAGAAAGCAGTGGGGCGACGCCCCCACGCCCCAATGGGGGAGCCGCCACTGGTCACCACACACTCCCTCTCATCTGCATACCTGGTTTACATCATGGCGTTTTTCATGAGTGTTTGTTTTAAACATGGCATTTACCAAAACTAGAATGCAGGGGGTTACGCTTGTGCAGCACTGTACTGTCACAGTGAAGTGGCCTTGTAAGTATTAGGGGAGTGGTGTCCCTGTGTCAGATCAATGTAACATGCAACCTGCACGGTTGTAAACAGTATTTTACTCTAGTGAATTTAAAATATGGAATTTGACCTCCGTGCTGCAATAATACATTGGCGAATGTGTGTTTATTAGTACAATTGCTGTAAATACCATGCATTAGTAGGCCGCATTTACTTTCACATCCGTGGCCTAAACATATACAAAAACAAGTAGAGAGACACGACCCCACGAACACACTTTAATTTTTATGGTTTTCAATAATTAAATAAAAGCAGCCAACACGTGTTTTGCAATCAAACACAAAAGCTGGAATGACTCTAGTCATAGAGTAAATATATATACTAATAATCCTGTTTGAATAATCATGACTAATTCCGACATAATTATATCAGAATTTTTTATCAATATTCCATGCTGTTGAGTTATGCATCCTATCAAACCCTTCTAATGGGCTCATACTGAATATAATCTTCCTGTAAGTCAGTACACCTAATCGCAAATGCTCAAAGAATCGCAGGCGCCATATTCTGCTCCATTACAAATAATTTACAACAGTATTAGCTGCGCTATTAGTCATCACAAAGGGCGCTTCATAATAGCACACTGGATCTTCTAGGCACATTTTAGTCAGGCTCCCACAATGTTAAATGTTCAAAAAGCACACATACAACTAAAACAAGCATTGGCAAAGCCAACAGGTCGCGCCTGTGGTAAGACCTATTTACTGGCTGAACAGCATGGCTAAAGGCAAAAAAAAGTGCTTTGATGCGGTAAGCATATTATTTTGTAGGCGAACACACCACACGTGCGAGCGCCTACAAAATAACAAGTGATATTTTTTTATTTCAACGCTAGTGGGAGGGCCAGTAAAATGGAAGGCTGGGGTGGGGATGGGAAGCAACATGGCAAGGTGTACGGGGGACCCTCGGACAACTGGCGTGAGAGAATCAGGGAGTGGGTGGGGAGAAGCAACATGGATGGTGGGGGTGAACTGGCCAGAGCAAGCAACATGGAGCGGGCGGGAGAGAATCACTCTGGCAAGAAAGCAACGCCGGGGGTGGGAAGAAGCATATGATGGAGAGTACACCACAAACAAGGGTGGAGATAAGCACATGGTGGGAGAGTGCAGCACAGCGCGTGGACGGGGTGGTCAAGAGAAGTACACAAAGAAGATAGGTGGAAACACTTACACCCTTGTGGAGTGCTTAACCTAAAAGAAAACAGTAGGTCCCTAAAAGTGAACGGTGGAAGAACAAAGAAAAAGGGATACTACTCCAAGGGTTAAATACAAGACGGACAAGGCAAGTCATCGAGTAAGCAGCAAGCACATGTGCAGCAGGACAGACAATCAATGGTAAGAAATGAACAGGCTCAAAGCCCCGTGTGTTCTTGGTAAACCTAGAGCTAACAAGCATTGGCATAGCCAATAGGTCTCGCTTTTGGGACCTTATAAGTATTTAGTTATGCAGCACAATATCCTTGGTGCAACAACATCAACTGTTGCATGGCTAAACACTTATAAGGTCCCAAAGGCGAGACCTATTGGCTATGCCAATGCTTGTGTTGAGAATGCTGCAGAATACTAACTGCAAGAAAACATATGACTGTGCGGTTATCTTGCTGCTGTGCAACTACATCTGCTACCCTTTTCCACATGCTCACTGGGCTCCATTTCGTTTTCCTTAATTAAACAGGAATGCATAATTTTATAACCCATCTACTTGTCCAATGGATGGGATGCTTCCAAAATCCAATAGTCATGTAAAATAAAAAAAACACTTGTCCATTTTGGTGCCATGCAGAGAGGTGACCAATTATGACAGCATTCTCATTATATAAAAGCTCTGACAATAGCTTCTCTGATTAGGTCAGGGCTCGTGTAATATCAGGGATTGGATTCCAGCTCGGTTCTGATTGTGCCACCTTTCTGTAAATCTATAGGCCAAGATTAGGAGTTGAGCAGAGTGGAATTCCTGTACGGGATTAGCGCTCAAACATTAGTGGGCTGCTGATCCCCGACACAGATGTACAGGGTACAAGAACAACAAACCTGATTTTACCCGACAGAAAATCAGACCGGTAAAATCACTTTGGGAATTGGCTTCATTGCAGCCTGACCCGGTTTTACCGCCTCTCCTCAACTCTAAGCTGTAATGCCCGCCCCTGCCAAACTACAGTCTTCCCCGTCCTTCCCCACATCGATCCTTTCTCCACCCCCTGCATCAGCACCCCCTCAGGTTCATACTCGGCCTAGAGCAGGCGGTAAATGTGAGCGATAATACCCACAGGAAAGGCAATATTGTCCGTAATTCTGCCTGATAAAACCAGATCTGTGTGCTTGTTCCCAGTTCCGTGTAGACAAACTCGCAATTGCATGGTACTGATGAGGTGCAACCTAATGGTACCGCTTTTTACAAGTGCAGACTTACTAGCCCCACCAGTACCGTGGAACTCGTGCTCTTGGACAAACAGGTGTTGGAATTAGGCAGGAAGTGGAAGCTTTGGCGAGGTTTGCTTCCACCTCTTTGCCTAGTCGTATGTAAAAGTAAGTAATACTCGTTTTATTCCAGAATGCTAAAGACCCCTCCCCCTCTGACACGGATTTGGAAAGCTCTTCTAGAAGGGTACCCACAATGGAATTAGTCAATCTTTGACAGGGTGGAAGAGTTTAATAATAGGTATAATGGGCACACTCAAAAAGTCTTCCATATCGAGCACTGAAAATGTGTATTATCATGTCTGGGCACAACGGTAGTATTTACCTACATGCCTGTCACCCTTTTCCCGTGAATAGGAAGAGGGTTGAGACACATGTACATCCATCTTTACTTACCAGCTTTCTTGAGATGAGAGGGGACTGTCTGTTCTAGGGCACTGGCTCTACGGCATTATGAATGGGCACTTCTGAATTAAACAAGCACGGAGGAGCGGGGGCGAGCGAGCGCGGCAGCCTGCAAAGCAGTCCCAAAACGCTCGTGCGTCGTGCCTGGCCTTTGGATGAGTACGCGCGGCAGACATGTGTTTCCACTTATCGCGCCCGCGTCTGGGCACGATAATTGGAAACACATGTTTGCCGCCGTACCCATCTCAAAAAGGCCAGCCACGACGCACGAGCGTTTCTTGGACTGCTTTGAAAACTCACTTACAATAAGTCTTCGCCTCTAAGCAGCGCTTGCGCGCTACTCGAGGCTCGACCTAAAAAAGGCTTAAGACTTGCCTAATCCCGTGGTTCTTAACCTGTGGTCCGGGGACCCCGCTGCTCGTGAAGCCTACTCTGGGGTCCGCAACTGCTCAGAAAGTTAAATAATATTAAGAGATTCATAATATGTATCTAAATAAAGAAGCAAAAAGTAAAATTGAACATTTTTAAACATTCTGTAAAAGTGAACAAATTTGAAATTGGCGGCTAAAAATTAAGTTAGTATCCTCAAATTGATTTGTGTTTGCAGCGTAAATGCATCAAACAGAAGATAGTATGGACAATGAGTGGTTTCAAATGAATTTAGAAAAGCTCCAAATTTCCCATTAAAATTAAAATTTTGATTTGTTTTATATTTGTGAATTCAATATTTCATAATTTGTGTATTTGTTTGATGAATACTTATTTCTGCATTTTGTGTATATTGTTTTGTGGTTCAAATCATTGAAAATGCTTAGGAAGGGGTTGCTGGCTTCCAGTAATGACTCAGTGGGGGAGAGAAGGGGGGGGGTCCACGGATTCCAATATTGATTCACTGGGGTCCCCGAGTTCCAGTATAATTAAGTGGGGTCCACAGAAGTCAAACGGTTAAGAACATCCCGGCCTACTCCCTTCCAGTAGAACAGTTCTCATTGTACATTTCCAGCAATTACTGCCATGTGCAATAGTCAAAAGAGGAACTGAAGCAAAGTACTATGCGTCTTGTTACAATCCTCCTAATGCCAGGATTGTAATCGGACTAAACAGGAAGCATTATTAATATGTAAGTTACGGGTGCTCATTGATAACCATTTTATGCTTCTTTCTAATTATGATTAGTAATCCACACTCCCCCTGGGAGTCTATTCCTGGGATCTTCACTTTTTTGTGGATTACGTTGTGTGGATTCAAGCAATTAGATAAAAAATAAAAATAATAAAATGGGAACTTCTCGCCTCTGTAACATCTGGGTGGCTCTAAGGAGATAAACAATCCCCGTTTTGGTATGTCTAGCCCAGAGCGAGTCCTTACTCGATGTCGTCCCGTATTACCAGAGTGCCACCATCCGTATTATTGATCGTAAGGTCTCGCTGATGGAGCTCTGTTCTGAGGCAATGAGGCAGATGGAGAAACAGGTCCAAGGTATGTATCGGGAAGTGGTGCACTTGGAAGCAGTGGCGTAACACAGACCCCTGACGCCCCCGCGGTGTGGGGGGGCGAGCCCCAGGGGGCCCCTTTAGCACAGTACCATGGACTGAGGGCTCCTGGTTGAGTCCGGAGGGGGGGCATCCATGGAACTTTGGGGGGAGGAGGGGACCCTCAAGTTTTGTTACACCCCAGCTTGAGAGTCCAGGTTTCACCGCAGGGGGATGCCATTGAATTTTAGGAACCCTTCAAGGACTGTGCAGTGACCGCAATGGTTCGTTTAGAGCAGCTGGAGTAATGCTATGAAGGCTGACAAGAATTAAATGGTGCAAATGCCACTAAAATTTAGTTTCGCATTTTTAGGAAGGATGTTTTGGGAGATCACCCTTCGATTTCTTTGGATAGCCAAAGAGTGCCCAAAAGCCTGACCAGGATTCCATGGTATAATGAGCACTTGCAATGCAATAGGTCTTGCATTTGTTAAAGTTATAGCTGTTGGCGTTGAAAATAATGTTTTTTACTTTTGTTTTTTTATTTGCAGTGGAGTTATTATATTTGCATAACACTATTGCCATTGGCATAAAAAGGCAAAAGCAAAGTTGGAGTTATTGGCATTGTAACTGGCAATGTTTTTTACCTAGCCATGTTGCAGGGTGCAGAAGTATATGTGGCCAAAAGAGGTCCCATGGGACCTCTTTTGCCACATATAGTACTGCACCCTGCAAAGTGTGAGTTATTAGCATTATAAATGCCAATGTTTTTTACCTAGCCATGTTGCAGGGTGCAGGGACCTCTTTTGATCACATATGGTACTGCACCCTGCAGAAGATATGGTAAATCCACCTTACCCATAATGCATTGCATTATACCACGAGTACATTCAAATAGCTATGTCCATATATACAATTAGTAGCTTTGAAATGTGACAAAAGAATTATTATATTAATTCCAGACTAGATTGTACTCTGTGTGGAGCTGAAGAAGGGAAATTTATAGAAGGTCTCATAAATGTTAGATGTGCTAGTGAGTAAAGTAACCACTGCCAACCTTGCTTAGGACTAAGCGTGTGTCCTGCCTGAAGTCCTTTAAGACAATAGTGCTCCGAAGCTGTAATTAAAACCTAGGGAGTAACAACACATGTAACAGGGGGACTGCTAAGACTACTGACCAATGAAAAGCCACCATTTACAAAGGACAGGGGCAGAAAGTGGGAGGAGCTTTATGCCCATATCCTGAACACAGCATGTTTAGTAGAGACAGTGCAAGCGCTGCCTAGGCGAGACCTAAAAACCAGAGTGCTGCGACTACTGTTGCTGATCTAGGCAGATCTTCACAGAGACAACGTAGCGACACACAGAACAGCCAAGAAAATATACCTACAAGAAACCCAACATCCAACAATTGCACAGTCCTCTTTTGTCCCAATCCAAGTCGTGCGATACAAAAGAGAAGAGAGATGCTGCAAACATCAACATGGAGATGCTTGCAATAAAGCTTCAGGCACTGCTTCGGTATAAAAACAAACTCGAAGGGGTGTGCGAAGGCAAAACCCGGGTTTTTAGGCAGTCTCGGTAATTTCGAGACTTCCTGGATAGTAAGACACAGCGGCGGAATCAGACTCTGGTTGTCCCAAGGCCGGAGGTTCCATTTGTTCTTTTCGGCAGGTGTGATCCTATGACATACTTATTGCCAGTGGAGCCAGGGCAGGTTTGCGCCAGTTATGTTTGGTGTTGTCCTCTCTTGCTCATTTTCCTTCCCTTCTCACTCTCATTTCACTTCTACATTTATTTTGAGTGTTGGAGCCGGATACGTACTATTTAGTGTATCTATTCATTTGTGATGTCATAAGTATTTTATATCACTGTTTGGTGCGGCTGAATAAACAGCTTTGATGTCTCAGAGACTGTCAGTGCAGCGCCGGCTCTAGCACACCTTTGGGAGGGATTGGGGTGGGAGGGCACAGAGGTTTGTGGAGGTGGGTGGGAGGAGGCCAGTATTGTGTTTTTTAACATTTGTGACAGGCTGAAGAGGCCATGTCATATATGGATGGCTTCCACAATTATTCCTCTGCTCTTGCATAGCAGTTGAAAGTGGGAGCAGCTGGTTTCGGTGAGCCATACTTGATGGGAAACAGTGAATAACAGGGATGTTTTTCACCTCAGGGTTAAAAGTAACATAATAAGACAACTCAAGGTTCGATCTCGTGGTCTATTTGATGTCACTTAAAACACCTCTGTGAAGAACATCCCAGTTATTAATAGTTACTCATCTACAATTCTATACATTTAAATAAAAGAATACAAACACAATACGCCTTCCAAATTTGTATCACTTTTATAGAGCTGAGTTTTTGACAGCGGACAAAAAATAAAGAAACTACTCCCTGCAGTCACATGATTGAGAAAGCCCACCTTTTCAACCACCCTCCTGTAAGCCCTTTCCTTGAACCTCCACTCCCACAGGCCGCTACTTGATAAACTACGCAAGCCAATTTGGATCCCCGAGTGGTCCAAAGAATTCCTTTAGAAAATCTGATGTATGTATTGTTGTGCTTGCAAGGGAAAATCTTGAGGACATGATTGCACCACCTGGTCATTCAAAGGCATGTTTGAAGACCGAGAAGCTTTTTTGGAGACGAGAAGGAATCGAGGGTATGTGATGAACTTTTAACATCTGTGAGGACGTCACTGGCTGTTAATGAAACGGAATAGTTATCTTAAATCACTAAGAGGTCATCTGCTGGTTGTCTGCAGAATTCCATCAGGTGCTTAGGATCTACAGATGAATTTCAAAACGTGTTACTTTACACTTCAACGGGGACATCAACGAGAATGTTGGACAAAGCGAAGTCATTTGCCGCATCAGAACTGCAGCCTTCCAACTACATGTCACTGAGGCGAGGCCATCTTATGACTATGTGTAAATTCCTTTCCCATACATATATACGATAACTCAGAGGTCATAACTATCAATGGTACTCTCGCCATTGAAGATGTGTATATATCGCAGCTCAGAAACCGACCAATAGCTGCCGAACTCTTAAGGCGGGTGCCTCCAAATACGTGAGGGCAGGACTCACATTCCACATACGAGCTCCAACATTTAAGGGGCACTCACGGGGTTGCTTCCATCATACATTTATTTATGCAGACGTGTTTCAGCGATAAGCCTTCTTCAGGGCTTTAAATGTATATTAATGGTGCATAACATTAAGTTCATTTAAATAATGTACAAACCCTTCTCATTGGGGAGTTCAAAATGATGGCAAACAAAGAAGGACTGCAGAGATATTCATTCAATATCGGCCACCATGTTGGAAAGGCAAAGTATTGTTTCTCATAGTTAGTAATTGATTATCGACTCCAATGCTCCAATAAAACATTCTGCCTCAATAAGTGAGTCTCCAGTCATTGTCCTTACTTTCATAGCCTGCCGCTCTGTATATCACTCGCTTCTTGTGATTCCGCCCTTCAAGGGATGTTGCAATGTTACCGTGCGCTGTACACACCTCTCCAAGCCGCTGGTTGGTAAGTCAGAATACAGCGCACGATAACATTGCAACAGCCCATGAAGGGCGGAATCACAAGAAGAGACTGATATATAGAGCGGCAGGCTATGAAAGTAAGGACAATGACTGAATACTCAACCATTGAGGCAGAATGTTTTATTGGGGCATTTGAGTCGATAATCAATTACTAACTATGCGTAACAAGACTTTGTCCTTCCAACATGGTGGCCGATATTGAATGGATATCTCTGCAGTCCTTCTTTGTTTGCCATCATTTTGAACTCACCAATGAGAAGGGTGTGTACATTATTTAAATGAACTCAAAGTTATGCGCCATGAATATACATTTAAAGCACTGAAGAAGGCTTATCGCTGAAACGTGTCTGCATAAATAAATGTATGATGGAAGCAACCCAGTGAGTGCCCCTTAAATGTTTGAGCTTGTGTGTGTGTGTGTGTGTGTGTATATATATATATATATATATATAGAGAGAGATATAGACATATATATATACAAACATACACACCCATAGACACGTAAACTATATGTACACACCCACACACGTACGTAATATTCATTCTTGTTTTACACTTCCTTATCTGAGGCATAAATAAAGAGTTCTAGGAGGTTGTCAGGCCGTGCCATGCATGCTGCAATTTCGCAGATTATGGAAGGAAAGCAATAACACAGAAAACAATCTCAAGAGAACATTTCACCTCAATTACCTTACAAGCTCTGAGGCATCTACTGTAATTTTATGTTTAGTACAAACAATCCTTACCACCCACACAAGACAAAACCTTTGCATTACCATTTACAACCAGCACCCTCCACGTACACAGTTTAGAAGTGAAACCTCAAATCAGGCAGGCAGAAGTGCACTACCAAACACCCACTTAGTAACAGTTTCATGCATCGGATTAGTCACAACTCCCCAGGCACAATTACGGAACAACTGAGCAACATAACTCTCCCTTTACATTAACATGAGCCAACTAACAAAAACTTAATATCTGTATTTTGGTTTAAAATGTTTTCTATTAAAGCAATGCAGAAACATGAGTTCATAAACATTTAATGTTAATCTAGAGGAACTCGATGATTCTTTTGAACAGTTTTAAATGTATTATCTATAGGGCTTGTTTATAACCGCATTATTACCACAAATTATTACGATTACTGTAATATGACCTGAGCTGTTTGTAGCAAAAAGGAAGTCAGAAGAAACAATCTGCTACCTCAATGAATGAATGTAGAGCACACTAAGTTTGTACTAATCCCAATATAAGCAAGTGGTCGGCTGTAGTACTTTACGTGCTCGACTGAGCAAACACTGCAATCAAACATTAGTAGTGTATGAATTAACATCCACCAACCCAGGTTAGAAATCACATTTAGAACACTGGCAGGAAGTGGAAATAAATTAGTACATAAAACAATCCAACTTAGATGGATTTAGTAAAGCGGTTACTCTTAAACTCATACCAAATGACTGGAAAATCTTCTTGATGTTCGACAAATGTAAAAGTTGCTTCAGCAAATTACAGACTTTAAGGGTAAAATGGCAATGGTAAATTTACAGCAAACCAAAATATTTTACATTTTTTTAAATGTCCCATCGAATTGAACAAAAGCACAGAAGATGGTCACATTTCTCTTTTCAGTATTTTTAAGATTAAATTGATACTGGCCATGTAATAATATAACTTGAACCCACATTTTTTTTTACCTCTTCAGGATGTTTTACTAAGTCTCTGTGAGAGCCAGCAAGATGAGGTTTGCATAGATATACCCAAGGAAGATGAATGCAATCTATATAGTCCATCAGAAAAGGGTATGAGGGGCATTAAGAGAAGTACAATTTAAAAACCATGTGATTTTAAATACAAGCAAGATGGTGAGAATATTAAAGAACAAGGGGTCATTAAATAAAGATTGGGTGGTGTAATTTCTAATTCACAAAAAATGTGGTCAACTGTGAAGTGTTAAAAGTGGACTCAGTTTTTTTTTTAAAGTGGAAGAATGAGATAGTTTGCTTTAACTAGACTTATTATAAAAACGCACACAGGTATTTTAGTCATACATAGAGTGTGCTTTCTATGTGCATTTAGGATTCATACAGAGATATGTGGAATAAGACAATATGGCATTTCTCTTTTACTATTTATGCTTCTGTTGTAGGTGCCCAAATGAAAAAATAGAAATTTGTTCAAATTATCAACTTTCAAATACAACAATTACAATTTAACAATTACAATTCACCTCTACTGAACCTAGCTTTGCAATATTATACAAACGAAATCTCGTTTTCAATTCCATAATGAAAATAGACACTGGAATGAACAAATCGCATACCCCTTCCATCTCTACCATGGTATCTATGACCGAACATTCACTATCCGGAGCAGAATTCTTTAAATTGTTAATTCTTTCCAGTTACCAATACTCACATTGGCTCAACAATAGCATTATAGAATGCCAAAGGGTAAACATTGGGGACTATAAGGGTGTCCCAATAAGTGGGCAACGAGCATAGAGATCACAACAATTTTTGAATCTTTGTGCAATATATTAATTCCAAATCAATAATTCCTAGGCAGACTGTTTGTGAATTAGGGAATAGGTCGGATACTGAATACTAATGTATTTAAAAACAGATTGTGAAAAATCCAACAGCAAGGCCCAAGCCTAGATAAAATGTTGCCAGTTGCCTATACGTAAAGCAGTGCGAGCCCGAAGAGGAAAGCTGTGGAGAAAATCGATGTAGTGTTGCTAAGTTATAATACAACATCCATCTATTAAAGGCATATGATGGGAATTTGAGTCACAAAAAGGTTTGTATGCAAGCTTACTCGTTTTCCTCCATTCTTCATTGTGTATATGTATTCTGCCACTTTATTTCTCATATAGAATTTAATTTGTAACTTTTTTCATTAAATTCATACCATGCTTTATGACGGATCGGGTATAAATGACTTGCTGATTTCTCTACGGTTAAACACGACAGTACTCTAAAAGCATGTTTTAATTGGATGAATGCATACTGAAACCAACTTTTATCTAGTCTCTCGTCTGAACAAAAAGATACTACTTTGTTCATATGATGCTCATGATACAAATACCCACCTTTAATAACCATAGCTGATTTACTAACAAACCCGCCAGTAATCAGAGCGATTTTGTGTTCTCAGTCACCTATACTGGTTTCCACACGGATAATGGAAAATAAAAAACATGTCTCTGTAGATACTGAAACATAACTTTAATGCAACATTTGTCAGGGTTGAGAGCTAAACGTCTAGCCTGTAGAGTGAATGAAGCTAGATAACAGATCCTTCTGTCCAGGACAGTGAACTCACCTCCCTCCTGTGCTAATTTCAAAACTTCCAAGCGTATACATGGACACTTGATAGCCCAAATGAACTAGAAAATAATCAATTTTCTTTAAAAAAAAAAAAAAAAAAAAGAAGTTGAAAGAAAACTTGATATTTCCATAAAGAAAAATAGAAAATGAGGCAGCACAGACATCCTAATAACTCATGATTGATAACGGTAATTCTTCCATCCAATGAAAAGATGTTTGATCTTTTCAATTAAGGGTAGATAATTTTAATCAAAGAGCGCAGTTGGTTTTTGGAATATCACACTCTCGTGTAACTTTCAGGATGAAGATTGTAATTTTTTCTCAAAGTATCTGAGAGAATCTTAACTGGAGGACCGTATCGCAGCAACGGTTTTAGACTCATTGATTTCAAATCCTTCTAGAAAAGTCTGAATTTGTATAGTTTCTAAAGGGGCAGTTATGGTATTGTGGTCTGTAGGCAAAAGAACATGTTACTTACCTTCAGTAACGTTCTTTCTGGTAGAGACTTAACCTAGCTGCAGATTCCTCACCTTTTGAATATTCCCCAGGCATCAGACTGGATTCGGAAACTTTTCAGCATTATATCTCAGTGCGCCGGTAGGTTGCCCCATGCAGCTCCGCACTGAAGTTCTTCCGCATCAGAGATGACGTGCGGAACCTTTATATGCGCCACACCAGCACGCTGACGTCAGTTGCTTTGGAGACAGTCTGCGCCCCAGACGCAGAGCCCCAAAAGCAAATTGGTGTGACCAGTGTGCAGATTCATAGACTTGGGATCTTGATAATGGATAGAGGCCAACTACAGAATGGGGCGGAAGGGAAGGCCGGTGACTAATCTGTGCCTAGATAGAGTCTCTACCAGAAAGAGCATTACCGAAGGTAAGGAACTTGTTCTTCTAATAGAAACTTCTAGCCACAGATTCCTCACGTTTTGAATAGGTACCAAACCAGTACCTATTTGGAGGCGGGTCTGGTAATGAACTCAAACCAGAAAGTCCTGCAGGACCGAGCGGGCAAAACACCCCACACGACAAATTTGACCATCCAGACAATAGTACGCTTTTGTAATTTTGTAGCGCAAAATCTATTGAGCTTTGGCCAATGTCACTTCAGGGTGTGACATTGGCATCAGCACCGGCATGGAAAGTACCAGTGTGGATCGTGGGGACCGAAGTGGAAGTCTGTTATTGAGCCGGTACAAGACTGAAAACTGGTTCTAAGGGGGCAGACGGCACTGGGTAGAAAACTGCCGCCAGTAACCAGACTGTAAGCCCCTACAATTCCATAGGGCCCAAAGGCATGCCAGAGGAAGTCAAATGTGCACTGAAAATTTACAGCTTGGCTTCTCTGAAGGTGTCAATTTGCTTTGGGGTCAACAACAGCCGGGAAATTCAGGATGTGTTTGGATTAACTGAGGACTTGGTTCCGTGGCCGGTGTTCTTGAAAAAGTGTGATTTGCATTGTGCCTTTGAGTATTCTCTCTGTTCTCTCTGTTGTCAGAGTGGCTGGATAGGGTTGAGTGTTGCTTCACTTACTTATGCTTGCATTTGGACTTGGTCTTACCGGAGAACTTTGACTGGAAAGTTTTATGGTTGTGGGAGCGACGCCGGGACTGGGACCATGTCCAAGCCCGCGACTTGGACCTACACGAAGGCTGAACATTTTTCTCATGTTCGGTGGTGACAAACATCTTCATCTCTTGGTCTCGGATCTCCTTCAGGTGCATGAGGGCACTCTATGAGATGACGTAAAGTCAAGTCCCACCACCAAACATAAACCTCATGCGCGTCTATGACCAACATCTGTTTCCTCCTGTCGAAACATTACTTGAAACGTGTCGCTTTTGGTGGGGACATCCTTCAACTAGCACACTCTGAAACAGTTTTGGAAACTGTCAGAAATCTGCCAATTTGGAACAGGAGCTCCGGATCGACACGAAAGGCGTGGAAAAAAGGAACTGAAGTCGGCACGCAGGGGTGGTGTTTATATGTGGGTTTATTCCTTCACTTCCGAGACAGTGTGGAGCCCACACTGCACTAATATGAAAAAAATCTCTTGACTGAGCCTGGCACCTTCAGGGAAATTCTAACGTGAGTAATCTGCAATTAGTAGCATTCACCATAAATGTACCAAACTTCTGTCTTGGTCCCAGTCTCAGCACTCATGAGAGTACAGGAACAGACAAAACTTTTGTACGGTCCGCATAAGTTTGGAATTTAATGACGGCAGAGGAGGACAGAGGCAAAGGAAATCCGGTGATAAAATCATAACTTTATGCTATCTGCCTGGATTATTTTAATGTCTGTGACAATGTTTTGTTAACAATAAAAAGAAATAAAAAAAAAAAAAGATCATAACTTTATGTCCAGGTTACTACGCTATCATTTGGAGAAAAAAAAAACACCTCTTCATAAACAGAAGGTTTATTAGAGTGGCTACAAGTTTCCTTTAAGGGTAAAGTAGAAAAAGTCGGCCCAATGAAACTCCACCAATAGCATTGCTAAATTGGAGTTAACTGAACATTGAAATTGTAGCAAAAACTTGCTATCAATTTTCACAATTCAAATTTCGAGGTTGTCACCTCGTGCTTTATATGGGAGGGGGGACACATTTTAGATCACATTTGACAAGTAAACTGGAGAAAACACTTTAGTTTATTAGATGCATTTTCATGAATTTTATGGTCATTGTTGCAAGGTAGCACTCTTCAGGCGAGATCCTCTGAGGCAGGACCAAGGAAGCAGTGGTGTATGGGAGGGCTGGGGCAATGCTCACTTACAGGGGTGGCACCAGGAAGAGAGGCTGTTTGTTGCATAGCCAGGGACATGGGGAAGAGGAGGGACTACAGCAAGCTGGGGTTTGAAAAATAAGGGTGGGGATGCAAGGAGAGTTCAGGAAAGGGGGGGTGGGGTCATATAGATAAAAAAAAAGATAAAGTTATGTTTTTGAATACTAGACACATCACGGTAATAAATGGGGGCATAAAACCACGAATGCAAGGTTAACCTGGGCTGACATCACAGGTAACCACTGGAACCAGGGCTAAGCTAACAAACACCGGCTGACATACTGGAATCCTAAAAGTACTAGCAATTTACGAAAGTGCAGCCGTTCGTAAGAGGTTACAAGAACAAAGCTCAGCTGTCCTTGATCAAAAGAAATCAAATTAAAATAAAAAGGTTATTTTGGTACCAAAACGAAGATAATCCATGCCAACGGCAAAACAATTGCCCACTGTGTTCTGATGAGATCCACATGGCAGGTGGGAAAATAAATAATGTAAACTTCTGAAATGTTTAACAAAGAGTCACTAAAAATAACAGATTTCTGATGCTTGCAGGCAACTGTCTTTCATCGCCTATGCAGAAGATCACATAACCTCATAAGCGAGTCCTGAATGAGACTTTCACATTTTAGACACAATTAAAGGAAACCATGTAAACATTAGTGTGACGGAAGATATTTGAAGTCAATTGTCAACAACTGAAAAATAAGCATTGTCAAAGCCAGCAGGTCTGGTGTTGGCTGCCACACTTTTGCTCTAGACAATGCCGTTTTTAGGTCTCGCTGAGCCAGCGCGCATGCGCTGCTCTGCAGACATTTAGTAAGGGGCTTTTGGAAGTGCTGCCAGAGGCTTTTGCTGGCGACCAGCTTGCGTTCACGCGAGCGTGCACGCGCGATCAAGCGCCATATGGCTTCCCTCGCCATCTGGCTTCCCACCCTGATAACTCGCAGCTGCTTTTATCGCTCGCGATTACTCTCACTTTCGCGGCCGTGTCAGTTTCACGGCCGCGCGGCCAATGCTTGTTCCCTCCTGCAGCTGCTTTCACTTTTGCCGCCCCTTCCTCTCACCCCTCTCCGCCGTTTGTCATTGGAGTGTGTATTCACATGTCTCTTCTGTTTTTATGTTTTCTTTTGTGTCTCCGCTTCTGTTTTACTTAGTGTGCGTGCCGTGTCTCTGTCATTTTCACACTGCCCATCTGTGCCTACGTCTCTTTTCTGCTTTGCCCCTCTTTCTCTCCCTTCCACTGCCTCTCCCATCCTGCTTGTTTTAAAATGTATGCACTCGGGCGCCGCTCTCCCTACCAGGGCGCCCGGTTTCATGGTATTTCCATTCCTGCCTCGCGACTTCCTTCTTCCCTCCCCCCTCCCTTCCCACCCTCCTCTTTGCTCCAAGCACCTCCAGCAGCCCCTCTTGTGTTTAACAGTGCCTGCTTGAGGTGCCCCCCCCCCCCTCACCCCTCCTTGGGCATATCGTGGTGTGTGTACTGAGAGGACGTTTTTACGGCGTGCAGCCCAGCGCTTCTCAGAGGCGCTACATGTGTAACAAGGGCGCAGTCGGCTCGGCTTTCTGACATCTGAGCCCTCGGATCACTGAGCAACTCAGCGCCCTGATTAGGCACATCTGTGTAGGGCAAGTTACTGCTGACAGGTTGTGGGACCCAACTCACTGGAAGTTCTAGTGAGAACAGAAGAGCTCCCCACCCCCTGTTGTCACCGCTCCAGCATTTTATGGTCCGAATTCAGAGACAAACAGGGTTTCCCGGAATGTTGTGATTTCTGCATTGGGTTCCGGAGCTGGTTTCCGGTGCTGCTTGTGGTAAAACGCTTCGACGCCTCGTCAGCGGTAGTAAGCGCTATATAAATGCAACAACAATTACTCGCCCTAACAAAGTTCACTTTCTCCGACGATGCTGGCTGACTGAGATCTTAGGAGCATCTTGACCTAAGATGACTGACCCTTGTAACAAGAGCGCCCTATTCACTGCCAGACCCTGCGTCCCGTCCTCGGGTGTCCTCTTCCAAACCATGTGATCGCGAACTTAGGGCAACAGTTTCACTGGAGGAAGACAAGCCTTAGAGAACTCCTCCCCTCCATCTGAGAAGAGCGGGTCCTCCAACTGAAGAGCACGTCTCTATTCCACCAATATCCACCCTCCCCGGTGTCTGCCTGGCGCACTAGCGCTCTGAAGTGACTGCAAGGTGGCACTTAGCACTCTGCAAAATACCCAAAATACCTGGGCTAGTAGAAGGGGGGAGAGTGTCTTTGATTGGACAGGTGAGGTTAGTACGACTAACCTGTGTTTAGATAATATAGTGCTTCTACGCCAGATAGGCTTTTTGGCGCTAGAGACAGTGATTCAGATCATAAAGTGAGCACCTAGAACTTCAGCTGACAACAAAGCTCCTCTCAGTTGCCAAGTTGAAAACCGTGGTGATGCCATTCACACATTTGTTTAGCAAGCGATCCACCACTTTCATGGCCTGGCTTCCAGTAGTCCGGGGGTTAATTCCACAAAGTCTCCAGGTTTCCATCCCAGAAGGTGTGTGGTTCGGCCCTATCTCAGTGGTGTGAAGGGATCCGCAGCTGCGTTCGATGAATGTGTTTGTTCAGTGAGCTGTGGTTGCTGGCACTGCCAGCGCTCATTGCATGACTTTACAAAATGTATGTTCCGCGCAGGACTCCTCTTGGAACCAGCAGCGAGTCACACTGAGATCTTAGATATCCAGAGGAAAGAAATCCTGCTAGTTCAGCTTTATACACCCCCCGGCATTGAAACAATGGCTTTCCTATTTCTTTCCCTCCCTTCAATGTCCTCCCACTCTCTCGCCTCCCTCTGTCGTCCGATCTCTAACCCTGGCTTTCCTCCCCTCTCCCTCCCCAACAGTCTCTCGATCCTTTTATATTTATCCCCCTACTTGCTTCTTCTCGCCATCTGCTTTTTCTTTGTCTGACTCTCTCTCATCCCTTTGCTTCTCCCTCCCTCCCCCCAGCTCATCTGCTGCCCTCTTCTTCCCCCATCACACTTTCCTGGTTTCCTTTTTCGTATCCCTTTATGTTAAATTGCATCTCTTACCAAACTTCCCAACACCTCTGGCAAAACACTTATAAGGTCCCAGAGGCGAGACCTATTATTGGCTATGCCAATGCTTGTTTTTATTGTTCCGTTTTCTGCAAAATTGTTGGAGAAGCTGCCGGGCCCTCATGAGTCTTAAAAAAAATGACTAAAAGCAAAAATACGTAGTCTCAAAAATCACACATTTCCATAGGACTCCCTGGCACTGATGGGAACTTTTTCGGCCTGGAACGACACCTGGTGGTCACCCGCCCTCGGAAACCTACCCACACCTACGGACCACGCCCGAAACCTCGGCATCATCCTCAACTCCTCCCTCACCATGAATCGCCAGATCAACGCTGTTGCCTCCACCTGTTTCAACTCCCTCCACATCCTCCGCAAAACCTTCAAGTGGATCCCCCCCGAAGCCAGGAAGACCGTCACCCATGCACTCATCACCAGCAGACTGGACTATGGGAACGCCCTCTACGCTGGAATCAACAAGTCCCTGCTACACAGGCCCCAGACCATTCAGAACAGCGCGGCCAGACTCAACCTCGGCACCCCCCGACATGAGCACATGACCCAACACCTGCAAGACCTCCAGTGGCTCCCCGTCGAGAAGAGAGTAACCTTCAAGCTACTCACCCACGCCTACAAGTCACTCCACAACCTCGGACCCAAATACCTCGACAGAATTTGTTTCCACGCACCCAAAAGAAGCCTCCGCTCAGCCGATCTCACCCTGGCAGAAACCCCTCGCATCCGCAGAGCCGGAGCAGGTGGAAGAGCCTACTCCTAAGTCGCCGCCAAGGCCTGGAACGAACTCCCACTCGACATCAGATGCTCCTCCAACCTGCACTCTTTCAGGAAGAGCCTCAAGACCTGGCTGTTGGGCTAATCCCGGAGCTGCGCCCCCCTTTCCCCTCAGCGCCTTGAGACCCTCACGGGTGAGTAGTGTGCTTTATAATTCCCTAAATTGATTGATTGATTTGTGCAGAGGTGCTCTTTGTGACAAAATGAAATGCCATAATTCATAGTGAAGTTAGCCAATGGCTGAAGTGGGCTGACCAGTATTCATTTGAGCCGGCGACTGTCAATGCGGCCACAGCACTCAATTTTGGGGACTGGCACTTATTTTTCCTCATCAGACATTTTGCAAGACAGGGAAAAACACACAAAGTGGAAAAGGGGGGGGGGAAAGGAAGAGAAACAGAAAGATGGAAGCCTCGTTGAAAAGGGAGAAAGCAGGAGCCTGCAAGAGTGAAGGGGTGGGGAGTGTTTGGCAGTGGATTAAAGAGGCCAGAGTTGGATTCCAGACTACGCAGCCTCGGTGTTCGGCACGCCGACATGTAATTGCGCCAGACAAGCTTCTGAGCAGCACTTTGGGTACCAGCACTCATTATTTTACAAATTAAGCACTGAGGCGGACCCATTACACCATTCTGTATTCTGAGGCTGGAGAAAGAATATGAAAATGTCACAACAACAGACCAGTGGATGAAGAGGATTGGCTTAAAGCCCCTTTAAATCAGCATCCTTTAGCAAAATCAAAACGTTCTTGGCTAATACGAGACCTAATCAAGCCTGCCTTTATGGCATCCTCCGATCAAAAATAAGTAAACCCGGGGCTTTAAGTGGGATGAAAAAATTGGGGGCGGGGGGGGGGTCTCTCAAATGGGTGTGGCCGATGTAATTAAGGGCGTGGCTTAAAAACAAGTAAGCTAAAGATGTGTGATTAGCATAGTGTGTCGCCCTGGCTTCTGTCATTGCATCCAGATATATATATATATATATATATATATATATATAATACAACAAGTGAAAGGCTCACTCTCTAAAGGGGCCACCTGTCAACAAGCTCTGCGTCTTTTAAATGCCCAAAATAAAAGAAACCCATGCCATAGTGCATCATGAGAGTGTGCCCGAAATACAGCTTGGAGATGTGCCATGAAAAGTTGCCTTGTGATGTAATGTTATTTACCTATATGCTTCTTTTCGTAATCATCATGAACACAATGTAGGTTGTCTTACCTAAACAAAATGGACATTATCATTTTCATGCATTTTCTTTTGTGTCAATTCTTTTCTTCCGTGTTAATGGTCACAAATATTCATATATATTTCTCAGTCTGTTTGTTATTAGTCATTATTTGTTTAAATTGCACCACGCGCGCACCCCCGTGCGGAGCCTTGCTCCCTTCCCTAACCACTGCAATGTGAGTTTCACTATTTCCACGAGCAAAAATGATTTCGTAAGTTTTTTCTTTCTAGTTGAAGCAGCAAGGTTGCGCCTTTGTAAAAGCGTTATTTTTATGTCATTGAATTGAGTATAATTATGCAAACACACTCTACATTTATACTTAGTCCCTAGTCATTTCACGATTCGCACAAATGAGTTCCCGGTTGTTGCAACTGAAATAAACATCTCATCACTATATCAACACGTATTTTGGAGTGCTGCCTGTTCCCTATTTTCATGCTGGTACTGGGAGGCGGCGGGCAGACTTTCAGACGGTCACGGTCACTTTTTATATTAAGAACCCTGAGGGTGAGGGCAAAAAAGGAGAACCCGATAGGTACCCCTCTCAGCACCTGCTTTTTAAAACAGCCGGTGCTGAGTACCGGCAGGACCTGCCCCACTTAAAGCCTTGTATAAACCTCAGTACTGGTACATCCCACGCAAGCCAAATGATACAGAATTAAAATAAAATAATATGAAATTGAAAAAAATATAAAATAATACGCAACTATGATGTTTCGTCCCTCTGGTACCTAGGGAGGCACCTTAATGTGGAACATCATTCCTCCGAGGTCGGAAAAGGTGGGAGGTCCAGCCATGCAAGACAAAGTTTGGGTATTTGGGATCCATTCTAGTCGAGCAAAACAGTAAGCGGGTAAAGTAAATCGCGGCAATGACTACTTTGCTAAAAGCAAGCACTGAAGTCCTCTGACCAGTGATGCTCTTGCTGGAATGTGCAGGAATTTTAAGATAGACAGAATGTGAAATTAGAAAAGGGCAGACTCAGAACAAATTTCATGCACCATTTAGTGAGTTATCAGGCGACACAACACAAAAGTTTAAAGAAATTTTTAGTACTTAGGGTGAGAGAATTTGCATTTCATTTAAATGCAAATGACCCACATTATTTCCAAGTACGCCACCCACTGGTGACGCAGTTACCAAAGACGGCTGAGAGACGGTGTGGGCAGGCTGAGCTGGCAAGAGCTGACCTTGCCACAATGGTGAGGGTTTTCTTAACTCCAGCACCCCAGAAGCTGCTATTGTTTTAATAATTCAAATATTCTAACCAGTCTGCAAACTTTTGAATCCAGTGATTTAACAATCCAGAGTGGGAGACGCCCTCTAGGAGGTGGATTATGAGGGGCGGAGCTTATCGTAAGCACCCAAGGAAGGAGACAATATTTTCCTGAGTGATATTTTCAATTTTAGCAGATTGGTGTAAATCGAACTAATGTGGGGAATATGTAACTCATAATAGTCTACATTAACACCAATAAAAAGACTCCACACTAAACCCTAAACTCATTCCATTTTACTCAACAACTGCCATTGATTGTCAGCAAGTAAGTGTGCACCAAATGACGTTACAGAAACCACTCCTTGAATCTCAAGGAAGCAAGCACCAGCACGTCACTAGGTCTAGGCTCGGCAAGTGTCTCATATGAAGGATGCAAAAAAAAAAAAAAAAAGGGGGACTACATAAAAATATAAATATATAGGAGTCATCCAGCAACCCAGAGCTGGCAATGAAGTGCACTCCTTTTCAGGTGGCTGTGCACATGTGAACAGGACAATGCTTTCTCTCACAGCGTATGATAGCCACTGGATGAAGGGGGCAAACCAGTGCTTAATTTGAGCGGGTGGTTTCCAGTGCTCAGCACCGGCACTTAATTGTCATCACCGCACTTAGGACTGTCTGCCACTGGGTGGCGCTGCTCATGTAATTTAGAGATGAGCAGAAGAATGGTTGTTTAGGAATACAATATACATTAAAAATAACTAATACCTGCCTCCCCAGCCATTCCTTTAGCTTTTGGGACCTGGAATAATCTGAACTGTCGCACTTGCTGGCGAGAGAGATGGTTAGTAGTTGTTTTGGCAGCGATGACAGGGGCGATGGGTGGTGAAAGCTGCAGTGGCCTCCTGGTCAGGGCCCAAGCACTTATTATTTTATAAATTAAGCACTGGGGCAAACCAATCTCCTCATGCTGTATTCTGCAGGGTGTAGGCGGGGGCGAAATGTGAGTGATACCTGAACTGACCGACATATAAAGGGGGTTTACTAAAAACCCTTATACATATATATAAGTGTGTATTTTTTTATGATTTCTTTTTTGGGTGGGGGGCACATCAGTCCAGCAGGTGAGCTAAAGCGGTCTCTAAGCCAGACTTAAAAGAACAGAAATTTCATTGTAATATTTTATAAATCATGCTTTATCTTCCATTGCATGAATATCAGAGTTATATTGTTACATTTCCCTTTGAGGATTATGCATTAAACATAGCTTCCCATACCTTTCTTAATTTCTGTTTTTTTTAACTTTATATTCCTTTCAAATTGAATTTAAAAATGTGCTGTGTATCGTCTGAAAATTAGTAGGTTGGGTTTTGATAAGCTTTGCAATTTTAAGTACTTTGCAGCATCAGTTAGGCACGTATTACCTGTGGAGCTCTGACTGCTACTGAGGTCACAGAGTTAAAGGGTTCATTTGCACGAATAAACCAATGATATTGTTCCCTTAGTCAGTACCTGGAAATGTCCTCTTATCCCTACCCGTGCTTCCTTCAGGAAGAGATCTAGCTTTGACACCAGGTGAATCCCAATGTTGTACTTTTATTAAGTGGGAGGAAGTTGCTCAGTGCAGTGTGACACCACAATCCAACCAACCTGACGGCACTGCCTTCAAGAGAGGCGGGCAACCATCAGTAGAATTCAAAAAGGTTTGGGGTCTCCAAAGAACAAGGAGCTGGGGATGGAAGTTTTAAGGTGCAGAGAAGTCAGCAGTCTGGATGCCTAGCAGACTAGATATGCCTAGCAGTGCATATCTGCTATGAAACCCTAGCTAGCAGAATTTCAAGCGGACCATCAGAAACAGAGTTTACAAAGGAGGCGACCATATGCACCCAGCATGAACCGGGAATCTTGACTAGGCAGTTCCATGAGTCAAACACGCCATCGAGCGTAGAGGAGAAAACAATTCTCTTTACACAGTTCCGCGTCGCTAACAATCACCAACATTAGGCATTCTGGAACCTTCTTCTGTTCGATAATGTCAGCTGGGGGTTTGAGGTCTATTGTGATGTCATTCATCAGGCGTTCCTTTTACACTGCCAGGAAATAAAACCAGTGCTATAAATATGCTCTGTGTGACGGCCCAAATTAGGATGTTGCTTTACCAAACATTGGGCGAAACCCTGACCTTTTGTCAGCCTTTCAGAAATCGAGGACATTTAGCAGCTAATTAAAATCAGCTCAAAAGAACGCGCAGAACTACTATCAGTAATAAAAAATCTTAGTTAATTTTTTACTTTAGCCAGTTACCTTACACTATAGTACAAAATACAAGAATTGTTCAAAATAACTGCATCAATTCCTAGGAGAAAAACTTAAACTCCAAAAAAGTTAATCAAATGTATCATTGCTTGCTTAGGTACACTGTTATTAATACATTTATCGTCAGAGTAATCCAGGGAGTCGCATTCGGCTGTTGACAGAGTGGAGTAGGCGTTCTTTTGGCTCCCGACACTGTACTGGATAAAAGGTGACCTCGAGAACCCCCTCTCCCATTGAATATAAAGCAGAGAGACCAGGAGGCAGTGGTTCAGATTCTGGATTTCGTGATAGCTTGAATGGTGCTGTTGCGTAACTTGATGAAATGAATGAAAGCAAGGGCAGAGCATGAACACAAGCTCATTCTTGCGATAAGGGCCCTCGCAGCTGCACTTGTTACAGATTCAGAGTAACCACCTCTCTTTCCTGGAACCTCTGTTTCTAATGAGTTTTTAAGAGGCAGTGGTAGCCCACTTGGCCTATAACTGGCAGACCTTTAACTCTTCAGTCAGATGCACGCCACTAGCCCGACTGAGTGGAAGGCCATCAGATGGTCTAAATCTCAACCTCTCCAAATTTCCACAATGGCCTTGAACCAATTCTCCTAATTGAACCATGATGTTCAGAAGACAAAATATGCAGGTCTTGCCAGACAAACGTCACAAGCCGGTTTTGGCACTTGACACACAGTTTTAATTTATTCATTTAACCATTAACAAGTTGCTCCATGTATATTTTTTTTCTGCTGTTTTTAACAATGTAATAACAAATGTACCTAAACGAAGTACAGCGGCCACAAGGAAAATGTGATGTAACTCTGCATCGTTTTCCACATGTGTCAACTTGCCACATAATCTACAACTTGCTGCATAATATGCACATTTTAGAAAAAATCTGTTTCTGCCTCAAACGGTTCTGAAGTTGTTAAAATTGCACACAGACAGGCTTGTTTTTTTCCCCATTGGCGCATCCTTTTTTTTCACAATCTGTTTTAAGGCAGTGGCAACAGAACGACATCACTGTGCTACCACGCAAGATACATTTAATGTTGGTGAAGAGCATTTTAAATCGGATTCCTTGAGTGTGTATAGTTCTCTTTGCACAGAATGTGGTCTATATATAGCAAATATGTCCTTTTTGTATCCGATATCTATTGTATCTATTTGATAAAATAGATCACTAGCTACATCATAATGCTTCAGAATGTGTTGTATAATTTGCATTAATGGCATATTATGCCATATTATTTAGTCACCCATGCTGAATAGTTTGATACTCCAATGCCACATTCTTCTTGGCCTAGATTAAAACCACTGTAATGTCCAATAATGATATTAATAATACACATCTGATATAGTAGTTAATGCCACAGATTCCCCACTTGTAAATTCTGTAAAATACAAGTACTATTATTACCCAAATTAGTGAAATGTAATTTATCGACCTTGGAAGCATGAAAGGCTTATTTGGCCTGAACTGATTCCACACCAGATATCTGTGTAAGAGGTTAACTCGTTGAGGTAACTTGGTGGCTAACCTCTCTGGTCAGATACCCAGAATTTGTACAAAGTGAAATTTCACATGGATGGTTTGAAATATACTCAAGGATTTCAAAGTGATCACTTTAGGCCACTGAAAGACACAATGGTTAGTGTAACACTTGAATTGGAAAGGTATACAGCTTTCTCTCCCTACCACCACACGAGAGGAGCAAAGACGGCGTGGGGGGAACAAAGGGTCAGATTCTGTAGCAATATTTCACCCAACTGGCTATGCAAAAGGCTCAAGGTTAGTTACCAGGAATCCTGCAGCCATGCTGTACTTATGCTGGACACACCTAAACACCGCAGCGCGACCAGAACGGATGCACTACTGAAAATGGAAATATTTGAAATCCATTCTTCCAAAAGCGCTGGCAAAGCCAGGAAAAAGTGTCTTCACAAACCTTCAATGTGTTTATTTATTTTAGTAAATGTATGCAATATGCAAATAATTGGCAAACTCATAAAAATGAAAATGAAGGGCTGATTGGGTCAGCAGCCTAGACACAGCCGCTAGACAGGTAAGTGCACTGGTTTTCAGGGGGGCTGTGCACGTGTGATCAGGTAGAATGCAGTTATGGACTGTGCAAGGCAGCCAGTGGATGAACTGGGGGGACCCACTGCCCCAAGGTGTACATCATGGTGGATGGAAGCAAAATGTGAACAACACTGACAGACCAACGGATCAAGAGGACTGACCGAAAGCCCGGTATATATGCATGCATTTTTATTATAATTAAAAAACAAGATGGAGAATACAAAATTAAAGCTGTCTGAAGGCCAGACCTAAAAATACACACGTCACTGACCACTCACTTAATCTCCCGGCACCTAAAAAAATGAATATGACCTTGTGTATCATAACTGGTGCTTATGGAAAGCGCTCCGATGCCTGTCCTTCGGGTCGAATTCGCGCTATACAAAACTGCAAAAACGTAAAAATCCTTGTGCGTGCACAGCTGCCTGCACTTTCAGTGCCCTGCCTCCATTCACGTGCCGGGCTGGCACTATGGGACAGATGGATGGACATTCAACCCATGCCCCAGCAGTCGCGAGGTAACAATCCCCTTCCGCCCAGGGGAGTTCGGACAGGACCTTCACAAGTTCGCGCTGAGGAACCCTCCGGCAGAAACAATGTGGCAACAACCGCCGGCTGGATACAGTGTTCCAACCTCCTTTCAGAGTGGCAACACTGTAGCACAACGTTACACGTGAACTACGGTCTTCGAGCGTCGCCAGGCACTGCCAAGTCTTGGGGCCGAATAGACGACAATTCAACGACCACTGATCCGTCAGTACACAAACACCGCGGCCTGGGAGCACCAGTCAGCCGGGGCCAAGACACGAACAGTCCGGCCCACCATTGTCCACTCTCCGGCAGGGACGAGGCTTGCGTGGAGCTCCCGCCCGGGACTTCCTCTGAGGTGGTTACAGCTGACACCAGGGCCCCACGAACGCACGGCGGGTGCCAGGCCAGCAGCCTGGGGCACAACCCGAGTGTGTTCACTGCCTGCTAAACTCATCAGGGCACCTGCCAGCCAGAAAAAGAACTGACAGAAGGAAACGGCGTTTGGAAAACCCATTACTGCACTTGGAAAGCCCGGGACCCTTTTAACAGCTTTCCTTGATCCCATGAGGGTCTTTCTTCATTCGAAGCATTCCTGAAATGTATCAGGCGGTATCTGCAGGAGTGTTTTTGTTCTTAGCACCCGCACCCGCACCCCCAAGGAGGTCTAAGTAAACAAAGCGATATAAAAACAGAAAACAGTGCTACACATACACCAGCCCGTGCTTTAAATGGAAATATAAACGTGCAGGTGCTCACTGTTTAGAGTACCTGTTTGCTCCTGTGAACTGCTGGTACTCTCCTATTAAATGTATGACAGCAGCAGTGAGAAGTGCAGGTGCTCTCTCTCTCCTATTAAATGTATTGCAGCAGTGCCGAGAAGTGCTGGTGCTCTCCTATTAAATGCATTACAGCAGTGGTGTGAAGTGCAGATGCTCTCCTATTAAATGTATTACAGCGGCGCCGAGAAGTTCAGGTGCTCTCCTATTAAATGTATTACAGCGGCGCCGAGAAGTGCAGGTGCTCTCCTATTAAATGTATTGCAGCAGTGCCGAGAAGTGCTGGTTCTCTCCTATTAAATGTATTGCAGCGGCACCGAGAAGTGCAGGTGCTCTCTTATTAAATGTATTACAGCAGTGGTGAGAAGTGCAGGTGCTCTCCTATTAAATGTATTACAGCAGTGGTGAGAAGTGCAGGTGCTCTCCTATTAAATGTACTGCAGCGGTGCTGAGAAGTGCAGGTGCTCTCCTATTAAATGACTTACAGCAGTGGTGAGAAGTGCAGATGCTCTCCTATTAAATGTATTACAGCAGTGGTGAGAAGTGCAGGTGCTCTACTATTAAATGTATAACAGCAGCGCCGAGAAGTGCAGGTGCTCTCCTATTAAATGTATTACAGCAGCGCCGAGAAGTGCAGGTGCTCTCCTATTAAATGTATTACAGCAGTGGTGAGAAGTGCAGATGCTCTCCTATTAAATGTATTACAGCAGTGGTGA